>JARDYJ010000003.1:73472885-74872885 GCA_029215755.1 Spea hammondii | reverse complement strand
AAGAACTAAGTAAGCATATTTAAATCTCTTAATAAAAGCTAAATGTATAAAATAAGATAAACTAGTTAAATGATTGAGGTTGACAAAATATTCTTTTCACTGGCAAAATGAAGAAAAAAATTGAAGGCTACGGACATGACAATGAAAAAAAAAGTAGTAAATACACAAATTGCCGTTCATAATCATTATAAAATATATTCTTGTGTGTTAACTTTATTATATAATTTTTCAAAAATAGAAACCAAGCGTAGACATACGGCACAGAATAATAAAGTTGCTTAAATCAGCACAAAACACAGACTCCATGGATTGATAGTTTCACAGGGCATCAGTCACAGTTTTGCAGCCTTTGCTGATATAAATATAAAAGCTTCATTTTAAAGGATAAATAAGGAGCACTATTATCTGAACCGGGTAAAATTTAACATCCTTGTGGCTTGTGGAAATTTTTTATGTGCCTGCTGGCTTTTCAATAAAAATCAATTATGCTTTAAATGTGAGCAGTAGTCAACATAGTATAGACTATAAATTCAATTTCATACTCAGAAATATGGATTAGCTGAACTTGATGCCCTTCCATCGATTTGAGAAAGCAAAACTTGATAAAGTATGTAATGGTAAGAGGTTCTCTGACATTCTACATCAAGTTACTGATTTCCAGATTATTTTTGCAAGAACTTTACAACCACAATAATAATCTTCTTGTGAAATATGTATGATGAATAGATATTAGGTATTGCTGAATCATCTCTAAACATTTATGTTTATCTCTTTAATCATAAGCTGCAGACAGTGTTGAATATATATAAATATATGTCACCCACACTGCTAGCTGCCCCCCTTCCCTATTTCTGTGATCACACGACCACTGACCAGGTTCCCTGGGAACGCTTAAGGTCACCCCAACTTACCAGCCATCCTGGAAGGCATCTTGATGCATATGGCAACAGACCTAGAGAAATTGAACGGCTTATTTTGGATATAGTGTGTACTGCTCACCTCTTAATAGACAAATATATAACAAGTATCTACCCCAATTTCACAGTGGAATATCTAGCAGGGATGACATTTCACAAACTGACTTATTGCAAAGGTGGCATCATATCACAGTACCACAATTCAATTCACTGAGCTCTTCAGAATGACCCATTTTTTCACAAATGTTTGTAAAAGCAGACTACATAGCTAGGTGCTTGATTTTATTCACCTATGGCAATGGCTCTGATTGCAACACCTGAATTTAATATTTAAGTGGTATGTCCCAATACTTTTTTCCATATAGTATGTATGTGTATTTATATATATATATATATATATATATATATATATATATATATATATAGTTGAAGTCCAAACTATTCAACCCCCATTGCAAATCAGGTTTATTGGCAAAATTTACAGACTTTCAGCTGTTTGCAATGAACAAAAGCAATTGAAATGGCTCAACATAATGAATTATTCAAGTGGGTTCCCAAAATTCAACCAAAAATGCACCTTATAATGACTTCTCCAGTGTCAAAAGAATGGACCAAACAGCTAAGAGAAAAGAGCATCACCTTTATAAACAGAATACAAAAAGGCACTGAATGTTCCTAGAGACACTGTTGGAAGCATAGTTCGTAAGTTCAAAGTTAAAGGAACATTGGTTACAATACCTGGATGGGGCAGAAAAAGGAAGTCATCAATGGCTGTAATCAGATTTCTTAGAAACCAGGTTGAGAAAAACCCTTGAGTGGCTGCAAAAGGCATACAGCTAGACTCAGTGGCAACAGGCACTGAGGTTTCAGTGAGCACAGTAAGGTGCATACCAAACGCAGAAGGTACACCGCTACTGATCCAAAAGCAGAAGAAAAGTTGTCTTCTTCGGTTGTCTTCGGTATGCTCAAAATCATATAAATAAGCCATAGGAGTTTGAGGATTCTGTTCTGTGGAGCGATCAAACAAAAGTGGAACTTTTCAGGGCCGATGGATCAGCGATATGTCTGGAGGAAGAAGAATAAAGCATACGCTGAAACAAACACCCTGCCTACCGTTAAGCATGGTGGTGGCAGGGTGATGCTCTGTGGCTGCTTTGCATCCTCTGGCACTGAAAACCTGCAGCGTGTCGAACGCAAGATGGATTCATTGAAGTATTAGGAAATCCTTGGAGAAAATGTCATGCCATCTGTGAGGAAGCTGGACCTTCCAACAGGATCCCAAGCATACCTCAAATTCCACCAAGGCTTGGTTGCAGAAGAAGTCCTGGAAGATTCTACCGTAACCATCACAGTCACTTGACTTGAACTCTGGGGCTATTTGAAGAACACAAGTTGCAGCACACAAACTCAAAAATATTACTAAACTAGAGGCCAATGCTCATGAGGAATGGGCTAAGATCCCTCAGGAATGCTACCAGAAGGTCATAAAAGTAAATGGGTGCTCTACTAAGTACTAAAGATGCTTGCCGTGAAGGGGTTGAAAACATTTGGGACTAGAGAAGTCATGATAAGTTGCATTTTCTGTTGAATTTGGGGAAAACCACTTGAAGCATTCATTTTGTTGAGCTAGTTCAATTACTTTTGTTTGATTTGATCCTTTAAAACAGCTGAAAGTCTGTACATGTTGACAATAAACCTGATTTGCAATAGGGGTTGAATAATTTTGATTGCAACTGTATATATTCATAATATATTATAGTTCATGTAATTGTATAATTATGTATAATTTAAAAAAATGAATCATGTAGCTGAGTATTATCAGAGTATGATAGCCAACAGCATATTCTGGCCTACATCTAAGGTGTTTGGTGGGGGGGCAGACTCTCTTCTGAAAATCCTGGGGCAGATTGTTTTATTAAGTGATTGGCTACCCCAACCCAGCCTCTTACACAATGGAGGATTGTGAATCTTTGTAATAGTATATTGTCTTTTTCTCATATAGACTTGCTCCTATTTTATAAGGTTATCTTCATTTTGGGACAATATGAAGATTTTATAGGGTATTTGGAGCAGAGCGGAACACTGCCTGTGATGTAGAAGATAGTGTTCATCAGTTTTGTAGCTTATCTTCACATATACAGCTCCCTGGTGGATAGCTATGATAAACATTATTGGAACAATTAGCTACTGCTAACATAGACTCTAGACACAAAGCCAATGACAGCCAGCGGAGAGCCAACAATATGGATCCAAGAACTATAAAAAAGCAACACCAGGCTATACTCTCCTTTCAGCTGTGGCCAT
This sequence comes from Spea hammondii, assembly GCA_029215755.1. Taxonomy (NCBI): domain Eukaryota; kingdom Metazoa; phylum Chordata; class Amphibia; order Anura; family Pelobatidae; genus Spea; species Spea hammondii. Next base: position 74,869,664 of record JARDYJ010000003.1, on the reverse strand, counting down.
AAAACCCTCCCAGTGCTATGTTTGCATAGCTGGCTTCAGTGATATGGCACTAAAATACAAAAGAAGCTGTAGCTGCTTCCTTTGTTTAGTTGAAATTACAAGTCATTGAATTAGTATGTCATCTTTATTGTGCTATCATGCAGCGAAGGTGAGGAAGGCTTACTGTAATGGATGGAGGAGTTTGATGGCCTATACAACAGATTCACAGATGGTGTCTATATAAAACAGTTTGCCTTTTCCAGCAGTGCACTGAATGTATTTCAAGCCATTTCAATGCTTGCTAAAACAGATGATATTTCAAGCTGAAAAAAAATATATGAAGGCTTGTCTAAATACTGGAAGTTAAGATTGCATGATAAGCAATTTTGTTTAATTAAAGTCATGCAAGATTCTGCCGGAGAAGGAGTGGAATAGGTCGTCCAGACTGCTGTTAAACATCTGTAGCTCATTTACATACAGTAAAAGTGTAAGGAAGAACAGAAGCAAATGTTTTATATAGCTAATGTTAGTGCATATTTAGCACATTTTAACTTACTTATAGTATAGCAAATTGCTGTCTTCAGGAAAGCTGGATATACATAAATAACATATGCATATATGTTAACATCTAAAATATTCAGATGTTGAATGAATTAGTGGTTATATACAAAGAGTAGTTCTGGTGCACAGTGGCACATGTAAAGCATTTACCAAAAATATTATACTGGTCGCTATGGTGGTTACATTACTTTTACAAGGTAGCTTTCATTAATCTACAATGATAGCATGGGTGTTACAATGTAACAAGGAAACATTTGTTATTTGAAAATAATGTGTAAATCACTGTAGACTAATAATACAGGTAATTTTAGAAGGATCATTTCTCAGTTCAAGTAACAAGAAATACAATGTGTTCTAAATGAAATGAGAAATTTGTATAACTATACATTCCACTTAAAGAACTCTATAGTTCTTTCAAATTCCTCTGTGTTTTGGGGTCTAGTATTGACTGGCGTCTCTCGTTCGAGAGCTGCTTACTGTTTGTGGACAACACATACGGACAACAGTATTTTACTACTTGTTGAAACCAATGTAACTTTCTTAAATCAACCTTTTGACCAATTTGTGCCAGAAAATTCATAAGGGAAATAGACTCAGCTTGAGATTCCTCTTTTCTGGTACAACAGACCATCAACCTACTGCACGAGGGTGGTTGATTTATGAACAGGCGTCCAACCATTTAGTAAATCATGCATATGGGTGGAAAATAGGTACAAGGACTCAGTAAACCCATGTGGTAACCTTGACAACTTATACTGCTTCTAAGGTACAATTATGGCCATGCGTGGTTTTAAGAAAGGGAGCGCAGGGATATGAAGTCATAAATTGGCAAGCTGTGTTTTAAGGCGAGCAGTGCATTTTATTGAGGCCTATAGAGGCTGTGCTGGACTGGCACAGCCTTCATAGATTAAATAGGCTTTTTTGTAAACGGCTCATTGTACAGTGGGATACTGCTGCACCCTGGACCTGCAACCCTAAGTCTAGGCCTAGTAAGCCTGGGCCATCACCGATCCCATCTCTGTAAAAAAACAAAGTCATCACTACTTTCCCTTTCTTTCTGCTTCACTGGATGTATAGTTCCCATATTGGCTTACATTTTTCCAACACCCACTCTTTCCTTGCATCCATCAATTATGTCACTGACACATATTTTTCTTCTGCCCTTACAGTTCTATTGTCACAGTTCCACCCTGCTTACCGGGCTCCTGTATATATTATACCTGTTGTGCTGGAGGGTTAAGCAGCCGAGAGGCCCCATGTTGGAGGGTTAACCACTGAGCGCCTCCTGTCAGAGGCTTGTCCAGCCAAGCGCCCTCTGACGGAAGATTATCCAGCCAAGTGTCCTGTCAGAAGATTTTTAGTCCAGCACCCTGATGCAGGGTGATCCAATGGAGTGCCCTGTCCCAGAGTTATCTTGCCTGTGCCCAACGCCTTATCGAAGGGTTATCCTGCCTGTGCCCAGCACCCTGTTCAAGGGTTATCCTGCCTGTGCCCAGCACTGTGTCCGAGGGTTATCTTGCCTGTGCCCAGCACTCTGTCCGAGGGTTATCTTGCCTGTGCCCAGCACTCTGTCCGAGGATTATCCTGCCTGTGCCCAGTGTCCTGTCCAAGAGTTATCTTGTCTGTACCCAGAGCCCTGTCCAAGGATTATCCTGCCTCTGTCCCGGATTTCCTTGCTTGGGTTGTGACAAATACAAACACTTTTTGCTCATTTGGTCTTCCCTTTCTTGCCATAGAAATGTAGCAGCTTTCAACCTCTCTTCCACCACAATGCCATGCACCCTATCACAGTAGCAACACTGTTTCTTTTTGAATACCTAAATGACTAGCAAAAATACTTTTATTTTCTTTCTTTACATTTTACAAAATGCAAATAAGAAACAAATCCGGTTAAGGGCCAAAGGGAAGATTGGTATCAGCACAGACAATTTGCAGCTGCCTATCTGTGTGAAAAACAAAACCTCATTGCACTTTCTGAAACGGAAGTGTCTTTCCAGAGAGTGAGATAACAGCAGATGTAACAGATGCTAAAGACTCAGTGGGAGCCTGCAGGAGCCCGCAGTGTGCTGGGATGTCATCAAGGTCTTTTCAATAAATACCATACTAGGAGCTTCACAAGTAGCATCTTCACAAATGATACAAACATAACTGCAATTTAATGAAAGAAGAATTGATAAAAATGCATGGGGTTAATAAGCTCCTGCAAAAAAAAACCCTTTCATGCCGTAATATGTTGAATAATGGAGTTTGCAACCCAGGCACAACCCTATACAAGCATGCACTTTCATATACTCTAACATGCCCACGCATTATACCTCTAACATCTATGCATTTGTGTATATACCATACCCCAACATGCCGTTACCATGTGTGGGTGTGTTACTGCATGGTGTGTACTAGTGTATGGTGCTAGCATGAGTATGTCCATCAGGCTATATTAGTCAAGGGTTTTTTATGTTAGCAAATTGTGTGTTATGGTGTTAGTCTGAGTGTGTCTCAGAGTATGGTGTAAGGGGTGAGCCTAGGGTTAGTGGTGCAGGGGATTTAATGTGTGTCTGTGTGTAAGTGTATGTTGGTAGAGTATGTGTATATTATTGTATGGAGTTAGCATGAATGTATGTTACTGTATGGCAATAGAGTATGTATGGGTCAGTATATAGTTTTAGCATGTGTGACAGGATGCTGTTGGCATGCGTGTGTGTTACTGTATGGTGTATGTGCCTGTTAGTGTATGGTGTTAGCACGGGTGCATGTGTCAGCATATGGTATTAAAGTGAATGCTGTTTGCAAATGTGTGTGTTAGTGTCTAGTGTTATTGCGTGTTACAGAGTATGGTGCTGAATCTTCATGCTGAGCCTAGGCTGAGTGGTGCAGGGGAAAGAAGTGTATGTGTACGTGTATCAGTGAGTGCATGATAGAGCGAGTTTGCATGGGTTACTAACCATGTTGCACATGTTTCTGAAAGAACAGTGCAAACAAAAAAAACGAAGTCATAAATTAGGAGTAAGTAATAAATGGTCATAATAAAGTAATAATAAAGTAAAATTCATATAAATAAAATGAAAAGTCTTTACGATACCCCTTCATTGCCTGCCAACACTGTCTATTTTGGCATTTAACCCCTTAAAATCTTCATGACATTCTATGACATAATGAAAAAAATGGCTGAAAAATCTATTACGATGGCATGAACGTCATGAAGAAAGAGAGAACGGTGGTTCCCGGGGCATGGGACTGACGGCATGTAAAGTGAATGATGGTCTCCAACCCACCAGCAGCCTCAGTAAAGTAGAAAAAAGTAAAAAGTAAAAAAAAATCAAATAACAAAAATGGAAAGAAGAGAAAAAAAGCTATCCAGCAGTAGACTGGATCATTGTGCCCAATGGTTCCCGGTGCATGTGGGTTGCCTCGCACCTGAAGCAGTCCTGGGGAATCGCCATTAATCCCCATGATGCCCCATTCATGTAAAGTACATGATCCTAATCGGTCAGAGAGAAGCTTCAGAGATGTAAATAGATAAATAAAACAATAGTTAAAAAAAAGTATGCCAACAATACTGAAAAAACCTACTGTTAATCAGGGGATCAGACATTATGGCACCCTCCCCCACCTGCAAATACAATCAACGAAATACAAAAAATACACAAATAAAGCACAAATAATACAAATAAAAAAAATTCCCTACACCCACATTTTAGCATGCACCTGTTTTTGTGGATTACAACTTCCATCACCCTCAACCAAGCTCAGTGCCTCAGTGCTTCCTCTTTTAAAATCCCTGACGACTGAATGGTAGGTTAACCCTATGTATACCTGATGGCCTGTTTTAACCTGTTACTGACATAGTGGTTATTTACAGTTTCCCTTTCCATACAATCTCAGACTTACATATAGCAAGTGAGGAATCCAGTCAAGAGGTTCCTACACGCTATAATTTTGCTTATATGCGTCTACTAATAAATGGGGGTGTGGGTAAATACATTTCCCCCAGCTAGGATGAGAGCAGGGGGAGTGAACTGCCAAATTGTTTGGGCAGTCCCCACATAAGTTGCAAATGTCTTTGTTTGTTTGGACAGTTTGCCCATTTTGCCCAACTTTTTTGACTGCTGCAGTATATATCAGACAAGCATCAGATAACGCAAATGCTTCAGGTTTACAGAGCTAATATTCAAAATCCTACATACTTTCAAAGGTAGCATGGATGGTGATTCTCTGGCAGCTATTGATTTTTGAGTAAGCAAAAAGATAGATTTCTATTGATTGAGGTGAAACTGACCTTAGATATAAATTTCTTTGCAGTTCCAATAGGCAACGGTCTTGGATAGAAATTGCAAATCAGATAGGTTTGTTAAAAAATACAGAAATGTAAAAAACAATGGGTGCTAAAAAGTCCAGCAAATTAAAACTAAAACTAAAAAGAAAAAGACAAAGCTCCACAGGTATCTCACAAGAAACATCCAAGAAACAGAGATGTAAACAATACCTTCATTTTTTTCCTTTCTAATCTTCAAATAATATAGAAATCTCAAAAAAGGAAAAAGAAAATATTATTGGATACATCAACTATGATGGATATTTGTAGTGTGTTATTAGTTACTCTTCATGTTATGGAAGCTGTCTCCCTGCTCGGAGTGGCACAACTGTCCTGAAGCTATTGTGAAAATCTGTAAACAAATGTGTGCAGGTAACCACAGTTATAGTATATGAAACCATTGACTAATTGTTTCATACATGTATTTGCTAACAACCAATGAACAGAGCCCCACGATTGTTTAACTGTGATCTTAAGAAGCTATCCATTGCGAAATGCATCGTGCCTAACGACGTCACACTGGGAGTAGCTGGAAGAAGATATCTACACTTTCAGGACAAAAGCCAGTGATTGCACAGGATTCGGACTAAAGAGCATGGGACTTCGGATCCGGTTTTTAATGTAAGTGTGGATATTTTACTTATTTATTACAGGTATATTTTCATATAACCCCCCATATTTTGCCTCTCTTTGAAGATATATGACCACATTGACCACCAATCTTGAAAGCAGATGCATATACAGGAAGCCTCCATCCTCTGTTTGAAGCCATCATGTAGGAGCATTTAATGCTCCATAAAGTGTCTCAACATTTGTTCACACATTTTCCACATTTATTGGATTAATGACTACACTATAAAAGGCAATTCAATTCCTTATCATATAACATCCCTCTTTTCTAAAGTTTGTTTCAATTACAGAAATTGACTAAACTGAAAACTCAGCGTCTCTGAAATACATATATATCACATATAATCAGACACCTTCTTTTGTCACTTAAATCACTGTATTCTGACAGAATAAACATCTTAAATATTGATATCATATTAGTGTTTTATGGTTATTTTAAGAAAAATATGGTGTATTCACTCATTTTGAAATGACCATATACCCAAAGGATTTGCTTAACAGAGCTAATTAATAATTCCAAGGCAATTCACAACTTTCATTCTGCCTGTCCCTTTTAATCCTATTTAATGTGCTGATGACATCTTCCATTATACTTGTCTTTACTCATTTTCATTGTAAGTTAGCATGGACTTTATACAATATGTTCAAATTCACTCCAGCACGCTACTGTCTTATGCAACTTCAATTTTTTAAAATGTTGCCATCAAGTATCTAATATAAATCTACAGATAAGCAGTAAAAAAAACAATTTTTTTTTAGGTGAATTAAGAAAAAAATAACACTTTTTTAATTAGCAAATTAAGATCAAGTTCAGGAAAACCTAATCATATAGAATTTTGCGTTATAGCTATCCTGATTTTCAGTACTCTCTAATTTGATAGGCAAGAGAGACTTTGCTCTCAAATTTCCAGGAATCATTCTATACATAGCTATTCCCAGGAGTTTTCCATCTATAGATGTTAAAAATACCAATACTACTATGCACAGGTCCAGTCCCACACTACATGAGCTTAAACAATCAACGTGTGGCTGTCACATCGCCAGGACCTGCTAACAGCAAGTAGGTCACTGCCAGCTGGTGTGAGGATACCCAACAGTCATCCGTGTGTGGCCAGCTGTGCGATCCTGCTGGGTGGGGAACAATGGAGGTGACATGCTGCTGGAGGCGGGGCTGGCTGGGCGCATGGGCGTAGGAACCCCTAAAAATCTGGGGGGGGACAGCATTTTCCCCCATCAGATGCCCACTTTCTCACACTATCTACCCCCTCTCACACCTTCTTACTATCTACCCCCCTCCCTACCCTCCCTTCTCAGACTATCTACCCTCTCCCTACCCCCCCTTCTCACTAGCTACCCTCTCCCTACCCTCCCTTCACACTAGCTACCCTCTCCCTACCCCCCTTCTCACTAGCTACCCTCTCCCTACCCCCCCTTCTTACAAGCTACCCTCTCCCTACCCCCCCCTTCTCACTGTCTACCCCAGGGGTGTCCAAGTTTTTTCTGCAGTGGGCCACTTCATCAGAATTGTATACGTGCGCGGGCCGCACTCATTTTTCACTGTGAGAAAATATGGCCTTTAATAAAATATGCAGATTAAAATAAAGTAAATGACACAAAACCTTTACTTTTCCTCTCACTGATTTCTGGGCCTAGAAAGTTTTGTGACTACAAATTCAGGACTCATTAAAGGAATAATTCAGGAATTCAGGAATAATTAAAAATGAAATAGTTCTATTTATTCTAGGGATGCACCAAAATGAAAATTCTGGACCAAAACGTTCACGGTTCACTTAGCCAAAACCGAAAATGACCCCCCACCTTTAAAAATAATAATAAAAACTCACATTTTTAATAAAAGTAGGTAACACATCACAATTGGACAAAACAAATTAGCAATATGACTTGGCATGATAGGAGTGTGATTGCTGTTAGCAATCACACTCCTATCATACCCAGGCAGCAGGTACATGCTGGTACAGGGTGGCTGTAAGTGATGTGCAGACCCCATACTGCTGGCAGCATCAATACACAAGGGGGGCAGCTAGCTAGGTTTCAGCATGTACTGGCTGACTTGGCATGATAGGAGTGTGATTGCTAACAGCAATCACAGTCCCATCATGCCTAGGTTCCAGCACTTACACATCCATGCTATCACACACACACTCATTCATTCATATACTCATTCATTCACAGATTCATTCCCTCAATCACGCATACTCATTGAAACACCCTCCCCACCCCCTTACCTGCACTGCAGCTCCTCGATGCCGCTCACAGGCTTCAGCAGAGGGCGTGGCCTCCCTCTGTGTTCTCTGGTACTGCACAGAGGATGTGATGTAGTGTCACGTGAACTCTGCTGGGTTCCGGTTCCTCTGTGCAGTACAGAAGACCCTCCCACAGGTAAGTAGCAGGGCTTGAGGTGCGGGCCGCACCTCGAGGTCTCGCGGGCCGGATTCGCGGCGTTTCTATTGGGGGGTTCCTACGGCCCTGGGGGGGATTTCTTAATTATCGGTCCCCCCCGCATGAGTTACTGGGGGGGATCTGTCCCCCCCGTCCCCCCCCGGTTCCTACGCCCATGGCTGGGCACTGGGTTTAAAAATCCAGAATTGCTTAGCACAGTTACCCTAGTAACCTGTGTACTGTACCTGGCTTGTCTGAATGTCTGATGTGTGAACTGTAGTCTGGCTTGTATGACTGCTTGTTTAGTGTACCAAACCCAGCTGTGTCTGAATATTCGACCAGCATTATCCCCTAATAACCTGTGGCACTCGCTCAGGATTTTCATCTGCAATATACCTATAGAGGTATCTGGCTACTCTACAGCACTTTGTCACCTACGCTGAGTACCTACTATATACATGACTCCACACTGTTGGGATCCCTGCCCCTTTTGTTTGAGGCTCAACTTCTTGCTTGATGATTCAGGGGAAGAAATTCTACAGTGTGTTCTCATAAGGTGAGAGCAGACGTGACATTACACTAGGGTCATGGATAACAATGAGTCTGGCAAAGCCCTATCTGCTCATGAGGCTCAAGTTAAAAACATGAAACAGAAGATTGACCAGCTCACCCATGCCACTCAAGTACTATTATCTAGGATGTCTCAAGCTGCTACTGCGTCGCCCACTCCATAGCTCTTGAAACTATCTCCCCTCAACCGGTATGGTGGGGAACCTGAAGCCTGATGAGGATTTCTCAATTAGTGTTTGATTCAATTTGAACTCCTCTGATGTTCCCTTCGGAAATAGCCAAGGTGGGATACATTATCACCCTGCTGACCGGGAAGGCTCCCCTCTGATCTATAACAGCTCCTCATTTATTATGGCCTTCAATAAGACATGTGGTGTACCTGAGAAAGCTCACTGTCGTTGCTACATGCTACATGTCTCTAAAGGCTCCAGACCAGTAGCTGACAATGGCGTTGAATTCAAAACTATTGCTGCCATAGTGAACTGAAGTAAAGTCCACTAGAGACCTCCCTATTTACTGAGGAATTAATCTCTATAGCCCTTAAACTTGATAATCATATGAGGGAGAGGCGGTCTCAGATGTCTAAGAGGTTTGGGAGGGTATACTCCCAGACTCCCAGATTGACGATGGTTCCTGTTTCTACCTCATCATCTGAAGAGCCCACGTAAATGGGGGTTACTAAGCTTTCTCTTGAATAAAAGGCCATAGAAGATCTCAGAGTCTCTGTCTTTACTATGGCCAAAAAGGGTAATTTCACCAGGCCCAGCCCCTTTTATGCTGCAGATCTTCTCTTGCCATTTGAGCTGTGTTTTAGCTGCAAGTTGGTTTCCTCCCTCTGAGTGTCTTCGTGTACCGCTCTTAGTAGGATACTCCCACTTACACACGCACAATAAACGGCTTCTTTACAGTTTTGCATTGGCACAACGCGTTTCACTAATAAATGGTGAAAGACCATTTAGACGCAAGTTACATGGGACATTTGTTTTTATCGATTTTAAATGATACCGAATTACCCAGCATTGGATCCTACTATGGAGGAAGTAACAATACCATATATACTAGAGCTTTGTTCTGTTTCTTTTTTTAACAGTATTCTCTCAGTACTTGTCATATGACACAAAAGCAGACACTGATGGACTCTAGTCATAGAAACAGAAAAAGCCTTTCTTAAATGTTTCTTTGCCGTTTTGAGGTGATTGAGGGAAATAATAAAATAAAAAATCTGCTAAGGTTTACTTAACATACTAGAGAGCTTAGTTAATATATTGAATGATTGGAACCTAAACTTACCTTTAGTCTGGTAAATGTATTACTTCTTTAATATAATATCTTACTCTATCTTATAAAGGTTAGTATTTATGTATTATTTAGGGAAGATTAAGAAGAGCTTTGTAAAATGATCAGATGTACATTATTTTTATGGAGCAGAATTGTTTCTACTATGAAATGCATTTCAACACTCTCAATAAAAGCCTTATAATTGTTCACAAAAAGTAGACTTCCGCTCATCTTTCTCATTGATGTAAGAGATTGTCGGTTAGAATGGAGATGGAATATGTGAGTAATGGGGAACTTAATCAAATGGGTGTGTGTCCTGCCAAATTTCATAATGAAGTACAAACGGCTTAATCTCTCTTAAAATGAATTGGTGTTTTCCAGAAATCTTGTAAATGCATTTTAGCATGACTCCCTGATATTTCCTTTGATGTCGAAAAACGTAATAATTAAAGTTGAATGATCACATCCCCTTTCTTGTGCCATTTATCAAATGCATGACTCCTGGTTCTCTTTTTATAATAAGAATTAAAATGCACTTGATGCCTACTTTAAGTAGAATGAAGAACAATGCTTGATTTACCTCTGTAGATTCTAGTTTATTTATGAAGAACATATTGCAAACTCTCCATGCCCTTGCACATTGCATGTGCTGAAGGGTCCCCTTGTAAATTATTTAAGTATACAAAGAAATATTTTCTTGTAGAACTTCATACCTATTTTATATAAATTTTACTCACAAAAAGATGCTTTACATTGATTGTCTTCAATTCTGTGTGAATTCTATTCACTTTGTGTGTTTTTTTTCCATTTGACTGTCAAAAAGTTGTACTGAAATGTATTACGGAAGTCTCTCTACCAGAACTATCCATTGAAGCTTTCCAGAAAGCTCATAAATGATTTAAGAAGCTAACAACATTGAAAGAAATAGGTCAGGTAAAAGAAAAAAAAACAAAAGTAAAAGAAGAAAAAACAAAACAAATGTAAGCTAACTTAACATATTACTTATGCAAGATTATGCATAATTTAGTACACTGCTGAATATGCAATAGGAAAATAATTGTTTACCAAATATTTACTCCGTGTCTGTACCTGTGTTTTATTGAGATAAGGTGTTTTTGCAGACCTTGCTAATCACTTTGAATTAAACCGAGAAAATCATAATACACATACTTTTGATTGAGTTGATATTCCTTTGTATTCTTAAAAAAATACAGATTTTGGAAGACCAATTAAATGAAGAAAAAAGCAACTAACGACTGAGAAAAAATGTTTTCTACAAGGCTGACAGAGTGTCACATTAGCTAATAAAGAAACAGGAAACTAAATAAACTTCAATATCACTGCTATAAAGAATATTTGTTATCTTTGGTTTGTGATTATATATATATATATATATATATATATATATATATATATGTGTGTCTGTATCAGTCCAAAATAGTCACGCATTTACAGGCAAATAGTCTACTCACTGATCCATCGGCATTTCAGTTCGCACGCTGGACCTTTTTATTATGTGTTATGTTGTTGCTATGTAAATTATGTAATTTACTTGCTACAGGACCACCATTCAATGATGGTCTTCTGGGGTCATATGCAGCCTTAACACGTTCCTATCTAGTTTTTCCAAAATAAATCTTTATTTTTATATATCACAAGTAGGTATTTATAAATATGGATATGAAGACTTCCAAAAAATTTTACAAAAGCAGCACATTATCCAGCCTTATTTGTCTGACATGATTCCCTACATGCAACCCCTTTCTAAAATGGCAGTATTTGCATCATTACATAGCTATGGATGGATATGTTCACAAATTGCACATATGAAAGACATTAGTTGCGTAGCCCAAACTAGTTACTTCAGAGCAGTGGATAAACAAACAAAACAAGACTGTTGAGTCAACCTCAAAAGCCATGACTACCTTGCTGATGCAGGAAGGGCATACATATTGTTATATCCTCACTGGGCATGTCACATTTTAGGTGTCAAACTGGGACACTTGTGTTGGGGTTATGGCTAAAGACAGGGAGGGGCATAGTCCGACCTGGAAAAAGGCATGGTTGGACCAGAAAAGGAGTATGGTTGAGCCTGGGCCACCGACCCTCCATATACTGTCCTTTCCTCTTACCCTGTCAGCAAGTTCACAGTTTATATACAAGGAAAAGAATAGAACCTGCCTCTACAGTGTCACTTTTTTCTCCATTTAGGGAGAGGGCATGTACTCAATTAAGTTTAAAAACTCTACTCACCTCCAATCTCTAAGAACCCCAGCAATAAGAGGACAAGGTTCATCCAATATTTTAAGATATCTTGTTTTGCTGGTTGTTTTTCAGATAAATGTAAAATCTATATATCACACAAAAAGGATATTGTTGTATCGATCCCAGAGAAGGCACAGTAATTGGAATAAGACATTGCAGCTCTGGAATCATAACTTTTAAACCTATGTACAGTAAATGGATTTTGTAACTAATTGAACTAATCGTTTAAATCAGTATACATAGTATGACTTAAGTAATGTTAATGTTTGTGTAAGATTAAAATATACCAGCTCATGTTGCAAATGAAATGAAGCATTAGTAGCCACTAGTCATTGCCAATTATTTAGAAAACCTTAAACAAAAGTATGTGCCTCACCATATCTCATTTTAATATTATAATTAAAATGTCTTAAATTAGCATTTTATTTTAGAATGAGAATTGTTTCCATTTAGGGATGTTTAAAATTGGGACAATACATAAAAATGTGCATTGCATTAAAAACAGACCTACTGATATATTTCAATTGGAGGATTTATCACTTAAATTAGAAGTTATCCAAGTCAATATGTGCTTTCAAACGATGCAGAATTAAAGTCTGTGAAATTCATGAATAATCTAAGCATTGTTACTTTTGTCTGAAATAATACACAACTGTTTAGCCCATTCACATTGCTTAAGCAGCCTGAGAATTACACTCTATATAAGAAAATTTCTAAGAATGTAATTTATATTGTATGGTAAACTTGTACCTAACTGAAAGAGCAAATTAAAACATTAATCAATTGTATAAAATTTAAAGCCTCACACATACTAAAAAAATATTAGGGAAATACTTTCTCTGGTATTGCTGAAATAAATATTGCTGATAGGGAGGCAAGTCTAATCCTTTTGATTATAGTGTGGATGAAGATTAACATTGTGGCAATATAACATTTCTTTATGAATTAGTCAGTAGCTCATTTTAGTAGGCTGCATATTTTTTTTTCAAATTTGAAATACAATGTTCAGTCAAATATGTAATTCTTTTGTTCCATTGGCACGAATGTTTATCAGTTTATTGCAGGTCTCCCATAGACCCTATGTTATAGCATACAGTACAATTAAAAACTTTAACTCACAAAGCAAAAGAACTGAGAGGAGGTATGTGTTGTTTGGCCCAGCTTTACTAGATATATTTCAACCTCAAGCTTTACTTGTCCCTTGGTCTCACCCCATGCATGGCCATATTGTTCATAATCGTGACCACTTTTTCTGGAAATCTGTTCCACTTATTCACTATATTTTCGTGGAAATTATACTTATTTACTTCGTATTTAAATCCCTGACCTTGTTCTGAAGTTCATTCTACTCTGTAATATACTGTAGACTTGTCCATTCAGCTCCGTGCGAATTGCACATTTAACAAAATTTGCTGATTTTGTCTATTCGTACAAATCTCAGAAAACAAGGCAAGAGCCCAAACTAAATGTATGAAAATGAAATGCATGAACTTCTGCCAAAATGGCGGAGGTTCTGGTGACATCCTCTTTCCCAATTGGAGAATGGGGGAGAAGATGTCACTGGAAACCCCACCATTTTGCGCTATGATCACCTTGTGAGAACTTCCAATAAATGGGGGCACTTCTGGTGATGTCCTCTCCCCCGATTAGGTGAAAATTAGAGTATGACAGAGTAAGTGAGAGTCTGAGAGAGTGTGAGTGGGTGTCGGACAACAAAGTTCAAAACGCCCCTGATTTTCATACGAAACGAACGAGCAGGAAACCTAATTTGTTGCCCAAAAATGAGCCAAAAATGAACTGAATAGTTTTTGGCCTATTTGCACATGTCTAATATACAATACTTCCCTTTTGTACTTTCTTTTACTCTCCAGGCTTTTCTCCAATATATACAATCACTGGCCACTTTATTAGGTACACCTTGCTAGTACTGGTTTGGACCCCCTTTTGCCTTAAGAACTGCCTTTATTCTTCGTGCCATGCTTTCTACAAGGTGCTGGAAACATTCCTCAGAGATTTTGGTCCATATGGACATGATGACATCACGCAGTTACGGCATGATGCGAATCCTCCATTCCACGACATCCCAAAGGTGCTCTATTGGATTGATATCTGTTGAATGTGGAGGTCATTGGAGTACAGTGAACTCATTATCATGTTCAAGAAACCAGTTTGAGATTATGTGAGCTTTGTGACAAGGTACATTATCCTGCTGGAAGTAACCGTCATGTGATCATAAAGGGATGGACATGGTCAGCAACAATACTCAGGTAAGCTGTCACATTTAAACAATGCTCAATTGGTACTAAGGGGCCCAAAGTGTGCCAAGAAAATATCCCCTACGCCATTACACCACCATCAGCCTGAACCGTTGATACAAGTTAGGATGGATCCATGCTTTCATGATGTTTACGCCAAAGTCTGACCCTGCCATCTGAATGTCATAGCTGGAATCATGACTGATCTGTTACCTTTCTGTCATCTCGAACTAGTCTGCCCATTGTCCTCTGACCTCTGAAATCAACAAGGCATTTTTGTCCACACAACTGCCACTCACTGGATATTTTCTCTTTTTGATCCTAGCGCAAAGTTGGTTTTATCACCATAGCAAACAAAATAAGGTTTCTGTTGATTTTATAATTACTTTGCACTAGAAATACCTTTTATATATAACCAAAGCTGTATCCAATAACTCTTATCAAAATAGTAGACAAAACATAAACTGAAAAAATATAAATACAATAAAACTTTTAATGTAAAAACTCAATAAATTATGTTTACAAATATCTGCTCTCTCACACTGTGTTGTTATATAATGGAGGAAAATGTGCAAGGTAAACATCAAGCTCATGAAATATGTGGTTCTAACATAATTCTTGTTATACTGAAATGTACTTTACAATTAAACAAAATGGCTGATATCAGTGGGCAGCCCCGATGATGTTGTTGGCAGCCCTGCCAACAATGTGGGACATCGCAACACACTTTATTTTTTAATGAGGAAGTTGGCAGGGGGGTGAGGAGTGCCGCGAAACTGCTCCTGTGATCCAAAGTTTCTCCTTGGTGATTTTGAAAGCGCCATTTCACCTGTAAGCTCCAGCCAAAACCCAGATAGTTCCCAGGTATATATCAGCTGTTATAGGATATTTTCATCTCATGTGCTGCAGAAATGAAATAAGATCATCCCTTACAATTCAAAGGAAGATAGATTTAATTTGAATAATTTTATATATATATATATATATATATATATATATATATATATATATATATATATAGGATAAGATAAGCACTATTTGAGGACCCACAGTTTGCAAGGCTATTTCAAGCCTACTGGCTTCTGAAACATAATCCCCTACCCTTATTCCCTTTCACTTTCTGCCTTTATGCAAGGCCTGCCGTTTAACATAAAGACCAAATGCTCTGGCATATGGGTGCTCATGTATGCAATGTTATCTATTAGCGTATCATCTGCATGTTAGGGAAACTGAACAGGTTACCTGATCATGATGGACTACGTGCTTTAGTAAAGTTGATAGAGAGTATATGTTCGTGTGGAGGGGTTAGGCTGGGGGGTCAGGCCACTTGACTGTACTTACCCCTCTTGCCAAAAAGCTGCCATCCTTCCTCTCGTTTTGTTTCATCATCTAACCATCTTGGTTACTTCCATAAAAGCATGGGGGCAATTGGATCCAGAAAGAGGGATATGTCAAGGACAGCAGGCATACAGTTGATATGATATGTTAAATATGTGCTACAAACCAGCATCTCATTAATTTGCAAAGCTTTTTTTTAACACTACAGGTTTGGGGTCTACCCCACATCTTCCCATCATGTTAACTGAAATGGTCATAAGATCCCTTAAAATGTGTGTCAGAATTGCTCTTGAAAATAATTTCCACTGTTTATTTTTTTTTCTCCAAATTACACAAATGTCATTGGATATATGTGGAATGCTGTTTTTTTTTTTTTTTAAATATACTTAGCTCGTGCCAGTGCTTTATTTTTATGCAAGAGTATCCTGCTATTGCACAGCATCTAAACATATTGAAAGCTGTACTCAGAAGTTAATTCATCAAATGATCCTATCTCACATGACAAAAAATAGGCTCACTCCCAATGCTATTCAATAGTATTTATTCATCAGTGTCTAAAATATCTCACTGTTTGATTAATAAACATCATAGACTGCGGTAGGATTTTGTTTTTTCATATACACCCCCCCCTTTAAAATAATAATGCCAAATCTATCATATGTAGGAGTTCTGAAATTATTGTTTATTGGGTGGATTTGTTATGATCTTTGCAGTGAGATATTAATTATAAATTTTTTTATATGGCACCAACAACTTACCCAGCACTTCTTACAGTACATACATTCAAAGCGAACCGAACATTGGTCCTACTGACAGGGCCTGTCCTACCATATAGACAAAGTAAGTGGCTACTATTTGGTAAGCAAATACATGCCAGAAACATTTATCTAGGGTATTAGAAAACCTAAGACACACTGTGCCTGCTGATGGGTCTTACTGTACTAAATGGGACACTTGGTAAGTAGGTACATCTACAGGCATTTGGACATCATCGTTAACATTGTTGGAATGACTTACCCAAGACAAGCCAATTAACCTACTAAAATACTTAGTACCAGAAACGTATTATAGCGATATAATGAAGTAAGAAAAATCTAAATTTTGGATTAAGAAGATTTAATACAAACAGAAAAATCTAACAATATATCAATGTATATTTGTTTTAGTCCGCTTTACTGCACTAATTATTACAGGTACTGTAGGCTGGCTTAGCCATTGTTATAGATCAATTTTAAAATTTAAAATTTAATTTTAATTGTTTCAGCAATGCTCTTTGTACAACCAAAGTGTGGTAACTTGTATATAAAATTACTTACAAATAATACAAATATCCAACACAGACAGAGATGAATTTAATTAAACTGCAGGACACAAAGACATATGTTACATTTTTGAAGACGTTGGTCTACGTTATCTGAGCTGCACAATGAAGAGATTTTTAAATCTGTGTACTATAGTGTGTAGCCCATAGAGTTCAGCACTGGGTATGCTAATAAAGAAATTCAATCACTTGTCCTATTTTTCTCTTGCCTACATTTTCAGAGAATAATAATTTTGTGCTGACAGCGCAACACTGATAAAAACAACAAATTTTGTAAACTTTGCTCACTTAGCTAGTTTTAAAAAGTTGCTGATGTCACTGACATTTTCTCTGAACATGCTAATCTTGATTGTTCAACCTTCATATTGAGACACCTGCATATTGTGTTACCTAATATTTGCTACTCAGTTATAGTGAAATTCAACCAATGTTTCAATAATTGTATGAATAAAAATGTGTCATATATGTCATAAAATTAACTTAAACTTTGAGTAATGTTTTCAAATAATAACATACTTTTAAGCATGTTCCACAGCCTAGGAGTTATGCGTGTGTACATGTGTGAATATGTTAATATATGTCTATGCGTGTGTGTGTACGTATGTATATATATATATATATATATATATATACATATACACACACACATACACAGTATTTGTATGTGTGTGTGTATGTGTGTCTGTCTTTCTATATATAGGAAAGAAAACTTAAATAGAGGGCAGAAAGAGCAATCAGAAATGCTATCTTATTTAAATGTCTATGTTAAGCACTACCTCTATCTGCTAAAAATGGGAAAAAACAAACAAGTCATATTCATCAAAGTAATTGTGTAGGTACTTTCAGTACTAAAATGCCTGGAATGAAGGATTGAACTGCTAACGGCTCCAGTGACAGCCATGAATCATGGTAGGCTACTTCGGGGCCTTTACCACCATAAAACAAAAGATGTAGATGAAAAATGCTGCAATTAAGTGATTTGATTTCTACCCCCCTTTTTCCTACTGCAACCGTGCATGGCTGCACAGCAAAGATTGATGGGAAAAATTACTCTACGTGATCTCTGACAGAGCCTTGGAACAATTCTATAAGAAGGATACATACAAATCAAGCCAGTACACATTCAGACAAAATAATGCAGATAAAGCAAATATTTTGGCTTATATCAAAGTACCAAAGCCTGTGGGCCGTTATAAGTTGTTGAAAAATACAAGCTTTTAATGTAATTTCTTGAAAATACACATAAAAAGAATACTCTGCCATAACCATTCTACAGGATGTAAATTATACTGCAGAAATCTAAAGCAACAATTGTACATATACCAAACTAATTATGTTTACATCAATTAATTATTTATCAAGATGTTTGCAAGCTTTCAATGCACACTTTCAAAGGTATACAAAAATAAATGTATTCTGTAAATTTTTTTGATTGGGTAGATTTGCAGAATAAATACCTGTGGTTCTAGAACATTTTATTGAAAAATTAAAAATAGGGATATTTGCATACTATATTGTAAGCTCGTTTGAGCAGGGCCCACCTCACTTGTTGTCTCTGTAAGTCAATTTGTTATGTTACGTACTACTTGTTATGTCCTGTCTACCCATAGTACAGCGCTATGGAATTTGATGGTGCTATATAAAACAATAAATAATACAAAATAGGTATATACCTACTGTGGGCCACATTGTCCATCTACTGTACAGAATGTCTGAATCTCCCTAATTGAGTTTCAGTGTTTCAGCCGCACACATTATGTAGGGCCTTGAGGCCTGACAGCCAGCCGGGGGACAGAGCACATATGTGGCCGGTCGGGGCAGGAAGCGCAGGTTTACTGAGGTCAAAAACAAGCCACACTCGTGGAACAGGAGATCCAGGATAGTCTACAAGTGAGCCGAGGTCAGAAGCTGGGAGGTGAAACATGGTCAAATGGGTACAGCGAGCTAGCAAGCAGGGATTAATGGCAACTATACCAAGAAAGATACCACAGCTATATAGGTTATATAAGGTCGGAGGATGAAGCTCCACCCCCCATCGCTACCTCTTTGTAGAGGGATTAGCACTGAACATCAATCAGGAGGCAGCCCCGCAGAGGATGAGTCACGCTGCAGAACACGGCTTGGAACAGGTAGGAGACCAATGGTTTTGGAATGGGATGTCCAACAGACTCATATAGGTGTAAAGGCCAGGTATCCACTTAATTTTGGTCATATTGTGGAAGTATAATTTGGTATGTTACAGTCACAAACTGACAATTGAACATGTTTTTGTGTGGGTTTGAAATATACTTCTGATATTTAGCCAATGTGTATTTATAAACATGCCCTCTTGTGTAGGTCTAAGGAGGCATTGTTGGTGTTCTTGTTACCCTTTCAATATAGGACATTGTGTTAGAGGTCTGTACTCCTCTATCACATTTTTCTGTTGCTTGACAATGTGATCATATCTCTGTGCTACACAGAATGTGGCCACTAGAGGATGTAAGTGTGAAGACATCAGTGCTCAAACAGACCTGCTGTGTTGAAAGACCAGTCCTGCTGACCTGCCAAGGGGGAACCACATTTCACAAGGTAAATATAAAGTAGGGTAGGTAAAAGGAAACACTTTCCACCTTTTTTTAAGGAGTGAGTTTGCTGTAAAACTGACATCAAAAAAGGCGTGAATGAAAATACTATCCTACCAAATGTTCTTTAGTTTACATTATGTTATTTTCAATGATTGGAAGTGATATTCTGCATTAAACGCACATCATTTGCTTTGTCCCTTATCTCAAGCCTCTACTTCTGTATGGCATATACACTATGAAATGAATTTTATAAACACAGCAAAAAAAAAACAAAAAAACACATGACTTTTTATTTCCACATTTCTTCTGTCACTTCAAAGGCTGAAAAGCATTTGGTTTTGCTTTTTAGTTAAAAGGTCTTTAGCAGAGCAAACCCAAAAATACTTGTTTTAAACTAGTGATGTGAAATAGAATAACATCCAAAAGGTATAAATAGGATGGGTGCACTGGTAGCATGCGATAAGCCGATTCTATCTCAACCTTCACCAACAGGGCCCCCCTACCAAATTCCCTTTTGGTTCTGTTAGATACCGCTTTGCCAAAATGTTGGTTCGCCAGTGCTGTATAGTCTCTCCGTCCTTACAGCATCTAAGCCATCATTGTATTCCACTTATTGATGTCTTCCCCTTTTCTACCAGACTCAAAGGAACTGACACAACTCCTTTCATGCTTGAAGCATTTGGTAATTTTTACATTTTCAAGTGCTCCCTCCCCACTTAAACCCCTTTTTATCTGTTGTGGCTAGGCCTCCAGAGCAGCTGCTGGACCCTAGAAAGGACAAACCCTGAGCAGAGATTCTAAATCATAGTGCTATCTCCTTATGGTTCCATCTCATACCAGGACAAACAGCTATGCATTGGCAAATGCTCTCCCCCTCTCGTGGACTCTATATACATTTCCAATGTTGTTGATGTAGCAGAACAGCCCACAACAATGCTCTGACTGCTTTCCGACACCTAATTCTAGGCAGGATTGCAAAAACTTGTAAAGAAAGCCTGGGGAATAAGCTGTCTCACCTCCTGTTTCTTGGATTCATTCAATTTAGACAATAACAAAATGAAATCTTTTTAATTGCCCTTTTAATGTTTTTCCCATATCATCGCTAACTTTAGAGCACAAAAGAGGCACTCAAAGCAGACATACCCTTCACCCTTAGCTGCATCAGCTATCTGAAGCTTCAGATTAGACTATGACCACCATTCCATCATGGATGAGAAATGAGAAGGGTGTAGTCACCATTCCATCATCAGCCTCCACCACTTCTCATGCAGAAGGTGCAGACTCTAAGTCATACCGGAAGCCAAGGGCTACAACTGCGGAACCTTGTGCCCCTGTACCGAAAACTAGCTTGGCTTACTACACCTTAACCCCTTAATGACAAAACGCTCATGGCTCAAAATGCTTTGTTTTCAATGGGTTTAGGGACCGCCCACTGTCCTTAAGGGGGTAACACAACACTATCTGTCAACTGTTGGCCCAGTCCCAAAACCCTTCACAATAGTCAGTGCCCAAGGACCTACCAGTGCAGGCCCAAAGCCATAGAACCCTAAACCTTGTGGAAGCTTCTCCCTTGATGAGAAATCCACAGCATGAGCCCAGGAAAATTGATCAAAAAGGAGATCTCTGTCCCTGGGGGTCTGATGTAATATCTTTAATATCCAGACAAAGGAAAGGTTTTTACAAACACAAAATCCCCACCTAGGTTATGCCCACTTCCCACCTATTCAATGCTGCCCTCCAACCCTCTCAAAGTCTAACTAGAGCTGTCGATCACAAGCTCAGGTATGAATATCAGCATACATATATCAATTTATAATATTCCAGCTAAGGACATTTAAGAACTTAAACACAAGAATAAATTTACTGTATATACTTTTTCCACACTAATACATAAATGACAACTCACTGGGACAACAAAAAGATTAAAGGCCTGCAGAAAAAAAAAATGATCATTTCCTTTTGTTTTATACCCAGATCATTTTTACAGGAAATGTAATTAAAAACTGCGTTATTGCCACCAATTATAGCCTCCAAGGGACTTGAAACCCCATGTTACCTTGTGTTGAAACATTACTAAACTCCAAACATCCATTTGCCATTATAATAGTCATTAATCCTGCCAAATGCAGCATATTATGAGACTTCAACAAAATCATCTCAGAGGGAAATGCAGAAAAGAATTATCAGTCACTGAATTTCTCTGCTAGATATATTTTAAGCAAATTTCAATGAGTCCATAGAAAATATAAGGCACTAGTTCAACAAAATAATTGTTATTCTTTCTAATAAAATGTACATTCCTTAAAACTTTTTTCCAATGTGTTACAAATACACAAGTCAAATCTTTTCTCAATATATTACTGAGGCAGACACCCATTACCTTGACTGACAACACATGTTTTAATTAATAGACTTTTAGATAGTAGGGTAGGGGCACTAGACAGTTCCCTAACAGGGAATGCTAACTGTATCCTCGCATATCCCTGAACAGAGAATGAGGAGGAGAGTAGAGTAACTTTATTTACTGTAGTTACATTTTATATTTCAGTTTTTTTCTTTTGCTAGTTTATATTTAAAACATATATTATACCTGCACACCAAGTTCATCAAACCATATTTTTATGGATCTTGCTTTTTGCACAGGGACACAGTCATGCTGGAACAGGAAAGGGCCATCCTTAACCTGGTGTCACAAAGTTGGGAGCATACAATTGTCTAAAATGTCTTTGTATGCTGTAGCATTAATACTACCCTTCACTGGAACTAAGTGGCCTAGCCCAAACCCTGAAAAACAGCCCCAGTCCATTATCCCTCCTACACCAAAAGTTACAGTAGGCACAATTCATTTCATATATAGCATTCTCCTGGCATCCGCCAAACCCAGATTTGTCCATCATGCCAGTACTCAGGAGCCCTTCTCTGTCAGTGTGTGTGGGGGTATGCTTCGTGGCTGAGTTTTTTTTTTCTCCTAGGCGCTTCTACTTCACAATAATAGCACTTACAGTGAACCAGGACAGATCTAGCAGGGCAGACATTTTAAGAGCTGACCTGAGGCAAAAGTGTCATCTAATGTCAGTGCCACATTAAAAGTCACCAAGTATGACCCATTCTGCTGCCAATATTTGAAGATGGTTTTAAACACCTGTTAGCAATGTGTGTGGCAGAAACACCTAAACTCGATAATTAGGAGAGGTGTCCACATACTTATAATCATATAGAGTATAATTGTAAATAGAAAATTAATAGAATATTAAGACATACACAAAGAAAGACTGTAGTACAAAAACATATTAGTTCTGCAATCAGAAAGCTAATTTAAGAAATACAACAATAAATATGAGATAAAATAGTGGTATATCTTGTCACTTTATTCTTTCAATACACCTTTTTAAATCTGAAATGTTACACACAGAAAATATGTTATTTCTTATGCTTCAGGTAACTGAAAACAAAAACTGAGGGCAAGGACATAAAACCGCTATTCCCAGGAGATAGTCCATCCAGCCTGAACTATGGTACCTCTCAAGAATGGACAAACCAGAAAGGATTGATGTTGACAAGGTAGATCAAAGATGGATCACTTTGACCTTCTGGTGGCAGGCTGATGGCTGCCTGCTGGGGCACATATCAGACAGAATGGTTGGCACTTGGCAGGTTACATAAATGAAAACTAGAGGTGCAGGTAGAATATGTGAACTAGCTGTATAAGCAGAGAATATTTTTGTTATTTGATTATGACATCAGCTTGGGAAGGGGTGAATTTTAATAAAATCATATGCTAGACAGAGGTTCTTTGGCAAACACATATGGGTGAGAAAGGTGAAACACCATACAAAAACAACCCTGTAAAAACAGCAGGGTTTCATAAATATACACATTTACATTTCCAATGTACTGTTTGCTGGAGGAGCAACAGCATGTATTATGAATAGATGTATATGACTTTGAAATCTAGGTGGAGTTGTAATAAAATTAGATTGTTTTAAAGCAAATGCTTAAAGGGGAACTCCCAACATTTTGTTGTTATTATCAGATAAAAATATATTTTCAAAATATTGTGCTGTTTACTTTTTTTTCTAAAAAACGTTCAGGTTTTTGTATATTACGTTTTCAGGCGTTGGCGTATTAGCTTCTTATGTATTCTAGTTCTGTAATCTTAGTCCACTCTACTAGACAAACACCCTGACTGCTTACCATAAAGCCTATGATAAACTGTATAGCTGCACATTATTGTACACCCATGAAATGAAAGTCTATGGATGAACAGACTTCATAGCATTGCCATAAAGAATTAGTTCAGTTTGAATGTGCAGAGAAAGTTACCCCAAATATCATGACTGACAATGGCAGCCTCCATGTCTGCTGATAAAGATTTAGTTGGAACAAAGGGAGAATTTTTTTTTTTCACAATGCCGATTTATATTAATGTACATAGCACTGTATGCTCAAGAAGACAAGTGAACATGTCTTCAAAGTTGATGTGTTAGAAGCAGGAAAAATGGGCGAGCGTTAGGGTCTGAGAGATTTTGATAAGCATCAAATTGTGATGGCTAGACGACTAAGTCTAGCATCTCCAAAACTGCAGCTCTTGTGGGGTATTCCCGGTCTGCAGTGGTCAGTGCATCGCAGTTTGTTTGGGGCTGTGTAGCTGCATACCAGTCAGGGTGCCCATGCTGACCCCTGTCCACTGCCGAAAGCGCCTTAAATTGGCACGTGACTATAAGAACTGGACCATGGAGCAATGGAACAAGCTAGCCTGGTCTGATGAATCACGGTTTCTTTTACATCACGTGGATGTCTGGGTGTGTGTCACTTACCTGCAGAATGCATGGCACCAGGATGCATTGAAAGGATCTGCTGCAAACATCTTGGTGCCAGATACCACAGCACACCTTCAGAGGTCTAATGGTGTCCATGCGGCAAAAGGGTAACCTATGCAGGTGGTCATAATGTTACCTATAATCTTCCAAAGTTTCCTGAATAACACAATACCACGTGTGTGTTACATTACATAATCAAAAGGATACTACATGGATGTGAGTGTGGGAGCAATTTGGTCTGAAGAAAAGCACACATACCTTGTGATAAACATAAAAATAACGCCTGTTATTGTTGTGAAAGTGGACCCCTTGAAACTCAATTGACCGTTCTATCTGGCACACAGTAACCATGAAGGTTACTTCCTTCCTAGGGTTTTTTCAACTTCTACTGATACAGTGATGTCATATCATATGTACTCGAGCAGGATAGTCAGGATAGCCGGGGTGGTACATGAAGCGGGTAGTTGTGCAAGCCAAGGTCAAATCACTAAGCGGGAAGTCAGACAAGCCGAACTGGTACATGAACGTTACAGGCAGAATCACATAGCAGAGAGTAGGCAGGCAGGCAAAGGGTAAAAATAATAAGAGAGGACCTTTTACATAAACATACTGACAGACCACTTTGCACCATGAATTGTGTGCATTTTTTTAAAATAAATTAATAATGTATCTGGGAGGAGGTATTCATTGGATGATGCAGTGCTAGAACAGTTGTGGTGGTATTAATAGCCAAAAGCTTCTGTCCTCTGATTGCAAGCGCTCATGCACACTTTCTCAAGAGCTGCCCCTATACTCTAGAATGCCCCCCCTCCCGTGGCCTATCCTTCTTTCCCCCTTCCTTCAGTCCTTAAAAAAAATCCCTCAAGACCTACTTCTTTAAGGATGCTTACAACATTACACATTAACATATTCCTTTAGCTCACTTCTCCTAGTCCCTCTCCTGAAATACTTATACTAGTGTGTCAGGTCCATCCCTAACAATGGCACTTTCACCTATTGTGTAATACACTATAACTCCCTCTAGATTGTAAGCTCATTAAGCAGGGCCCTTCTTACCTGTTGTTTTTGTGAGTCAAATTGGTATGTTATATACTGCTTGTTATGTCCTGTCTACCCATTGTGCAGTGCGGAATAAAAGCACATGATGCATATAATTGGGGATTCCCTAACACTATATGGCCATATATTGCTTTGCCCGCCACTAGGTCAAAGTACCCCAATTTTGTAAAATTCTAATTTTACATGTTTATATTGTTTACCATGGAGCAAGGTCCATAAAAACTAGTTTGGGTATGGAAGAACTTGACTGACCTACATAGAGCCCTGACTTCAACCCCATCAAACACTTTGGGATGAACCGGAGTCAGGCTTTCTCATCCAACATTAGTGCCTGACCTCACACATGCTCTACTGGATAAATGGACAAAAATCCCCACAGAAGCACTCCAATATCTTGTATGGCCATGTAGTAAGACAGAATCACTAATATTTACGCCTCAGCTATATGCAGCATAAAAATACGTTTCAGTTGCCCTGAAATGTGAAGAAAGCCTTTCTCTACATTGAGGGTGCAATTTAAATAGATTTAATATGTTTTGTGTGAACTGGAAGGAGGAAAGTTGAAAAGGAAAGTTATTATTATTATCTTGTATTTATATAGCCCCAACAATTTATGCAGCGCTTCTTACAATCAGGGCTGGATTAAGACATGGGCTGGGGCTCAGCAGTGAAGCAGTGCGCACCGCAGCAGAGCAGGGAGACATAGACCTTGCGCTCCCACCGTGGGGCTTCTGGAAGGTAAGTGAACTACAAAGGGGGAGAGGGTAGATAATGAGAAGGGGAGTAGAGGGGGTAGATAGTGAGAAGGGAGGGAGAGGGGGTAAATAGTGACAAGGGAGGGGGTAGATAGTGAGAAGGGAGAGAGGGGGGTAGATAGTGAGAAGGGAGAGAGCGGGTAGATAGTGAGAAAGGGGGGAGAGGGGTAGATAGTGAGAAAGGGGGAGGGGGTACATAGTGAGAAAGGGGGGTAGATAGTAAGAATATTGAAATAACGTGTGAGAATGAGTGAGAGAATGAATTAATTCATGTGTGGATGAATTGTCTGAATGAGTGGGAGTATGAATTCATGTGTGGATGAATTGTCTGAATGAGGGACAGTATGAATTAATGTGTGGATGAATTGTCTGAATGAGGGAGAGAATTAATTTTTGTGTGAATGAATTATGTGAATGAAAGTGTGACCTAGTGAGTGACTGTAAAAGTGTTTTTGCGCATCATAGATGTATAATTGATTTGTGGAAAGGCAAAGATGGCACAAGCAGGGTGTTTGAGCCTTGGGGACCAAGAAGGCTCAGGCAAGGTATTTATGAGACAAAGATGGCATAGGACAGGCTGTTTGGGGACAAAGTTGACTCATGCTGGGCTGTTTGGGGACAAAGATGGCAAGTCCTATGTGTGTTATCTGGGTGCTGGCCAGGTTCTCTGTGGGCAGTGTGGACACCAAGCTTTTGGGTTTGCAACCTGTGATCTATGTCTGTAATTTAGGGGTTTTATCTATACCTTTAACGCTGAGTTTTTATGTGAATTCCAATTGATCTATACCGGCAAAGCTGGGTTTGTGTGTTGTTATGTTGATCCATATCTGCTATGCTATGTTTCCATACATTATTTATGTATACCTGCAAATACAGGGTTTGTATGTCTTATTCAGTTGATCAATACCTGTAATGCTGTTTCTGTGTGTTTATTTGATCTAGTGCTCCATCATACCAGTAGTCAGGAGCCCTCAGTGCTGAGTTTACATGTGATTTCCAGTTGATCTATACCTGCAATACTGGGCTTGTGTGTTCTGTTGATCTATACCCACAATGCTATGGTTCTATACATTGTTATTGTATACCTGCAAATACAGGAATTGTATGTCTGATTCTAAGCCTTCAGTGCTGAGTTTACATGTGAATTTCATTTGATCTATACATGTAAAGCTGGGTTTGATGTCTTGATCTATACCTGCTATGCTATGTTTCCATGCATTATTTATGTATACCTGCAAATATAAGGTTTGTGAGTCTTATTCAGTTGATGTATACATGCAAGTGCTGTTTTATGTGTTGTTTATTTGATATATACCTATTTTTTGGTGCGGGAGTAGAGGGAGTGATTGCATGCTAGGGAACATGGAGCGGGGTCCAAGGAAATGCTTGTGTAGGGTCCAATTTTTCAATATAAAGTTTACTGGCAGCAAGGTCTAATTTTTATATATATCAGCAGCAGGCGCTAATATTAAAGAAACTGCCAGTTCAGCTGTTATTTTGAAATCATATTTCAATCATAGTCTCTACTTCAAAGAAATAAGTACATATTATGTAGTTAAAAATGCATATCTGTTCCCTCTTTTGTATGTCTTTGTTTTTCTCTCTTAGTTTATGTGTGGGTAAACTTGCATTGTTCTAGGTACTTGTAAGGGGACTTGTATGAGCTGGAGCTAAGTTTCAAGTTACTTGCTTTTTCAACGCGCATACAATTGACTCCTCTGCAGGGTGCCTGTGACGTTTATTTTTGTGACTCTCAGACGAAGGCATGCAAGTTCAATGTGAGCTTGCATGTCCTTATCTGTAACAAGCAAAATCAGTACTTTCTCATATTGTTAAGGAAGTACATTTAAAATAAATACATTTGAAAAAATTAAAGTGGGGCTTGATGATTGCATGATTGGGTAGAGGTATTTAAGCTAACCTGGTGGGTATATGCCTCTTTATACCCCCCATCACACATATATTGCAAATGGGATGGGAGGTTAACTTATCTAAAAAACATTATGGAAGGCAGAGACCCTCTCCCCAATTGCGATGAGACTCCCATGCCCTTCCAATTGGAGTGAGGAGTATTAAATTAAATACAGTCCCCTTTGGCGAGTCATGAACCCCTTTCTGAGCCCCACCCTCAATTCCTTTGTCTTATGGGATAGAAATCAAATAAGTGAAATTAAATTTATAAAGATCCTACCTAATTCCCTTATCTCTAAATCCCTCACAAAACAAAAGAAAGAAAGGATAAATAATTAATCGTTGTGACAGTATCTTCTAAAGCGCTCACTGTCTATCCATAAACATTCTTATATACTAATGTGCACCAGCCTCCAGTGTTACAAACCTTTATTGAAACTCCATTGACTTCAGTGGGCTCCATAGACTTTAGAGAGCAGCATAGATTTGAATGTAATCAGACTTGTGGATGTCATCGCTTATAAGGCATTTAGTCAAAAGTCATTCACAAATAATTTCGCTGCCTACCCCTGTCTACACCTTTAAAAATGAAACAAAGAGTCATGGAGAATAATTCACATCTTACAAACCCTAATGTTACCAATCCACATGTTATACTAATATTAACATTTTAATTAAATATCTTGACGTCCTTCTCTGCAGGCCTACTTGGAAATATTATATGTATTTATACAGTGGGTTGTTGAAAACACATCTCCTGCTACTTTCATACTGTGAAACAGCGAATTATATATCTTTAAAAAACAATATATTATTTCAGTACATTCTAAAAAAAATGAGCTGCAGGAAAAAAAATATCCTTCTTTTAATTGTATGTCTAGGTAATTTCCATATACACTACTCTTGCAATTTTATAATGAATACTTTTATACTTTGATTAGAATACTAAGCATGATTTCATTTCAGCCTGTCAAGTTCTCATAAAATAAAATATAAAAACAACCAACCTTGTATTAGCAAGCAAACTAGCCTACATCGAGTGCAGTTATCCCCCTGAGCTACAGAACTGGTTAGCACCAACCTCCCTTGAGTTTACAGTAAATTACAAAAGCACGACTCACATAAAATTAAATCATAAATTATAAGCCTGCTATCTTCCTGCCTTCTGATATAGACTTTCTGCAGATTTTAAGTGAAACTGACATGAACAGACCTCCCTAACGCGCAGAAGCTAACACAACGTGCAAATATGGAGTGCCTATCGTTTCCACGACCTTCGAACTCTTCTTAAATTACTCAGTATAAAAGTACTACTACTGCCAGAGGGGTTCAAATCTTAAACAGCATTCTAAAGCTGTAACAACATATTTAGGAAATAAACGCCTGTCATGAACTGCTAGCCAGAGAAAGTAATAAGGATCCCACACAGGATGACAATTTTCAAAAGCAGCAAAAAAAAAAGGGGGGGGGGGAATTAGGTGACCCTAACGTTATCGGTTTTCTCACCATATGAAATAAAATTTCCATGTGGCACTTGTATCTGATGCTCAGCATGGTGATTTATCAAAGATGCAAAGAGCATGCAGAAACAATCTTTATTACATCCATTTCCTGCTTGTCAGCTGAGATCATGTTGGCTGTTCATTAAAGAACTCATGCAGGTGAAAGGAATATATCTCGATACCTTGATAGATTGTCCGCTTCCCCACTGTGACAGCCGCTGGATGGATTGAGCAGCGGGGAAAATGAAGAAAACCGCTGACTCGAAAGCTGTGCTGTCAGATATATTTTTACATAGGCAACCATGTCATTTCAGCTAAACAAACATCACCTTGGTATAATGTATTAGATCTAGACCTGGCGCCCCCACCCCCACTTCCAAGAAAAACAATTATATGGATTATGTCGTGAAGCCATGTGAAATTTTAATAAAGAATTGCATTGAAAAAAGTTTAATATTGGACCTGTGTTTCTACTTTTAGCTGCTGTGGGGCTATAATAAAGCCACCTGTTCTATACGATGCTTTAAGGAAGCTCGTATGTTGGAACAAGCAAGGTAATTAAAATGCTAGACTTAAGCAAAGTACTTTTACACTTGGTTCGGTGCAGTAATCAGTGTTATTGGTGTCATAGTTAATACAAATGACAGATATGCTCAGTGGTTTATTGAATTGTTTCTTTCTCAAGTTGCTGTTTATATATTTCAGGCTGTAGCTGTGAAGTAACCGTTAAGGTATATGCACCTTAAACACAGGCTACTTTTAAAAATGAATTTTATAAAAAAAAACTTTTAAAGGTGTTTTCTAACTCTAAATTACCAATTAACCCTTTAGTGATGACTGGTATTTTACGCTGCAGCATTTAAATGTAACAAAATAAAGTTACAAAAAGAAATTATTAAAAAATAAAAAACTAGGAACTAGGAACCTTGGTGTTCTCTGACTCTCTCAAGTGCACAAACAGTGACACTGAGGGAGGCATAGAACAGAGACAAAGACAATGCTTACAAGCATTACCTTTGTCATATAGCAGTATCTGCACATATGATTGACTGTAGAAGTGACTGCATGAACATAAATGTGAGGGACCGGCTGAAGACTGACTGATCCATGGTTCATCGCTGAAACGTGGGAGCAATTTTGTATATACATTCATGGTATACAAGGTAAGTCATGGGTCCTATAGAACCATCTCTTCATAATGTACCTGGTACATCATTGCTCGTGAAGGTGTTAAACTAAATGTTACTGTTGCCTTTTCATTTATGGGCCACTTTCAACCTTGTTTCTTTGTTTTATTTTTAAACTATAATTTACAAATAACTTTAAAATATTGTGTCTTTTTCCAGTTTAGAATGTATCATTAAAACATTACACTATGTTTTTGAGAAATGCACATTTGCATCTTAGCCTAGTCTACTACAGCAACACGCTAACTTGTTACCTTATTTTCTTATGAAGAACAATAGAATATCTCAGCCTCAATTCCTGTGGGATCCTCTGAATTGTGAACGTCCATGTAGGATATGACTTTATTAGATAAATGGAATCCAAAAGCATTAACCATAAACAGTAGGTCTTTCAGTAGGTAACGGCACTACAGTTTCATGAGATCACCTCCAATGACAACCTCCTGGTTTTGTGATAAAACCAGAAGTTTATTAAAATAAAACTTACAGCACCCTACAAAGAGAGAATTCGGCCATCATATGCACTTTAATGTATATATAATATATCTTTTGTGTTGTCCCCATTGCAGATGCATAGATGATTTTGCAGAATGTTTGCATACAATATTATTTATTGATTTATATAGTGCCATCATATTCCCAAGAGCTGTGCAGTGGGTAAATGGGGCAGAACAAGTAGTGAAAAAAGGTAAGGAGAGCCCTGCTCAAACAAGCTTAGAATCTATATGTTGTTAGGGGTATATTACTCAAACTATTACTCAATATATCTTTGAGATGGACCTGCCACATCACATTCTAAACACTTATTAAATAAATGCATATTTATTAATGTATACTTATTAAATAAATGCATATATTTCCCCTATGCCACTTAGCTATTTGGCGTGTAGATCTATCATCACTGCCAATCTGCGCCAGTGTTTGTTGGGTAAGCCTTACAGAGTTGTCTAAGGAGATCTTTGATTTTAGTGGAACAGAACATTTAACCACAGAGAAGACTTTCTGTTTAAGCCTTTGCGGAAGGCTTAAACAATGTATATTAAAATACTTACATAGTTAAATACTTACACCATTGTTAAAAGGTGCACATAGGCATGCCATCTCCATTGGCAGCAGAATGGGTTGTACTATAGCACAACTACAGTAACTTTAAACATGGCACTGTCATAGTATGTCAGGGTTCATGGAGAGAACCCCAATGGAGCAACTCACCTGAGTACCCGCCAATTGCGGGTACCAGCTCCCACGCCGCCGCTCTCACCGCCATCCCACAGAACACCTTTGGTATTGAAAATGATTCAGTTACCTAATTGCATGTATCCAAATATATTACATTACCCACATTCTCACATTTTGTCTCACTTATATGTTATTTAATTTTGTTGGATGGTGTCCATGTTAACCTGTTATCTTGTTGAACTATTCAATTGTATATGATAATGCAGAGCCCAATGATACAGTTGAGTAATTAGATGAACTTTGAAGAAGTGTGCATACTCATTTGCAAATCTGCACGCAAAGATATTGCTTTTTAAAATAAAATAAATGTTATCACTTAAATAATTGTACTTCTCTGTGAAATCCAGCCTGAGAAATGAAGATACCCTTATCAAGGAAAGAGAAAAAAATGCTCATCTGAAATAGCACAGTTGAATTTACTAGCTTTTCCAAACCAGTTCTGACATGTGTAGCCCAGAATACCTAACGGCTTGTAGTCTGTGCTACTGAAGAACATATTACCAAGTGGTGTTTGGGGCGCTAACAGTAATCTTAGATATAATATTGCGGTTGGAAAGTTATACTTTGGTCAGCAAAGTAATGTAATAATATTCAAATGTTGGTCAGAACAGGTGGGTGTCAGAAATATTGAGGTTCATGTCAAAGGTCACTATTTGTAACTCACACAAGAGAGAAAGACAAAGGAGAAAGAGAGATAAAGTTTGCTAATGCGTGCAGGTGTGATGAATTGTTTTTGTCCATGTGAGTGTTAATAATTAAATCCCCTCCAAAATTAGCCATTTGGAGGTAACAAACTCTATAGTAAAACTTTCTATTCCCCCATGATAGTCAACATCTAATATTTAGTATAAACGTACATGGAGTAAAACAGGAGAATTTATATGTACACCAATTTGAAAGTACTACACATGAGACTAGGGGAGGAAAGTTAAACATTAAAGAGAAACTGAGTGTGATCTAATCTGTGAGGTCTTGTCCCCTGGTAGCATTCTTTACTCAAATTGATTTGATACCAAACCAACAAATAACTTAATGTTAAATTTATGTACCCACCAAGACGGTAATAGTAAGAGATAGGGTCTTGGCTTTTGTAATATATTAGAAGGTCATTAAAATCTCAGTTTCACGAGAGAGATCTGATTTTGCTTTGCATTTGACCACATACATTGGGATATTCAACGAACATTCACACATCATTTTTTCTCACTGTGATGTGTAGTTTATTTTCCAAAAAAACACAATGATGTTGCATTCTAGAAAACTGTATGAAAACTTAAAGTCGCTCTGCCTTCTAAAGCCTTCTAGAGCTCACAAATCCTGGTTACAGTACAACTGTTCCCATTGGTCATTCATTGATTGCATTTCAGAAGAGATTTGGACCCATTCATAGGTTTGTAGACTCTCATTATGTACATGAATGACTCTCCAAAGAAATTAAGAAAGATAATGCAACGAGGAAAGGATCTTCACGTCTTATATACCAGACAGCATTGATAATAATAATAATAATAATAACATGTTTAAGTGAAGTGCCACTATATTTGTGGTCAGAAATGTCAGCAGAGATGCACAAGATTTAACTGAGTTGTCTATCATGTAAAACAACAACATATAAAGCTTCCATGAATGGATTCCTTGCAACCGGGCCTTCAGGTAAGTGTTTTACCTTTAAGTGGAGGAATGATATTTGGCCATACCCTCTCCTTGGTCAGGTCCCTCCCATTTGAAGTCTATTGATAGCTAGTCTTCTTCTTATGCATGTCTAGTCCTGCCCTCTTTATATGACTATACCCTTTATGAAGCAGGAGAAAGAGATCCCTGGGGGGCAGCCTCGGGAAATATGGTATGTGTGTGTTAAATTAATTTTCTCATATACTTGTGCTATGTAAAGTGTTTGATACTTAATTAAATCTCATATCCATATAATGCCAAGTACTCCACTTAGTTTCTCTCTATAACTTTGTATTAGTGAGCAGGTGGCTTCCATACTTTGTTGAAAAGAAAGACAATTACGTCTAAGAAAAAAAGAACAGATAATTCAAGGTCAGGTACAGCTGGTGCCTAGTCTAATAAATATGATGTATAGAACAATAAAAATGACAATGAATGCCCTCATCGCCCAGAGAACCTCCACCAGCCGGGTGTAAGACAGGCTATGTCATAAACAGCACGGCAGGTAGATTAATAACCAAAAAACTACATGGTGAAAGTAAAAAAGATTTTTTAAATAAAAAAAAATTTCAAACCACGGATGCTAATTAAATTCATAATGACATTAAACAAAATTTCTTAACAATAGTTTTGATTAACAATTATTTTAAGGGATGTAAATTAGAATTTATTTTAATAGCTCTTGAAATATGTATGTATCTTTTTATTTGGAGCCATACAATATTGAACTAACATGCTTTTTACAAACATGGTTATTCCAAAAATAGCTTTTCTTTACGTTGTTGTATTTAAATAATCAGCCATAGCCGATGTCATGACTAAGTGTTATCATTCAAAAGGCTGCGTGGTACAGGGAAAAAAAGAGGCTAAAGAGGCTATGTCCTGGAATTCAAAGAGTTAGCAAAAACTTGGAAATTAACCCATGGAGAGGTATTGTCACTAATATTAAATTACTCTCAACTTTCTGAATTGCTTTGATTTCAGTGTTCTTTGTTCTGTTTTTACTTAGAACACTAAGTATAAAATATTATTTATATATCATTATAAAATGTAATAATAAAAAAATGACATTTGTGGAAAATATGCACAATGCGGTGCAAAAAGTATTTGCCCCTCCCTGAATTCTGTTATATTTGTATATTTGTTACACATAAATGTTTTAGATCATCCAATTAATTTTAGTATTAGAAAAGATAACCCAACTAAACACAAAATGTAGTTTTTAAATGATGATTTCATGTAAAGAAGGAAATAAAAAGCTATCCAACGTTATCTGGCTATATGTGAAAAACGAATTGCCCCCTTAGTTACTAACTCAACCAATTAACCAAGTGTCACTATTAATTGGGCTTAATTTCACTAGACACACCCAGGCATAATTACTTGTTATAGTATAAAAATGGCAGAGAGTACAAAATGTTCAGTGTAAAATCATTACATATAAACATGCATGCACAGTTGTAGTAGCTTTACGTGTGTGCACCTCTGTTCCTTTGTTTTACATTTAGATCCAATTAGATGTGGAGAAAACAAAGAAAAGGACCTGATGCATTTCGCTGCTAGAAAGCAGCTTCTTCAGAGGTAACAAATCAAACATATAACATGAGTATCGTGCCAAATAAAAGCAAGCAAACATTTTGTTGCTATTGTGTTTCTCTTATAGTATACCATTAAATTAAAAAAACAAAAACAGGAGAAAAAAAGACATAGTAAATAGTCAGAGCCAAAACATCAAGGATTTGTGTTAAAAGAGAGGGTTTTTTTAAATCTATTGTCTCGTGTGCATCATATATTTTGCTTCATATACCGTATTTGCTCGAATATAGGCCGCACTTCCCCCCCCCACTTTAAGTCTTTAAAGTGGGGGTGCGGCCTATATTTGGGGTCTAGCGGCAGGCAGCAGGGTTAGGGTCAGGCAGCAGGGTTAGGATACAAATCCCCCGCAGCGGTGCAGGGGACCTGCATCCTACTCTCTGATACGCTCAGACAGCCTCCCCTGCCAGCACTTCCCACGGGGGGGGTGCTGGCACGGGAGGTTGTCTAAGCGCATCGTGCAGACGTTCACTGGCAGCGGCGATGCGCGTAAACAGCCTCCGCTGCCGGCACGTCTGCACAATGTGCTTTAACAATATTTCTAAGACATAACAGGCATGATATACTGTGTTTCCCCGAAAATAAGACACTGTCTTATATTTATTTTTCCTCAAGAAGACACACTATGGCTTATTTTCAGGGGATGTCTTAGTTTTATTAAGAATGGTACAACAATCTATATTTAGTCAAATATACTCATCTTGTCTGGGGGTACAGATACTCCGGAAAAGCAGAGATAGGCCAGCAAAGCTTTATTTATCAGGGATCCAGTGAGAACAGGGTCCAGTCTGCACAGTGGAGCTGGGATGATCTCTCTGGGCTCAGTAGCAGCTTTACTTGTGCTTGTGGGGGGTGAGAGAGACCCACAGTGCTGAGTAAAATGGCAGCCACAGCTTTACTTCTTCCCCCTGCTCCTCACTTCACTGAGGAGACTTTTACTTTCACTTTCTATGTCTCCTCCCTCTATGCCTCACTGCAAAGCCACGCCTATCACTATGTCTTATTTTCGGGGTATGGCTTATATTGAGCAAATGCTTAGAAATTCTGCTACGGCTTATTTTATGGGTATGTCTTATTTACGGGGAAACACGGTACATGCAAAGGCTTGTTACATAGTCTTAAGCACCCTTTGTGGGTATATATAACTTTGTACGTTTAAAAAATAAAAATAAACTTTAATAACCCAAAATGTTGCCCTCTTGACTAACCTTCCTGTCCACTGGTTAATTTACTTTATGTCCTGTGGAACTGTAAATTAGATCCCGAATCCCGTTGGTCATTTACCCTAAATGCTCTATGACCGATCTGAACCTGCCTAAACTTACTGGAGGAATTATTTATTTGAAATCTAAATGTGTTCTGCAGCAATTTTACTACAGCGCCTAGAAACATTTTTAAACGTTTTATTACAGTAGAGTCTGAAAGTGGTTAAATTGAGTACAGCCTGAGCTCTATTAAGTTAAATATATACCTTTTTTCTTTATTTACCTACTATATAACCTTTTGTTTTCATTGTTCTGCATTGTATAAAAAGAAGGCAAAAAAGCACTAAAGGACATCCTTTGACTTTATTATACATATAAATACACTGATACGCAAATTTGCTAGGTTTAATATAATAAAAAAACTGAATCCATTTAATCAAAATACTATTGCAATACACATAAAAATAAACATATATACATTTGGAATTGCTATGTCTGACAAGAATGGTATTAATATCAACAAGCTGTAAATGAGCATTTCATATCTAAATATGATAAAAGAATAGGAGGACTATATCTCATCGTTCATTCCCTCGGCATTATTTATTCTTTCATAACCCAGGGATTCCAGTGCTGCATATTCAGTATAACAATTATGGTAACAAATTACTGAGCAGGCAGATGTTTTGAGACATAATATATTGACTCGAGCTGATAACTCTGTATCACAGGGAAGTGCTTCAAGTTCCAACTCTGATGTAACATGTCGGAGCTGTGAAATCGTCAAGAAATACCTATTATGTGATACATCTTTAAGTTCAAGAAAGTAGTTTAAAATTGTTAAGAAAAAATAATTAAAAAATTGAAAGAAAAACTTTGTTTGACTCCGTTCATTGACCTATATTCTAAGCATACTTTAGAGAGATGTTTCTCCCCACTGCACATTAAAGGTTCTAACAATTTCCCATCTAAAATGGGATGAAAAGAGGCATTAAAAGCACCTTAATTGTACCTTTAATGCATCATCTTAATGTAACTATATCCCCTACTATGAAAATTGATGGTGATTCTGCATTTCAAGAAGGCTAAGATTGGGCTTTGTGGCATCAATGTAAGAATTATGGGCTAAAGTATATAAAATTAATACAATTTAAAATCCTTGTGGGATTTCATTTTAATGAATATTTTTTTTACCTACAGGAAGCATTTAAACCTATGGTAAAAACATGGACATTATACCATGCCATTATATATTTTAATTGGTTTAATTTGTCAATTTTAACCTCTTAAGATCATACCATCAATGGATAAGCCAAGATGCTTATCAAATAAATATATATATATATATATATATATATATATACTTAAAAGGTAAGCATACAGTATATATATGCTTAAAGGAAGAGGACAAGGAGGCCTCACTGTTCTTGGTGCTCAGAGTGAACTACGTTTTTGTGCCCTACACCCTTAATGTCACCACTTAAATGTATAATTAACAATTACCATTACATTCTTTCTATAAAAGGTATTTTAGCCCATGGTTATTATCTCTCAATCTATGTATAGTGTTAAGTGGCATTGGGATACTTGATTTGCAACTAAATGTATATTACCACACTATAGATGGATCTTGTAGTAGTTGGCAACAAAACTTGTCCTGACCTCATCTCCCTTCTTCACCTCATAAGGGGAGAAAACGTTAATGAGGTGGGATAATCATGCAATCACACGAACAGCAACTTAAGGTCACTTCTCTTTATGTTCTTTAATTAGTCTCAAAGGGTCATTTATAGGTTTACTAAGTATACTGAACTGTTTCTATGTAGTTTAGGTTTACTTGTTATACCAAAATAGTATACATACAACATGTTCCTAGCACCCATGTATCACTCAGGTCTAACGTAAATATCCCAATTCTCACACCTATATACCACATACTAATTATGTTATAGTCCGTTTTACTTACATAATACTAGAACAACTATATTTTGGTTCTAATGTGCTGTATATGAGAAATGATGTCTTGCTGTTGCGTTACTTTCATCATTCATAATCGTTCATCCAAAGAGGAAGTGCATGTTGGTTTTAATTGTGTATATTTCTGATGCATGTATATAGAGCACCAGGATATTCTGTGGCAGTATTATAATAAAGAACAATAAAAGTTACTAATAAAACTATACAATAGAATATTTTTTTAGAAAAATAAATAGAAGATAGAATATTTTAATTACTTACATATTACAGAACCTCCCTAATATGTGGTTATAGAGCAACTTACTTACTTAAGTCGCCCATATGCATTTTATTCTTTACTCTTACATTTAAGCATTATTTTTTCCTGGGGACTCCAATTGTTCCCTTTAGTACTTAGTCCAGAAATATCCTTTCTTGTGAAAACAGCTCATTATTTTATGCTTTCACGGATTCTATATCAGGAGAGCCTATCTTAACACATTTCCTTTGAAGCCCCAGATAAATTGAACTCTGATCAGATTCTCTGTCATTTCACCAAAGGCATAGGTCTTATTGAGGTTCATTAATTCAGTAACATACAGCTCACAGTTTCAGAACTTTTTATTAATGTATAACATTTATATATGGTAAACCTTTTTATTATACTTATTGGCGCCACATATCACCTTAAAACATATTTTAAAAATGAATTATAGGAATATTAATGAAATCTCGAGAAAGCTCTACAGCAGGGTTTCCACCTATGTTCAAGGGCCACAATCTGTATAGTTTATTAAGAACTTCTCCTGTACCTTCTACTCATACAAAAGAGTATTTTTATCGTTTTTAGAAGAAGCGAATACTGGGTGTCAATCCAAAAAAATCTGTATTGGATTGTACCTATTATAGCAGAGACCACATTTTTTTTTGAAAAGGGAAATGCAATTAAATAAATGTTTTTGTTTTCAAATGCTTTGTTTATTTAAAAGTGCACTCCAACCATCATATGCACAAATGCCCTGCAGAAGATGTGTTCAGTCAAACACACTTCCCATCCAATGAACTCCAGCTTGGCTCGGGTGAATGATGTGTGCAGGTGTCTTCTCATTGATTTTTTCTGATTGAGAGCTTCAAAAAGCCAATGACTAACAACCCTAAACATGAGGAATCTGGGAAAAACAATGTATAGGTTCCTCCAGATAAAAGTTGTTAGTGTTATATCCTGTGGCTCTGAATCTATCATATCCTAGTCAATGAAGTCTGAGCCTCCTGATTGCTGATTCTCTAGCATTTATATTAATTTATAATCCCTGCTTGAATGTAAGTAACTCAATTCAGAATAGGTTTATACGTTGATGAGTAATTGTTTTCATATCAACCATTAATGGAACAATTTAGATGCCACAACTGCCAAGTCACTACAACATAATCTTTGCTGTTGAGTAGCGAAGGGTAATATTTGAAGAGTCTGAGACAAACGTATATCATGTTTCACTGTAGGACACCTGTGCAGTTTAAGTCACAACTATATAGTAATGAAGTAAATACTGTTTAATTAATTGTACAATCAGTGTAAAAAAGGAGAAAAGTGTAGTACTTTCCAACACATTTTGCATTATGCTTTTCTGGATTGTCAGGCAAACACAATTTCAAATACAATGAGAATAGCTCCAGTGGAGCAATACTAATATTTCTGACACAGCATCCACTGCATGATTATCCAGAGGAGCTTGTGTTTATCCCCAAGAAGATGAGGATAGAAAGGAAATCAAAAAAATACAAAGAGAACACAGTCATTTTTAAACTTGGAATACCCAAGATAAAAGTCTTAAATTCCCCAAGGCAAAACATATCATCGGATGTTTTTTTTGTTACTGTTTACTGTTACAGTGTTTTTATCAGTACTAAATTGTATGAAGGCTTCAATTAGTTCTTGATGAATGATCCTATAAAATCATATATCTTTCATTTCACCTGCCACCATGTTTTTCTCACGTTGTAATTAAATGAACAATAATTGGGATGAGGGTCTAAAATTTGAATATCAATGGAGAACATAGATGTTGATAATAAAACCATTTATTAATGATTTATGTCTTACACACAAATTATTTTCAAATGTTATTTGCACATTATTTACACATTATATTGTAGGTCTCCTAACGCTATTCTCAGTATGCATTATTATATAATATATATTGTTTTTGATAATTGTATATTGTCAAATTGATTTTCTTATTTTAGAAGAGTTATATGTTAAGATAACCAGCAATATCCAAAGTGTTTGGCTTTATGCTTACTTAATTTTTGTGGTCTTATGCATTATGTGCTCTTTTGCTGAAATTGTTCAATTAGCCATAGTTTTTTCTTTCTTCAAGATATAAAATTTTTATGTTACAAGGTAATGCTTTGTTTTGATTTTCCAAAATTTCGACTTTGTAATTGTAATTCAATCCTCTGAAATAATTATTTATTGGGTGCAAATCAATCATTGAAAGGGTTGTTTTTGTACATAACTCCTATGGTCAGTTAGAATATTTAGCAAGTTTTTTTTTTCTGCCTCTGTCTGAAATTTATTGCACTCAAATTGTATGTTTCTCACCTGAGGAGCAAGATAGAGTTATCACATTATATAAAGAGAGTTTACTGTAAAATCATAATGTAATTAATAGGTATGTTGTATTGGGATATGGGTGGAATAATGTCAAACTAAAAAAGCATAATTAAAATAGATAGATATTTTTCTAGTCTACATAGTGTTCTTGTGGCAAGAATACAATTATAAAAGCTGCTCACTTCAGAAAAAAAAATATATTCAGGTGTGATGCAAATGTAAGTTAGCCATTAATATGAAAATGTATATGACCATGGTAGAAGTAGCTAACAGACCAGCATGTACAAAATGAAAACTTTGGTTTACAACAGACAGAGTGGTAAAGGTTAGCCACAACTACCTCTGTCTACAATGCCTATGGACTGTATATCATGGGGGCTGTAGTCATCAACAAAAACGAAAGTATGTAGTGTAGGCCACCACAATACTAGTCTATAACTACAATTCCTATGCTGTTTAGCTGGCAACATGGCTGGCTGAATATTATTGTACACTTAGTGTAGCCCCCCAAAGCCCAGTCTATAGTTACTAAATACTATTCTCATAATAATCAACTAAGAAAATGTTGCTTGCTCAATATCAACGTCTGTGCCACCTCTGCCCCTTAAGCAGCCTTCCTGTGCGATCCTTGCCCTTCAAGTAATCAGCCTATGCCACCCTGCCCCTTAAGCAGCCTGCCTGTGCCACCCCTGCCGCTTAGTCTCCCTGTGCCACCTCTGCCCCTTAACAGCCTGCTTGTCCCTAAACATATATAACATTAATTCACACACTCACTCACTCATTCATTCACCCTCCCGTACCCCCTTACCTCTCCTGCAGTTTTCACTAGTCCAGGGGCCAGCTGAGCAGCACTGTGGCACCCACACACTGTGCAAGGAAAAGCTCTTTTCCCGGCCAGGGAAAGCAAGATCTTGGGTGAGAAAAGAGCTCCACAATGGTAAGCTGCGGGCCCGTGTTAGGCAGTTGTTTGGTCTCCCGGTAGGTGGCACCCGGGGTGACCCCCCATACTTATGCTACTGCCTAGCTGAAATCAATGTTCCCTCTAAATTTTAATAGTTGGTGTTACTAATAAGCAGTTTAGGATGAAGCACTAGATCAAGGTGTGAAATGAGTAAAGCCTGTGTCTGCACCAAATGTTCTGATCCTGAATGGGCTTTGGAGTACACTGTTGTGTCCACTGTGAAATTATAATACACCTTCATGAGAATTGGAATAATGCCTGTGTCAGTTAATCTTTTTGGACTTCAATATAGCATCTTCCTGGAGCGCCTTGGATGGAGCACCATCAGCTTCCTAATTAGCCTACAGGGTGTGCCTGAATAAATTAATCTGTCTTTGCATTGTATATGGTGTGGCTGTATGTCTATGTAAGTGTTAGAGTGAGCACATGTATATGTATGTATGTATGTATGTACGTATGTATATCCAAGTGTAGAGCCAGCCTTAACTAACATCATATTTCATTCACAGTCCCCACACCATCATCACCCCATATTGGATTACAATTATGACTCTCCATCTTCATGCCCCCTAACATAACTGCGCACAATGTCCATATCAAACACAGGTTATTTACAAATCATCTTCATACTCTTCCCTTAGCACATCTCCCCCTTCATTTTCATACAAACATATTTCCTACATTATAAGACGACCCCCCAAAATTTGAATATTAATTTAGAACAAAAAAAGAAAAAGCCTGAATATAAGACTACCCTATAAGAAAAAAGTTTTACTGATAAATATTACCGTTTTTGCTTGGAAAAAAATACCCCTCGTCTTATAATCGGGGTCGTCTTATAATAAGACCTCAAAGTCTGACTATGAGACGACTAAGATCCAGATCTGAAGTACCGGTAAGTGGGGCGGGGGGGGGAGTGTTAAATGGGGGGTATAAGGCATTTCTGGAGGCAGGGTGCTCTGTGAAATGCCTTTTAACCCCCTTAATGCCACTCTGCCTCCAGAAATGCCTTTTTAAACCTCTATACACCACTCTGCCTCCTGAAATGCCTTAAGCCTCCCTATATGCCACTCTTCCCTATAATATGCCTTTTAACCCTCTAAGTGCCAGAATGGCATATAGGGTTAAAAGGCATATCATGGGGCACAGTGGCATATAGGGTTAAAAGGCATATCATGGGGCACAGTGGCATTTAGAGGGTTAAAAGGCATATCATGGGGCACAGTGGCATATAGGGGGTATAAGGCATTTCTGGGGCAGATGTGCATAACTGGGGGGCAGGTTGGAAAATAGAAGGAAATAAAACCAAAATATTTTTCTCAATCATAGCTTTTATTAAAAAAATAGTTTAAATGAATTAACATTTACTGGTAAAACTTTTTTCCTATAGGGTCGTCTTATATTCAGGCTTTTTCTTTTTTTCCTAAATTAATATTAAGATTTGGACTACCTCCTCTATCAGGGACAAAGCAGTTAATATCTCATTATTAACAACTGAGCATCAATACATGTTAAGAAGTTGTCTCCTGATTTGCTTACTTGTCAAGTTCCCGATTTACTTCTGCATAACTTTTCACCTTTATTCTGCACTCTGCATGACACAACTATAAAACAAATTTCAAAGTGCAACATTTCCTCCTTAGAAAGCAAACATGCAGTGAAAATTCATGCTGTGTGGACTTGCAAGTTGCTTAAGGCTAAATAGACGCGTGAAAACTCTTCTGGTGATCCACCGTAGTATAGACTTATTAGCAGCATGGTAACAACAAAATAATTTACCCAAAAAAAGAGCAGTTTATCATAATATTGATTTTCTTCCTCCTACACAGAGTATGCTGTACTTAGCACAGATAAAAAGGATTGAATGCTTCACCTTTTAATTGTATAAGAACACAGGGGAAATATATAAATGGTGGAATGTTACATTTAATTTCATATCTCTTGTACAGGAATACATTATAGACCGCACTTGGACCATTTACTTTGGCACAACTGCTATGAAATTAGTTTTTTTGCAGAAATGGCAAAACAATAAACATTCTGCAGAGTCTTATAACAAAAAGGCAAATGTTAAATGTTTAATTTCTCTAGAAAGGAACATGCTGCTTCTTCAAAAGCATTTTATATTCTTAAGCATTACTCATACAAAAAAAATCTGTTAGTCTATGCATAGTTATGGCAATATCCCCCACCCCTGTTTCTCCCAAGGGACCAATTGATTTATCTGCCAGAAGCCTAAAGCCCCAAAATAAGATAGCTTTTGAGTTTACAGAGGTCATTTTTCATTGTCTAAATAAATTTTTCTAAACAAAAATCTTTCATCCTGTTAACCGCAGGGTCCTTATCTCCCTGGAGGCTACAAAATCCTGAACCAAACCATTTCAATTCCTTTATGAAAAAAGATAAAAGCAAGCTTTTGATTACAAAGGTATAGAGAGAACTCCCCCCATTAAATAACAGTAAAAACACGAGGTAGGAGGGAAAATGCTAAAATATAAAATTTAAAATTTTTAATTGTTTAAGCAAAGTCTTACAGAAAGCTGATACAAAAATGGAAATTAAGAGAGAAATGAATTTAGGAGTGCATTTAATTTGGCTATATTTCTGTTAACCCAATCCACAAAAGAGAGGTTAAGCTAAAATATAGTGTATAATGT
The DNA here is from genome assembly GCA_029215755.1 of Spea hammondii. Classification (NCBI taxonomy): domain Eukaryota; kingdom Metazoa; phylum Chordata; class Amphibia; order Anura; family Pelobatidae; genus Spea; species Spea hammondii. Next base: position 74,825,058 of record JARDYJ010000003.1, on the reverse strand, counting down.
GACATACAAGTATTAAGTGATTACAGTTAGGAGCTTATGGATAGCTTCAACTTTTGTACAAAATATTTAGGATCCGAGAGGGTGCAATGCTATAGTATATCTGTATATGACATTGTGGTACATTTCAAGGACATGGCATATAACTAAATATGTAAAGTTTTTCACAATGCATATGTTGTGTGCCCCTGCATACATGGTATAGTCCACCATCAATGCGTAAAAACCAAAATCAGTGTCACATTTGCTTGTTTGTCTGTCACTCAAATGTTTTAAACCTAATCATATCTCTATAGAAAAATATTTGCAGTAGAATGGATCATATTGAAAAGCTCAGTGACTTTAAACGTGGCACTGTACTAGGATGCCACCTTTGCGACAAGCCGGTTCATTACATTTCTGCCCTGCTAGATCTGCCCAAGTCCACTGTAAGTGCTATTATTGTGAAGTAAAAACCTTCATGGCTGAAACTCAGCCATGAAGCAGTAGACCACTCACTGAGCAGGGCTGCTGAAGCATTACTCACTACAGAGATCCAAGCTTCTTCTAGAAGCAACGTCAACAAAAGCACTGTGCATCGAGAGTGTAATGAAATGTGTTTCTATGGCCGAGCAGCTGCCAAAGATCATTATGTACAATGCCAAGGGCTGGCTGGAGTGTCATAAAGGAGTGGAAACATGTTCTCTACATTGATAAATTACACTTCACTATATGGAACTGTGACGGACAAACCTGAGTTTGGTGGACACTTTCTACCGGAATCTATAGTGTAAAGTTTGGTGGAAGAGGGATAATGGTCTGCGTCTGATTTTCAAGGTTTTGTTAGGCCGTTTATTTCAAGTGAAGAGTAATTTTAACGCTACATTTTAGACATATGTATACTTCAAGCTTTGTTAAGAGAAGGCCCTTTCCTGCTCCAGCATGACTGTGCCCGTGTGCAGAAAGCAAGGTCCATAAAGACATTGGTGTAGAGGAACCTGAGTGGCCCTGACCTAAACCTCATTGAACGTCTTTAGGATGAACTGGAACACCGATCGGTACCTGAACTCACAAATGCCACAAAATTTTGCGGAAATTAGCTGCAAGGGGAGGGGCAACTCCATATGAATGCCCATGGTCCAACAAGCTCGTATAGATGTGATGGTCATATAGTGTGTTTATGACCCTTATCACTGCCTTTTAAGATATATAGGACTTGGTTTGCAGTGCCACCAACCTAGTTTTTTCATTCAAATTTTTTTTTAAGAATATAGGTTGACTAAAAATGTACATATAAAAATGTACAAATACCATATAAGAAATATTTTCCATGTTATCATGTTATAACCAAACCCTTCTATGGGAGAGTACAGAGGAATTTACTGTGTATTCCCTTACACTTCCCATACTATTTTGCTTGCATCTGGATTTTTTCTGGTGACAAAAAAACATGTACATATATATGTGTCTATGTGTTTGTATATATACACTCACTGGCCACTTTACACCTGTTCAATTGCTTGTTAACACAAATAGCTAATCAGCCAATCACACAGCAGCAATTCAATGCATTTAGGCATGTAGACGTGGTCAAGACAACTGGTTAAAGTTCAAACCAAACAGAGGTTCAAGAAAAGTATATTTCTCTATCCATCAGCTGCTTTGTTAGTATGAGTACCAGTATGGATACATATGGATGTATATCAGGTTTCTCCATATTACACCAGTGAGCAATGGTGGGTGCTAAGGCTTCTTCAGGAAATAAATTAAGAATAATCCTTCAAACCATAACACTCTTAAACTGATCAAATCGAGTGCTTTTACAATGCCTTGCCCCATTAAACAGCAATACCATGTATTCATGCTTCCTACTTGTAACATGTCAATAAATCAGCAAATAACTCTCCCCGTGATTAACTGGGCACAGTGTTGGAAAGATGCATTGATTGGGTGCCAGCTCCAATAAAAATAAATGCATTGTCACTAGGAAGAAGGTCCCAAACAAATAAAGAAAATTAATTGTTGGTGTTTCGCCAAGGCTTGCTATGTAAATGAATGTACTAGCAACAAATATTAACTATTAACAAATATTTCATTGTCTCCATTATATGCATCTGTTTTGGAGTCAACAGTTTTACAGGGAAAACAATACAGTTGTAATACTTAATTCCATCTTTTTACCACCACAGCACTTCAGAAAATTTCCAGAACTTCTAATATATTGAGTGAGTGAAAGGAGTAAAAAAGGACATAAAAGAGGGAAGAAACAGCTAAGCAAATGTCATCATATAAAAAAAAGTGATTGATTAAATATTGACCTGCTGTTTAAGCACTGGGTAAGAACCAAGCATTATAAAATCAATTCTTCACTTGACTTCATGTTGTGATTAGTGTTAGCTACTCTTTAATAAAAGCTCATGAGCTGTATACATACATTTTCAGCACATTGGACATGTTAGTTATTTGGAGCAGAGCTTAAATTAGTTTAGGAAACAGTTTTAATAAAATGTAAAGTGCCTATATATAGATAGCTCAGCAAATGTTTGGAATGCTATGGAACCATGCAAACCATTTATAACGATGTAATCCACCCATATTATTTAAGTAAAGCAAAGAAGTAGAGCACAAAGACTTGTCAGAAACAAGTTATCGAATCAACGTTTTTGATCAATTGTGTTATAATGACCTTATAATTTCAACAATAACATTGTTGTGTAAAAGATCTGTATATTGTAAATTGAATAAAAAAAAAATTGGAAGAAAAAAAAGGAAAGTGTGTAATTTTGTCTTTTTTTTTCTTCAAAGTTTATTTATTGTTATTATTGTAATAGAAGGGAACAGAGGTCATTAGATATAAACAGAAACAAAGGGGTTATATGTCAAGATTGATAAAAAATTCTGATGCAAACCGTTCTGCTTTATGTTGACATTCCCTCCCCGTAGAAAATTATAACAAAAAATAAGTAAGGTATAACAATAATAACTGAAAAAGAAATGGGGGTTAATGTGGAGAAGGAAGGGGGGGAATGAGGCGAGGGCCAGTTTGGGAGGATAGGGGAAAAAGAAAAAGCAGGGAATTGTTATTACTCCTGAAATATTTCACATTGATCATGATACAGAAATACTTAGTCAAAATAAGGGCGACTTGGAAAGAATTGTCCAGCCACCCAAATAAAAAAATAAATACAAAAGATAAGCAACCCTTGGGGGGAGGTTGGGGGGAGGGCCAGAACACCTCTGGACAACCAAGATTGGATCATTGCTCACAGGAAGTTTTTTCACACCTCAGACTCCATAAATTGCAACCATTGGAACCAATGCAGTTTTTTCTGATGATTGGTGGGTTTGGAAACATGGACTAGGTCTTTCATTTTTTAGACTTTTTCTAATTTGGTTATTCAGTCAGACGTGGTTGGCACATATTGGGATTTCCAGTGGAGTTGGAGAAGATACTTTGCAGAATTAAGTAAATGCATGACGATTTTTTTTTGCACTTAGGGATAGGCATCAAAGTATTTTGGAGACCAATTGAAGCAGTGCGGTTGAGTGGTCAACATTACTCACATGTTTGATAATTGACAAGACCGTCTTCCAATAAGAATCTCTGCCAGAATAGCCAGATGTGGGATAGGGAACCCAGATCCCCCTTGAAACATGATCTAAAACATGTGGGATGATGTAGTGTAAGGCTTGTGGGTATTTTTGCTAGCAGGTTAGGAGTTTCTATGTAGCCGCCTGCATTTTTTTGTTGATTGAGCAGCAATGGGTGAGACACAAGATCTTCCCCATTGTTTATTTGTGAGTGTCATTTCCAGTTCTATCTCCCACTAAAATCTCCCACTGAAATAAGGGAGGTAAATTTGCGGAGATTATGTAAGCAATTTGTAGATATCCAAGTGAGAGGTAGGGGGAGTGCCTGAGCAGATCCGTTCAAAGGGTGTAAGCACAGTGTTCTGAGGGCTCAGTGGCTGATATCTAAAACACTTGAGAAGGGAATGCTATCTGGGCCATTGGTTCTGTCGGGGGGGGGGTTGTTGTACATTATTGGCGTAAGGGGAGAGGGTAATGTGGTCAGGTTGTGTAAGTTGTACGTTTCCCAAATTCTCAGTGTAGGTGCAATCGTTGGGGTGGTGGCCAGCAGGCTTTGTGGCACAGATGGGACAGCAGACAGTGAGCCATGTCCAGAGTTTATGATTAGGCGCAACCAATCAACCACCCTGCATAGCTTTTTAGCAGCATGACAGAGTTCAAAGTCAGAGATGGCTAAGCCGCCCTATTATTTGGGAAGTGTGTGTATGGAGTATCTTTTGATTGCTTGATGGGCAGTGCCTGGAGGAAATATAGGATTATGCTGCTCACCCTGCTCATCCAAGAAATGTGTGGGAATGCCCAGGACGTCATGTCTCTGTTGAAGGGGTAGATGCGGAGTATGTTCGTAGTATAGACTACGGGTGCGCTGGAATGCATAAAAGTTTTTGAGGTTTTGAGTTCTGCAATTTGTGCGAGTAATTCTGTGCAATACGATCTTATTTTCTTCAAGGTCTTGGTGGTATTTTCGGTAAAATATCTTTATAGGGGGTCCTTGGCTTTTTATTTTATTGAGTCCCCGGGTGAATCCATTAGTCCTATGGCTGGGCAGGAAGAGCCTGACCATGTTGCGGTACCTATGGAGGTAGACAATAGATTGTGTAGGTGCCTGTGGCTAATTAGTATGTAGTCTATTAGCGTGTGTATCCATTGTGAGGGGAAGAAAAGAAGCTGTAGCCTTTAAGTGAAGGGTGCTGGAAGATCCAGGCATCAATCCCTTGGGAAGACCTGAAGTGGAACCTAAGCTTCCTGAGTTTGGTGTGTGGGAAGTGTGCGGTACCTGTGGAGCTACCCAGTTCTCTGTGTCACTGGTAGAAAAGACAATTATTGGTGTATATTTACTACAATGGGAGTTGGTAAAATAGACCGCAGGAGAGCTACAGTATAATATCACTGAGTTTACATTATGAAAGGCCAACCTCAATGAGCTCCTGCTCCAAAAACAGCTTTGAGGACCCTGTATAAAGAAAATGTAAATCAATGATCACAAACTGCATTATGCAGGTCCAGTTTAGCTATTCGTGTAATGAAATTAGACAGGGATGGCATTTTACTTGTATAGTGAATTTAGGGAGTTAAACGACAATGGTAAAATATACAAATGAGAAAAATAGTATCAGTATGAAGAAAGAATACAAGAACCAAACACACAGAGTGGTTGGATAAATGGAAAATAATTTCTGCAAGACATAAAATAATAAAAACAGTAACAATTTTCTACTACTTTGGACAGAGGGCCTTATATGCAGTGACACCTACTGGCAAGAAGTGAGTATGCATTTGATGGTGGTCAGCACTACTACAGTTTTTCCACTGCCCTATATTGTTACCACCTTCCATGCATAAGCTCTTTAATTAAATTACTTAGTTTAAGTATCATGTCAGAAATGTTGTTGTCACCTTTTGTTCTCAGGCCTGAAAATTCATAAAACCTAATAAGATATATAATCATTGTAAAATCGTTTGAGAAGGGCCTTTTTCACCTGTTGTCAAATCATTATGTTTTATACTACCTGTTACGTCTCATTTACTCATGTTGCACAATATGATGGTGCTATATAAAACAATAAATAAAAAAAATTATCAGCTTCAACCATCATCTTATTGAATATATTGAGGTGCGTGAACGTTTACAGCTTGATTTGGTCACTTAATACCTGACTGATATCACAATTAAAATCAAAATATTAAAGAATCATTAAGAATTGCCACTCTGCAGGCTTAAATTAAGCAAATATCATGCTTGCTGCCATTTCTGTTGTGAACCACCTCCAATTTGGCAGTTTTCCAAAGTAAAACTAAAAATTAAAAAGACTTGTTTATATCGAACGAAACCAAGATACAGCAAATATGTCACAGCAGGAGAATAAAGCTTCTGGGTAAAAAGGCAAAGCTGTGTGACAGATGGAAAGGTCTCAATGGATGAATGGTACTACCGCAAATAAGTAGCAAGCAGCCACAGGGAATCAAATAATGATTAGAAATGAAAAACGATGGTTACACAATGGAAACATTTTGACTGGGGCTGCAGAATCAAGTAGGCTTGGATTATAAATACTTGATTATGCATCCACTGCACCAATATATTTAAAAATGACACAATTTAATATAAATCATCACATAGGATATAAGTGTGCTACTCTAGAAATAACATAAAAAAATAAAATAAAATAACTTCAGTATGTCTTTGGAGAGAAAATACTTTGCAATTTGTACTGCATGCCCCCAAACCTGAACAAATTACATTCTAATGATCAATACATCCAACCACCCATTTTTTCATATAAAATTATGTTTAGTCTGACCTGTTTTCAAGTTAATATTTAACTTTTGTCAGTGACTGCTGCAAAAGAGCACATTGCGCTGCGTAAATTGTTGCTGCTATATAAATAAAAAATAATAAAATAATAATATATAATAATAATATTGAATAATATATAATAATATTTTCAGGTATGAGGTAAATTATTCTCAACTAAGCACATCCAAACTTAAGTATCTCAGAGAGCTGTTCTCATAAGGTCAGCTCTGATCAGGCCAAATTAGCCAAAAATTGGTCAATGAACTATTTTGGTCAGCTGTATTCCATTGTATTCTATAAATTATTTATTGGATTATTTTTATTAATAATAAATACACTCTAATGGTCATATTACATTTGAGTATGCATAATTATGTAATAGTAACATAAATGTTAAAAATATACAAAATATACAAAATATATTTTCATTAAAACTAAACCAGGTGCATAACAAACAATAAATGTTTTATTTTGTAAAAATATTTCTGTGATTTTTGTTTCTGTTTTTCTAGGCTAGTAGTCACAAGCCTTCACAATAAATAAATACAGTTGTGTATATAACTTATGTGTATATCATTGGAAACAGTTCACTCCCAGACTTTTGTCTATAAAAATACAAGACAATGCCAATGACAGTTATATAAATAGAAATTCACCAGTAAATCAAAATTCTCTGTGAATGTCATGTAACGAATCCTCATATTGTTGTTAAGGCTTCAGCTGGCTATGTGCCTTAAAAGCCCTCCTTCAAAGATAGTATAGTTCAGTGGTGCCATTGCTTTGCTTTGTTTCAGCTATTGTTCCTAGAATAAAATTTCTTTAAATATTCTAACCAAATCTATGCAGAATAAAGTATTCAGATTTTTTAACTGACACATGACCAACCTTGTAATACTATTAATAGAGTACCTGCCTAGGGCTATTCATGCACTGGTGTTACATTTACAACTAGTATTTCTCTAGTAAGACAAAGAGATCTTCACCTTGATAATCAGAAAGTGGAGCCCCAACAGATAAGCTAATGGGATTTGTGTCTTCACATTCTGCATAGAATATTTAACAGAATATTTTGCAGGTAAAGGTACAGAATGCAACGATTGGGATTTAGGAGATTACACAATCTGGAAGTACAGATCCTTCAGTGACTTGTAAACTAAAGTATAGACATATGGAATAGGAATAGGATAAAAAATTATTGTAGTTTTTAGGCTGTAAATGGTCCCTGGAATAATGACTTCCATCATCACTGGTGAGGTTTTCACTGTAAGGGCTATCTTTCCCATTTGGTTAAGCCCTCAGTACTTCCCCACTTATTCAAAAGTGAAATCACACATGAAGAGGATCTAGTGTCAAGGGTAGAAGAAAACCAGTAACAAGCTTTCTGTTTACTTGGTAACTCAGAGACTCATCAGCGATGAGCTCATCATGATTGGTCTAGTCAGCAGTCAGCCAACATATACCTTTAGTTTTCAACTGTTTCTCTTGTATGCACACACCAAAAACTTATATACTTCCTAAACTTGCCTTTATTTTCTTGGAATTAAACTATGTTCACAAGGACAACAGGGGCAAGAAAACCAACAGACTCACTAAAAGGCTTTTTAAAGAAATGTTTTAGTGGGCAAAAAAAAGAATCTGGATTATTAATAGCAAACTCTACGATGATGGATGAATAGAACAACTGAATGCTTTAATCATAAAGCACTAACATTCCAGCAGTGCTGGTAAGTGAGTGGAGCAGTGAAACCATTTGAGACTTAAACAGATGGATTAGGAAGAGTTCCTCTGTGGATTCCTGGACAGATTTCTAAACAGCAGACTGATTAACTAATGCACAAAAGGCAAGTGATTCTTCCAATCAATAAGCTTGTATGTAACTATATTTGTGTTATAGTATTTAAACATGGCAAACAACCATGAAATTCAGAAATACCCTGGGTCATGCTTAGAAAAGTAAACAGTTTAAGCAGTACAGTTGACAACATTCTTTTGTTTGATGTGCTTGTCGTATGAGTTTTGTATCCAGAAAAGACTCACTATTAATTGTAAGTTTAAATTTATAGTAATATATCAGAATTTGTGAAATTGAAAGTAAATGCATGTTGACATATTGTTAATTTTCATAATTGTGGCATAGTATAGAAATTCTGGATCTACAGGTCAGATACATCATAATGCATGGCAAAATCAGTTTTCCCCAGTGGCCTTCACACCATGTTCAGCAGTTATACGGACCATTAAGGTAGCAGCTGCACAAATGTCCATCTCCCAGGTACAGTTGGGTAAGAGGTGGTGGCCCATGGAGGGTGGGTTTGCTCTAGGCCCTGTTATATGTAAAGACAAAACTGAAGACATGGACAAAAAATATGTGATATCCTGAAATGAGGTTGACATGTTATGTTCGTTATTAGTATGGTTTATTTACTTCCATATTTCAAAGTTAGGGCATAGTCAGATGTTATGAGATTGCAGACGAACAAGTCTCATACTCATTTACCTTTTCTTTGAAGACTCTCCATAAGGATGAAATGGTATGTATGCTTGTTTCCCAGGGGTTGAAAAGGCCACAGTGCCTCGCATATGACCAGGTGTCGTCTGATATAGGTATACTGTGAGTCTATGACTCTATGAGAATTATCCAGAGCCAGTGGGAATTCAGTCATGGGTTGGTCATTGAACAGGAATGACAAAAAAATTTTTTCCAGAACTTTCACCACTCATGTCTATGGGGTCTTTAATTGAAATGTCTTGCACAAAGCTTGGGGGAGACAACTTTAAGAAATCTGTCAGATATGGTAATGATTTGCTTTACTTTTAATCAAAGAAGAAAAAATGTGTAAAACACTACCTTAATGCTAGCAATTAATTGTGAGGAGTAGCCATGTAAGCCTTTGGCTCATTTACATCCTCTTTCAAAATTAATTTGTCAGTTAGAGTGATGTTTACAGCACTCATAAATGTATGAATTTGGTCCACTAGTTAAGAGTTTATGCGTAGGACCCCGCATTTCCTTTTTTCTGCTTTTACATTTACAGTCTGGTATTGGTTAATAGCTTGATAAAGGGCCCACTTCCAGTTTATTAAGGGGTCAAACAAGGATGCCATCTATACCTTCTTTTTTTGTTGCAAATTGCATTACATAGCGTAGATTGTTGAAATGGGTGGATCACCATAAAGAAAGAAGCAGATCTAGCTGTACTTCGATGACATGACTGTGCAGATCACCTATTGGTGAGAGTCCAGATATGGATGGACTTTGGCAAAATTTAATAGAAAGGTCCGCTATGGGAAGTTGAACATAATTTTCTCGGCATTAGACCTGTCTGACATGCTAATCTTTAGTACTATAACTACAGACATCCTTTAGATTGTTGGGATCTGGTTCGACAGAAAGAGAGAGGTAGGAGGAAAAAGGTAAACAAAAGATTAGACTAAGGCACCACAGAGACCCCACCATTGAAGGGAACGTTCTGGTTCTGCACAATGTGATAATGCAAACCATACATAAGAAGCACTTTTTTCTTCTGTTTCTTTCTTTGTTGCTCTCTTTCTTCTCTCACTTTTTTCTCGCTCCATCCCTCTTTCTTTATTCTCTCTTTTCCTCTCTCTCATCTCTTCCCTTTCTCTCTCCCTTTTTCTTTTTCCATCTTTCTCCTTTTCATTTATAAATCCTGTCTTTTTCCCCCCTCTCTTTCTCCTCTCTTTAACCATCTTTCCTTTTTCTTAGTGTCTTTCTTCTTTCACATTCTAACTTCTTCCACTCCCTCACTCTTTTCCCCCCATCTCTTTCTTCTTTCCCTCTTTTCATTTACCCTCTGTGGCTGTCAGGATTCCACCCTACTAGCCCGGACCATGGATGATTTATTTTGCTGTAGTCCTGCTGCTACCACTAGTGGCCACCTTCCCCCTCCCTCTGGAGTGCTCGGGATCAGATTACCAGGTCAGCTGAGTCTGATCACCTGAGTAGAACCTGCCTTTATTAACCTGCCCTGCCCTTTAGTCAGGGCCTTTGCATTGGAGTGTTTAGACCGCTCTGTTTTGGCCTTGAACCAGTGCCTGTACCTGCATTCCTGCCTGTACCTGCATTCCTGCCTGTACCTGCATTCCTGCCTGTACCTGCATTCCTGCCTGTACCTGCATTCGTGCCGCCTGCCCTGCCAGTGCGCTACTTGCCGTCAGCCCTGTCAGTGGGCCTCCGTACCCGTCAGCCCTGCCAGTGGGCTTCCTGCCGTCAGCCCTGCCAGTGGGCCTCTGTACCCGTCTGCCCTGCCAGTGGGCTTCCTGCCGTCAGCCCATCCCGTGGGTCTCCATATCCGTCAGCCCATCCCGTGGGCCTCCGTATCCATCAGCCCTGCCAGTGGGCATCCTGCCTAGAGACTTACTGCCTTGCTGGTCCTATCACCTTCATCAATACAGTACCTTTCCAAGTATCCTGTTTGTGCTGTGTTTCATTGTGCCTGTCCGTACCATCCCAGTTGCTGTCATGCATTGTGGGGTACAAACGGAACCCCTTCTGTCCCCTGCTACTGGGCTCCTACCCGACCTGCTTACCTGGGTCCTGACAGTGGCTCCCACTTTCCTCTCTCTTCGTCCTTCCTTTCTCCATTACTATTTTTCTTCCTTTGTTTGTTCCTGCCATTCTTTCACTCCCTCTCTTTTCTCATTCCTTCTCTTTCACTCTTCCCTTCTATTTATTTATTGTGTCTCTCTTTTTTCTTCTCACTTCACACCAGTCTGTCACACATTATCTGGGAACACTTTTTTCACTGCTGGCAGTGGACACTGTCTAGTGATCCTTTATGAGGTTTTTCACAATGAAAAACCACAAATGAAAATTAACTTGATCTAAAAATGTCTGAACTTAATTTAGTGGGTATGGCCTGCATAGGAGAGCTGTCCAGGGTTCTGACTGCAGGGTCAACTTGGGGGCTAGACTTTTGTAAAAAAAAAATCTGATGTCCATTTCCATTCGAACAAAGACGAGGTTGGAAATTTAATCCCAAGAATTTGGCAATATATCTGGGAAACAGCTCCCTTTGGTGTAAGGGATAACTGACAAAATTCTTCTTAAAATGTTAATGTGCCCACCAAGCATTGTCTAAGAAAAGAATGGAGGTAATGTGATAACTGATGGAATCGGAAGAATTCCGTCACATGCACGTGGTAGAAGGCCAAAAGTTGTTGGAAGGTGCAGGGCTTATCTTTATTGACAACCACGTCTGTAGCCCTCTGGATGTTGGCTATGTCAGAATTGCCAAGTGGTAGGGAAATGGTACAGAAAAGATTTAGTAACCTGGGTAGGAGTGTAATATTTACTGCATATATCCTCCTTAGAAAGGACAGATTGAAGGTAAGTCCTATGTCAAGGGAGTGCTTCAATGTTGTTTTGTATCTTTCCTTTTATCTCAAAGGTGGTTTTGTCATTCTCCTCATTCATGGTGTGTTTCTGAGGTATATTTCTTCATTCTGTCCCCTCAGATTCAACCACCTCAGGCAGCTGCTCTACATGAGAGGTTGGTGTTGATGACAATTGGGTGGTGGGTGGCCAAACGTTATGCCTGATAGAACCATAAGAGAATATTCAGCTAATGACAGTGTTTGGTGTGCATACAGGACACTAAAGGTATGCAGTTGGACCAAAAATTAAGTTTTCATTTTGTTTTTGGTCCATTCCTTTTCTGAAAAGAAAAAAAAATCCTGCCTTTTTGGTTTGGATGAAGCTTGGAGGGCTTTTTCCATTTGGAAACTCACACTCGAGCTCATTAACTTTCTCTCATGCTCTCTCTCAATGTCTCTACCTTCTTAGCTGAATGCTTTTGTGTCCCTGTCTCCTTTTACGCAGGTCCACTTCTTCTCTTGCCTCTTCTTGTTCTTCAGCAGATAAAAACTCCAGCAATAACTGAATGGTGATCACCGTCATCTCCCACCCCAACATGAGCAGTGCCACTCCCCTTTGCCTTTTGTTTACCTGTCTCATCTCTGGTACCTTCACCCTGTGGGCCTCCCCTTTTGGTCTACCCTTCTCGACGGGTACCCTAATCCAGCACCCCTGTCTCCTTGTATACCTTAAACCCTTCTGTTCAAACTCTTGCACACAGACCCAAATAATCACATTCAGTCTCCCACTTCCCAAGCCCACTCAGTCGCTTTGGTAAAAACTTGCAGTCTATTAATCAGGCTGTATGAAAAATAATACACATGTAAATAGTGTATGAAGTGTGGTGTAGATCTCACTAAAGTCGCATGTAGTGTTGTCCTCAGCTCTTGAGCCCTATGTTGTATCTCACTAAAGGGCCAATTACAGGCAAAACGTTCATACAGTTTTCAGAGATACATCTAGTAATTGGATGTATTTTGTTTGGCTGGAATTTGCACCTGCCATATAAATTATTTGATTTTTTATATCTCATATGAGTCCTGATTTTTGACCCAAAAACTTTTTAGAACGTCAATTAACTTTACGTAACACTAACATCCTAGATTAAGATACACATGTATTATGGAGAAACCATGGCTGAAATAATAGGATCTAAAACCATCAAGTGTAAGTTTATTTTGTCTCACAATATCTAAAATTGTCTGACACTGGCATTATACAGTATTCGCACAGTTTTACCCATATAATAAATGGAAGGGGACTTTATTTTCAAACCAACATTACAGCCAGGCTATGATTCTCTGCATTCTAATTGTACAGACTTCTTTGGAACATGCAGCTGTAATATGAGCAACAGCTATGGCTGTAATTCCGTTAACCAGTTTTACATTTTGCCACTAGGACCTCTTTTCTGTGTTAAGCTTTAATATCCTCTCAAATGCATTAACATGTCCTTGGAACAGTCAGAACAGATGTCTGCCTGCTTTGAATATTTCCATTTTAATAGGAGTTTCAGATCCATGATGTAAGTATAAAACAAACTGCCTCTAATTCCCTGCCAGACTGCGTAAAGGCAGTGGTTTGCACTCTACAGCTGAACAGAAATTATACATATATATATATATATATATATATATATATATATGTAGCTAAATAAAATACATGTATACTCAGAAACTTTTATTGAATTATATTATGTATAGCTGTATCTAAATGTATCTTCAATGTAAAAAACAGCTGCCAAATGCATTCTAAACAATGTTTCTTTTTTTTTTTTAAACTGTCTTGGAACCATCATCTGCGCAGAAAACTTAAATTAAATACTATGGCCAATTTCTGAATGGCCAGTGACAGATTGTAAAGGTGTAAAGTGGAAATAAAGTGTCATTAAAAGGTTAAACAGACCATCAGGTGTACATAGGGTTGGTGTACAATTTAGTGGAAGGGTGTGGTCAAAGATTTTAAAAGAAGAAGCTCTGAAAGCATTAGGTGGGTCATCTGGATCAGATTGGCATATATATTGTTAATGGCAGCATTATTGTGCACGCAACACGTGTGGTAAATATGAAGAACAATTTAGGCCGCTGCTTTGAAATGACGGAGCATAGTGCTAGGGAACACAGAAGCCGAGGTCTTAAGTGACAGACCTTGCACTCCGTTAAAGTTGGGCTGATTAGAGGGAGAGCCGTGATCCACCTGCATTCAGGCGGGGATATCAATCCTAACATACCGATAAACTGGTAGCTTTTTAGCAATGCTCTGAAAGTATTTGCACCTCCCCATTTCCTTTTTTCTTTTTTATTCTTCACATTTGAATGTTTTACTATCCATGCTATACATTAAGATCTTTTATTGTCTCCTACATAAAAACTTTTTGATCATGTCTTCTACATAATATTATTTTAGTATTTTACTTTAAAATGCAGTGTAACATATTATTTAACAGCTTCAACTGGAATGGGATACCTGGGAACTTTCCATTCATGCTGACCACGAAGCTCTCCCAGTTTTGTGCTATATGGAATCTTGGAAGGGACAGGTGCATAGATTTGGCAAATTATTAGAAATTAGACAAAACCAGGGAGGCAGGAGCAGAATAAAATGGGGAAATTAGACAATTGACCCAGGGCCCCGGGTTGGGAAGGGGCCCCCACTTGCTACTTCCTTCCTTTAGTGTAATTTATGTCTGCACTGTACAGCATGCATACAGCACTTTACGTGGGAGCCCAGATAGAGACCCATTTGTTGCATTGGGGCCCTCTTCTGTATTTTTGCTCTACAGCTGGGATCTGCATTTAAGGCAGTCAGTATGCAGGTGTGTGCATGTATTTATATGGGGATATCTTTGCAGGTATGCATGAGGTTGTGACTATTGTACTTCTTGTTTCTGTAAGTCAAATATTAAACAATAAATAGTAATAGTGTGTCTATGTGTGTTTATGCATGTATGTGCATTATGCCTTTGTGTGCATCTGTATATCAGTGTATCAACACAAGCACAGAAGCAGCTTCCATGACATATGTAAAGATACGTGTAGACACTCAGTTAGCTCTCATGCAGTTTTGTGAGAAACCTGATTTGCATGATGCTCCCCCTCCAAGTTTGTCTTTGACCCCTTCCTGTCTTCTATAATATAATTCCTGGACATGATACTGTCAGGCGCTTTCTCATGTCAGGCTGCCTATGAGGGGAATAAAAAATTGTGCATGTCTGTACATATACACCAATCAGCCATAACATTATGACCTCCTGCCTAATATTGTGTACGTCCCCCTTTTGCAGCTAAAACAGCCCTGACCCATCAAGGCATGGACTCCACTAGAGCTCTGAAGTTGAGCTGTGGTATCTGGCACCATGACGTTAGCAGCAGATCATTTAAGTCCTGTAAGTAGCGATGTGGCACCTCCATGAATGCATCCTAGTGCCATGTGTTCTCTAGGTAAGCGGCACACACGCACCCTGCCAGCCACATTATATAAAAGAAAATGTGATTCATCAGACTGGGCCACCTTCTTCTACTGCTCTGTGGTCCAGTTCTTATGCCCTTTTTAGGCGGTTTTGTTATAATAACATGAATCTCTTCATATTGTCCATATGATGAGAATGTCTGTGTGCTGATGGAGCATGTAGATGCTTATTGGAGTTAAACTAGAACTATAGCTTTCTATGAGTTTATATATCAGTGCTTTCCTGATTTCCCTTTCTAACTATCCAACTGTGTTTCAAATGCAAAGGCTCATTGAAAAATTTTGACACAAAATAGGTCTTCTCAAATAGAAATGTTTAACCAAATATGAATTCACCAACTGTTATAAACATTCATATTTTCTCTAAACCTACAAGAGAAGAACAGCAGATTGGCCTTACAAATCTTTTGGCCTATATACTGAGCCAGGCAATGATTGTGGTACACAATAATTCCCATTATTATATACTGAGTCAGATGCTGCTTTTGGTACACCTTAACTCCCATCACTTTATACTCATCCAATTACTGATGGCGGTACACCCTAATTTCCAACTATTATTCAGCTGCCAATTTGGTTAATTCCGAAGGTGTACGATAAAAACTGTTTGAATCCCACTGGGAGAAAGGCACCATATAAATACTAGATGTTATTTTATCTTATGCTTTCTCACACTCTCACATTGTCTTACAACCTTTCCGGGGTCCCTGTCTCCTTTCCTGCGGCTCCTCTTCTTCTTCCTTTTATTCTTCCTTTCCTTCTTCTTCCTCTTCTCCTTTCTCCTGCTCGCCTCCTCTTTTTTGTTGTTTCTTTCAGTTGGTGGCTGCTACTTCAATGCTGAGTGCCAGGATATGACATCATATTCCGGCGCTCTGCATCAGTAGCCAGCGCACAATGCAAGGGAGCAGCATACGGAAGTTTGTATGAACAAACCTGCTGCTCCCTTGATTTTGAGCTGGTTAGAGGGAGATCAGTGACCTCCTTAACCAGCCCTGCTCCTTCAGCGACATGCAGTATAGTCCACCATTGGAGGTTGAACACCCTGGGCCGGACTGCCCTTGCGTACACAGCTGGTGGAGAGGTCCATTCCCCGAGCGCCCGATGGAGCAGTCCGCCCCTGATCTTGTTTTAGTCCTAATCTTCCAACTCCAGTTTCATTAGATTTAGACTGGTCTATCCCATGTATAATTTAAAAAAAAAAATCTGTGGTCTGTACTATGTTAACATAAGCAATAAGAAATCATGGGCTGAAATCCTGGGAAGAATAATTATTTTTATTTTATGATAGATGTTGTGTTCCATCCATCTCTTACTCCTGTTAACTATTCATACCAAAAGTGAAATACCAATTTATGTTAAATTTTATTATTATATTTTATTTACATAACACCAAAAATTTACACCCTGCATGTTAAAGTGCATTTGTGTTGTGCATAGAATAGAGAGACTAAGACAAACTTGTACATTATTTAAGGAGAGCCTTGCTTACAATTTTACTTGTATGATGCATGCAAATAAGGTTAACATTTAATTATAATTTAATTATGATCTTTTATTCCACTAGGAAGCCAATAAACTTTAAGTATTCATTTTACTAATGTTTCGATCACTTAAAAACAACAAATACATCTTTTCAGTTTCTATGGCAACAATCAGTACCTTTTTTGTGTCACATGACAATTAAGTGTTTTTTGGCAAAAAGTATTAATGAGACAATAGGATGAATTGATAAAGTGCTACTCTAGACATATGTTATAAATGTTATCAGTGGAAGGTTCCTGCTGATTGTGCCACATATTGGACTTTGCCTTAAGGTGTGTGCTACACTGGAAATGAAATCACTATGCTGTTGTCATATTTATAGGTCAGTGTCAATCATTGCAGTGATGAATTAGTGGTGTACCCTAGTACGCTATACTCAACACAAGTGTTTTCACATTGTATGTGTTTTTTTTTATCATATATTTTCATAAGTACACATATTTTAGGTAAGTATGAGTGCTAATTTTGTACTAAATATTGATTATTTTAAATTGTAAATTGGAATTTGTTGCAGAAGACAAAAATGCATCTAAAATTAATCCAAAAAAGGAAAGAGAAGTAAGTCCTTTTCCCAAACCCAAAAGTCTTTCTATGGTAGCCAGAGAAAGACTGAGAAATTGTATTTAATTTTATGGCTTGAAGTAAAATGACAGCTAACTTGTTAATTAGGGGCACCAATCAAACGTGTACCCTGCTGCTAGGTTGACTGGCTGGGGGGATTTCCTTTGTAATTGGACCAAGGTAGGTCTTGAAGGGCTTGGGGAGCTAATTATATCACTGTTTGGGACTGTGAATATAAACAAACAGGCATCACAGGATAAACTCAAATGGGGCATGAATGTATCATCGGTATACTGGGGCGTTTCTTTTTAAGTTTACTAATAATGTCCAGTCTACAGATTCCAACCTCTCATGTAACCAGGCCACAATATTTTGTTATGAAAAAAAGAGTTTAGATTCGCATAACAAACAGTACAACAATAGATATAGACAGCATTCCTGGTAGCACCTGATTATTTTGCTATTGGTTTTCTGACCTGATACATCAGTCAATCATGAATAAACCTAAATTGTAAGATATTGAAAAATTGTACATCAATGCATATTGCATTTATTTTCATGAATATATAGCTGTACAATATAATATCACATCAATAATTTCAGAAGACACAGGCATATTTGATCCTAACAAAGTAAAAATAATTTTGTCCTTTGCTATCCGTTCACCCATATCCAATTTAGCGATTGTGAAATTTCACATATTCTTGTTTGCTCTGCAAAATCTACGTTTATTAACAGTGACAGGCATCAAAGGGGCAAAGCATGCAGGGAAGGAAAATAACAGTGTTTGTGGCAATTCGGTAGAGGGTTTTTTTCTGTGGCTTCTTGTTTATGCGAGGCTTTTCAATAAACAAAAATGCCATTCACCTACTGCACATCACATATCAGATTTCAACTGATATGGACATATCGCTGCCCCAAGCTCACACATTTAACAGATAAAAAAGGAGATATGTTTTCTGTCAAACACAGGCTCTGCCATTTGATTGGTGACTATATGCAGCATACTGCCTCTTCAAGCATTATTAGGGTCATACACAGTGCCATCTATTACAGTATTTGAGATGAAATACTATTATTTTTTATAGGGTTGCACAAGTTCATTTATAACGGAGCAAGTAAAAATTCCCTTGTATATAGTGTGAGCTAATATCAAACATTTAGAACACACTGATAGGAATGATGAAAACTTTGATCACTTTTGATTCAAGTGTTTTATGAATTAGCATAATTTTCAAACGCACATCATTAAATACATCCATACAATTCAGTTTCTTGAGATATGGAGCTTCCAATGAAGAGAGCTGTTTTATTAACACACATCACATGTAAAATTACAGGCAAATAACATTTTAGCATTCATATGCAAAAACAAAATAAAGGGGTCATGATTAGGATTTCCTCAAATTATTAAGACAAATGATATCCAACATATTAATTATATTTTAATGGCTCCAGTGAAAAGCAAATACAAATCAAGTGGAAATTAAATTTAATTCAAGTTAGAGGTTACAAAGATCTTAGATATCCACCCACAATCAATGTTCAGAGCTTCACCGATTCATTTTAAATGTACTTCCTATTCACAAAGGTGATTTAAATGTCTGTTCTTTACACATAGCTCTTCTGTCGGGTCCTCCACCTATATTAGGCAAGGAAGGGATGACTAATAAAAAGTACTACATCCTCTAAGTTTGGACTGTAATGCAACAATATATAGGGTTATGTTCCCTGCTGGATGATACATGTTTCTTGTAAAGGATTGTCTAAGAGCTTATATTGACAACTTGATATGACTCTGCTATATATTTGGTTGTTATATATCATTTGGTTGTCATATTTCATAAGACTGGCCATCTGCCATACTGGGGGAATGCATAAAAACGAAGATTGCGGCTGCACGCATCTATATAAGCACACTTATGTCTTGAGGTGGCAGCTGGTCTTAAATTGCCAGGACTGCCCCATCATCATCAGTCAGGCCCTGCTTTTTAAACATCGAGCAGAAAGATGTAGGGGTGAATCTCAAACATAGATGAGGAATTTAATTATAGACAAGTGTAGCACTATACTGTTTTTTTTATACTATACATTGTATTGCTGTTGAGAATTTATTTTACACATTTAAGTCAAGGAGCCTCTGGAACTGCATGTGTCTCATTCAGAGTACAACTATGAAGAACAAGTCTAAGATGCAGCAAGAACAAGTGTTCCTGCATAATAAGGGTATAACGGTTGTGACATGTGGTACGGTTTTTCTGCGTATGTAGGTTTTATACAGGGTAGATCAAATAAACATTACCAGAGTGAGTTTATTTCTTCTAATATTATTTCAGCCACAAACCACATTTTCCAGCACCATACACTTTTTCTATTTGATCTTTCTTTAAAAAAATATGTTTTTATATATATATACAGAATAACATCAAAACAATGTCCTATACAATTGCTGTTAGCTTAACAACTTGCTAATAAACGTATGTGGCGCTGAATTACAAGTAAAAAATGACTGACCTTGACTTTGCGGCTCACATGCATTCTCTGTGAGCATTGGTCATTGGCATTTTATTCTGTGGGCAAAATGCTTGTATGTCCCTAAGCAAGAGATATATTTTGCTATTTATCTTCTCATCTATTTGCACATCTCCTGGGATTGACAAAGGTTATTCACTATGTCACATCTAAGCTACTGGAAGATTGGCATGCAATCCCAGTAAATCTCCAACTAATTACTTTCGAATTTAGGTGCCACAACCAGTTTTGACCTTTGAAGGTTGGCAAGGAAAGTTTTAGTGACCTATTTACTTGCTTCTTCTTTTTCCTCAGCTAGTTCAAAGATTAAACATACTTAAGATTTGAATAATTAAAATTCCATAAGCTTTTGGCTTATACTTACACTAATGTACGGGGCAAGGCTGTGTTAAGGGGTAGCATATTAATGTATCAACATCCACACTTGTCCTTCTTTTACGTACTCCGTTACTATTACTTTAGTTTAGGACATCAAGTTTTAAAATATGAAAATATATGTTACAAGCATCTTAGATGTTAATTTTTAAGATGTGAAATAGAATATGTAACCACTAAAAACATGATTTTAAAATAAATGCTACACTTTACCTTGTGCAAAGATTAAGCTTTTAAAACATTTATATTTACATTTTCATTTTTCTTCTTTTATATTGATCAATTTGAATTTTTTGTGTTTTTGTGCTAGGGATATTATGTTTAAAGGAAATCACACTTGTTACAGTACTGTAGGTTTCTCTCCTAAGTTAAGGTAATGTCAATAATATATTAGGATGAGCAAATATCAATGTCCCAACTCCCATACTCTGCATTTGGCCTGCCGGCTCCAGGGTAGCATTCCTCGATGCCTGCCATCTCTTCCTCCTTGCCTTATATTTCTCCATGCCTGCCACCTCTTTCCTATTTATGTCAGATATAATGGTGGATAGAAATGGCAATCAAGGAGGTATACAAGACATAAAGGGGGAAAGAAAAAGCAGGCATAAATGAATATAATACATAAAATGGTGAACGAGATTGCAGACATGTGGGGAAGAAAAAACATAAAAGAAACACAAAAGGAGAAAAAGATGGCAGGATGGAGGAAGAAAATACATAAAGGGAGGAATAGATAAAAAGGAGAAAGGGATGTCATGGATGTTATGTCTCGTACTCTGGATCTTTATCTGGTGCCTTGGGTTCTGGTGTCGCCTCATATTCCTCCATTTCTGCCAATTATTTCCCCCTTTATGTCTTATATTTTTCCATGCCTGCCACCTCTTTCCTCCTTTATGTCTTATATTCCTCCATTCAATGCCATTTGTTTGTAACGATTCTAAATTTTTTTATATAATTCAGTTAATTGGAGTTCCTTGACCAAGTATGTATGAATAATGTGGTGCATTCAATAGTGTTAACATGATAACATTAGAAATTGTAAAACTTAAATCAGACAATGGGAGCTTGCACTTTATTTTATAATGACTATGCCCCTCCCTTTCATGATATTGTCAAAAAGGGATGGCACATGGATGAAATTTATATGATGCCCTACCCCCTGAAAAAAATCATCGATTTCATGCAGCAACATATGACAGACATGGATCTCACTGTGCGCTTCCTTGGATAGGGCCCTTCTGGAGGTCCCCTGTCCATGGTGTCTGTATGTCCCCTAGAGTTCATGTACAGTAGCCCGAGGCTCTGCAAGCACGATGCCCTCTTCTGCTGGTTCTCTAGCCACTGCCACTTATGCACTTTGAGCGAAGGCACTCCCACCAATGAGAGACTTGGAAGTAATGAAGAACAGTCATGGAACCACTCTATGAAGATTTGATCGTGCACTAATATGAAGTGGGTGGCAAATCTAATGTCATTTTAATGAAAAAACTACTCATAAAGCAATGAGTAGTCTGAAAAAGGGAGCGTTGTACTACAAATATGGGCAGTTAAAAAATCCTATTAGGTTAAGTTATAACTTGAGTCTCTTAGGTTTCTTCTTATCAGGCCTTAATACTAAAAAACCTACAGAACCTGCTTTTAAACTAGACATCATAAAATAGATTGTTATATCAGTGAATTGGTTATGTGTTTTATATAGCAATTACACCTTTTTTGATGGATTTGTTTTAATTAAAATAAAAAAAGAACAACATTCCATCCAGTAGCTATAAAAGGTTTTTGTACTGACCTATTCGTATATGACCACATACACAAGATGTTTACTCATTTAATCATCACAGAAAATTTTTTACACGTTACAGATGCTGTGAACTGTATTAGCTTCACCTCTGGCCTCAGGCTCACTCTCAGAAAATGATTACGACTGACAGGAAATCACAGAAAACCTGTGGTATCACATGCCAATCAAAATTACAACATGCATCACTTACCCAGGCCTTTCATCCGGCCACAAAAAAAAGTGGCTAGATCACCTATTTATGAGAAACCATCTGGAAATTCCATCTGGATACCCTTATGATTTTTGGCTACAACTAATAGAAATAACTGATAGCTTTTGGAAATTAAAATACCTGGGGAGGGATGATTGAAAAGTTTACTTTCAATAAACATTAATAAAGGATATTATTAGGTAAAGCACATTTGTTAGACAGTATCAGTGGCAATTCACTGTGGGCAAACATGAGGGTACATTTCCTTTTCAGTAGCCTTAACTATTAAACAAATGTAACTACGCTTGTGGCTTTGTTTCAAGTGGCGTTGGTGAATGGGAAGGTTTCTCCAATTGATGTGCAAGTCAACACTTCCCTTAACATTGTAGAACATGGGTATGTGCCTCCTACTGGTCTATAACAAGCCTTTGAAACATTTGTTGGATACACTATTTTCCAGTTTCAGTGCAGGACCTTTTTTTCTCCTATTCCATTCTTTTAAATGTCCATTAATGTTACTTTGACAACATTGGCTGAAAATGCATTACATTGCCTTTGTCATTTTCACATAATTTGTTAAGATGTTAGTATAATAACATACAAGTTGAAATCAACAGGTTGTTTACTATCTCCATTTCATAACTTTGTTCAGATCCTAGAAATGTGATACTTTGTTGTACTTTGCCGTTACAAATTTTCTTATAAGAAAATGCATTTTAGGTATTGTCTTTATTCAGAATATTATAAAATATGTCCTTTTTATAGCCTCACATATGCACTATATAACTAAATTATGCATATAACTTAAATAATTACAACCCAATGACTTTCAAAGATCTCATATATATTAACCTATTAGCAATGTCAGCATCACTTGCTTGTACAGTAGTTAGCAAACTATTATCAACCGATGAACTAAAATATTTCCCAAATTAATTAAAATAATAAAAAATACATCTCAATTACAAATGAAATATTGATGTAATAAACACTTTGTGCTCAGATGTGCGTTTTGGACCCATCTTGACCTTATCAGTAAAGTTTGGTTGGTATCTCTCAAAGGCGATTGGGTATGTGGTCCTCATCTAGGGTACTATTAGTCTGATATGCAAATCAAATATTTTCATGCCTGGCCTGGGATCTCTTTGGGTTTTACCCAGAGAAGTATTGCTTCTGCAGGTCACAGTGGTCTTTCTCCATGTTCACATGAGCAGCATTAAGGCACGTCTAATATACTCCCACTCACAAATAGAAGGTACACTCCAGTCATCAAATGCACTTTAATGCATATTATAGGTGCATGGTCCCTTTAAATTTGATAAATCCCCATATGCATTTGCCCCTTTTCCCCAGCCCCAGCTAAATGTCCTTCAGGAGATGCAGTTGATCAAGTGCATCTCCATGCATGTTACGTGCTCTATAAGTAGATTTACCAACCTATCTTAGTAAATGTTTTTTTTCCCTATTATTTAATTTCACGTTATTTTAAAAATTTATATTATCTTGCTTATGCTCTTATTAAGAAGAGCTTTTTGACTGAAACAAAATCTTGGCACCAGTCTCTGCTTTTCTTCCCTGACAAATTATTTTCGGGAAAGCACATTACCAAATGCATTACAACAAAGTCAGTGATACAGTTCAAGGTAAAATTAAAAGCATCTACATGCGTTGGCAGGAAATTGTAGCTGACTTTCCGCCTACTCTGGATTGTGCAATATCTCGCACATACTTGACGCTAATGTTACAGTATTTTTTGTGTGTATATTGTAATTTTTTGCTCATTTAAGCTGCTGTTACATTGCTAGAGATTTTGAACTTGAGAAAGGTTAGACAACACAATGCTAGAGCAGTTTGTGAGCATCAGCAGATTTAGCTTGTAATTTCATTGATCTGTGCAGGCTTTCTGTTTGCAAACCAGCTGCTGTTATGTTTCCCCACAGCTACTGATCTGAGTAGCATTGATTTTTTCCCCTTACATTAACATAGCATTACTACTTTAATGTGCAGTAAGTGACTGAATGTAAATACAAACAGAGCTGCTGGTGTTTCAACGACGAGAGGAAAAAAATCTGCAGAAAATAATCTGAGGTTCTCTTTTTATTGTAATACAATTAAAATGTGGATGCAAGGCAGAACCAGCATTTCTTTTCCGGAAAGATAGTGTCTTAGTTAGTTAGTTTATACTATGGTGCTGATATATTACTCATAATGTATATCCTAAAGCAAAAGGCAAGCTTTTTTCTAAAATTAGTGTATCTTTATTTCACTAATAAAAGTGTTTTATTTAAAAAAAAAAAAAATGGAATAACAATATGCAACTCTAAACCACCGCCAGGAGAAAAAAATATATTAAACCAGCATTAAAATAGCACTTAAAATCATATTTTAAATTTCACTGAGATTGGAAACGCAGTTTTGATATTCAGGTAGTTCTATTAGCGAAATATCAAATATCATATCGTTAAATGCATTCAAAATGTGTCCTTTAAAGGGACATTAACCTGTAAAATAATTTTAGGGGTTCCACATGTATAGACATTTATTCACCGCAGAAAGTTTCTAATCTGATTTTAAATGGCTCTTAAATGGTTTTCTCTTGCTAACGTTTGGGGATTTCCAGCTGCATAGAAACAGGTGTATATTGTACTGTACTGACGGTTACTTTGCCTGCAAGACAGGGTTCATGAGAACCACAATTGATTATTTGAATCTTAAACATAATATAACTACTTGTTATGTAAAATTTGTTAAGGTAATATTTATTTTAAGCATAGATGAATATAGAATAGTATTAAGTATCTTTGCGGTGGTGATTTGTTATTCTTTGGTTTGCAGGACATATGCATACGCTTTTTAGACCTCATGTGACTATTGCCTTCAAATCCAGTATGGGGGAGGGTTGCAAGGCTTCTTGGTGGACAAACAGGCTAACTTAAGCTGGCAGTATTGACATATGCTGCTAATTAATTATTTATTACCAAACATGCAGAAGGTGTTGTAATATAACTTGCTTATTTTTGTGAAAATTTGGCATTGTGGATTTATTTGCATCATAATATAATTGTGCATATTTAAGTACTGACTTCACACATGAGCAATCACGTGTAGTTATATCTAAAACAGGATATGTTAGTCTGTACTGGGCAGCTACTCTTGTGCCCTGGCAGCATACCTAGTGCACCAGAGCCCCTAGGCCCCCAGTTAATGTGCTTAATGGATAATCTGCCAATGTTCCAATGCACAATTTCCACCCTGTGTGTGGTATTATACGTACGTCATCAGATGGCCGCTGACCTTAAAGTTCCAAGTAAGGTAGGAATCTCTGTGCAGGGACAGGTTCAGAACTCAGTATGGGACAGGCATGTGTAGATGCGCCTGGTAGTTGTCTGCTCCGGCCTTAGACCTATTCTTAGGCTCAATATACAGGTACACTACTGTCAGCAACTGGCAGAAGCAAGGAGTGTGGGGGAAACTGGCAGATGACAGCAGAGCAAGAGCAGATCAGAGTCAGGGTAGCCAAGGTCATACACAGAGGGGAACAACAGCACGGTACCAAAGGATAATGCAAAGAATAATCAAAGTCCAAGCCAAAGGTTTCAAATCTGGATAATCACAATCCAAGGAAAAGAAAAAATGTCGGTGCGCTAAGCTAGTCTCAGGCTCAAATAATACAAATGTATAATATAAGGCCTACCAAACAGTGTGAGCATGCTGCAAATACAGTGTGTTGGCTGTACAATGTATACAAAAAACAAAATACTGTCTGCGCTTCTCACCCTAATAAAGTTGGCAACAAATATATAAACATAATATAAATGAGAGGTTTTGGTTATATGAATTGGCCAAAGCATAATTAAGCTCACCCGCCACGTCAAGGCACACTCTCAATAGGGTGAGATCCTACTCTCACCTCCTACATAGTGGGCACACAAAGCAGTTTATACTGCTACCAAAACCAGATTAATGTGTTGGGGGAGGTGCAATTAAACCTCCTCCCATTTAACCCCTGGACAGCAAGCTGCAACCAGACTGATGAGGAGCCAACAACCTCAAAAATGTGTTTTGGTAGGCCTTATATTATACATTTGTATTATTTGAGCCTGAGACTAGCTTAGCGCACCGACATTTTTTCTTTTCCCTGTTTGCACATATTTGAGGTTGTTGGCTCCTCATCAGTCTGGTTGCAGCTTGCTGTCCAGGGGTTAAATGGGAGGAGGTTTAATTGCACCTCCCCCAACACATTAATCTGGTTTTGGTAGCAGTATAAACTGCTTTGTGTGCCCACTATGTAGGAGGTGAGAGTAGGATCTCACCCTATTGAGAGTGTGCCTTGACGTGGCGGGTGAGCTTAATTATGCTTTGGCCAATTCATATAACCAAAACCTCTCATTTATATTATGTTTATATATTTGTTGCCAACTTTATTAGGGTGAGAAGCGCAGACAGTATTTTGTTTTTTGTAATCACAATCCAAGCAAGGTACGAAGGGCAAAACAGGATCATAGTCCATGGCCATGGGTCATAACCAAACAAATGTGCAGCAATAATAAACCAAATGCACATGATGCCAAATCAGGAACTATAATACAATACAAGTTAAACTGGGAACATTCCCAGGTTATAAAGGTCCTTGATTATCTGACGAGCCACAGGTGTGAAATGAACCAGAAATAAACTTGACTGGGACATGGGGGAGACAGGAAGTCAGGTATCCACTGCTGGCAATACCGGTAGGTGAACAGTCTCCTCTGCTGAGGGTTGCTGGTTCAAATTTTCATGGTTCCTGGCAATAAAGAGATATGCTCCCCTGCTTCAAGTAGCTAGCTAGACTAATTGAGTAAGCTCTTTTGCTGGATAAATTTTTTAACATTTTGCTAGATTATGAGTAAGTCTGTAACACAACATCTGCAAGAAAAGAGTCCTAAGACATGGATATTGGGGAAACTAAATGGTTTGTGGACTATTCAAATATAGTTAGTTTTACATATCAGGAGATAATAACAATTATCTGTTCCTTACCATGTCTAAAAATTAGTTGAATACAACCTCATATGAACAACAACACATGACATATTACATCGCGTCATGATTCATTTTTTCACACGACTATTTACTTCATCATTTCGCATCTGCAAATGGCAGTTGGTTTCAGTGAATTTGCTCACTTGTGAGTTTGGTGCTGGAAACTCACATTTTAGCCAACTTGAAGGCACTTGCAGTTTTGTGAATAGACCTACCCATGTCTAATTGAAGAAAACAGCATTTTATGTCTATTAAAGATATCCATTGTATAAGAGCATGCATACTATTTTGTGGGTATAGTTTTTGCCCCTTGAATGACATACTCAGATACAAAGTGAATCTTTTTTTGGTCCATTTGCACAAGTCTATTTAATACATCTAAGTGCTAGATGGGGTGAGAAACAAACTGGCATTTAAAAAGTTGCCTAAGCAACAAATGGAGCTCTGTAAAAATTGCAAACAGAGGAAATCCTTGGTAAATGAAAATACAAATTAGTACGTTATAATATCCTAAAGATGGATGATGGATATCACATCAGTACAAAAGCAGACTGAACATAATGTTGATGCTAGGGATCAATCACAGGCTATGTGTTCTGTATATGAATTTCTTCATTACTGAATGGCTGTGTATTTATCAATCTGACTCATAAAGTGCATATTTTTCAGGCAGCCGCTAAGGAAGCTGATGAGCAGAACAGAGCTTGTGCACTATTACAATATATGTCGAAGATGTAACTGAAAAACACATTGCTTAATGTGCAGATTTTTACAAATAGATGTCATTTACATTAAAGTGGGTTTTTTTTTGCACATGACCATTAGAAGCTTGTAAATGACAAAAGAAATCTATTACGAGGAACTGAAGCATACAGCAAAGAATGAATCCAAACTCTATGGAATTCTTAATGTAAATTTAGTACATTTAACAGAGGAGTATTTAATAAGATAATTGTATAAGCGATACATAAATTGTTTCCATAGTACCAAATGCACCAGATGGGGTATTCCAAAATTGATAATAACTTTAAAAAAACAAGTAAATTCATTTAGAACACTTCCAATATTATGCAAGTTGAGGTTACATTGGGGCGTAAGGTTGTCACTCATCCCAAAATTCACCTAATACCTAATTTAGTTTCATGTCCCAACTTATGATAGTCTTGCTTTACAGCTGCATCTGATCCGTCTCTTGCACAGTGATGCAGGTTGTCAGATACAGCAGGCAGTCTTGACAAAGGGGCAGATGTTCACTTACCATAGAAACATAGGAACATAGAATTTGACGTCAGATAAGAACCATTCAGCCCATCTAGTCTGCACATTTTTCCTGATGCATGTGATTCAAATGCTCTTCAGTCCTTGATCTGGTCCCATAGTGAGGATAGCTTTATGTCTATCCCTTACCTGTTTAAATCCCCCCACTGTGTCAGCCTACAACACCACCCTACCTGCTGGCAAAATGTTCAATTTGTCTACCACTCTAGAACTTCCTTACATTACCTCTGACCCTCTGATGCAAAGTTGGAAGCATAGTTTTGTTAAAAATGTATGCTGAATGGGCCATTTTGGACAATGCTATGCTTCCAACTTTGTGTGAACAGTTTGGGGAAGGCCCTTTTCTATTTCAGCATGACTGTATCCCCAGTTTGGTATGGAAGAACTTGAATGGCCCACACACAGCCCTCCATTCAACCCTATTGAACACATTTAGGATAAATTGGAACAAACATTGCGAGGAAGGCCTTCTTGTCCGACATCAGTGACTGACCTCACAAGTGTTTTACTGGATGAATGGGCAAAAATAACCACAGAAACACTCTGAAATCTTGTGGAAAGCCTTCCCAGAAGAGTGGAAGCTGTTATAGCTGCAACGGTGGGACCAGCTTCATATTATTTTGAATGCAATGTCATAAAAGTCTCTGTGGGTGTAATGGTTAGGTTTCCCAATACTTTTGTCCATATAGTGTACCTTGACATTAAAACTTTCTGGAATATCGCTAATACAAATGTTAAAAAGTACGGGTCCAAATACTGATCCCTGTGCTACCCCACTAGTAACAAGTCCTTCATTTTGTTGTAAATCTGGTTTATTGAGATTTTTAAATTTGCTTAGGCACACATTCATCTCTCAGTGACATGACATACAAAGTAGTATTACAATTTAGTGTCCAAGCAAATTACAAAGGTTTTTCATATCAAAATAAGACAAGCAGTTGAGAGGTACCTTCTTGAAGGTGTAAATCTGACACCCCACTCATTCCCAGGGGTATATAAGCCACTGCTTCTAACAACGAACAGATATTAATATTACAATGAGAAAATTTAACATTCAAATGAACAGTAAATGTAAGCAAAATAAATGAAACAACCAAATTAATAAGTGAGTGAATGAAGAGATGCCACCTTCCCATAGATAGAAAAGCCGGCACCAGTGTTCCCACTATGACCGGCGATCTGATTGTAATACAGCGAAATGCAACATACTTCTGTAAATTACTGACCATATCTGTTAAAATGATCCACAAAAGGCATTTGAAGTCACTTCCCCAGAACTCCCACAACCAATCCCTCACCGGATGCGTATCTTCTTATATAAGTCAGTTTTTACAAATTCTAACCAAGCGACCCAAACTCGTGTGACAATAGTGCTGGATTTTAGGATGTGGAGCAGTGTGCCAGGGTCTGATCCACATCTTAAGCAGCTACCATCTGTGTTTGGGTAGATTCGCTGGAGAATTTGAGGGGTTTGGTACCAGCAAGATAGAAGTTTGAAAGATAAATTCCTTAAATCGGTTAGCTATGGAACAGCATTGTATCTTAGATACAGCTGTTATCCACTGTTCCTCTGTCCATTGTAATCTAAGTTCTCTTTCATAATAATTAGTGAAGAAAGGTAATGCCTGTGGGCAGTTGACATATAGTTTACACATTTGTGAAATAAATATTCTCGCCAGCATTAATTTTTTTGTGAGGAGGGGGTGCCACGTACAGAATCCACCCAGGATGCCAAATACTGTAGGTACGTCCCTGATGTATTACCACATTGCACTTGTGCCAGTGCATGTATATGCATTAGACTTCTTTTTAAGAGCACTTTCCTCTGCATTTGAGTGAAGACACTGGCTGAAATGGATCTTTTCTATTTGTTTAGTGTTGAGGAGGAGAGTTTTGTCTGTCGTTTATCAAACAAAAAATTAACTAAGTAGTATCTGGTGTTAACTTAAAACCAGCTGAGTTCACAGTTAAATGGATACCAAGCCATTATATGCACTTTAATGCACATGATAGCTGTGTGGTTCCTTTAAGTTTTAATGGTGCAGCCTTGAAAATTCATGTGGGGATTCTGCAGAATCAGTTGCATATGCATCCCCCCCCCCATTTAGTACCCATGCACATGAACTTGGTGAACCATGCAGGTGGGGTCTTAAATCACCCATTGATTTCAGGGGCAGGAATCATTAAACCACAAAAGAGGAGCTGCAGCTCCTATATTGGTTAAGTGCTTTCATTTTTTTTCTTTGTTGAAGAATACATATTATCAGGCTACTGTCAGCTCTGTCCCTTAATCACATAAGAGCAAAACTGAAACATCTAAAAAGCAAAATTATGAATCAGATACATTTTTACACGGATGAAATAATTATTTCTCAGAAGGGAAGGAACATGTGGGCATCCAGAAGTACTAGCAATGATGTATCTAATGTTTCCTTTAGTAATGGTTAAATAATCATATTAATTAGGATTAGCAGGGAATTTAGTTTATTATTACATTAGTAAAGTGGGTTAACGTTTTTTAGCATGGAATTTTAGTGTTAGGGTTATTGAATAGAGAATTTTAGGATTAGGGTTTCTTTAGTTGAGTTGGAAGTCGTTAGGCCTAAATTTCTTTAACGTTTATTAATTTTGTAACTTAAGTGCTGTTGACTTTTTTAGGAAGTAAGTGATTTAATTAATTAAGATTATTTGGTGAATGGTTGATTAGGTGGGTGGGAAATTACCTAACGAAGACCATCAGAATGACAGAATGACCCAGTTTTGTTTATTTTCAATTCAAATTATTAAAAGAAAATACCGTATTTGCTTGATTATAAGACGCTCTGAAAATGCTCTGAAAAATACCCCTCGTCTTCTAATCGGGGTCATCTTCTAATCAGACCTCAAATAGAGGTCTGATTATGAGACTAAGATCCAGATCCCCCGCACCGCTGCAGGGGACCTGGATCCTCCTGTCTCCCCCCCCCTACACACTTACCGGTGCTTCCTGCTGTATTGCTGGGGCAGCGGGTTGACGTCTACGCGATCCGCGTAGACAACGTCCGCTGCAGCCGGAAGGAGGTGTGGCTAGCAGCGGGGGTTTATCTGCGTCCGTCGCCGGTGCGGGGAACTCTGATCTCTGACAGTCAGGGAAGGTATGCGCGACGGACGCAGACAAACCCCCGCTGCCAACTTCACCTCCTTCCGGCTGCAGCGGAAGGAGACGTCAACCCGCTGCCCCGGCAATACAGCAGGAAATTGGAAACACCGGTAAGTGTGTGTGTGTGTGTGTGCGTGTGTTAAATGGGGGCATAGGGCATTTCTGGAATGCCTTATACCCCTATATGCCACTCTGGCACTTAGGGGGTTAAAAGGCATATTATGGGTCAGAGTGGCATATAGGGAGGTATAAGGCATTTCAGGAGGCAGAGTGGTGTTAAGGGGGCATTTAATAGAGCACTCTGCCTCCTGAAATGCCTTATACCTCCCTATATGCCACTCTGCCCCATAATATGCCTTTTAACCTCCTAAATGCCAGAGTAGCATATAGGGGTATAAGGCATTTCTGGAGGCAGAGTGCTCTATACAGTGCCTTTTAACTCCCTTAATGCCACTCTGCCTCCTGGAATGCCTTATACCTCCCTATATGCCACTCTGACCCATAATATGCATTTTAACCCCCTAAATGCCAGAATGGGATATAGGGGTATATGGCATTTCTGGAGGCAGAGTGGCACATAGGGGGTCAAAAGGCATACCATGGGGCACAGTGGCATATTGGTGTGGCAAGCCTGGGGGCAGATGTGCGTAACTGGGGGACAGGTTGGAAAATACAAGGAAATAAAAACAAAAAAAATATTTTTCTCAATCATAGCTTTTATTAAAACAAATAGTTTACATGAATTAACATTTACTGGTAAAACTTTTTTCCTTTAGGGTCGTCTTATATTCAGGCTTTTTCTTTTTTTCCTAAGTTAATATTCAGATTTTGGGGGGTCGTCTTATAATCAGGGTCGTCTTATAATCGAGCAAATACAGTATATTGTTTTTCAAAAATGTTATACCATTCCACCTCCAAAATGTGTGGATAGGTCTCTAATAAAAATTGCAAAAGCTGCATATTTTGTTTGTTGCTACTAATGAGGATATGAAAACAGCTGCATAAGTACGCTGGGTTCTCTATTTTTTTTACAAATATACAGTTTTGGGTTTTTTTGGTTAAACTGAAATATGGGACCATTTCACTGCTTCAAATGGGACCAGTAAATCAATTTCTAAAAATTCCAAGTTTAAAAAAGCAGAAATTTCAACATATTCTGTTGAAGAAATCCACTGCGATACTGTGAAAATAATTTGTTTCAGTATTTTGCCCACTTTTTGTTTTTCATTACATTATAGCACATATAATTTCAGATAAAGGGGCTCCCATCACACACTTTTGAACTGGCATGTTGACTTGGGAATCTACTGAATTGCATCGAGGTTCCTATATGTCTGTGTTATTCTATTGTCTTAGATCATTATTATGTAAAGTAGCATGCACACAACACTGATCTTGAAAGGTATCCCAAACAGTAACAATGTTTAATTATGCACAATGATTACCCACTTTAACACAAGTACCCCTCAGTTCAAAAGAACCTGTCTCATGAGTGAGTTTACAATGAAGATCAGTAAACCTGCCTCTTACCAACTAGCGTAGGTAAACATGTATACTGGCAAGCCAGAGTTTTTATCACAATTTAATTGAACTTCTTCAGCAGATGGTGACCAGATCCAGGTTCTTGCCTTTCTGGTTGTTTCCCCACTAAAGCATGAAATAGAAAAACATAGCTGTTGGTTAACGTTGTTTTGAGGGGCTTTATATCTTTTAAACAAAGACTTTTAGACAAAAGGCTCTAGAAATTCACCTTATCTGTAATACTGGAGTTGTTTATTAGTACCTGCAGGATTGTTTGGTAATCAAATCTCACAAGATGGCGTTTTTATTCCCTGTACCAGAAAGGAGATTGTATTTAAGTATAATTATATGTGAATTATCTGATATGCATTAGAAATACACTTTTGGTTTTTGAGCTTTTTATATGTCAATTATGTATTCCAAGATGTTCCTTTGTCACATGAAATGCGAAAAATACATTGTCCTATATGTGTGATGTCTCCACGTTGACTACATCACTGAAGAAGTTCACTATGGTCAGATAGATGATGACATTTGTTTTTAGTAGATTATAAAAGATAATATAACAATGAAAACAGAAAAGTCCACTAATCACCTAAAACCAGTAAGGTTAATTCTGTGTGTCATCCAATAATAGCTAAATAGCATAAATAGTTTCAGAAAAAGATAGTTGTTTATTGCTTTGTTGGGACCATTAAATACGTTTTTGACAAATGCAACCAATTATATATTAACACGTTTAATAATTTAATTGTTGTTATTCTGCTTGGGAAAGTACGTAGAGAACTGTTACAGGTGTTAAAGGGCTCACATTTGTTCATTGACTCTATTATAAGTACTTACTTCAGGTAATAGCACTAATGTTCAGAGCAGACAAACATTCCAAGTTTTCTCTGTCATCTTATAAGGGCTGCAGAAAGCTTTTTTTATGACTTCTATAAGAAATAGGGGAGGGGGCCACTAAAGCCTCCTTCAATATTTTTGTCCCCAAGTCCAACAGACCTTAACCAAACAAAAAGCAGCTTTTTGAAAACTGGTTTCCTCCTTTCAAACATTATTAGTTAAAAGCAGGGGTTTTATTCTCAATGTGCTTAATGTTCAGTTCGAGAAGCACTCATTATAAAGATACACAATTCAGATTACCTTTAAAACCTATTATTCCACCAGGAATAAAATATCCCCAATCTAACAAGCCTTTCTTTTGAAAAGCATATTTTCTTTTGCAATGTTTTCAGGTCATGAGCTGTGGAGATAAGAGCTAATGCCTTATTATGCTTTGATGTTACAAGTAGGCCCTTCATTACATAAGGGCTCTCACAGCTACTAGTAAACCACAACTTTACACTTAAATAACTGGCTGCATCACAGGAGTATTATTACCATAATTTATTTATATAGTGTCAACAATTTACGTAGCGCTTTTTACAATACATATATCGAAGGGGAATGATGATACATTAGGTAAAAAGGGCCCTGCTCGCAAGTTTACAATCTAGGTAGATATAAATATCTTACTTTATATGGAGGACAGAAACAGAAAGTTGTGTGTCAAATGATGCATCTATTAAATGTATATGTAATAAAGGAGTTAAGGACATAAGATTCATGAACTTGTGACAATAACGGCAACTGAGAATGTTGATTTAGTGGTTGTTACTGAGACATGGTATAACGAGAAAAATTCTAACAATACCTGGGTACTCTTTTTCTAGAGAACACAAAGAAGTCATGAAAGGGGGAGGGGTGGCAGCATGTGTGAAAGATATCCTAAAATCTAACCTAATAATTGGGTTACGTTAGAATTTGGTTATCATACATTAACTTGTGTCAGTGTGATTTATCGACCCCCTGGACATGTAAAAGAGTTAGATAATCTATTCATTGAGGACACGGCTAAAATTACATTAGAGGGGGAAGTTATAATCATGGGTGACTTTAGTCTTCCTGATGTTAACTGAAAAACCAAAAGTAACTGGTTGTGCCAGGAGTACAGATATCCTAAACACCCTACTTGAAACAAGAAGTTAAGGAGCCAACACAAAAGGACAAAATCAAAAGATTTAGATTTTGGTAAAAAAGACTTTTCTAAAATCAGAATATGTATAAAGGAGACATTATCAGACTGGAGCAGTTTAAATGCAGTGCAGGAGAAATTGGATTATTTAAAAGTTGAATTATTGAACGCAACAGAAAAATGTAATAGGCTTGTCAGTAAGAGCAAAAAGTTGAAGAAACCACTGTGGTACTCCCGAGAAGTGGCCAAAATAGTAAAATACAAAAAGTTAGCATTTAGTAAACTAAACAGTTTGAGAAAGATAGACGGATCTATAAGATTAGGCAGAAAGAGGCAAAGCAAGTTATAAGAGCACACACAGAAAAGAAAATAGCTCAATCGGTTAAAAAAAGGAACACCTAAAAAATTGTTCAGGTACTTTAATCAGGAAAGGAATGTAAATCAAGGTTTAGTAAGATTAAAAACAAAAGCAGTAAGGTACATAGATGAGGATAAAGATCTAACTGACTGCCTTAATTAATATTTTTGTTAAGTTGTACAGATGAAAATGAAGAAAAGGGAGTCATTGGCTCCATGTGAGTTTATAGAGGAAAATGTCCTACTTCAGCTGTCTAAAGTAAAGACACATAAGTCAATGGTCCTGATGGGATACACCCAATGTTATTAAAAGAACTTAGTACTTAGTACTAAAACTGCTAGTGGATTTATTTAACCAATCTTTGTTAACGGGAGTAGTCCCAGAAGATCGGAAATTAGCAAATGTTGGACCTATTCACAACAAATGTATTAGGAAGAAATTGGGCAAAGGATAGCATTGTTGGAATCTAAAATCACAAGGATTTCAAGATCATAAACATGGGTTTACTTCATAGGTGTAAAGTCTAGAATAATTGTGTGATTTTATGGCAAGACAGGAGGCTCATATTTGGAATTTTAATGTCGGGTTAATAAAGGAAATATAGCCGAAGATAATGGCTGAAAATACAATGCCCGAAAAGTAGAAACAGGTGACCAATCAGCTGCTTGAAAAATTTCAGAGGGGTGACCTCCAGCGAAAAAAACACCTGAAGCAGCCGCCCCTTGGACAGAATGTGCCCCAAAATGACGATCGATACCTGCCAGAGTGAGAAGCCAACAAATCCATCTCGCTAAAGTAGACGAAAAAACCTGATGAAAAGGTTTAGAGTAAGAAATTAAAGGTTGAGAAGCTGAAGCAGGAGGAATGGGATGAGTAGAAGCAAGGTAAGTATGAAGACATCTAGGGATACAAAGCTTGAGATCCTCATTAAGATAAGGATAAGAAATAGAAGTAGAAAAAGGTTTTGTGTGTCTATGAATCGAAACAATTACTCCTTCCACAGAGAAAGAAATGGCACTGACCTTCAAAGCTTGAATGTCATATATATGACGACAGAAAAGTAAACAAAGTAACATTGTAAGTTTTGCAGATATTTCACTCAAAGTCAAAGAATTATTGTTGGGCCACTTCCAAAGAAAATTAAGAAGTATTGAAACATCCCAGAATAAGTCATAACGAGAAGCCGGTGGTCGATGTAAACGAATACCCCGGAGAAGATGACAAATTAAAGGATCCCTTTAAGTTAAGCTAAAACGTTTAATATTAAAGCTACAGGGGCTGAATGGGGATCAATCTGTCGTCCCATACACTAAGCAGACCAGGACTTCCAAGCTGCTCTATAAGCCTGGTGTGTACCTGGAGCCCCAGAGTCTCTGAGCAAATCTCTAGCATCCTGCCAAAATTCTTAGACATGGTGAAATCCCCAGAAATCGTCCATGCAACTAAGGAGAGATGTCCTTCGAGAATCAGAGGATGGGACTGATCTTCCGGTCCCCGAAGAAGAGAAGGGAAAACCGGAAGCGCTAGAGGATCCTGCATCGACATTTCCAGAAGTTATCTGGATCCTGAGGAGGTTTTGGATCACCCTGGGGATTATGCGAAATGAGAGAAAGCATATGTTCCCGACACCAACCAAGTTTGTAAAAAGGCATCCATTGCTAGAGATTCAGAATCCAGGAGCCAACTGAAAAAGTCTGGTGTCTGGTGAATTGTGCGAGACTTAAAGAGATCCAGTGTCAACGGACCCCTGCAATAATCGAGGGAATAGAAGACCCTTCTGTGGATCATCCAGTCCCTGGCATCCCTCCAATTCCTGGAAACGAATCTGCGATTTGGTTCTCCACACCCAGAACATACTCGGCCAACAGAGTTTATTTTGAAACAAAAATAGTAAATTTGCTTTGTCAATTCTGTCAAACATTTTGATCTCGTTCCTCTGAGATGATTGAAGTATACAACTGCAGAGAAGTTGTCGATCCTGAAAAGAAGACAGGAGTCCGAGCGATCTTTTGCCAAACTGCGGATGGCGAAAGAACCTGCAATGAGCCTCAAGTGATTGATATGTAGTGTGCGTTCCTCCTGAAACCAATGACCTCCCATGGCCTCTGTGAGTGATGCCGCTCCCCATCCTAGCATGCTGGGAAATTCGAAGATAGCTTGGCTGTTCCAAGCTTGCATGTGGAGAAGCCACCACTGAAGTTCTTGACGCACCTCTGCCGGAAGTTGAACTGCTTGGCCGTAAGATGGTAATCATCTGAGGTAAGTTGCCTTGAGTCGTTTTAGCGCTCTGTAGTACAGAGGACCTGGAAAGATTGCCTGACCGTTCGAGATGATGTAGGGTCTCAATAATAAATTAAGTTTGAGATCTGAGGATCCCTGGATTTTGAGAAAAAAGAAGTATGTCTAAATAAATGATGGATCTTATGCCCCTGGACCTGAAGAAAGCCATGACTGGCTTGAGAAGCTTGGTAAAGGACCAATGGGCTCAACTGAGGCCGAAAGGAAGACAGTTGAATTATCATGAACTGACGGTGATGTGGATGAATGGAAACAGCTAAATACGCGTCCCTCAGATCGAGACATGTGAACCAGTCTCCACTTTTCATAAGGTCTCGTAAGAGATTAATGCCTTCAATTTTGAAGTGGTGATAGGTGACAAACACATTGAGAGCATGTAAGTTGATGACTGGGCGTAAGTCGCCCATACGTTTTTTCACCAGAAAAATTGAGCTGACAAAAACGGGTGGGCCATAAGCTCATTCTACTGCCCCTTTGTCTAGAAGAGATGACAATTCTTTGTCTATTAGTTTAGAAACAGGAGCAGTTCTTTAAACCTGTGGAGCGAGCCGACGCTGAGGAGGAGAAATAAAATCTATTAGATAACCTTGGACCATATGGAGGACCCAAGCATCTGAAGTTATTGTTTCCCAGAATTGGTAGAAATGGGAATTCCTGCCTGCCACCTGTATGTATAGGACTTACCTGCATTGGAGCGGCCTCGTGAAAAGTTAGTGGAGCCTCTACCTCTGAAACCTCCTCTGGGGTTAGTCTGTCAGGGACAGTATGATCCTCGAAAGAAGGAAGAATTTTGACCTTGAAATGCTCTGGAGCCTGTGGAGATATACGCAGATTTACGGAACGGAAAAAATGCTGGTTGACATCTGCTGATATGGTGTTATTAATATAACTTTATTATAACATTATTTAGCTTTTAATACATATGCCTTACTTAATTTATTTAATACATAGACCCCTGTTAAATACAGTTTTGATTAAAATTATTTTTTGTATCAGGACAAATAGATTGTCATGAGGGACAAGTAGATTGGGCTACTATTTTAGTCCCTGAACACATACACATATACACATAAACTACTGCCTTTCTACTAATCGGTGTAACAAAATTGTGGGGCATTCCTGCGAGACAATCAGCTGGGATCCCCAAGCTCCTCCCACACACACACAGTAATATTCTTATACACACACTGACATACTTACACATACTAACACACACATGAACTTACATACTTACACACATAGTAACATCCCTATACACACTCTAACATACTAACACACACAGTAAAGTACTTACACACATTAACAAATTTAAACACACAATTTAACATATGTACTTACATAGTAACATACTGTGGAAGTTGAAGAATTTTGCTAATTGTGGATGTCAGCACAATGATCTCTTTACCTCATTGCTTATTCTGCTGATAGCAGATAAGATAACACTACAATCACCTGTCTACCTCATTTCTTAGTTTACTTATGTCTTGTTTGTGTCTTGGAAGAATGTGTACGTATGGTATGTGCCTTGTTGCAAAAGAATCAGAGTCCGCCACGACAAAGGACAAGTTGTCCCTTTCTTGACCTTCTGTAAATAAAGATTTCACATGTCTGGGGGGGGCTATTTTTTTCTTGACCTCTTTAAACCGTGTGTGTCAGCAAATCAAAGTAAATATACCAACAGATGGCTAGGCAATATGCTAATAACTGTTTGCGCTTCTTTGCCTATATATTGCTAGAAAATTAAGGAGGGGGAGAGAAGTCTGCGAACTGGACTCTCCCCTGTGTGCACTTGAATAAAGAAGCTCTTGCTTACTCAACTCATTGAACTGGTGTCGTTAGATTTCTTGCCGACATTCACAATACTAACATACTTACATCCACATACGGTAACATTTCACACACTAACATACCTACACACACAGTATCATACTTATACACCCACAGTAACATACTTACATTAACATACTTGCACACATGTACTAATATACACACAGATACAGTAACATACTTACATTGACTAACATCTTTACGCACGTACTCTAACACACATACGGCAACATACTTACACATACACAAAAGGGGATAGGCAGGTGGGGGTAGGCAGGTGTCAGCTCTTCTGCTTCCTCACAATCCTCACATGCTATGTGCATCAGGAAATGGCATGATATTCTGGCACTCAGACTCAGCATGTTGGGCCTAAGGAAGTACAGAGGTTGGTGGGGCTGGTGCTACATGGGGCCCACGGGGCGTGCTTTACACCAGTGTCTCTACTAGCACAGAGTCTTGTAATGCATGCCTGCCTGTGGCCAAGCAGAGGGGCCTGGCCTCCCTGCTCAGAGCAGGGCAGCAGGGCACAGTACACCAGTATGCCCAACACAGGAAATAATGGAGTGCTAAGGCCTAGCAGTCCTTAATGTACTACAAACAAGTGGAAAATATTCAAGGTAAATAATGTTAAAAAAATTCTTAGGTCATGATTGTAGCAGATGTACTAATTGTACAGATGTTTGCATATAGCAGTATAACAGCCTAGCTTTTCCATTATACATTACTATGCCTGGAAAAATTGAAGCACACCGATGAAACATGTTAGGTTTATCATTTTAAGTCAAATGTAGAGAATGATGCTAAACTATCTTCCACATATATTAAAGTATGTGTTCTGTTAATGCTACATTTTATTTAATCTATGTAATTCTCTCAAGTTGGGGGTTTATTTTATGAAGAGTGATGTATTTTGTCAAAGGACAGCTGTGTGTTTTCTCATATGGTGAGTATATTTCCTTCT
Organism: Spea hammondii; assembly: GCA_029215755.1. NCBI lineage: Eukaryota > Metazoa > Chordata > Amphibia > Anura > Pelobatidae > Spea > Spea hammondii. The sequence goes on along the minus strand of JARDYJ010000003.1, from coordinate 74,784,430 downwards.
GCATATTATTAATAACTGTGAGCCTAGTAAAGGTTACTGTTTTTGTAAAGGTATTGTAAAGATATTAAGTAATATTTGTATCACTGTCCTGTCAAAGATTATTTACAACACTAAATAAACGTGTAATATTTTCAAATGGTCATTAGTTAAAGGAATAATAAAATATACTACTAACTACAGGCTTATGATATGAATTGTACACAACACCTACAAAATTAAGCAATACGAAAAGATTGTGGCAGATCAAGTTGGCCTTTAACATCATGTCACAGTTTTTGCATGGTAATTCAGACTAATCTTTATGTTACTTCTTTGCAAGAGGATTTAGACAGAGTTGGGGACTGGGCAGACAAGTGGCAGATGAGGTTCAACATAGAAAAATGCAAAGTGATGCATTATGGTAAAAATAATAACAATGCAGCTTATACTATGAATGGAATATCCCGGGGGGAAACCACCAATGAGAAGGACTTATGAATAATGGTAGATAACAGACTTGGCAACAGTATGCAATGTCAGTCAGCAGCTGCAAGGCCCAATAAGGTCTTAGGTCTTTTTTTCAACCTTATTTACTATGTAACTATGTAACCACAGACTACAGACTATGGAAACATGATTGACAAGAACCTGCCATGTTTCATAAACTGTAGACCTCACAAAAGGCTATACATCTTAGTTATAGTACGATAATTGTATTCCACAAATGATTAGAGAATTACACTAATCTTACTAATGTTTGCAAGTAGCGTGGTAAAGTTACCGAGGTAGCTGGATTTCATAAAAGGTTTCACGTTCCTTTGTACTGAAAATGCAGCTCACTTGAGTCTGAAGAAGAGTTAGCAGTTTAGTTGGTCATTGTGGTGATATAAGGTTTTACTAGACCCTTTTTGGGGTTGTCTATTGCTGAGCTGGTTGCAGCTTGAGTTCTATTTTTTTTTCTGGAGCAGATGAAATCACCCAACTAGCAGAGACGTAACTAATTGGGTTACACCTAGGAACATCCTTTATTGACTAAAATGCACAGTATATAAAATGTAGAATAATTATATATTGATGAATGCTTAAATGAAGGTTCCAAATAAACAACCAATCCAGTAATCAGGGAGAGAAATAAACTAATTGGCATTAAGAGAAGAGAGAACAATTTGACCAATACCAGAACAGATACAAAAAATAATATTTTTGGGGTGAGAAAAAGGCATAAAACCCCAATGCTGCGACTTACCCGGCACATCCCACTGGTCTCCCTCCCTGTTCAATTAGTTAAATGTCATTTAACTAATTGAACAGGGAGGGAGACCAGTGGGATGTGCCGGGTAAGTTACGGCACCAGGAGTTTAGCAGTCTGTACGAGCGACCCTATTGGTCCCCTGCTGACGACCAATAGAGTTGCTCATACGTACATTTAAACTCCTGGCGCCAGAGCTGCATTAACCCCGTATTAACCCCTTAACCGGGAAAACGAAGAAAAGCCGAACACGAAGAATGTCCACGAATATTCGCCCGAAGAGAAGACAGGAACAGGCGAATATTCGCGGAATACGAAGATTTTTTCCTCCCGAAAATGAGCACGAAGACGAACACGAAGAGCCCCCTGGTGCCCAAGTCTAGTAAAAAGACACCTACCTATGCACCTGATAACCATCACTCTCCATCAACTGAGGCTTGCAAAAAAGAATGTTTAATCCTTCATGGAGCCTCACCAATGAAGAATGTATATTAAAGAACTTTGTAAGTACTTTAATACCGTATTTGCTCGATTATAAGACAAGGTTTTTTCCAGAGCAAATGCTCTCAAATAGGTCTGACTATGAGACTAAGATCCAGATCCCCTGCAGTGATGCAGGGGACCTGGATCCTCCTGTGCTATGCCCCCCCTCAACTTACCGGTGCTTCTGAGTCCCCTGTGCTTAGTCCGGGAAGCGTGTAGAGCTCTACGCAATTCGCGTAGAGCGGAAGTTGTCTACGCGAATACACACTGCCCAGACTAAGCACCGAGAGACTCAGAAGCACCGGTAAGTTTTGGGGAGGGAGTGTTAAACGGGGGGCATAAGGCATTTCTGGAGGCAGAGTGCTCTGTGAAATGCCTTTTAACCCCCTTAATGCCACACTGCCTCCAGAAATGCCTTTTAACCCTCTATACGCCACTCTGCCTCCTGAAATGCCCTATACCTCCCTATATGCCACTCTGCCCCATAATATGCCTTTTAACCCCCTAAATGCCAGAGTGGCATATAGGGGTATAAGGCATTTCTGAGGTCAAAAGGCATATCATGGGGCACAGTGGCATATAGAGGGTTAAAAGGTGTATCATGGGGCACAGTGGCATTTAGAGGGTTAAAAGGCATATCATGGGGCACAGTGGCATATATGGGGTATAAGGCATTTCTGGGGCAGAGTGGCAAGCCTGGGGGCAGATGTGCATAACTGGGAGGGGGGCAGGTTGAAAAAAAAAAGGAAATAAAAACAAAATATTTTTCTCAATCGTAGCTTTTATTAACAAACAATTGTTCACATAGTTTACATGAATTAACATATACTGGTAAAACTTTTTTCCTATAGGGTCGTCTTATATTCAGGCTTTTTCTTTTTTTCATAAATTCAGATTGGGGGGTCGTCTTATAATCGAGCAAATACGGTATGTAATTTTTTTTTGGAGAGGGGGAAGACATAGATTACCTACCTTTAGTAGAAGCTGCAGACCCAGAGTTGCAGAATACTGACTCCTCGGCTATTTCTGGTACTGGCAGGTGGAAAGTATACTGCACTTGTGCAATGTTTCAAATAGGGCAATCCCAAATTAAATTCTGCATTGCCTCTTGTTTTCTTCTTCAATGTTGGTAAAAGTAACATTTTATGGCATATGTTCTTTTCACAAGAAAAATACAAGAAAAGCAAGCACACACCACTGTTGTAAATGAATAAATAATAGTTTCCTTAATTAGGCAGCAGCACCCGAAAAAAGCGTTCTTCCAACACTTAATAATCTATACAACTCTTCCAAATGGGGTGCACATCCACATAGGGAAAAAGAGATATTTGACAAAGATAGTGTAACTCTGTATGCAAATAGGGGCTTAGCAGCAGGGGCGTACCTAGAGTATTTGGCCCCTGGGGCGGATCCTGTATGTGGCACCCCCCCACACACACACACTTTAAAACTGCATAGCTTCTACCGTTATATACCGGCGCAGACACTGAAGGTGGTACAGCATAACACTTACTGTTATCATTATATACTGAGGCAGACATTGACGGTGGTACAGCATAACACTTATCACTATATACTGAGGCAGAAATTGACGGTGGTACAGCATAACAGCTATCACTATATACTGAGGCAGACATTGATGGTTGTACAGCATAACACCTACCACTATATACTGAGGCAGACAATGACGGTGGTACAACATAACACCTATCACTATATACGGAGGCACACATTGACGGTGGTACAGCGTAATCCCTATCACTATACATTGAGCCAGACATTGACAATAGTGCAGCATAACTCCTATCACTATATACTAAGCCAAACATTGATGTGGTGTAGGCCTACGACTTCATTAGTAGTAGGGATGCACCGAAAAGAATTCTGGACTGAAACTGAAAATGCAGCATTTACCTGGCCGAAACCGAATAGGACCCTCCCCACACACCATAAAAAGAAATCTAACACTTGTATTTAAAGTAAGTAACACACCAAAATAGGACAAAACATTTAAATAACAATATTAATATAAATATATATGATTGTTAACAGCAATCACATTCCTATCATGCCCAGGGATACTGTAAAAGATTCTAATAAACCTCAATTAAGAAATGGACCATATATAATTATTGGTATAGGCAATAGTTCAATGATAGGCTTCAAGGTTTCCTTGACCTTAAAATATGGAATGAAGGATTTGCTGAACAGGCATTCTATAGATAGGATAGTAACTTGCTAATGCAGGGTATAGTTGTAACTCTAAAAGGGCATTACAGTATGCGTACAGCCGCCACCTAAAATAGGGTTTCGACGTGTAAAGATCTTAGTGAGCATGTTTACCCAATTAGGTGAAGACCAATAGACTGACAAGACTGACATCATTATTCAAACCGTGTATATAAGTTAAGGCCTTGGAGAAGCATGGGAGGAGAGGTAGAGGGGAGATGTACTTGCCATCCACGTACTCTTCACGTCCCAACACTCCCTCCCTCCATCCTCAGGAATGCATAGGACAGATGTCATGAACTAAATTCCTCTCCAAGGTTTTGTAAGACTTGTTTCGTATTATTTTTGTTATCTTCTTTTTATATTCTTCTTCTATTTTTGTTCGTATTAAATGTTTTACCTTTGTTTGCATCTAAGTGACTCTGCCTATTTTTGACGCACATACATTTATATGTGTTCCAATTATTTGAAGTTTGTATTTGGCCCTATATATACATTTTATTACAGATACCCAGATTCCAGGATGTACTCGCAGACTTGGCATGATAGGAGTATGATTGCCCTATCTACCCCTTCTCACTCCCTTTTGTCCTACCTACCCCTTCTCACTCCCTTCTCCCTATCTACCCCCTATCCCCCTGTCTCACTCCCTTCTCCCTATCTACCCCTTCCTAACTATCTACCCTCTCCCCCTTTGAAGTTCACTTACCTGTCAGGAGTCCTGCGGTGGGGGTGCAAGGCCTCTGTCTCCCAGCTCTGCCACTGTATGGAACAGTATAGAGTGATGGGAGTTATGATGTACTAAAGCATAATTATATAATGAAAAATACATTGGAAATGGTACAGCATAACACCCATCATTCTCACACACTTACCAATCCACACACATACCAATCCACACACATACCAATCCACACACATACCAATCCATACACATACCAATCCACACATACACCAATCCAGACATATACCAATCCAGACATATACCAATCCAGACATACTAATCCACACATACCAATCCACACATACCAATCCACACATATACCAATCCACACATACCAATCCACACATATACCAATCCACTCATATACCAATCCACTCATATACCAATCCACACATACCAATCCACACATACCAATCCACACATACTAATCCACACATATACCAATCCACTCTCACTCACTGAGTGCTTTCCTACCTTTCCTCTTTTCTCCTTACAGCTTCTTTTCCCCCTCTTCGCTCCTCTTCTTCAGTTCTTCTGTCTTCTTCCGGTTCAGTGGGTGCGGCTTCAGTGTTGTGCGCCGGAATCTGACAACAAATCCCGGCGCACAGCAGCTGTTGCCGCGCGGATCGCAAGGCAGCGATATCGGAGGTCTTTAACAGACCTCCGGCTCCCTTGAGTGATTTTAAGCCGGGTTCAAGGGTTGAACCCGGCTTAAAATCACTCAAGGGAGCCGGAGGTCTGTTCCGGCGCACAGCAGCTGTTGCCGCGCGGATCGCAAGGGAGCGATATCGGAGGTCTTTAACAGACCTCCGGCTCCCTTGAGTGATTTTAAGCCGGGTTCAAGGGTTGAACCCGGCTTAAAATCACTCAAGGGAGCCGGAGGTCTGTTCCGGCGCACAGCAGCTGTTGCCGCGCGGATCGCAAGGGAGCGATATCGGAGGTCTTTAACAGACCTCCGGCTCCCTTTAGTGATTTTAAGACGGGTTCAACCCTTGAACCCGGCTTAAAATCACTCAAGGGAGCCGGAGGTCTGTTAAAGACCTCCGATACCGCTCCCTTGCGAGCCTGCTCCTCCAGCGGCGGACATTACTGTCCGTCTCTGGAGGGGGTGCCGGGTGCCAGCAAGTTGGCACCCCCCTGATGAGCGGCACCCGGTGCGGACCGCCCCCCCCCGCCCCCCGCTAGGTACGCTACTGCTTAGCAGTATTGCAGGTAAGTAATGCACTCACATTTCCAAGGACATGAATGAGCTCATCATAAAATATTCTTTAATTCTTCATAGAACAGATGAAATGTACAAAAGCGTGTACAAAGTAATCAGCAAAAAACAGGCACAGAGAATTTCACCGTCCAGCAGCAAGAGCTTGCCAATGTATCCATCTCTCTCAACGCATTTCACCGGACAACCGGCTTCCTCAGGAGATGAATCAGGATTTTCTTTTGCAGCTTGCCCGAAGATATAATGTAGACCACCTTCCTCACAGCTCAACAAATCCAGGGTGGATTTTTCTAATAGGTCTCTAGTTTTTCACTTTTTTCCTATTTTCCTTTTTTCTATTTTTAAACAATAAATCAATAATAAACTAATATATTGTTAGTATAAATATGTTATCATATAGATCTCTAAAAATCTAAAACAATAAAAACTGTATCAACCATATTATATAAAAGAAATTTTATTTATGTTCTTTACCTATATATACATAATCTGTTTTAGAATTTAGATTTTGGAGAAGAATGTGCCTGAATATTATACTGAAAGCCTTATTGGTGTGAAATCTTTTACACGATATCCACATCTTTGCAAGCATTCCAAATCCAAAGTGATCAGGGATTCTGGTCTTACAGAGCAATTTACGCATTTTTACATTTGAGGGAGAAAAAGTCGCTCTTTCTGACTGAAGTACTCTTAAAAATATGAAGAGTTCCAATAATATTAAATTGCACAATACATGCCTAGAAATCCAATTTAGATTTTTATTTGAAAAAAAGATTCCTATCAAATAAATCATAGAGGCTTATTCGGTAGCATATAACAGAGTCATAATACTTCAGTTTTGGATGGTTATCTCAATTTCTCTTTAATTTGTCCTATCTGACACGTTCTGATGATAGAGAAAGAAATATATATGCAGTCCAGTACATTTTTGTGTTGTGTTTTATTATTGCACAGTGGAAATTCTGTTTTTCTCAGGATGGACTTGATCAATAATCACACACAATGCTACAGTGATAGAATTATCTGAAATTATTTGCCTTTTGTTTTTTCATCTTTGCATCCACAGCAGCTAATTGAAAGTGAGACAAAAGGTCCTATCTATTCACCTAAACAGCGTCAGTGGCCATGATCAGTCAGGAACAGCTTTCTGTGTCTGAAGTAATAATAATACAAGAGATAATTATGGACAGTATGAGCTGTTAAATTTTTTATGTGAGTGCATACTTACAATTGAATGTTCAGGCAAGAGGGCAAGCTACATGAATGCATAATATTTTTTTACCCTTGCATCGCTGAGTTATTTAATCTGAAAGTTATTAGCATCCACTAATAAATATATATTATCTTTGTTGTGTTTGATTGCCTAATGTTGCAAATTTTGATATATAATATTAATTATATAATATTACATAATATAAACAACACATGCATATATAGGAACACTATATGGACAAAAGTATTAGGCCACCTGACTATTACATCAACAGGGACTTTTATGACATAGACATGATTATGAAGTTGGTCCCCTGCTTTGAAGCTATAACAGCTTCCACTCTTCTGGGAAGGCTTTCCACGGGAATTTTTGCTCATTCATCCAGTAGAGGATTTGTGAGGTCATGAACTGATGTTGGTCGAGAATCCTGGCGTCTACAAAAACAAAAAAAGCATGATTCATCACTCCACAGAACACATTTCCAGTGCCAGTCCAGTGCCTTCATGCTTTACACCACTCGATCCGACGCTTGGCATTGTACTTGGTAATGTGAGGCTTGTATGTAGCTGCTCTGCTATGAAATCCCATTCCATGAAGCTTCTGCCACACAGTTTTCGTGCTGATTAATGATTAATGCCAGTGGAAGTTTGAAACATTTCAGCAATGGAATCAGCAGTGCCTTGTTGACTTTTACTCACCATGAACCAGAGCACCTGATGACTGCGATCTGTGACTTTATGTGGTCTTCCGCTTTGTGGCGGACTTGCTGCTTTTCCAAACGCATCTATTTTCCATAATACTTACAGTCGATCGTGGAATATCTAGCAGGGATGAAATGTCACAAACTGACTTATTTCAAAGGTGGTATCCTATCTAAGTACCACGCTCAAATTCTCTGAGTTTGTCAGAATGACCCAATTTTCTCACAAATTCAGATTTCATGGGTTGGTGCTTGATTTTATACACCTGTGGCAATAGGTCTGATTGATACACCTGAATTCAATAATTAGGAGATGTGTCCCAATACTTTTGTCCATATCGTATATATCAGATCGATTCATTTTTTTTAGGGTAGGAAACTTGATTAGTTATACAGATTGGAACACTTGGCATTTAGTCATTTAGTCATTAAAGAAACACTTTGCCGGAATTAAGGAAAATCAATATATAGAAAAATTTATATAAAATATTACTCATATGCTTGTACTAATTAGCTTCCGACTTATTATGGTATAGGCTTTTTTTATTACATTGTTATTTTTACAGTGGCAGAATCCAAAGTACATGGGCTCAAACAGATGTGACCCCTACCTACACTCACCACAGCTGGCTCTATCACTTCTGAGATAGATAGGTAATGTGTAGTTATGCTTCCTTTATATTTGTTTCATTAGTAATAATACTTTTGTAGTTTCCTAAACATTGTCAGCCTTGACATGGAGTAGATAATCTATTTTTGTTAAAGCTTTGACACTGGTCACCCCTGTTGAGTGCATACCAATAAATATTCTTCATAGTTTCCATCTTACCACATTGAGCCAAGGAAATTTTAACTGGTGGGAAATATAGTGTTCTGGTTTAGAACAATGTGTGATTGGTGTGACACAAGGGAGAATCCAAATACAATACTGAAGCTAAGACCTACAGTTCGCCTTGTCATCTCATAGTGCCACTTATTGTCAAGCTTTTGATTATCCTTTTACTGCTCTGCCTAACATTTGTACGCTCTAAGTTGCTTTTCTTAAAATTGATACTATATGCGGAAAGAATCTGCACTTGTCATACAAAAAAATGTTCTTTACTGCCACCTGAATGTCGTTTTATTTATGAATCATTTGAATACAGAGAGAAGAAATAGAGACATCATGAAGTTACAAGATACACTTCACAATTGAAAGCATAATCCACATTATATTAACAATACCTGCTTCATATAGTTTGGAAACAGAATGACAAATGTTAGGAAAAAATACTTTAAAAATGCTTTGAATCAAGGTGTTATAATGCTTGTATGTTGTTCAGAAATTATTCAAAACATTAAGTCACTTGTTATATTCCATATCAATAATATATCATTATTCATCTACTAAGATTAAGCTTTATTTAATGTGAAATGTACTGTGCCTGCAAAACGTGGTAACTTCTGGTGGGTGATTAAAAACATTTCAATCAGTTAACAAATTAATCAGTTCCGTCCCTGTTTTCAAAGGGTTAATATATTCCTAAATGCCACATGCTTAAAAAATATCATTCTCTAAATAGGCATGTAGTTAACAAAAAAAAAAAATAAGGCTGCAAAAAAAACATCCATGGGGCAAAAGCTGCTTTCAAATGTTTTTGTGTCTTTATAGCAAAAATAATTTTGCGGGAATATTTGGCAGAATATAATAACTTGGTATCAACAAAACTATTTTTTTTCCTATTAGAAAGTCAAATTCTTGTAAATGTTTAGAGGGATGTAAAAGGGAAACAAGCATCCGAATGGTGCCTATGGCCATTATAATCATGTAGTTTTTGTTAAGAGACAGTATTCAAGTATGTATACCTCACTGGTAATACCCAGTGTTCTTTACTATCTGCACTCTGTTTTTCTTACACAAGAGTACACTCAAGCAATCATTTACCTGATTTAATGTAAATGTATACAGAATATGAGTAATTTCATGTATACATTTTAAGGCAGTTATTCTGTCTGTAGTTTCCAGTAATAACTACTACTTTAGAATAAAGTGAAAATGCAAATATAAAAATGTATAAAAACCCCAAGGGAATTATTAAACTCCTGCATACTAGAGAGCGAACAAAACATTGTTTTTCCCCCAAATCTGACACTGAAAGGGTCAATAAGTGAAACTCTTGTAAATACATGCAAACTACTATGTGTATGTGAACCATTAGCATTAATTTTCTAGTAAAGGATGAATGTCATTACGTTTGTTGCTGTTATAAAACACAAATAATCAGTATTATGAAACCCTTCTTAGAAATGTATAAATTAACACATAAAATACTGTTTTAATTCGCTTTATGTATCAAGGTTAATGAATAAAAATTAAAATCATAGTGTACATTTCCAAGAGGATTGCATGTTACATCAGTATTTGATGATGACTGCAAACTTTAATAAAAGTACCGTATAAACTTGAATCTTGAAAATTTTGTGACATTTCACTCCAACATCTTGTGTTTTTATTAGTCATCTTTTCTCTGGTTTTCCCTTTCCTCTCCCCTGCTCCCTCTCTTTTTATCCCATGGGAATTACTGGCATTCAAGGAAGTCCTGTGTTAATTTCCATCTAACTGTCAATCTCAGTGTTGCCTCTATTATCAGCAGTGAAGCAGGACAGTCCCTTGTTTGAATGGGCTACTGATCTCTATCATACAGGCTATGAGCTGCCCCTGCCATGAACCTTACTGAGAACGAAAGGGAAGAAAGAGACCGAGAAAGAGAGATGAGCCAGAGAGAGGCTGATACAGTTTGGTTTCTTTCTTATTTCTTTTTCTTTTCTCCACTGCACAGCCTTTTGTGTTCGCTTTCAGAAATGCTGTGTTTGACTGGCAGCTTGTCACAGATCAGTTACCACCTAAAACTGCTTGGCAGAGAGAGGTGACGGCCCAGGAAGGGATCTAAGTGGGGTTTTATCAGCGTTTCTTTACGCCTCGTGAGCTCCTTCACACAAAAGGAAAGGGTATTAAAGATCTAAAGCAAACCCAAAAGCGTGAAAGCTCCTTATAGGCTGCAAGATGTTGATGTGACTACATTTTTAAATATTTTCACTCGATGCTGTTCATTTTGCCAAATAGCCTCAGAATAATTTTGTTGAAGAAATAAGTGTATGTTCCACTTGAGTGAAATCTGGAAAAGGAAGGAAGTCCCAAATAAATATGTGCCTGGAATATTACATTAACATTTTACCCTCATTTGATATTTCTTTTTTTTTGTAATATAAAGCAGACAAAAATGCATTTATAAAAAAAGCTGACAATCAACGATTCTGCTTTTGTTGATAGCGTTCCTTTGAAGAAACTTCACATAACGTTTCAATGTAGCAATCTGTTGAATTAGATAGCGGAAATGTATTTGTTTATTTATGCAGTTTTTAATCTCTTGATGCTTTATGCATCAATGAGCATTAAAAAGAACATTATTTTCATCACACAATATTTGTTCTGCCACTTTAATTCTCAAAATAAACATCCGTGTTACCATTTATGTTACCAGTATGTGATTATGCTCTAAAACAGGTTTTATCTCATCAACACTACTGTAAATATATCTTATATATTTACAAAGTTCTGTTCCGAAACTGATGGGCATTCATTTGTGGGGACACAGTGTCCTATCCAGCATCTCCTCTGGTACGCTGATTGTGCCACAGATTGTGCCTGCAGGAGAAATAATGGGCACTCACGGCAAAAGTTCTTCAGCTGTAGTCACCGAGCAAGGAGTGTGGTCCCAAGCTAAGCATACAGGGACCTAGATGATTCCAATAGTGTGGAGGATAAGGTGTAGGCAGGTAAAGTTCAGTACTAAGTGTAGTAGGCAATGCACAGACAGATCCAGAAACTAGTATGGGTAATCCGCAGGCTGGAATCACACATGGGTGATACAGAATGCCAGGGGTTAATGCAAAATGGATGTTCAGACACAGCCGGGTTCGGTACACTAAACTGGTAGACATACAAGCCAGAGGTTGGTACACAGCTAAGGAAGTCAGAAATACCAGGTACACAGGTAGGGCAAACCAGGATAAGAATTACTAGGCAGAAGAGTAGACAGTCAAGCCAAGGGTCTAAAACGGCAAACACAAATTCCAACTATAATACACTGAATAGCAGGACCACAACAGGTTGCCTGTTCTGAGCGGTTCCCGATCTTTAAATCCAGCGCCCAGCAGGGCATACTTCATGCCAGCATTTTGAGCCAATGGAGAGGTGCATGCCACTCGTGACGCTTTGACGTTTGTTCCCGACACATGGCCCGTTATCGTGAAGAAGATGATAATTTTATGCAGAAGATAGTCACTGGTGATGAAACATTGGTTCACCAAGCAACACAGTATGCAGTGGAAGCATCCATCGACTCCTGTAGCAAAGAAATTCAAGACACAACCGTTAGCAGGAAAGTTGATGTTGACCGTCTTCTGTGAAAAAGTTGGTACGATGTTGGGAAAATTGCATCGCAAAGGAAGGTGACTATGTAATAGAATATTTTCTATATATTTGGAGCAAAAAAGGTCTTCCTATTAAACATTTTTTTCTAGCAATAAAGAAATAAACATTTCACAATAAAAATTAGCTTCTTTATGAAAAAGTCAATAAGATAATTTTAGTTTAATAAACAGTATTCGCAAACAACAACAAAAATAGTGGGCATTCCATACTTATTGTATATTAATAAGCCAGTGTTTAACACATCTTTTTTCAAAGTGATGGTTTGTGAGTATTTTTAATATTGTAGAGGTGTTTACATAACGCAGAAGAGGCATCAAAAACACTTCACTCTTTGTAAAATATGTGACCAATTATCTAGGCCACATCTGTACCTTCAAGGAATGAGTGTGAATCACTGTGACAGGACAAATTAAAACTGCTAAAGGTAGGAAAGAAGGTATGATGTTCTGAGAACCCAGAATAAGCATAGTGAAATGGATAAAATAAAACATCAGACTACTCTGATGGTTTTAATCATGAGTATCCACAGTGGGTGACTTGCCTCTCCTCGAGATGCATCTAATGCTACTTTCCAACTTTTATGCATCCTATGTTACATGATACATAGTGTAGTTATTTTTTGTAATTGAGAGGCTATCTTGTAGTAATTATCCAAAATACTCACAAGTGTCTTATATGTTGATCCAGAAATTGAAGTGTCCCTTCATTTTAAGCTTTGCCTCCTGTAGACGAATTAATCAGTTGAATATGATTTTGCCTTTAGGTTCAACTAAATGTGATTTTTTTTATGTTCTACTACATAAAAACAAAATGTAAACAAATATCATTAAGAATAAATAATACAAATTGTAAATTTATGAGTAAATCATTTAGACTTACTTGCCTTATGAAAAAAACGACCATACATTTGCAGGAAGAGATTTAAATAATTGTGAAGGGCAGAAGTACGCTGAAGTTTCTTCTTGTAAGCCATGGATTCTGAAACTGAACACAGGATCCATGGCTTATTTAATAATTATGCACAAAAGCAGGTTTTAGAATCCAAACCGTACTACTGTACTACTTAAATAACTATAAAGGGGTGGTCTAACAAAAATGATATTGATTGAAAATAAACATTAAAATGATTATGTTGCCGTAAAGAATGATAGATAGATAGACATACAGACAGATCTTGGAACTATTCTACTCTAATTACACTGACCTGATACAGTTGCCATGTCTCCTTTTTCTGAAATAAGACTCTTCATCTTTGTCTATTACTCTTCATTTTTCTAATTTATATTCACACTACCTCATTTTTGTGTCATAACATCACCTCCCAGCCCTCACATCTGTTGTCTGCCAATCTTATTTGCTAATAAGAGGCAGATTGAGCCATGCCAATGAAGGACTTAACAAGCCACAGAGAAGGCATTGTTGCCCTTAACATTGCTCTTTCTTGGAATATTTTCTTAACCTATAGCCTTATTTTTCTAGAGTTAAATCTTCCTACCTGTCATCAACTGTTAACAAGGGAATTCGTAATATATATACATATATATTGCAGATATTGTTAACAGAATTTTAAGAATGTTCAAAAAAAGTATGTTTAAGTGAAAGATATATAATTCAAAATATTTATCTGTAGTAAAAGCTCATTTTTGACATCAATAATTTTTTTTTTTAGTAAATTCATGCATGTACAGAGTTAAATTATCTGTGTTAAAAATGTGAGGTAGTGGGTCTGTTTCCAGAAATATAGCAGCATTAAGGACTTACCTTTTTGATGATCAATAAAGTAACACAGTTTTTCAGTTTCATTTGGTGCAATAATTCACGAGTATTCATTACCAAAAAAAAGGCAATTATATCTAGTTAATTATACCTATATAAATAAATTTGATGACCTCGTATGTTGCATTACAACCTAGTATTTATTTATACAGTATGTATGCTATCTATAAATACATAGATACATATTTTTTAAACCATTTAATTGGTCAAAGGGAGTGTTTTATAGGGAGTGGTTGGGGTGTTTTAAGGGAATTCATTAGCTCCTTATAGAAATGGGTAGATAAATACATAGTAGAGAATGCATAATATATGTTTTTGTAGAAGAAAAAGCCTAAGAAAGTCAGTAAGTGATCTCCATAGTTTGATATTTTACAACAAGAAATCACCTGGACATGACATTATATTTGGAGCGCGTGATGGAGTGCCACTTGTACAATCATATACGGTATATAGTTTGGAAACCACAAAGGCTATGTCTATACTAAACAGTTGGCACAAGAAAAAGGTAATATCCCCTGTGTTAAATAAGCAAAATTACTACATAAAGGCTCTACCACTGTTTCCAACTTGACATCTTTTTCACACTGCCTCTGTGATGGCCAAATAATTGGTTGTTCACTTGTGTCCTTGTTTCCCCCGACAGTTCCACAGATGCCCAGAACAATGCACCAAAGGCTGCTTTCAGAAGGGGTAAATCCTCATTAATCATTCTTAGCTGACAGCTCATGGGAGCACCTGCATCTGGTGTAGTTACCAGCACACAGTGGCTTCTGGGAGTCTGCATTTAAAATAACCATCTAATCTATACGGAAAGGAATAACCTTTGAAATCCACAAAAGAAAAAGCATATTGAATCATGTTCGCTTTTTCCTGCTTTTGATAGACACACAAAAAAAGCAAAAGAACTCGACTGTGTATTTTTTTTTTAATCTAGGACTCAATTAACACATAATATTGCAAAAAACAGACTTTACTTACAAGTTGTTTTGTAAAATCATTCAGATTAATGACATAATAAATTATTGTTAGTATAATGTATTATCAATTGTAACACACAAGTGACAGCAAAGTTGTACCAACGATTTACTGTAACTCAGTTTAGCTCAGGTGCCTAACTTGATCAAATGATGACCCATTCTCAATAAGCATTGATGCATGCAGAGTAATGCACCTATAGCATCAATTTGTAGCTGGATGGCAAAGGATGACAACAATGCCACATAGCTACAACCAATACCATGTTATATCAAAAAGTAATTGAGTTTTCAACCCTTCTTGTGACCCCGCTGTAGGGGAAATATGCATTGTAAATTCTGTATGGTGACTAGGTGGTCCGTCAAAATGGAGATGCAATAAATTCACCATCAAGAATAGCAGTTCTGGAATATACATTTATAGATATGGAAGATATTGACTTTGTGTTTTAAGTGTTTATGACAGTAGCCAGGGGGGTGTTCTACCAGACAAATGTTGGGTGGTTTCTTGACCATTGTTACCCTTTGCTATGCCACCTACTGAAAGCTGGAACACTGTATGGTCTTGGGCCTTCAGACAACTAAAGGAGTAAAAAATACATTTAAAAAAAAATAACAAATCTATTAATAAAGCACTGGTTTAACAGCATGAGCAAAAATACATACCTTACATTTCCTGGCTATGGCTGAACAGAAATTATCGGGGGAAGTGTACCATTCTTTAGTGCTTTGGAGAGAGTAGGTTTGGGGGAAGGGGGTGTAATATTGTCACAGTCATAAATATATGACAATGCACAGTTCCCCTTCAACATTAATGCTCAACACATTCATAAAGTCAGATTTGCGTTGCAGTGTTTAAGTCGTACATTTCTATTAATTGATTAAAATAATCAGCACATTACATTACTTGTTAGTTTCACTGGGTGTTAATGTGCATGGCATGATATAAAACATTTTTTTCCCCACAAAAAATATCTCCTCTTTATTCATGCCAAATTGACATCTTATGTGCTTAATGAAGAGAAATCTGAAAATGATTACTTGGAAATGATATGAGTAAAATGAAGAGAGGGAGATAACAACTAATTTGATGTCACTGGTTATTTCTTACTATTTATCATCATTATCTTATATTCTTGTCAAAATGTTATCATAAAATAAAAAATACAGTGATTCAGGCTTTACTATGATTTCTGTAAATTATTTCTGCAGCAATACAAACAAGGATGTTAAATAATTCACAGCAACTTCTTCACTGCCAGATTAGGACAACTCTGATAACAACCCTCATCACCACCGAAAGATGTAGTCCAAGGCATCTTGTAGGATGTTAGGAGGGTGGTTCGAGACCTTTGGCCATGTTAAAGACAACAAAGGAGGATTAAGGGCATAGGGGGTTTACACAGTACCTCACAGGTCACTTAACTTCTCCTGAACCAATGATCCCCCTTTTGGCACAGCCTCCTTAGTTTACTAATGACCAGCGCCACCCTATCTTTAAAAGATGGAGCATTGGTATACAACGTCAAATCCCGGAGCTCAGCAGTGAGGATGGCAGTGTTTTACCTCACAGCTCTCAAACATAGACTTGGTGACAAGGAGGAGCATATTTCTCAGCTGGATGAAAACACTGCTGTAGATAATCAATTGGTGTTTTACACTCAGAGGAGAAAAATACCAGCTGATCCGCAGCCAAGTTGGAACTCGGCCAGTAGTTGGCATTCAGCTGTGGAAAATGCTAATTTACTTAAGGCAAATATTGCAACTCAGTATATACCTAAATTATTTTCATTTTAGTTACTAAAATATGCTTGATACTTATTAAACACAATTTTCTTTGTTTTCCATTGAAATAAAATTTGAGTCTATAAACAGAGCTTAGGGTGCCATTTATCAAATTTTGCCAGCTATGAAATCAAGTTAAACAGTTGCACACATCCCCTGTTTTAGATTTATTACTCAGGAAAATCCTGCCTTTGCAAATGAGTGAGGATTCTCATAGTAACATTTAGTTTTTTGTTTTGTCTCAATTTGACAGGATGGAGACTTAAAAAAAACCTGGAAATGGGGAATAATAAAAATATAAAAGTTGTGTATGAAAAAGTGACACATTTGAATCAAATATACTTTCAGATATTATGAGGATGATGTACTGTGCTGAGGGCAATAATATGCATAGCAAACATTCAATGTTTGGGCGAAAAGCCTTCTTTAAGGTTTGATTTTGATTACATATTTTAACACTAAGCTTAATGAAATATGACCTTTTGGACAACTTATGTTATATACAGTAAATATACAGTATTTTTTAGTATGACGTTGATTGGAAGGTTATTTTGAATGCAACAGATATGCATTTACTTTTAATATAACTTGTCTTGCATTAGATTAGACACAAATGCTAAATAATAGATGCCAAGATGATTATACAAACTCATAATTTTCTGCTGCAAAAATCTAAAGTGTAGTAAGAAGCTTCTCAAAATCACTGGTTGATTAAAATACTTGGAAAGCTTGCTAATCTTGTATACTCTTATTGATCGGTCTATTATATTCTTAATACTTCTACGAGGACTATCTCCTGCTGTACTATGCCAGCCAAGACCAACTGTTCCCTCTAGCTCCAATATCTCCAAAAGGCTGAGTCGTCTACTTTTCCTCTTGACCTATTTTATAATAAAATCATACTTGTCCAAGCAGATGTTCTGCTCACAACCTCATAATTGAATCTAGATTTGCAAGAGCAGGACCTCTAGGTAACACTGAATAAAAAAGTGTTCTTTACACAATCAGATATACTGAATATTTAAAATCTAATCATGTAGACTGGAGGACATCAGTTTAACAGTGGGATATTTCATAGAAAGTTAAAACAACTTACCAATAAGAAAATAGCATTCATTTTTGGAAAAAAAATACACTTTATACATTCACACTAATAATGTAATTCATCCATCTAAAAAGAAAGCTTTTAACATACTTTCTTAATAATTTAACAAAGTATAAATGTTTGTTTAATGATTTTTTTTCTTTTGTTTTCCTTGTTTTGTTCGGCTTTTTTCTTTAAAACCTGGGGCGTTGCTAGGTCTCCAAAAGATCTGGGGCTAGAGGCCATTGGGAATTTGATAAAAGTTCACATGCTTGGGTGGGCATATAATGTATATAAACTGTATGAGCCAATGAGCAATAGGTATGTATATAATATAAGTAATACATACATATAAAGGGTTTATATGACGATGCCAATGAGCAGTATCTCTATATGTAAGGCTTTATACCAATAAAAATATCTAAGTAATGCACATGATGCCAAAGAGCAGTAAATGCATAAACCTTGTACATGATGCCAATGAACAGTAAATACATAAACTTTGCATATGATGCCAATAAGCAGTTAATGTATAAACTTTTTATATGATGTCAATGAGCCATTTTTGCCCCGAACAGCCTGACTATGCCATTCTTGACCTTCAAACAACCTGCCGGTGTCATCTTTGCATCCAAACAACCTAGTTATGCCCAAAACAGCTTATCTTTGCCATCTTTGCCCCAAAACAGCTTATCTTTGCCATCTTTGCCCCCAGCTTGCCTGCCAGTTTTTCTATATGCAAGAATAAAACAAAAGTGTGTGTGTATATATATATATATATATATGTGTGTGTGTATAAAGTAGTCATTTGATTGGTCAAACACTTACAAAGTTGACATTTTAATGTTTCAAAAATAAACCTTAAATAATGTACGATAAATTCTATACTTATTTGCCTCTTGCTCAGTACTGAAAGTCTCAATGGTTTAAGAGTGTTGGCTCAACTTCACAGCTGCTAAGTGAATACATTATGCAGTGCAATTCTGTAAAATACGCCTCATCCCAAATAAGGCCCTGTGGATTCATAACATCCTAAAGGAATATTTCTAGGGATTTAAATTACCGGTACAAGGCAGGCAGGCTATACACCATATCCAAATTATATCTTTAATGCAAGACATTATCTATTGTTTCTATATTTTGAAAGCAGTGGAACTGTTTTAGTCAGTCATATTATTGTTATTTTAAAGGCTGAGGAGTTCTATCGAGTATTAGATTTGTAAATTATGGAATTGCAAGAAATAATTTCATTTTCTGAAAATCGGATGGTATAATTTCTAAAAAAATTAGGCTTAAAACTTAAACATTTAACATACTTTAAAACTTTTATTCCTATTTATTTTCCATCCTTCTTGTGTTGTGTTGGTGACCATATTTCTATCATTATTATTAGCAAACCAACAAGCAACAGCTTGAGAGATATACTGTATGTAAATAGGAGAAATGCTCCGGATTGTGGTGCTTTTCAGGAGATAAAAAACTGTAGAGGGCCCAGAAATCAATTATCAATTTAAGCCTGAGCCTAGCAACAGGAGAAGGCTTGCTATCAAATGGTTAAGTTCATCACAAGTGTAAACAAAATAATATTCCATCCATTGTATCTGAGTTATTTTTTTATTCTTCACTAACATGTGGGCAGATGTGTTGTTGGTCCTGGCAATATAAGTAATATGGTTGCAATAAATGGTATTTTAGGACTTTGTAGAAGCTCCTAGGAGCACTTTCTTCAATATTCCAATCCACGTTTCTATTGTAATTTTCTGTCTTTCAACATGTACCTGAAAAGAAAATATTGATTGGGGCAGATCTAACTCTTAATTCTACTCTTAATTAATTCTACCGAGGTTCCTGTGCTAGGTGATTTTATCAAATTCTTTCAATTTCATTTTTACCTCATCCCTTTTTTCCTTTGATCAACTGCAGGCCAGCTTGCAAAGCAAATTGCCCTAAATTGAGCTTTTTTAAATGGCACATACAAATCTGCCTGTGGTTCATTGGCTAGCAAACTTTATGGGCTCCCTTCTTATCCTTCCTTTTCCAATTAAAGAAGATACGTTTCCACCAGTATCTGCTCCCATTTAAACAAATTCTATATCACCAGCCACAGCTTCCAGATCTTTATTGCCTTCCTTCATTAGCCTTATTCCTTTGAGAATTTTTGGCTCACTGCCAAGGATTTACATGGCACAAAATCGAAACCCTTGCACACTTTATCCCATAAAAATCATTTCTCAATGTAAGCTGCTTGCTGCTTGATGCATTTATGCAGTAAATCCCCATTTTGAAAACACACAAATATTGAAGTATAAAGAAATGATCTAGTTAGAATCAAAGTAAACCTAAGCAGATGTTATCTTTGAATGAGTGAAATAAATAATTGAAATGTGCATCTATTTTGTTTACTGCATTCCTTTCTCTTACAACAAATTAGTTGCAGTTTCTAAATAAATAAGAGGATAATAAATACTATCATTTTCCCATTCAACATCACATTTTGGCACTGTAGACATGGTGGCTTAGATATACCGTATTTGCTCGATTATAAGACGAGTTTTTTTCCAGAGCAAATGCAGGGGACCTGGATCCTCCTGTCTAACCCCCCCCCTTACCGGTACTTCTGAGTCCCCAGTGCTTAGTCCGGGCAGCGTGTAGAGCTCTACGCGATTCGCGTACACAACTTCCGCTGCAGCCGGGAGGAGGTGCGGTTAGCGGCGGGGGTTGTCTGCGTCCATCGCGCAGATCTTCCCCGGCTGTCAGAGATCAGAGTTCCCCGTGAGTTGTGTACGCGAATCGCGTAGAGCTCTACACGCTTTTTTTTCATAAATTAATATTCAGATTTTGGGGGGTCGTTTTATAATCAGGGTCGTCTTATAATCGAGCAAATACGGTAGTCCAAATCCTGTATGCTGGAGAAGGTATGAAACATAAGGTGGCTCTTAGGCTTGGGCACATCTGTTTATTTTCTTTTATAACCACCAACTTTTTTACTGGCCAAAAATCAGCTGTAGACACCAATAATAAAATCTTGTAGTTCAAAATTATATATTGAAAAATATTTTGTAGATCTTATTCACAGGCATATTATAGTAGGTCAGTTTGGGGGTTTTCCCCTGTATGGCACATTCTTTGTCCCTTTCCTGTGGGACAAAGATGAAAAGTGGGGCTGTGCACACTAAAAACAAAATAATACACAAGACAAAAATTGGGATTTCAAAGAATATCATAGAAAAAATACCATGCATGCTCCCATGGAAGGAAACTTACCAACTTTTTATTAATGCAATACACCAATGTTTTGACAATAAATTGACTTTCTTTGGGCTCAAAAATTACCGTAACAGATTTTTCTAGGCAATTACAACCAATTCCACTGTGCTGCCTTTACAGTCCACTAGAGGATATCCTGTGATCTCCTTGGATGGCCCACTGAGCCATTGAATAATTAACTGTGTAATTTATTGAGGTGTGTACTGTTGCAGCATAGACATCAATCTCGACTCCAAGTTATATAGTGAGCCTGTAATGTCCGTATTGGGTTAAGGTAGGTAGAGTGCCCTGTCCTGGCTCTCCTTCTAGCTTGGCCCACTTCCAGCTCCACCCCCACCCCCACCTTACATTTAACTATACCCTAGAGTCAAGGTGTCCCACTTTGAAAACCTATTATTGGGCTTTACTTTTGCTTAGCAACAATTGACATCTCTGGCATGTCATGGGGTTCAACAGGTTTAGAAAGCGATCATAATCACTTTCTTCTCCCAAATAGAGTTGTTGTAATACCTCAATATCAATGCAATCAGCAACATTGAAAACTGCTGCAGGGGTCCCGTCTGATTACTCCCAGGATGACAACTTGCACCATATAGACAATGGCTATCTGCTTTAAAACGATCACCTTCTAAGATCAAACAGTGTTGCTGAACTGCCTCAGAGAGCCACAAGCGCCATAGTGAAGATGTTGCCTCTCATAAGATGACAGCACCCGCTAAAAAACAAGTTCCCAAGAGGGTGTGTCTAGGTACTGTATTCAATCATGCAAGTCAATGGAGCCCAACTTACTAACCACAATGTGATTGGTAAAATAAATCAAAAAGAAAAAAGCTACACAACTAAGCATGTAGTAACATACAAAAAGTCCTAAAAATAGCCCAGTAACTTCACAAAAATATTGGCATGGAAAGAGTTAAAATACTAGCTTTTGAAATTCCCCCCATGTGCCTAGTTTTTAAAAAAATGTATGGTTTGATGGGGTGAATTGAATTGGTCAGCTTCAAAGATGTCCCAAATAGGACATGGGGGGCAGAATGACCACGTGTCAAAATTCCAATTCGGAAAACTGAAAAAAATTATCTCATGTAGACTGTACTATAAGGCCTCTAAGAGAGAGGATAAGTGGCACAAGTCAGCAATCAGAAACATCAGAAAAATACTAGCTATTAATAAAGAGAAATTAAACGTCAAGGCCGTTCACTTTCATGAGGCAGGGCATAGTTCGGTCTCATGTCTACATTTTGTGGGGTTGAAGCAATACCCATACAAACAAGAGGAGGTGTCAAACATAGTAAACTTTTAGCTAAAGAAACACACTGTATGTTGGAACTTAGTGCATTAGGTAAATCAGGAATACATAGAGAACTAAATTGGTTTACGGTAATTTGAATAAACATGGTCCTGTGGATAATGTTTATATATGACATATATATGTATATTCAGTAAATTATCAATTTATATTGGTGTATAATCCCCTGTAATGTGTTACATACTATAAATATTGCAGTTGTGGAACACAGACATATATTGTACGGTACAATAACATTGAACACTAGCATGGTATGTTTTAAGTATACCCTTATAAGGAGATGGTGTACATAATGAGTACATAAGGTGTGGTTATTAGTTCATCTTGAGAATGATATTTTATGTGCTGTATGATGGACTGGAACTATGTGGTGTTGATATTGTATTATGCCTGCTGAATATAATTTTTAATGGCTAGAAATAAACATATGTTTTGTACTACAATGGAGGCTAATGTGGAATCTATGAGGTATGCTTGTAAAAAGATATATTCTTAAAGTGTTACAATTGCTATTTTAATAACTACCACACCCTGTGGACACAATTATCATTGGAAGAAAGGACTTTATTCTGCTGATATAAGTTACATCTACTCCCAACTGCCCTAGCTTTTTTTTAAAAAACAAGACCCAAGTCACCGTATTGCATTTTTCTAGTAGCAAAGCCAAATTTTAATCTACATGGGGAATTACCCCCAAAACATATTGTTGCCTTAAAGGGGACAGGGATAATCTTGGAATATAAATTGAACGTGCTTCTATGTTCAGCGCTACGGAATTTGATGGCGCTATATAAAACAATAAATAATAACAATAATGTTCCAAAAAGGCAGGTAAATACATCATTTTACACTGGTTTTTTTTCTGGGGTAATTAAAAAGGTCTGCAGAGTTCTGTTTACTATATATTAAATGTGTATTAAGTGCCACTATATTAGTGGATTCACTTGATTGGGCTTGCCCCATGGGCCAAAAGTTAGGCAGCCCTAGACAGCGGAACCTTTTTCCACTGTTGGGCTACACCATCTTAAAATAATATTACCTATTTAAAGAATGGTTTCTAACTTTTTTCCCCTAGAAAATAATGAAATTAGCCTCATTAAAGAGTTTGTTTGCGATCTTTGGGATCAATGCAATTGGGAAGTTGGGCTCAATGTCTTAAGGTTGGACTTTTATGTTTTTTTCTCAAGTGATACTGTGCAACTAACTATATAATTAATAATGAGTATCAATTAAAAAATATATATTAATTTATAAATCAACAACCTACACAGCAATTGTCAACTCACATAATCCCTTATAAATTTACAAATGAGAATGAAG
Organism: Spea hammondii; assembly: GCA_029215755.1. Lineage (NCBI taxonomy): Eukaryota > Metazoa > Chordata > Amphibia > Anura > Pelobatidae > Spea > Spea hammondii. Next base: position 74,760,645 of record JARDYJ010000003.1, on the reverse strand, counting down.
GGATCTCCCGAATTAAGAAGCGATGATGACAATTGCTGCAAAGGCTGTTGATTTATAAAAGGGAAAGATTATTTAAGACAATAAATATTGGGTTTTACTTCAGCATATAATTTTAATATTTAATCAATTAAATAATTAAAATCTAATCATCCTTTTTAATGAGGATTGTTTTATTAGTGTTTGGTTTACGTTTTAGTTGTACTTTATTCACTCCAGCACTTCATGGTTCCAAACCAGCAACTAAAAGCCACATGAAACTTACTTACCTCTGTAACATAAAAGCACGTATGTAACATATAATAAAATATTATTATAAAAGAATTTTTGAGAATTCATGACAAATTCGCCAAAAATAAATCTCTGCATAAAATACAGTGCTACATACAGTAATGATTAGCATTAAAGAAAATTTGGTTTCATATTGATTTAATAAACTTCCTTTTTCTATAGACCTAGAGGCTGCGATTGTTGTCAGTCATTATATTTTGGATGACTTTTCCTGCTCAAACATCAAATAGAGCTAATTCTTTATAGCAATGCTAATGAAGTCTGTTCCTCTATAAACTTTCATTAGTCAGAGTGTCCAGCTCGGTGATTAAAACTGAACCGTGATAAGAAGCTGTGATAAGAAGCTAGGGTCTCATAGATTAGGCAAAGATAACACAACTACAACACATACAAAAGATGTAACATGTGGCTGTCTAAAGACGTTCCAGTACTCAAAAACTAGAAAAAAAAAAAGTACAATTTTTGAAACCATTTTTAATTTGGTATAAGTAATGAGCAATGATCGGAGATCCCCTTTAAATATTATGATTTGTTTGCCACCATTTTAAACTAAATAAATAGTACAGGGATATGTTAAAATGTACCACCAGAAGACATATTTTTTTTTTAATTAGGCAGATAATTAAAGTAATGATACTAACAGTAAGTTAATGAAATAAATTTGCAAAGAATTCGGTATTTAAACTAATAAGATATAGCGGTATACATTGTTTATAACTATGTATCTGTACAGTTTTGCCTTTGTATGCCTTTTTATTTTTAAGCAATCTATCTTTTCCTAAAGGGAGATGCAGTCACAGTTTAATCATACCGAGAGGGTAACCTTTTTATAGGAGTCAGGAAACTTTACATGGCGCAAAAACTTTTCCTTACCTAGCAAAGGAAATTTACAATAATTTTCTGTAATATAACCTGGCTTATTTAGCATTTTTTTCAGAAGCAATTCTAAGTAACAGTGCTTGTATTATAATGGCATATCTATAATAATAGTGTTTCTATAACAGTGCCGTTATTATAGAAATGGCATTATAATAGAAGCATTATTATTATTACAGAATGATGTGAGACCGTTTGTATTATGTAAAATTATCTTCAATTTCATCTTTCTTGGCTATGAAACATTTCTTACTTTACTCATCGAACACATTTTATATTTCTAACTGCAACAAAACTTCCCAAAATGTTAACATATACTTCAAGAAATACTTTTATAAAATGATATTCTAAGAGTAGTTCCACCTATAACCTTAGATAAAGAACAGTAGATTCCTAAAGACATAATGGAATACTGAGCATAATGGAAAATGTCCATTTTTTTTCTTTAGATGTTTAGAATACACAGAGTTTTGTGCTCTTCTCTTATACATCAATCATTCTTATTGTGAAATTACTCCTTATAAATAGATATTTTTTATTAATCTGGGGCATCTTGCAAATGTGTTTACTGTTACCCCAAGAAAAGAATCTTCATTTTTTTCAAGCATTAATATATGATTTATTGTAGCCTTTCAATTACTTTGGCCTGTTTTTTTCAGTCGCATCTGTCTGCAACAACATTTAAAATAGGGCTGCAACAACTAATCGATAAAATCGATAATAATCGATAATGAAAATCGTTGCCAACGAATTTCATTATCGATTAGTTGAATCGATTTTTATCGATTATAAAATGAAGGTTTTTTCAGCGCAAACGCTCTGAAAAATACCCCTCATTATATAATCCGTTTCAGTGACTCACAGCAGCACTGTGACAACTGGCCCCGCCCCTTCCTTCTGCCAGAACCACATGGCTGTGACACTCATCTAACTGTAAGTATAAAATTAACATTTAGGCTGCCAAAAGTTAGGGGAGGTGGGGGTGAATTTAGGGGCAGTTATGGTTAATGGGGTGTTTAGGGTTAATTTAGGGGCAGCTATGGTTAATGGGGTGTTCAGGGTTAATTTAGGGGCAGTTGTGGTTAATGGGATGTTTAGGGTTAATTTGGAGCAGTTTTTAATGGTGTGCGTAGGGTTAATTTAGGGGCAGTTGTGGTTGATGGGGTCTTTAGGGTTAATTTAGGGGATGTTGTGGTTGATGAGGTCTTTAGGGTTAATTTAGGGGATGCTGTGGTTAATGGGGTGTTTAGGGTTAATTTAGGGGCAGTTATGGTTAATGGGGTGTTTAGGGTTAATTTGGGGGCAGTTGTGGTTGATGGGGTGTTTGGGGTTACCGTATTTGCTCGATTATAAGACGAGGTTTTTTTCAGAAAAAATACCTTCTGAAAAATACCCCTCGTCTTCTAATCGGGGTCGTCTTATAATCAGACCTCAAATAGAGGTCTGACTATGAGACTAAGATCCAGATCCCCCGCACCGCTGCAGAGGACCTGGATCCTTCTGTCTCCCCCCCCCATTTAACACAATATTCAGATTTTGGGGGGTCGTCTTATAATCAGGGTCGTCTTATAATCGAGCAAATACGGTAATTTAGGGTAGTTGTGGTTGATGGGGTATTTAGGGTTAATTTAGGGGTAGTTATGGTTAATGGGGTGTTTAGGGTTAATTTAATGATGAGGGCTGAGGGTTATTTTAATTAATTTAATAAAGTTAGCTTAAGGTTCAGTTAGATGTAAAGGGGGCAAACTAAGGGGAATCTAAATCCTGGGGGCAGTAAAGATTAACCCAGTACTTATTTATAAAAGTATGATGTCAGTGTGATGCGAACGGGTCTGTGACTCTATGAGGGGACTATGAGATATCTGGGGGGTATAAGGCATATAAGGTATATAAGGCATATCTGGGGAGGATGGAGTGACATATCTGGGGGTATAAGGCATATAAGGTATATAAGGCATATCTGGGGAGGACGGAGTGACATATCTGGAGGTATAAGGCATATAAGGTTTATAAGGCATATGTGGGGAGGGCAGTGTGGCATGTCTGGGGAGGACAAAGTGGTGTATCAGGGTGTATAAGGCATGTCTGGGGAGGACGGAGTGGCATATCAGGGGCCACAGTGACATATGCAGCGTGGAGTGGCATATGTGGGAGGCAGCGTGGAGTGGCATATGTGGGAGGCAGCGTGGCATGTCATGATATACTGAGGCAAATATTGACGGTGGTATAGGATTACTGTTATCATTATATACTGAGGCACACATTGACACTAACAAACCGTTAGAAACAAATATTAGATACTTTCCTGCAACTAGATATAGCCGGATGGCGCTTGTGGTTAGTAAAACATAGATAATTGAATACACTGCTACTTGCGTCTCCCACGTATCTGCGTGAGGTGTAACCCTTTATATTGGTCGAGGCCAGCTTATATTCATTAAAGCAATAAGCGTTTCTTGCTGATATATTCTGGTTCCTTAACAGTCCCCCCTTGAATATACGATGGCCAACTGTCCCTAATCCTGACAGATCCTACCGGACATGATCCCGAATCCTCTTCACCTGCAGTGGCGACAAATTATCCCTATTGGATAAAATCCCGGATGTCCCTCGGATGTATATGTCCCTACACGGGGCGGGGATTACCGTCAGGGGGAACTATCGAACTAAATGGTGTTTCATACGAAGATGCAAAGCTTGGCATCATGTCATCGTACATAAGCATTAACGGGGTAGTCTCGCCTACTGCAAGCATTTTATCGCATAGGCGTCGAAGGCAAGGGACTACACATAATAGCATAAAAACGACAATAATCACAATAATCAGTAAAATTATTCCCAGCTGGACCAGGGCTTGTTTCCATCCTTTGAGCCATCCAAACCATTCGGCCCATGGATGATCGATTCCGGAGTTGCCCTTTAATTCGTCTCCTAGAGAATTTAACTTTTTAATAGCCACGGTCACTTTTCCGTCGGGGCCTGTATTATCTGGGATGAAGGTACAACAAGTTTCTCCAATTATCTGACAGACTCCTCCTTTTTCTGCCAGAATCATATCTAATACCAAACGATTCTGAAAAGTCATCTGGGTTGCAGCCTCCAATTGATCCGAAAGTCCTTGGAGTGCATCTCGGGTGTAGTTGACAAATCTCTGCTGATTATAATAGATATAGTTAATCCAGTCAACATTTTTATTCACAGTAATAATTGGCCAAATAGATTCGAAACCAGCAGCTACTTGGTCTCGGGCTTTGTATTAATCTGGGACCCCCCTAGGGACTCCTATCGCATCTATATATACATGGGGGTCGAAACTTCCTTCGGGGGTCTTCGATGTACTGCGTCTTTTACGAGATAATGTGGACTAGGCTTCAATAGTTTCTGGCTTTTCTGACATTATGAGTAGTGGCATTATAGCTTTGGCCAGTGCACATTCGCCAGTCCAACTACAAAGCACGGACGGACAGCGACAACCTCGTAAATGCTATGCATGCAGAAAAGTCGTTCATCTTAAAAGAGTATGCCGTAGTCGCCATCTGTGGGCCGCTTATCAAGCCCAGAACCAAAACCAGAACCAGAACACTCCTCCTCCACCTCCTCCTCCTCAGCCATAGGAAATAGGCGAGCAAATGGAGGAAGGGGACTCTATTTGCATGGCCGTCTCCGCCCCTCCTTCCGGCCCTTCCCCTAAGATCACTCTCGATGTAGCCGGAAAACCTTGCTCATTTCTTGTTGACACTGGCGCTGCTCGTATGGACATTGGACAACTCAAAGTTCCACCAGTACAAGTTGTACTTAAGGATCCTAATATTCTTCCATATAAGACCCAATATCCTTTATCAGTGGCCCAACAAGATGCAATCTCCACCCAAGTCGCTGCACTTTTGGAATCAGGTGCAATAATACCTACCACTTCTCCTTGCAATACTCCGCTGTACCCAGTGAAAAAGAAACAAATCAAAGGACAATCTCCAGTGTACAGGATGGTACAAGATCTACGCGCTGTCAATGAAGCTATGGTTCTGGATGCCCCCATTGTACCGAATCCAAAACAGTTGGCCCCACGTTGGGCGCCAACTGTTTTGGATGCTTTCCAATAAAGCCTTTCTTCAATTGTTGAACTGCTCCAAATTATGTGAATATAAATGTACGTGCACGGAGAGAGAAATAAGACACACGACACACTCTGAGTCAGGTCCAAAATCACTCTGCTTTATTTTGTTTATATTATAGATTATATAGTGTCAGGAAAGAGGGACGTCAGGTTACGTAAAGCTTATTCATTGGTTAATCCTGAAACTATGCGGAAATAGACAGAAAACTGTTAGAAACAAATATTAGATACTTTCCTGCAACTAGATATAGCCGGATGGCGCTTGTGGTTAGTAAAACATAGATAATAGAATACACTGCTACTTGCGTCTCCCAAGTATCGGCGTGAGTTGTAACCCTTTATATTGGTCGAGGCCGGCTTATATTCATTAAAGCAATAAGCGTTTCTTGCTGATATATTCTGGTTCCATAACAGTGGTACAGCATAACTGCTATCATTATATACTGAGGCAAACATTGACGGTGGTACAGCATAACTATCATTATATACTGAGGCACGCACTGACGGTGGTACAGTATAACTGCTATCATTATATACTGAGGCAAACATTGACGGGGTACAACATAACATCTATCACTATAAATTGAGCCAGACATTGACAATAATGCAGCACAACGCCTATCACTATATACTAAGCCAACCATTGATGTGGTGTAGGCCTACCACTTCAGCGTCTGGCTTAGTATAGGGATGCACCGAAATTAAAATTCTGGACCGAAACCGAAAATTCAGCATTCGCTTGACCGAAACCCACACCTTTAAAAACAAAAACACTTTTATTAAAAGTAAGTAACACACCAAAACTAGACAAAAAAATCTATAACAATATTAATATACATATATATATATATATATATATATATATATATATATATAATTGTTAACAGCAATCACACTCCTATCATGCCCAGGTTCTAGCATGTACTGGTTGCCTGGGAATGATAGGAGGAATATATATATATATATATTGTTATTGCATTTGCTCTCCAATTTTGGTATGTTACTTTTAATAAAAGTGTGGTTAACACACCAAAATTGGACCCAAAAAAATCAACAAAAATACTATATATATTTATATATAATTGCTAACAGCCATCATACTCCTATCATGTCCAGGCAGCCAGTAAATGCCGAAACCTGGGCATGATAGGAATGTGATTACAGCCTCCCTATGCCATGCTACCCCCCTCACTTACACATCCATGCTATCACACACACACTCATTCACAAACGTTCAGCATAAACTACAGCATCACACCCATCACTTTCCCACACTTACTAATCCACTCTCACTGAATGTTTTCCTACCTTTCCTCTGTCACTGTCACTTTTCCTCTTCGTTCTTCCTCTTGGCTCTTCTTCTTCTGTGTCCTGTCCTTCCAGTGCAGTGAGCGCCGAAGGTGGTGGGCGTGGCTTAAGTGTTATGCGCCAGGATATGACATCAAATTCCGACGCACAGCATCAGTTGTCGCGTGCATCGCAAGGGAGCAGGATCCGAGGTCTGCATTAACAGACCTCCCGCTCCCTTGATCTCCCTAACCGAGCCTGCTCCCCTAGTGGTGGACATTACTGTCAGTCTCTGGAGGGGTGCCGGTGCGGTGGCACCCCCATGATGAGGGGCACCCAGAGCAGACTACCCCCCGCTAGGTACGCTACTGGTTGTGCACACAATTTTCAGACATAGCTCTAAAAGCTATGTGCACGTGCACAAGCGCACAGCTTAGAGGGAACACTGTTCATGACTTCACTACAAGGTTAGTCGTATACTCCCAGCATGTTTAGATAGGCAAACATGAATTGCAGCTCCTCTTCAGTCAAGGAATCTCTTATATAGCTTAAACTTATCAGCATATGGTATAAAAATGTGTTTACTTTCGTATCCCAACATACAGGTGTTGGCATACATAGGGGCCCTTTATATTTCAGAGACTTGTCCATAGAACAATATTTAAAAATAAAATAATACAAAGTAAGAATTCTAGTAATTCCATGACATAATCAATCCCTTATAGAGGGTAGAACTATTTAATACATTCTTGACAGCCGGTATACCTTGTTCATGTGGTATAACTATATAAAAACTTTTCTCATCCATGCTACAAAGAGTAAATTTATCAAAAGGAGGTAATGCTGTTAGTGTATCAATTAAATGAGGAGTGTCTCTCAAACATGTATGTAGGGCTGTCACCAGGTTTTTGAGTAGGAAGTCCAACCACTCTGTCACTAGTTCTAAAATGCCACCTCTGGCCAATACGGTGGCTGTGGGCGTGTATTATGTTTATGAATTTTTGGTAAAGTATGTAGAACCAGGCTACGTTGATAGGTTTGACATAAAAACTTAAATAAGGTATCAGAAAGAAAAACAGAATCTTTACCTTGTATCAAACTCTTTATAAGAGTTGTTGAAACACTTCAGTGGGGTCTTTTCCCCCTTAGTCTTTAAGTAATAGTGCTCAACAATTGGTTCAGGATGTCCTCTCTGTAGTACCGATAATCCAGTAGTACTATGTCCCCACCTTTGTCAGCCAAGCGGTCTACTATATTGGTGTCAGATTATTGAGACTAAAGAAATAGGAATTATACCTCAATTTATAAGGCGTATTTTTGAGTTAAAAGTATACCACATGGTTTAAAAATAAGAAACATACCAACCACTGGACGTTAAAACCTGAACTATGCAGACATTGGATTGCATTTTTTAACTAGTGTTCTTCAGATTTAATGGTCTTTGTGATTGAAGAGGTCGAAAAAGAAGGTTAAGGACTAAAAACAGGGAATATAAAGCCAGACATGCTCTAATTTTGTCGACTAACCAGACCAATGAGACTATAGTAAACGTGAAAACTTGAAAACGCATAAAATGAATTGATTAAGTTCAAGGTACAGAAGTTGGTACAGGAGAATTGGGATTACACACAGAATAAAGTGTTGATGGGTGAGATCCCACAAAATAATTTGCGAAGAAAATGCCAGCCAATTTTATATACAGTGGACACTACCTCTGCTGAGTCAGAGACAGAGATTAATAATACATTACAGCAAGACAGATAACAAGCCTCTTCTACCGAGTCTTTTTTAGCATCAGGAAGTGGTGACACCAGTTTTTTCTGTCCTCGCCGCACCAGAGGAAGCCCAGTGAACAAAGTTTAGGATATAGTATAGCTGGATTAGGAGGACTTCCTAAATCAATTATCGGACATGGCTACTTACAGAGTATTGAGAAAAAACCCACTGAAGTGTTTGAACAGTGCCTAGTAAAGAGTTTGATTTGAGGTAAAAATGCTGGTTTTCTTTCTGATACCCTATTTAAGTTTACATGTCAAACTTATCCACCTAGCCCAGTTCCATATACTGAAAATTCATAAACGCGATACACACCCACAAGGTAGGCCCATAGTATCCTTACTCAAAAAAACATTCATGTTTGAGAGACACTTAATTGATACAGTTACTTTATACAGTTATACCACATGAACAAGATATACATCCTGTCAAGAATATATTAAGTTTTTCTACCCTCTATGAAGGCCTTCCAATTGATTATGTCATGGAATTACTATTTTCAACTCTTACTTTGATTTATTTTTGTTTTGAAAAAATTTTCTGTGGACAGGTCTCAGGAACACCAATGGGGGATGTGATGGCCCCTATGTATGCCAACGCCTAAATGTTCAAATATGAAAGTAAACACATTTTGTTACCATATGCTGATAAGATTAACCCCTTGATGACAATTGCCGGTCCGGGCACGTCACGGAAAAACATGTCGTTAACGACAAATGACGTGCCAGGACCGTCATTTGTTAAAACGGGTGAAAAAATCGATCCGTGATTGATTTTTTCACTCAAACGGTGTTGCTCTAATGCCTCGACATCGAGCCATTGAGCAACACCAAGAAAAACATTCTGCCCCCCCCACGATCGCTCCTAGGGGCGAATAAAAAAGCATGTTTGAAAGACTGCATGTCTTTCAAACATGGCGGCGCCTGCCGCCGAAAAACGGGTTTAGGAAGCGATCGCGAGTCGCTTCCTTTGCTTAGCTAGTGTTGCTAAGATGCCTCAGTTTTCTAAACATTGCCTTTGACCAGTATTGGATCTGCCTCCCTCCTTCACTTGCTTCTAGTGAGGGAGAGAGACAGATCGGTGTGTTTTCTGGTATTTCAGGTATTCTGAGTAAAATAAAATATATATATTGATCCAAAGGCTCTTATAAGAGCCACCCATTCAATATTAACCCCTTCATTGTCATTGATCACTGCATAAACAGTGATCTTGCATAGTGGCAATTGTTTTTGGGGTTCTTTTTTTTTTACATTTTTTTTTTCTTTTTTGCTTTTTTTAGGTTTTTTATACATTTTTTTATTTTTATTAGAGCCATTAACCCTTTCCTTCCCCACTATTTTTGCTGCAATTGTAACCATGCAGCGCAGGTATACGGCTGAGGAGGCGTATGCCGTTTTGGCCACAGATTCTGAGGCCACTGATACAGCGTCAGATTTTGACGTTGGTCAGTTCATAGATACATCTAGTGATGTATCTGTGGCTGTTAGGAGGCCTGCCACACGTAGTCATGGCAGTGCACCAGAGGCATGGGTAGCGCCTAATAAGTACAAGCCAGCTATCCCTCCTTTTTCTGGAATTCCTGGCATCAATATTGATGTTACAGGATTCACTCCACTGCAATTTGTGCAGGTTTTTTTGGGAGATGATGTCTTGGGAGACATTGTCACACAAACTAACCTTTATGCCCAGCAGCACCGTGCTGCTAGCCCTAATTCTTTTTGGGCAAAACAGCCATGGACTCCCATTGATGTGCCAGAATTTCTTAAATTCTGGGCACTCACAATGTTAATGGGCATTATAAAAAAGCCCTCCATCCGCTCCTACTGGAGCACCAGCCCCATCCTTAGTACCCCCATTTATGCCCAGACTATAACTAGGCAAAGGTATGAAATGATTCTTCATTTCATGCATTTTAATGATAACAGCCTGTGCCCCCCTAAGAAGCACCCCCAGTTTGATAGGCTCTACAAAATCCGCCCCCTGATTAGCCATCTCGCTGCCAGGTTTCCAGAGGTTTATACACCTGGAAAGAATATCTGCGTGGATGAATCCCTGATGAAATATATAGGAAGGCTGGGATTCAAGCAGTATATTCCTTCCAAGCACTCTAGGTATGGAGTGAAGGTGTATAAGCTCTGCGAGAGCGAGACAGGGTATACTCATGCCTTCCGGGTATACGAGGGTAAGGATAGCTACCTTGACCCTCCAGGTTGCCCAGAACATCTGGGCACCAGTGCCAAGATTGTTTGAGACCTAATATTCCCCCTTATGAACAAAGGCTACCACTTGTATGTAGATAACTTCTATACAAGCGTCCCTTTGTTCAAGCTGCTGTATTGTTTCGATACAGTAGCTTGCGGTACTATAAAAAAGAACCGCTTGGGTTTCCCACAACACCTGGCACGAACCCGGCTAGGAAAGGGGGAGACCTCAGCTCTACGTCAAGAGGAGCTTTTGGCATTGAAGATCAGGGACAGAAAAGAGGTGTGCATGCTGACCACCATCCACGATGAGAGAACCGTGGAGGTTTCTGTCCGTGGCAGAGCTGGGGTCACTAGAAAGCCAGTGTGCATCAGGGCCTATAATAAGAACATGGGTGGAGTTGATCTGTCAGATCAACTCCTACAGCCCTACCTCATTATGAGGAAGACAAAGGCCTGGTACAAGAAGGTTACAATTTACCTAATGCAAATTGCAACCTATAATGCTTTTTTGTTGCACAAAAAAGCAGACACTGGGCTGAAACTGTCTTTTTTGCAGTTTCAGCACCAAGTAATTTCAAGTATCTTGTACCATGATGCACCTGGTCCCCAAGTGGTGATGGGAACCAGCAGGATTGGGGCTACCCATTTTATTTTTAAAATCCCCCCTACAGCAAAGAAGCAGAATCCCCAAAAGAGATGCAGGGTATGCTACAGCAGGGGGCAAAGAAAGGACACCACATTTTACTGTCCAGATTGCCCTGGAAAACCTGCACTCTGTGTCGGTGACTGCTTCAAGTTGTATCACACAGTTTCCCATTTTTAATTTTTTTTTTGTTCCTGCTCCATTTTTGTATTTTTTTTTTACATTTTTTGTTACATTTACTGTTTTTTAGCTTTTATTTGCTCCACCATTTTTTAAGCGTTTTTATTTGCACTGACAAGTGACCTCTGTGTCTATTCCGTGGCATGAGGGACCGCTTAAGGTGCTAGATCAAATCCCTTCTTGGAGATAGGCCAGGCTTTCTTGTAACCTGTCCCTACTGATAGTTGGGTACAAGCATTTTTCTTTACCCAGATGTAAAACTTCCTAGTTGAAAAACTGAATTGCTCATGTTCCAAATGTGGCCCTTTTTCCCCCAAACAATCTGACAAACCCATGCATGTGGGGTATCAATGTACTCAGGAGATGTTGCTGAACACATATCGGGGTGTTGTGGGACAGTGACATATACCAGGAGCTGTAATTTCACACCTGAAGTACAAAGTGTGTGAAAAAAACACCAAAAACAATTACTATCACAAACTTTGACAAGGGTTGGTGGTAGGATTAGTGCATGGAAAGGGTTAAACTATCCGCATCTAAAATACCCTGGGGTGTCTAGTTTTCAAAAATATATGGTTTGGTGGGGTAAATTTAATTTGCTGGCTTCAAAGATGCCCCAAATACCACATGGAGACAAAATTACCAGATTCAGGCTAGGTTTCCACTTGTTTTTTTTTTTGCTAAAAACGCCCATAAAAACGCCAATAGCGCCACCTGGCGTTTTTTTTGTGAAAAAACGCTGCAGCCAGATGTTAGCTGTTCTTCAATAGGAAATCGCAGAATGCCATATCCACTTGGCGTTTTTTTGTTTGGCGTTTTTTCAGTCCTCTTTGGCGTTTTTCTGCTTTTTTGGGCTCTGTGGCAGTTTTTCAAAATCGCAGCATGTTGACACTCTGGCGTTTTTTGCAAGGAAATCTTGGCGGTTTTCTCCAATAGAAGTCAATGGGAGAGAAAAAACGCCATGAAAAAGCCATGTGGGTTTTTTGCCTTGGCGTTTTTTATGGCGTTTTTTCCACAGTTACAATGCAGAGGATGGACCCGGTATCTGTGTGTCCTACAAGAAATAGGCTGGAAACAAACAGTTTCACACAAAACAAAGTTCATATTGAATTTTACACCATTTGGAACAAACATGCCATTACAAACAAACCAACTGGATCCTGCCTGCCAAAAGCAACAGCAAACAATTTGCACCATCATTTGGGGCCAATCTTCCTAGAGGAGCAGACATTCGGAATAAAGCATGCCTTACAAACCACAGAAAAGTGACAAAAAGGTCCACCGGGGCGTTTAAGTAGAACTCTACCAAGTAAATGACATCAGGAGGCAGATACTTGCCATTTATCCTAATCCCTTTTTTAGCTGGGTGAAACTTCTAACTTGTAAAGGCTGGAAAAACTGCCTAAGGTCAAAAAAAGCAATTTCCACAGAAAGGCTAAAACGCCAGAAAAAACTCCAGAAAAAAACGCCAAAACGCAGAAAAATGCAGTGGCAGTTTTCTTGGCGTTTTTCATCAAAAAAAAAACGCAGGACAAAAACCCAAGTGGAAACCTAGCCTCAGAGAAAAATGGTTTTGAATGAGCAAAACGCTACTTGTACTTATTGCCCCATAACGTGTAGAAAAAAGCAAAAAAACATAAAAACATTGGCTATTTCTAAACTCGGGACAAATAGTAGAATCTATTTAGTGGGTTTTTTCAGTAGTTTTTTATGATGAATAAAAGATTTTTCAAATAAAAGTGAGAAAATGTGGGGTTTTTTTAATTTTTCGTCATATTTTATTATTTTTATTACAGGAAATTACATCATATGGAAAAAATTATGGTGTCTGAAGAAAGCCCTTCTTGTCCTGAAAAAAACAATATATAACTTGTGTGGGTTCAGTAAATGGGTTAAGAGAAAATTACAGCTAAACAGAAACACAGCAGAAACGATAAAACAGCCATTGTCGCGAAGGGTACAAAAAATGGAATCAGCCTTTGTCACGAAGGGGTTAAGCTACATAAGGGATTCATTGATGATATTTTGTTTTTTTTGGATAGGTACTGAAGAGGAACTGCAATACATGGTTGCTCATCTAAACAATTTACCTGGGAGTATATGACTAAATTTGCAATCCATTTTTTAGATTACATTTTTTTAATGAAACTGGTGCATTACACCTGATACAGAAAGGCCACAGATAGTAACACGCTTTTGAGGGATGATAGGTGTAATTCAGGAGGTCTCTAAAAATGTTTGCCCTTTTCACAATTTTTGAGATTGAAGTAGATGTGCAAGATTCGGAATAATTTTTTGGTTCGTTTTTGGCCCATTCATTTTTGCGCAACGGGCTTCGTTTCCTGATCATTTGGTTTGGCAGAAACTTTGGGGGCATTTCTTAATTTGGGAATTAAATGTGTTGCCCTGTGCCCACATTCACTCTCACACACTCTTTCACACTGTCACTCACTCTCTCACCATCGTTCACTCAAGTTTCCCTACCTTCTCTGCTGACCACTTCCACTTCTGCCGACCATTTTTGCTTCCATATCTTCATTTTCATCTTCTTCATCTCCTATCTTCTCCCTTCTCTTCTATCTTTAATGCTTAATCTGGTATCTTCTTTCTTCCTCTGCATCACCAGGGACATAAATCGGCGGATGCGGTAACATCCTCCCCCCTATTTTGCCAACTCACAGCAATATGGCGGTGTTTGTGATAATGCCCTCTCCCCAACTGGAGGATGCATTATTGCCCCAAACAGCGGGTATGTGCCATCATTGCCCTCAAACAGCTTGTCTGTTCCTTTTTTGCTCCTTTTCCCCCTCCAACATACACTCTGGTACACATATATAAACACACTTACACAAATGACACATACTAACACACATAATTACTCACATTCATTAACACACATAGACATTCATTCTAATACACACACTCTCTCACACCACTCATGCTAGCATATACTCCATTTTACACCACTAACACAGCAATGCTCGCACACACACACTTACACACCCATGCTCACACATCCAAACTCACACACACTTATACATAGACACCCATGCTTACATACATTTATACATAGAAATTCATGCTCACACTCATTGGCCATAAAGATTCATCATTCTAATCAAATTACAAATTGATGTTTAAGAGAAGTTTTACATTTAGCCGAGGAAAAATGCTCTTGTTGAACTGTAATATGTGAATAATGAAACCACAAAAGAGTTTCCTTATTCTGCATCATAGTATATATTGTTCTACAATGTACATAAAAATCAGTAATCCAGAACTTTGCAGTATATGAAACAGATGGGTAACTAAATTTAAGTTTATAAAATGGCATTTTATTTTTTATTAGAGATTTTAGTGATCCTCCAGTGCACTAGTGAAGACAGTAAAGACTTTAAGTTGTGGCGCTATTGACCTTTTTAGCATTAAAATAAAATCCTATATTCCACTTTCTTACTGCAATTAGATTACGCCATCTGCTTAGGATATAGTCAGTGAAACAGTAAAGTAAAGAAATTCAATAAACTCATATCCTCAGCAGGCATTTTTACATTTTTAGACTGTCATGGAGTATTAGATATATGTCAAAATAAACTCATTTTATTATTGATTTTAAAGAAAAGAGTTTTGCTTGGAATTTCTCTTCATATAGATATTATCAGTAGCTCACAGAATGCATGCTGGAAAAGTATTTGATTTTTGTTACAGTTTGTCTTCTTAAAAAAAATAAATATATATATATATATATTGTGAGCTGAGATCATATAACCATACCGTCTTAGGAATGGAAATACCACACAAGGTTGTATTGCAAAACTATACTCTTTTTTTATTAACAGGTCCGGCAAACAAACAAAAGAAAAGCCTTGCTCTCTGATTAAAGCCGATTATAGTTGGACTGCTTACCCGCTGCCAACAAAACAAAATGTAGGACAGACATTTTCTTCTCAAGAAATATTCCCGTAGACTCTTGTGGAGAGAAATGCAGTCTTACTCACTTATTTTTATCCTCTCCACTGAATCCCTCACAGGGAACTTTCTAGCCGCCTCTTGCTGCTCATTGCCAACAGGTGATGACCCACCTGGGAGGTCCAGAACACCCGGACTGGACTCCCCACCTGCAGCAAGTAAACTGTGGACTGGAGCACTGACCATTCCTTCATGTCTTTATTCTGCCTGGAGTTATCAAACACACCGCACTGCAATATGTTCCGTCAGCCACCACCATGCCTCTCTCCCTGTCACTATATATATATATATATATATTTATATATGTGTAAGCTTCTAAACTTCCAATCCTTCATGAAATCTTCTCTCATCTCTCTCTTTCATATCTCCCATTTTATGATTAGACATCCCTATCTAGGTACCATTCTATCCCCCTTTTTTGCTGGGCCACGTTACTTGGACAATCATATCGCTTTTTTTCTTTTCTCTAACTGTCTACTTGGCCATTTGCAATCCAGAATCCACTGAGGAAACCACCTCAAAAGTATTAATTATCTGTTAAAACTAATGGTTAATACTCTTTTTCCTGTACTTATTTTGCACTGTTGACCATCAGCTTCTTCTGGAAATCTTTCATTCCTATAGTATTTGTGACACCGCTCTCTCCTGGCTCAAGTCTTTTTGTTTGACATGGTGTGATGCACGGACTATTGGGCTATACACAGTGGTGTATTTACCTTGAATGCACTCCAAACATACTTGGCCGACATCCTCATTGAAAAGTAGATATTCCAGCTCTCCGTGTCTTAAAGGCACACATGCCTTTTATTGCATACTATGGAGGCTATGTCAGCTCTGATCTGCCCTACTACCCTGTCTGTACTTGAAAAAAAGATATATAAGAATGAAAAATGGGACTCACATTTGTAGAAGCACATGGTTAAAATTAAAAAAGCTCCAGATTTGGGGGACACTATGCCCTTAGAAAAAATAAGGGGTATATCCCACATTTTCTGAATATAAACAAAGGAAAACATGCAAATAATTCTACTATCGTAAAATAAATCTGTGACATCAGTTGAAGGACACCTTTATTTTCTTAAAGCAGTTAGTCATTGGAAAGAAAGAACTGACAATGAAATCAATGGGAGTGCTTTCTGAGCATGCACGTGGCAGTTCTTTGACCCCTCCAGCCAGTGCTGGAACTTACTGGAAGGTGAGTATAACCACATGGGTGCAGGTAGCAGGAGATGTGTGCAACCAAATACATCTCCTGCAAGCAAATGTTCTAGGGACAAGGAATAAGGAATAGGCATATGGGGGAATTCTGCCGAATTCCACCATGCATTTGAAGTGAAGAAAAAAGTAATCACTCATCTATCATATATATTAAAGTGAATAGGATAGCTGAAAGGTTCCTTTAATAAAATAATTGGTATACAGAAAAGCACTTAATTCTCCTTCCCACTTTTCCAATTACTGTACAATCAATCTAGGCTCATTCTATTGTGATTTCTAATTACCTGATGTGTACTGATCTTCACAAAAAATAATCTCTGGTTCTGGTTTAACAGTATCGCTAGTCTGCATAATCCTGGCACCAACTGAAATTAATAGTATTCAGTTTGGTTCTAGCCTTATTGCTGCATTGCAGATGTTATTGAAATGCTAATACAGAATAACTACAGTAGTGTAGGTAGATGTTTCTATATTTGTAGGCCAATTATGTTATGTTTTTATTTAAAGGTATAATTTTCCACAATCTGTGCTTTATGGACACATCCAATTATTTGTGGACACATCCAATTATTTGTTATGAATCAAGCTTACCCCTTTGATATTCTCATGTCACTTTTCTGATCCCCTCCTCAATAGGTCAAAGAGGGAGCAATTCTATGTATGTTCTTCTCATGCCTGGTTTATATATACTTAGGAACTTCATAGTAGGCTACCCAGCACTCTCACTCTTCTGAGAATTAAAGGGTGGCTGGCTGTGCCTGGGGGTGAAGCTGGTAGCACATGGGGAAAAGGTAAGCTTTGAGTTTTAGCAACCTCTTATGTCTCAAAGTATGAGAGTGGCAAAGAAGATCCATTCCCGATAGGTATTACACAATAAACAAGTCTCCTCTTAATCCACCATGCATTTTCCCTAAAACCTGGGCCATCACCACAAGGGAACAGAGGAGTAAAAAATATAGGGATCGTGTAAAACTTAGCACTGAGGATTCCAACTCTAACCCCAGCTCTAACCCCTAATAGGCACCAACATTGCTCATGGTGGACATTTACTGAGCTCTATGGTGGACAATTTAATTACATCTATAATTACAACCCTTGTCACACACACTGGTGTGCTTGTAGAGACAGAGGATATACCCACTTTAAACCAAAAAGTAAGAAACCCTTAGATCTAACATTCAACCAGAAAGACTCAGATAATGAATGATCCAAGCAAATTTTGTTCTGTAATATTAATAGAAATTTAGAACTGTGCAACAAATGTTTGCCATCATGTGAACTTTAATGCATATAATAACTGAGTGGTTCCTTAAAAATATCATGATGTATCGCTTGCATATGCATGAAGGGATTCTGCAGAATCCTACATTTGCATTTGCCTTGCCCCCACCCCCACATATTTGGCATTGATTTCCTGCCACTGACTAGCTGCTTTGGAGTTTCCTCCAAATCTAAAGGCATATGAAAGATGGTGACCAAAAACGTGTTGAGTCTCCGGTTTTGGGTACAAGACTGGGAGTGGACATCCTGCAAAACTTCTCTCAACAACAGAATTAATCCTTTTTGTCTGGATGGTTTATGAAGACATAAATCTAATCTGGAGTAGGATGAGTGGCAATTAGAGAAAAAAGTGTAGTCTAACATTGGGTTGAAATTGAAGGATAGCTTCTGTCCCAGTAGAAAACAACAAGTACATTGAAATCCTTTACAATAAGAGTTAAGATATAAGTATGTCTTTTCAGGAGTGACGGCAAATCCTCAAAGTATGAGGAATTATCATTTGTAGGTGCATAAATATTTTAATGCATATGATATGGTCCCTTTAAATTTTTGAGGTTTCACTGCAGAATCCCCCATGTGGATTTGCCCTTTTCCGAACCTCTTACCTTCATGTATATCACTAAACAGATTGGCATGTCAACAACATCAAAGCGCATTGGCTGCTGGCATGAGCACACACATTTCTAAATTGTGTCGGTGGTTTTTGTGAAATAGTAAGATTAGGGCTCATTTTACATGTATTCTCTGCAACATTTAGTGTGTATATACTATCAATGCTGATGTTCATTAAGCAAGGACAATGTCCTTAGCTTTCTTCTATCATACTTGTTTTAAAATAGATAAGGATCTCCAATTTCATAAGCTTTAACACAAATATTTCACTTTTCAAGTAGGTCTGAGAAATAAGGACAACAGAATGAGAATACTTTATACTGTTGGTAGTCGATAAAATGAAGATAACCTTGCTTGTGAAAAAAAAAGACTCAATTGAAAGAGGTCAGCAAGATATCACGCTGATGAGAAACAATAAGTAGTAGGTCAAAGAATCCAATTAATAAATCCAAATGAGGTGGCAGATTTCAACATATAGTAGTGATAATTTGAAGCAGGAAGGAAGATACCAGAATAACCAAAAAGTCGATAATGGAATGCAGCTAAAAGCAGAGACTAACAAAACAATTGCAAAAGAGAATAAATAAATTGTAACTCTTTTCACCATCACCTAGAATTATCACCTCTTTAGTTTCTAATTTTTTTCTTCATTCTAATACATAATGAGCTCAGACATATGTGCATGCATCCTCTACACAGAATCTTCTCATTAATTCCCATTTTTACACTCAGCGTCTTATCTTTTGTAACACAGCAGGCGTCTTTTGAACAGTTAACCATGAGCTGAACACCCAGAACAGCCTTTTTATGTATTTAACATATATTAGTTTAGGAGTCCTTACTGTTCCTGATCTAGACTTTGATCAATGAAGGGATTTTATGAAAGATCCGATCTACAAGATAGACAGAACAGTCTATCTTATAAAATGATACTAGGCTAATCATGTACTAGATTCTGTAATTCATTTTTTTTTTAAATGTATAGGAGACAGTTTAAGTAATTACTTACCTTCACATATAATAATGTAATATATTGGGCTGTAACCTGAGGTGGGTGCATTAAATCTATTTCCCATCTGAGGTGGTAGAGGCTATTACAGTGAGGGGATTTAAACATACACAGGACAGGCATAAAGCTATCATGAATCTAAGACAAGACAAAGGACAGAGGCTGGATGAGCCAAATTGTTTGTATCTGCCCTCAAATTCTATGTTTCTGTAACAGTATGAAGGGTTTCTGAGACAGGGCTCTGTTTGCATCATTCCTTTAGATTACGGTGCAATGTGCCATTGTACCTTCCTTAGTTTGCACAGGATTCAGGATGTAGAGCTATAAATTAATTTCATAATGGTCCCATGACCTGTTTTAGCGGAAATCATTTTTGTCAGGGACAGCAAAAAATAGTGTGAATAAAAAAATATTAACCTTCCAAATAGAAAACTTACTGGTATTTTACACTATACCATGTAATATATATATTGTTCTTGCATACGTACAGTTTATATGGGTACTTACCGTATTTGCTCAATTATAAGACAAGGTTTTTTTTCAGATGCTCTGAAAAATACCCCTCATCTTATAATCAAGGTCGTCTTATAATCAGACCTGCAGGGGACCTGGATCCTCCTGTCTGGTAACCTCAGCTGCTGCCGGCACTTTCACCGGGGCTTCTATCACCGAGCTCCGGCGAGAGTGCGGGCAGCAGCGGAGGTTGTCTACGCGCATTGCGCAGACCTTCCCCGGCTGCCAGAGAGGAGAATTCCCTGCAGCGCTGTAGAGAATTCTCTTCTCTGGCAGCCAGCGAATGTCTGCTCGATGTACACAGACAACCCCCCCCCCCATAATTGGGGGGGCAGGTTGGCAAATAAAAGGAAATAAAAACAAAAAAATATTTTTCTCAATCATAGCTTTTATTAAATATGAAAAAATAGTTTACATGAATTAATATTAGCTAGTAAAACTTGTTTCCTATAGGGTTATCTTATATTCAGGCTTTTTCTTTTTTTCCTAAATTAATATTAAGATTTTGGGGGGTCGTCTTATAATCGAGCAAATGCGGTATTTATTCTACTTCTGTTATATTATCCAAATCTGCTAGACAAACCCTGACTCATGAAAGTCTTCATTAGCATTGCCATAAACTGTGAGCTCAGTGTTGTGCTTAACAAGGGAAATCTAATATTCAAGGACTCTATAGTGACAGGGTCTGTTCCCCAGGACTGGCGCATAGCAAATGTTGTGCCAATATTCAAAAAGGGGACAAAAAGTGACCCGGGGAATTATAGGCCTGTTAGTTTAACTTCTGTTGTGTGTAAACTGTTTGAGGGTTTCCTAAGAGATGCTATTTTGGAGTATCTCAATGAAAATAAGTGTATGACTCCATATCAGCATGGGTTTACAAGGGATCGGTCCTGTCAAACTAACCTGATCAGCTTTTATGAGGAGGTGAGCTCAAGACTGGATCGGGGTGAATCGCTGGATGTCGTATATCTTGATTTTTCCAAAGCATTTGATACGGTGCCACATAAAAGGCTCGTACATAAAATGAGAATGCTTGGGCTGGGGGAGAATGTGTGTATGTGGGTAAGTAACTGGCTCAGTGATAGGAAACAGAGGGTGGTTATTAATGGTACATACTCTGAGTGGGTGACTGTTGCTAGTGGGGTACCACAGGGGTCAGTTTTGGGTCCTATTCTTTTGGGCTTGGGCTGGGATGTGGCAGATGAGGTTCAACACAGATAAATGTAAGGTTATGCACATGGGGAAGAAAAATCCAGGCTGGGAATATGTATTAAATGGGAAAACACTGGGGACGACTGACATGGAAAAGGACTTAGGAGTTTTAGTTAACAGTAAATTTACCTGTAGCGACCAGTGTCAGGCAGCTGCTGCTAAGGCAAATAAAATCATGGGGTGCATCAAAAGGGGCATAGATGCCCACGACAAGGAAATAATTCTACCCCTGTACAAGTCACTAGTCAGACCACACATGGAATACTGTGTACAGTACTGGGCACCAGTGTACAAGAAAGATATAGTGGAGCTGGAGAGGGTTCAAAGACGGGCAACCAGAGTTGGGAGGACTACAGTACCCAGAAAGATTATCAGAATTGGGGTTATTTAGTTTGGAAAAAAGACGGCTTAGGGGGGACTTAATAGCTATGTATAAATATATAAGGGGACAGTACAGAGATCACTCCCAGGACCTATTTATACCCAGGACTGTATCTATAACAAGGGGACATCCTCTACGGCTGGAGGAAAGAAGGTTTCTACACCAGCACAGACGGGGGTTCTTTACAGTAAGAGCGGTGAGATTATGGAACTCTCTGCCAGAGGAAGTGGTGATGGTAAACTCAATAAAAGAGTTCAAAAGGAGCCTGGACGTGTTTCTTGAAAGCAATAATATTACAAGTTATGGATATTAGATTAATAGGGACAGAACGTTGATCCAGGGATTTATTCTGATTGCCATATTTGGAGTCGGGAAGGAATTTTCCCCCTGGTATGGGGCAATTGGCATCTGCTTCATAAGGGTTTTTTGCCTTCCTCTGGATCAACACAGTAGGGACACAATATGTATATAGGTTGAACTTGATGGACTTTGGTCTTTTTTCAACCTTATGAACTATGTTACTATGTTACTATGTTACCCAACAGTGTATTTTTCTGCAAGAAAAATACAATTATTGGTACAAAATGAAATAATACCTTCTTTACTACAGTAATGCATTACTGTATACAACACAAAGGCTCCTCACACATCCTCTAGAAACTACAGGAAGATGGTTGAGACTAAAAGAAGTAACATTTAAACAAAATGATTGAGAAAATGCAGTGTCAATGCCTACATATATAATTCAATAGAATGGATACACCCTTCCAATTGTTTGTTCCCAGCATAGTAAGGGGCTTCTACAACACTGTCCTTGCAAAAGCTAAGAAAGCCACAATAATATGCATTAGTGAATTTACTACTGTTTCATTGTGCAACACTTGTTTAAACTGCAGCTGTTTTTTTCACTAAAATGTAAATCTGTGTAGTAGCGTACTGATATTCTTAGTGCTACAGGAATGTTTGCATTTTAAGTGATATACAATACTTTTTTGTGAGATACAGCAACTTTTCTTTGACCTAGGGATGAGCATAACCACCTACCAACAGCTGTCAGAGGAAACACTCATCCTGTGCCCAAGCACAGCGGCAGCAGTGTCCATCAGCCATTCAGGTAATGCTACCGGTGGAAGTCAAAATTACCTCAGATTTTCAAATGGGATACTACAGATGGTTAACTCATCCCGACCAGTGTGGACAAAATAATATGCTCAAAGGATAAAATAATCTTTATCAAATAATACAGACAATAAATGCAGAAAAGGTCAAGAACAATTTTATTAACAAAGCCACAAGAGACTATGGACACTTGATAACCAAAATGCCCTTGAACGTAAAAAACATAATAGGTAGAAAGCATTTCATGAGAAAATCTATTAACGGTCACAATACACAAGGACAGCTGTAACCACTCTTATCGAATGGAGATAAATGTGGGCTCGCATTCACTCACATTCTCTCACCCGCTCATTCATGTTCACTCACTCTCTTACACTCTCCAAATGTTTCCCTTTTGGTACCTCAGGGGCCCTGACTGGATTACAGAAGGGGCACTGCTAGAAATTTAACGAGGGGTTGTGCAGGTAGGGGATGATCTGTTGATTCCGACATCAGTATTCAGGATGTAACTGTTCACACTCCCTGTCTAAGTGTCAGTGTCCCAAGTGTTAAAATTAAGTCACAAAATATAGTTTTTTTTCCCCTCACAGCTATTTATTATTGTCATTATTATCACTGACATTCCATCTTACACAACTTGGTAGTGCTAAATCATGCTAGTTATGCTATTATTTCTAAATCATTTGAGTATTTATCAGCATACATCACCAAACAGGTAAACAGTTTCTCTTTTTGAAGTTGCAGATTCAAATCCGTTCACATACATTCAGATCAGTTTCCAGGCTCAGTAGACTTTATAGACTCCATTAGGTATACAGAAGGTGTTTTCAGGAACAGTTATGATGTAAATGAGGACAGACAGAAAGTGGCTCATGTAGCTGGATTGTTTTTTGCAAACCTCAAAGCTGCTAAGTGGATAGATTAATACAAAACGGTAGACGTTCATATATGTACTGGGGATAAAGGCAACAGTATTTACTGATAATGGTCTGCGAGTAAAGCGATATCTGCTGCAGGTGAGATCCCAAAGTTCTTTTTCAAATGTATGAATACTAATCCATAAAATTACACTTTTCCAGATCTATAAAAGACAGAGCTGCAGGACACACAGTAATCCTAGAAGGAATCTTCACACAGCTACAATACAGAACAATGATTATATGATAAAATTCATTCAGCTGGGATCACATGCTAAAAAAAGTTTTAGTTCTTCCCAAAATAAACAACATGTAAATACACTTGTACTGCTAAGGCTTTTTGTTGTTATGCACTGTTTGAGGCTTATTTGGCAACTGTTTATTGTTGGCAGAGTAAGGTTTGGGAGATTATTAGAGTGAGGCACATACAAAAAGTGTTCCTTTTTCATATCAGTAGAATTTGTTCTATCAGAAGAAACCATTGTATTTATATAATTGGCAGGAAATACTTTACCATCACATAAACATTGGAAAGACTATTTTAATTAAATGAGAGTGTTTGTTTCTAAAACACCCTTCCTAAAGAAGAGCCTTAGTCTAAAACTACATTACGGGATACCAAGACACATGTGCTGTTGGTTTGGTTAGTGTCAGGGTAGGCCCACCAACCTACTATCTAGCACCTCAAACAATGTAATAGCTTTACAGGCAAATATCAGAAGGTGCTTATAACATTATAAAAATTGTAGTTTTTAACAAATTTGTTATATGGGGTCTATAGTGCTCACTTATATACTTTAAAATGCAGACAATCTGTACTCGTTCACAAAGTTTATTCTACCACTGTAGCTATCTCCCCACAACCTCTTATATATGTGTCAAAAAATAAAACTGTGCATTGGACATGCCTTGGAATTTTAAAATTTCGTCGTTTATACTCACCAATATTCCCTTAGTACCACCCATGAATCCTTTCCTGCTGCCAATATATATTAATATTACCCCGTGCTGCCAATATATATATATATATAGATATATATATATCTATATATCTATCTATCTATCTATCTATCTATCTATCTATATATATATATCTATATGTAGATAGATAGATAGATAGATAGATAGATAGATAGATAGATAGATAGATATAGATATAGATATAGATATAAATATTAGACCCTGTTGACAATATATTTTATATTGAAAAAATTGGACCCCAAGAAAGCATTTCCTAGGGCCCCGCTCCACACTCCCTAGCATGCAATCACTCCTTCCGTTACCACACCAAAAAAATATTCACCACACTGACTGCAGATTAGGGGACGACTGTGAGAGTCAGTGCAGTCTTCCCTCTTTCTGACCCTACCGTGGTCATGACCCTACCATAATCATCCCCAGAGTCTCTTTGTCCCCTCATTCACTAAACCACACCACTCTTTTACTTACTCCCTTTAGTTCAGGTATAGATCAAATAAACAACACATGTAAACAGCATGTGTATGTATAGATCAACTGAATAAGACATAAAAACTCTGTAATTGCAGGTATACATGAATAATGTATGAAAACATAGCATTGCAGGTATAGATCTACATTAAATCACATGTAAACTCAACACTGAGGGTATAGATCAAATAAACAACACATGGAAACAGCACTGCAGGTATTGATCAATTCAATTAGACATACAAACCCTGTATTTGCAGGTATACATAAATGGAAATATAGCATAGCAGATATAGATCAACAGAATAACACACAAACCCAGCATTGCAGGTATAGATCAATTAGAATTCGCATAAAAAAAATCGGCATTGAAGGTATAGATGAAACCCCCTAAATTATAGGCATAGATCACAGGCTGCACACCCCAAAGGCCAGCCTTGGCGTCCACATTGCCAACATAGAACCTGACTTATGACACAGACAAGACATCTCCACACTCATCACATTCACACATTAATTAATTCATCCCACATTCACATTTAGAATCACTCATACACACCACAATAACACGGAATACACAGTTAGTCACTGATAAATCATTATTTTATTATTTAGCACACAATTTTATTTTCATCCGTTTATATATAATTTATTTATATATAAAACATTCCATTTTAATTTAATTTAATTCATTAAATTCAATAAATCATTTCAACACATATAATTAATATTTTATTTATACACGATTTATTCCTTTCCAATTAATATAAGGATAATCAATTTAAATACACACACATCGATTACTTAACTATTTTTCCTTTATTTCCGTGATTCATTTTAATTATAGCTCATCTTGAAGATATTGAGTTATATAAGCTTATGATAGACATGTACATCTGATGTATTTTGGGAGCCATGCATAACTTTGTCCACAACAATTTTCGATATACATTTTACATGATTCTAAATGATTTTATTTTTATAATATATATTGAATACCACATCATTTATCCCCGAGTCCACAGATCGTTTTTTTATTCTCCGTTTTCTCTTTTTTCCTAATCTTCTGATGTGGGTCTCCGCGTGTTCCGTTCACTCTATTTTGAAGTGTAGACACCGTATTCTATTTAGTTGGATTTTATTCACGCGTCTTCTGTTGCCGGTGCACTCTTGAAGGGTATTAGCCGCGATCGTCCGCAGTGGGTTGTTCGAACGGATTAATATCTCTTTTCTATCTTCTGAGAGACGCCTACATGTAGGAGATGACGCGGTTTCTGTTCCTCCCAACGAGTTCGCCGACAAACTTTATTAACAAACGAGAGAATGATCAACTTCAATAGCAGAGAAAAAAATAGAAAAAGACGAACAAAACGTGATGACAACAGAGAACAAAGGTCAAACACGCGGTGACATACCCGGAAATATACATACAAATCACTATAAAAGAACAGACATAACGAACAGAAATACTTACAGACTACAGACTTTGCTGATACACGCAGAGACCTTACCAGTTGATTTCCTGAAGAAGCCTAAGGGCGAAACGCGTAGAAAAAGACTCAATTAGACTTTAACCTATGCCTGTATATGCATTTTATGCATGAAGAAATTGTGAGTGCATTTCTATTTGGTATATGCTTTTTACCTAAGATACTGCACTATTTTAAATTTGTTTTTTAGATTTTCATTGAAGAATATTAAAGCCTTTTTTCAGTCCATATTGAAGGGTTGGATTTGCCTCTTTTTCCTGTGAGTGCAATATATCACTTAATCACTAATATTGGAAGTACAATCTACACTATATTGTGTTGTTTTCCATTTTGTTTTTTCCTATATATGTTCCTGCGCCCCATAAATGTTTTGGTTCGTCAACATAGAACCTGACCAGAAACCAAATTACAAACATAGGACATGCCATCTTTGTCCCCAAACAGCCCAGCGTACGACATGTTTGTCCCCAAACAACCCACCTTGTGCCATCTTTGTCCCATAAACACGCTACCTTTGCCAACTTTTGTCCCATAAACACCCTTCTTGTGCCATCTTTGCCTTGTCACAAATCAATTATACATCTATTATACACAGACACTTTTATTATCACTCACTAATTCGCATTTTCAATCACAGAATTCATTCCACAATCATTAATTCTCTCACTCATTCACACAATTTATCCACACATTAATTCATACTCTCACTCATTCATATAATTCATCCACACATTAATTCATACTCTCACTCATTCACTCCGTCCCCCCTTTTCTCACTATCTACCCCCTATCTCCACCCTTTTCTAACTATTTACCCCCTCTCCCCAATTTTCTTACTATCTACCCTCTCTCCCTCCTTTTCTCACTATCTACCCCCTCTCCCTATCTACCACCTCTCACTATCTACCACCCCACTCTCCCCTTCTCACTATCTACCTCCTCTCCCTCCCTTCTCACTATCTACCCCCCTTCCTCCCTTCTCACTATCTACGCCCTCTTTCTCCCTTCTCACTATCTACCCCCTCTTCATCCCTTCTCACTATCTACGCCCTCTAACCCCCTTCTCACTATCTACCCCCTCTTCATCCCTTCTCACTATCTACCCTCTCTTCCTCCCTTCTCACTATCCACCCCCTCCTCACTATTTACCTCCTCTCCCCCCTTTGTAGTTCACTTACCTTGCAGAAGTCTTGTGGTGTGTGCCAGAGAAAAGTGAGAGGCGCCGAGCGGTTGCTGAATACTTATGTCTGAGTGACCGCTTGGCGTCCCTCTCTGTTCTACGCATCAATCACGGCTGCACAAAAAAAAATACGGTGTTTCAATTGGGGGACACAGCATGATGTAGGGGGGACACAGCATGATGTAGGGGGGCCATGGCCCCCTCTGGCCCCCCTGCCGACGTCACTGCTAACCATGATAAAACACAAATTGGTTCTTCCACTAGCCTTGTTGCTAGTGAAGGAACCAATTTGTTCCATGTTCCATATGGTCTTTTAGGTTTTTACGTTTCCCATCAGTGAAGACAGACTAAAAAAGTTCCATTTATATTTGGTAGAAAAAAGGCATCTTAGAGGAGATATCATAATGTTGTATAAATATATGCAGGGCATATATAAAGAGCTCTTCAGTGACATGTTCACTAACAGAAATGTACAAAAGAATAAGAGGTCACCCTCTTAGCCTGGAAGAGTGAAGACTTACATACACAACAAAGAAAGGGATTCTTTACAGTGAGGACAATAAAGGTATGGAATTCACTGCCAAGACAGGTGGTGCTATCAAATACCATAGATGCCTTTAAAAGTGTCTGCATATTTTTTTTTAGTAAAGCAGAACATACAAGTTTATAAATTATAGAATAAACATTAATATTATAGAGTTTCTTGATCCTATGAGAAATTTGATTGCCTGTTGGAGTAAAAAAGGAGGTAAACTTTGATAAATAACATACATTGAGGGGTAGGGTGCCTTCTTTTGGATCAAAATATCATGATATTAGTTTTATTTTGGCAATATGTTTTATTTATTATTTAAGTAACATACAACTAAAATATGTTTGTACAAATATATAACTCTCTTTGTAGGCTCCCAGATCAAATTAACTGCTCACACATGGTCATAATTCGTGTTGTAGAAACTGACAACCCATGCCTAAAAAAATGTATGATGGTAGAAGAATCATGCTATTGACTGTGTCTCACCAGCAGGGCATAGCATCTTGTTAGAAGTTAAGGCAGGACAGACAGAGCAAAACGCAGGAAAATACTGAGAGAAAACTTGTGTTAGTCTGCTAAAAATGACTAAAGATTAGGGGTTAAATTGAAATTTAAGTGATCACTGATCCAAGGATTCTCAAGACATCTATTTGAGTTTTTGTTTTTTTATTGATAAAATTGTACCAAAATAAAACTGATGTTCCATTACAAAAATTGATTTTGAATTCAAAATACAATATACAGAACAAAAAAATATATATTCCATTTGCAAATTATTAATAAGAGAGAAGTGCTAAGAGTTTTGAATACTTTTGCAAGCTGTGAAAACTATTTGATTTCTACAAAACCCTTTTCTGGTGAGGTAGAGGTGACATGGAAACTCAGTTCTGTACTTCTGGTCTTGACAAAGGTACACCATTTGTGCATGGTTTGAGGGTGCCTGAAAATAAGAAATTATTTCTTGTTTTTCACAAGGCATCCATAGAGACAATGTAGAATAACTCATATCCCTACAATCACATAAAATATAAAAGACACCAAGATTACAGACAATCTGATAGCATAGTTTAATGGAACCTCTAAAACATTTATAAAGATGTTACACCCACAGCTCATTAAATCAGGAAAAGTAATTTACACATACAGTATGATGTGGAGCATGGTAAAAATAGTTCTATCGATGTTACTTCATTTTGTTGACATAGCAGCAGATTCCATTGAGAGAAGGTTCGAAAGCGACTTTTTGCCTAGAGAATGAGATAACACAGAATTAGAGAGGCTTAATAAGAGAGAGTGTGAGGGCAAGAATGACACACAAAAAAAGGGATACACTCGCATTCATAAGAACCGCAAGACATATAAAGCCCAGCAAACAATAGAGAGAGAGAGAAAGGAGGAAACAAAGGCAAAAAGACAACTACATTACATGTGCTCATGTTTTCCAATGATCAGTAAAAACTTTATAGCAACATTATGTTGTAAAAAATGTGATGACCAAATGTATCATTTTAACAGGATACATTATATTGCCAAACCCTAAATAGACATCCATTCATTTAGCAGGCTAGTCTATGCAGTAAACTGCAAATGTTTGCAAAAAATGCAGGCTTACAACAGCAAACTAGGACTAGTTGGGCAAGAGCCCAATTTGCATATTGCATCTTCACTAACTCTCCTCATTCTGTGCTGTAATTAGTAATTAAATAAACCTGGGGAAGTATATTCATATATATACCCCCACCCTCAACCCAGATCAGAGGGAAGGAGGTGGTTAAACATAATTATTAAATTACTCTATGGGAGACATGGACTCCAAGCTGTGTCCCCAACTCACCTGCCATTCTATTTCCCTTTGAAGGGAATGGACCCCATGTAATAACAGAAATATGAAAGGACACAGGTGTAAATGTGTCTTGAAACATATGATAAAAAAAATTTTTTAATTACAAAGCTATTGCAAAAAAATGAAGAGTTTGGCATATATACAACAAACAAAATCATGAACTATAACAATAAAGATAAATACTTTTAGTGTGTAACATTTTTATTGATTTCCACAGAATCAACATTGAGAGGGACTACACGATATTTGCTTCGTACAGAAAGAAAGAAAACAGACAACTCATTTTTCTCTATTGGTCTCTTATAGCAACAAGTGGCTCCACTCCTCAGGGTTCAACACCTCATAAGGAAAACAAAACAAGAACAACAACAACTACCATTTTAGCAACATCGCCCATCAACCCTGCTCAACATCCCCTGCGTCCTGGCTTTGGCCGTGAGCATCAATCGCCTATGTTATAGTTACCTAAAGGAATCTTTCTAATCAGGGCCGGCCCTACAATGGGGCCGACTGGGGCAATTGCCCCAGGCGGCACTTCAGAAGGGGCGGCACTTTGCCGCCCCAAGCGGTTTTTTTTGAAGCGGAGGAGAGAGAGAGGGGCACCGAGTGATTTTCGCTTACCCGCTCGGCGCCCCTCTCTCTCTCCTCTGCGGCGAGTTTCCCTGTTCGGTCTCGGTGCCGGCTTGTAATGCAGAGCGCCGGAAGTGACGCGAATTTCCGGCGCTCAGCATTACAAGCCGGCACCGTGGCAGCACAGGGAGACTCGCCGCATTACTGTTTAAGGGTAAGTACCGGGGGGGGTAGATAATGCCGCCCCCCCCGGCGTCGGCGGGGGGCGGCATTTTAAACTTCGCCCCAGGCGGCGTTAAGTCTTCGGCCGGCCCTGTTTCTAATAATAATAAACAACAGTCTCTCCGCTCATCGCTGTTTTGCTAAGATGCAAAGTGGGGGTTGGGATTTCGGAAAAAATACACTCTGTGAAGTTTGATATCCTAATTTTAGTGCTTTTAAAATTGGTATTTATATATTTCTTATAATCAAGTTTAACAAATCTCTTTTTAATATTCAGGATTTCTTTAAATATGCAGGAATCCATGTTGGCATCATCATTGCTATAAAATGTGTTCATACTCTTTTGTTTTGATTTGTATACCTAATAGAGATCACTCAATGAATATTTTCAAAAAATTATAAAAATCCATACATACTTTCTCTTTTTTACTGATATAGTCTATCGCTGCAGAACAGGGAACATATTTATATATATTTCTTCCCTAAAAGGACAGTGGATTGTAGTAACAAAAATCCTGCTGCTGTTGAAACCAGTGAGCTATTGGAATTTCACACTACCTGTGCCTAAAGTAAATTGCTGCATCCTTCTCAAGCTCGTGCATGGGACTGTAAATTACTTTTTCAAGATATGGCTATAGAGAAATGTTTCTTTTTGTTAAAAAGTCTGCCACTTCCCATTTTCCTTTTCATTTCAAAGCTTTAAGGAAGCCTGTGATCCATGACAAAGCAACGCTTTGTGGGTCTCTCTAGGGCTGTAGTTCCTGGTGATCTTTTTACATTATGAATTATATCCTTTGAATAATATAGGTGCTGTGTAACTGATGGATGTTATTAAATGCTGTCACAAGTTCACCATCCACATGTTTAACTGCACTAACACAATCTTTTTTGTTATTCAATAAGGATTTAATTAAATATTTTAAATACATGCTTCATGGAAATTAATTTGGGAGGGTGGGTACTGACAATGGTGAAGGACAGGAAAATAGTTTTTTCTGCTCTGATTTAAACATTTTGGGCCACCATCTGAAACCTTGTTATTCCACATGTAGCCAGTATGTGGATTTTTCCTTTGTAATTGAGTTTTAGATAGGAGTGGATAGCAAGCATTGAGTTTATGTACCGTTTTAATACTGGGCCACTCAGCTGGACTAATTGTTGCTGGTCCTTCCTTGTTTGAATATATATATATATATTTTTTGCTGCAACTAAAAATGTAATAAACCTAATAAAAATACTTTCATGTTGCAACAACAATATAGTGTCAGTTTAATGCAAAGATCTTGTTGAAGACTATACCTTTGGATGTGCCTTGGTCAGCTGCGTAGCGTACCTCCTGTTTTGCAAGTGTGGCTGCATTCAAGGAGGAAAAGCTAGTCACACATGGAGCAGGGTTATCCCTAATTATTCTTTAGTGGGAGGAAGAGGGTGGGCAGTGAGTAGGAAGTATCCAGGGAGTATACGGGGTAGTGGGCAGAAAGAGGCCAAGAAGCTATCTGACAGTCCCACCTATTCCATGCTGTATGTTGAGAGGGACAAATTATCATCCTTAGGCTATAAACTACTCATTAGGATCGGTGGCTTAAAGTTAAACAAAAATACCCTAAGCTCATTAATTGTCACCCAATCTCCTCTAAATCGGTTTCCAGCTGGCGGTTCCACTGATGTCGGCGGCTGGCCTCACTGTAGTCGGTGGGTGGTCCCCTGATGTCAAGGGGAGGTCCCGCCACTATTTCAAGGGAAAATGGGCAGGGAGTAGGGCGTGTCAAACCCGGAGAGTTCCCAGGTATGATTATGGAGGGGTGGTCGAATTATCCCTTATCTTGAATATCCACTTAAAGTGCAATGAGATTTTCCTATAGGCAATGTGTTTGCTCCAAGGGCCTACTTATGAAGGGAGGGGGTGAATTCAAGTACACAGAATAGGTGGGTATATTTTAAATGCTGTATTATTAGCTCATATAATATTAATTATAATATAATTAGTCGTCCCAAATCTGTTCCACTATAAAAAATGTGCAGATGCAACACTGGGAATTTGCATGTGTTTTATGTGTTTTGCATAAGAATAAGAATATTCCCCATATATCATTGAAGATCAATTTTGAAAAACTTGTATATTAAGCGCACATTAAGATTAAAATTTTTCTGTATATAATTATGGCCAACATAATTGGCACCCTTAATTACATTTATAAAAATAAAAAAAGATTGGAGTATAAAAATGAAAACATTGCCATGACACAATCAGTGGCTTCAGCGGGGGGGGGCATAGGGGCCATGCCCCCCCCTACATAGTGCTGTACCACCCATGTGCCCCCCAATTGAAACATTGTATTTTTTTATTTTTTTTGCAGCCACGAGGAAGCACTGACAGAGGAGAGAGAGGGGCGCCAAGCCGTCGCTCAGGAATACGTTTTCAGCAACCGTTCGCCGCCCCTCATTCTTCTCCGGGAGGCCTTTGTCTTGGTCGCAGTGGTGGCATTTCATCAGCAGTGAAGCACTGCGGCAGTGCAGCAAGAAAGAGGCCTCGCACTCCCACCACAGGACTTCAGCAAGGTAATTGAACTACAAAGGGGGGAGAGGGGATATATAGTGAGAAGGGGGAGAAGGGGTAGATAAAGCGGGGAGGTGAAGAAATGTGAGCTGTTTGAGAGCAGCAAAAAGACTTATAATCAAATATAGGATTTAAAACGGTTTCCAAAGACCTTGCCATCTCTCTTTCAGCCGTTCACAAACTAAAGAGGAAAAGATTGGTGCGAACTGTAGAAAAAAAAACACCATGTAAGACATCCATACAGTCTCTGATTAAGAATCACCTGGAAAAATCTGGAGTGAGAGTTTCAACCGGTACAATACGACACACATTAAGCCAAGAAAGGCTTTATGAGTGAAGATCAAGAAGGACCCTACTGCTGAAAGCAAAAAACCTTTGACAAGCTCTTTGACAATGCAGACCAGTGATATGTTTATACATGACAAAATTAAGAATATAAGGCAAGGGACACCCTACCTGCAGTTAAATGGTGAATGATCTGTAATGTTGTGGGGTTTTGTTTTGCCGCCTGTAGTATTAGAGGCCTTGATCTTACTAAAGGAATCATGAAATCAGAAGATTACCACAGCATTTTACAGCGAAATGTGCTACCCAGTATCAAAAAACTATGATCCAAAGAGTGATTGAGAAGAAAAGTTTTAGACTAGCCATATATGAGTCCTGATCTCAATTCAATGGAAAGCCGTTCGAAGGAGCTGAAATCCACTGGGAAAAGGAATCTTGCAAACATTCAAGAGCTTGAAAAAATTGCAATTGAAGAGAGGGAAAAACTGCCAGCAGACAGGTGTAAGAAGCTTATAGATGGCAACAACAAATGTTTGGAGGCCGTCATTGTTGCAAGGTTGTGCAACAAAATATAAGGGAAAGTTATCTTTAAAGCTGTGATTATTTATGGGAATTTTTCTGTGAAATCACTATATGTCAGTTGAAAAGGTAAAGCATTTGGATAATACAAAGCAGGTACATTTCCAATTATTTTGAAGATATTGTACATGAGATACAATATATTCAAGGGTGTCAATAATGTAGATCAAAACTGCATATGCTGATCTAGTTTATTCACTATAAAAATACATTTTCACCTACAAATTGTATACCAGTTTAACATTCTGGTTTGAGGATGTCATTGTACATGCAAATGTCCAAGAAATTATAAAGGTATCATTTTGCCTACCGAGTTCTTCTGTTACAAGTTTATACCTGGAAAAACAATTGTACTCTTTTAATTGCATAATTATTGTAGTATAACATTTTTAATTAATGAAACCCTTTTCATGACAATTTGCCATGTTTGATTAATTATTACATCATAAACTACAATAAATCACTGTTCCCATACACTTTCTATAGAACTGTTTTGACAAAACTGCTTCCACGTAGCTAACAGTTTTGCAAACCGGGATCACATTTGTATTATGTAATTGTTTCATATGGGAGTTGAGAAACAGTGTTCTGTCAAATGCTTTTTGTGGGTAGAAAGTATGCCGGGAGCACAAATTCATCTTCACATGTGTGGTCAGTTTGTTGATAAAGTTCTCTCTCATAGAGTCATCTATGAGTGGATTGAAAAGTTTGAAAATGGCCGTACTGGTGTGGGGTTGTTATTCTTCTGTTTTCGCGAATCAGTTCCAGGGTTCTTACTTCACTCCTCGTGATCATGGCTGTAGCTGGACGTCTGGCACACCAGTACACCCAGACACTAACCCAGACAATCATACTAGCATACCTAGACAATCACACTAACACAGATACTCACGCTGTCAGAAGAAGTAGAAATGCACATACACTCATGATAGTGGATCCCAGGTGCTGGAAGGACCACACTCGCTTAAAGTGATACACGCCACTACAGATCTGTCAGGCCCCTGACTTACCAAAACGACAAACCAAGAGCTCTCCGCAAGCTGCATCAAAACCCAGACACCCGATCCTCTGTCCGGGGACCACGCGGTTGCGGAATAGGTCACATTCTCGTCCTCTAGTGAAGCACAGTTCGCGGAAAGTGAGTGCAACCTCGTTGCTAATGTTGGGGGGCGTGTCTTGCTACCTGATGGTGTATCTTCCTTGAAGGAGGCAGGGCCAAAGGTGGAGGATAATAAAGATAGACAGCTCCACTCTAAGATAAATAATGCTGGGGGGGGGCGCATATACTTTCTCCAACATATCTATATCCTTCTGAAGATGCGATCTCCAGTACTGTACACAATACTCCAAGTGAGGTCTCACCAGTGCTCTGTACAATGGCATGAGCACTTCCCTCTTTCCACTGCTAACACCCCTCACTATACAACCAAGCATTCTGCTAGCATTTCCTGTTGCTCTATTGCATTGTCTACCAACCTTTTTAATCCTCAGAAATAAATTACCACTAAATCCCTTTCCTCACATGTCGAGGTTAGGACAGTATGAAATATTCTACACTTTGTCCTCATCATTTGCCATTTGGCTTATCCCTCCAGGAACATCAACCCTGTTGCAAATTGTTGTGTTGTCAGCAAAAATACATACCTTTCCATCAAGACCTTCTGCAATATCACTAATGAAAATATTAAGGAGAATGGGTCCAAGTACAGATACCTGATGTATCCCACTGGTAACAAGACCTTGGTCTGAATATACGCTGTTGACTACAACCCTCTGTTTTCTGTCACTCATCCACTCCCTAATCCATTCAACAACATTGGGATCTAAACTCAGAAATTGCAGTTTATTGATAAGCCTTCTATGTGGGACAATGTCAAAGGTCTTACTGAAATCCAGATACGCAATGTCTACTGCACCAACTTGATCAATTACTTGTTGATTTGTTTGATCTTCCTGAGGCAAACCCATGTTGTTTTTGATCTTGAAGCCCATGTGACTTCAGATGTTCAACAATCCTATCCCTTAACATAGTTTCCATTAATTTCCCCAATACAGATATAAGACTCATCTTACATCTCTGCTCAGGGCCGGATTGACGTAGGGGCTGATGGAGCTGCAGCTCTAGGCCCCTACCTTAAAATAGGCCCAGCACCTGCCCCTTAAGCCCGCAGCAACTGCGACCGGGTTCGCAACTCTAGGGGGCCGGGCAGCCCCCACCAGGGCCGGCCTTAGGGGTGTGCGGCCGCACAGGGCTTAAATTAAAACATCAGGGTTGTTTTTGTTTACTTTACTTAACATCCTCCATGTTAAATAAAGTTTGTTTTCATTTAAGCCCTGTACAGCCGCCTAGAGTTGCAGACCCGGTCGCAGTTGCTGCTTACTCCGGCAACAAGGTAAGTAGGGTGAGGGAGGGGGGTGCAGTGAGATGGGGGGAGAGGAGTTAGATAGAAAGGGGGAGAGGGGATAGATAGTGAGAGGGGGTACATATTGAGAAGTGGGGAAGGGGGTACATAGGTAGAAGAGGCAGATAAGAAGGGGAGGGGTAGATGGGGAGAGAGGGTAGTGTGAATGCGTACAAGAATGAATGAATAAATGTGTGGATGAATTGTGTGAATGTGTATGAGAATTAATGAATTAATTGTGTGGATGAATTGCTTGAATGATATGTGAGACTGCATTAATGAATATGTGTTAATGATTTGTGTGAATGAGTGAGTAAGTGTTTGTGTCTATCATGAATGTTTAAGTGATTTGGGGAAATGCAAAGATGGAAGGGTGGGCTTTAACAATAAATAAATAAATATGGGCTGCTCAGTCTTAAATGCCCGGGCCTATTTTTTGTCCCAGTCCGGGCCTGCTGGGGTCCTCATCTAAACTCTCTCAGTGTTTCAATGTGTCTCTTCAGAGCTCCAACCTCAGCTTCCAGAGAGGCCAATTGTTCACATTTGCCAAAGAGATATGGACCCAGGAACTGCTGTTCCAAGCATGCATACATAAGGCATGATGATGAGATCTCCAAGCTTGCTCATACTTTATGGAGGCACGTGCGTATTTACAGAATTTAAACAATATCTGTCTTACCTTACTTTCTCTTTACAACTCTCTTGTGGCACTAACTGCTGTGGTGCACACCCTGGCCATTTACAGAAAGCCACTTAAGTCACTTAAAACAATGCATTACTATGAGCAAGCTCATGGAGTTTAACCACTTCCTTTATACAGAGCAACATGGTTAAGTGATAGATATGCAGGTCAGTGTAGTCAGGGAGGTCAGAGATCAGGGTGCCAAAGTTCAGTATAAATGGTAGCCACATCCACACAGACACTCACACTAACACACACACACACACACACTAATCGCTTACCCTGTGAAGCCTCATCCTGTACATTGTGTATATATATATATTTATATATATATATATATATATATATATATATATATATATAGTGCAAACTGTCTCGCTACTACTGCATGGTTAGGCAACAGTACGTGACTCTGCTAAACCCAAGCACCTCTAACATACCAACATCTTTCTTGGAGTGGCAATTGCTTCATTGCCTCCTCTCTGGATCCACCCATGGTCACTAAGTACTAGCAAGTGATAAACTTTACTTGGCACGTCATTTAAGTCTTACAAAATAACATCCCCAGGCAGCATTGGTGGCAAGTAAGTTTTCACATGTAAGTGATTGCATTGACGTTGGCGGGAGAATCATATTGTCATGCCAACAAAGTTATTGTCATGGCATATGCACTACAAATTAAGGTTTCTGAGCAAGGTGCAGATAATTTTCTCATTTAAAAATGCACCAAAGTGATAAGCAAGTGAGACATGTGACTGTTGAGAGCAGGGAACTCTAGCATCATACTGACACGCTTACACAGAAAAACAAATCCTGCAGCTACATTTCTGCATAGTAGTCTATACAGATTGCCAAATTAACATTCTTTTTAACAGTCAAGCTGTTAAGATTTACAGTCGTGTGAAAGAGAAAGTACACCCTCTTTGAAGTCTATGGTTTTACATAACAGGACATAATAACAATCATCTGTCCCTCACAGGTCTAAAAATTATGTAAATACAACACATCACCTATTACACCGTGTCATGATTTATTCAACAAAAATAAAGCCAAAATGGAGGAGACGTGTGAAAAACTAAGAACACCTTACTGCTTCCATAGGAATTAAGATGCTAAGTAGCAGACAGGTGCCACTAATCAAATGCCCTTGATTCATTGATAATCAGGAAGTGTCCCCACCTCTATTCAAGCTGAAGTTTTAGAAGTATGCTGGCGTGGTTTGCTCAGGTGTGTGATGTCAAGGACATCAGCAATGTACATAGAGAAGCAATTGTTGCCGTCCATCAATCTGGAAAGGGTTATAAGGGCATTTCCAAACAATTTAAAGTCCATCATTCTTAAGTGAGAAAGATTATTCAAAAGTAGAAAACATTCAAGCCAGTTGCCAATCTTCCCAGGAGTGGACAAATTCACTCCAAGGTCAGACTGCAATGCTCAGAGAAATTGAAAAACACCCAAGAGTTACATCTCAGACTTTAAATATTAAAGTTTATGACAGTACATGTCCGGGGCATGGGTGCCGGGTCAGGTGGGAGTCCATGTGCAGAGGTAGGATCGTCCTTGGGACTGTACTCAAGACAGATAGGTGTTGCTGTGTCCAGTTGCAGATGACTGTGTTCCTTTTTCTTTTATGTCATCTGTAGACACTAGCTTGGGTCATCAAGGGGTCTGCAAAGCAGGCATGTATGTGCAGAATGCAGGTGGGGTCTGTAGCGATGGTGTAGACTGCAGGTGGGGTCTTTAGCGAGGGTACAAAGGGGCAAAGCAAGTTCAGAGTCAAAGTCCACATCAAGGTTCAAATCCAAAGCAACAAACAGAAATTGTAAAAGGCTCCAGATACAAGTAGGGCCAGAAACAAATGTACTAGCAAGGAGCTAGGATCATGACCAGGAATATATAGGGCCATGAGGACCTAGTAAGCAGGTCTGCAGCCAACGAGCCATAGATGTGGCAAATGCAAGCTTGAAGCCAATGTCAATGGAAAGGCAGAGACCAGCAACCCTAAAGCCACCAGCTGGCCTAGTGGCTAGGCAGAATGAACAAGTATGGTTTGTTTGGAAGGGTTGCCAGGAGAATGCCTATTCTCTCTAAAAAGAACATGGCAGCCCAGTTTAGGTTTGCAAAGTTGCATCTGAATAAACCATAAGACTTCTGGAACTATGTCCTCTGGAGATGTTTGGCCATAATGCACAACACCACGCTTGCCTAAAACCAAACACCGCATATCAGCACAAACATCTCATACCAACTGTCGAAGTCAGTGGGGGAGGGGTGGTGATTTGAGCTTGTTTTGCAGCCACAAGACCAGGGAACCTTGCAATAATGGAGTCAGCCATTAACTCCTCTGTATACCAAAGTATTCTAGAGTCAAATGTGAGGCCATCTGGCCCAAAGTCATGCAAGAGGATAATGATCCCAACCACACCAGCAAACCTACAACAGAAAGGCTGAAAACAAATCAAGATGTTGCAATGGCCCAGTCAATGTCCAGCAAACCTCAATGAACTGAAGCAACATTGTAAGAGTGGGCCAAGATTCCTCCACAACAATGTGAGAGACTGATAAAGTCATACAGAAAAAGATTACTTCAAGTTATTGCTGCTACAATTGTTGCTACACGCGATTGAATCATAAGGTGTATTTAGTTTTTTTACTCCATTTTGGCTTTATTTTGTTGAATAAATCATGACACGGTGTAATATGTTATGTGTTGTTGTTCATCTGAGGTTGTATTTACCTAAGTTGTAGATCTGCTAAGAAACATATGATTGCCAAATGTGCTTCCAGGTCCATTGCTGTCTGTTAGACTCTCCAGCAGTTTAAACTGCTACAGAGCCAGTCAGGAGTGGGCTGATCATCAGATAACGTCTGACCAATAGGAGTGATCTGATCATTATGACAGCCACTTGATGTCCCCTATCATAAGTGACAGCTGTCACAGAGAGAGGGGTTATCCAAGACAAAGAAAAAACACACAGAAATTCGGAATAAAAACCTTTTATTTTTTAATACATAATTATTGCAACCTGATCAATTAGGACACTGATTATTGATCGGTCTCAGCAATCAATGCCAGTGGCCTAAACCTGTAACTTATAGGTGATTACATTTAAAAAAAATAATTGTAATTTTATAATTGTATTGTACACTCTACTTATTAATAATATTTACAATTGTTGTTAATTGTGGGCAGATTTTCTCTCAATATAAAATAAAAATGCGGCCCATGCACAGATACATTTCTGATGAAGTGACCCACTGCATAAAAAACCTGGACACCCCTGTTCTAAAATAAAGTACACCTCACTCTTTCACTACTTGAGGGTATAGAATGTTGTGCAGTATTTTAAGCTTGCACTTGAGAAATGTAGTACTTGAAATGTAATGTCATGGTAATACATGAATATTAGAGCTGTAAAACGAAATTATGACAAAATAGTATGATTTCTTGTTTTTTAAAAGCTTTTTGCGGCTGTCTAAAACACTAGGCCTTCTCCCATTAGTGGTATCCGATAAATCTATTTGTGCTGAGAGCAGTAGCTTTTTAGAATTCTCTAGAAATATTTGTTATTTTTTGGGGGGTTTTTTTAGGCACAACCTGTTGTTTTTTTTAAATTCAAGCAAAAAGGAGCATATTTAGTTAAATACATTCCTACTAAGCTGATCGGTGCCTAATATATCCCACCTATTGCCAGGTGCCATGATAACCAGATTATCAGTGTTACTCACTTGACCTTTGTTAGGAGCTACCTGGAGTTGGACTAGGAGTTACAGTTCACAAAATATATCAGAAGGCAGGCGGCAGACAAGGCAAATCCAAAAACAATCCAGAGGTAAGAATATCCAGGGAATCAGTCCAGAGATCAAAAGGGTAAGCAGAAGGAAGACAGGGCACAATCTGGGGGTCAGCAACAATAGAACAACGGTAGAATAGGAGGCAGGAACTGGATACTAGGGTAACAGCAAAGAGAGCACAGATATTGGGAGACACTGAGCCAATGAGGTAGCATCAGAATACCAGAGTGCCGCGTCAAGGTGAGCTGGGTTTTTATAGGGAGAGGGTTTATGGCCACACTTTTTTCTTCACCAGCCCCCCCCAAGAATACCCCCCCATTCACCTGTGGCAGTGGGGCACACAAATGAGGGTTCCATCCCCTCATCTGAACACCACATTAAAAAGTGGAAGTAGCAATCCACATCTTATGTCAGCCTGTGTTGCAATACAGAAAATAAATCATAAATAAACTACTCAAAATCCCAGAGATTGCATTTAATTTCAATAACTGATGTGGTTTACAGACACAATAGTATTTCGGACAATCCCAGGTCAAGTTCTGGGAAACTGCGATCAATGATGGATGAGAAGGAATGGTTTAACTAAAGGAAAAAGACACACAAAAAGCAGACATCACTAACATCACATATACCTAAGGTTTGTCATAGAATTACTCGGTAAAGAACTGAAACATAATCACAACCGTTATATAAGTCAGTATAGATAATCAAAACTGCATTTGCTAGAAGAAAGGGTATGGTGAATATAATTTTCCATCACTTTAATCACTGTAGGGTTATTTTTAAATGTTTGTCAAGCTATGTGTGCACTAACCTAAGGAGGTCACATAAAACGGCTGCATAAAAAAGATGTACGAACACTTAAAATGTGCCATTTAAGAACTAATATTAACATTATTGTGAACTAGTTTTAAGTACCACCCATTTCCATTCCCTTAGGAGTGTGAATTAGAGACCAATTCACCAGGTTAAATTCTACTTCATTACATGATTAATACATTACACTACATTGTTATTACATTACTATTATTAAACTATACTTTTATATGATTCCTTAGCATTGCAAATTTACTTTACATAATTGCATGTTTTACTTGTGCTCAGCTTTGCCATAAGGCCCTTGATGTATATGCCCACTTTAAGACCCTGGACAGTGCTTACGCTAATTAGGCCCAGCACCCAAATAAGCGTTCCTCCAACAAGCCGGTTGTCTGGTGAAATGCGTTGAGAGAGAGAGAGACAGAGAAGGATATATTGGGAAGTTCTTGCTGCTGGACGGTGGACTTTCTTGTGCCTGGTTTAATGCTGACTACCTTGTACACGCATTTGTACATTTCATCTGTTGTAAGTGCAATACTTTACCTTATCCACATGACCGAGTGATACTGTGCCATTGCTGTTGTGTTTTTATATTTTTTAGCTACGAAGAATTAAAGAATACTTTATGATGAGCTCATTTATGTCCTTGGAAATGTGAGTGCATTACTTACTTGCAATACTGCTAAGCCTCATTTGCATACACTATTTTTTGTCAAAAATCTTTTTCCCCTATGTGGATGTGCGCCCCATTTGGAAGAGTTGTATAAACTAACTGAAGACAAGCATTAACAATTTAAGATATCTTAACATTAACACATCACACAATATTTTGTGTTCAAATATATTTAAAGACAGTTGGACTTCAGTCACTGTGTTGTCTAGACATTTAAAGAAACTAATAAAATGATTATGCATTTATATTCATAGCTGGTTCTGTATTTTTTAGATGTGCTGCACACATTGCCATGTAAATTTAAATGAAATGAACTATACCTAATCAATTTAATCAGTATTGCCTAATATTCCAAATCAGACATTATACAATATACCCAGCACACCATATATTGGATGATCACACACAAAATAATGGGGTTTGCATGCATGGACTGTAACAGGTGAGCTATAATGTAATTTCATTCAAAAATCCAGAAAGTTCTTATCTGTGACCCTCAGGATTTGATGTCAAATGTTGGTGTTCTCCCTCTCAAGAACACTCAGCGCTGGATATAATCTACTATGAAGACAGTGCCAACTAGGCTCAATCCTCCATGGTAAAAAATGGTTTGCTGGACGAAATCAGAGATTGCCCTTTCATCAGTCCCACTGAGCAGTACTGGAAGCCCCATAACCCAACAGGGAGCTCTGTCCCAGTTTTGCTGCAGAGGGACTGCCTAGTCGAGAATATGCCACCGGACATAATTCTGGTTTCTTTGAACCTTCTCTTAAATTAAATAATGAAAAATTAAAACTCTCTGAAAAGCTATGTTCTAAGTTACTCATTAGATAATTACCATATGGTGTAAAGTATGGTAAGATTATTTATCACCTCACCTCTTAAAGTATCCCTACCAGTATTTTCTTACAATGTCTTAATAATCAATACGTTGATGGCAACGTTGGTTTTATTCTGTCAGAGCCCTCACTAGTAAGGTATGGGGGACCTGTTTTGCCCTATATAAAGGATGACCCTGTACATTGTGTTGCCAAGAGGCCAGACGACAAGCCCTGTGATTTTGTCCACTGTCCGGACATTAAAAATAGTAAACCTATACAGACACAGGACAGATAGGTGAAAAACACGACATTTTCTGTGCTTAACAGGACAGTAGGACATAGCTTTAAAATTGAAACCTAAAATAATCGTTAAGTCGGAAAGCATGCAGGTCTTATTTTAAGAATCCAAAGCAACATATGCGAGTCAACCACTATCACTTCAACTATGCTCATTTGTTAGTCTTCATATCTAGTGAAATATATCATAAATGGTAATAATCTATTCAGATTATTAACACAGTTTAAAAAATCACTCACAACACATGCCATACATTTCTTGATTCATTATGCAGCTTCCCCTAACAAGAGTACAGATTAAAAAGATCATGCCAATGTTAGAAACACTCCTTGCCACGCAAGATAAAGTTTTGATAATTTATTATTGAAATCATTCTAATTACTTATAACAAAAGAGGAAAATCTCTGCCTCCCACACACACACTAATGCCTAAATATCTAAGGATAATTACAGCTTAGACTGGCTGCATTAGAGCTTAGTAAATACAACCTGGTAACAAGGAGAGAAGCATTAATTAATGTGAATGCTCGTTATTTATACTTTCTTAAATAGTCTTATTGGTCTGTGATACTTACTTACCTCTAATACCGCGGGTCTATCAAACCAGTTCTGTTTTTTAAGGCTAATATTATTGTTGCCTTAACATTTTTTTTTTTACACATCATTCTGTTTCGCTTCCTATAAGAAGGAAACGCGATACACAACTTTTTGGTCATGAATGGGAAAAAATCATTCCAATGGCTGCGGTATTGTGCACACAGTATGCAAGCCAAGAATGAACAAA
This sequence comes from Spea hammondii, assembly GCA_029215755.1. Taxonomy (NCBI): domain Eukaryota; kingdom Metazoa; phylum Chordata; class Amphibia; order Anura; family Pelobatidae; genus Spea; species Spea hammondii. The sequence goes on along the minus strand of JARDYJ010000003.1, from coordinate 74,716,061 downwards.
GCGTTCTCAGACTCACTCCCCTCAGGATGTCACAGCATCTGGTGCTAAGATTGATGTCTTTCAAGGAGCTTCAGATATGATCTTCTATTCAGCATATCCTGAACCCATGCTTTGTAACACTCTGTACATTGATTCTGGTATTAGTCAAACAAATTGCACAGTAATTTTGTAAAACAAAATGACATTTACATGTAGTTTTATTCTGCTTTATTTCACTGGTTTGCTGTTGTGACTTCTCAGTTGCAACTAGGGGCAAAACACAATCTATATAAATTACATATGCACGTATGAATATTATTTTAAATTTGGAAGTATCTTTAAGGGAGTATCCACTAAGTATTGTATTTTTATTGTTTTATTGAAGAACTGCGCACACAAATCATCTCTTTACCAGCTGCCTTCAGAAGCCACCTACTAAAAATAATCATGGCTTGATTTAGTACCTTTCCCTCTAATTAAATATATAACTGCATCCATATTTTGGACAATTATGTCCAATACATATACATAGTTCTACCATAACCAAATTACCCATACTTCTCTTATTAACATCTACAGATAAAATCTACATCTACAGATAAAAGGAAATATTCCAATAGTAGCAAAATAAATATATAAACATATTTATTTCCGTGTACACCGCAAAAGAAGTGTAATGAATAATTTGCCTACCAATTTGGCACTCAATGGGTTATGTAGTGTGTAAGTGTCCTAAATATATTCACTCCCACAATGCTAACAGCTAAGTAGTGTAGGAAAGAAGGATTCTACCCAAGATTGCAGACCTTGCTGGTGTTTGATAAATGACACTGCACTTCCCTCTCTCTCTAGTTACGTACTTCATACCTCACTGTTGAATATGGAAGAGAATTGTATTAAAGATTTAGCCACAGTGGTGATAGTGACTGGTTCACAGTAATTTTCCTACAAAGTAGTTTAATCTATCACAGGGCAGACAGTGCACCTTCTTACCATGTATCATGTCTGTCTATTGAGTAAGTGCTATCCAAATCCAATTTCTTTTCATTTTTGGAATCTATGATGCATATTTAAGATACAGCATTTTTTTCCTCCTCCCGTCGCGACTTAAATGAACTGCTTCATGTGAAAATAAACCTTTGGCTGGAAACACAGTGCCACTACTGTGTGTAGGCATTAACATTATACCATTTTCAGAGAGAAATTATTTACCAACAAGAATACTGTAAATCATTCATCTGACAGTCTGTCCACCAATATACTCTTCTGAACCCAATTATAAACAGTTAAATTTATTTATTGAAAAGTGACATAACCAAGCAGAAAATAAGAACATTTTGCAGTTAAATATTTTTCTTTAAATAAGGTAATATACATCTTATTTTACTCAAATTCCTACAGAGTAAAAGCCGGCGTGTGTCATTTGAATTTCCGAGAAACTGCCCATGAAACGTGTTGAAAAAATAGATAATATTGAAGCCTTCATTCTAAATAAATGCCATAGAAACAGATCATTATTTATAAATCAATAGCAATTTTGATTCGTCGTATAATAAAACATTTATTTCATTTAAAATCACTAACAGCTGCATTTATTTTATCTTACGAAATGCATGTTCACGGTGATTGATAACGGGTTATTTTTTATGCTGAACAAGTCATATTTTACAGAGCACTAATTTGCTGTCATTTTAAAATGAAATTGTATATTAGCCATGATATAGAAAACATATTTTGTAGGCTACAGAAAATATTTTACACAACCTATTTGTAAGTATTTTAAGAAACAATACCATATTGATACCATATCAGATAAATAAATAGACATATTGATTTAATGATTTGGAAAAATGTAATACTTAACCAGCAAGGCAGCAGTGTATAGAATATGTTTATTATTATTATTATTATTTAAGTGCAATACTCAAAATATTAGCCATGTTAATATATGTAGCAGTGGTGTATTCAAATAGGACACTGCCCTAGGACAAGCAGCTCCCCAACCTCTACCTCTGCAGCCACCCTCCACTCTACTGAGCGCCGGGATATGATTCATATCACTGCTCTGCTCAGAGGGATGTACAGTGCTAGGACACAGTGGACTTTCAAAGTTGTGCTGCATTTCTCCAGTCCTCAAGCCCTATTGAACATTGAGCATAGTGGAGCCCCCTTATCTGCCCCCTATTTTGCAGAAGAGGGACTGCTGCCTCCTAGGCCTAGACCCACTAGTATACACCATTAGTATGCAGGTGATTGCAGGAATGCCCTTACCACAGTAGACATTAAGATCACATGCCTTAAGATGTAAAAAGTTAAACAAGCTCTCATCCATATTTCAGAATGGCTGGTGGATAAAGTAATGTACAAGGGGACACTACTATTTTTAATTAAAAAACATGGGCCTGTTCAACACCTCCCTTGTGGCATTCCCCGCAACCCATGGTGATCCCTCCTTCACACAAAACACTGATGTTGCACATGTGCACAACAACTGGGAGCCCAAGGGGCAGCTCGAACAGCCAGGCAAAATCATTCATGTGGGGTATCACTGCGCTCAGGAGATGTTGCTGAACACATATTGGGGTGTTTTGTGATAGTGACATATACGAGAACTTTTTAATTCATACCTGAAGTAAAATGTGTGTGACAAAACAAATGGAAAAAACACAAAGTTTGACAAAGACTGGTGGTAGATATGGTGCATGGAAAGAGTTAAAATACTAGCATTTGAAATACCCTGGGGTGTCTAGTTTTCAAAAATATATAGCTTTATTGGGCACACTGAAATGGCCCGGCTCAAAGATGTACCAAATAGGGCATGGGCAGTGGATCCCCAAATGCCAAAGTGCAACATTGAAAAATGTGCATGCCCCAAATGTGGCCCTTTTGCCCCCAAACAGCCAGGCAAAATCATTCATGTGAGGTATCGCTGTACTCAGGAGATGTTGCTAAACACATATTGGGGTGTTTTTTGATAGTGACATATACCAGAACCTGTTTATTTATACCTAAAGTAAAATGTGTGTGAAAAAACAAATGCAAAAAAATTACTACCATAAAGTTTGACAAAGGCTGATGGTAGAATAAGTGCTTGGAAAGGGTTAAAATACCAGCATTTGGAATACCCTGGGCTGTCTAGTTTTCAAAAATATATGACTTGATGGGGTAAATTGCATTGGCCGGCTTCAAAGATACCCGAAATGGCACATGGGGGAAGAATTACCAGATTTGGAAAAAATGGCTTTGAAATAGCAAAACGGTACCTGTACTTATTGCTCCATAACGTGCAGAAAAAAGCAAAAAAACATAAAAACATTGGGTATTTCTAAACTCAGGACAAATAGTAGAATCTATTTAGCAGGTTTTTTTATTACCTTTTATAGATGAGTAAAAGATTTTTCAACTAAAAGTTAGAAACAGTCATTTTTTTCTAAATTTTTCACCATATTTTATACTTTTTTTAATAGTAAATAATATGATACAATCAAAACAATGTCATCTAAAGAAAGCCCTTCTTGTCCTGAAAAAAACAATATCTAATGTGTGTGGGTTCAGTAAACGGGAAACAAGAAAATTACAGCTAAACACGAGCAGCGCAGAAATGTTAAAACGGCCATTGTCACGAAGGGTACAAAAAGTAAAATCAGCCTTTGTCACGAAGGGGTTAAAATAAATACATAATGTAAGTATATATAAACAAAAACAATAATAATCCATGTTAATCATAAAAAATGTAAATGGAGATTACTTTATGTTAGAGAATCTGGCCCTCAATTATAAGATGACCCTGATCATAAGACGACCTCCCAATATTTGACAAAAAGAAAAAGCCTGAATATAAGACTTCCCTGTAGGAGTACCCTGTACTAGTAAATATTAATTCACATGTAAAAAAAAAAATCATATTTAATAAAAACTATGATTGAGATAAATGCATGTTTTTTATTTCCTTTTATTTGCCACTCTGTCCCAGTTATGCACATCTGCCTCACACCCCATTTTATGCTACTCTGCCCCCCAGAAATGCCTTAAACCCCTATATGCCACTCTGCCTCCCTAATAAGCCACTCTGCCCCTGACATGCATTTTAACCCCCTATTTGCCACAGGTATGCCTTATACACCCCTATATGCCACTCTACCTCCCTGATATGACTTTTTACCCCCTATTTGCCACCCCCCCAGACATGCCTTATACCGCCTATATGCCACTCTGTCTCCCTATGCCTTTTAACCCCCTATATGACACTCTGACTCCAGAAAACCATTGAACCCCCCCCCAACTTACCAGTGCCTCCCTTTATTTGTGGCCTGTGCTTCAGACTTTCTGGTGTCTAGTGCGGCAGCCGGTGGAGGTCTGTGCGATGCAGACTTCCGTTGCTGCTGGCCAGTACTTTCGCCGGGGCTTCTATGATGTAGAGCCGGCATCACATGACTTTCCAATGCTCCACCATAGAAGCCTCGGTGGAAGTGCAGGCAGCAGCGGAGGTTGTCTGTGCGCATCCCACAAACGTTCACCGGCACTTCTATGGTTGAGCACCAGAAGGTGCCACCAGAGGAAGTGCCGGCGGCAGCAGAGGCTGATTATTTTAGTTTCAATCTAAAAGCTTGAATGACTGTTCATGACATGTCAGAATATGCCTCTCTTAAAGGCAAAGCTCCATAAGGGCATGTCCAACGGAAGCAGACCTATGATTTTGTTCTGTTTGGCCGAACCGCATCAGGGTGATGCTTATTTTGTCTTTCACTGCATCGTGCAATTTTGATTTTTTTTTGTAACAATAAACTTACATTTTATCTTTGAAGACCCCTGGCCATGGTCTCCTGTATAAGTTAATGGATAGCTGGACTGGCCAGTCTGGGTCAGCAATGGGTAGCCTAAGAGGGCTTAAATTGGGAGCTAGGCTTTATTTTTCATGAGTTGAGGTATGTTAAGAGTTTGACTTTATCATTTGATTAGTATATAGGTACCTATACCTAAAAATGTAAAGAAAGAAAAAAAAATACCCAGAGCATAATACAATAAATGCACAACAGATGAGACCATATTTTAATTAATATTTACCATTTTCATTTGCTGTACCCATCTCAAGTACCAGACATATTTACCTACAATATATAAAATACTTTAACAACCTCTAATATACCACCTATCCTGTTGTAAGAAAATTGGAGGTCTTCACCTCTTCGCAATCCAAGGGTGCTGGAAATGTACAAATTTCATCCAGAAAATGTAACATTTTTGCTATTTGTTAAAAGATCTATCATCTCTTTATTGTTTAATATGCACAAATTATTTATATGTTTTCCTTTCCAACATAGAGAGGGCTTCATTTTTGTCCTATATATTTACTTATTTTTATAATAAATTAAAAATACCCCTAAATACATTCACTAGTAAGTGAAAACTAAACACTACCCAAAACAATAAAGAAAAAATCAATATAAACAAGCTTCAGCGAAGATCAGCGCACAAACTGTGCTGATCATAGTAATATACTGTGATCTGAATAGATGTGATTATATTAGGAGGTAAAATATGATGTATGGGGTATGGAGTGTATTTTTTTATTTGTAATCTCATCCTCTCCCTGACTCAGAATCACAGTTAGGCAGAGATAGAGGATTCGGAGATATTTAATCACTGCCCTAGTTACAAAGCAGTTCTCTGCATTAGAAACCCAAAGGTACTGGTGTTCACTTTAGCATCCCTCTCACCTAAAATTATGCCTTCCATGTCATCATGATGGATTTATCTGCAGGTTAAAAAATAGGTACTCTTCATTATTTTTAATGTTTGGATTTTAAAAGTACATTTATTATAACACTCTTCCCATGTGCTGGCACAGCCACTTTGTACTTGCAATATCAGTGCAAATCTTGATTTTCAACCTTTTATCTGGCATTTTTCTGAATATATTCTAATTAAGATTGTAAACAGAGCATTTGTTAGTTAGTGAAATGGCTTGTCTTAGTCGGTCTAGGGTATTTTTGTCATAGTCTTTGAATGTGTGTATTGTAAGAAGCACTGTGTAAATTGTTGGTGCTATATAAATAAAATATAATAATATCCCCTATAGGTATTTGGTAAACAGTTCAACTGACAAATTGTTTGAACACAAATTTAGTACCTGAATTATCACCATTAACAACACAACTATCTCTCCCACTAACCAGGCCCGATGCCTTGGGATCATCCTTGACTCAAACGTCTCCTTCATCTCTCACATTCATTCCCTCGCCAGGTCCTGCTGCTTGCATCTAAAAAATCTCACTCATACGCATCTTCCTCAAAACCCACTTCTTCAGAGAAGCATACCATCTTCCCTGCCAATGATACAACCACCATACTACCTCTAACCTTTCTCTGTTCCTCATGTTTATCCTCATCACATTCCCTCAAGATTGTAAGCTTGCAAGCAGGGCCCTGTCCACCTAATGTATCGGTTTGTCTTAGTCTATCAATTCTAGACTATCAATTCCACGTATGTATATATTCCCAAATTTACTTTATTGTACAGAATATAAACTGGGAGCATGATGTTCCTATTTTGTTTGAAGCAATGTTTCGAAGTTGTATCAGCTTACATTTAAAAAAGAAACTGTATACCCAGGAGAGGGTATATATCTTACACTCACTCTTATATTGATTAAATGTCTTGACAGATAGATTCCATTTAGTAAACCAGCTAACAACCTAAATGGCCCAACAGAGTGAAAAAAAAGATTATATTTTTTTGCTGCAAGCGTGTCTGTGTTTCAATCGTAACTCAACAAATAGGTGGCAATGGTGTGAAGAATATTGGGTTAGCTTGGCAAATAGTCTCTGAATTACTGTCAACTTTTTCAGCTACATGTTAGCAAAATATTCACCAATACCAAGCCATAAGATGAATCTGCTGTTTACAAATGGAAATGGTTGATGAATATGACTGCGGCTAAAATTCTCTATATGAATGTTTTAAAGGCATAAGAATATGCCTACAGGCTATGTTTACCACACTTTAAATGTAAAATGTGCCATTGCGGCACTCATTCAAACTCATAGTATTATGCAACATACAATATTTGTATTAATATATTTTATTATTGTAATAATTGTAAAAAACCTTTATTGTAAAACCTGTAGCACAGAACCCTGAAGCAGGGCCGCCAACAAAAATCTTGGGGCCCTGCATTAACCTAAAGACAGGGCCCCCAGTTCCTCCCATCATCTAGCCCCAATGCCCCTCCCGATACCCTGTCCCATGATCTCCCCACTGTTCTGCCCCATACTCGCAATGTGCTACCAAGCCCAAAGTCCAGAAAGGGGCCATCTGGTTCCCAAAGCCTGCAAGAGCCCAGACATTTATAATTGGCCATGAGGGCCCAGCCCCATCTAGAAGGCAGTTGCAGTCAATGACGGTCAAAATGACGTGACAAATCGGGGAGGCAGGGACCTGCTTGCCAGTGTTCCATACATGGGTAATAATTGTACCCATGTTTGGCAGTGTAAAATGGCTAATTGTTTTCTATAACTAAACTATATTTTCATTGACATCTGTTTTAGAACAAGAAGATTGATACCAAAAACTATGATAAGATGCATTCAGCAACCAATATTAAGGTTTTCTGATACAGTAAATTCTTATTTACTAGGCCTGTAGCCAACTAATCTGAGGGCACTTTCCTCTGAGACATTAGGTGTCACAGGGAAAATCATCTATATTTTTATTGCTGTATTTTTTAAATTTCTCTCATTTTTACCGTCTGAATATAAACTATAACATCTATAAGTCTACTATCCTCATTTACAATTTGTAATTCTAGTCCATCTGTATCATTACCTTGTGACAACCACAACTTCATTTAACTATTAGTTTTATTCATTGATTGTTACTTGGGTGGCTTGTTTGTTTTTTTGCAAAATGGTTTAACAGAAAGATTTACATATTAGTCAAAAAAAATCCATACTGCAAAGCATTTCATGGATTTTGAACAATGTCATTTAAGTCTACTAAACTTACTGTCTCTAATTCATTCAACTACAATGGAAATTGCTATTCAAAAATATGTGATTTGAAATCAGCTCTATTATACTGCTTTTTTCATCTATATTTAAAGTCTGACATATGTAATTGAAGGCAAGTTATTCTCAGAATGTGAATGTTCAGGTCATCACATTGCAGATCAGCTACAAATTTTATTGATTTTAATTGACCAGCAAATTTCAATGGATTAAAAGTGCAAAGAGAGAGTTCCTCAGACATGAAGGTTAGCAAGACTTTATTCCATTTAACTCCTTAGCTCTTCTCAAACTAAAACACTTTTTGCTTTTAGTTTGCTTTTAATAAATGTTTGGAATAACATTTATTACGTGATATATCTTATGATTTTATGTAAAAAGTAATCAGAAAATCACTAAAAATCACTAACTTAAGTTCAGGTGCTTTCCTGAGTAGTATATTTCTATAATGAGACACTGTACACACAAACAAAGGCTGCATCATGCACTTCAGGACCCCTATTAATCAAGGGGGTCCTCTGATTATTCCATCTTCCCTGACCAGGTGTGTTGTGGTGCAGGGTATAATATATATATATATAATGACAATTACAATTACTGGTGGGGTAGAGAGGGTTTATGTAATTATGTATTTAACACACTACCCAATAGGGCAAGGATGGAGAGAAAGAGAGAGGCACAGGATGGGGCCATGCCTCTCCATAGTATTAAAAATGACTCAAGCTGAACTGGGTAGGGGATTATGCACGAGAGAAGATGAGCTCTATGCCTTCCATAGGATATTTGGATATATTTTTATTTATATATAATAGGAAAGGTAAGCAGTTTAGTTGGGTCCTATATTCCCAAAGACTATGTTATTACTCCGCACCCAACCAACTCATGGGATGGGGAAGTAGGGGAGGATCATCAGCGCCCCTTGGTTAATAGGGGCTCCTGGGGACCTCCATTGCTTATTATTTTTTTAAACTTATTTTACATATACATTTAATTTCAACTTTTTATGTATATATATTGCAGATGAGTTGTTTTTATTTCATAATTCTAGTGCACTCTCAAATTATTTGTAAATTAATAATCAAGTTGTTTTGTGAGTATAAGTATGTAATGGCATTCAAGTAAAGCCATGACTGATAACGCAACTGACTACTCAACCTCTTAGTAAATAAATCCAAAACTCTATTGTTTTACAGTGTTGGTTTGAAGAACCAGGATCTGTCCACACTGTTAACATATTCACAAGGAACATGATACTTTGACAAGTGAGTAAATAAACACTTTTAAGGATTTTATTGTCTCAGGTGATCAGAAGTATGTTTACTACAGAGTTGTAAGATCTAAGTTGTAATAGCGCTAGAGATGTTTGATTCTACCAACAGTCATGTGACAATCAGACCAATCCCGCTAGTTATAGATCTTTGAGAGATGAAAAACACCAAGTTTTAATAAATTCAAGCCCCACATTCTGACAACTGTCTAATCCGAAGGTGATATTTTTGCTCACATGAAATGTATTATTTTACTACGCTTTCAGTGCTGTTTTAAAGGGAATTCAAATAGGGTAGATAAATAAGGCACTTTATTTTATACGGTCGCATACAGCCACTGCACTTTTTGTTTCACTCCCCTTGGGTGAAGAATACATGTTAACAAATTCAGGTGGAAGCTGGAAGATGAAGAAAGGGTAGGGAATGGACGACAGAGAAGGGCACTAAGAGGGGTTGTTCTTGGGAAACAAAATCAGATGCTTTATCAGTATTACTGAAATTTTTAAGTGTATGTGTTTTTATTATGGGTAAAAGCATGCACATTACAAAATGAGATATTGATTTCCAGTATTTAGCCCACAAGAGCAAAAAAGGAAATTGTTTTCTCTAAATTGATATATTTACTTGGTACTATTCTATATAAAGGCAATGGCTTCTCTATTTCAAATTGAATCAGTAGTAATGTCTACAAAGAGTGGATTTGTTTGTGTATATACAGAGTGGGTTATTATTCATTGACAAATACCACAAATTGGAAGAAATCCCAATTAATGCATGTTGCTACAAGATAAAATTAAGACATAACAATTATTGTAAGGGATCATTTCTGCAAATAACACAGATAGAGTTACGTAATTACTTAGGTTAAAAAATACATAATCTGATAAAAAAAATGTAGAGACATTTTATTAATTAGTATCTAAAATGTATATTATGTAGAATCCCATGTACTATTACTGATAAGGACCACTATCTATACACCAGCCCAAAGAAACTCCCTGATATCCCCCTCTAGGGATTACTTTAGTTGTGTGTACCTCAGTGAATTGTACTAAAAATCTCAACTGCTCTTAATCAGTGGCAGCATAACTGGCTATGGTAGTGAAAAGAGAAAGAAATATATAAAAAGGTCATGCAATTTTGACTGTGATCTTTGCATGTTTTTAAACTACTTGGTGTCTCAGTAACATATATATATATCTATATATATATATATATATTGCGACAGAATGAAAGTTTCTAAAAATTATGAAGCTGAAAAAAGAGATCATTGACTTGCACTAAGGCCAGTCTAACAGTGCTAGTACATTACTTTAAATAGCAAGGGCTCTAGCAAAGAACCGTAGTTGGGAACAAAAATGAGCAAGGAGAAAGGAGGATTTTCCCATTTTTTTCCTGTTCTAATGTATTCAGAGAGTGAAGTCACGCTCACCTTATTGCACCTCAGGGATTCTTGGAGCATAAATAATCACTAGACTTACTGCAAGCAGTAGTTATTTGGTGCAAGTACCTCTCCTGTTTCATATGCAATTTTATCTTCTCCTGTGATGGAGCTCACATTCTCCATTGCCAGAAGGCACCTCACTCTGCATTAAACAAATGAAAGAAATGAATATTTTCTTGCCATCCAGAGGCAATGGACATCACTAAGTTCATTGAGGAGATAATTGCTTTAGAATGTGAGCTTTATGCTAAGGTTGCACAGTTGTACTTGTGGATCGCTTTTAAACCACATGATGCCTCATTATGTGAAAGCATCTTTAGAACGCCTTTCTTACGAGAAAAAAAATCCAATTTGTCATTCAGGATGGCATCAGCTAGTTGGGAATCAGTCTTACTACTGGCACTATTAATATGCATTTCTACTACCCACACACTGCAAAACTTTCATTGTGTTATAAATGCAACATGATAAGCTTTCAGCAGACTTAATCAGAATTGCATATCAGTTTTGGGATGATATGTTTTAACCCTTTAGGTGTCATCAAACATCTGCAGTGCGTTAAATAACAGAATGTCAGTGATACCATGTGCTCAAAGATGCAAAGCACTGCTTAAATAAGTAGAATTACCGTATTTGCTCGATTATAAGACGACCCCCCAAAATCTGAATATTAATTAATGAAAAAAAGAAAAAGCCTGAATATAAGACGACCCTATAGGAAAAAAGTTTTACCAGTAAATGTTAATTCATGTAAACTATGTGAACTATTGTTTGTTAATAAAAGCTATGATTGAGAAAAATATGTTGTTTTTGTTTTTATTTCTTTTTTTTCAACCTGCCCCCCCCAGTTATGCACATCTGCCCCCAGGCTTGCCACTCTGCCCCAGAAATGCCTTATACCCTCTAAATGCCACTGTGCCCCATGATACGCCTTTTAACCCTCTATATGCCACTGTGCCCCATGATATGCCTTTTGACTCCCCTATGTGCCACTCTGCCTCCAGAATTGCCTTATACCCCTATATGCCACTCTGGCATTTAGGGGGTTAAAAGGCATATTATGGCGCAGAGTGGCATATAGGGAGGTATAAGGCATTTCAGGAGGCAGAGTGGCGTATAGAGGGTTAAAAGGCATTTCTGGAGGCAGGGTGTTAAAAGGCATTTCACAGAGCACTCTGCCTCCAGAAATGCCTTATGCCCCTCCCCCCCATCCATTTAACACTCCCTCCCTCCTCCAAACTTACCGGTGCTTCTGAGTCCGCGGTGCTTAGTCCGGGCAGCTTATAGAGCTCTACGCGCTTGAGTGGAAGTTGTCTACGTGAATCGCGTAGAGCTCTACGCGCTGCCCGGACTAAGCACCGGGGACTCAGAAGCACCGGTAAGTTGGGGGGGGGTAACACAGGAGGATCCAGGTCCCCTGCATCTGAGTCCCCGGTGCTTAGTCCAGGCAGCGTGTAGAGCTCTACGCAATTCGCCTAGAGCTCTACACTCTGCCCGGACTAATCACCGGGGACTCAGAAGCACCGGTAAGTTGGCAGGGGGCATAACACAGGAGGATCCAGGTCCCCTGCATCTGAGTCCCCGGTGCTTAGACCCCGATTATAAGACGAGGGGTATTTTTCAGAGCATTTGCTCTGGAAAAAAGCTCGTCTTATAATTGGGCAAATACGGTAAATCATAATGGGCCAAATACCACTAAAGCTTCAGGGTCTTCACGAGTGACTGTTTACACTGAACAATTTAATCAAAATATCAACTCAATCCCGGGTAAATGGCATATACACTGTATAGAAACAGCTGCATAATCAATAATAAATAAAACAATGAAACTTAGATCAAAAATATAATGTTAGATATATATAGTATAACAGTGAGTAAAAATGTAAAACACTGAGATGCAAAACAACAATAAATGAAAAGTGGAAATCCTAGGGGTATCAGTGGTAGGTTTGGCCATCATTTATTCCGCTATCTATAAAGCACATTAATAAAGGGTCATTTATACTGGTAACAAAATTGCCTAATTTTTTTATTCCAGACATTACATTATAAATCTGAATGTAAAATCATGCCTAAAATGAAAATATTACTCTTGAACATTTAAAGCATTTTTAATTTTAATAGTAACTAATAAATGAAAAACATTTTATGACAAGTAATGTGCTTATAATGACATTGTCTCTTTTCTAGCATACTAATGTCCACATCCTGTTTTCACTGTTGGTTTGTGACACCGCATTGAAGGTCATTACAAACAACTTACTCGTATGCAATACAAGCAATATTAATGGACTTCAAGTATTTTCATAATCAATATGTCTTTTTAGTAAAGAGACTGCCAAACAGTTAACACGATTGGCCACTCTTGTGGAAATTCCATAGTCTTTTTTAACTACCCCTTGAATGTTGATACTTCATTTTATCTATCTTTCCCATACATCCTTACTGTTTCCTGGTGTTTTAGATATTGCAATAATACATTATCATCCAGTGATATATAAATGCCTTTATACCTTCCCTACACATTACAGTATATATACATATATATATATATATATATTTATTTATTTTTTATATTTATATATATTTATTTATATATGCACGCATCACATCTACACATAAATCTTATGTAGAAAAAAAATGTTTTGTGTAATATTTTTATAGGCGACTAAAGTTTTATAATGATAAATTCAATTAAATGCATATATTTTATGCTAAATCAGGCATGCAGGAAAGGCATTAGAGGAAATCTTTTATGTGTCTTTAGCATCAATTAACTTCATATTTTGTTGATATGTATCGTTTAGGAGGGGATTTATATATACCCATCATAATTCTCTTTTTTTTTTTTTTTGCCAAGAGTGGTGTAAATTCTGTTTTATTTGTTCAAAGCTGTGTTGTGGCATAAATTGGCAGGGGGTTAGGCAAAGCATGCCTGCTATCAATGGACATGTACACATCCCTCTCTCTTTTTGCATGTTTGAAATTCCCGGGAGAATGAGTGTTTCTGTTGGCTTAGAATATCACTGAGAAGGGGCACACAGGAGAATTGAGGTTGATGACTCCCGTGAGACAGTAGAAAGCCAAAAATGCATTCCTGGTTTTGATTTTGTTTTGCTTCTGTTTGTTTGAACTTCTGCAGATAGGGACACATAATTGATCGGTATTCTGTATTGCTTTAAAACCATTATTCTTAACAAAATAGATTTAAAGTAACGTTAGTATTTTTGGAAAGTAAAACTACTGATACGGTAATATAACATTTTATCTGGTTAAATTAATGTATTTTAAAGAAATGAGCTTTAAGGTTTTCATACCCATATTACCACATTTTAGGTTTGTAAAAAAAAAAAAAAAATCAAATATGGTCCAAAAAAGGGATTTTTAAACCGATAAGTATTGTCGCCTGATAGGCTAGTTGACAATAAAAACAAAACATGGCAAAAAATGTATAAACACACAAAACATATCATATTACAAAATCTTTTTGTCAAGACCTAACATGTTTTCCATGTATAGTGGCCTGAAGGTTATGTGACACCGGACTTTCAAAGGGCAGAAATAAAAAAAGAATTGCAATATAGGCCATGTTGTTCAATCATAGGGCAACTGACGATATTCTAGTAATAAAATCTAATGCCAGTGCCACACATCATGCATCAGAACAGCATACATTATATCTAGCCTTGTTTGGTTGAACCTCCATGCATCTCATAAAAACTGAAGAGAGTAAATCCACCCCACCTTTTTATATGTGATAAAGTATCTTAATTCAGAATCGGTATTGGATGTCCTTAGACTTCAGTTAAATAGAAATCAAGTGGCACATCTTGTTTTTAACAAAGAGGACCACGTTGTATTGAAAATAATTGTGATTAGACCCAGCACAGAAGCCATCTGGCTGGCAACAATGCTTTACATGTGGATCGCATCAATAGAGAGTTCCATAAATAATAGGATAACACACCTGTAAGGACAGCAGTCCATCGTAGATGAAATCCAAGAAGTTACATAGATCTGGTTATGTCTTATGGACACATCTTCTTTAGATATGGAAGATTTTCCACAGCACACCTTTTTATTTCCGTCACATTTCTTTTGAAAAATAAAAATGTATAATAACACCTTTGCATTTCAATAATCAATATAGAAAAATATATTTCCTAAAGCTTTGCATTAAGACTTGTTTTTAAATCCTCGTTTCAGTATCGTTCAAAACAGCATTATAAAGAAAATTATGTGCTTTTGATCCACTTCACTTGAGTTTTTAATGGAAATCGTTACTAAAACAAAACGTATTAATGCATATTTTTACCTTATAAAAGTGGATAATGCACATTTTCATTTCTAAATGTCTCATCCTATTTCTCTCACTTGGGAATATAATGAATCTAGCATTAGTAGATAAAATTATCACTCAGTGCTGTGTGCGATGTTCACTTATGCCTTGCCTGCAGTAGACAAGGGGACCCTTATGTCACAATTTGTATACATTAAGACATGCACTTTAAAGATGCAAAGCGACAGACAAAAACTTTGTTTTATTAATACCCCAATTATTATAAATTGTATCAAAATGTCAAACATTTTCTAAAAAATCTAAAACCATTTTACTTCTAAAACATAATCTTTCCTAGTGTTCGGTAAACTATGACACATAAATTGTAATATTTGCGATATTTGTTTCAATCTAGGAATCCTTTGCAGAAGAAATGTAATTTATTGTACTGTAAAATAATTTATGGGGGCAGATAAGGTTCTTGAAATAAATTAAGCAAACACACTGATTAAAACAATACAATATCTTTAATGTAAAAGATCAATGTTTAAACAAATAACCTCAGAAGTATATACCTTTTTATTTAAGCTAGTACAAACATAATAATGTAAAAGGCAACAAAAACACTAAACTGAGTGCAGTCATTGGTGGTCTACCAGTGGGATAGTCCAACCAACAAGAATATTTATTTGATTTTGATTGTGATGAAACCACCTTTCTAATTGTGTTATAAGGACAATTTTGGTACATATCTATCACATACTGTACTGCTATGTCTTCTTCAGTCACTAACACTTACAGGGGCTGCTGCCCATTTTGCTCCGTGGTAGATGCCCCGAACGGAAAAAAACATTTAGGCTAGGTTTCCACTTGGGTTTTTGTCCTGCGTTTTTTTTCTTGATGAAAAACGCCAAGAAAACTGCCACTGCATTTTCCTGCGTTTTGGCGTTTTTTTCTGGAGTTTTTTCTGGCGTTTTAGCCTTTCTGTGGAAATTGCTTTTTTTGCCCTTAGGCAGTTTTTCCAGCCTTTACAAGTTAGAAGTTTCACCCAGCTAAAAGGGATTAGGATAAATGGCAAGTATCTGCCCCCTGATGTAATTTACTTGGTAGAGTTCTACTTAAACGCCCCGGCGGACCCTTTTGTCACTTTTCTGTGGTTTGTAAGGCCTGCTTTATTCCGAATGTCTGCTCCTCTAGGAAGATTGGCCCCAAATGATGGTGCAAATTGTTTGCTGTTGCTTTTGGCACGCAGGATCCAGTTGGGTATGTTTGTTTGTAATGGCATGTTTGTTCCAAATGGTGTAGAATTCAATATGAACTTTGTTTTGTGTGAAACTGTTTGTTTCCAGCCTATTTCTCGTAGGACACACAGATACTGGGTCCATCCTCTGCATTGTAACTGTGGAAAAAAAGCCATAAAAAACGCCATAAACCCACATGGCTTTTTCATGGCGTTTTTTCTCTCCCATAGACTTCTATTGGAGAAAAACGCCAAGATTTCCTTGCAAAAAACGCCAGAGTGTCAACATGCTGCGATTTTGAAAAACTGCCACAGAGTCCAAAAAAGCAGAAAAACGCCAAAGAGGACTGAAAAAACGCCAAACAAAAAAACGCCAAGTGGATATGGCATTCTGCGATTTCCTATTGAAGAACAGCTAACATCTGGCTGCTGCGTTTTTTCACTAAAAAAACGCCAGGTGGCGCTATTGGCGTTTTTATGGGCGTTTTTAGCTAAAAAAACCCAAGTGGAAACCTAGCCTTAGGCTGCTGTCTGATCAATCCGCCACAGATATGTAATGTAATCTAGCATTTTGAAGCAAACCATTTATAAATGTATGGCCTATCCTAACTTTCTATACATAATAGCGCAAAGTCTTGTTTTTTGCCGAAGGCCAAAATCACATGATATTGCTTTTATAAAAATTTCAGTATGTTTGTTTAACAAAATATAATGCATTTTTTTAACGCAAAACATCTCTTGAAAGAGACAAGTGGGCCAAAACAGTGCAAACACTAATATGTTTTTAATGCTTTGTAAATAAAAATAAAAAAAACATTTTTATTTTTCCTTAACCCCTTGGCTGCTAAGCCATTTCCCACCCTGGTGCTAAGCTGGTTTTCGGCATTTTGGTGCATCTCAGGTTTAAACGCGTTTAGAAGTAAATTTCTTGGGAATAAACTATACAAACCATATATTGTTTTTTTCAGCACACCCAGCAGATTCCAAATATACCATTTTTATATGTGTATGTCTCATTAGGTTTTCAAAATAAAGCCAAAAATGGGAAAAAAGTGTAATTTTTCACCTCCGACTCAATAAAAACTAGTTCGTAATGTTATTTTTCTAAACTCTAATATCAAAAGCTGTGTTGCTAAATATTTTTAGTAGGTAACCGGTCTAAAATAAACAGAAATTGAGAACTGTAGACTGTGTTTTTCTAATATTTTATAGCTAAAAGTTAAATCACAAAAGACATCTTTAAATTTAATGCATGGCTGCCGTCAATTAAACAGCTCTAGCTGCCTGGGATGTTAAAATATGCCAACAAAACTATATATTTTTAGAAACTACACCCCCAGCTGCAGCAAATGAGGTCTTATTTGTATTTGTATCATAAATCTGATGTGCACAACAAATAAGTGAATATCACACTTCTAAAAATAAAATTTTTTTTTAATTAAAAGCGACAAGTTCATTTATGTCTTGCGCACTCCAGTCTCGTGCTACGAATACATGCAGCCCCTGATTTGATGCGCCAAGGGGTGTAGTTTCTGAAAATATATACTTTATGTACCATAATTTAACTTCCCAGCTGTCTAGAGCTGTCTAAATGTTTTAAGACAATTTTTTAACAAGATTCTCCAATCTGCCATATCTAGTGGTCTAGACATCTGGGAAGTTAAATTAGGGTACATAAAGTACATATTTCAAGAAACTACACCCCTTGGAGCTTCAAATGAGGGGCTACATGTATTTCTAGGACAAAAGTTGAGTGCACAAATAATGATGGAATATGTCGCTTTGGCTAGAAAATATGTTTTTTCTAACCATAATGACATGTTCATTTGTGTCTTGCGCACTCCAGGTTTGTACTAGAAACACATGCAGTCCCTCATTTGATGCGCCAAGGGGTGTAGTTTTTGCAAATATGTACTTTTTGTGCCATAATTTAACTTCTTACGTGAGCAGTAATGCCACGTCAAGGCTTCAACCCTAATTACTGACCATTCACACGCCTTTCATATCTCCATTCACTCGCAGAAGCACACACCATACTTTCCATACATTCACTCACAGAAGCACACACCATTCTTTCCCCTTAAAATCCCAAAGAAATGATTGTAAAGGGAGAAAAAAAAATCACTTTTACAGAAAAAATAAGTTTTGCAGTAAAAATGCAAGGTGCTCCAGCGATGAGATGGTTAATCACGTACCACACAGGCTAAATGGCTGATTTTAATAATATTTGCAGTTCATCAGGATTTCAAAAATTGCCTTCCTCTACCATTGGCTAAATTTGGTATCGGCCATTTTTAAAAAGGGAATGTGACTTTTTATAGCTATATGATCGCTGTGGTAACATTGGCTACCACAGTGATCATTTAGCTAGAATACTTAAACTTTTTTTTTTTTTTTTAAAGTTAAACTAGTTTATGTTTAGATAATTTAAATTTTTTTTTTACTTTTTTTGTACATTTTAATTTTTTTTACTTAATATTTTTTATTCTTTTTTCACAAGTATACCGTTGGAAAGGTGAGGCGATTACCTTTCCAACGGTATATGTTGGGGGTCTGTAGCTGCTTAGATGCCTGAGATACAGGCATCTAAGCAGCATGCCCCCATACCTCCTTTAACTGACAATTGTCAGTTTTCAATAAAGTTGCGCGGTGACATCATCGCGTCATTACGCGCGCCGTCACCGGCCGGATCGGGTGGTCCCAGTGATGGCCTTCAATATGAGGGGCAGATCGCTGGGGTAGGTGGTGATGGGGGTCCACAGACCTCCATCAAGGTAAGATAGTGCTAGCGACGGCATGGTGCCGTCGTTAGCACCTGACTGGGACTGCTAGCGACTGCACCATGCCGTAGTTAGCAGTCAAGGGGTTAAAGGCCCCTGCAGGCGACCAAAAGACTCACTCGCACAGTGTAACAGACTTAACTGTCATTTATGTTATAATTTGTTATATGCATGTTAGATAGTTTTTGTAAGTTTAAATGTGGATAGAGTTTACACTGTCCATGTTGCAGGGGGAAGGTGTTTGGGGTAGGACTGTTACTCAGAAGGAAATAGTTTTGTGATATGCTGAGTAATACTGGTCATAACAGTAATCCAAGAGATCCAGCATATTAACAAGAGTTATCAGAGTCCATCCTCATATACAAGGTTGATTAGTTTGTTTAGCAAACCCCCTGAAAAGGCATAAGGTCTGTATATTTTCACTATGTATTAATAATAAGCAAATAGATAGTTTATGGATAAGTCATTAATGCATATTATTTGTATTTTGTTCAGCTCTTACGGTGAATTTTTGGAGCTAAAGGAAAGTGTACAATAAAGCTTCATAAAAATCATCAGTAAAGTTTTGGCCATCATTCAGACGGGGTCTGCTACACACAGCCCTTTAACTCCTGACGGTGAACCTACGGATTTCCGCTCCCATTAACCCCTGCGATTCTGCATAGGTAACGATAATGGTCTCCCTGCTCCAAGAGTTAAAGGTCCGTATGAGCGACTCTATTGGTCGTTCGTAAGGACCTTTAGCTCTTGAAGCCAAGTTGCAGCACCAGGATTTTAAAAGTCTGCACGAGCGACACGTATTGGTCGGCTGCAGGGGCTTCCTCTGGCATCAACCATGGTCTCCCCAGGCCAAGTTGCACCGTCAAGAGTTAAAGGCCATGCGACCAACTCTCAATAGTCTCGTTTTTATGGCCCTTTAACTCCTGATGGCAAACCTACAGATTTCCGATCCATAGGTTCGCCTTCAGGAGTTAAAGACCTTTAACTCTTGTAGAGGCAAGACAGGCCAAGTTGCGCCGTCAGGAGTTAAAGGGCCGTGCAAGTGAGTCTATTGGTTGCCTGCAGGGGCCTCCTCTGGCATCAACCATGGTCTCCCCGCTCCAATAGTTAAAGGTCCGTACAAGCGCCTCTACTGGTCATTCATACGGACCTTTAACTTTTGGAGTGGGGAGACCAGTGGTTCGTCTTCGTGGGGGGAAAAAAGCTTCGTATTCCACGAATATTCGCCCGTTCCTGTGTTTGGTTTGGGCAAATATTCGTGTACATTCTTTGTGTTTGTTTTTTTCTTTGTTCTTTGCCGTTTTTTGTACAAGTGGTTAATACGGAGTTAACGTGATACTCACTACGCAGCAGCTTTGACATCAGGATTTTAAAAGTCTGTACGAGCGACTCTATTGGTCGCCAGCAGGGGGCTCTTCTGCCATCAACCAATGAAGTACAGGTGCACTTCATTGGTTGATGGCAGAGTGGGCCCCTGCAGGCGACCAATAGAGTTGCTTGTACAGACATTTAAAATCCTGGCGCCAAAGCTGCTCCGTATTGTGTACTGCGTTAACCCCGTATTAACCCCTTCTAGACAAAAACTAAGAAAACAAACACAAAGAATGTACACGAATATTCCCCTGAACCAAACACAGGAACAGGTGAAGATTTTTTCCCCCCACGAAGATGAACACGAAGAGTTGGACGGGGCCCATGTCTAAGTCTAAGCAGCTTTTTAAACTGTTATAAGGTAGCACCACCTTTGCCCAATGCAAGCCATAGCCCATTAGGCACCTTAAAAAATAAGCTCTTCTAGGGAAAGCCATACAATATTTTGGTTTGCCATAATTGTTGTCACCAGGTTTTCTTTTTGGGAACTGTAGTAATTGGTCCTCATTCCCCTATTCCAACTTCTAGATGTGCATGGGCTCCTCAGCCAGTAGAGGGCGAGTCGGCTTGGCTTGTCCGGCTTGCTTCCATTATATGCAATGTAAAGTTAGCAAAATAATGAATAGTCCAGATTGCCTGGGAAACTGATATATATATATATATATATATATATATATATATACACACATATAAGTAATTAACAATAGACACAAAGTATTATAGGCTCTACTGCTAAGCATATCTTTGTTAAACATATGTCACTTCCAAATAATTATTAAGAAAAATAAAAGTTATAGAACTTTCTGAAATTTGGAGAATGTTCAGTTGGAGAATATACAGACTGCTAATCTTTGCACTGCTTTTTTAGAAATGTTGTGCCGTAACATGTACAATGGAAAAGGGATGGGTATGCTATTCCAGGTTTATTTATCCAAATTCAATTTAGTATGTACTGACCCCTGCTGGTGAATACATAGAAAACTCTTTAATCAATAAATGAACATAATGGCTAAATATTTGTCATGCCCAGGCATATGAATCAGGATATAGATCCACAATGCACCTGATGGAAAAAACATGACACAGGAGAAGCAGGAACTTAGCGCAGAAGAACACGGCAGAATATTAGTCAAGGGAGACCAAGGTTGGGTATACCGGAGCAGGACTCGAGAAGTCAGTACAAAGGGATAAGGGAAGAACAAAGGTCAAAGCAAGAGAAGAGGATTCCCAGTCATGTACCAGTAACACTGTGGGGCAACGTAAGGACAACCCTGCCGTGAACCATTGCATGGCAGGGTACCTGCCATTAGCATTCCGGCCAGTGGGATCGGAGTGGCGGGGATCTAGGGGTGGGCAGGCGTGACATCATCATTATAGTAATTCTCTATCTCGGTACATTCAGGTATAGATTGGTTGGTACAATGTCTTCAGTTCCATACAGAAGCAATGTGTTAATATATATCGATGTACTAAGTAATTCTACAAAATGGATGTAATTCAGATACAGTTTCGAAATAAAAGTGAAAACATACAATATGACATTTAAGGAAAATGTAATTCTTAATACTGTGTTTTTAACCAAGGCAACAATTCTGTTCATCCATCTGTTGGATCCATTTCTGTCTTACTGGAAAACGGGCAAGGCAACAGATACACTACACAGTACCAATGAAATGGTCCTAGTAGACTTAAAAAAAATATACAAAAATAAAGTGAATTACAGCGCTTCTAACAGATATTTGGATAAATAAAATATATAAAGTGAATATAAAAAATAGCTGCCAGCACTTAACACATAACCCCTATGTGACAGTAAAACAAACAAAAGATAACTAAAGTGCAGCGCTCAGTTTGTAATAACTCTATATTAGTAGTGTTATGCAGGTTTATATTATATACAATTAAACATGTCCCTTCTTACAAGATAACACCCATCGTGTATAAAGAAAAAGAAAAAAAAATTGTATATAATACAAAACTGCATAACACTACTAATATGAGTGTCATCTGTATACAGGTGACATTGAAAGCCAAAGGATGAAATTAGTTTGCCAAGGGAGGTAGTATAAAGTGAGAACAAACAGGGTCCCAGAACTGGGCCTTGGTGTACATTAATTGAAAGGCGAAAGGGAAAGGAAGAGTTACCAGAAAAGAAGACGCTGATGGTCAGATCAGAAAGGCAGGATGTGAGCCAGGAAAGACCAGTGTCACAGAGGCCTAGATTGTAAAGAAGAAGAGGTTGCTCCACAGTGTTAAAAGCTGTAGTTGGAGGCGTACAAGATGTTTAACACCTATAATTTTTAAACATTTCAAAAAGTTTACCTTACTTTGTAAACTCTTTTGATTTAAGATTGCTATTGTAACAAGATTATAATCCTCATGCTACTTGTATTATTTTTAAAATTATAATTTTTTTAAATGGATTAAATGCATTAAATGTATTTTTTAAACAGAGAGAAAATCTCTCTCTTCCTTATTTCTCTTAGATCATCACTGAAGCTGGTCAAAGCTAGCAGCACTCTATAGCCATGCATTGCTGATTGTGATACTGGCGATCAGTAGTTCCAGCAGTGTCTGTTCAATCTGGACATTGTTTCCGGCACATACGGCAGAGAATGCACAAATTTAAGTTCAGGCATTTAGCCTTATTTACGTGTAACTGGTACTTGAGTCAGGTTTCTGGCTTCTGCTGGCAAGGGAAACTCTAGACTGCCTTATGACCATACCTCTTCAGGTTTGACCAAAGTCTTCTGATGAAGCTCTGCTTGGCTAAGACATTGGGACAGTTTTTTTCTTCTCCAGGCAGGGAAGTTGTGCTGAGTTTACATGAGTTTAGGGCATACTACAGGTCATCTAACATGCGATCCTTAGAACATAAAAATACATATTAAGGCCATTATGTGGCTAAATCAATGCAGATAATTAATTTAAGGAACGTGGAATTTCAACTAGGAAATGACAACCATACAAACGTACTTGGGCTAGTACAGTCAACTATGCTTACACACACATCATGTTTTATATTTATAAAGTAAATAAAAATGTATCTCACGCTTTTATCTATGTATATACCTTTGATGATAATTTAAGAAGAGAATTTCATAGAGAATAATTATTGTACTGATGCATAAAAGCAAGTGGGGTTTAAATCCCTCTAGCACTAAAAGGTTTGTAAACGGAAAGGGTCTGTCATAAACATCTCAAACTTTTGGCTGCCTCTGGTGATAATGGGAGGCTTTTTTAAAATAAAATATTTTTTTCTTGTACAATTCATTGCTTTTGTGTACAATTTAATCCATTCTGGAAGTAGATAATTTTTCACTGACATTTAGCGGCTGCTGGAGGCAACCACTAAGATGAGCTAGTTAGCAACTTAACCTGCAAAAAAAAACACAGTGGGACAAACAATTGTCTGCCTTCAAAGCAAATAACTAACATTTAGCAAGCATCTTTTTTTGTATTTCCAGACCAACCCCTCTTAAAGCAGAAAGAAGTGTAAAATTTTTTCAGGGTCCTAAATCTTCCTCACAGCCTATTCCTTAATGGTTTCAAGTAAATGACTATCCAGAGGCTAATTAGGCTGTGTTCTGTCGCATCATGTCAGGTCACAGCTGGATTTAGTCAGCATTAACCTTTGGGGAGAATTGGAATATCAGTATCATTTAAAATTAAAGATGCGTAAGCAGGCATTTCTGGAGATGTGAGAAAAGTAATTGTCTGTAAATTGTTTGACCTTGAGATTTAATTGCTTGCGCAACACACTTTCTAGTGAGAACCTTGGACAGTCTATATTCTCTTATAACCATGTGCCAAGTATACTGCAGATCCTATTAAGCTTTCTGTGGATTCTTCAGTAAAATTTTTAGAGATTGCTCCTAATACAAAACAAAATGCTTTAGAGAGAAGCCCTCTCTGATGAAATGTGGCTGCTTTGAAATAGATAGACTTGTTGAGTATAAGTTGCCTAAAATGTAAACCTTATATTTAGATAAATATTCGGCTGTGAAGCGTACCTTTTTTTTCCTCCTGCTAACAAGTTTGGATATTTTGCCTTATTTCTTTTTCTTCTAATGAGACAGCTTAGGCTTTCAAAGTCCCTGAAGCTAAGTATATCTCTCAGCTGCCTACACTCTTAATAATGAAACAATAATTATACAAATCCAAGGTGGCCAATCAGCTCTTTAGGAAAAGCCTCCAGGTATTCTATGAATTATTTATGTGGCACTCTGGCCAAGAAACCTACTTGTTAGCACTAGAAGCCTAATTAATAATTAATTACATGTATAATGCTACCAAAGGCAATAATGACAATATAAAGATTGCATATGTTTCAGATGTATGCACATTGTATGCATATTACTACAGCCAAAGAGATCGCCTAACTTTTGTAAATCATATTTGTCCAGTTCATCCAATGGGACCTAACCATTAAATAATCAAAATTAATTACTATGGCTCTTCTTGGTGCACTAAAGATGCAAAAAATGCTTTGAGGCCCTTCTACCCTTTCAACACTGAAAAATAAGCACATAGAAATTGTGTTCTGTTTTGTGAATTTGTGAACCACAACACAGGTGAGACACGTCCCTTGGAATGAACACAGGGTTTAGTTATCTTTGGAATCATGATAGTCAAAATATCCAGAAAGTATTTAAGGGAAGGTCATCTTGAAAACTAAATGCTCTCTGTGCTTTCTATAAGAACAATTGTGTGCCAAATCAAAACCATAAGTGTTCAGCTGCATGCTGGATACATGAAGCTGCACAGCTCAATAGCCTATCCAGATGATGCAACAATTTATCATGTTGCTAAATGCATCCAATGAATGACCATGCACACTTAATTCACTGGCCACTAGCCTCAAAGTGCCAGGGCTGATTTTCATCCACACTTCGTTCCTGTATACAGGTCATACACCTAGACAATTTCTTTACTGGTAATTTACCATAACAAAGCTGCAAAGGGACTTCAGTACAGGATTTTGTGTACCAATGTACCAACATTTTGTGTATCTGAGGAAACATTCCAGATACAGACATGAATACCACCCACATAATTAGATGGTTTTAAATTAAAACCAACAGGTTTTATTTCATGCATGGTTGTGCACATTCCCAAATGAAAATATTGAGTCAATTAACTCCCCTGAGCTCTACTTTAAAATCACTTTAAGACACTAAGGACTTCCCAGCAAAAATGATCAATAAGATACAATTTTGCATGATTGGAGAATTATATCGGAGATACATTTGGGCATTTAAGAGTAGCAAGTACTAAACTTAGCAGAGTAGGTGCTAGAGCATGATCTACGTAAAATGATGCAGATAAACCCTTGTTTAACCCCTTGATGACAATTGCCAGTCACGGAAAAACATGTCGTTAACGACAAATGACGTGCCAGGACCGTCATTTGTTAAAACGGGTAAAAAAAATCGATCCGTGATCCATTCAGCAACGCCATGATCGGAATCAGGGGCCATGTCTAGCCCCTCCCCGAGGCGTCAACATCCGCCATACAATGTATGGCGGCGGACGCCCGTTTTAAAAGCGTTTTGGAGGCGATCAACGATCACCTCCTAAACTTAAATGGTGTCACTGGAATGCCTCGATCAGGAGGCATCCAGCGACACCAAACACTTACCTCTTGACGGACTGTGACCGCTCCGGAGAAATGGCCCGGCTCAAAGATGTACCAAATAGGGCATCATGGGCAGTGGATCCCCAAATGCCAAAGTTCAACATTGAAAAATGTGCATGCCCCAAATGTGGCCAGGCAAAATCATTCATGTGGGATATCACTGCGCTCATGAGATGTTGCTGAACACATATTGGGGTGTTTGTGATAGTGACATATACGAGAACTTTTTAATTCATACCTGAAGTAAAATGTGTGTGAAAAAACAAATGCAAAAAAATGACTACCACAAAGTTTGACAAAGACTGGTGGTAGATATGGTGCATGGAAAGAGTTAAAATACTAGCATTTGAAATACCCTGGGGCGTCTAGTTTTCAAAAATATATGGCTTTATTGGGCATACTGAAATGGCCCGGCTCAAAGATGTACCAAATAGGGTATGGGCAGTGGATCCCCAAATGCCAAAGTTCAACATTGAAAATGCGCATGCCCCAAATGTGGCCCTTTTGCCCCCAAACAGCCAGGCAAAATCATTCATGTGAGGTATCGCTGTACTCAGGAGATGTTGCTAAACACATATTGGGGTGTTTTATGATAGTGACATATACCAGAACCTGTTTATTCATACCTAAAGTAAAATGTGTGTGAAAAAACAAATGCAAAAAAAATGACTACCATAAAGTTTGACAAAGGCTGATGGTAGAATTAGTGCTTGGAAAGGGTTAAAATACTAGCACTTGGAATACCCTGGGCTGTCTAGTTTTCAAAAATATATGATACCCGAAATGGCACATGGGGGGAAGAATTACCAGATTTGGAAAAAAAGGCTTTGAAATAGCAAAACGCTACCTGTACTTTTTGCCCCATAATGTGTAGAAAAAAGCAAAAAAACATAAAAACGTTGGGTATTTCTAAACTCAGGACAAATAGTAGAATCTATTTAGCAGGTTTTTTCATTACCTTTTATAGATGAGTAAAAGATTTTTCAACTAAAAGTTAGAAACAGTCATTTTTTTCTAAATTTTTCACCATATTTTATACTTTTTTTAATAGTAAATAATATGATACAATCAAAACAATGTCATCTAAAGAAAGCCCTTCTTGTCCTGAAAAAAACAATATCTAATGTGTGTGGGTTCAGTAAACGGGAAAGAAGAAAATTACAACTAAACACGAGCAGCGCAGAAATGTTAAAACGGCCATTGTCACGAAGGGTACAAAAAGTAAAATCAGCCTCTGTCACGAAGGGGTTAAATTAGTTAAGGGTAATGATGCCAATATTGTTCCTAAAATATGTTATCCAAGCCTTTTGTTTTTATAGAAAAAGTACTTAGTTTGTTTTGTATGTCTAAACCACATCTGAGATGCTTTCAAACCTGATGTTCTTTCAAGGACAAACTGAACAAAACCATAGAGAACATGGAAATCTCAAAGCAAAATATGGATACCAAGACCAGGGTTTCTCACACCATAACCATAGATTTTATGCCATTTAACCATGTTTGTTCTGCCCCCTTATTCATATTTATTGTGCCTACACAAATTATATTGTTTTCCCATGGATAGGACTTATTTTAATATAATTTCATATGATTAGTCCAACATTTATTATTTACCGTATTTGCTCGATTATAAGATGACCCTGATTATAAGACAACCCCCCAAAATCTGAATATTAACTTAGGAAAAAAAGAAAAAGCCTGAATATAAGACGACCCTAAAGGAAAAAAGTTTTACCAGTAAATGTTAATTCATGTAAACTATTTTTTTAAATAAAAGCTATGATTGAGAAAAATATTTTTTTTGTTTTTATTTCCTTGTATTTTCCAACCTGTCCCCCAGTTACGCACATCTGCCCCCAGGCTTGCCACACCAATATGGCACTGTGCCTTTTAACCCTCTATATGCCACTGTGCCCCATGGTATGCCTTTTGACCCCCTATGTGCCACTCTGCCTCCAGAAATGCCTTATACCCCTATATCCCATTCTGGCATTTAGGGGGTTAAAATGCATATAATTTGGGGCAGAGTGGCATACAGGGATGTATAAGGCATTCCAGGAGGCAGAGTGGCATTAAGGGAGTTAAAAGGCATTGTATAGAGCACTCTGCCTCCAGAAATGCCTTATACCCCTATATGCCACTCTGGCATTTAGGGGGTTAAAAGGCATATTATGGGGCAGAGTGGCATATTCAGGAGGCAGAGTGCTCTATTAAATGCCCCCTTAACGCCACTCTGCCTCCTGAAATGCCTTATACCTCCCTATATGCCACTCTGCCCCATACTATGCCTTTTAACCCCCTAAGTGCCAGAGTGGCATATAGGGGTATAAGGCATTCCAGAAATGCCCTGTGCCCCCATTTAACACACACACACACGCACACACACACAC
This sequence comes from Spea hammondii, assembly GCA_029215755.1. Classification (NCBI taxonomy): domain Eukaryota; kingdom Metazoa; phylum Chordata; class Amphibia; order Anura; family Pelobatidae; genus Spea; species Spea hammondii. The sequence goes on along the minus strand of JARDYJ010000003.1, from coordinate 74,687,668 downwards.
GACGGACGCAGACAACCCCCGCTGCTAGCCACACCTCCTTCCAGCTGTAGCGGACGTTGTCTACGCGAATCGCGTAGACGTCAACTCGCTGCCCCGGCAATACAGCAGGAAGCACTGGTAAGTGTGTGTGTGGGGGGGTGTTAAATGGGGGGGGGGACAGGAGGATCCAGGTCCCCTGCAGCGGTGCGGGGCATCTGGATCTTAGTCTCATAATCAGACCTCTATTTGAGGTCTGATTAGAAGACGACCCCGATTAGAGCATTTGCTCTGAAAAAAACCTTGTCTTATAATCGAGCAAATACGGTATATTATATTATAAAAAACTCTCAAATTTTACTTGGGTGCCAATGCTGGAAATATTTCTTGAACTATTAAGTCCCCAAATAACTGGGAAAAATATTACATACTAGAGGCTCTTAGGCCCCTACTTTTATGATCTAATACTTATACCTGGGAACTCTCCGGGTTTGACCCTTAAAATTAGGGTGTTTCCCGCTGCCGTCAGCAGGACTGCCCACCAACATCAGCTGGACCGCCCGCTGAAGTCAGTGTGCAGTCCTGGCCGCGTACCGCAAGGGAAGGCCCCGGGTAGCCGGAGCCGAGAAGTTCCCAGGTATTCTAATACTACACCCCGAGGTGTAAAGTACCGTATTTGCTCGATTATAAGACGAGGTTTTTTTCAGAGCAAATGCTCTGAAAAATACCCCTCGTCTTCTAATCGGGGTCGTCTTCTAATCAGACCTCAAATAGAGTCTGATTAGGAGACTAAGATCCAGATCCCCCGCACCGCTGCAGGGGACCTGGATCCTCCTGTCTCACCCCCCCCCATCATACACACACTTACCGGTGCTTCCTGCTGTATTGCCGGGGCAGCGGGTTGACGTCTACGCGATCCGCGTAGACAACGTCCGCTGCAGCCGGAAGGAGGTGTGGCTAGCAGCGGGGGTTGTCTGCGTCCGTCGCGCAAACCTTCCCCGACTGTCAGAGATCAGAGTTCCCCGCACCGGTGCGGGGAACTCTGATCTCTGACAGCCGGGGAAAGTATACGCGACGGACGGATACAAACCCCCGCTGCCAACTCCACCTCCTTCCGGCTGCAGCAGAAGGCGACGTCAACCCGCTGCCCCGGCTGGAAGCACCGGTAAGAGAGGGCTGAGAGGGGAGGGGAGGGGAGAGTGTGTGTGTGTGTGTGTGTGTGTTAGTTAAATGGGGGTATAGGGTGTGTGTGTGTGTGTGTGTGTTAAATGGGGGCATAGGGCATTTCTGGAGTGGCGTTAAGGGGGCATTTAATAGAGCACTCTGCCTCCTGAAATGCCTTATACACCTATATGCCACTCTGCCCCATAATATGCATTTTAACCCCCTAAATGCCAGAGTGGCATATAGGGGTATAAGGCATTTCTGGAGGCAGAGTGCTCTATACAATGCCTTTTAACTCCCTTAATGCCACTCTGCCTCCTGAAATGCCTTATACCTCCCTATATGCCACTCTGCCCCATAATATGCATTTTAACCCCCTAAATGCCAGAATGGGATATAGGGGTATAAGGCATTTCTGGAGGCAGAGTGGCATATAGGGGTATAAGGCATTTCTGGAGGCAGAGTGGCACATAGGGGGTCAAAAGGCATACCATGGGGCACAGTGGCATATAGAGGGTTAAAAGGCATATCATGGGCCACAGTGCCATATTGGAGTGGCAAGCCTGGGGGCAGATGTGCGTAACTGGGGGACAGGTTGGAAAATACAAGAAATAAAAACAAAAAAAATATTTTTCTCAATCATAGCTTTTATTAAAAAAAATAGTTTACATGAATTAACATTTACTGGTAAAACTTTTTTCCTTTAGGGTCGTCTTATATTCAGGCTTTTTCTTTTTTTCCTAAGTTAATATTCAGATTTTGGGGGGTCGTCTTATAATCAGGGTCGTCTTATAATCGAGCAAATACGGTAATTTAAGAACATAATTGCCAAGCCTGGGCTTCTTAAAAAAACCTTAAACTTATTGAATGAATATGATTTATTGTTAACTTCCAATCACTAAATATTAATTTGTCTGTTATGGAACTTACCTATGTGTAACTGATATTTACTAAACAAAATCCAACTTGCTACCAATAATTGTGTTAACCAATCACATTAACACTCTTTTTTTCCCCCATAGGTTTTTTTGCCATTCCCAAAGCTATAAGAAGTCCAAAATAATTGTAAATGATAATCTTTTTGTTCTGCTTTAGCAACACGATACACACTGACAAACAGTATTTTCCCCAGCTTGATCCAGGAACTGTAGCAATATACCAGACTTGAACATAAACAGAAAGCCACACAAGAGAAGCTTTGTAAGGAAACATGCTGTACATATACGCTGCATGCTACAGCATTCTCTCTGCAAACAACATCATTCATACTGTGATTTAACCTTTACTATGGAGATGTAGTACTGTGCACAGGAAATAGTAAAAGACATATGCTATAGGACACATGCCAGACAATACAGCAAGACTACCCTTTCACTGTCAGAAGGCGCTAATTTAGCTATTTTTTTATTAAGCTAAAAACCAAAATATATCCGGATAAAATAACTAAATGTACATATTTCCAACAGTCTTTGAGGTAGGCTATCAGTAAACCTGCTTCTTATGAGCCTCAATGATCTTGAATATGGATTTCCGATCTCAAAAAAGCTAGAAAGGCATAACATGGACATTAAACTTTTCATGCATGCTTCCTTGGGATACACTCAGCAGATTCATTCTGCCCCCTTTGTATTGATGGCCCATTAACCTACCCCTATATTCCTGGAATGCAAGCAATTTAAAGGGTTTTTTTCATGATGGTAATACTGATCTTGGACAAGCTAGTAAACAAATTAACAAGATAAACTAATATTGTATTAATATTTTGTCTAACATACACTTAGTTTGGTAAGATATTTTACTAGAGTTTTTACTGGAGGATTAATATGAGTCTTAGGTGGGTGCAAGATAAGGTAATATAACCATATTCAATATTGTGTGACTATAACAGTAGTAAAGTAATTAAGCAGACTTGAAACTTAGTACTTGAAAGAAAAAATGGGGGCCTGCCCAAGTGGGATCCATGAAAACATAGGCCTTAATATACAGAATTTAACATTAGCTATTTGTCTATCTTAGGGCTGCAACTAATTATTCGGATAAAAAACAATATGCACATTTTTTGTTTATTTAATAATTTAATGAACAAACTGGGTGTTAAAAACAGACAGCAGAATAAAAAATATAAAATTTACATTAACGTGTCATTGTACTCTGTGCACACAACACTTTTATCTCTATCACAATGTCATTTTTTCTAAATGCCTTCTTATTTTACTATGGTATTATAATAAACGCTATATATTTTAAAGGTACAATAACCCAAACACTATTTCTCAAACTAGGTTTTAATACATTATTTTAATTCATATGTAAACTTTTTTCATATTTAATAAAAACTATGAAAAATGCAATTCTTGTTTTTACTTCCTTTTATTTGCCAATCTGCCTCCCAGTTATGCACATCCGACCCCAGGCTTGCCACTCTGCCCCCCTGATGTGGCTAATACCCCCCTGATATGCCTTATGTCTCCCAGATATCTCTTATACCCCCTATATGCCACTCTGCTCCCCTGATATGCCTTATATCCCCAGTATATGCCACTCTGCCCCTCTGATATGCCACTCCACCCCCACAAACCTACCAATGCATGTCCAAACTTGTCTCAAGACTGGTGTCCAGTGGGGGGAGCTGGTGGACATCTGCACAATGCCGCAGGTCATGTCACGCAGGTACTCCGTCATAGAAGCCCTGGAAGTGGCGGGTAGCAGCCGAGGTTGTCTGCGCACATTGCACAGACATCCACGGGCTGCCAGAAAGGAGGATCCAGGTGCCCTGCTGCACTGTGGGGATCTGGATCTCAGTCTTATATTCTGACCACTATTTGAGGTTGGATTATAACACAAGGGCTATTTTTCAGAGCAAATAATTTTATATTCAACAAATCGATTAGTTGTTGCAGCCCTAGTCTATCTCCAATCTGTCTTGAGATATATCCACACCATATGCTAAATGTTTTGAGGGACGCGTACATTGGGCTCCATTGTATATTTTAACATCAAGGACAACTAAAAAAGGAGGATGGATGCAGCCATCATCATCGGTCTAAGATATCATAAGTCAACTATAGCATTTCTCATGGATGGCTTCCTAATTTTCCTGTTGATGTGAAGCTATGATCATCAGCTAGAAGCAATCTCTATGCCCATTCCATTACTGATCTTTAAATGTTTATTAACAACATCATCCAGGACTTGACACTGTGAGGTCATACCTCCAGGGATTATTTAACAGGGTCAGTATTTATTGTATCAATCATCGCACTTTGCTTAGAGTGGATGTCTTGTTTCTGACAAGATTTTTTTTCTTTTTAGCATTTTTCTTCGGCTCTAAAAATATTTCTGATGGCAGAGTTTCCTTAGATTCCATCTTTCCACAATGAGGTATGGTTTAAGCTTGTGCCATCAGTTAAAACTCTAGGCATCACTGTAATTCTGGATTTTTCCAGTAGATTCCAGTAGATTTTTTTCCTTATCTCCTTTATTCTGCGCTAGGCATTTCAAAATATACTGGAGTCTGATCTGCAACTTGACTCCGGCCATACATTTTTGGTATAGTTTATGCCAAAGTTAAATGCCAGCTCAAAGCCAACCCATTCAGTACCTAAACATGCATGGGGTAAGCATAAAGCTATTCTAAATCTAATAGAAGACTAAGGACTGAATAAGGTCCTTACATCAGCAAAAATGGGCAGATCAGATGGGCCAAATGGTTCTTATTTGCTGCCAAATTTGCTTCTATATATTTGGGTGATGCAGTGGTTATGGTTAACTGTGTAGCTATGGTTCGTGAAAGCTCTCTTCTTTTCATTTATGACCATAATTTTAAAATTGACTTCATAGCACTTCTGTATTCTCCCAGCAGAACCCTAGTAAAGCTCACCAGGTTTTCAATGATCCCAACAGTGAGGAGGCTCCGTAGTAGGTAGATATTTAACAGATAGTCCTACAGTATGCAAGGTGAGGAACACAAAATCAGAGAAATAACATGATGTTACCCAATTTGCCCCTTTTTTAGCAACACCACACCTGGTTAGCTATGGCAGCTATAGGGAGATAACACAGGCGGCAGGGGAGGGCTGGCAGCCTACGGCATGGGGGGCAAGTCTAGTCAGTGGCCCATTGCACCACCAAATCAGCCCATCATCAATCCCCATCTTTTCCTGATTTTCTAAAGCATATTGATGTAATGTCATTGGGAGTACATCAGTACGCTAAAAAAAAGTCATCATACACGGGATGCCTGAAGCCACAATTTAGTGTCACTTATCCTTTTTAATAAGATATGCAGACTAAAATAGAGTAATCAACACAAAACTTTTCCTCTCACTGACTTCTGGGCCTAGAAAGTTTTGTCCTTTGAAGTGACTACAAATTCAGGAGGGCGTTTTATCTCTGGATAACTAAAAATGACCAAATACACACCAGGACAGGCTCTGCCACACCGACACCCAAACACACACACCATGACAGGCTCTGCCACACCGACACCCAAACACACACATGCCAGGACAGGCTCTGCCACACTGACAGCCTCTGCCACAACGACACCCAAACACACACACCATGACAGGCTCTGACCTACCAACACCTAAACACACACACCAGGACAGGCTCTGACACCCAAACACACACACCAGGACAGGCTCTGCCACACCAACACCCAAACACACACACCAAGACAGGCTCTGCCACACTGACAGCCAGACGCACACACCAGGACAGGCTCTGCCAAAACGACACCCAAATACACACGCCAGGAAAGGCTCTTCCACACCGACACCCAAACACACACACCAGAACAGGCTCTGCCACACTGACACCCAAACACACACCTTTCATGAGTATACATCTCCCATACTGCAGAGCAGCATTTTATCTGGGCTGGTCAGCAGAATGTAAAAGATATATGTCCTGGAAAACATGGCCGATGTGGTCACCCTAATGCCCCCAGTCCCTTGTGTATTACCCCCTGCTAGCCTCACATTGTATATTTATTCCACCACCCAGTCCCCCTTTAGTGTTGATTTATGTGATGTCCCCAGCTGGCACCTCCTTGTGAATGAATGCACCCTCTCTTTAGTATCATGTCAGCCCTGATTGCATTTACAGGATCTGCCCAACACCGACATTGGAAGCATAGGACTTGCCACCTTTGCCCTCAAACAACCTGCCTGGGGCATCCTAGCCTTAAACAGCCTCCCTGTGCAATGCCCCCCTTACAAGTCCATGCAATCACACACATATTCGTTAATTTACTCATTCACAAACATTCATTCACTCATTCATATACTTATTCACAGATACACATTAATTCCCTTAATCACGCATACTCGTTCATACTCCCTTCCCCACCCCCTTACCTGAATTGCAGATCTCGGTGCAGCACCACAGGGGGCATTCTTCCACAGGGGGCGCTGTTTCTCTGTGCGACAACATCTCTTGTACTGCCAGGGGAAGCAGGAATGGAGCGGAGTCATCTGATGTGACGTGAAGTCACTTGACTCTGCTGGGTTCCTGCTTGTCCTGGGCGGAGCAAGAGACGTTACTTGCACAGCGTGTGTGAGCAATGCATAGGTAAGCAACGGCTGGCTTTTGTCCCGCATTAAAGACAGCCCTGGCGGTCGTATCGGCCACTTTCCTGGACTATTGTCTCTGTACTCCCAGAGTTAAAGGGATTTGGGTTTGGGTTGTGCACCTATTTGCTATATGCCTCTGTTAGCTGTGTTAATGAAGTTAGGAAACTATTTAAGTTGATGTCTATCCCAATAAAGGTTGTTCTGATTTGTTACTTGGATAGCAGGCGCTATCCATATGATGGTCCTGCCTGGGGTTTCCTCAGCCCTCAAACAGGGGTACCCTGCCTTAGGTACGATGACCCTGTAACATCATATACATAGATCACAGGTATGTGTGTTGTCCAGTGTGACAGCATATAAGCGGGAAAATGTCTCTAAAGCTAAGCACATGGGTGGTGTTGTCTTGGCTGACTTGATATCATACTTTGTTAACCACAAAATCAAAACTTTGTACAAGAAAGTTGCCATTGATTTAAAATGGCAATGCTCAATTATTTTCTATTTAAGAAGACATGCAAAAGGAAGTGATATATCTTCCTGCAATTCCAGCTGAAGGTCATCCAAGATCTCCTTTTTGAACAGCCCCCTACCCCTGCTTTTCTGGAGCCTGAAGATATTGCCAAACTTGCGGCAAACATTTCCCAAGGAAGACTCTATCATATGCCCCCACAAATAAATCACAGAGACATTGTAGGGTCTGCTGGAAATAGGCATAAGGAACAAAAAAATAATAACAATACATAACAATTATAAGGATGGTAATTTTTACTGCCCATCAATACTAGGTCTCTGGATCAGCAGCTGTTTCCAAAACTACCACACGCAAATTGATTTTTATAAAACATAGTTTTTATTGTAAAGTTTAGCTTACATTGGGATGTCCTTTCCTGGTTGGCAGGTAGAGATAATGTTATACATTTCTTGTTTAAAAAAAAATATCTCAAAGTATTATTAGGTTATATATATATATATATATATATATATATATATATTGTGAATCTTGTAAAATAAAATTCCACTTTGAAAACAAAAATACCATCACCAATGGGCTGCATATGTATTTCAGTAAAGTGTAAACAATGGAGAGTTATTGAAGATTATAGCAGAAGTAGCTCTAATTCATTTTGGGCTTCTGTCAATAATCTTTGAAAAATCTATCATTGGTTTGTACAGACCCATTTCTCCATAGGCTCTAATAAAATTTTAGATAATAAAAGAGAGTTATTGTTTTCACACATAACAAAATTGTTTTGTTAAATATTCATGGGCAGTCACCATCCTTGCACTTATCTGGTTATGGTACGACTCCTAAATAAACCTAGACCGCAAGGTATAAGTACTTTGTGATCATAAATCCATATATATGTATTCTCATTCAGCTTTCCAAGGTCGGATAAACTTAGGCTCACATTCTTTAACTTTTAACCTTTCTAGGGGGTTGGGCACATCACCCAATGGGTTACAGGCTTTGGACTAGTTAAGGGGATCAGAGAACATAATCAAACCATTCCATCATAGTAATAAACAAGATGGAGCTGGGTCTCCGACTCTCTAGGATGAGTTCAGCAGCTGGGGGAAGTTGGGCACTGGGACTGAGTAAAACACAATGCGAGAGATGGACACATGGAATAGAGACACAGAGACTGTTCAACAGACTGACAGATGAAGAATAAGAGGAGGCTGATGCAAGTGAGTTCTAGAAACACACCTCCAAGATGACCACGGCCTTGCTAAAGAAGCTGAGGGTAAAGGTGATGGACTGGCCAAGCATGTCTCCAGACCTGAACCCTATTGAGCATCTGTGGGGCATCCTCAAACGGAAGGTGGGGGAGCGCAGGGTCTCTAACATCCACCAGCTTCGTAATGGAGGAGTAGAAGAGGACTCCAGTGGCAACCTGTGAAGCTCTTGTGAACTCTATGCCCAAGAGGGTTAAGGCAGTGCTGGAAGATAATGGTGGCCACACAAAATATTGACATTTTGGGCCCAATTTGGATATTTCCACTTAGGGTTGTATTCACTTTTGTTGCCAAGGTTTAGACATTAACGGCTATGTGTTGAGTTATTTTGAGGGGACAGCAAATTTACACTGTTATACAGGCTGTACACTCACTACTTTATATTGTAGCAGAGTGTCATTTTTCAGTGTTGTCACATGAAAGGATATAATAAAATATTTACAAACATTTCAGGGTGTACTCACTTTTGTGGGATACTGTAGCTAAAAGTAATCATCTTCTTAGCTACATGGGTCTGCTTAATGTCATTTGAAAGGTATCAACATTAAGATGCCTGTTTTTGCATTCTCGGGTTAGATGGGCAATTCATCTTTTTTTGTGTGTAGCCCACATATGTAGATGTTGCTTTTAAAAGTTTAGTTGAAAACTATAGGCATCTGTGATGTTTATACTGTAGGAGAAGCTACTCAATTTAAATTTGACTTGATTATGACAGAAGGTCACATACTCTTTGGTTATTGTGTGATATGAAATTTCTCTCTTCTGCTATAATTCACTCAGGATAGTATGCTGAGGATTTACAGCTTGTGAGAGTCAGGGACCTAAAGTGTTTTTAATGGATTTGTTTGTGATGAAATAGTGAGAAGTAACTGCTGGGATAAGCATATTGCAGGAAGCCTAATTAAGTGATCTGACAAAGAAAATAAAGCTCCTTTATCAAAATAAAATAGAAAATGATTAAATAAGAATAAATTGAAGAGACATGTCCTCAGGCAATGAAAAAAACAGCATGGATGACCAACAATAATGAAAAAAAGAAGTATCACAAAGCATTTAAAAGTAACATATTTATGAAGAAAGGACTGCTAGAATAGCTGACAGGGGAATAATTGGAAGATTGGAAGTCATTTCCACGTAAGTAAAACCTGCCTTGTGTGACATACGAAATATTAAGCTGCTCTGCCAATGGTATTTTTTAATAAAAACCATTTCACCTACCAATAAAATACATGCTGCATTGGATAAGAAGATTAAGTCTCTTTGGTATAATGGATTTCTAGAATTATTTTGTAAGAAAATGTCTGGCAGAGGTCTCTTGTCTTGTATATGTTCATTATGTATTGATATGAAGCAGATACTGTGAGCAGTTAACACTTTTAAAACACAGCTTTTCCAATACATAGTTTATATCCTTAGACAATGATTTTGTTCATAGTGGTCAGAACTGACCCGACAACATCTCAGGGTTAAAGACCTGCTTTCTAAGTTAGGTTCCTTTTTGACTTCAACATGGTTTAAGATCAGGCACATTTTTGCATTAAATTCTGGATATCACAGATACTCTTTGGTATAGATTAGTCATTTATAGGCAATTATTTTTCCAAAATTTCCATAATTCAAAAATTAATAACCACAACTTTTTGTTTTCTTTAAAATAGAATACCTAGTTTATACACATACCATACAATTTTGTTGATTCTTCTGCTATGGGGATATAGTACAAGGAAAAAAACTGGGACATCCAATGTCTTCTTCCAAATGCTTCTACATTAGCCACAAGACACTAGGTGCAGGTACCCCCCCCGGATTGTGTGCAACATGTTTCTCAGCACCCTTGCACTGTGCTCATCTTCTTACTTCAGCTTACTGTATTTTACCTTGTTGGACAAAGTAGTTTCTCCATTTTAAGAAATGAATAAGAGCCAAACAGCAAACCAAAGGTAAATCTGATTTCCAACTTGGTTTTACAATGTAAGTTTTCTTATAGAATGTACGTATTAGGATATAGAATAGAGCACCTGTCATCTACACGGCAGATAAAAAAAAGCACCAAGTAAGTAAAGATTTAGCTCCACTGAATGCTCTCACCGTTCTGGCAGAACACAGTATTCTTGCAGGTTTTTGAGCCTGAGATTCTAGCGCAGCAAATATGCTGGGCAATACTTTTGGGGAAGCCGCAAAATGCTTACAGACAGGCACCATCAGGTTTAAGACCATTTTTCAGAAAGTCTTCTGACAAGGCACCATTTTTGGAATGTAAAACAAATGTCATCACCTGTGACCAAAGGTATTCTAAACACTGGCGAAATGGATGCCACTGCATTGCAGGGAGTCTGTCCAATAGGAGCCCACAAAGCTAGCACTGTGAAGCTCCCTACTCCGGAGCCAGGTATAATGACGAGTGCTGGGATATGATGTCTATTCCCAGTGCTCAGACGCAGGCAGTGTGTGTAGACATGTTACTATGTGTATGTGTGAGAGAGTATGTGTCTATAAGTATGCTATTGTATGTGTCAGTATGTGTCTGTAAGTGTGTTACTGTGTGTGTGTATGTGTTTGTAAGTATGTTACAGTGTTTGTAAGTATGTGTGTGTACTGATGCTACTGTCTGTGTAAGTTTGCTACATGTAAAAATTGACTGTCCACTGCAGCTGTTAGGACCAGGAACCAGATGGACACAAAATGTAAATTGAAACCTAAGTTGTAATAACCAAGCAAACAAAGCCAAATCGTGGTCTAGGCATGTATACCAAAAGATAAGCTGTGGTCAGGAACAAGCCAGGATTCGGGAACCAGAAGGGACCTCAGGGAAAGCCAATTAATCAAGGACAAAGGAGAATCCACTTGCAACCAGAAACAGCACAAGGGCAAGGAGGAAGTGAACCATTGCTGTTTAAATAACCTGAATGGGCTGGCTGTGGGCTGGATAATGGCTGGACCAAAGGAGAGTAGCCGCGGTAAATAAGGAGGACATAGTTGCCAGACAGGTGAGTAACAATGACAGGCTGTTAATTAGCCTTCAGCTGTGTAACTCTGACAGTGAGCAGAAAAGCACCCAGACTAGACTTGTGCATTCGTCTTCGGGCGAACATGAAAACGAGCACGAAGAGGCCGGTTTTTTGTTCGTTCCGAAGGAACGTAGAACAGAATACAGTGCCGGCAAACCGTAGGCGAAGACGAAGACTCACAATCACGAAGAATCGAAGATTCTTCGTGATCGTCTTCGTTTTTGCCGCGCAACCGCCAAAATTTCAAACAGGAGTGAGCTGATCCTCGTCTGTCCAATCAGCTCACTCTTGTGACGTAACGCTAAGGGTCTCGTCCAATGCCTGTGCTGCTGTTTTTTGAATTCTGAAGGCGCCTTTATAAGACCAGAGCTTGCCTGAGAGATCCATTCATTTTTCGCTGTGACTGCTTTGGCAACACTGCTGTGCTGCATCCGAGCGTTACAGAGAGAGATTGTTCTGTTCTGTGTGAGACTGGTAAGCCTTAGCCTGCCATTTCTCACTGTGTACTTCATCCTCACTTCAGTGCTACTTAATTAATATATTTAATAATAATAATTTGATTAATTTAATTTTTTTAAAATTAATTTGTCATCAACTTTAGTGTAAGTGCTGTTGAGTTGACAGTGCACCCAGTGCCTCAGTGGCACTGGGGTGCCCTTGCCTGTCCTGCTTAAATAAATTAAATAGAATTTATAAATTACAATTTAATAGAATCTATAATTTAATAGTTCATTATAATATTATATATATATATATATATTTGTCAGTCATATATATATATATATTATAGTATACTAGTGTAGAGTGTACTGTAGACATTCATCTACTAGTGTCTAATTTAAAATCAGTAATATTAATTAATATAATTAATAATTGAATTCATTATAAAATTATATATATATTTGTCAGTTATAGTTAGTAATAGTATACTAGTGTAGAGTGTACTGTAGACATTCAGAACATCTACTAGTGTCTAATCTAAAATCAGTAATATCAATAATTCTCTAATTCTTTCTTATCTTAATAGTTAATTAAATTAGCTATAAATAAAAGTAATAATATTAATTAATTACTACTAGCGTATAGTTCAGCTAATCTTATTAGTACTGGTGCTGCAGCTCTATAGTTTGTGCTTTGTTTTAGCAACAGTAAGAGACCAAGTCAATTTTTCTTAATTAATCTTTCATTTTATTTCATTTGTTTTGCTCACCTCAGTCCATCAGTGAAGTGAACTTGTTGGGCTAGTGAGTGCAGCCGCATAAGTGCTGTGTTTTTTTTTTATCAGCAAGCAGTGACGTTAACTGTTTTGCAAAGATTTTCTCATTTATTTTACATTTTATTTCAATTGTATTAAAAGTACCCTTAGTGTTTTGCTCACCTCAGTCCATCAGTGAAGTGAACTTGTTGGGCTAGTGAGTGCAGCAAGCAGTGAAGATAACCGTTTTGCTGTGACATTTTATTTTATTTCTAATTCTTTTCAAGAAAAATTGACTGTGACGAGCTGTACTAAGCAAAGCTTCAAGCTACTAGCTGTAGTACTAAAATAATTCTAATCTTCTTTAATCTTAATCTATAATATATTATAAATAATAATATTCTAATTCATAATCTATAATATAAGTAATTCTAATTCTAAATTCTAATTCATAATCTATATTCTTCTATCTATAATACATAATATATAAGTAAATTAGTTCTAATCTATTAATATTATATAACTTAATATTAATTAATAAATCATATACTGAATCTGATTTAACCTCACTTTAGCTTAGTGGGTTTGAGAGCGTCTGCCTAGAGGTAGACTTATAGTAAGGAAATATAGCTTTAGGCTAGCATAGTGGTAGGCTAAGCTCTTAGGCCCGTGTAAATTCAAATTAAAAATAAAATACTGCTAGTTATTAAATAGTTAATCTTGAGTTAATAATTTCAATAACTTTAGGATTTTGGCAGATTGCACACAGCACAGTGCAGTAGTGCATAGTTTTACTTTTTAAGCAGTAGCACTGAAGAGAACTTCCTCTAATTTTTTTTTTTTTTTTTTTTTTTTTTTTATAGTTTTTTAAACACTACACTACACTACACTACACTACACTACACACACAACACAAAATTTGAAATGGATCCTCCTTTTGGGACTAAGGAGGGACAAGCTCCATCTACCACCACCACCACCAGCACCACCACCAGCACCACCACCAGCTCTAAGATGCAGCCTTTGCGTCAGTCTAGTCGGCCAAGTAGGCCAAGCTCTCGCTTATCATTTGGGGAAGCATTGCTTGAAGGATCATCAAGTAAAGGAAAGGCACCAAAAGCAGGCAGTAGTAGTGCGGCTAGGCCCACAAGCTCTATGGTTTTTTACGGAAAGCCTAAAGCACCAGAAGCACGTTCAAAGTTAAAGGGTAGCACAAGTAGTACCAGCCCAGTGACTAAAAAGAAGTGCCTTTTGCCCCAAGCAGCATCTTCCCCATCCACCAGCAGCATGCAAGGTACCAAGCAGAGCCAAATTAGCAGCAAGACTCAGAGGGGTCCCAAACCAAAGCGATCTCATTCCTTTGTAGGGAAAACCACCACCACCACCACCCCCGCCTCTACCACCACTAGTGCTGCGCCTACTGTTCCCACTGGTACCGCCACGCCATGTCCTCCTAGTACCTCTAGCAAGCCACCAAGTCCTTACAAAATTTTTGTAAAGACAGTTAGAGAGAGGGCTACACATAGTGGAACTCCACCTAGCGAGGTAGCAGAGGAGCCTGAGACTGAGAGGCCAAGTGCAGAGTCTATTCTTCCTGCTCGCACTACTACTAGTCACGAGTCTCACGACGATATCAGTCTTAGCTCCAGCCTAGCAGGAATTCCATTCGATCTGGCTAATGAAGAGCTAGACTATGAGCCAGAGGAAGTAGAGGAGATGAGTGGTCAGGAATCAGATTCCTCAGGGAGCAGTGTCCAAATGACTAGTGCACAATTTTCCCCTGAGCCTCCACCTTCTCCGCTACGATCATCACCATCACCACCACCAGCAGCAGCAGCAAAACCTAGCAAATCTAAAGCAATTAGCAGTCCCACTATGGCCAGTACTGTTACCACCAGTCCCACCACCACTAGTTCTGCCTCTGTTCATCCACCCCGAGCAGTAAGAGCAGCACCCAAGGCACACTCCAAGGCTATGCGCGCCCCAATTTGGGAGCACTTTGAAAATGTTGAAGAAGGGCGCTATGGAAAGTGCAAACATTGTGAGAAGCTAATAAGCAGAGGGAAAGTGTCTGGCCATTTTACCAGTGCTAGCATGAAGCATCACCTCAGCACTCAACACAACGCTGTGCTATTGGGGAAAGATGCAGAGGTAAAACTTAGTGCAGGCAGCATAGCTGGTGGCCGTGGAAAAACCCCAACAGCTTCTTCTTCTGAGCCAATAGCAGCAGCAGCAGCAGCAGCAGCAACTAGTGCTGGCAGCCAGAGACCAAGGCAGGTTGGAGCACTGCATGCCCAGCCCACCCTGGAAGAATTTGGGGCATTCCACTCCAAGAGAACGATGCCCAAACAGCAGGCCAATAAAGTAACGCGACTTATTGGTCAGTTCATTGCTGTTGGAGGGGCATCCTTCTCCATGATTGAAGGGGAGCCTTTCAAACAATTGATGGCGGCTGTGGCTCCACAATACACAGTTCCGTCACGTTCCACTTTCAGCAGGAACATTGTCCCCTCGCTGTATCGGTCCTGTGTTGCAGCAGTGAAAGAGGAGCTTTCCAAGGCTGCTGGTCAGTGTGTTCATTTCACTACAGATTTGTGGAGTGCACCTAGCGCCCAGCATGCCTTTCTTTCTTTGACAGCACACTGGTGGCAGCCCGGTGTGTCTAAGGAAGTTGCTGCAGCAGGCTACCGATCATTCCTTCTCCATGCAGAAGTGATGGATGAAAAGCACACTTCCCAAAATATTCTGCATGCGATTAGGAAAATGTTTAGCCTTTGGGTGGGAGCAGAGGCGGGCACCAATGTTGAAGTTGGTTTTGTGGTAACTGACGGAGGTGCCAATATGGTGAAAGCGCTGCGAGATGGTCATATTGTTGGTGTGCGCTGTGCAGCCCACATCATCCATCTTGTAGTGAAGGCAGCAATGTCAGAAGGAACTAATGTGGCAGCAGTAGTTCTGTCCCGCTGCAGAAAGATCGCTGGGCACTTTCACCATAGTGTTAAGGCTAGCCAACTTTTGAGGGAAGAGCAAGAGAGGTCAGGTCTTCCCGTACACTGCCTACGTCAGGATGTCAGTACACGGTGGAACTCCACGTTAGACATGCTAGAGAGGATTTTGGAGCAGCAGAGGGCAATCCATAATCTTGCCTCAGAGCACAATATTGGGATTACCTCTCCATTGAATAGGGAGGATTGGACAGTGATCGCCCAGCTAGTGGCAGTCCTTAAACCATTCAGGGATGCCACAGAAAATTTAAGCTCAAACACTGCCAGTCTGGCCCAGGTAATCCCAGTGTTCTCCCATCTAGGCAGCAAGATGGATGTGTTCCTTGGAAACCGTGAGGCTGTTCAAGGTGGCACTCTACATCCTGACGTAGCAGCCATAGTCAGGAAGCTGAAGGATCTGCTAAAAGTACACCTTCGCAAGCGAATGGAAGAGAGTCCCGAAATGATGCTAGCGTGCCTTTGTGATCCAAGAATTAAGGGAAAGCTAGCTTTGAAATTCAATGTTCTCAGTAGCTACCGGGAGCAATTGGTCAACAAGGTGCGTGACTGGCAGCGTAAAATGGGAATGCTGTCCGAGGAGGGTGAGGTGCAGGAGGAGGAAGAGATGATGTGGTCTGCTACCCCTAGCAGCAGCATCAGCAGCAGTGCCACAAGCAGCACAACACAGCTGAGTGGAGCAGCTGCGTTTTGGGAAGAGGCACTTGGCAGTATAGTTGGACCATCTGACAGAGCTAGCAGCAGAAAGGAGAGTAGTGCTGCTGAAATGGTCAAACTTTACCTCTGTGAAGTTCCTTCTGCTCCTAATGTTGATCCTCTTAGCTACTGGGATGAAAAGAAGAGTGTGTGGCCTGCACTCTCATGGGTTGCGCAGCAGCTTCTATCATGTCCGCCAACCACTGTTCAAAGTGAGCGCGTGTTTTCTATGACTGGAAACATACTGAGTCCACAGCGCTCACGCATGGCACCTCATCTGATGGAGCAGATTGCCTTTCTTAAATTCAATCTGCCCAAATTGGGTTACCCAGCTCTTAGCTTGGAAAGTTAAATTTTTTCTCTCTAATGTTTAAGGTAGTTTCTCCCCCTGGTTGCACTTGCTGCGGTGTGGCAATGCCTGCTACCTCCGCTGGTGTAGCCAATTTACGCTAGGGCCTAG
This sequence comes from Spea hammondii, assembly GCA_029215755.1. Taxonomy (NCBI): domain Eukaryota; kingdom Metazoa; phylum Chordata; class Amphibia; order Anura; family Pelobatidae; genus Spea; species Spea hammondii. The sequence goes on along the minus strand of JARDYJ010000003.1, from coordinate 74,670,854 downwards.
TGTCTGAGCTCTGTAAGTCCGCTCCCAAACGCCTAGGACTGACAGTCTTTGGATGCTTTGCCCTGGGGTGAAACAGGTGAGTGGGTCGTCAATTGCCCACTCATTCACCTTTTTCCGTTTCCAACGCTGCTGCTGGTGGTGGTGCCAGTATCTTTTGCCAGTTCGCTTCCTGGCTGAAATCATGCCTCAGATGTCCCTAATGGAAAGGGTAGTTTCTCCCCCCTGGTTGCACTTGCTGCGGTGTGGCAACGCCTGCTACCTCCGCCGGTGTAGCTAGCTTATGCTAGGGCCTTGTGTCTGAGTTCTGTAGGTCTGCTCCCAAACGCCAAGGACTGACAGTGCTTGGATGCTTTGCCCTGGGGTGAAACAGGTGAGCGGGTCGTCAATTGCCCACTCATTCGCCTTTCCCAATTCTGCTGCTGCTGGTGGTGGTGCCAGTGTCTCTCTTCAATGCCAGTTCGCTTCCTGGCTAGTGTCATGCCTCGAATGTCCCTGATGGTAAGGGTAGTTTCTCCCCCCTGGTTGCACTTGCTGCGGTGTGGCAACGCCTGCTACCTCCGCCGGTGTAGCCAGCTTACGCTAGGGCCTTGTGTCTGAGTTCTGTAGGTCTGCTCCCAAACGCCAAGGACTGACAGTGCTTGGATGCTTTGCCCTGGGGTGAAACAGGTGAGCGGGTCGTCAATTGCCCACTCATTCGCCTTTTCCAATGCTGCTGCTGCTGGTGGTGGTGCCAGTGTCTCTTCTCTGCCAGTTCGCTTCCTGGCTAGTGTCATGCCTCAAATGTCCCTAATGGTAAGGGCAGTTTCTCCCCCCTGGCTGCCTCTGTCTGCGGTGTGGCAACGCCTGCTACCTCCGCCGGAGTGGCCAGCTTACGCTAGGGCCTTGTGTCTGAGCTCTGGAAGTCTGCTGCCAAACGTCTAAGACTGACAGTGTTTGGGTGCTTTGCCCTGGGGTGAAACAGGTGAGTGGGTCGCCAATTGCCCACTCATTCGCCTTTCCCAATTCTGCTGCTGCTGCTGGTGGTGGTGCCAGTGTCTCTTCGATGCCAGTTCGCTTCCTGGCTAGTGTCATGAATCAAATGTCCCTAATGGTAAGGGCAGTTTCTCCCCCCTGGCTGCCTCTGTCTGCGGTGTGGCAACGCCTGCTACCTCCGCCGGAGTGGCCAGCTTACGCTAGGGCCTTGTGTCTGAGCTCTGGAAGTCTGCTGCCAAACGTTTAAGACTGACAGTGTTTGGGTGCTTTGCCCTGGGGTGAAACAGGTGAGTGGGTCGCCAATTGCCCACTCATTCGCCTTTCCCATTTTTCAATGCTGCTGCTGGTGGTGGTGGTGGTGCCAGCATCTCTTCTCTGCCAGTTCGCTTCCTGGCTAGAGTCATGCCCAAAATGTCCCTAGTGGTAAGGGCAGTTTCTCCCCTCTGGCTGCGTCTGTTTGCGGTGTGGCAACGCCTGCTACCTCCGCCGGAGTGGCCAGCTTACGCTAGGGCCTTGTGTCTGAGCTCTGGAAGTCTGCTGCCAAACGTCTAAGACTGACAGTGTTTGGGTGCTTTGCCCTGGGGTGAAACAGGTGAGCGGGTCGCCAATTGCCCTCTCATTCGCCTTTCCAATTTTTCAATGCTGCTGGTGGTGGTGGTGGTGGTGGTGCCAGCATCTCTTCTCTGCCAGTTCGCTTCCTGGCTAGAGTCATGCCCAAAATGTCCCTAATTGTAAGGGCAGTTTCTCCTCCCTGGCTGCCTCTGTCTGCGGTGTGGCAACGCCTGCTACCTCCGCCGGAGTGGCCAGCTTACGCTAGGGCCTTGTGTCTGAGCTCTGGAAGTCTGCTGCCAAACGTCTAAGACTGACAGTGTTTGGGTGCTTTGCCCTGGGGTGAAACAGGTGAGCGGGTCGCCAATTGCCCTCTCATTCGCCTTTCCAATTTTTCAATGCTGCTGGTGGTGGTGGTGGTGGTGCCAGCATCTCTTCTCTGCCAGTTCGCTTCCTGGCTAGAGTCATGCCCAAAATGTCCCTAATTGTAAGGGCAGTTTCTCCCCCCTGGCTGCCTCTGTCTGCGGTGTGGCAACGCCTGCTACCTCCGCCGGAGTGGCCAGCTTACGCTAGGGCCTTGTGTCTGAGCTCTGGAAGTCTGCTGCCAAACGTCTAAGACTGACAGTGTTTGGGTGCTTTGCCCTGGGGTGAAACAGGTGAGTGGGTCGCCAATTGCCCACTCATTCGCCTTTTCAATGCTGCTGCTGGTGGTGGTGCCAGCATCTCTTCTCTGCCAGTTCGCTTCCTGGCTAGTGTCATGCCTCAAATGTCCCTAATTGTAAGGGCAGTTTCTCCCCCCTGGCTGCCTCTGTCTGCGGTGTGGCAACGCCTGCTACCTCCGCCGGAGTGGCCAGCTTACGCTAGGGCCTTGTGTCTGAGCTCTGGAAGTCTGCTGCCAAACGTCTAAGACTGACAGTGTTTGGGTGCTTTGCCCTGGGGTGAAACAGGTGAGCGGGTCGCCAATTGCCCTCTCATTCGCCTTTCCAATTTTTCAATGCTGCTGGTGGTGGTGGTGGTGGTGGTGGTGCCAGCATCTCTTCTCTGCCAGTTCGCTTCCTGGCTAGAGTCATGCCCAAAATGTCCCTAATTGTAAGGGCAGTTTCTCCCCCCTGGCTGCCTCTGTCTGCGGTGTGGCAACGCCTGCTACCTCCGCCGGAGTGGCCAGCTTACGCTAGGGCCTTGTGTCTGAGCTCTGGAAGTCTGCTGCCAAACGTCTAAGACTGACAGTGTTTGGGTGCTTTGCCCTGGGGTGAAACAGGTGAGTGGGTCGCCAATTGCCCACTCATTCGCCTTTTCAATGCTGCTGCTGGTGGTGGTGCCAGCATCTCTTCTCTGCCAGTTCGCTTCCTGGCTAGAGTCATGCCCAAAATGTCCCTAATGGTAAGGGCAGTTTCTCCCCCCTGGCTGCCTCTGTTTGTGGTGTGGCAACGCCTGCTACCTCCGCCGGAGTGGCCAGCTTACGCTAGGGCCTTGTGTCTGAGCTCTGGAAGTCTGCTGCCAAACGTCTAAGACTGACAGTGTTTGGGTGCTTTGCCCTGGGGTGAAACAGGTGAGCGGGTCGCCAATTGCCCACTCATTTGCCTTTCCCATTTCCTTTTCCATTTCATTATTTTCCTTCTGATACACAACCAACCAAACATAACACACACAATAACACATATAACACATATAACACACAGTGACATCACACATAACACACATACACACACACTTACAATGCACAAAACACAAGGACCTTTTCCTTGTTATTTGCCCTGGCCTTCACTCACTAATAGCATTACATTAACACTATAACTCACACTTCACCCTATAACATTTTTCCATCCACATACCTGCCAACAGACCCAACTTTTTCCTGCTTTTTTCCAGTCCTGTCCCATCTAATTTAGCTAAACTAGGTATGCAAAATGCAAATACACATAGGTAGTTATAGCTCGGTAGGTAACGCTACTATAAACATTTAATAAATATAATCAAGTACTAAATAATAAATCTAACTTTAAAATACATTTAAATAAACCCCTATTTTTTTTTAAAAAAAAACATTAAAATTAAATTATTATTATTTAGACATAATCCATCTTTAACCAAACCAGTGCACTGCTACTAATCTTAAACATAACCGTACATTAACCCTAAGCTATTTTTTAGTTCTTGTCCAACATTTTTCCATCAGCATACCTGCCAACACACCCAAGATTTTGGTGGACAGTCCTGCTATTTTCCAGTCCTGTCCAATAAGTAAGTTGGGTTGTTGCAAAGTATGCCATTGTAAATAGGTAGCAAATGTTAGGCATGTAAAGTGGTCCAAAATCAATTTAAAAATGTAAAATATTCCCTATTCTTTTATTAAACATCTATGGACAGTACACCTCGGTATGTGTGTGCAACTCTATTGGTCGTTTCGGCAGGGGGCTCGCCTGCCATCAACGAATGAAGTGCATTCTGCAGTTCTGCAATTCACTCGTTGATGCCAGACCAGCCCCCTGCCGAAACGACCAATAGAGCTGCACACACGTACCTTCACGGCAGCTGCTGCTGCTGTGATGTGTTATTAACCCCGTATTAACCCCTGCTAGGCAACCAGGAGGAAAACGAAGATTAAACGAGCACGAAGAATGTCCGCGAATATTCGCCCGAAGAGAAGACAGGAACGGGCGAATATTCGCGGAATACGAAGATTTTTTTCCCCCCGAAGACGAGCACGAAGACGAACACGAAGAGCCCCCTGGTGCCCAAGTCTAACCCAGACCATAAAAGTACCCCCTCCTCAACAATGCCCCCTTGTGGTGCAGGGCCGGGTTTGAGGGAAAAATGTGTGAGGAAGGCGGGAGCATGAACATCTGTGACTGGTACCCATGATCTCTTGTCTAGACTGTATCCCTTTCAATGGACCAAATATTGAAGCTTCTCACAGAACCAACCAGAGTTAACTATGGAGTGGATCTCAAACTCCTCATGGTTGTTAACAGACAACAAATGCAGTTGAGGAGTGACTGTAGGGAAACGATTACAAACCTGAGGTTTCAGCAGCGATGCAACACATTGTGGATGTGCATATTGGAAGGAAGGTCAAGGCCATAGGCCGCAGAGGATACGGAAAAGCCTCACATAACGGGGAGCCATTTTCTGGGAGGACAACAAGACCCTCTCCCCGACCTGCTAGGGATGATCCTTCATTGCCAGAATCGCCTGGAAAGTAAAAGTATCGAGAATCACGGAGGGTTGATCCTGTAACTCACCATGAAAGGGGAGAGTCAGGTAGTGGCCAAGACTGCACTGTTATGAGCAAATTCCGACGCGGGTAGCAGAGCCGAAGAGTTACTTTGATGGTCCGAGATGTAGCATGGCAGGAATTGCTCCAACGCCTGATTGGCCCTTTCCGCAGCCCCGTTCGATTGCAGGTGTTAGGCCGAGGAGAAGGAGAGTTGGATACCTGGTTACGCACAGGCAGCCTTCCAGAATCTCAAGACAAACTGGCTGACCCACATGGAATATATGACTTTGGGAACCCCGTGTAGCTGACAGACCCCTTTGATAAAGACCATAGCCAACTCTTTAGTGGATGGGAACTTTAATGGTATGCAGTGGATCATCTAAGAATGCCAGTCGACAACTATATCTGTGTTACTGATAGACTGTGGAAGGTTTACTATGAAGTCCTCTCACCATTGGGTATAGGCTAGAGAAGGCCCACTGGAACGTGACAGGTGATTTAGACTGCGCGCAGACTGGACAGGCAGCGACAAAGGCAACAATATCTTTGTTAAGTCCTGGCCACCAAAAGAAGCGGGAAATTGACCAGAGAAGTTGGTTCCTCCTGGAATGCCATGATGATTTAGTATTATGATAGGTAGAAAATACCTTGGTACAGAGGTACACAGGTACAAAACAGTGCCCTGAGGGAGTTTCAGCAGGTGCATCTACTTGAGAGGCCTGTATTCTCTCCCCGAGAGGAGATGTTATGCTGGTACGAATGGTGGCCAGTACTCGGTCTTAAGGAATAACAGGACTAAGAGAACTCTCCTCCTTAGCATTCGAAAGTTGTCTAGACAGGGCATCAGCCTGCACATTTTTGGTCCCAGGCAGTACAAGACCATATAATTGAAGAGAGATAGAAATAAGGCCCATTGAGCCTGCCTCGGAGTCAAGTGCTTAGTCTCAGACAGGTGAGGTTTTTATAATCCTTGAGGATCAGGATTGGCATGGAAGTTCCCTCGGGCAAATTCCTCCATTTTTTGAGAGTGAGTATTATCGCCAGCAACTCAAGGTCACCAATTTCATAGATGTATTCCTCAGGACTTTTTGGAGAAACACCCACATGGGTTCAACTGGCTCTTGGGAGTAGGATGTTGAGACAGAAGGGCGTCTACTCCTGTCTCAGATGCATCAACCTCATGTATGAATAGAAGTTCGGGTTTTGAGTGTGCCAAAATGGAAGCTGCGGCAAAAGCGTCCTTTAATGACTCAAAGGCTTTGATGGCCTCCAGGGACCAGTGAGATGTGTTACGTCTTTTTTGGTCATGTCAGTAAGGGGTTTTACAATAGAGGAAAAATTATGAATGAATTTCCTGTAGTAGTCAGCGAACCCAAAAAACCTTTGAAGGAAGCGGAGCCATTCGAGAACATCTAAGAGTTTTTCAGGGTCCATAGCCAAACTGACCTCTGAAATCACGTACCCAAAGAAGGGTACCTGTTTGCGTCAGAACTCAATTCTCCAATTTGAAAAATAGATTATTCACTCATAACCTTTGCAGGATTCGGGCAACATCTGTGTGATGACTTTCTATGGAGGAAGAATGGATCAGAATGTCATCTAGGTATATCACCATGCATTGTTGGAGCATGTCTGGAGGACATTATTTCTGAATTCCTGGAAAACCACGTGAGCATTGCAGAGACAGAAGGGCATAACAAGGTATTCATAATGGCCGCTCCTGGTGTTAAATGTGGATTTCATTTGCAGCCTTCCTTTATCTTTACCAAGTTTTTGGTGATGTCCTCTCACCCAATTGGAGGAACTGGCGCAAAGCTTCCACAGTGTGGAAGATGCAGAGGTGAAAATGGTCGTCAGAAGCAGAAGTGGTCATCAGAGAAGGCAGGGAAACATTTAGAGAGCATGAGAGATTGAGTGAGAATAAATGTGGGCACTAGGCAACAAATTTTGTCCCAGAATTAAAGATGCTCCCCGATTTTCGTGCAAACATCGACCAGCACATTTTACAACAGAACCCTGTAAGCTACCTTTAGATTCTGCCTTTTTACAGCAATCGGAGTAATTGCTTTGGATATATCTAGTTTAAACTTTGTGAAAGTTAAAATCGGTAGCAGCCTGTGGCAGAGCCAACATTACCCAATCCAGTGGCGTCGCTACAGGGGGGGGGTTATTCCTTGCCCCCCCTGTTGCCCCCCCGCCGAATTTGTAACCACCCAGGACAGTCCTTGACTGCTAACAACGGCATGGTGCCGTCACTAGCAGTCCCAGTCAGGTGCTAACGAAGGCACCATGCTGATCCTATGATCCCTTTGATCATGGGGTTAAATTTAGCCAACGGTAGATGGAGGCAATTTTTGAAATCCTGATGAACTGCAAATATTATTAAAATCAGCCATTTAGCCTGTGCGGTACATGAGTAACCATATCATCCCTGGAGCGCCTTGCATTTTTACTGCAAAACTTATTTTTGCTGTAAAAGTGATTTTTTCTTCTCCCTTTACCATCATTTCTTTGGGATTGTAAGGGGAAAGAATGGTGTGTGCTACTGTGAGTAAATGTATGGAAGGAATGGCGTGTGCTTCTGTGAGTGAATGGAGATATGAAAGGCGTGTGAATGATTAGTAATTAGGGTTGAAGCGCTTGACGTGGCATTACTGCTCATGTAGGAAGTTAAATTATGGCACAAAAAGTACACATTTGCAAAAACGACATCCCTTGGCGCATCAAATGAGGGGCTGCATGTGTTTCTAGTACAAACCTGGAGTGCGCAAGACACAAATGAACATGTCGTTATGGTTAGAAAAAACATATTTTCAAGCCAAAGTGACATATTCCATCATTATTTGTGCACTCAACTTTTGTCCTAGAAATACATGTAGCCCCTCATTTGAAGCTCCAAGGGGTGTAGTTTCTTAAAATGGATAAATTGTCTGAATGAGGGAGAGCATGAGTTAATATGTGGATGAATTGTCTGAATGAGGGAGAGCATGAGTTAATGTGATTGTGTGTATCATAGATGTATAATTGTGGAAGGGCAAAGATGGCACTAGCAGGATGTTTGAGCCTTGGGGAACAGGATGGCACAGGCAGGGTGTATATGGGACAAAGATGGCAAATCTTATGTGTGTTATCTGGGTGCTGGCCAGGTTCTATGTGGGCAGCGTGGTTGGGGTGTGCAACCTGTGATCTATCCCTGTAATTTAGGGGGTTTTAAATATACCTTTAATGCCGTGTTTTTATGTGAATTCCAATTGATCTGTACCTGCAAAGCTTGGTTTGTGTGTTCTTCTGTAGATCCATATCTGCTATGCTATGTTTCCATACATTATTTATGTATACCTGCAAATACAGGGTTTGTATGTCTTGTTCAGTTGATTAATACCTGCAATGCTGTTTCCATGTATTGATTTGATCTATACCTGCAATGCTACATTTCAGATATTATTATTGTATACCTGCAAATACAGGATTTGTATGTCTGATTCTGTTTATTTGATATATACCTTCAGTGCTGAGATCACAAGTGAATTTCAATTGATCTATACATGCAAAGCTGGGTTTGTGTGTTAATGTGTTGCTCTATACCTGCTATCGGCAGCAGGGTCTAATATTTATATATATATTTATATATATATCGGCAGCAGGGACTAAAATTAGGCCCTGAAATCATTTAGTGGAAAAGTTAAGGTATTGTGTTGTTTAAAGGATTTCAAGGATTAGTCGTACTAAATTGTGGCTTCAGGCTTCCCATGTTGAATGATCAAGTATTGTATTGTCCAATAACAATAGTATCATTCCATAGCACATTACTTTTGGCAATATATATATATGTGTGTGTGTGTGTGTGTGTGTTTTCAGTGGTATGATTTAATGGTGGAAATTATTAATGCCCCCCCAGTTTGACTGTGGTATCTTGTGTGCTCCCCCTATATATTGTTTCTAGAGTCGCCACTGACCCAATAAATGTTCTTTCTAGAAGATCTCTTCCTTCTCATTGCTCTCTCACAAAAGCAGCTTGAACTGATCAATAACAATCAGCAACTTGACATTAGAGTAGAGATAACTTAACGGGGAAGAATAATTATGCAGATTCCTGGAAAAGGAAATTAATATGGTTGCTCCCATGGTACACATAAGATAGGATTGTAATGCATACAGCTAATATTTCAGTTAAACTGTTGAAACTTCCCATACTTTGAACCACAGGATGTTCTATTACGTTCTCGGTTATCTAAATTATGTTTTATCGGATGTAATAGTACGTCCTGAGTCATGAAGGGGTTAACGGTCCACAGTAAACCCTGTTTTCACTACATCCTAGTGTTACCTTTTCCAGACTTCATATGGTGGTACTAGCCATCACTGATATCAAATGCCCAATACTGCAGAAAATAAAGCAGCATTTAGCAATGTGTGGCTTGTTACCAGGCACCATTTCCAGCATCCATATTTTTTAATTACATTGTGTTATGTAATAAGAGCAGTATGTAATACCTTAAATATTTAAAGCATAATAAAAAAATATAGCACAGACTGGTGCACCATGTATTTTAATAATATTCACTACGTGTGCCCTTTTTCAGTTACTTGTTAATCTGGTTAAAATAATTGCCATATGAATTATAGACAGAGAAACCATTACCCCAAACATTTAGGGAAAAAACTAAAGCACTATGAACCATGAGTACTTAGAATAAACCAACCAACCAACCAATTAATATATTAAGTGTTTACTTCTTCATTTGTTTTGGCACATCAATAACTAAGGGCTAAAGAGCATTTTCTTCCCTTTATGGCCTTTGTTACCCATGAGTAACTTTAATCATTTTTTTCATACTTGTCTTTAATTTGCTAATATCCACAAGTGTTTCTTTAGAAAAAAAAATATTGGGACAGTGTTGCCTAGGGATAAAGCATCATTAGTTACAGTATGTAGTTTGTTTGAAATATGTGTTCTAGTACTTTAATATATAAGTACCGCCTTGTGGAAAACTAATTACTGAACCACTGAGAGCTTCATAATGTCCTGCGTTTAAGTCCTGAGCATCATACATAATGCATGGCAAGGAGTCTCTGCTCTCTGATTACAGAACACTGTCATTAAGTGAGCAAATTAAAGATGTGAATAATTCACAGACTGCGTGCATTGTCGCTGCTGCATTGTGAAATTAGAATTTCTAATAAGTACTGCAATTTTTTTAACCCAATTAACACAGCGAACATCTTGAGACTGAACAGTACAATAAAAATTATAACCTTATTTTTTTGCTTTGCAACAAATTAAATACTGTACTTAAATTTGTAACATTAATTGCTTTCTTGCAGGAAACTACTGTTTTAATCAAAGTTCAAATATTTACACACAAGCTGAAACACATGCATGAGCTGACTCAGATAAATCCCTCTGCTTCTAAATATTTTACTAAAGGCTGACAGTTGTATTGTAGAAGGGCATGCTCAAACTAAATATTAAGTGTTACATTAGCAGGAGCTAATCACTGTACTGGCTTCTGTAACCTTTCTGGTATGTAAGCAGGCAACATACATCTGCGTTTGCCTTACTAGTGAACCCTTTATTATTACAGAAATAAAAATGTATTGTTTCTGCTATTATTGACTTAAAGAATTAGGCTGAAAATTATTGTGTAGAAGAAAGCTTTGTATTATTCCAACTACATAAAAAACTGATGCAATTTTCTTACCTCAGGCCACTATTAGAGAAGATGATATATTTGTTATGAGTCTCAGGTCAGCATGAGGTCCAGGGATATGCATGTTGATCTGCCGTATGATCCGGATTCTGCCATTATAGATAAAACGCATTTTCTTTTAAAACCGGTGAATTCGCTGTTAAGTCTAAGGCATCTGTTGGCTGTTGCATGCTGTTTTTTTCTTTATATCCAAGGTAGCTTGCTTCCACTGAATGAATAAGTTAATTGAACAAATAAAATTAAATTGCTCCAAAAAAGACATAATAAGCCAAGCCAAGCAAGAATTCCATTTATCCTGTTTGTTTGTTTTTTAAATTGTTTGTTTCTTCTATAAAATTTGTAGGAAATTTAAAAGATTGCTAGTGAGGACATTCACAATATAATGTCCGGAGAGATGGGGAAAAGCCAGAGAAATGAAGAAGGGAAAAAAAGAAGCCTGTCAGTGCAGAACAATCTGCATATGGAAATCAGGGTAATCCTGGGTACAGTTTTATTTAACTATGATGTAGTGTTTTTTTAATTAGGTTGGAACCTAGACTATGAAGAGTGGAAAAAGGGAGGGAATACAGAGCATGCATGCTGGAGTGAAAAAAGAGAAGCAATGCAGCTAATAACTAAAAATAATACTAGTGTGTTCTCTTTTGTAAATAATCTTATTACAGAGAAGAATATAGCTGTACGCTCTTAATTTTTTATACACAATGGCTGTTGTGTATGCATGCTTTTAATCTAAATCCTAGAGAGTATTTTTTTTTAAATCTGATATATTAATCAGTTTACTTCTAACCTTTCATTGATAACACCTGAAAAAGAAAACTAAAGCTGAATATGTATAATGCACACACCCCTGCACAAATATATTGTACCTGACAGAACACTCTTTTTTTACATAGTGTATACAGCAGGTTTCAATATTTGTAAAGTTTGCGCACACGCACAGGTTAAATAAAAACAAATCATTAATCAAAATCCTAGCTCTTTTGAGCACTAACAAAACAATTTTCCAGTCCTAACTAAGATTGGGATGACTACACTGTTTTCCCAATAAACAATCCTTTTTTCAAAACCAGTTTTAACTCCCAGCTTGTTGGTCCAAAACTAAGCTTTGTGTCCTTTTGACGCTTTAACTCATCATTCAGTTAAATGGGCAGCAAGTGTCATTCTCACTGCTCCTCAGTGTTTCCTCAGTCCAGGATTCTGCCTCAGCTGAGGCAGGGTTTCTGGACCCCACCGGTCATCCTGGAGTCAGCTGATGGTTAATCACAGCGACCACTGACTATCACATGACAATGTTGTGAAGTGAATGTTGTCTCTGCTCACTGATCGTGAGGGACAGAGAGGGAAAGAAATACAGGTACAGATACACTTAAAATTTTTTTTATCATTGTTACATTTGTTTATGCCCCATACCTATAGAGTGGAGGGAAAATTTGTCCTATAGTTCGGACACCATATTTGAAATACCCTGGGGTGTCTAGTTATATAAAAATTTGGTTATATTGGGTAAACTAAATTGGCCTTCTTAAAAGGTATCCTACATATGAGATGGGCACAGTATGACCAGATGTCAAAATTCAAAGTAAAAAAACTGAAATGCACATGTCCCAAATGTAGCCTTTTAGACCCCAAACTACCCAACAAAGCATTATTAAACACTCATCTACAGACACCAGACAAGCCAGAAGGCGTGTTTTCCCCTCAGAAATCTCATGATGCTGCAATATAATTGCATAATAACAATAATTATTGTTGACCTTATTTGCATTCGACTACCCAGAATCCCTTTATAGTTGTGGCAGCATCATAAGATTACTGAGGGAAAAACAAGCCTTCTGGCTTGTCTGGTGTTTGTAGATGAGTGTTTAATAATGCTTCTACTACCCCCTTCATTTTAAGTGGAAGGGTTTTCCATCACCTTTACCCACCATAACTTATGTAATGGTATTTCTCGTGCTACCCCAAGCCTTGAGTATTACGCCAGTATTACAACCTCATGCTGACGAGTCCCATTAAGGACGAAACAGCTGTCAATGAGTGGTGATCTGGCTACTGCACCTCTTACCTGAGTTTTGTCTAAAGGCTGTCTTGAACAGCGGGCTATAACTTTCAACTTTCACCATGTTGATATATTATATATGATTATAGGGGAATATTTGTGATGAAGACAATAATACATGTTGGAGCCGAAGACAATAATACATGTTGGAGCCATGATGTATTTAAATGTTAGGATCTGGAATTTACATTTAAATTTTAATAGACTGGATAATCAGTGGTGAATTTAGCATTATATAAATGTGAAAAAAACTTGGTTTTATTATTTTGTTCCACTAAACTTTTTTTTATCTGGAGGCCATTGTAGTAATTAAGATGGCTTTCCATGCTTAAACATCACACTGAGCTTATTCCCTATAGCAATGCTAATGAAATCCTGCATACAGAATGATATATTTTCCTCCTTAGATTTTCATTACTCAGAGTATCTGTCTAAAGAATTGTTATTGTTTACCACAAGGCACTATTAACCCCTTAACGACAATTGACGGTCCGGGCACGTCATGCAAAACCATTCACTTAGCGGCAATTGACATGCCAGGACCGTCTTAGATTTAAACGGGTGTAGAAAGCGATCTACATTCGCTTTCTGCAACCAGTGTTGCAGTAATGCCTCAATGTTGAGGCATTCAGCAACACTGGGATCGGCATCAGGGGCCATGTCTGGCCCCTCCCAGGGGTGTCAACATCTGCCATACACAGTACAAGAGGCATTTAGCAACACTGAAAACCCACCCCAGGAGAAAAAATAAAGGAGTTGCCAAAGTTTCCAAGAGGGTCTTTCCAGACCCTCCTGAGAACTCTGGCTTCCCTTGCAGGTTGAATACAGGTACTGAAAGGTCAATGAAGCCCAGCTTTCTAATCACAATTTGATTAGTAAAATAACGAAAAAATAATAATAAGAAAAAAATAATAGTTAAAAACAAGCAATATGGTTTATGTGAAGGATCTAGTGTGTGAGTGAATGTAAGGGAGCAGAATTGGCTCTTATACAAAGGCTTTAAAAACTGAATAGCAGCCTATAATATAATACTTACCATTCAGCCAAAATATGGATGTTACTTAGAAATTAAGCTCAGTGCCCTAATCTGGTTATCTCCTAAAACAGGAGGGTACTTGAAAAAGCAATGATATTTAAGTTCAAATATGTAATTGCTAGATGTTGCAAAGTTTTACTGACTAAAATTTTTTAATCGCTAGAAGAAAAATTAAGAAAACATCTAAGGTTACAAGGTTTAAATGAAATCATTTTTATAGGTATTCTTCATTAAATGTTTTTTTAATGACTTTCTATGTATTTGCCACACCTGCTGAGACTACATACAGAACATTACAAAAAGTGGCTGTAGTAATAACAAACTGCATAATAAAAATACAAAAACATAACATTGATTTTCTTTATTTTATTTTACGACTGTTTAGCCAATTAACTACAAACATATTGGTAATGTAATTCAGTATTTTCTTTGGGAGAATAATCCCCAGGCTCACTGACATTGTCATCCAGAGACCTAAACTAAAAAGTGGGCTGGCAATCACCCACGTAATGATGTAATTTTAACTGATTATCAGATATTCCCTTAGACTCTTGCGCGCCTCATTATCATCTTTCCACTCTCCCTTTTCCATTAATCAAATGTAACCTTATTAAAACCCATGTTAGGTAGGCACTGCCAAATAATGGATGAACATGCACATCTAAAACAGAAAGATTTCTACTGGCTTCACCACGTTGCTGTGCTTTATCCCAAAGGTCCCTTATCACATTATATTTGAGAGATTTTGAACTTACAGTGCATAACAAACTGGCTCCCCTCAAATGCTTTGCCTGTATATGTGCAGTGTGTACAAGGAATGGTGTGTAGTGTTCTGTGTGTAAAAGGGCATTTATTATGTGAACGAAATGCTAAAGCTGCTTCTTTATATTTTAGTCCAGCTACAGTAACTATTGCAAAAAAAATTAAAGCTAGTACAAACGCGGAAAAATGGCAACAGATACAATATATCCTTGATCATGAAGGGGTGAAAAGAAAGCTGTTTTTGCATGTAAAAAGCACGCAAGTGTAAATAAACATGCTAATACCAGAACATGATGTCACACCTTAGCTCTGTAGAACCTGAACACCACATGGTCCAACAAAGGCACATATCTCCTGATACCTCACCAGGGTAAATTAGATGGTGCCCCTGCTGCCCGAATGCCTATTGCATTTTGGCTATTGCACCATTACATTCTGTAAATGCATGTGTCCTGTAATTTTACAAGGTTGGAAATGGACAATTTTAAGCACAAATGTATATATAAAGCACTGTGCCCATTTTGGTATAAGGTAAAACAAGTGTGTTCACTTAGATTTCATGTGTTAGGATTAAATACATTTGAATTTATGGACCTCAATGAGTATTGATTTCTTTTATAAATGTGATTCAAAAGATTTATTTTTAAGCGCTTTAATAAAACATTTAATTTTCCTCTTACTAATCCTTCAAATTGAACGTCTTCACTTTCAAGATGACATTGCATTAATCAATATTTATTGATCTTATCTAAAGCAGGCCTATGTATATTCAGTCTTATAAATCTTATTTTCTGTCTGTTTTGTTATAAAAGGTATTTCTAATTTAATCATGCTGAACCAACAAGATTATATATTATTTGTTATGTGTATATAGGGGTTTTTTTTTTTTTTAATTCCTAAAAAAATAATAAAATATGGTGAAAATTTTTTACAGAAAAGTACTTTCTCACTTTAATTTGAAAAAATAATTTTACTCATCTACAAAAGCTAATGAAAAAAACTGCTAAATAGATTCTACTATTTGTCCTGAGTTTAGAAATAACCAATGTTTTTTAAAAAAAAATTATTTGCGTTATAGGGCAATGCACATAGCATTTGGTATTTCAAAACCATTTTTCAAAATCTGGTTGTTCTTCCCCAATGTGCTATTTGGGACATCTATAAAGCTAGCCAAGTCAATTTATTCCATCAAACCATATACCATATTTCCCCAAGTATAAGACATTCCCATATATTAATTTTGGGGGCCGAAATGTAAAAAAAAATATCTTACATAAAGTTATTGTAATGGCTGCCTGGGCATGATATGAGTGTGATTGATGTTAGCTGCTAGCAATTGTTAGCAATCACACTCCTATCATGGTCAAGCAGCCAGTACATGCACATCACTTTCAGCTTCCCTGTGCCCCTACACACGGATCCATGCTATCTCACAAACACACACATTCATTTTCTCCTGCACTTTACCTGAACTGCAGATCTTGTGCTGCCCCTCGCAGACTTCTGTGGGGGGCGCTGTTTCCCTCTGCGTTGCTCGAACAGGAACAGGAACTGAGCGGAGTCATGTAATGCTATGTGCATTCACGTGACTCCACTGGGTTCCTGTGTCGCCGCGACAGATCAAGAGACGCTGCTGAGCAATACAGGTAAGCAGCAGGTCCCCTTTCCTGTCCCATTTCCAGTAAAAAAAAAAACTGTATAAGACTAACCCAATTTTTAGACCCCAAGTTTTTCTAAAAAAGGTGAGTCTTATACATGGGGAAATACGGAATGTTGGAAAACAAGACACCCCAGGGTATTCCAAATGCTGATATTTTGACCCTTTCCATGCACTAATTCTACTATTAGCCCTTTTCAAACTTTGTGGAAGCAATTTATTTTGTAATTTTCCCACACAAAGTGTAATTCAGGTATAAATTTACAGCTCCTGGTGTTTGTCAAAACAACACCCAATATGTGTTCAGTAACATCTCCTGAGTACAGTGATACCACCCATGCTTGGGTTTGACAGGTTGTTTGGGAGGTACAACACCACATTTAGGAGGAGTGCATTTTACAATTTAAAACTTTACCATCTGGTCATCCCCCACCCCATGTCATGGAAGCACCGCCCCTCCTGTATAAAAAGCCTCTGTTCTGCCCACTCTGTTTTTTTCTCCATGGTCTGCTGAGGGGGGTGGCTTAGGAGCAGCATGCTGCATCGCCGCCTCCCTTCTCGGCATTCCCGCTACCACGGCGCCCACGAACCTCACTCCCCGTGAGGACACGAGTAGGGGCGCTCCGGAGGATAAAGCCCGCGAAGGATGCGCCTTCCCCGTCGGAGGTGGGCAGCCGGAGCAGGCTGCTGCCGGCAGGTACGCGCCTGACAGGACCCCCTCCCCAGGCGAGCTCTCCGAGGGCGCCCAAGGCGAGGGCGATCAGGGTGGCGACAATGGAAGGAACGGAGTCTGGCAGGAGTGTGTATCAACTGGTTCCCAGGAACGATCCGCCACCCCGTACCCTTTCCAATGGATGAGGTATTCAAGAGGGCCGCGTCGGATCCGGGAGTCAAGAATGTGTTGGACCTCGTATTCCTTTTCACCAACCACCTCAGTGGGTTGAGGAAATACAGGATCCGGAGAGGGATGAGTAGGAGGAACTCATGGTTTGACTAAGGACACGTAAAACACAGGGTGAATACGAAAGGTCTGAGACAGGTCTGAGGCAGAGACGAACTGCTGCGGGACCAACCATAGTAATGACAGAAAAAGGTCCCAGGAACCGGGGACCAAGTTTCTTGGTTCAACAGGACAGGCGTAGGTGAGAGGTAAAAAGCCAGACTTTGTCTCCTGGTTGATAGCAGGGAGCTGGTGAGCATAGTCGGTCGGCGTAGGTTTTATACCCTTTTTGTGCCCTGATGAGATTGTGTTCAATGAAACGAAACGACTGAAGGAGCCATCGGAGTCTTGTGGCGGCCTCAGGCACAGAGTCCGATACAGGGGAATCAGATAACGAGGAAGGATGGTAACCGTAGTTGGCAAAAAATGGAGAATACCTAGTGGACCTCTCTGTTTGGTTGTTGTGTGCATACTCAGTGGTAGGCAGCAACTGGTACCAGTCATTCTGCAGGTACGTTACGAAGCAGCACAGGTACTGTTCAAGTATTTGATTAACCCTCTCGGTCTGGCCGTTGCTCTAGGGATGGAACGAGGAGAGCTTGGGCTGTATATGGAGTCCTTGACAGAAAGTGCGCCAGAAACAGGAGGTGAACTGTGTGCCTCGATCGGACGTGATGGTGTTGGGAAGCCCGTGCAAACGCAAGACTTCTCTGAGGAACAAGTTGGCAGTCTCCATTGAGGTGGGTGGCTGGTATGAAGTGGGCCATCTTGGAGAAACGGTCCACCACCAACAGTATAGTTGTGTAACCTTGTGAAGCAGGCAACTCAACGATGAAGTCCATTGCCACGTCAGTCCACGGTTGTTTGGGGACTGGAAGAGGAGCCCGGCTGGGTATTGTCGAGAGGATTTAGTGCTAGCACACACTTGACAGGCGGACACGTATGCTGTAACATCCTTATGCAGAGCTGGCCACCAGAACAAGCGTTTGATGAGATCTTTGGTCTTCTTGGTTCCACCATGCCCAGTCATTAATGTCGTGTGATGGAGCCATAGAACTAGGACTCTAGAACAGGATCGTTGGCGTGTAGGAGATGATGCGCCCACTGTTGTGGTTCCCCTGTCAGTAACGTAATCACGGTGAACATCACTTGACAAGCCGTTATGAAAGTACGGTATTTGGACCTGTCGCCAGAGTATTTATTTGGTAGTGCTACGTGAGGTTCAAGTGCTGTAGCCCCTTCCAACGCCACAGAAGGTGGGGTCGCTGGTGGCAACGGACTGGCAGGTCTTCGCCCGGAGCGTAGCTCCTGTAGTTTGAGCTGTATGTCTGCTTGCCCTGCCTGGAGCTCCCCCACGGTCCTGTTCAGGTGGACCAAGGAGGTGATAGCATCAGCTAACCCTGCAGACTCCACGGTTGGCTCAGATTTTATGACAGGCACCGTTTTGTACCTGTGGTGTGAAGGGTGGAGGAGCCCAAAATGCAGGGGTAACTGGAAATCCAAAAATCAAAGTCAGTAGGTATAAAAGGTCAAAATTCAGGCAGCAATCAACAAGCAAGGTCTGTAGGTAATCGGGGGTCAAAGTTCAGGCAGCAATCAACAAGCAAGGTCAGTAGGTAATTCGAGGTCAAAGTTCAGGCAGCAATCAACAACACCCCGCCGTTCGCCGGTGCCTTCCCCGTTGGAGGCGGGCAGTGGGAGCAGGCTTCTGCCGGCAGGTACGTGTCTGACAATTTGGGACATCTTTAGACCTGGCCAATTCAATGTATCCCATCAAACCATATTTTTGGAAAACTAGACACCCCAACTTATTTGAAATGGTTGTATTTCAAATCTTTTCATGCACTAATTCTACTACCAGCCATTGTCAGATTTTATGGTAGTATTTTTTGTATTTTTTGCCTTTTGGGATGTCTCCATCGCCCTAGGGTTCCTGGAAGCGTGGCCGGATAACGATGCTTTGTCATTGCGTCAACTTTTGGCGAAATTAGCTCTCCTTCTCTGCTTGGTCTCGTTCCAGAGAGTTTCAGACGTTCAATACGGACTCTTTTTCTTTTACGCCGGTTTCCATCTCACGTAGGACTAAATGTTTCTCTTCCATGGTGTCTTACCCTTATTTCCCTGAACACCCTAGGCCAGGGGCGTCCAACTTGCGGCCCGCGTGAGATCGGCAGCCAGGATCACAAGAGCCCTGCTTCCTACTTGTGGGAGGGTCTATTCTCTGCTCCAGTCCTGCTTCCCCTGTGGGGAGAACGAGGGAGGCCGCGCCCCCTGCTGAAGTCTGTGAGCGGCATCGAGAGCTGTAGAGCAGGTAAGGGGATGGGGTAGGTTGTGTGAATGAGTATGTCTGATTGAGGGAATGAATCTGTGAATGAATTTGTGTGTGTGTGATAGCATGGATGTGTAAGTGCTGGAACCTAGGCATGATGGGACTGTGATTGCTGTTAGCAATCACACTCCTATCATGCCAAGTCAGCCAGTACATGCTGAAACCTGGCTAGCTGCCCCCCTTGTATATTGATGCTGCCAGCAGTATAGGGTCTGCACTTACTGCCACCCTGTACCAGCATGTATTTGGCTGACATGGGATGATAGGAGTGTGATTGCTAACAGCCAACAGCAATCACAGTCCCATCATGCCTAGGTTCCGGCATTCACTGGTTGCCTGGGTATAAAAAGAGTGTGTTTGCTGTTAGCAATCACACTCCTGTCATGCCAAGTCATATTGTTGATTTTTTTTGTCCAATTGTGGTGTGTTACTTTTAATAAAAGTGTGGTTACACACTAAAATTGGACAAAAAATACAATGCCCAGCCAACCAGTACATGCTGGAATCTGAGTATGCCTGAGATTGCATATAATTTTTTTGTACAATTTTGATGTGTAACTTACTTTTATTAAAAGTGTGTGGGGGGGGGGTCACTTTCAGTTTCGGCTAAGTGAACCCTGAATTTTCGGTTTTGGTCCAGAATTTTCATTTTAGTGCATCCCTAAAATAAATAGAACTATTTTATTTTTACTTATCCAGAATCCTAAATTTGTATGCCCAGAAATCAGTGAGAGGAAAAGTAAAGGTTTTGTGTCATTCAGAGGCGTATATAGGGTATGGCAGCCATGGCACATGCCATGGGCGCCATCTCAAGGGGGGCGCCGGTGAGCGGCTTTTAAATGCCGCTCACCGGCATTTTTTAATTTTTTTTGATGCGGAGGAGAGAGAGGGGCGCCTAGCAACCTTAAAAAGTGATAAGGAAGGGAGGGGGGTAGATATAAGTAAAGAGTGTGCATTAATGTGTGGATGCATTGAGTGAATGAGAGAGCATGAGTTAATGTGTGGATGAGTTGTCTGAATGAGGGCGAGCATGAGTTAATATGTGAATGTATTGTCTGAATGAGGGAGAGCATAAGTTAATGTGTGGATGAATTGTCTGAATGAGGGAGAGCATGAGTTAATGTGTGGATGAATTGTCTGAATGAGGGAGAGCATGAGTTAATGTGTGGATGAGTTCTCTGAATTAAAGTGTGAATTAGTGAGTGACTGTAAAAGTGTTTGTGTATCATAGATGTATAATTGTGGAAGGGCAAAGATGGCACTAGCAGGAGGTTTGAGCCTTGGGGACCGAGATGGCACAGGCAGGGTGTATATGGGACAAAGATGGCAAATCTTATGTGTATAATCTGGGTGCTGGTCAGGTTCTATGTCGGCAGTGTGGACGCCAGGCCTGGCTTTGGGGTGTGCAACCTGTGATCTATGCCTGTAACTTAGGGGGTTTTAAATATACCTTTAATGCTGTGTTTTTATGTGAATTCCAATTGATCTTTACCTGCAAAGCTGGGTTTGTGTGTTATTCTGTAGATCCATATCTGCTATGCTATGTTTCCATACATTATTTATGTGTACCTGCAAATACAGGGTTAATATGTCTTATTCAGTTGATCTATACCTGCGATGCTGCGTTTCATATATTATTATTGTATACCTGCAAATACAGGACTTGTATGTCTGATTCTGTTTATTTGATATATACCTTCAGTGCTGAGATCACAAGTGAATTTCAATTGATCTGGGTTTGCGTGTTGATCTATACCCGCTATCGGCAGCAGGGACTAATATATATATATATATATATATATATATAATATATATAGGCAGCAGGGGCTAGTAAATGGGTTTTTATTTGGACAGGGGCACAATTTCAGTGCTTGCCATAGGCGCTATTTTCAGTAGATACGCCTCTGGTGTCATTTACTTTATTTTAATCTGCATATCTTATTAAAGGCCATATTTTCTCTCAGTGAAAAATGAGTGCGGCCCTCGCACGTATACAATTCTGATGAAGTGGCCCACTGCAGAAAAAACTTGGACACCCCTGCCCTAGGCTGTGTGTGGCCAGATGTGTTCGCGTTTATCTGTCTACCAGGGCGTCTTAGACCAGTGTCGTCAGGTCCTCTGTTGATTTCTTAAATTTCTCCCTTTAAGCGGGTGTCGTCCCCTACAGTGGCTATACGGATTTAGTGGATCCTGCATTTGGCAGGAGTGGACGGCTCTTTCGGTGCGCACACAGCTGCTTCCAATTTGGGCAGTTCCTTATCTAACATCCTTTCCGCAGCGGATTGGTCTAGGGAGTCTACCTTTCGTACCTTTTATTACCGTCCCCGTGCTCATGCCTCTTTTGCAGATGTAGGGACGCTTTAAAATTGCAAATATGAAGCCTCCTGTCTTGCCATAAAATTGTGTATTACTCTAGCCTTGGTATAGAGCTAATATAAATTTTATTAAACACAGGAGGCAAATATTTCCCACCCTGTGTTTTTCCCTCCCTGGGTTTGTTGTTTTCACAATGTTTTTGTTTCATTTACAGCTTGATTCTGTTGGAGATGCTGTCCAGTTTGTTTTAAGGATCAGTGCCTTTGGTGGTCTCTGGTTTCTTCTCTGGAGATGTTTTATGGTGCTACCTGTTTCAGCACATCAAAGAGGAAGATGGAGTTTACAAAGTGTTACTTATGGACTCTATTCTGTTCTGTTTTTTTAACTGTTTCTTTGCTGGAGGTTTTGTATTAAAGAAGTTATGCAAATATTCGCCTCCTGTCTTTAATAAAATTTAGATTAGCTCTACACCAAGGTTAAAGTAATCCCCAATTATTTGCACCCTTTTAGTCAATACTTTGTTCAACCTCCCTTTGCCAAGATAAAAGCTCTGAGTATTATATAATCCCTAATGAGTTAGCAGAATACATGGCAAGGGATCTAAAAACCTTTTTTCCATAAAGAATCTCTCCAGATCCTTCAAGTTTCAAGGTCAATGCTAGTGGACTCTCTTCATTTCCCCCAAAGGTTTTCTATTTGGAACTGGGATGGCCACAGTAGGACTTTATTTTATGGTCAGTAAACCATTTTTTTGTGTTGATTTTGATGTATGTTTTGGATCATTGCCCTGCTGGAAGATCCAACCATGGCCCAATTTAAGCTTTCTGGAAGAGGCAGTCAGCTGTCCGTTTAATATAGCAGAATCTTTAAGATATTTACACAATAATCAATGGGGGATAGTACTAAACACAGACTTTAGTGATAAAAAGGTTGTTTTTTTTATTTGGCGACATATATTAAAGATAACAAAATTAAAACTAAGGCATTTTTAACCCATTCACGTCTGGTGATGTACCAGGTACCCAAGTGGGCTCATCTATTCTGTGACGTACCTGGATTTGTCATCCCAAAAAAAATGCCCCCATGTCGCTACAATTGTGGTGATGGTGGGGCACTGCTGGTGCTGTCTACCCAGACCAGCACAGCCACCCCCCCCCTTCGCCCCATGGGAGCGATTCTGAAGGCTCAAAACACAATCGCGGGTAAACCGCCGAACTCGTTTTTAGGTGCCACGGGCAGCTTCAGGGAAGGGGGTTGTGTGTTGATTGGGTCAGGTTAAATGGAGAAATTGCTCTGATGAATGATGAACAACTCCAAATATTAAAAGTTATGTGAAAATATATTCAGAACAAGAAGTTGTAGAAGCAATAGAAGCAGTTAAACAAGTAGATAGGAAAGAATTATTAAAATATAAAGAAACACAAATAATGAGTTTTCTCATTTGTTAGATTATAACAATAAAAAACAATGTTATATATAAGAAGGTTAAGAAGTAGACCTGTTGATACAGAAGCCAGGCTTTTTTAAATGTAATGATTGTTTCGCATGTAAATCCACAAAAAAAAGGAAAATAAAAAAGGTAGAAACATTTACATCTACGAGTACTGGAAAAAAAGTACTGACATGTAAATACCACACATGTGATATAGTTTTTAGAATATACATGTGGCTTACAGCATGTGGGAAAAAGCAAAATAACATTGTAATAATATTAAAAATAAATAACTCATAGTGTACCAAAACATTTTTTAGAACATGCCTCTTTTGTGCAATAGCTAAAGCAAAACATACTGGAGAGGAGTAGATATAGTTAAAGAATTGGAGAAACTTTAAACGGAATGGATTTTTAATTTACAAACACTCACTCCTATAAGCTTAAATGCTGAATTTGAGTCATATAATTTCTTATAATGTTGAAGGTAACATATTGTTAGATAAATGGGAGAGGTTTACATGCCATTTATGTTGTCTCTTGTTTTTTGGTAAAATATATATATATATATATATATTTTCCCAATTGATTAAGTACATTGCTTGCTATTCTATTTCGAGAGGTTTATTATTAAGGAGAATTAATTACCGTATCGGCCCGAATATAGGGGTGCGGCCTATATTCGGGGTCTAGTGCCTGACACATGCAGTTCCGGGCGCCGGGCAGGCAGCAGGGTTAGGATACAGATCCCCCGCAGCGGTGCAAGGGACCTGCATCCTACTCTCCGATACACTCAGACAGCCTCCCCTGTCCCGGCAAGGGAGATTGTTAAAGCACATCGTGCAGACGTGCCGGCAGCGGAGGTTGTTTACGCGCATTGCCGCAGCCGGGGAACGTCCGCGCGATGTGTTTTACCTCTGCCCCCAAGACTTACCAGAGCAGACATCCAGGTGTCTTGCGGGGCCGGCGGGGGACATCTACGCAATACGCGTATACAACTTCCGGTGCCGGCACATCCGCTGAGTGCCGGCACATCCGCTGAGTGCCGGCACCGGAAGTTGTATACGCGTAAAAACACCCGGGAGTCTGCTCTGGTAAGTCGGGAGGGGGGGACAGAGTGGTAGCATATCTCGTGTGGGGGGGGCAGAGTGGCAGCATATCTCGGGGGGGGGGTGGCAGCATATCTAGTACAAAACTTTTTCTTTGGTGCTTTTTTAAACTTTTAGGGTGCGGCCTATATCCGAGCCAATACGGTAATAAGTTATTAGGCAAAGCATGGGTTAATCGCGATGTCATTCTCTCGAGGAGGCGAGATCAGAAAGTAAAGATGTATTGTATCACCAGAAGATGACATGACCGCAATGTGGAAATCATGGAGGGCAGAGATTTGATTGATTCCATCGAAGAGATACCACAGTGATGAGCGATGCCTGATGAAGCCCAACTTAGGGGTGAAACGCATTGTAGCGTATGTGGAGGACCAGAGGTGATTTGGAGAAACTTTTTAATTTTTTATTTATTAAAATACAAATCTGCAGTCCTATGTGAGCATTTTCTTGCATCTTAATGTAAGAAAGCTATTCTTATATTTTAAAATAAATATGTTTATTTACTAACTGTCCTCTGCCGCCACTGAATACACATCCATCTTGAAGAATTGGATTCATAAACGGAAGAGCACAGCTACCCTAACGGTATCAATTCAACACAAATTATATGAGCAGAAGACTGCTCAACAAAGAGTGAGTTGCCATTGCCCACACTTAATTGAAATAATTTTCATGTTGACTTTATAACACTATATTTTGTTTTTAATGTATTCATATTAAGTTAAACATTTGGAATCCCTAAGGTGCCATTTTCTTATGACTTAACACTTGGGTGTATGAAGCGCACTATCCCAAATGGGTTTAATATATTTTTTCTATTTCTGGCTGCGACAACTAGAGGGAAGGTTCAGCTGGTGTGTCTTTCGCAGTGTACACAACACTATTTTATTGTTACATTCAATCAAATTTAATCAGTGGATATTTGGTAGCGCCCATGATGCCATGTATGCTAGCAAAACGTTCACGTCCTCCGGCAGAAAAACAGCCCGAAAATATTACAGAGCCACCACCATATTTAACAGTAAGGATGAGGTACTTTTCCATATGGCTACCTCTCCGTGTGCATAAAAACCACCTCTTTATTGACTGCCAAAAAGCTTTTTGTTTTATCATGCTTGACCATAGAGCCCAATCCCATGTAATGTTCCAGTAGTGTCCGGGCAATTGAAGACAGCTGAGTTCGTTTTCAGATGAGTAGAGGCTTCCCCCCATGAAACCCTTCAAACAACTTGTGTTCATATAGGCGATGTCAGATTTAATTTTTTAGACTGTCGACTTTTTGGTCACTCGAACCACAATGCTTTGACAATATAGACTCAATAGGGTTAAAGATGCATCCAAATATATCAGTTCCAACGTAAAGAAACAAGCTGTTACACAGAAAAGCATAATGACTGACCTACATGAAACCGTACACCGCTGAAGAAAGATGTAACGCAAAGCAGTGGGAGCACTGGTTAAATCGAATTATTTGGGCTGTATTCTCAGCAGATGCCCCCAACTGTACTATACTACCTCACGCTCTAACACCCTAGCGGATTTATGTCCCTTGTTCGTCACAAAAGCTACTGTATAGATTCATCTCCAGTCCCTCGGCCAACCTCCTTTGCTTCTACAAATTTCGCGCGCTTTCATTTCCCTAAACCTCCACACTTCACCAATCAGCGGTCAGAATAGGAAGCAGCGAACTAGCTGCAGATTGGCTATGCAGCCCGCGACGCGCATTCCTGTAATGATGAGCGTGTTGAATGAGTAACCCAGGATCGATCCAGTCGTCGGGGTTGATTGGGGGTGATAGCTTGGACTGTGCAATGACTGAAGACTTCAGCGGTTCCCTGACACCCCCGATCTCCCCCTATCTCACAGAGAGCTTGGAGTTGGAGGGGGATGGGGACAGCGCACCTCCTCGCTTCTCGTGCGCTCATGACAGCTGCAGGGATGGCGGGAAAGTCTTCTCTGTTGACTCTTACTTATCATCTGGGGCCCTGAAAAGGTAAGCGCGATAGTGGAGAAAAGTGACGCGTCCGAATGCCTCCCAACGCAGAAAGTTCACAACACTTGTGTTTTGAGAGGGGGGCGTGGAAAGGGGCGGTGCTTCTTTGAGACTTTGATTCTGTAAGCCCGAATTGTTGGATACGGTGGTGCCATATAAAGCAATAATTAATAATAGTGAATACATCAGGACGTGCAGGACATTAATACAAGTATCCCACTTTGTTTAATTGAAAACTATGCCAGGCACTTCTTCCCTAGTTTATCGCATTCAGTGACCCCACTTATTCTTGATAAAACTGTTGCAGACAGGGATGCCTTAACACAGCGTGAAAAAAGACCAAAATTCAAATTTGCGTTCTTTCTTTTTAAAAACTACACACAGGGTCTATTTAAATCCCATGCAGTAGATCTTAAAATTGAGCTTGGCTTTTGGATTGTTATTGTTATCAATCTTCCTTGGATTAAGAGCTGTAAAGTATTTAAGACACTTTTAACAAAGTATAAATAAGGAAGGAGATCTTGATAGTGGAAAGAAACGGAAGGAAAACAGAATGGAAACTGAATGTAAGGGTCTAAATGAAAGTAATATGGCATATTAACCATAAAAATACAAGAAGAAGAAAATAGCGGTGTCTGAAATAACATTAAGTGGTGTTGGACATTTTTCAAGCATTTATTTAAGCATTAACAGTTATTGGCTTCTATAAACTGAAATTTTGTCCCAAATTGTATTTCAGGTCTTTGCAATATTTTTTTAAAATGTTTTATTGTATTTCAACTAAAGATTGGCCATTGTTTTCTCTAAGGCTCTTGCTGAGGCTTGACCCTTCTCCAACCGACTACGAGACCGACACTGTGGAAATATTTGGCTTTCAATGGGTGACTGAAACTGCCTTGGTGGAATCAACTGACCTTCTATTTGGATTGCTCAGGTTTCTCTTTTTTTTTTTTTTTTTTTTTTTTTTTTTATTTCTCTCACACTGGACGCATTTAACCGTGATTTTTGTTTATTTTTTGGAGTCTGGAAGGGTACACCGATATTTATATATCAATTGTGAGCGCTCTGTTTCTATAAGCGTAAAGTCTAGAGCAAACATTGATCCTGTGAAAGTGTAGATCCAGTAACACTTACCTATAGTGTAGGGAAGATTAAATGCCAGGTGCACAATCGGTAATTAGCTATATATTCACAACATGAGTAAGTGATCTAGAAAGAAAGAGAAAAAAAAAAGTGAATATGTGAGAAAGCATCTGCAATTCACATCTCAGTCAAAAGCCTTAGAGGAGAAAATAGAATATTAATTAGCAGGGCTTGACAAAACCCAGGCATCAAGTCACTATTGTGACAGGGAATTGCTTCCTGGTGCCTAGGATTTCACCTGCAGGATCTGAAGCTGGCTGAGTATTGTGCATCTGGTAGACCACTGGTGAAACTCTAGTGCACTAAATTGTATGCAAGATTAAAGTTCACCAGTTCCTTGCTGCTGACGTGTAGCTTTTATAGTAGGAACTGAAGATGTCCTTGTTGGTCGGACGGGACATGTACTCTGTGCCGTTTTTATTTGTAACAACCCTAATCAATTCTTTGTTTTGTCTTGGATTCTGGATAGCTTTATGCCTTTCCAACGCATCTTTAAATCCCATCACTTCTGATGAGAGGCTGTTCCATTTAGCTAACCCATTTTTAGTAAAGTAAAAACATCCTTCCTTACATTACATCCAAGCCTATGGCCCTGTAATTTTAGATCTCTTGTTCTAATATATCTTCTCTTTTGAAATAAACTTTATTTTGGTACTTTGTTAAATCCCTTTAATCATATACATTCTTCTATAACATTCTTCCTAGTCTTACCTGATAGTTATCCTGCAAACTATTTACCATTTTGGTAGCCCTTCTCAGAACTCTCCCCAGATATTTCAATATCTCCACAGCTGTACAAAGTACCCTAGGTAAGGTCTGACCAGAGATCAATAAACTAATCTACTTTCCTACTAATGCCTAGTTTTCTATTTCATGCTTATTAAATCACTCATCAGTCATTTAATACATGTATTTGACAATTCATTACTTGCTTTATTTACCAATTTATGTATTTAACAATAATTTATTTAATAGATTAATGTATTAATTAAATTATTGTTGACAAAATGGTTTTTACATTGTTTGGCTGGCTCCTAAATCTAAAACTAATTTATAAAGCCCTGATTTAACCACATTGTGTTGGGAATTAATATACACAAGTGAGAAGAGACTTCTAAAAGCAGAACAAAACTAGTTTTAATTGGAATATAAGACATAGGCAATTCTTTAGATACATTTTTCCTATAGAAAAACTAACCCGTATTCCAGTAAATCTGTAGATTTGCAGTGTCCATGTAGGTGAGTTATTGTCATATTTTCTATAAGGCTCATAATGCCTATGTATATGAATGGTTTACACACCAACATAACATAACCTTTTGTCAACAATTTTACACTGATGAATGTGGCCAAAATACTTTAAAAACTTGCACAACCTTATATTTTTTATATAGCTATCTTAAGAAACTAGAGAATTTGTTTAAGCGATATATTCTTTTTGTTTATTAGGCAAAAAATAAATGCTCTGGAAAACCTTTCTCAGCCTGTATCATTTGATTTTGGTAAGTTCATTTCTTATGATTTAATTCACTTTGAGATTTCCCTAGTGAAACTCTAAATGTTCATTAGAAAAACATTGACTATTGTAGAATATTGGATGAAAAAATATATTTTCTCTTTTTGTGCTAGGACACTTCTTAACCTCTAATGCGCACTATGCTTTAACATAAATGATCAATGCTCTCTTTTGGACTGTTCATGACTAAAGTGATACTGTGTAGCAATGCTAACAGATAATTAACATTCACCCACACATGCCGACTCTTAAGGAACAAGTAAATTGTTTCTATGAAGTTGGAAGTTAATCTGTAGAAAATATGCTCTAAATTATTGAAATCCAATGATTCGTCCCAAAAAATAACCCTTTTTTAGAAGCTCAGTTAATTTGGATATGATGGCTTAATTTTCCTTTTTTCTTCCAAGGGCAAATAGATAGCATACATACCGAGGCAGAGGAAATCAGAAACCAATGTGTCCAGTTTTTACATTATGTCAAAGTATTTATTTACAGGTAAATGCTTTTATTTTTTTTTATGCAAATGTTTTTTATTCTTTCCTTGTATGTTAATTAATTTCTGTGTCGGATATTCCATCTAGGGACACTACAGCAATCATGTGTGCTTTAATACATATGATAGCTGAGAGGTCCCTTTAAATTTCTATTGGGTTCCCCTTACAAATGCAGGGGGTTAGGCAAACTCCCCTAAATGCTTTTTGCCATTTGCCTGCCCTCTAGCTATTTTTCTTGTGTATTGCATACCATGCCACCTGTCAGTTTCGGCTCTGGATCATTAAATGCTGTGGTTGGGGTCATTTGAGACACCCCAAAATGCTCTCGCTGGATTCAGTGAGGGCACATTACTACAATTGATCAGCTGCTTCTGTTGTCGGACCGTGCAGAAGGTGAGTAGCTGGTGAGTCTACCTAAGGTAAGTGAATTGTTTGTTTTTTACTGTCTCTTTACTTACAAGTGTTCTCCCAATATAAGAAATTCCCAATTCTACCTGAGGTAGAAACTATAGTCCTGCAGCTGCAATTAATGGCAGGATAGCACTCCCATTGAATTAATTGGATGTGCTTTCAGTGTATGCACACATGTAGGGCTGCAACTAACGATTATTTTAATAATCGATTAGTTGGCCAATTATTTTTTCGATTAATCGGATAAAAAAAAAACAATATGCAAATTTTTAGTTTATTTAAAATAATTTAATGAACTGGATGTTAAAAAACAACTTAAAATTTACATTAACATTCTTATTTTGTTATGATGTAATAAAAAAACAATATTTTCAAAGTACAAAAACCCAAACACAATATTTATGAAACAAAATAACCCCAAACATTCTGAAAAGAGGTGGACTATTACTGTTCAAGAAACTTTGCCCCAGCCCTGGCACTTTGCACCCAGCACTTTGCACCCAGCACTCAGCACTTTGCACCCAGCACCCAGCACTTTGCACCCAGCACTTTGCACCCAGCACTTTGCACCCAGCCCTGGCACTTTGCACCCAGCACTTTGCACCCAGCCCTGGCACTTTGCACCCAGCACTTTGCACCCAGCCCTGGCACTTTGCACCCAGCCCTGGCACTTTGCACCCAGCACTTTGCCCCAGCCCTGGCACTTTGCACCCAGCCCTTTGCACCCAGCCCTGGCACTTTGCACCCAGAACTTTGCACCCAGCCCTGGCACTTTGCACCCAGAACTTTGCACCCAGCCCTGGCACTTTGCACCCAGCCCTGGCACTTTGCACCCAGCACTTTGCACTGTGCCCCTGCACCCAGTCTCCAACTCTGCCCTGCCCCCACATTCTGCCCTGCCCCCACACTCACACCCTGCCCCCCCACTCACACCCTGCACCCACTCTGCCCTGCATCCACACCCCCACTCTGCCCTGCATCCACACCCCCACTCTGCCCTGCACCCAGTCTCCCACTCTGCCCTGCACCCAGTCTCCTGCCCTGCCCCCACACTCACACCCTGCCCTGCATCCCCACCCCCACTCTGCCCTGCACTCAGTCTCCTACCCTGGCCTGCCCCCCCCACCCCCACCCCCGCGAATCGCTCTGTGCGAATGGAGCCACTCGCACAGAGCGAACAGAGCCACTCGCACAGAGCGAATTGCTCTGTGCGAACGGAGCCACTCGCACAGAGCGAACCGCTCTGTGCAAACGCAGCCACTCGCACAGAGCGAACCGCTCTGTGCGAACGCAGCCACTCGCACAGAGCGAACCGCTCTGTGCGAACGGAGCCACTCGCACAGAGCGATTCGCACAGACATGAAGAATACTTACCTCCGGAACGCGTCACATCCGTCACGCAACTAAAAGAAGGCGGAGAGTGCAGAGCGTGTAGCGGAAGCGGGGAACGCTCGCGGAGGTAAGTTTAAAGGAGCCAACAACGAATCGATCACTCGATTAATCGATAACGGAAATCGTCGACAACGATTTCCGTTATCGATTATTATCGATTCTATCGATTCGTTGTTTCAGCCCTACACACATGATTGGAGTTAAGTATATCATGTGCCGGGAGATGTGTTTCGGTGAACTCTCCTGCACGGAAACTAGTGGGTGGGGGGTTAGTGAATGGGGCAAATCTGTATTCTGTATAACCTCCCCATGCTTTTGCAATGGAGACACAGCAAAAAATTAATGGCATATTAAAGCGCATGTGATGGCTGGAATGTCCCTTTAACAAAGATTTTGTATCTGTTTGGATTCATACATAGAGGATTAGAGAACCTTTTTCCAACTAATTCCTGGTAGCAAAGCAGATAGCTCTGCTTTTCCAGGTAGGTCAGGAAATCCACAGAACCTTACCCTTTAGTGTTTTATCCTGCCCTTTCCTGGGTATACATAGCATCCCCTGTTAGTTATTTTTCTGAAAGTTCAGTGGTCCTGGCTCTCTTTACACACTGGCTGGTCCACGGGAGGAACACTGGTTTTATTTAGAGAACGAGTACTTGCCCTTATGCTCTTCGGCAGACGTTGCGATGCATCCATTCAGGCTCCAGCACTGCCTGTCTGTGGGTGAGATGCAAGAAACCGTAGTGCCTTTTGGATGGCCTGCTTTGCTGCTACGAGTGACGCGCATCTGGTGCACGTGTTTGAATGCTTTCGGGTCTGCTGAGCACAGTGCTTCCAAGCAGGATGCAGGCTTCCATGAAGGAAAGTTGGATTTTTTTCAGGTGATACTTCAGTTGATATATTTAGTTTACTTGTATGTCCTGTCCTGTATCTACTTTGGATCTATCTGGAGATAACTATTCCTCAGAGAAGATTATCTAACCTGT
This sequence comes from Spea hammondii, assembly GCA_029215755.1. Taxonomy (NCBI): domain Eukaryota; kingdom Metazoa; phylum Chordata; class Amphibia; order Anura; family Pelobatidae; genus Spea; species Spea hammondii. The sequence goes on along the minus strand of JARDYJ010000003.1, from coordinate 74,638,836 downwards.
TTATCCTAGCTGGAGCAGTTTAAGGCATTTGATAGCGTGATGACTCGTGCTGGTGTTTTTTAGAGACTCACTTGGCAATCTGGAAAGAACCTCTCCCAGACTTAGAGCTACTGTTTTGTACTGTTTTGACATCTTGAGTAGAGGCAGCTGAGGTCTCCATTAACCAGGTTTTTAAACCCCCGACAATTCAATTCAATTTTTTTTTCTTTTTTTTTTTATTACACACTCCATGGTATTTCAAATGTATTTGGACTCTTTCCATGGGAGTATTTTTCAGAAGATACAGCGCTAAAATAAGCTTTATTTCCCTCTGGAGTGGTCTCAGTGCATCCTGGATTGGCTTTTCAGTGTTGCTGAATTCAAGGCTATAGAGTTTGAGAGATAAAAATAATGCAATAAAATTCAAAACTAAATCTTATTTGCTATGTATTGTGCTGTATTGTAACTAACCTGCATCATTTACAGTCTCTTTAATTCTATGACCACTACAATGAATAATTCCTGATTATTGAACTCCTATTAAAAAATAAATGTGAAAGTTTATTTTACTTTCTGTATGTAGTGGCTTGGTGCATTAGTTACTTAAATGCCAATGGAATTTGCGTTTTACCCCAGCTGAATGTAGCTGTCGGAATGCTTAATGACTATGCAGAAGATGCGAGCCTGGCATTTTGTGCATTGTATATCATTCGCTATTACAGGGAATGTCTGGGGAATGTTGCTGGCCAGAGAATGAGTGACAATTGTTATGTACCAAGGAATTGAATTGGGCAATTGAGAACCAGTCAGTTGTTTTTTGTTTTTTTAGTAATCCGTCCATTAAAAACGCAAATTCAATCTTCGCTCGTAAAGGAATTTAAACGTTTGTGAGCAGATTTTGATCTATAGGGATTCAACATCAATTAGCTGTGTATTATGTAATGGTAAATTATCTTACCCTACATTAGTTGTGTCTACATATGAAGCACACTATCATACTTAGCATAGAAGTATAAGGACAATACACAGTGGCTTAAAGCTTACTGAAGCAAATTCATAATTCTGTTCATTTTGTCCTATGCCCTTTTCCATCATGATAATAATGTCACAATACTGTGTTTTGTTTTTTTCTTGTCCGTGTTTTAGGATGTTGGAGATGCATTTGCCTGTGATTATTAAACCACAGATTCAGTATCCTTACAGTGAACATAAAAGTGACAAAAGCCCTCCACTATACAACACAGAAGCACATTTTGTTAAGATGATACATTTTTATCGGCTGCCTGACTGCATTAGACTGCAAGCAAACAACCAAAGATGTCTCATCTTCAGGCACATTTTAAAACACACTCTAGAAATTCCAACCCATGTGTGATGTCTTAAGTTCTATCCGTTAAATGCATATGATGGCTCCATTGTCCCTTCTGCAGAATCATCTCAAATGCATTTTTCCCTTTCCCCGCGCACCAGCTACATACCCTACAGGAGATGCATTCGGCTGAATGCTTCTTCCTGCACATGATATACTCGCCTTCAGTCAGCTCCAGCACTGGCTCTGGTCAACTCTGTGTAAGGGTCACATCTGAGTTGGTTTAAATTTCAGATGAAAATGAGTATTAGTGAATAAACCTCAGTGTCTGAACTATGTTTTTGAAAACTCACTATGTATGTATGTATATCAGACTGCTAAATAGCAAATACAATCACATATTTGTTTTCTTTGTAACTCTCAAAAATCTACACTGCCCGAGTTTCATGCAAAAAAATTGACTGTAACAGGTTTTTGGATCCCCCTCAAAATATGGATAATGCAACTCTTCACCCCTATGATGAACAAGAGGCTCAGCTTCCCTCAAAGCTGATCGAAGAGCTTCATGGTTTGAGTTTGCATGTTGACCATCTACATGAACTCCCAAGCAATATTCAGGCAGCCTTCAGTATTCAACATCAAGGAAAGGTATGTGCTCAACCAATTAGTGGTGGTTTTCTATAGATTCCAACACTTAATATTGGAGTGCCCATTAAATATGTTTCACAATACCTTTTTTCTCACTGTTTGGAGCTTCCATGGTGTATTTAATACACAAAGGATGTTAACAATACTTATGTGATGTTAATGGAACTGCCCTTTGAGAGACTTATCATAGAGTTCCTCATAACCAACAGGACATTCCTGTGAGATAACCATGTGTGTTTGTGAACATGTCCTTGGTTTGCGATTCCTTACATAATTATTTATTTGATCTAGGTACTTCCAGCCTCATGGCACCTCCTTCATCTGCACTTAGATATCAACTGGTCCATCTTAGAAATCATTCACCTTTTAGGAGACAAAATGCAAGGTATATTGCAGCAATAAAGCTATGATAATACCTTAGTCTTTAATGTGTATGGTATATCTTTTACAGAATATTGGTTTATGCTTATGTTTAGTTTTTTCATCTTAAATTTTTAATAAAACCCAAAGGATTTTCAGATTGGTTAGGTTGTGCATGATCTAGCATTTCTTCAGCCCAAGCATTTTAGTATTACTCTGTCTGTAGTATATAATGCCCACATCTCTTTACTTTCAAATAAGATGCTGCTATACTACGGATCAACAATGTGTTTGTTTTAAAAGGGATTATAAATAATGTGTGTGTGTGTATATATATATATATATATATATATATATATATATATATAGCATTGTCATCCACATTTATATAGAATTTCTTGTAGCAATGCCTTTCACTTGGTTTTCCTTGTGGTTTTCATGTATCTGCTGTTTTGTGTTTTTTCTTTTTTGTTTCTTGTAGGTCAAATTGTGTATGCTCACCAGTTTATAAATCTCATCGGGGAAAACCTAACAAGCGTGAGCCTATTTGAAAGCCACTGTGAAAACCTAGTATGTGATCTTATTGTCCTGGCAGCAAGTAGATACACAAAGGTATTGATGCCTGTTATGTATTTGCACCGTGTTAGAATTCCATTTCAGTCTGTAACTTTAGACACAAGGGTTTGTGTTTGTTTTGTGTATCCTTATATGCTGCTTTCACAAAAGTGTTTTGCAAATCTTTTGTGCAGATGCGACCGTCAGATGCTATTAGTAGCCATCCTTATCCTTGTATGTGTATCAGAGAGCTGTGGATTTTGCTTGTCCAGTTTCTTGACCACAGAAGCAAAAGCTCTTCCTCTGAGGTAAAGCAATTGTACAACTTTTTGTTTTTCTTTCTTGGTGATTATGTATGGAAATTAATGATCAATGCACAGAAGACATTATAAAAAATCTATTCTATATTAATAATGTTGTTTAAGGTACTGTTTCATATCTGCATTATAAATAGCATCCACGTGTATTTTATGTCCATTCCTTATAGTTAATCTTTTTTTTTTTTGTAGTGTTTTTGGAACTTGATTAATAAATTATTAAGAAGCCTTCTTCAAGGATCAAATGGCTCGGAAGCACCTCAAATCAGCAATATGGTCCAGTGTAAAGATTCATTGGGACTCAGCTGGTGGCTTATTTCACACCTCTCATCTCTTTATCAGTTCGATCGCACTGGAAATCACGATGAGCAGGTAAATTAAATCCATTCTGAATATTTTTTTCTCCAGGAAATGCTAGTGCCTCTTCACCTGTACATCTAAAACAGTCAGAAATGTTACAGATAAATGTAGCTAAACATTAAGGATCTTGGCATCTGATAATAAGTAAGTGTAATAATGATGCACATAGGCATGCTATCTCCATAGAACATTGGCAGTAGAATGGGTTGTAGTGAGCTCAGCAACTTTAAATATGGCACTGTCATAGAATGCCACATTTGCCACAAGTCAGTTTGTGCCATTTCTGTCATGCTAGATCTTCCCTGGTCCATTGTAAGCGTTATTTTTGTGAAGTGGAAGTGTCTAGGAGTAGCAACTCCTAGACACTTAGAGCAGGACTGCTGAGCACTGAAGCGTTCACAAAGCAAGGTCCATAAACAGAGGATTTGATGAGTTTGGTGTGGAGGAACTTGTGTGGCCTGCACAGAGCCCCGACCTTAACCTCACTGAATGCTTTTGGGATTTATTGGAATGGTGATTGGAACCAGATCTTACAAATGTTTTTGTTTGGCTGAATGAACACACATCCCCACAGACACACCAAAATCTTGTGGAAAGCCTTCCCATAAGAGTGAAGGCTGTTATAGCTGCAAAGGGGGTTACTCAGTATGAATTCCCATAGTTTTGCAATAGGATGTCCAACAAGCTCATATGGGTGTGATGATCAGGTGCCCAAATACTCTTGGCCGTCTGGTGTACATGAAGTACATTGAGTGGGATTCTCCTTAGCAAATGCATGAAGCAATTCTGCAGAATCCATCCATCTGCATTGACCTCTTTCCCTGTCACCAGCTATTTGGGTTGCAGGAGATGGGAACAGTTGAGAACATCTCCTAATGTGTCCCCACACACCTCCTATCCCTGTCTGCAAGGAAGCTACAGTCTTGACTCGATATGGGTACTTGGATGGGGTCTAACGAGACAACCGGTTCACAAGCACAGAAACTATTTCCATTGAGTGATGTTTGACGCTGGAGCATAAAAAAGTTGCATTGAAGTAGGAAAATCACAGCAAAGTAGAATAAATTTGAATGATGGGGAAATATTAAGTTATGTCTTAAAAGGTTACAGGCGGTTTATATGTCAAACTTGTACAGTACGGACTATTGCCTGAACAGAAGGTTAAACGTGCTATGTTTAATGTAAGGTTATTTGCTTTAACCTTGCCTACCTTGAAGCAATTAGGGATACAAAAAGCGTGAACTTGTTTGTGAAATGTCGGAAAAGTCAATAATGCACATACAGTGTCACTATTTTTTCTGACTTTGCCAATGTTTTATTTCTGCAGTAATGCTTATCATAACCATGTGTGTTTTTGGTTTTTTTAATCTCACAGTTTACCATTTATTGTGTGTAAATAGACTAAACTATTATTTACTATTAATTACAGTTGCAGGTGGTTTCAAACTGGAAATTTGTAGAAGAGCTACTAAAGAAATCGAGCAGTGTCCAGGTAATGGTCATCTGAGATTTGAATACTTATTGTTGAAGAAAATACATAGGTCATCCGTTCCATAACTGATTAAACAGCAAGTAGTTATAGTGTTTCCCCACCAGCTGACTAGTACCATTTGCATGCAAAAAGACTTCTTGCTGGTGGTGATCTCTGTCTCATGACAGCATGTTTTCAAACATGAATATAAAAGAGAGAGGTGCGCTTTGATTAATCATCTCTATAAAGCTGTCACTCTCTTATATGTTCGGGTGCTATATAGCATTTTCCATCTAAATGTTCAGAATGGGTCCTCAAAATGTTACATTTAGTCTAGGGGTGTCCATAGATTTCATTCTTCTGGTAAACCAAAGTAAAAATGCATACATACTCCTACTGTTAGCAGTCATCAGTTTGAATAACTGTTAACATTAAGGCTTTTCAGTATGAATTTAATTTAAAGAATGTAGATTTGGCCCATCTAGTCTAAAATGTAATAAATATCTTCTTCAAGAATTCAATCCTAGAAGATCAGCTTCGAATGCATTTGCAGTGCTGCTTGTCCTTATGCAACATCTGGGAATCAAACTTGCCCACTGTGACCATACTGTGGGAATATTATAGCAAACATCTGGTGAGTACCTAGGGTAAGAATACTTAACATGTTTCTGAGTTTAATAACAATTACATTTTAGAGTTACATGAATTGTGATTGGGAAGATTCAATGCATTTACTATAAAATGATTTTGGAAGTATAAAGAACTTTGTTGCATGTGTTCATAGTTGTGGGTTTTTTTTGTATCCCTACACTTGAGTGACCAGAGATCATTATTCTTCAGTGGTGGTCCATGTTTTTATGCTAAGTTTTTTGTGTAGAAAGTGATTCGTCTGCAAAACCTGAAACATTTTATCACCATAGCAGAAACTAGGCAGGATCAGGCCAATGTTTGGTATGATGAGAACACTTTTCAGGATCAGAACCTTAGTCTAGTCTTAGATTCAGGATACCCAAGTATTTCTCGTACATATTTAAATGATCTCACTAAATTAGCATCTACTACTTCTGCCACTTATCTGCTAACCTCTCAGTAAAACTTCCTTACATTACATCTAATAATGTAGTAAATGAAGCAATCCTAAAAGTTCCATTACCTATATTATAAATGGTTCTTATGTGTCGTTCTTATCTGCTGATTTCCCTGTAAATCCCTATAATTTTAGCATTTGTAATGCTTGTCTTTTGCAAGTCATTCCAAAAAAATCTCCTTTAGTATTTAAACCACCACTTTAGGCAATATGTAAATTTAAGATTTTTTTTTTATGTTCTTTTTTTTCTCAACATGCAGTGAATATATCACTGGTCTTTCTTTCCTGTAGAATAGTTCTTTTAACATCTCTTGGCTTGGCGTGAAAGGCTTGGCTAGTGTCAGTAAAACCCCATATTCCATGCTGGAGGTGGTGAAGGGGTGCTGTGCTGATGTACAAAGTGCTGACCTGTACAAGTCTGATAACAGCTACCTCATTTTCCTGCGGATCATGGCTCGTCTGATGAAAAAAGCCAAAGAAAGCAGTGGGACGCATCCGTGGAAGCAAATTAAAGGAAGGTCTGTATGTTTTATTCCATCTTTAGTCTCTGGCTTATTAACTTACCCCCGAGAATTTGATAATACTGCTTCTTTTATATTTCCTAGTTTATTTGTAGCTCACAAGAGGTCTCCAGTTAAATTTTTTCCTAATTCATGAGGAGTTAATAAATAATGCACGGTGGGTTAGAAATAGTTTGTTTGTCAATCCAAGAAAGCCACATACAGATATTGATACAGCTGGGAATTTCCACCAGTTTACTTGTGTGATCTCTAAAAAGAACATCTAGCAAAATTGATCAAAAATGCTTCCATTGATTAGAAACGTTTGGTTACTAGTATAGCACTGCAGTCTTTTTCAGGAAAGAATATTGGTAGAAAAAATATAATTAATCTGTATCGTACGTTTAGGAGTTAGTCCGGTTCCATGTATTTAAAAAAAAAAAAAAAAGTGCCTTTAATTTCCTGGTTCTTCTGATGTCCTCCTTTGTTGTTGCCATTCAGATACAGTTGAACTGTATCTTATTTGATTCTTGACATGGTCTTGTTAAACTTTGCCATAAGGTAGTACCTTTCACCATCAATTAATCATGTAAACAATCAAATAAAGTCTGTCTTGTTATAACCTGTTATGATTATTTTAGTGATAATTTCGTATTTTTTAAATCCTGGGTATAGGTTGCAATTGCAGTGTTAATTTGGTGAAATATCTTTCTACAGAATCTATTCGAAGTTTCACCAGAAGAAGATGCAAGAACTTACAGAGGTTGGGTTGCAGAACTTCTTCATGCTTTTCCTGTTACTGGCCATTGTGGCAGAGACTGAAGATGTCGCAAGCCGCGTGTTAGACCTTTTAAACTTTTTAGCCCCCAGCCATATCAGCACTGCCCAGCGGAATCTTGTCTGGCGGGGGAATTTTGCATTTCTCCTAATATACGTTGAGAAAAACATGGACATAAGCGCACTGGCAGAAAAACTGTCTCACAACTTCCGTGAAACGGCTAAAGAGTTCTTGGTGTCAAAGGGTGACTATGGTCAGAGGCACACACACTGGACACTTCTTTCTACCTATGTTGATGGTGTCCAAGAAGTGTTTGAAACCAGTCATCACCTGCAGCTTTCTGAAGAGAAGCTACTCAATGATGGTTTTAGCATGATGTTACCAGCATGTAGGGAATCGGAGCTTAGTGCTGTGCTGCATTTTCTGCAAACTGCTGTATCTCGACTCAGGTAAGCCAAAAATGTATACATGTATATTTTTTTTATTATTTATTAAAAAAAATTTTTGCTCCTCTGGTATGTTTAACTAACTTTAAATAGACAGTTCCATTCTTATTATTTACACCCTTAAGGCCCCAACGACTGCTTTGTTTAATATATCTATGTTTACTATATGCCTGTACAATCGTATCTCCTTCTCTGGCATTTTATGTAATCATATTTTGCCTTTTTTCTTTTGAAACCATATTCATACAGATAACATATTAAAACTTAAATCAACAGTGAAGAAGAAAAAACATATTCAGTTTTTACTGTATGTTTGTGTGTGTACAGGGTTGACATCGGGGGGGGGGGGGTACAACCCTGGTAGGGAAGGGCCCAGGCGGGTCACATTACATGACACGGGTGTAGTAAAGACACTGGTGTAAAGAAGTCCCCTCTTCGGTGAAGGCTTTCTACAAGAGTTTGGAGTGTTTCTGTGGGAATTTTCACCCATTCATCCAGTAGAGCATGTGTGAGGTCTAGGGCTGCAACTAACTATTATTTTCATAATCGATTAGTTGGCCGATTATTTTTTCGATTAATCTGATAAAAAAAATTAAATTTTTCATTTATTTTAAATTATTTAATAAAGTAACATAGGATGTTAAAAACAAACGTCAGAATAAAAAAAAATTCTTGTTTTTATTTCCCCAGCCTGCCCCCCAGTTATGCATATTTGAGCCCAGGCTTGCCACACTGCCCTTCCCGACATGCCACACTGCCCTCCCCACATATGCCTTCTACCCCCAGATATGTCACTCCGTCCTCCCCAGGTATGCCGTATACCCCCCTGATATGCCATAGTGCCCTCATAGGATTTGCAGACTCGTTCACAGACACAATACTTTTATAAATAAATACAGGATTAATCTTCACTGCCCCCAGGATTTAGATTCCCCTCAGTTTGCCCCCCCTTTACCTCTAACTGCACCTTAAGTTAACTTTATTAAATTAATGAAATTAACCCTCAGTCCTCAGCATTAAATTAATCCTGAAGAGAAGACCCCATTAACCACAACTGCCCCTAAATTAACCCTGAAGACCCCATCAACCACAACTGCCCCTAAATTAACCCATTAACTATAACTGCCCCTAAATTAACCCTAAACACCCCATCAACCACAACTGCCCCTAAATTAACCCTAAACACCCCATCAATCACCACTGCCCCTAAATTAACCCTAAACACCCCATTAACTATAACTGCCCCTAAATTAACCCTAAACACCCCATTAACTATAACTGCCCCTAAATTAACCCATTAACTATAACTGCCCCTAAATTAACCCTAAACACCCCATCAATCACCACTGCCCCTAAATTAACCCTAAACACCCCATTAACTATAACTGCCCCTAAGTTAACCCTAAACACCCCATTAACTATAACTGCCCCTAAGTTAACCCTAAACACCCCATTAACTATACCTGCCCCTAAGTTAACCCCCACCTCCCCTAACTTTCAGCAGCCCAAATATTAATTTTATACAGTTAGATGAGTGTCACAGCCATGGCGATGCTAAAGAAATGGGCAGAGCCAATCAGCCGTTTGGCTCCGCCCCTTTCTTCCTCCCTGTCCGTCCCTGCAGTCACTGCCGATTGGCCACGCCCCTTTCTTTCTCCAGCAGCGATTGCAGGGAGAGACTGGAAAAAGGAAGTGGGCGGGCCAATCGGCAGTGACTGCAGGGAGGAACTGTAAGTAGCAACTGCTTCTGTGACTCCTGTGAGTCACACTAACGGATTATAACACGAGGGGTATTTTTAGAGCATTTGCTCTGAAAAAACCCTCATTTTATAATCGATAAAAATAGATTCAACTAATTGATAATAAAATTCGTTGCCAACGAATTTCATTATCGATTATCATCGATTTTATCGATTAGTTGTTGCAGCCCTAGTGAGGTCAGGCACTGATGTTTGATGAAAACAACTGGCTCACAATCTCCGTTCCAGTTCATCCCATAGTATTTGGTGTATGATGCTATCGTGAGTTTGTGTATGGTATCGGAGTGTCAGGGGTGAGCCTAGGGTTAGTGGCTCCTGGGAGGAGAAGCTGGAAAAAGAGAATGTTGTGTGTATGGTGATTAGATTAAGTGTGTGTTAAAGTGTTAGGCTGTATGTATGTATGTTTGTTATATTCTGTACCCAGACACCACTCACCCTAGGTTTTCCACCTTTTCTCATAAGTTGAGCTTATGGGAGGATCGGGTAAGACAGTGGAATGGACATGGGAGGGGCATGGGGCCTAGACATTAATCGTTAAAAGATTTCTGGTGTGTGTGTGTGTGTGTGTGTGTGTGTTCAGCAGTGATGAATTTAGCGTGCTCTGGTTGCAGCATGAAATGCCATGTACGATACTAGAAATTACATGCAAGCAGCACCAGAAAGTAGGGAAATATGTATTTAAAATGTTTGATACAATAATAGCATATTCAATGTCTTCCTGCACTGTCCCTTGGTATGGCAGCATACACTCTTCTCTGTTATATAGTAGGTCTGTGTTTGAAGATGCATTACAGTGCTATGGGCCATCTAATATATGTAATGTATGGATGTTAACACTTTGAAGGTAACAGTTTTAATTGTAATGCTGGCTCCAGTTCTCTATGAATGTGTGTGTGTGTGGTTATGAATGTAAATGTCTCTATGCATGTTATTGTTACCTATAATAGGTATGTAATATATATATATATATAGCCTCTCTAGGTACACTGTGTATTGGCAGAATTTCACTGTGTGTGTGTGTAAAAAAGAAACCTGATTTCCCCCCCCTCTCTCTCTGTCTTTGAGTTTAACCTATAACAAACCTATTTTCTGAAATTACAAGGACTTCTAATTTTCTTTCTTACCTTGGTAGATTTTCCTTGTGTGTTCAGTATGTCTGACACAAGGCTTATTTAAAATGAAAAGAAAGCCGGAGCAATTTTCTTTATTCCATTTCAGTCTCCTAAGGCCTGTTTCCCCCTGGTGAGCTCATAGCAGTAGGGGGTTTAAGGGAATTCAGCTCTCTGCAAATTAATGTCTCGCATCATGAAAATTCAGGAAGGTTTTTTTTTTTGTATCTTGAAAAGTAATACAGAGAATGTGAGTATTATTCCTTGCCAGCGGGTAGAAGATGAATGATTTTGTCACAGTTTTACTACTTGATGAGCAGTGTCCTGAGGGTCAGGCTTAACTCTGTGTCACTATGCTGCTCATTACTCTTGAGCTAAATAAGGGCTGATTGGATCTAAATTGCCTAGCACATGGGCCACAGATGAGCTCAGTGAGCAGGGGATGACCCGCTATTCAGGTGGGGAGTCACCCTGGTGTGCAAATGCTGCATTAGAGCACCGTGGGAGAATGAGAGGCTGCCAGCAAAAGAAATCGAAATGTAAAAACTCTTTGAAGATGAGATGGAAGAATTTTGAAGTGTACGAAGTGACAGGTTGATGGTACTTATCAGCTTTGGCTGGATTAGAGAACAGTGTCATTTTGCTTTTATAATGACAGTAGTCAGAAGCAGGCTGCTAACTACTCGGCAGTGCAAATGCTGCCGTTGACAAAGCATCTCCTGCTTCGTGCTGGCTGGTTTGATAGAGTGGGGCTTTGGCTTGTTTTAAGACCAGCGTAATAGCATACTAAAGAATAGTGAAAGCAATTAGCCCTGTAGCTGCTGACATACAAAATATTTTTTTTTGTTTATATTGTATATCATCATTTCTACTTTTAGCTGTTAAGGTTTATATACAACCCTCTGGCACTAGATTATTGTTTTAACGTGGCATGTGGTATTTAAATATTTTATGACTTATGGATTTCACTAGGGGCACAGTGAAATCTGTTACACTATGTCCATAGTATAAAAAGATTAACTTGCTTACCCTCTGCCAAAAGCTGCAGTGGCTTCAGGAATAATGTTGGTGTGAATGCAGCTTCCCTGTGGGTTGCTTGAGGGGACTTGTCCATTGACTCATTGACTTACAAACCCCAGGGTCGTGAAGATGAGCAGAGATCCAAAATAAAGATGGGATATGGTTGTAAAGCTAGTATTGAGCATTCATTTTATTTTTAATCTTAAAATGGTGTTTTAGTGCAATATGACTGTGCAACGATATCTCAACATACAATAGGGCACAAAGCAAACCTTGCAAAAACAAATAACTCCTTTAAGAATGAAAAAGTGTCCTTTTGTATGTACAAAATCCAAGTGGGACGAAAACACCAAAGGGGGTTCCCTTAGTGAGCGAGGCTCTAATGACCCCCCCATCAGGCAGAATGGTTCTGCTGACTTGCTTTCCTGATCATTCAGTGTGATCTGCAACAATTTCTATCTTGAACTGCTGTGAAAAGCTGTAATTTTTCTGTAGCACACAGTTGTGCAGTCTAAATTTTTATTGCCAGAAGGCCCTTTTAATCTCTAATAATCAGAGTTAATTAAGGCCTGAGGTGAATCACTATCTCCTCTGCCAGTGACTGGACGAAAGAGGCATAACCATGCCTTCGCAACACAAAACTAGGTATACTGCACTTCAATTAACCGAACCATATAACCAAACCACAAAGCAGTGAGATAATGCAGACCCACACTATAGGGATACATACTGTATATGCATGCTCGCAACGGATGACAACCAATAGGTAAATTAAATATCACATGGAAAAAAAACATGTAATATCTAATTATCAAGAGCCTAAAATCAAATATAAAAGGCTCACCCACACTTTCCTGAGCATACCTTGCTCGGTATGTTCAGCTCAAGGGAGACTGAAAAGGTATCTGTTTGTCCCACCAGCACTGCTTCAGATTTCCACAAGAGAGTAAAAGGAGGAGTTGGTGTCAATAAAACAATATTTATTATAACAGAATAAAACTTCTTACATACACTAAGAATCAGCAGATGTGAAAAGTCTTCAAACATCACCAGTCCCTTTGTGTGCAGCTCCTAGACACACTGTGTACAGAAAACCTTTGCCTTTGTATTCCTTCCCAAGTTCCCTGTAACTTTTTTGATTTAAATGTTTCTCTCTTCTTGGGTAGTTTCTTAGAATGTGTATAGAACCCTGGTTTCTGATTAGGAAAATGTTTTATTCTCTTTTGTATAGCTTTTAGGGTTTTCGGTTAAGATATCTTTTTAAGCATGTTATGCTGTTTCAGTGTGGGCCAATGTTTTTGGATGAGCTTGTTTAAGCTGGCAATTCTTATTGTTCTAGTCTAGAACTAGAGGTAATGTCATCTATCTTGGCACGTTTTCATTATACTATAGTGTAATACTGCCATAAACTATCCCTTTACATCTCCCCAACCTCTTCAAATTGTTTATTTAAATTTTCCTCTGGATAATCCTTTCTTTTAAGATTTGTAGCTGCTTTTTGCACATTAAATACTCCATGCAGTTACTCTTCAATCTTAAGGCCTGATATTATTCAGCCAAGGATGGTAATGTCTACTAGGCCGGCCTATGAAACTATTGACGTCTACCTTCTTAAAGAAAGTCTGTTTTATTGCAATTACTTTCTATAACCTTCTAAAACCTTCAGTGCATCCTCCATTAACATAGATGAGCACTATTTAGGTCTGTGGAGTCCAAAGCCTCAACACATCTCCTGCTTGATTGAGTTTAAGGACAGAACTTATATAAAATACAAGCCAAACTGCGACACAGTGCGGAAAACAAACACAATCATTCTTCCTTATGTGGAGAAAGGTGAAATGGTGCTCCAAGTGGTAGGGCCACATTGGAAACCAGCCCCCCCCCCCCAGTCTTCTGGGGCTGCACTCCCCATGGGGGAGTCAAGAGAGGGCTGGATTCTCTTCTAGGCCATCTGAGGGGGGACCCACTGAAGTCATCAAGGAAGGATGGCAGCCAGAAGGCACAGCCCAACAACCCCCCCCACACGCACACACTAAGAGACTCCATAGACCTGGCTCTCCTTTGATGATTTCCATGCATAACCCATGTCAGGAGAAGCCATTGGGGAAAAAAAAAAAACATGCACAAGACAACAAAAAAGTTTTAGTGAAGCATTTGAATTCCTGTGTCTTGGACATAACCCATAGATGTAATTATTAAAATGTATCCCTCCACCACCAGCCATAGGCTGGGGCATATTTTTGAGGGAGTGTCCGAGTGTTCTCTGGTGCTTTTGCCTACTGTCATCCTGTGTAGTGAAGGTGCCTCCGCATAAACACAAATACATGTGATGAGTGCCCTGGCGAACCATACCAGGGGTCTCCAAATGTGCCCCAGGCTTCATGAAACCTCCAGGGCCTTAAGGTCAGAGGACCATGTGTTTCCTCTTTCACAGGTATTCGATTTTAGTCAAAAGGCCGAGAAGTCTTTGAGAACACCTCTCCTGTAGGCCAAGTAGCTGGGACGTAGGGTAAGAGTCGAATGCATATGGGGGACCATTCAGCTATCCTATGCATTAAAGTGTGTATAATTACTGGAGTGTATCTTCAATCAAGCTTTACGTTATTTTTCTTGCAATACATGTAATGTCAACTCACATCCAGTACCACAGAAACAGTTTACGTACAGCACATGAAGCATGCAGCATTTCATGGGAAATGGATACATTTGCATGAATCTACCTTTTTGTACGTTTTGGTCAAGGCATATGAGATGGGAGAGCTGAGAAATATAATATTATATGCACTTAGAAGTAAGTAAGCCAAACACCTTATTTAAAATGTCATCACTGTGATGAATTTGGTGATCTGTTGGCCACTACCACCCTTATCCCCCTTTTTCTTTTGTTCATTTTCTATTTTTAAGTTTGATTGATGAAAATAAATGAATGTTCTAAACTTTTTGCTTTCTTTTTTTCTGATCCTTATTCATGAAGTGACTGGTATAGCATGAAATATGATGGCAATGAATACAATATGTAATTTCCAATAAAATAGTCTCATTTATATCTTCGTGTGCTAAGCAGTGCTTCTGGCTAGCAGAATTACCCCTCAGCTACTTGGGATTTTGGAGGGTTAGAGGGTGCTCATTTGCACATAAATAGCCATTAATAGATGAATTCCCTGAGGTACCATGTTGCATGTTAGCAGTACTGACCTACTTAGCTAGTTTAAATTTGTTTTACAGAATTATTATAATTCCACCACTGGTACTTAAACTTTGTGATTAATGCAAGCTTCACAAAACAATTAAAGCTTAATTATACCACTTTCAATGTTCCTGTTGCATTGTTATTATCACACAAAGTGAGATCTAGCAAATATTAAAATAATTAAGACACTGATAAGCGATTACCTTCGTTTTATCGTGTGTGTGTGGAGCAGGGGAAAGAAGGTCCATTTATTCAGAACAATGCTTTATGCCCCATGAATAGCCAAAGGGCGCTAATTAGAAATTTTATGTAAATATATCAATCTGTACAAGTTTAAAAATATTACAGAAGGTTGGATATTTGTCTCCTTTCTTATTCAATATCTTTCCTTATCTATATCCTTTTGTTAATAAACATGGAGGCAGAATAAAATTTTGGAAGCAAAGGTTTTGGCAAGAGCTCGGCAAATACCATGAACCAGTACCATGTACTTGGATCTCCGTGCTTGCATTGTTTTCTACTAAAAACTGAAGTTTGATCCAAGAAATGTTCTCCAAGGATTGCAAGTCTAACATTTTCCCAGCATTGTCTGGGTTTTAAATTACTTATTCAATGCATTGGATTATATGGGTTTTTAAATAGGTAAAGGGCCAGTAGGACAGTTACTTGACATTTTAGAAGAGGATGCTCTTGTCATAAAGGGTTGCTGTAAGCAGGGCCGGCCTTAGGGGTGTGCGACCTGTGCGGCCGCAAAGGGGGTGCTATGGCAACAGGGGCGCCTGCCTGGGACTTAAATGAAAACACAGTTTTTTTTGTTTTGTTTTTTTTTGTAACTTTATTTAACATCCTCCATGTTAAATAAAGTTTAACAATTTTTTAATTTAAGTCCCGGGCAGGGGCGCCGAGCGGTCGTGCGTGAAGTTTTCAGCGACCGTTCGGCGCCCCTCACTCTCCGTGACTCCGTTGCGGGGCCGGCATTTCATGCTGAGCACCGGCATTATTCCGACGTTCAGCTGTGAAGCGTGCACCGCGGGAAGACAGACGCCTCCCGCTCCCGCCGCAGGACTCCGGCAGCAAGGTAAGTAAGGATAGGGAGAGGGGGGGCAGTGGGCAGGGGCAGGGGAGGAGGCAAGGGGCAGGGGGGGAGGCAGTGAGAAGGGGCAGGGGAGGAGGCAGTGAGAAGGGGCAGGGGAGGAGGCAGTGAGAAGGGGCAGGGGGGGAGGCAGTGAGAAGGGGCAGAGTGGGGGGGAGGCAGTGAGAAGGGGATGGGGGGAGGCAGTGAGAAGGGGCAGAGTGGGGGGGGAGGCAGTGAGAAGGGGCAGAGTGGGGGGGGAGGCAGTGAGAAGGGGCAGAGTGGGGGGGAGGCAGTGAGAAGGGGATGGGGGGGCACCAGAGGAGTTGTCCGCACAGGGCGCCAGAACACTTAAGGCTGGCTCTGGCTGTAAGGGCACTGGGTGCTGGATCAGGTAGGAGTCTCGAAGCAGGGGCAGGCTTGGATTCAGAGCATGGCTCTAGGCACACTGACGCTGGATCCGGTTCAGGGCTATTTTAGCTCTAGTCTTCCTCTTGTGCGCCATCATTTTCGGGGCACGAGCAGGATATACACTTGACAAGCTTAGTACAGACAGAAAACAGGCGATAACAAGCTCTCAGTGGCTGGGTTGGCAGGGGAACTGCAAGCGCACTGGCAGGACAGACCCGGCAGGAACGCGGCTGGAAGCCCTCTCGCAGGGCACACGGCAGGAGCATGGCTGGACGCCCTTTGGCGGGCCACACGCTGGAACTCTGGTAGAGATTCTGCCAGACCGCAGCAGACTGGCAAGCAGCTTCCAGAAACAGACAGCAGCAGCAGGACAGCAGGCAGTATTGAATGCTGACCAATGCACAGTACAAAGGATGATCCGAAGACTAGTCGCCGTTCAAGCCAAAGGTCAGAAACCAGAATATCACAATCAGCGGGGTATCAAGGGACAAACACTAGAACAAGGTCAGAGTCCAAAGCCAAGGGTCAAACACAGAAGATGGATCAGATGAAGCATATCAGTAGCTCAGTACACAAGGCCAGGAACACAATGCTCTAGCACTAAGGCTAGGATAATGCCCCATTTATATTGGGCCTTAATTCCCTGAACAAGAGGCAGATGTGGGAAGAGCACACAGGAACAACATGGCCAGGCAACAGCAACCCAAGATCCATCTGGTGGAGTAGTGGATAGGTGATTCATCCGGAATCCCACAAGGTTGCTGGTTCGAATCCCTGTGGATCCTGACAGTTGCTTTGGAAGAGGAAAGGTATCCGTCTCCTACACCATGGCAATGTTTCCTTCCTAGAGAAATTAGATACATTTTCAAGCATACTAGCCTCTTTGAGGATGACACTTAATGTAGGTTTGTAAGGACAGGCCCCACCTTGGAGACTTTAAATGGTTAGGTAGGTGAGAGTAGGAGCACTCAAGAAGAGTCGGGTCAACACAGATTTAATAAGCTGCCTCAACCCAAGCTAAATTAACAATGCTTCAATTAGAAATAACACACATGAGATTCAGTTCCCGTAGACAAAGCTCTCTCCTTATTACCATTTGGGAGCTAAGGTGAAATAAGTGTATGGTGTTCAGAAATCAATGCCGCACATGCTTATTTATTTTTTCAAACCTGGTAGAAAATTGAACATTTGCGAAAAAGAATTGCTGATGGTAGAATATATTTTGTAAGACCTATAAATGGCTCCTTGTTTTCAATAGGTATGTGGTTTATTTTTTCAACCAGCTGTAACTGTACACAGAATAGAATGACAGCTGGCCCTTGTATATACCATTGCAGGTTTGCTAGCTTTTCCGTGTACTGTAGCCCATCAAAATAAGTCTAATGAATTCAGAAATGCATTGATTGTCACAGCTCTGGGAAGATTATGTGTAGACAGGCTTCAAGGGATGGGGGGAGATTTGTGGAATGCTTACTGCATAGAGCAGACAGCAACGCTCTAAGACAGCTGCAACCACAGTGGTATTGCTTTGATCCTACAGAATGAAAGGATGGGAGGATCAGCGCAGGTCTAAATGAGATTACAGCTGGTTCGGCTGCTTATCTGGTCTAATGCCAACTAGTGTGGCTTTGCACCTCCTAAGGGGTTTACAACAGAGACTGTTTATCAAGTATCGTCGGTTTACTCAACACAAGCAGGCTAATCCTCAGCCTGAGCGTGCAGTAGGATTGAGTGAGAGCCAATATCAAGTCTGTTGCAGCCAGGGTTTTTACAGAGACCCTTATTTTCGTTCATTTCTGAGGTAAATCAGAAATGAGCTAACAAGCCATTCTTTTGTGCTCAACAGCTTTATCCGATCTCAATACTGTTAAAGCACCTATTAACCATTAAGTCCCCATAGGTACCAGAGTATATGGTATAACAACAAGTGTTAGAACTGATGTTGTACATAGTGTAAATCGAACTATGTTTTATCAGGGGCCATCACTACTCAACATTCTTTTAAAACATAACTTTAAAAAAAGAACATTAGTGGAAATGTACTTAATTATGATTATAAACAAACATTTCTTTAATCTTTGGCAATTCTGTACTGAATATTTTTTAACTTAAAGGCTTTCTGGCCAGCAAAATATTATATTATCTGGTGGCAGGCCCCCTAAACCCTAAGGGGTTGTTTTAATGCCGAATAAGGAAATACTGTGAGGAAAATCACACCCTTAGGAGAGATTAAAACATTCTAATTTTGTTTTTCTTAATGTTTTTCTAACATTTCCCCCCCCCACTTTATTCAAACATGTTACCTGTTTGTGTTGCTAGCTATTATTTTACTGAGAGTCAGATGAAGGGTTATGTAACATACAGAACGTTACAGCAATTAAAAAAAATAAGGATACGTTATCTGATAATATACTTTCTTATTACTTACTGTTCTTAGTGTCTCAATAGAAAGAAAAATACCTTAGTGAATCATAGTGGTCTAATTTTTGAAAAAACAATTGTCAAAGAATAGCACAACTAAATCTGATTTATTTTTCAATATGTGACGTGTGTGTGTGTAGTGGACAGCCAAGGATATTTGTAAGATTTTAAAAAGAAAGTGTTATAGAAAGTAATAGACTTGTGCAGATTTGTACAATTTTTTTTAAAATGTTAATGAAATTTCCCAATTTCGTTAGTTTGAACAAAATCGGGGGGGGGGGGGTGAAGAGATCCCAAAAATAACAAAGCAGCTCCTAATTTCTGTTTGAATTTAGTTTATTTATTTTTTATTCACGCTCACGCTCTCACTCTCAATGGCTCCCTGCCTTCTCCACTAACTGCTTCCCTGTCTCCTTTTCCAGAGCTCCGCTTGTTCTCCTGCCTCCTGTTCTCCTGGGTTCTTTCGTCATCCGCTTCTTCCTGGTATCGGCTCCATTAATCAGGCTTCCCAAAGCATTTCTACAAAAGGGCGGGGGAGGGGCTGTCTCTGTGGCTCTGCCTTTTGCGAATGTACTCCAAGAGGCCATAATTATGCAGACAGACCCACGGAGAAGCACTTCTGCACCTCCGTTTCTCTGCAGTTTTCTGCGGAAATGCTGTGGGAGAACTGGTCAAGAGAGCTGATACCGGAGACAAGCAGACAATGAAAGTAGACAGAAGAACAAGAAGAAGTGGAGCCGCGGAAAGAAGGAAACAGGGGCACGGAAGTAGTTGACGGAGAATGTATGGAGACATTGAGACAAATTTTGTTTACGAATGGTAAAAAAAATCTCCAAATTTTGTCCAAACTTGAAAGGGCAGGAAACAAAATTTGTTGTCCGAAAACAAATGGACCAGACACGAAACAAAAATGTGTCTGCATTGTATTTGGTCCATCTGTACATGCCTATTAAGTAAATGTAAATTTCACTACAAAGCTTATAACCTAATGTCACTAGACTGTCAAATTAGTTTACTTGTAAAATTTCTAAACGTTCAGTGGCATAATCTCAGAACTGCCCCCTTAAATATCTCAAGATTGTAAGATTCCGAGCAAGGCTCTATCCACCTAATGTATCAGTTTGCTTTAGTCTGTCAATTCTAATCTTGTCATATCCCTTGAACCCCTTCACGACAAAACCCATACATGTACTGGCTCACAATGCAATGCATTCATGACAAGGCCCATCCGGGCTGCTTTCAAAAACCTGCAGCGTTTCCAATGTGATAATCTGTTTTGCAGCATCCATGAAAGCCTCAAAAGTGAGGCGTAGCTTGGATATTGGGATTAAAGCCTCTCCAAAAAATGGCCACCACCAAACTGATCAACAAAGATGGCCGGCTAAAACAGAGCTCAGGAAGCGATCAGCAATTCATACATAAAGTAGAATGTATGTGGAAAAACACACAAGAAAATACTATGACGAAGTCTGGTGGTAAAATGTGTGCATGGAAAAAGTTAAAATACCAGCATTTGTAATTTCCAGGGGTGTATATTTTTCAAAAATGTGATTTGATGGGGTAAATTGAATTGGGTCGCTTCAAAGATGTCCCAAATAACACATAGGAGCAGGATGATCACATATAAAAATTCAAATTTGAAAAATGCCCACTTTCCAAATATGGCCTTTTAGCCCTGAACAACTCAACCAACCCAAGCATGGGGATATCACTGTACTCAGGAGTTACTGTTGAACGTATATAGGGGTGCTTTTTGACAGTGACATATACCAGTAGCTGTAAATTCATACTTGAAGTAAAATGTGGGGGGGGTGCAAAAAAATACTACTGCAAACTTTGGCTGGTAGAATGGTGTTAAAGTGTGTGCATTGAGTTAAAATATCAGCGTTTTGAAATGCCCAGGGGTGTCTATTTTTAAAAAAAATATATGATTTGATGGGATAAATTAAAGTGGCCAGCTCTAAAGATGTCACAAATAGGACATGGGGGAAGTGTGACCACATTTAAAAAAAATACTTTGAAATAGCAATATGCTACTTGTACCCTATAATGTGCAAAGAAAGCAAACAATACATAATAAAAACATTGGGTATTTCTAAACTCAGGACAAATATTAGAATCTATTTAGTAGGATTTTCATTAGTTTTTGCAGATGAATAAATTTTTTTAAATAAAAGTGAGAAAAAGTCCTTTTTTAAAATAAATTAAAAAAAAGAAAAAAATTGCCATTTTATTATTTTTTATAGTAAATATGATAAAAAAAATCATGGAATGTAAAGAAAGCCCTGCTTGTCCTGAAAAAAAGAAAAAAAAAAAATACATGTGTGCGGGTGCACTAAATTGTCCCAAAGTGTACTACAATTAAGAAACTTCTCTCTTAAGAAGTGCTGTGTAAATTGATGGCACTATATAAATAAGAGATAATAATAATTTTGGAGTTTACAAATCCATGAAAGTCTCTTTATGTGCCCATGTGTATCCTCTGTCATTAAGAAAAGCAGTATGAGGGCCTCAAAATGCACTTCACACTGATATTCCCAGAAACACTATTGAGGTTTAATTTGATATTTTGTCATTTCCTTGTTTGTATTCCTTCTCTCGCCACCTGGAGTCAACAACCATACAGTTAAGCTGCATTACGGGTCATAGAAACAGCCTGAAAGGTTGTGCGTTTAGTTTCATTTCATGTAAACTGGCATTTTTGTTTGCTACAAAATAAACATGTGACTTAATTCCCGTGCCCAATGTGGTTTTGCGTGTTTCTGTGCTTTTTTTTTTTGTTAGAACACATAATAGTGTTCTTCTGGGATCCTTGCTGCATATTGTATTTTTTAAAATTAAATGAGCAGTATATATTTTTAGATTGCACGATTCTTACTACTGTCACATTGACATCTCCCCACCACTTAGCCTTTTCTCTAATTTTTCTGAGATGTTAAACATATTGACATGACCTATATTCTGTATTTTTGTGCAGTCGGACCAATGAAGTTTTAACTTCAATATATGCAAAACTAATTTTCGAATGCATATTTTTTCCCTATCTGGCGAGTAAAGGGACACTGCTGTAGCTAACCAATTGTTGATGGATTTGTCTCATAATCAAGGTCTGATTGTAATTTTGATGATCCGTTAGCATCATTTGATTCAGAGAGCTTTTATAGAAAAAAATTCAGAAACGTTATTCCAGAAGTGATGGGGCCTTTGATCGATGCCACCAATCATGCATGTCAGCTCTGTCTGGCCACATTATTTATTGGGTGACCTGAATGCTTATGGGAAGCTATACTTTATAAAAACTTCCAGTAGCCTGGCAACATATTTCAAATCGGAAGGCTTAGGTTACTGATCAAAAGCCTTAAACATTTTCAGACCAGCATGGGGAAATTGCATTGTGTTTGTGCGAGTTAAACAGTGACACAATTACAAGATACTTTTACTTATTACTTTTACTCAGGAGGAAAATCAAAGTTAGAAACATGCTAAACATGCAGCGAAAGCAAGATTTATATGTTTAACGAAATGGTTTTATAGAAGCGTCTTCTGGTCTTTGGATACATGTTCACCTGCTGAACTACACTTTATTTATAAGCATTCCCCCCTGCTGATATAATGGTCACATAGTGAGTATGCTTTATATCAGTAAATTGAGTGCTGGAGAAATTCTGTGTGTGTCGTATTGAGATGGATGCATTAAGCCTGCATAATTTGTGGACCAAGATATATTATTCTTGGTTCCAGACTTTTACAGATCCAATGTGTAAAGTCATGACTAGGTACATTCAGGTTGTTAATTATGCTTTTCTCCGTATGATGGCTACACATGACCGTACCTGGGACCTTCCCATGGTAGACCACCCAGATCTCTCCTTCTGTTAGTGGCTTCACCAGGCCCATTAGCAGCTCTTATAAACTTATATTAGCCTACATTATTTACTTTTTTTTTCTGCTTTCTTTAATGTTTGGACTATAGCTGGAGGATAGCAGGTGTTTAGAGATTATAGCTAATACAGTATGTGCCCTGCATCCAACTGGAATAATGAGCTTGGTGGTTGTGAGACCGAAAAATATTATTCAAGCATAAAGTAAAATGTTCCCTAGATTACGGCGTTACTCTTAAGCCAGGGCTGGAAGAATTTGTGAGGAAGAAGCTTAATATCGTTTAGGAGTCCGCAAGAGATACACCTGCAGAAAATCCAAATATTTAGGTGCATGCAAATTGGAGCATGAGTTCTTTAGTTAATGGATTTAGAAAATGAGACAAATTATTTAACCCCTCCCCACCTGCCTTTGCTAAAAACAGGGAGCCTATTACAGTGTGCTTTTTGTGCATGCTCAGTAGAACTACCAATCAAGTCAATGTGGGTAGCAGCAGCCAGTGACAAGTGTGCTGTCTGAACACTGATGTTTTGCTAGCATACGTTCAATTGGCTGCTGCTTTAGTGGAAGTGCTAATAAGCATATGCAAGACGTAGAGACAGTCAGGGATGGGAGGAAAATGAGACAAAAGTCTGATTCCAACTCCAGTAACTATAAACTGCACGCTCCAATTTGAATGGGGCAAAATGCATTGGCATATATATGCGGAATGGACTCCAGCATATGTGAAGGAAATTAAAAAAAAAAAAAAAAAAAAAAAAAAAGCAGCTCTCAGGACTGGACTGTTCTTCTATATAAAACAAGTTATTTTTGGGAAGTGGACACTAACTTGTAACTCCTGTGGGACATCTGTTAATTCAAATAGCAATGCAGAGCCATGGAGCTCTACTTGCTGATCACTGTAATTGGCAGCAATGGGGATCAATGTGAAGAGTTTCTCCCTCTTCATAAAGTACTATGAGTGCACTATGGCATATCAGGGGGGTATACGGCATACCTCGGGAGGACGGAGTGACATATTTGGGGGTATAAGGCATATAGGCTATATAAGACATATGTGGGGAGGGCAGTGTGGCATGTCTGGGAGGGCAGTGTGGCATGTCTGGGGAGGGCAGTGTGGCATGTCTGGGAGGGCAGTGTGGCATGTCTGGGAGGGCAGTGTGGCAAGCCTGGGCTCAAATATGCATAACTGGGGGGGGGGCATGTTGGGAAATAAAAACAAGAAATGCATTGTTATCAGGTTTTTTATTCTGCAGTTTGTTTCTTACATCTTACGTTACTTTATTAAATTATTTTAAATAAATGAAAATTTACATATTTTTTTTATCTGATTAATCGAAAAAATAATCGGCCAACTAATCGATTATGAAAATAATCGTTAGTTGCAGCCCTAAATAAAACATAGTGTAGTATGTAAGGGGGCATTTTGTTCTCTTTATAAAATAAAAACCATATCAATGTGAGGAATTACTTTACTTAAGGGATGTTGTTGAACATAAATTGAGGGGTGTTATCAGTGGGACCTAATTTGTAGAAGAAATCCTATGTAAATTGCAATTTTTTTTTAACATTTAATTCATACTAAATGACAGACCACACAAAAAAAAAACATGGTAAAGAGAGAGCCTTGGAAAAAAATGATAATTTGTGCATTCTCTTCCCAACTATGTTTATCGTGCTCTGCATTCTTTAACAGTAACCATTTCTCAGGTTACATTTGATTACACAATGATTTCTACCAACAAAGTAATAGCCATATCCTGTCCTTCTTTCATCCTTTACACCTTTCTCGGTTTACATCACTAGTAAATGACCATGTTGCTATTATCCTCTAAATACCCAGTGTGTAATTTTACAGGACTGTTTATATATTAATAAAAACAAACGTAACGGTGTAGCGAGTGCTTTAATGTGCAGATTGAATTGGGCTGACCAGAAGATGAATGGAAATGGCGCGGATGGTACGTTCCTGTGGATTGTTTTTAATAAGCATGTTATTTGGTTCATCAGACTACCGCAGTAATGCTTTGAAACTAGCTCTGCCAGACAAATTTGTTAATGCCTTTTTTTCCCCTCCCCCCTTTTCAGGGAACATTGATTCCCTGCAGACATATCTCTATTAAACCTCTAGAAAGTCACAACTTCCAAATTAGATTAAGTAGCGAGCACGGTACTAGAGGAATCAAAGAAAATTGAGTGTATTATTGAATTCATGCCACATTGTCTGCAGAAGTGAGATGCTTTGTATGGCTGCGACGTTTGTCCTTACTGTACTAACAAAGCTGTGGACTCGGTCATGTAATATCATTTTCTGAAATGCATTACGAGATCTTCTGCTCGTCCTGGCGTAGACTTGTGCCGTTTCTGGGTATAAAGCTGGGGTTCAGCAGTTCATCTATTTCCTCCTTTCTTCGGTACGGATTGCTTAAAATGACCCTTCGAGGGGTGGACATTGTGATTCATTAGATTTTGTGGGCAAATTATGGCTGAGCATGCATTATCCTGCTACGATCATACTGTTTCTGTGTAAGGTATTAGTTTGTTCATTGAAAATATATTTGCAGACTAAGCACACATCTAGGTATTTTGGTTAAAGATACTTGGGTTCAAGCATCCATTGACTGATACTGTCCTAATGTGGTAACTGTTAATATATTAACGTGAATGCCATCTTTATTTATTGTTGGTGTGCTTTGAAACAAAAATGCACAATGCACAGGTTTGTCACAATGTTTTCGATCCTTAAAAATGACCACAACTTTGCCTTAATTATGTAAAACTCCACCGGTCCAGGTAATCGAAAACCCGGCTATTATTTTGTCGTTTCTAGTATTTGCAATTAACCAGTCGCCTCCCGGAGGGGCTGTTGCAGACACAGTACAAGAATGCCGTGTTAATGTCCTATTTGTATTGATTAGTTTGTAAGATTGTGAGTTATGTTCCTTTTTTTCAGGAGCATCCACAGCTGTGCGGCCCAAGGACGTTGGAATGGAGGGCCCCATGCGCAATGTCTGTCAGTGGTGAGAGAGCGCCATCTAGCTGTGGGTAATGCTCTCTGGAGAAATTTCTTCCCTTTCTTGAAGAGCCTGAGACTTTCACAGACACCTCCATCCCAGCTTGCAGACACAGCTGCAGGTCTGTGTTCTCCCGTCCCGCTAAGTTGCACCTTTTATGTTAAGATCCTTTATTCAATGCATTTTTGTCTCTCACCTATAAGAATCTGTGAGCTGTATTTGCAAATCGAGTTCCTTGCGAGTTCCGAAAAATAACATTAAAATTGTGTGAAATGTCTCCTAGAAAATGTGTATGCAAAATCTGTTTACATGTCTAATCAGGCTATACCCTGTTGGCTTTGGACATGCCCAGCAGCGCACCTTCAGAGCTCCAGCCACAACCTTTAGTGTCAATAATGCAGCTTTTTGGATGGGATGACATGATCACTCCTCAGCTAGCGTCACGTTATTTAAGTCATCTGATATCAAACAGGTAAGAAAGGGGATGTAGGCCATTCTTGTATGCAAACCTGATACTGGCTTCAAAAGTTTTTCGATACGGTATTTTGTTAGAGAACTGGGATTTAACTTTTAATCTTGAAAAATGTAAATTCATGTAAGAGTCTTAGTTTAGAAAATGGTGCACAATTGTTACCAATTTGATGGTATTCAGTTGTCATTAATGTTGTCTTAAGAGGCGTTTTTTTGCAGCTGAAAAGGAAAAAACAAAAACCATGCATTTAGGGACAGTAATAGGCTGAAAAAGCTAATGCTGCTCTCCTGAGCTGGGGTTTCGTGAGCAGATGCATCCTGATAAGTGGTTTTTGAGTAAGGCCATATAGCCGCATAACTGAGATTTTTCCACCCTAATCATGGCATTCAAAGACAAATCTCCCAGAAAGGCTTTTTCATATGTAAGGGAATTTAGTTTTATTAAATGCTTTTGTGGAGTAATTTTGCCTTACAACGTCAGGCTTGTTGTTTGACTTACTTAAGAGACCAGGGATAACATGTTGGTTTATTATATGTATGGAGATCATGAGAGGCCATGTAAATCTACGTGTGGCATTTTAGTGTCTGTCTTTAGTACTGTCTTTTTTGGTTGTACAAACATAGCTTTTTTTCATATTAATTTGTTAAGAACAAAGAAACAAAATTTGAAAAAATAGTAACGTGCTAGCTACGGCTATCCCCGAAAGCTGTGTGTTTAAGTCTAGAGCACAAATACAGAACTGATTAATTCATGTTTAATTTGACAAAAGTAATGGTAAAAGAGAACATACAAGAAATACATACAAAACTGTATAAATACTAAGGATAAAAACACAGAAAACTTACATAAAACAAAAGTAAAATAATTTGTTAGACTCTCGAGATTTTACAAGCCCCTTGTCAAATCTGCTCAATAATGGAAATTCTATTATCAGGTTTCCATTCTTATAGGAATCTCTCTCTTTGTGTCTGGGACACGAGAATTCCATTTGATGTCAGTGGGAGAGATGCTTGTAGCCCTAGTACTTTATGACACTCCTAATGAGCTGGATCGTAAAACCTGACAGCAATTTTGGAAATTTTAATACATCTTATTTTGGTGTTATGGTACATTGTATGGTGATAACACTGGGGTGATCACACCCCTCATGTTGTTACAAGTGTACAGGTACCGAACAGCTAGATGACCCATCGTTAGATGAAGAGTGCAGGTCCGGAGTCCCCTGTGTGACCTCAGTGCCTGGTCCCCTGTAGGATTTTATGGCACCCAGGAGAGGACACCTGATATACCTTGAAGATGCCCTGCTTGGCTGCTTTTTTGCCCCACTTATTATATGGTGGGTTCTGGCCATGATTACAGATAACCTTCATGGCAGGATGAAAACTACATTTTCTCTACTTCATGCAAGTTGCCTTGTTAACCCTTAAACATAGGCACTTTGCATGACAATGCATATATCATCAGATTTAGATGGTAAAAACTAGCATTAAGTATGTTTAAATTGTGGGGAAATCAGGTATGATCGCATAGTGGAACTGTTCTAATTTTCAGTATATTTATGCAAGGTCAGAGTGTGGTTTACACTGGATATGACCACAAAGGACATTTTCTCCCATGGAAATATATGTTTTGTTATTGTAATCCATAACTTTTATTTATAAAGAGCAACTCTAGCATTTAAAAATGTGCATCATTGTGTAGATCTGCCACAGTGTTACATGTGAAGCACCACAATTGTTGCCTCAAAATAGAGGAACATAATGCGAGATATGCAGGAATAAGTGATGGCTCTCTTAAGTTTGCATGGATATTTACAAAGATATCATTTAAAGATGTGACTGTTTCATCATTGCACTGTTGCATGTTTCGGTGCAGTAGCCACATTGCTGCCTTTTTAAATTGGTTATTCAGTTGATTTTTTTTCTCAGTGTTATTTTTATTTACCACCCCGAAAATGTTTTTCATTAGCATCATTGTGGTCTTAAGGTTAAGGTAAAGCGTCTCCACCTCCAGCGATACTTCCCTCTGCATACCTTTTTTTTCCCGGGAAAATCTTGTGATATGCCAGTTTGTCACACTTACAAATATTTTTAATACTTCCCTTTAATGTCCTAGTGCCTTGACAGAAGCCCTCTCTGGTATTGGCTATTCATCTTATCAAGCGCTGACACTTCGGGCTTGGATTAGATGTGTATTGCAAATGTTTATTGATCAACCCGTTGGTGCAGCGATAAGGACAGACTCTGAACAGAGTGAGTATTATACACATCTTGAAGCAGAAATAAGTGGCACAAGTTAAGCAGTTTGTCCTCTCATGAGATGAGATATATATATATATATATATATATATATATATATATCTCATCTCATATACGTATAAACATTTATGCATTAGCAATCCAGTGACTGGTGGGATGGGTCTGAACCTATAACATGGCATCACATTTACATCACATGGCATAAGTTGTCTGTCTGCACTCTCTAGCCTGTGTAAATTAAGTGTCTTGTATATGTCTGTCCCCTCTTTACAGCTTCAGTACTCGCAGAGCAGCTTGGGGAATTAACCAGATTAGCGTTCAGGCTTCCAGAGGTGGAACGCATTATGTTCAAAGGGCAGATTGAGCCGAAATCCTATAAACAGGATCCAAAAGGTGCCATTCTGCAATTCATTAAGGTAAGGAAGTATGTGTGTTCAATTATGTATTTTTGATTCTCAGAAACCCTGAGAATGACACACTTTAGGCATACTGTTCATTCTTTAAAGAGAATATATATGCCGTTTAGCATTCTGTTTCCCTCTGTTGCATAGGCTGCTGGTGTAACCTATGGTGGCTTGCAAACGCTAGCAGAGAAGTCCGCCATGGTTTCAAAATGCTTGGAGTATGTTGGTGACGTTTTGAAATACGTAAAACCATACCTCTCCAAAAAGGGGCCCGTGGAAGGCTTGCAGATCACTTATAGAACCACGGGTGAGTACGTGGTATTAATGACTATTTACAAGTGTTAACGGCTGATGTTTGTTGAAAAGATATATGTCAAGAATGCATTTTGTAAGCTCTATTATTGTATGTACACAAGCTATTTATAATTTAATAATACCATTTAAATTTTTTAGAAACGTATATGTATGTTGTGTTTTGCAGCTTTAGCATTACAATATATAACTTTCTCCCTTTAAATAGATTTTATTTGTAGGCTTGCATTTCTTGTGTCAGTTGAGCCCTGTGGTTCGGAATATTGGTGCTTAAACCAATATAAAGCCGTAGCGAAGGGCTCCTGAGGGCATGCCGTGTTCACTGGCTTTGTTCATAATTTCAGCACGTATCTTGTCTGCTCTGCAGGGTGCCTTGTGCGGTACTGGGCATTGATGCTGGCTACTTCCAAAGCACAGCAGCTTCTGTTCCGCATCATTGATAACCTGCTCTTACCAAATGCCTTGTTCCAGCAAGATAAGGGTTTGCTGCCAGCCACGCTTTCTGCAATACGAGAGAGCCTCCCTCTTTTCCTTCAGGTCAGTCCCCGACGTCATTCATATGACTGTAATGCGACAGCTGAAACGCACGAGAACATGGATATGTGACATCCCAAACCTGCATTGAATATTTTTCTCTTTTCCATTTTAAATGCTGGATGTTGTAAGAAATTACGATTAGGTTTGCCCCAGGTCATCCTCGTGGTTTCTAGTTATGCCCCTGCCTGTGCCAGGAGTGGGTATAGCAGGTATAGAAAAATGAATGAAAGGGGGGGTAGGGGGAAAGGCTGCTGAATACCTCCAGATTGGGGCTGCTCCCAGGTGCTCCTGGCAACCCTTCCAAACAAACCATCCTTTTTTTTTGCAATTTCTCTGAGCATTGCACGGTCTGACCTCGGGGTGAATTTGCAGGGATGTCCACTCCTGGGAAGATTGGCAACTGTCTCAGATGTTTTCAATTTATGAATATTTTTTCTCACTGTGGATTGATGGACTTAAAATAGTTTGGAAATTGCCTTATAACCCCTACCAGATTGATGGGCAGCAACAATTGCTCCTCTAACATCATTGCTGATGTCTTTGCTCCTTGGCATTGTGTTAACACACACACCTGAAGCATATTTTGTTGGTGGGTTTTCTTTCTAATTTGTTGTTGTTTGGATTATGACATGTATTTTGTTTATGTTCTTAGGGTTTGTCAATTGTATCCCGTCAATCTCAGTCACAAGGTGCTTATGTCAAACAACAGCTAAAAACTGTCATTCAGCAGTATTTTGGGAAATTTCTTCCCAGCGCTCCATCTGGGACCGGGAGCCACCCCATGCTTTCAGCAGTGATTGATTCCACTCAGAGCCCACACTGTGTGCACCTGAGGAGGATGCTTATGCAAGTTATAAGGTGAGGCATTTGATATAGCAGGAACGCTGCTTTTTATAGTGCTGTTTAGAAACAGAACTATAATAATTGTATGATTTATCATCAGATGAGAAGTAGCTAGATTTGGTAATGTTCCAGTCAGCAGTTGCGCTCTGCTTGATTATGCTCCAAGGTTTAAATGTTCCTTTTAGTCTTAACTGTTTTCCATAAAAAAAAAAAAGAATAAGCCAATCACACAAACATTTTTAGGGGCAACTTTTACATATTGTCAGGCTGTTTAAATTTTTTTAATGCAAAATAGCCTGATTTTAAACTTTGTTTTTTTTTAACTTGAATAAAGCAGAGGAAGTTGTGTTGATGTGTCATTTAGAGCCCAATAATGGAGACTGTGTGTATACCGTATTGGCTCGGATATAGGCCGCATCTGAATATAGGCCGCACCCTAAAAGTTAGGTGCTTTTTTTTTAAAGAAAAAATTTTTCTTAAAAAAAAACAACCACTTAGTGGAACAGATATGCTGCCACTCTGTCCCCGCAAGATATGCTGCCACTCTGACCTCCCCAGATATGCTGCCACTCTGCCCCCCCCGAGATATGTTGCCACTCTATCCCCCCCTGAGATATGCACTCTGCCCCCGAGATGTGCCCCCCCCCGAGATATGGTGCCACTCTATCCACCCCCCTAGACTTACCGGTGCAGACTCCCCGGAGTCTTGCAGGGCCAGCGGGGGACAGCTACGCAGTACGCATATTCAACTTCCGGTGCTGGCACTTCCGCCGTTGGAAGTGCCGTCAAGGAAGATTGTTGGCGTACATCGCGCAGACGTTTACCGGCTGCGGCGATGCAAGCGTTAACAACCTCCGCTGCCGGCACGTCTGCGCGATGCGCTTAGACAACCTCCCGTGCCGGCACTCCCCCCGTGGAAAGTCCTGGCAGGGGAGGCTGTCTGAGCGTATCGGAGAGTAGGATGCAGGTCCCCTGCACCGCTGCGGGGGATCTGTATCCTAACCCCGCTGCCTGCCCGGCGCCCGCAACTGCATGTCCCGGGCGTCGGGTGCTAGACCCCGAATATAGGCCGCACCCCCAGTTTAAAAACTTAAAGTGGGGGGGGAAAGTGCAGCCTATATTTGAGCCAATACGGTATATAGACACATAAAACCTTAACCCCACAGAACATTGCAGTCTTGGGTTAAAAAAATATACACAGTGAATTGCTGAGCCACATCTCTCCATACAAGTGCTCTGATTTATGATTATCTTTTGTCTAGAGCAGCCCTCCTAATGTGTGGGCACAAAACACGGATATGGCCACATACATGGGCACCAGAAATCAGCTGTGATCTGTTATCTGCATACAAAATATGTTTAATTACTTGAACTTCATTTACTCATCCTCTCCTCTCTCTACCTTCTAAGGCTGTTTGGACTCAGTTACTGGGTTAGCATCTGTCAGCATATGGTGGTAAAGTTCTGAGGTTTAGGGAGATAGTGTGCGTAAGGGTATGGTGCTAGAGAAAGTGGTGTAGAGCCAGTTTGTGACTAACCCTAGGCAGAACCCTTGAAATGATCTTACTAATTTTATGACCGTAACCAAACTAACCACTTCCATGCTTACACAATACATCTAAGCTTGCTTTTTAGCACATTCATATTGGTTATGGAACTGTTGAAAATATTGCAAATTTCAGGATTTGGAAGCTTTTTTTTCTATGAAATGATCAGTGGTTTACATCTTCTCCACCTGCTACATTTTGCTGTTGCAAAGTGTGGTTTATGTATTCTGTGTTAATAGAATAAAGATATAACTTTTAAGTGTTTTTTTTTTCTTTTCAGTGACAGCTACCTGCAGTTTAAAGGTCACTCCCCTCCTCCGCGTTTGGCCTCCATCATTTCTTTCATCGTTGATGTTTTCCAGAGAAGCTGTAGTATTGATGTAGGAGATGTTCAGTCTCTTCTTCCTTCCGTGCTCAGGTGTTTGATATTGGTCAATGAGCCTCAGGGTGAGATTTGTTAACTGTATAAACAGAATTGTGGAGGGGTTTGCTATTTTTTTTCCCCCCTTCACAAGTTAGATGCATGTCCAGACCAAAAATCAGTGATGGCCCTTTTCCTTAATACTTTTAATTTCTAACTGTGATATTAAAACATGTTTCATATCTCTTTTTAGTTGAGTGCTGAAATGTCTAAATTGGTTAACTAGGGATAAAGTTATATAAGGGTTTCTTTGTTTTTTTGTAAAACGATACCTATAATGTATGGTTAGACACTGTAAAAGGGTGTCGGGAAACCCCAATGAATTTATAATGAAACAGACTGTACCAAAATTGTTATAGTCTTTAGATCTGATAATGATCTATGATGCCACAATAAAGAGATAATCTTTAGCCATACGACAGCTTACTTTCATCATTCAGTTTCTCGTCTGTACCAGTTTGGTAACACTTTGGACTGATATCATGTAGAACTGACTAGGATAGGAGTCCAAAATACATAGAATAAGTTATCCGGTAGCTTTCTAAGAATTACATTTGACCGAGGGCATATCTGTGCATTGCATCCATGTACGCTATGTATGATCGAGATATATAATTTACACATACACACTATTGTTCAAACGTAGTCACTTGGAAATGCCCTTGTTTGAAAGAAAAGCACATTTGGTCTGTTCAAATAACAAGGAATGGAACATGAATACAGTGTAGACATTGTTATTGTTGTAAATGATTATTGTAGCAGGAGACTGCTGCTTTTTAATGGAATATCTTCATAGGCGTACAGAGGCCCTTTATAACCAACCCATCACTCCTGTGTTCCAATGGCACTTGTGATCACTAATCCAAGTTTAATCAAACTTGATCATTCGAAAACACTTTTTGCGGTTTTGTTACCACAGCTTTAAATTCCCTCGTGTGGAAGTGTCCATTAAAGGGCTAATAAGCTACATGGCCAGGGACTAGTTAGAAATGGGTAAGGGACACGTGAAGCAGTATTATGAGAACAATAAAACTTCTCCAGCCACAATGTAGGTTGCATGAATTACTTGCTGCATACAGAGATCATCTTCTGAGTACTGAGCAAGGTGATGATACTTTGTATTTGGGCACCATACAAAACTGACAGTTAATGAACTATTTCATCCATCCAGTCTTGTGATGTTTATTTTTTCTTTCAGTCCGAAAGCTGTCTACAGAAGCACTTCAGCGCATCGTTGAAGGCTGCCGAGCTACCCCAGACGGAGAGACTGCATCTTACTTGGTATCTGTTTTAAGGTAGCTAGAGGAATATGGGACAGACTTAATCAAACCTATCTTTCTTAATGTATGTTTATTTTTTGTCAGGGGTGTCCAAGTTTTTTCTGCAGTGGGCCACTTCATCAGAATTGTATACTGCGTGAAAATATGGCCTTTAATAAGATATGCAGATTAAAATAAAGTAAATGACACAAAACCTTTACTTTTCCTCTCACTGATTTCTGGACCAAGAAAGTTTTGTGACTACAAATTCAGGATTCTGGATAATTAAAAATGAAATAGTTCTATTTATTTTAGGGATGCACCGAAATGAAAATTTTGGACCAAAACCGGAAATTCAGGGTTCACATACTTTTAATAAAAGTAAAAAAAATTTTTTTACCCAGATTCCAGTATGTACTGGTTGGCTGGGCATTGTACCAGTAATTTTTGTCCAATTTTAGTGTGTAACCACACTTTTATTAAAAGTAACACACAACAATTGGACAAAAAAAATCAACAATATGATTTGGCATGATAGGAGTGGGATTGCTAACAGCAAACACACTCTTTTCATACCCAGGCAACCAGTAAATGCTGGAACCTAGGCATGATGGGACTGTGATTGCTGTTAGCAATCACACTCATCATGCCAAGTCAGCCAGTACATGCAGACCCCATACTGCTGGCAGCATCAATACACAAGGGGGGCAGCTAGCCAGGTTTCAGCATGTACTGGCTGACTTAGCATGATAGGAGTGTGATTGCTAACAGCAATCACAGTCCCATCATGCCTAGGTTCCAGCACTTACACATCCATGCTATCACACACACACTCATTCACTCATATACTCATTCATTCACACATTCATTCCCTCACAGGCATACTCATTCAAACAACCTCCCCCACCCCCTTACCTACTACAGCTTTCGATGCCGCTCACAGACTTCAGCAGGGGGCGCGGCCTCCCTCGTTCTCCCCACAGAGGAGGCAGGACTGGAGCAGAGAATAGACCCTCCCACAAGTAAGAAGCAGGGCTTGTGATCCTGGCTGCCGATGTCACGCGGGCCGCACCTCGAGCTCACGCGGGCCGCACCTCGAGCTCACGCGGGCCGCACCTCGAGCTCACGCGGGCCGCACCTCGAGCTCACGCGGGCCGCACCTCGAGCTCACGCGGGCCGCACCTCGAGCTCACGCGGGCCGCACCTCGAGCTCACGCGGGCCGCATGTTGGACGCCCCTGTTTTATGTGAACAACTAAACCACTTATCCTAGTTACATTTAACAAAAACAATTTTACCATCTATAAATTCAGTTTCCATTAAATTCAATTGGAACATTGCATTTCTTGGCGTTTAGTGTTACCGCTTACTGGAACATAATGCACACCTCCTATAATTCAAGTGATTTTAGTTATTAGAATATAACCCCTATTTAAATATAATTTACTTAAAATTATAATTGAATTTTTGCCCTTTACAGTAAGATGATCTTTAGGTGGCTTATTCTTTACTGGTTTTACCAAACTATTTCTCTTAATATTTTTGTGGCAGCGCATTTATTCAAGAAAACATTGTGCTGTATGACCATCAGATATTTGGTATTCTGGAAACCGTGTCTGTACTAGACCAGCATCTTGTTATCAACCTGATCCCAACAGTTACCCAGACCCTAAAGGATGCAGAACACAGACGCGGATTAGGTCGGAATGCGTCATCGAGGTATGCAGTTAAAAATGCTTCATTGGGTGTTCCACCTTACTATGATTTAACATATATCGACACTTGCGCCCAGCACTCATGCTTGCGTCGTTTTTGGAAACACATTTTATATTTTAATAATTTTAGCTATGTAACATAAAGGCAAACGTTACTATGACTGGCTCACTATGGTTTAAGGGCACTCTTTCTGAATCATGTAAGTGGCAATTGTCACTGCAGTGAACACATTTTTATCTAACACCTGTCTTGCTTTATACCTGCAATAAATGTAAATAATAAATATATGTTTACAATGTCCACAGGGAAGCATACAGGAGACTCCTGTCTCGTTTGGGTGAACATGGACAAGCCGAATTACAGAAACTTGAAAACTAAAGCCATTGTCTGATCTTCTGCAGATGTACAATTTGAAAAGGACACATCTTTTATTATTATTATCTTTAAACTGATCAAGCAGCAACACCAGAACAGTCTTACGCTGCATTTGAACTGTACATATGTAATCGATTTTGAAAATGCATTGTTAATAAATATTTTTGTAAATTTATTATGACTGTGTTAATGTTTCTACTCATCCTTTAAAAATTCCCATACATAAACAGGGATGTATTTATGTTAGTAGCGCCGCCTGTTACCTACCTCTGCTTCCTTTGTACTGAACGCTGGGAAATACCTGGGCTCCACTCAGGACGCACAGTGCCGGGAACAGAATGGTATTGGAGTCATTTATTTGCAAAAGGAACGCCACAGAAGAAGGACCATGCATTAAAGTGCACGCAAAGGCTGGAGTACGTTTCAAGTCACCTTGAGCACAGCATGAGTGAAGATACCTTTACCTGTCCTCAAGAGCTGCATGACTACCCCCATTGCTTGTTTTCCCTGATAAAGTTTCTTTCTCTGTTTGGTTGGACTACTCCAATAAATAATGCATGCAAGTTTGTATGCAGTAACATGCTTTGGGGTCACCCTTAAAGGTATTACTCTTTTAAGCTGGCTTTGAAAGGTGGCGCGACCAGACAGGGGAGAACCCTTTAAGACCGAAAACTAAGGGTTATATTGGATACCTGAGAACAAATAAGCCCTTCCTTTTTTAAATCAAACATCTATAAAACATTTATACACATTTAAAAAAACAACACAGGATGTTGAAGTTTTTTTTATTATTCAATTATTTTAAAGGTGTATCGGTAATGGTTGCCCTTTAAATCAAGATACCAAAAATGTTATTCCACATGCAGTGGAGGTGCTCAATGTCTTAAACAAAACTTGTTTCCTTATGGCTCCTTTATTTGCAACACCTTTGGTGTTTTATGGAACAAAATGGAACATTAGGTATGCAATTGTATTTATTACATTGATACGCACTCAGGCGTGCTGTTCGGTAGCATATTAGCAGCAAAGACTGATACGATGGAAATGCAACAGTTTTAACAAATATTCATCACAGTTCTCCTATTCAATATGTATTTCAATGTAAAATTCCATTTGTTATCCCAGAACAGAATAATGTGAAAAAATATACATATATTATGGAGTAAAGGTATTTTAGTTTCACATTCCCTTTGTAATCACATACATCATTTCAACTGCATATGTTTTGAAACATTGGTATTATATTGCCCTTAAAAATTCTTATTTTTTGTTCTCAAAATTTTGTAGGATTGTACTAGAGTTGAAATAAATGAAGCTGTGCTAGAACAGATTTAGAGAAACTATGTGACTGCTTTTGAGATTTGTTTCTAATATAAACTCTACTTTAGCTATGGTTTGTAAATAATTTAGACCACAGCTAGTGAAAATCCTTTAATTTGCATATTTTTGTTGATTGATAAGCCTTTTTGGCATAGAAAGAATTTTTCAAGGTATGCATTACTGTGTGTGTGTGTATATATATATATATATATAGATAGATAGATATATAGATGAGGCACAATTATTCCCTGCCCTGAAGAACTTACAATCTATTTTTGATGCTCATGGCTCCAAAATATATAAAGTGACTTCACCAATTTCACAAGGAGAGCAGCACAGAATATGAATAATTTAACCCATTTTAAGGGTTGGGTTCTGATTTCTTTCCAAAAAACCCTCTGTTTTATTTGTCAGTGTTATATGCTTTCATACTGAGCCGATCCTGTGATGAGGAACCTGCAAAGTCTGGAGGTTAGGGCAAGTGAAATATGGAGCCGGAAGAAAACTTGTTGCTATCCCATTGGAAGCAAATGGCAAAGTAGGTCCATAAAATACTTCCTCCTTGCCTTCTCTGCTAACATCAAGCACCTAATTGAATTAGAAAAGGAGAAAAGGTGTTGAAACGATATGCTTAAATACTAAGTACCAGTGTTGCGTTTACCTCACAGCATGTTACATATACCTCAACAACTTCAATATTATACATTAAGGTTGGAAAACAATTCATCCAAATTCAAGCTTTCCAAGATATCACTATTATTATTATTATCTTTTATTTATATAGCGCCAACAATTTACGCAGCGCTTAATACAATACGTAAATTCAAGGGATATGTCAAGACGAGAATTGACAAGACTAAGACAAACCGATACATTCGGTGGAGAGGGCCCTGCTCGCAAGCTTACAATCTAGAGATTGCACTGATACAGATGAAGACAAGATAACTAACTTTTAAAACATTTTAAGCATGTGACAATTTTCCCACAAGGGATAGTAATTAGAAAATGACTTCATCAGCAGTCAGAATAAACCCTTAGGATCACCAATTTATTATTAATATCCACCACAGCGCTTGAAGTCACCACTTGCAAAAATACTGAACTCTAGAGCTTTTAAAGTGTTACCCTTTAAGACCAAACTCTAATACCATCCTCATCTTAATAAGGTGGCCTGTTGTCATCTGCTCTGTCCTTGGGGTGAATATTTTACCTACAAGGGCCTTGTGTTGATATCAGTATTTGTGCATTGTGATGGTCACAAATGCTTCTCATAGCCTATACAGTGCCTGCGAAGATGTGCAGTAAAGCGTCTTACCTGTATGCATGACAACGGTTCATTTGTCCAAATAGAATAGCCACCCACTAAATAAATCCGTCCATTATGCACTGCAACGCCAGATTCATTTTGGCCTGGAAGAAAGAAAAACTCTGTTTGTTCTGCATATACAGCTCAGGTGCTCTTGACAAACAATTTCCCCCAAAAATGACATCTATTGGAGCCAATAGGGGTTTTTGGAATCAGTGAAGCAAGCTAGATTTGCTTCACTAATTCATGTTTCAGTGAAGCATTGTGAGGATCTCCTCAGCCCTGTTCTGTATTCAGAAATACTGAAGTATATGCAGAAGCTGGGTTTCTCAAAGTAAAGTCACGTAATAGATAGCAGAAAAGGCACAGTATAACCTGTACCTAATGTAGAGTGCCAAAGACTAGTTGTTCTCATTCATATCTAACACAGAGCTTGTATGGTTAATACTTATATTTATATATTTATAAACTGTGTGTTAATTTAGTTCTGTACTCATGCTTTTCATGGTGTTTCTACCGAAGCTGTATTGTTTATATCAAGCACTTGCTGTATAATGGGTAGGCTACAAACTGACGGATGAATTCCAAATCTCCCTAGTCTGTGCAGTGAATTTACTACTGTGTTTTCAGGAGTGTTGAACATTAGATTTAATCTAAACCAGTGAAATGTGTCTCCAGAAATCTCCTGCCATTACCTAAGTTTTTGGTGGTGTAGATGATGCCTTTTTCAGCACAACATCAACAACCTACCTGTGAGTAAATTGAAGTTACACCGTGTCCACTGATCAGTGTCAATACTGTAGGAGTCTATATGCCGCACCGATATGCGATCATTGTTATAATCTAAATCATTCCCACCGAGGACATACAACCTCCTTTGAACAGCTGCCATCGCGTGGTAAACTCTTCTTTGTAGCATGGGACTTCGACTGATCCACTTATTCTAATAAATACAAGTGGAATTTTACAACAATATCAATCTGCTTGGACAATGCCTTATGCAGTCTTCAACCAGTAAACAAATGAATTAGGCTCAATTTACCATTGTGATAAACACCTGTCAAGTTTACATAGGTATCTCCTTTGTATGTTCTGTAGAATAGTGGTGACCCATCGCAGCTGCTGCACAATTGAAGAGCACACTTGGTTTCAAAATCAACCCCTATTTGTTGTTTATCTTAAAACAGAATATGCAGTAAACATTCAGAGTCAAACATAGTAGTCTTGATAAACATAATTGCAAACGGTACATGATAGCAATCATACACCTGCTTTTATATCATATTCTCCATTTCTCTTATTATAAATTACAGTAATTATTTGCTAATAATCACCATCCCTCCTCAAATAAATTTAAAAAAAATGTGTCCTCAATGGCAAAAATCCTGTTTTGGATTATTAGCAGAGGGCCGCAGAGTATTTCATTTTTTTTTTTTCACATTAGTAGTCAAATCCCATGATGGAAAGATAAAGATGGCATCTGATTTGCAAAGTATTGCTCTGTCTCCTGATTACAGCATTCTTTCCTCCTCTGCAATGTCTGCCAGGTGATCCACTGCAAAGGCACAGAGGCAGAGGGTCTGCACGGGGTCAGAGCGGATACGTCAGTGTTTGAATACTAATCAGTGCCGCGGAAGCAGAGGTCACCACAGCCTGTCTGTTAGCAGGTAGCTCTGTGCTCTGTGGCAGATGGCAGTCATTATTGACTCTCTACAAAGGCCTCGCTTAAAGCCGTGCCCTGATGCAGAAAGATAGAGCTATTGAGATTCAGAGCGGGTACAAGCAGATGTGGTTTGCCAAAGTCCACCGTAAACAATATGCTAGCAGAATTTAAAAAAAAAAAGTGAAAGAGATGGTCTGTGTGCAAACATGAAGACACTCTCATTAAAAAGAGGAAATGATAACATTAACTGTGTGTCTGCTAAAACAGTGCACACAGCCAGCTATATCAACTAAATTGTGTTGATTTACAATATACAACAACGATGCATACAAATAATAACAGTATGTTTGTTTATTGAACACAAATGGCACAGGAGGGTACAAATTGACGCAAAGATTATTTTCCCATCCACTCTAAACATACACTTAGCCCTTGCAGAAATGCAATTTATTTTTTATATTAGAGTCAATACACCATATTAGCTTTTGATTTCTTGTAATAATGTAATTGCATTTCCAAGTATTGATAACCATTAGAGTCCTGCTGCCCTGTACCATGACGCCCATTATGCTGTGCCAACCAGAAGAGCAAAAGAGGTGCAAATACTATGCCCTACTGCATACTGGGTTTTCTTACATATTACCGTTAAGATAAAATGAATAAGGATATTTCTTGTTCATATTTATATTTAAGTAACAAATGTATGAGACACTCATGTCCAGTACGCAAATGTCATTTAAGTTGTTTAAAATATTGTACAGTATATATATATGCCCATCCATATCTGTGAACTGTCAAAGGGACACACATTCTTCTGTCACTCTTTCCTCCTCTGATGTCCCATTTTGCTAGGAGCTGAGAACATTTGGTGGGTATAAGTGCATTATGCTACTCGGTGGCCCTAAAAATCACAATAATCTGGCTACAGGTATTCGATCAACACAATATGGGCAGGCAACTCAAAAAATGTGTTCATTAGTGTTTTTACAGCCCGTAAAAACGAACTACTTTGCAGACTACTTTTCAGTGTGTCCCTTAAATCTTGAAATAACTTTTTATTTAAAAAAAAAAATGGAATATTACAAATATCTTTCTTAGGACTTAACATTTCCCCTAGGCAAAAGTTATAACATGGGA
Organism: Spea hammondii; assembly: GCA_029215755.1. NCBI lineage: Eukaryota > Metazoa > Chordata > Amphibia > Anura > Pelobatidae > Spea > Spea hammondii. The sequence continues at coordinate 74,597,581 of JARDYJ010000003.1, read as the reverse complement.
CATTTGGCTACAATCTATGTATTCTTGTATTCTGTACACAAAAAATATTACTGTTATATCCTGCAGTGTTTGGGAACAAATGTATATAAAAAATAATTTTTATTAGTGTATATCTGTAAGCAGGAATATTACCTGTGGAATGCCAGCAACAATAGAACCAAATTATCATAGTAGAATATCAAGGAGTCAGCTTCTGTTCTTCTTGGGTGTCTTACACACGCATACACACACAATCATATATGTATATACTTTTAACTTTCTGTACTCCATATCAATTGGAACAATATAACTTACCTGGCTTGGATCATATACCATTAATCTGTTTTGATATTGTGCTGTGTTAGTCACTCCACCTGTAAGATAAATGTTCAACAATGATAGATTATTTAAAAACATGGTATAGGTGGAATGCTAGATTAAACCAAGTATGACCCTGATAAAGGGTCAAAAGCATTCTTTTTTCATGTAGAAAATATTAAAATCTGTGATTTTTCTGTTTTAAAGAACAAATATGTGCCATGGTATTCAATAGTTTTTAATTTATACACCCAGGCTCAAATCCCAGTGGCATTTTACAGAACACTATGACATTTAAATGCCCTATGTCAGTTGGAAGTTGATGAATTTTGTTCTTTAACATTTGTGATAAAATACATTTTTTCTACCCTTTTAGTGAATAACTACCGTTCTTCATTCACATCAATCTGTTCCCTTGAAACATTACATAATATACCTTTTCTTTGTTTCTATCTGTCCTTGGGTGTTAATAGCACCTCCACATTTTACAGTGATACAAGAATCTGCATCAGCCTAGTGGACTAGATTTTAGACGGTATCCCAACAAGTCGATTTGCATATTCCAAAAATTATTTTGAGATGCCTCATTCGATGAGAATCTATTCCCGGTGAGCAAGAAGCTTAAACATGGTGGCAATGGGGGTGTAAGAGCAACAAGACTATGCAAGTAAATCCAAACAGAGGAACAAAGTAAGAAACATATACTTCAATATTAATAGTAGTGGATTATATGGAATATTAGAGAAAATAAATAAAAGCCAACTCACATATTAGTGAATAAACGTCACAGTGGGGAAATCTGAGTCAGGCAACAGGGACAATACCAAAGTTCCTCAATTCAACTCAACAATTTGAGATCTCGGGGTATACTGGTGCCTAACTCTAGGCAACTAATCAAACAGACCCATTCCAATCCTTCCTTCTTTTCAGTGATGATAGGCTAGGTCACTGTAACTTCATCCACGGGTCAACATGCCCCAAACAACTTATTCATAGAGAGACTTTGCTTTCTTACGGTTCTGACACATTTAACACTACTATTCACATAATTATGGCATAGTTGAAACACCAGCATGTCCTGAGTTGAGTCCCCACTGTCTTATATTGGTATTCTACCGAGGAGATGCAATTAGAGCTAACCAACTAAACCCAATTTTTTGCACTAGGGAAGTGTTCAATGCACTATGCTTTGAACTCACTATGGTCCAAGGTCACTGTGGACTTAAAAAAGTGTAAACCTTTGTCCCTCTCTTTTGACACAGTTACCATATACCTCAACTATAATGCAGCTTTGACTTATAAAAACAATTTAAGCAACTTAGCAGCAGTATTAGCTATTCATGATTTTTATTTGGTTTTGGGTTTTTTTCTCCAACCCACATCAGGCAGCTTTAAATATGACTTTCTCTGTTACACAAAACAGATTGTCAAAAGTAAAGAATGAGGAAACAACCATCTCCCCAGAATACGCCTGCTGCCCTTCTGCAACGCTGGAGGTCTTGGATAATTATATGCACTCCACATACCTCCCCACTCAGTTTCAGATTAATCTTCTGAAATGAGATGCCGTGGATTTGCATACAGATTTGACGACATAAAAAAAAAAAGTGAAATTATTAACAGTTTCTATATGTTGCTATTTCTTCTAGTATGGAGTACCCTTGCCTCCAGCAGTATTCATGGCTTTGAAAGTCATCACAATGATTTGCCTCCTCTTAGGTTATGATACCCCATGCTGGTGCACTATCCCCTGCAATCAAAGCAATTGCGCACATTCAGTGGTTCCTTCCTAAGAAGTATATTTTATTGATTGGCAGTTTTGATCTCTATCCTCAGGGGGATAATCAACATCTTACGAACATTCTATAGATATATCTGGCATTAAATATGCCATCTTCTATGAACTTCCGTTTTTAAGCAAAAACAACTTTTTCTTTCTTCTAACTTTGAAGTGCAAGAGATAACATTTTAAATATTCTGCCAAAATTTGAATGAACTCTACTGTAATGCATCCTTGAAGTGATAGCGCAAGCTATAGAAATGGTTAACCTTCCCTTAGACTCATAGCAGCTCTTTGCAAAGACGATGGAAAGTTATTTCAATGGCATTTTAAGAATTTGTGAAGTGTCCCAAAATGTTCAATTCAAGCAAAGAATGGGTAATAAGCTCTCTATAAAGGGAGAAATGATGCCGCCGTTTTAACTTGTGAATTGCATGGCCGATACGTTCCACAATAAAATAAGATACTTAAATAATGGCTTAAATATTTTATGTTTAGACTCATACCGTGTTACATTCTTGTAGAAATCTTCGGATCTACTGAAAAAGGTGGGCACGACAGTCTTTCGTTAAAACAGAGTATCATAATTCTGGCTGATGCACAGGCATAGGTTGATGATTCTTGAAAATAGGATATACACATAAATGTGTGTGTTTATAAAAGGTACAAACAAATAGCTTTGTACATGGGGAGCATCATTAATAATGATATAAATAGTGGGTTTTCAGAGCTTATTAGTTCTGAGAATTTAACCCTTTGATGGCTAGTGTTTTGCAATGTAGTGCCTAGTACTCTTGTACTCCAATGCTTTATTTTAGCTGGGCACTTTTACTTCCTAGGTGTTTACCTAAATGCCAAATTACTATGGGGTTAATTTGAAGAAGTAGATATTGGTGAAGACAAAGGCGGTCAGGAATAATATAATATATCGTAGTCAGCCTTTTTTCCCCTTTCGCATTTGTACAAACATAAAGCCTAGTTCTATACAATTTTAATGTGTTTGGATCTATTTTTCAATGTGTACATATTTGATGAGAAGGGTAAAGGTTAAACCTTTGGGGTTGGTAATAAGATAAAAATTACATCCCAATGGAGTAAACTTAATACGTATTCCTTTAATCGGTCAGAAAAAATAGAGCAGTTTCATCCAATTATTTGTATTGCCCAACAAAACAGTTAGGAATTGTGATTTTTGAGCATCCAACATAAGATTGAGTAAATAACGTGAGCGTTTTTGACCTCCATTAAGTACTGTATAATTTAACACACTGTAGCACAGCTACTCCAGCATGACAGTATATAATCATTACATCAAGACCTGTGTGTTTGTTTGCCGTTGGTTCAGCAGGCAGATATAAAAAAAAAAGCTGTACCAAAGTAGTCTTTAAACAGTAATTTATGGAGCGACACTTTAGAAATGTTAACCCAAAGTCCCCAAGTGTGTTTATTGAAATATTTACACTGTCCTCTATTGTAATAGCGCTATGGAATCAGCTGCTGCTATATAAATATAATCTTATAAACTGACCACTGAGTGTATGTGTCAAACGTGTTAAATTAGGTCAAAGAAAAAAAAACCACAAGTCAGTTACAGGTTTCTGGTGCAACAAATTGTCTAAGGACCCAACACTCAACACAGCTACTTTCTACAATACCCTGGGATTGTCACAGAATAAAGTGGTAAATCCTCAATCCCACATTTTCCTTTTTAGGTACCATAAAATACCGTGCTGGTCACCAGTCTAGAAAAATCCATAGCGACTATTTGTTGAATTTCATTCTCCTTGAGAACAATATTGCTTACATATTCCTTCATATATGTTTTTAAAGCGCGTTTCCATAACTTGATTATTATTATTTTTTCACACTTTTTTTTATGTGTTGCGCGGTGGATTATTTACTGTTTGTTTTACATGTAATTGTGTCATCTCTACGGGAAAGAAGATTTACAGAGATTTATATAAGTATACAATTTTATATTTTGTATCACTGGGTGTTACAACAAGCTGCTACATTCATAGAGGATTATACAAATTTGAGCATTTGCATCACTAAATGTTATAACACTTTTCCAATCTATATATCATTTAAGCTCACCTACTCTCACTTTTTTTGAGTACTTGGTTTGGAGCTTTTTTCTTTTTTATATAAGCGCTTTATTTCACATTTATATAGTATTGGTGACCAGTCTAGTCTGTATTCTGTACTCCGTATTGAGCAGGGCCCTACAGTGACCATGAAACAGGTGTGGAGTGTGGGAGAGTGATGCATAGCAGGATGGTCGGGCTACAACATTAAGAGGAAAATGTTCTGGAGATTTGTAGGCTGTAAGCTTTTCTCCTTGGAAAGATAAGAATGGCTGACACTGTATGGAACAATAAAATTGTGAGCAGTTTTTTTTTAAAGATTTTTTTGAAAGACCTATAGGGTTTTGTTCTTTCCTCTACTTTAGCTATTCTTTCCTACTCCTTTGTTCCTTTTTTCTGTCCCTCTTCCCTTTTCTTTCTTACTTTTGTTTTATTTCATGCTTTCCAAGACAGGCTATTATTTTCCATGTGTCTAAAAAATAATTATAATAATATATATTTTACTTGGTAAAGCATTGATTTGGCCATTGTTAGACAAAAATGGTTTCTATATAAATAGCAGTAACATCAGCCTTAGCTATAGTCTGCTGGAAAAGCCACGTCTGTTTATTATGTCGTGCTCCATTGGCCAAAGTATAACATTGTTTATATTAAAAACATGAAAATGAATGCATTCCACAAAAAAGTTCTTATTTACCTGATATCCAAAGAAGATCATCAGCAACACATCCTGCATGACATGAAAGAGACCTGTCAAAGGATTGTACGAAAGTCCACTTATTTTTCTTGGGACAGTACCTCTCTACAGATGGTAGGACTTGTCGAAGTTCATTTCTTCCTCCAACTGCATAAAGACAGTTGTCCACTGCTCCTAGCACAAAATGCTCTCTGCAGTTTTTCATGGGTGCAATTTCTATCCATGTATTACTACGGGGGTCATACCGACATGCAGTTTTCACCGCACAAGTGCGACCTGTGGCATGTTCAACTTCTCCACCTGCTGCAAATAGAAAGTCTCCTAAGATTGCTACACAGTGATGACTTCTTCCTACTGGCATAGGGGTCAATTCGCTCCAATTGGCTATGCCTGCAATATGGACATTGTCCTGATCCACTGGGTTAAAGTATCTAAGCTCCCGAACTTTGCAGATCTCCCTCTTTTTTCCTCCAACAATGTAAAGTGTGTTAGACTGAAAGCGTGGCTTTGTCCGTATCGTCTGCCACACTGGCTGTGCATAGAGGCTTTGATGATATTCCAAGGCTTCGGTAATAAGTGCTGTTGCTTTTTCACTGCTTTGTATCAGAGGATGACAGAGGGCAACCGTATGAAGAGTGTTTGTATCCATCAGGCCAAAACGGACATATTGCAGAAGCTCGTCCATGTACTGATAACGACAATTGTGCTCCAGCCACCTGACAGCCAGCTGAAATAAATCAGTTAATCCTTAAAAATTAAGTAACAGCTTCACAAAATAGTTTTATACCATATTTGTAAAATTATTGTCAAATTATATATTATGGCTTTATTTTTCATAAATAATTTGACATATCTAGTGCAAAGGTGATTGAAAAGTATTTCTCCTGATTTTAGAAACACCTCACATAATCACCAGGCAAACATTAGACTATGTGTATCATTATTACCAACCAAGATGTTTTTCAAATTTGATACGCAAAAGTATATGTTTCTGAACTGGGCTATTTCACAAGGGCCATTCTACCACATTTCATGCAGCAACTAAACTCTTCTAAGGTATGTTGGATAAATGAAAATATTTTTTTGCACACTCTTTGCAATTGCACTTAGGATTCCTTTACAAATGTATGTTTAAGCAACATCCCCAAGTCCTTCGCCCCTTCAACCGGTTCCCCCTCGGGATAGGCCTTTTGGGATTGAGCGGGCATGGAACTTTGTGATGATCCTTCAAAGACATGGGACAAACTCTATGAAGCACAGACAGGATAACCCGAGGCAAGCCGTAGTCAGGAAACCAGAATTCAGGATACTCATATAACAAAGCCGAGGTCGGGAAGCCCGGAGAACAGCGTAGTAGAGGTTAAGCCGGTGTCAAACATGGAATGAATACGAGTAGGATTGCACTGTGGCAAGATAAAATATGACTAGCACAAGTATGGCTACCAGAGAACATAGTGTTCTGGTATCTGGGGCATAGATAGGGCTTCCTATGGGATGTTTGAATTTTGGTATGGGATTTCAAAATGGAGTGACGTCACTCTGTAACATGTGCACGCTCCTTGGCCAATTTTAGTGTGACACGGCTGTGCGCAAGGCCTCAAGAATGAGCCGGAGCAGTGGCTGGAGGAAGGAAGGATCCGCTTACAGACCATATGATTTCAAGGAAATTAAATTGCCAATAAGGTCTGTTAGGAAATACATTTTTAAATATTCCTAGGTTGGAGAGCCACAAAGGGTTTTTTCAAGAGTTTTTTAATTATTATTTTTCTAAGTTAAGAGGCATGGTTTCTTGTACAATTTCTTCCATTGATTTTCTTTTTTTGATTCACTAAAGACTCCTTGGGGACTCCATGGATCTTTTTTGTAACATAGGGGTCCCTTTAATTTTTTCACGTTTTTGTGAAAGGAGAGTGGTGGGGAGGGTCATCAGACCCTGCAGAGTCTCTCTCATGTTAAGGGCCCCTCCTGCTGTGCCAGTGAAAAGGGATGCTTTAATGGCTATTCAGGCTTTTTAAATCCCCTACCATTTCAGTCCGAGAGCTGTTATATTGTTTCTAGCAGTTCTAAGTCAGTGGTGTTAGCTGCTGCTGTTATCAGGGAGACCATGCTGTCATTAGTCTGCTAGTTCTCTTGTGCATCAACAGTGAAATTGCAAAACAACGATGGATGTAATACTACATCCCTGGTAGTTAAAGGGACACTCCAGCCATCATGATAGCTGTCCCCTTTGAACATGTATGGGGAGATTCTGTAGAACCCCTATATACGTTTGCCCCATTTCCCACCCATCTAATATTTGCCATGCAGAAGATCTGTTCATCTGAACACATCTTCTGACACCTAACATATTTGCAGGTAAAAATGGAATTTGCCTTCAAATACACAGCACCTTTCTAACGGCTGACTGAAGCCTATCCCTCTCAAGGATGGATCCATATTCTTTCCCAGCTCTTCGAATTGTCTCCTCATGCTAAATTGTAGGAAAAAACAGGTGGAATTGCGCCATTTATTGACATTTTAGTTGAATGAGAGCAGTACCACTGAGTACCTGTGCAGCTACGCCAAAATCTTGAAAAAAGCACTTTTTAAGCCGTACCTTTCATAATGAAAAAAATTATATGGAATCATTAACCATTACTCTAAAATACGCCTTACTCCCACAGCTTATCAGCAGCAAATGTCAACAGTCAGCCAGTCAGCGGCAGGACAAAGTGTACATAACCACTAGCTGAAGAATCAACTTGTTTTAGTAAATGTCATTTGCACATTATGAACATGACCACTTAACACTGCAAGTTATACTTAGGGAAAATTCCATATCTCTTTAACCTTTCCCATTTATAAGAGGATTCATTATTTTAAAACATATTGATGGTGATATTTTCCTACTCTTTCTGTGCAGTTTAACAAATGTACAAAAAACCCACAAAAAGACTATTATAAACAAACAAGGCAGAATCTCGGGTGTACAAAAAAAGTTAGACATATTTATTGTTCACTACCTTATGAATGCTAATGTTACAGCCCCACGTTTCCAATGGCCAGAGGAGCAATTCATTTTAGCAGCGTAGTTCAAGGTGTAACTAGGCAGCAGGACTTTATCCAGATTTATCCAGGTTTTTTTATGGCTATGACATTTCGAAAGAGGAATAATATTATTTACATAGTTTAATTTCTTAAAATTTTTTTTTATACTTTATCTATTATTATGACTTCTAGAGCTGTAGAAAACTGTGATATATGTATATACATTAAATATTCTGAGACCCTAGTACAAGAAAAAAGGACAGGCACTGCTCCTTCTAAAGAGGGACATTCGTGAGGTATGCATTCAACCTTTGGCCTGTAACTCCTTTATGCCACCACGATCATTGTAAATATATGTGAAGTACACCAAAACTGGAGTATCTTGGCTGCCTATTCCACCTTATACATTTTTTCAATAACTATATCATTAAAACATTTTCATTTTCAAAGGAGAGAAACAGACAGACATAAAGGGAGGAAAGATAATAATGAGAAATAGAGAAAGGAAAAGACCGAAAGAGAGAGGAGGCCACAGAGAGAGGGAAAGGGGAGAGAAAAAGAACTAAAGTAGAAGGGTAACACCAAGAGAGAAAGAAGAGGTGACAAAAAGAAAGGAGAAGACAAAAAATAGAGAGTGGAGAAAGTGGAGATGGACAAAGAGAGAGAGAAAAGAGTGAGAGGAGAAAAAGGAAGAGAGAAAGAAACAGAGAGACAGAGATAGGGAGAAGGGTGGTAGGAGAGAAGGGGAAAAGGAGACAAAGGGGAGGATCTACAAATATCCACCACATGCACACTTCTTTCTGTGTGTCAGTTCAACCCCCTCCAGAATGCGGAAAACATGGCCAAAGAGGTAAATCAGGAACCTGAGATTTACATATTTTTTCCGGGAGTGCAGGCGAAAGCACCTGTTTATGCTGCACATGCCACATTTTAACACTAATCTGATTCTTCCAACTGACCTGGTTTAACCTGTCATCCTATGTAGTGAGGGTTTTAGAAGTTACATAATAATCTAGAGAAACCTCTCCTAATCATTCTTCCAAAATGATTGGCCATGCCAATTTCCCGATCTTCAACAACAAAATATCATAGGAGCAGGTAATTTTCCTGTGAACGTTGCAATAATTTTTGGTTAGTAAAAAAAGTATAAGTTTCCCAAAGCTCCATACGTGTCCACTATTTTATTATGGAAAACATGTTAATAAGTAATTTTTGGAATATTGTGTTTTCCACGTTAGCATGAATAAATACAAACAATTACAAAATGTAAACTAGCCATCTTATTTTATGGAAACATTTTTTTGGATCTAGGGTAATGTTGGACTGTGAAAAAGATCTGACTGTTTAAAACAATGTATATTATGTCTGACACATTCTATAGGTAATCAATGTGAAGCCTATAGCAAATATGCTTATACCTATCTGCACCTTTCATTTCCTTCTCATTTAACTGATAATTATAATTTAATACTAACAATCATAGTTCACACTTTGTCACATATTGAATCAGCAAATCTTAAGTGTCAAATTACTTTCACCTTCTTTCATCAATATGTAATCAGGCCTAGCTGAAGTCTAATCAACCAATGCTAGTGGGAATACGTCTTCTTCCATGACTGTTGAGGTCTTGGCGGAATACTACGTGAAAGTTAAAAAGTGTTATTGAAACACAACCAGCAAAATTCCATTAGGAAACCAAAGGAGGAATATATGTTCTCCTGCTAACTCAAGCGTTCTAGGGTCCATGCAATATGCAGAACTTTTAATGGTGCCACTATACTAACTATTCGCCAATCGATGTCAACATGGAACGCGCAAAAACTTTGAAGGAAAAATAAATTAAACATTTCATCTCCTGTATTAAAAGAGCAAAAAGAAAGACAGGGAAACAGTGAGTAGCACTCAAGAGGAAACTTAAACACCCAAAATATCAAAAATCAACTATAAAACTGGCTGCTTACACACAGCATAGTTACTGAACCACAAAATACAAATAATAGCATGCATAATGCAAAACTGCATCTGATAATAACCTACAAGAACATAGCAGTCTTAAACTGGAGCAAGTCTCTCTTCATATAAATGTATATAGGAAGATAATGTCCACCAAGGTTTAGCTGTTGCAAAATAAAAATGAGAAGAGCGGTGCAGGGCTACCCTTATCAAGGTGGGGAATAATTTTCAGCTGAGGTAACTGTAATACCTTATAAAAAATGTAAAATGGTGAGAAATCTCTAAAGTATCTTGTTAGATAATCCCCTTTACGTTTTACAATGAAAGACAGACTTTGATTTGCATTAAAAAAAATCACCAAAAGGCAATGATGAGTTTAAAAAAATCAGTACCTCTCAAGTGATATGTTCACAACATGAAAATATTTACTATTGTGGAATTACTAGGAATTTGCAAAGTTCTAATTTGTAAAAAAAAAAAAAAAAAAAAAAAATCGAACAAAGATTTGCTCCTGCTTTGTTTTCCTGAGGCTTTAAAAAAATGCAGCTGTGAAGGTCACTGGGTGTTAGAACTTCATCGGGGCAGTGAATAAATTAAATCCGGAGGAAAAAAAAAAATCTAAATTGTGATTTCCAGAGTGTAAAGCACAAAGTCTAAATGACAGTGATTGGCAGGCAAACTATATCCTTGCAATATAGAAGACTGCACGTTCTCATTTCTTCAGTGTAGGCAGCAAGCGCCCATTAAACCTCCGTCTGATGCCCAAATTAACCTTCTTGGCAAACTGAAAGAGGCACAAACTATCATAATCAACCTTTCATTATCACAGCAGCCTCTAGTTAAAGGGTCAGAATAATTGTGCCATCAGAGCACTGATTGTTTTCAATCAACAGAAGGCTCGAGTGACAGCTCGGTGATAGAGCAGTTTGATGAAACCTCACCAAGCCTAATCAGAGGAGATGAAAGGAAAGCATGATTGGTGCAAATGAACAGCCGTGCCTCTCTTTTTTCATTTACAATCTAAAATTACTCTTAAAACTGTGGCTTTTCCATTCCCTCCCCTTACTAGGGCCTCTAGAAAAATGTTTGACATGTTATGAGTTTTGACACAACCGAATTCTGAAGCCCAGGTCTAGTGATCTGCTGGATATTTACGTGGATGCATCGTATAATTTCAACAAGATTTGCTCTTGGAAAGTGTATGATGAGGATAGATTTTGCAGATAGATGTGATATCATCTCCTCTCCCTGTTTGATTAGTGGAATAGTTTGTTACGCCTTATACAGTGTGTGATGAGATAAGCGATATTTGAAAGGCTTTAACGTTTCTTGTTTTTTGTTTTTTTTTAATTCAAATGCAGTCTTGGCACTGAGTGCTGACAATGATTCATGCAAAGAAGGGAGACGGAAAGGAAAGACATTAAACAGGGGTTGGGTGTTAAAAGGCTTTACTGGCAAAGATGGAATTAGACAGGGTTTATGTATTCAGAGTACTCTGCATGTATCTAGGATACAGAGGATATTTCATGATTGACACAAACTCCACTGCCAGGAAACCTTATATTCAATACTGAGTGGTTGATCTCACGCTAGTAAGAGCAAATTATGTTTTGTTGCCAGGCCCTGTGTACGGCAGATGAATCGAGGCAAGCAGAAGAATGGGGCAAATTCTCTCTGTGCTGCTTGGATGCAACAATTAAAGGTGCTGTTCCAACCACTCTGCTGAATTTAACATATATGTAACTAAATGCAGCATCAGAAACGTCATTCATCAGTCTTACTGAGGAAAGCACACACTGTCTCTAGAAGTAATTCTTAAATCATGAAAAACTTTGTCTCATTCATATTTTTTTCTGGGAATACTTTTCATGTGACTCAAAAGCTTTTCTTTGTTTTTGTCATCTTGTCATCATCATAGACCCACAGGGGTATCTAGGTTACTAAGATCTACATGCAGCATTTATACATGACTCGATCCTTTGTTGCTCACTCTTTTTTTTGCTGACTAAGTTGTTGAAGCCGAATGCTGAGGACTGATCATGTGTTTTTTGGCCTGCTATATGATTGAGCTATTGCTTGACCCATTCCCACATGTGAAAAATTGGCAGCCCTCCCCTGGCAGTGAGCCACAAGCATTACCTTGTGGCACATTACACAAATGAACCTTAGCAGAACAGTCATTTTGTTCGTTCCTCTGAATGTGTCATTGCATAAAAGCACAAAGACACTTGTAAAAAGTGAGTTTTTTACATTAACATGGCAGAATGTATCAGTGCCTACTTTTGTGTCGCATTAAAACCAAGCAGTCACTGACAAAAAGAGTCAATAAGGTTACACTTTACAGCATTAAATAAGTGTTTGGACATTTGACAGTACTAGGGATTTTGATTCTAATTCTATATTTGGTAATTAAAGAGTTAAATTCAGAAAACAACACATCTAAACATTTAAAACACAAAATCTTTGATTCTGACATGTCAGACAACCACTCTATCTGACCATAGGATAAAGTAACCCTATTTACAAAAAATATGATTCCTAATGATAACAGCATGTTTTATTCACAGCAACTCTTTGAGAAAAAAACAACTTTTTGTAAATTCTATAGAGAATAATAATGATTACAGACTAAATAATTGACACATGCAAATCGGCTATAAGTGATTCAGACAAATTTTTTGGTTCGTTTTTGTCTCTTTCGTTTTCAGGCAACAAATTTTGTTCCCTGCCCATTCGGTTTGCATTTTTAAATATGGAATGAAATTTGTTGCTTCTCACACTCTCATTCTCGTTTGCTCTCTCTCATGCTCTTTAAATGTTTCCCTACCTCATTTGCCAACCACTTCCACTTCCGCATCTTCTTGTTCTTCATTTTCTCTATTCTACCTTCTGTCTCTCATCTTCTCACCTTTATCTTTTATTTTCTTCCTTCTAACTTCTTCCGCATCTCCGCGGATATTACCTGGCATGAACTTCCACCAAAATGGCAGGCTCTTCCAGTGATGTCATCTCCCCCAATCCTCCAATTGGCGAAGAGAACATCACCAAAGGTGCTGCAATTTTAACCTAAGGTGAACTTCCGTCAAAATTGCGGCACTTCCGCTGAGGTCCTCTGCCTCAATTAGATTGGGGAAGTACACATCAACATAAGCGTTGTCATTTTGACCTAAGGTGAACTTCCGCCCAAATCGATTGGAGGATCAAGGAAGAAGATGTCAGTGAAAGAGCTGCCATTCTGATGGAAGTTCACCTTAGGACAAAATAGTGGCGCTTTTGGAGACCCTCTCTCCCTTGATTGAAGGATCAGGGGAGAGGATGTCAGCGGAAGTGTTGCCACACGTAGAATCAGGGCCAAATATAGAAGAGAGAAGATAAAAGAGAACATGAAATCGAGAAGACAGGAGATGAAAGCGAGAAGATAGAAGATGAAGAACAAAAAAAATAAGCAAGTGGTCGGCAGAGGCAGAAGTAGTCGGCAGAGAGTGTAAGAGAGAGTGAACCAGAATGAGAGTGTGAGAAAGTGTAAGTGAAAGGGCCCACAAATTTCTGAGCTTTTTGCTTTGTGAGCGGTCTGGCCTCGTTTTCGTGACTTTGTACGAATCACCAAATTTGTCAAAATTCTGAACATTTGCAATTTGTACGTAATGCTGGCAAGAATATTTATTTCACAAATTTGTAAACTATATCAACTGGAAAAAAACTAGAATTCTAAAAAAAATTAATTAACTTATAAGTAAGTTAAATAACTTTAAATGAATAACATTTACTGAACAGATATGATACAGCATAACTCCTATCACGGTATACTGAACCAGAAATTAATGGTGGTACAGCGTAACTCCAATCACTATACTTTGAGCCAGACATTGACGGTAGTGCAGCATGACCCCTATAACTATGAAATTAGGCGGCTGTCGCAACAACTGACTGTTGTTAAGTAGTTCAAGCACCTGTTGTAAGGGAGGATGAGGAGAAAAGAGATAACTTCATAACAGAAAACTGATCTCAGCTAATTAAACCACACATAACTTTATCCTAATGCTCTGTGCTACATTGAGTTGACTGTGAAATAAATGCATATCTGTAGGAGGGATAGTTAAACTTTAGCACAGTTTTATCTGTCCAATCTACCTCCCCTCATTCTCCTCTTTCCTAGGAGCTAAGAATGTTAGGTTACTTGGTATCATCTGTGAGCTCTCCTGGTCATCTACCCTCTACTCTCCCTTGTTGATGCCCCATTTATGTGTAGAACCATTTTACAAGCTCAAATGAGCATGATGTGAGGCTGTCCATGGGGCAAACAAACAGTACTGATACGTGATACTAGAACTTTAACTACCGGTTTACTGTGTGTTGATCGGGCAAAGCTCAAATCAATTTATTTTGTGAAAAATAAAACTGACACTTGTCCTTTAAAGGTTTAACATATACATAACTTATAAATGAATAAGTAACATCAACCACAAAACATAAAATTCATTTGGAGCCACAGTACAGAACCCAAACCAACTTTGTCCTAAACGCTATGATACACATTTAAAGTGTTTAGCTTCTATAGTATTGACTATAGAGTCATGTTAGTTTTATATCTATAGCATTCCCAGTGGTGTAACAAAAGGGATACGTCTTCAAAGAAAACCTTTTCACTAAGACAACTAATAAAAAAAAGCATCTGTTAACATGGTTATTATTTATGTACATTATTAATTATGTACCTGAAGAGTAAAAGTGATATAGGCTTATGACAAATGATATGGATTTATGGTTGTTAACTACACACATGACTTGGTATTGGTAAAAATCATCATTTAAAATAATACCAAATATTTCATACAATGAATAAATAATGTTTTATTTAGCCCAACTATAATGTGTCTAAATGGGAAATGATAGGGGAAAAGAATGCTAGCAAAAAAAGAAAGAAACCATATATAAGAGGATATTCAAAGCTAAGTGGGTACTTGGAAAGGTTAAATATGGGTAGACTAATCTTTTTATGACTCATATTAAGAGAGAAACCAAAAAATGAAAGACAATCTGAAAAGTTTTTCTGCAAACAAATGCTAAATATTTTTTTCTTTCAACTTGGTCAATATAGGTTTTAGTTATATGGCGCAAAAAGTAAGGACATCACAAATAACAAAAGTATTGAAAAGAACAGACAATTGTTTTTTCTTACAAGAATTCTTAATAGAGGGTTTCAGATGTTCTAACATTTAAAGACACCATATTCGTTTTAGTCCATATCTGATTGTTTCATCAGTGCTGCAGGAGGGCTTATCCATGTCCTAAGCAGTCAAACTTCAATATCCTGTCTATCAGGTTCTGATTACAAAACTCCATTCCCAACATATTTTAGCAATGGCAAGGCTAGCTGGATACTAGAACGCACGGCAGGAGCTGATTAAGAAAATGTCAGGCACAGTAATATCAATCCCATGAACATTCATACATCTGCTGCTTCTCTATTCATTGCACTCATACTCTTTGTTATTTCGATTCACAGCTAACTCTGCTCTAGCTTCTTATGGAGGCCACCTGTAGACTAGATGACTGTCATATTGTCTAGATGTACAAATAAAGGTCACATACATACATGAACTGGATTTACAGGCATTAAAACTTATTTCAACCAGCAGGGATTTATTTCGAATCATCTGAACCTTACATTAAAACACTGGACATGTTTTGATTCAAAACTGTGGCCAGCTAGGAAAACACAGATTATACAAAACATATTGGAAATCTCTTTAATAGCGCTGTTTTAATACTGAGACAAAATGACTATTTAAAGGTGTTCTGTCAATTGTAGTCATTTGAAATGTATAACGTGACAAATGTGCATTAACAAATTCTGGAATGTAACCTGCACCCTCATAGGAGTTCTTAGGAACATGTGAAATGTCAGGTGAATAGGACTGTACTGTGTGTGTGTGAATTAGCAGATGGTTCCCCTATAACATTACATGGCTTTATTCTTAGATACTTTACATGTACACATGACCAAATCACCCCATCATCTATGCATGCGATTCGTTAAATTGTACCTTTAGGTAGCATTAACAAGAAATGACTTTGTATATTTTGACAGAGCATTTTAATGTATTCTTGTAAATCGTAATTCTTTTTTATGAAAATTAGATACCTCTATCTCGTAGTGTGCAAGGATATGAGTCCAATGGGTCCAGGACCCCAATCTGTTTATGTGAATTGAGTCTGGTCAGAAATTAACCTACTGTTGCTTTTTTTTTTATAAATGCCCCTGATGTAAACTTCATCTAAAGGTCTATTAGATAACAACAGGTAGTTTTAGTCTGTGTTTATTTCTTGACTGTTCTCCTTTAAGGCACTGGCATGAGGATTTGTCAAAGTCAATGAGAACTTTATTTCAGTAAGAATAGTGGGTAATGAACAATTCAGCAATTTAATGAGATTCTGTAGATCTGTCCCCAGCCTGTCCATCAAGTTTTGCTTATATAAAACACCATGACACTAATCTTCAGTTCTTCCCCATCTTAACCTCGAATGAATATTAGATTCATCCATGGTATATTGCATTACCAGAATAACCTTTGCAAAAATGATGAACTTAGCTATACTTCAGGCGATATTGCAGGTCTAAATTTGATTCTTTTCTATTGCGTTTGTTTCCTGTAGGAGAATTACTTATTTACTAAGATAAAGCAAAATAGATCCTTTATTGCCATCTGAACCTCTGCACTGAAGTGGTTGATATTTATGGTCATTGTTAATTCATTCTCAAGGATCATGAATAAAAAACTACAGCCTGCAGCAGGGAACTGCTTATAACCAGTGTGCATCACAGTATTAGTAACCTTTAGAGAGGTGGCTATTATAGCTAATAAGGGGCACTGTACAATTCAGTGTCACTCAAAATGAAGACAATATAAAGAAAATCAGCAAATAATAGTAAATGCAATACTAAGATTAATAGCATGCTAGGGACATGATGGATCAGGAGACCATGAGTAATATGGATGACTAAGAGTAATTACATTGTCCTTCTATTTCGCAAGGAGAATAAAAAAAGATACAAGTCTCTACCTATAAATGTGTTCACCCTTGCTTAGAAGGCTCTGATAAATAATGGATACACAAAGTACATAGTATCCATGTAAACGCATGTATTGCATCTTCATTCATGGATTAATACAACTTTATTATACATATTTTTAGATTCACAAAACCACTCATTTGGTGGAATAGAAATTTAAAATGGTAGGACATTATTTATATAGTCCAAGTCAAAAGCAAAAATAATTTTCTTAAACCATAATTCTGTAGCAACTAAATAGCATTTCATGCACCTTAAACTATGAGTAAAGTTCTAGTAAGATTTAGAACCAGGTCTAATGAGAGACGTTTAATGTACTGAGGCTTACAATGACTAAATAGTGAAGATCTAAGACAGATTCATCTTTTACAGGTGAGTATTGTAGATAATGGAAATAAATAAGAATATCCTTCATTGTACGCCGTTACTGACCTGCCAGATCTGTTCTTCGCTAAGTGAAGTTAAGTTGTCACTTTTTAAGACTTCTCTAAGCAGACGGAAGGGTAGTGCAAGGACTTCTTCAGGGTGACTTTTCAGAAGCTCCGACAAGTGTTTTACAAGAAAGTCCACCACAGCAGCCTCCAGCAACGTTAGGTTAAACAGGTCGGCAAGCTTGTACAAGTCCAAGTAATTAAAGTTATTTAGTTCCTGGATGGTAAGAAAAAGATTAGAAAACAATAAATATGATGTCATTTTTTTAAATTTCCACATTGAGAAGGCCTTTGTTCAACAATTAATTAATTACATCTAGCTGAAATTCTGAGCATCAGAGTTCTACACGCTGCCCGGACCAAGCACTGGGGACTCAGATGCAGGGGACCTGGATCATCCTGTGTTATGCCCCCCAACTTACCGGTGCTTCTGAGTCCCCCGGTGCTTAGTCCGGGCAGCGTCTAGAGCTCTACGCGATTCGCGTAGAGCGGGAGTTGTCTACGCGAATCGCGTAGAGCTCTACACGCTGCCCGGACTAAGCACAAAATATTTTTCTCAATCGTAGCTTTTATTAACAAACAATTGTTCACATAGTTTACATGAATTAATATTTACTGGTAAAACTTTTTTCCTATAGGGACGTCTTATATTCAGGCTTTTTCTTTTTTCATAAATTAATATTCAGATTTTGGGGGGTCGTCCTATAATCAGGGTCGTCTTATAATCGAGCAAATACGGTAAATGATATATTCTAGGCTGGAGATTCTGTTATTGTATTAAGTCATTAAAACAAGGGCTAAGTGAGTGTATATGAATGCAAAATGCCATTAGTGATATAGCTGACAGCATTTCCATGCTGAGTTCCCACTAATCTTGTTCTCATGCATCCCAGTATACCCTGCACTATATAACAAGTGGTCATTTGCATTCATTTGTCTCTTGTTAATAGAAAAGCAGATGGGGAAAGGATACTTTTTTTTTTATAAATATAGTTAATGTTACAAATGACCACATTTAACATGGTAAGGCTACATGGAGCAGCTTCATTTTCCTTTCCAACAGGGATCTAGTTGAGGTCTGATTATAAGACGACCCCGATTATAAGACGAGCATTTGCTCTGGAAAAAACCTCGTCTTATAATCAAGCAAATACGGTAAGTGCCTCTGAGCAGGGCCATCCTCATCTGTTGTATATTTTTGTATATCAAGTTTTTGTTATATACTACTTGTAATGTGCTCTCTACAAATTGTACAGCGCTATGGAATATGATGGAGCTATATAAAACAATAAATAATAATACATATCAAATAGTGTGTTTCTTATTTATTCCAAAAAAAAAATCAACTGGATTCTTCCACTTTTTAACTCTATATTTTAGGCTGATGATTTTAGTATTCACCTGTGTCTCTTAATTCCCCTAACCCAGGGGTGGGCAATTAATTTTCCCATGGGGCCACATGAGAAATTGGAATGGTTTTAGAGGGCCAGACCTCTACAAACTACAAACTCCGAAGCCTTGTCCATTTTGTTAACTTATGTGCTGTTTAATAAAGTTATTCAAGCCTACGTCATTGGTAGAGGTGCTTGAATAAGTAAGGCCTGAATAACTATTAGCACAGCACAGAAGTGAACAAAATGAACAAGGCTTCGGAGTGCATACCGTATTTTTCGCTCTATAAGACGCACCTGCTGATAAGACGCACCTAGATTTTAGAGGAGAAAAAAAAGGAAAAAATATTTTGAGCTAAAAAATGGGCTAAAATATTTATTACAATAACTGAATAAGCTATGAACACAGTAAGACACACGCAGTAAGACACACACAGACACAGTAAGACACACACAGACACAGTAAGACACACACAGACACAGTGAGACACACACAGACACAGTAAGACACACACAGACACAGTGAGACACACACAGACACAGTAAGATACACACAGACACAGTGAGACACACACAGACACAGTAAGACACACACAGACACAGTGAGACACACACAGACACAGTAAGACACACACAGACACAGTAAGACACACACAGACACAGTGAGACACACACAGACACAGTAAGACACACACAGACACAGTGAGACACACACAGACACAGTAAGATACACACACACACAGTAAGACACACACACACAAACACAGTAAGACACACACACACACAGTAAGACCTCCCTCCCTAACCCCCCTTCTCAGTATCTCCCCTCTAACTCCCTAACCCCCCCTTCTCAGTATCTCCCCTCTAACTCCCTAACCCCCCCTTCTCAGGATCTCCCCCCCCCGCCCCGGTCACTTACCTTAAACTCCTGTGTTGGAAGCGTGAGGCGTTTGTCTCGGGTGCCGGCGCTTCACTGCTGATCGCCGGCGTCTGACGTCATATGCCGGCGCCCAGCGTAAAGCGCCGGCACCCGAGACAAACGCTTCCAACACAGGAGTTTAAGGTAAGTGACCGGGGCGGGGGGGGACACCGGACTCATTGGTGAGTCACCAGGACACTCTTTGCGGGCCGGTCCGAGCTATTCAGCGGGCCGGATGTGGCCCGCGGGCCGTGCTTTGCCCAGGTCTGCCCTAACCCAACCCACCACTAATAGTAATGGATAATAATTAATTGCTCCAGATATAAACTTTGTTTTCAGTAAATACACCTAATAGTGAATGAGTCCAACCAAATAAAATGTAATTATGCGACTAAAAAAATGCCTTCCCGCTCCATTAGATGTGCCTCATGGGGTAAACAGTTTACAGGATGAAAAACCCTGATCTCACTTTAAGTCTAAAATCAATGATTTAATAGGGTTCATGATGCACTTCCAATGATTCTAAATAATATACAGCAGAATACCAATAATAAAGATGAACAAAAATATGATATTACACTATTAAATATTTGTAAACACTGACAATGTGTAGATGGGTAGACTAATGAGTGTATTAATTGATAAGAATAATTAAAAGTGTACATGTAATTTAGTACTATATAACAGTTTTTGTGAGGAGGACATAATACCTGTTTTATTTTGTAATTTTAAATCAATCTTCAAGGTCACTTGGATTTGAAAAATGACCTGATTTAGAAGATATAAAACCATTTTCCATTTAATGAGGTCACAGTTAAATGGAATAGATTCTAAGGTACTATGCAGGAACCAAATGTTGCAGCTCATTATGAAGCCAACTGTGCAGATTTAACATATGCTTAATTAGGTTAGGTAAAGCAGCCAATGTGCATGCAGATTGGTCCATTAATTCTATAGCACACATAACAAGCATTCATTCCTAATTGGGCAGACTGATAAATTATAATGCAAACATAGGCTCCACTTACTCAGTTTTCACTTGGAGGAACACGACCATGAATTTAAAAATTACTACCTAATTTATACTATATGAAATGTCCTCAGTCTTTCTTCTAATAATTGCCATAATGTGAGGAACAGAAACACTGCAACAAATCTATTAAAGGCAATCTATTATAGAATTGTATTTCATTATATTTTTGTTGACACACAGATTTATGCAGATTATTGTAGTTTTCTGTTTTATATAGCTGTACATTTTTATATAATCCTGCATACCAGTTAACCATGGAACCAATATGTTAGGTATGATATAATGTTGCCACCCTGGCCATTTTACTGTGGTGCCATTGGTTCACGTAATATTGCACCACAACAGAAATCCCAAGGATTGGCCAGAATATGGTTGGTGGGACACAGGTAATGCTGTTGAAACAATCCCAACTAAAATGTTGCTATTGACGCCTTGTTTTATTAATGTTCAGAATTTAGAGGAGCTTAATAAAG
Source organism: Spea hammondii (assembly GCA_029215755.1). NCBI lineage: Eukaryota > Metazoa > Chordata > Amphibia > Anura > Pelobatidae > Spea > Spea hammondii. The sequence goes on along the minus strand of JARDYJ010000003.1, from coordinate 74,576,418 downwards.
GCAGGCAAGCTAGAAAACCAAGCCTTTGCTGGGGCAGATGTTGACTTGACTTCAATCAGCTGCCATGGTCCCCTGGGCATAACCAGAAGGATGCTGTAAGCACTATATGCTAAAAAGCGAGGTCATGCTTATGGCTGAATCCTGCTCGGTCGCAAACATACTACTCATCCTAACACCGAGAACATTCAGGCATTTGAGCCCATATCTACTAAGTCATAGCTTGTGATGATCCTTTGCTCCCTCAACATATGGTAGTTGGATTTCAGTTTGTTTTGGTGGCACATAAGTTGATAAACAGTTTAAGCTGATGATAAGTTATGAGTGATGTATTGACTGTAGCTGATACCCTATTTATGACCACATGCAGCACCCAATACTTCTCACCCTGTAGGAAAAACTAAAATAAAAATATGGTTGAAGGATTCATAAATGGTATCTAGTTGTACATGTCTCTTCCAACACTATCACTTTTGCCTTCTAGTCACCATACATCCCAAAATCATATTCAAGCTCCCTGTATTATTTGAGGGAATATTCTATGTAGGATAGTTATTGTTCTCTGCCTTCCAGATGTCATCTGTGGGCAGTCCATTGTCTCTCTTAAAGTGCTCAGGTCTAGGCCTAAATATTGGTAGCAATAGAAAGCCATACGTCTCATATTGCTACCTAAATCAAGAAAACAATCAGTAATTATCTATGTCCGGTGTAAAAAAATAGAAGGATGACTCTAGAAAGGGAAAAGCTACAACTATATGCTGCAAAGTCAGTGTAATAAAATGCTGGAAAATATTAGATTTAGCTGTTAAATTCTCTGTAACACTGCATTATATGGCACTACCATTTATTTAAAAATACAAGCACAAAGGCACTTTCTGATGCACCTTTTTTGATCTGACTGGATATTACTGTGCAAAGCATGAACAGCAAAATATCAGATTATACTCAAAAGAAAATTTTATAAATTAATTTTAAAGCAGCCTTGATTTCAAGAGGAGATTTTGGATAAAAATCTCCTTACATAGGCAGTTATGATTGCTTCTAGCTCCTACTCATATCTTCATTATTTGTCTATTATATCTTCAGCCAGTGTATACCAGTACTTGCAGTTTCTCAGTGATTGTGAATCAAATTGAATACAATATTAGAGTACAAAAATAAAAATAATGATAAGATAACATATTTCAATTCCATTACCATTATAACAAATGTCTGCTCAAAATTAGAGCGTAAAGTATTATTGCTGAAAAGTTTGTTTTATCATCATACACATTGATTTCCATATATACTGACAGAGAATAAAGAGGCAAGAAGTTGTTAAATTACTTACGAAAGTATCTATTGAACATTGAAAATGTTCTTCTTGATCCATTGTTTGCTTTTAACAAGTATGGCCTTGCTTAATTACACTGCAGAATCACAGACATGCATTTGTGGAAGGGGAAGGGGTCTCACAAACCCCACCTTCCTCATGTGCAGGCACAAAAGTGCTTCTATTTATTTAGATTGGAGTGCATTCATGCCAATGGCTGGCTGCTTGAACCAGCGGTCAAAACATAAATCAGATATATAATGCCATAGATATAAGCACTGGAAGCTTCGCTATTTTGGGGGAAGTTCACTAGGAGGTTATATCTGTGGATGCGGATGAAGAGTGAATAAAGAAGCGAGAAAACAGATGATAGAAAAGAGCAGAAAGGCGAAGAGTGAGAGAAAATAAATGTGGGCATCAGACAACAAATTTTGTTCATTAATTTTAAATGACCTGTGATTTTTGAAAAATAATCGAAAAATAAATCTGAATAGTTTTTGGCCCATTTGTCCATCTCTAGTATTTAATTTCACACAGCAATTATGATGATGATTAGATCCGGAAAAGGCCTACTAAGGGAGTAAAGGACACTGATCATTTAAGGACTTATACTTATGGCAATAAAGAAATTAACATCTACACATATGTATGTAGCCTTGCAAGTTGGAGACGCTAAGAAGTGTCTGAGGATTCGGATACTTTGTGTCATTTACATCATTTGCTTGTTATACATGGCTGCTACCTGTTAAGGATTGATGTGTGCTAATTTGAGGTTCCCACTGACCAGCTACACTTCAGACATGGAAAGTCCTCTACTTGGATGTTTTAATTGAAATACACAGTATGCTGCAAGGTAACCGTTGAAGCAGCACACATTTGCCTATCTGAGAGCATTATCAGGGATCTGTATAACAGATGCTACCAGGGGCGTAACTAGAAACCATGGGGCACTGGTGCAAAAATTGCCCCGGACCCCCCAAGTTCAACATCTAGTCTGTGCCATCATTGCCCCAACAAAACTGGCCTGTGCCTTCTTTGCCTCTTGCCGCCCCTTCCAACATATGTAAACACACAAATTACACACACTTACGCATACTCACTAACACACACTCCATCTCACCCCACTTACACATCCATGCTCACACACATACAATTACACATCCATGCTCACACACACACACACAAGTACACATCCATACTCACGCACACCCACACACATCCATGCTAACTCACAACCACACACATTCATGCTCACACACTAGTTGTGAGGATAAATATAAGAGGAGTCCGGCATGCAGGAATAGGCAGACTGACCTAGTATACGGAAATGCAGTCCAAATCTAGAGAGCACTGATTACGCAATTGTGCCCTAAGTCCAAGAAGCAAGCCGGGGTCAGGTACACATCTAGGCTCACACACACAAGTACACATCTATGCTCACACACAAGTACACATCCATGGTCAAACACACACAAGTACACATCCATGCTCACATACATATATACAAACACATATACATATATCTCACCTCCCGTCCGCCCCCGCTTACCACTCATCGCTCCTGCAGCTTTCTCTCTGGCTGCCTGCGCACTGTGTGCAAGCGACCTCTGTTTCACCGAGTGTATCAGGGCCACGTGATATAGTCACACCAGTGGATGCTACAGTTTTATTCATATCGGAACTTGATCATACATGGATTCTGCTATACTTTAGTGGTGTGAATTATTTTGCTGTAGCTCCCTAAGCTTCCTGAAACTTTGAAACTGCCCCAATATAATTATTACTGAGGACGATATTGCTTATTTGCACTTATGTATGCCATTATATACATCTGCTTTAAGTTTTGACCGCTCTATGAATTAAATATTTAACTTACATTCAGATGCCTAGTAATCTGTATACCATTTTTCATATTATTTGTGTGTAGTGTGCAATCTAGCAAAATTTATTAATGCCAGATTTACAGCTCTTATTTTTTCTTTTATTTTCTCTACAACATATCTTATTGTATAGATTAGTATTGTGATGTTCTTACATACAGAAACGGTAAATCTGAATATATTCCAAAAAGACTGAACAAATTAATTAATGAAACTTGTCATAAGTAAACAAAAGATAACCATGTTACCAGTAGCCAAGAAGCATAAAACGAGCCAAATAAAATAACTGCACTTTCATATAACCGTCTTTGAAAGATAATCTCCTTGGGGAAATACAATTTATTCATATTATCAAGGCCCTGCTGTGCAAATCTACATTCTGGGAGCACACTACAGAGATCAAGAAAATATTTACTTTATTCAGTTGAGTACAAAAGCTTTTAATGAATGCATAATTAAGACAGAATAAAAGTGAACATAGCTTTAGAAATGTGACTGCCAAGCTTAGTCATCAATAACTTTACACCAAAACCAGTTTCTGACTCAAGCTGTTTTGTCTGTGGATTAAATGTGGTTATTATAAATCTGTGTATTATATATTTGCAAATAACCAAACATAGACAAACTATGTATTATATATATATATATATATATATATATATATATATATGTTTTCTATTCTAATTCAATTCTTTTTCAGCAACAGTATCAAGGCACAATGGCAGGTTGTTTGGAATTCATTTGCAATATGAAAATGAAGCAAAAACATGGGCAGTTGGTCAAAGATTTAATGTGGATATCTATCATGAAAAGTATTAGCTTCTACGACAATGACAATATAGTTGCCACTTTTCTTCCCTCTCTTTATTACATTCAGAAGCATTAATCCTGAGCATGACTTTAACTACCTAATTTCTTATGCATAATTTTGTTGTGTGCGTGCTCCACCTAATATCATTGAAACGGTTAATAAGCATTATGTTTAGTAATTTAAATTATAGTTACGTGTATAGCAGCTGAACACTCTGTCTTCCACTGGATAAGCAAACATTTCCAGTGCTTATTCTTTTCCAAGGGTTTGCTCTTGCATTCTAAACTTTTAGTATCGTATGCTTTGTCTGTCTATTATAGAAAGCATAGCAGCATAGGGGAATGGCAGGGACTAAAAGGGGAATACTATAGAGCAAAAGGGTTGGGACAGAGGAACCTCAGTTCTATTGAGTCATTTGATACATGTAAGTTTATAGAGGAAGAGGCTATGCTTCAGCTGTCTAAAGTACACACAATAGTCGATAAGGCCTGATTAACGGTTTTGCTAGTACACTGCTAAGCTCTTTTAAAAACTTAGGGTGTATCACCCAAGGTTATTAAAAGAGCTTAGTAGTGTACTAGAAAAACCGTTAATGGATTTATTTAATTGAAGCATTGTTAACGGCAGTAATGCCGGAAGATTGATAATTGGACAGTGTTGTGCCCATTTACAAGAAAGGTAGTAGGGAGGAGGCGGGCAACCATAGGCCTTTGAGTCTTTCATCAGCAGTGGGGAAATTAATGTAGACTATGTTAAATGATAGGATTCCAATATTGTTGAATGCATTAGGCAGTTGTAGTCAATGGACTACAGTTAAAGGGTTGTAGTCAAAGGAGTATATTCTGGGCAAGGTCTTGTTACTAGTGGGATATCTCAGGGATCTGTACTTGGACCCATCTTCTTTCATATTTGTATTAGTGATATTGCAGAAGGCCTTGACGGTAAGGTATATCTTTTTGCTGATGACACAAAGATTTGCAACAGGGTTGATGTTCCTGAAGAGAAAAGCCAAGTGGCAAATGATTTAGGCAAACTGGAAAAATAAGCTGCGACAACTGACGGTTAATGTGGATAAGTGCAAGATAATGCACATAGGGCACAAGCCAAGGGCAGAGTATAGAATATTTGATACAGCCCTAACTTCAAAATCTGAGGAAAAGGATTTAGGGGAGTTAAAGGTAGGTAAATAATGCAATAGAGCAGCAGGAAATGCTTGCAGAATGCTTGATTACACAAGGAGAGGTATTAGCAGTAAACAGAGGGAAGTGCTTATGCCCTTGTACACAGAATTGGTGAGACCTCACCTGGATTATTGTACAAATTATTATGATCTTTTATTTATTTGTCACCAACATTTATGTAGCACGGTACTGGAGACCATATCTCCTATTGTCTGGAAAGCCCTCCCCCAGCCTTTTACGTCTTTCCCGACGCCTCAAAAAAATTCCGCAAGACCCACTTTCTTAGAGGTGCCTACAAATTTATGTGTTCATGTCCTTCCTCCCATCTTCCTTAAATTCACCCTTCCTTGTCCCTCTCCTGCCTTCAGACAATATGTATATTAGTGTGGCTGGCCCTTCCCTAACAGTGGCACTTTTACATCCTTCTAGATTGTAAATTTGTTTGAGCAGAGCCCTCCTTACCTCTTGTTTCTGTAAGTCAAACTGTTAAATTATTTACTACTTGTTATGTCATGTTTACCCATTGTTCAGCAATGTGAAATGTGATGGCACTACATAAAACATAAAAAATAATAATAATAATAAGATTTCCCCCCATGTTGCTGGATATGCCCACCATAAAAAGCATTAAATCAGTGTGTGGGTAATCTATCACGCTAGAAGCACCTGATCCCAAATATACTTGGGAGCATGTTACAGAACAATGGCTGAATCTAGAAAGTTCTCCAAACAAAGACTAATATTTTTATTATCTAACAAAATGCAAAGTTAGTGAACAGAAGAAAATCTAAATCAAATCAATATTTGGTGTGACTACCTGTTGCCTTCATCACTTCTTTTATGTACACTTTTAAGGAACTCGGCAGGTAGGTTGTTCCAAACATCATCGAGAACTAACCACAGTTAGGCAGCCTCAGTTGCTTTTCCCTGACAGACTTGATGAGATGTTGAGTTGGGATCTGTGGAGGCCATACAACCAATTGTTCTTCTTATGCTGAAGATAGTTCATAATGACTTTGGGTCCATGTTTGGGGTCATTGTCATACTGCAGAAAAAGAGTTAGGGACAATCTCATGCCCCTGGTGGTATTGCATGATGGATAAGTATCTGCCTGTACTCCTTAGCATTGAGACCATTAATTCTGACCAAACCCCCAACTCCATTTGCAGAAATGCAGCCCCAAACTTGCAATGGACCTCCAATATGCTTCACTGTTGCTTGCAAACACTCATTCTTGTACTGCTCTCCAGCCCTTTGGTGAACAACCTGCCTCTTACTACAGCAAAGTATTTTGACTCATCTGTATAGGGCACCTTATTTGCACATCAGAGGTATATCTTCTTGGCTGCAAGTCTTCCATGAAGACCACTTTTGACCATACTTCTCTAGACAGATGATGGGTGTACCACTGTTTTCTAAAATGCTAAGCTGATGGCACAGGTGGACATCTTTTGATTGCAAAGGGAAGAACGATGTTTGCTTGGCCAACCTCTGTGTCTAAGGTCCTTATCATTGCCGTTCCTTTATTCTTTGTCAAAAGACCTTGGACAAAACCATCTGGAAATGCCTGTCTTACTTGAAATTTCTGCCTGAGAGAGACCTTCCTGATACACTATAACTATCTACCTGTGCTCAGTCTTGCCATGCTGTATGACTTCAGCAACCTCACTTTGTTAGTGAGTTTGGCTATTCCTCACCCATTTGTATTCCTCCTACACAGCTGTTTCTGTTTCAGTTAATGATTGTGGTTCAACCTACACATTTTATTAATGATCATTACCGTGTGTGTGTGGTCTAATTGTTTAATCATACAACTAATTATGCCTACAAAATCCCTGACTTTGTGTAAGTGTGCCTAGAAGAATTTTGCTGTTTTGAAGGCAAAGGATGGTCACACCAAATAGATTTTTCTTCGTTTCACTGACTTTGCATTTTGTTAAATGATAAAAAATAAACTATTAATATGTTAATTTTTGACAAGCATTCTTACTTTACAGCACTTTTTCACACCTGCCTGTATTTCTCTTTTTTTGTCAGAGAGCCAAACCAGGTTCATTTAGCAAATTAGCCTGATTCTCTATGTATTCTCATATGTGGCAACCAATTCACTTTTCACTAGTAAATTCCACTTATTTACATCAAGCAGTATATTTGCATATTCCATTTCTGCCTAATGCACACTTTTGATGCTAATTCTCGACCTCTATTTAAAGGTCAGCTATCAACATAATATTCTCTTTTTTGAGTACTATAAAGTCTTACCAAATGAGACAAAACATATGGTTACTTACTATGCTGCAGGAAAAAAATGGTATATCACTTTACAGTATGTTTGGTTCTGTATGTGGCAGTTGATGACTAAGTGTTACGGGAACCTAATGTAAGGGATTAGGAAGATTTGAGAAAATGGATAAAGCCATGTCATGTAATCTCAGATGTGCTTCTTTCATCCTGCGTAAACTCTGTGGCAGAAAATGCAATCCATGTGGTTTTGACAAAATGTATTTTGGTGAAGGCAAAACCATGTAATCTATTTATGTATTTAGTTTATGTGGCAGAAAACTACTTTTAAACTGTTTTCAAGTTGCTATAGAACTACATTTAACATAATCAATACTGCATCACTACTTTTAAAAATGACCATAGTGTTTTATGTTTTCAAGTGAAAGGAAGCACCGTGCAACTTTTAAATTCACAATGGATTTGCGCCCAATACATTCCCTTTAAAGTGTTAATTAATCTTCCTCTTTGTAGGTCCTTATTTTGTCCTTCTAATATCTGTTCTCCCTTGGGAAATCATCTTTGTTAGATATCTGATTAAACAATTTGCTCAGTTGATTCCACTGGTAACTTTCAAGTTCTTTTAGAGCAGTAGATTGTTTCAGTTAGAGTACAAATATATTACAAGTGAAAGGAATATCATCATATGTATACCTGGATGAATGACCCTTTATAATATGCAGCTAGCTCTTGTGTAAACCCTATCCACACCTAACAAATAATAATGTCCAAGGAGCACAAGAAATACTGTGTATATATTTTACTGTGAAATACAATGTTAACTTAGAATATACTGTCTGGTTATGTGTGGTGATGTGTGTTGGCTGCTTGTGTAGAGTGTGCCCTATCCAGCTCCATCTTCTCTTCCTTATTTCTTTCGCCACTGGCGAGTTGGCAAATCTTTGTCGCCAAATACAGCTCTCTGGTGCTTCATATGTTCTGAGCTGTAAGAAGGTGCTTTTGCTTTGCCAATCCTAGCCTTGATATCTGTATCAATGTCACCCTCCTAGTCAATGAAGGTAGGTGAAAAACTTCTTCCAGGGGGCTTTCATTCACTGTGACTTGTGGGTTGTTGCTGATGTAGTTTATCTTGAGGATCTTGGTCTTGTCCTTGGGCATATTGAGACTAACCTGTGATGATGTGGCTGCTACTACATTGGTCTTCTCTTGCATCTGCTGTTCGCTGTGTGAAAGGAGTGCAAGATCATTGGCAAAGTCCAAGTCATAGAGCTGAGCCAACAACGTCCATTAGACTTCATTTATTTGCTCTCTGGTGGATGTCTTTATAATCCTCTTTGATGGCAAGGAGGAAGAGTGGCAAAAACCCTTGTCTGACTCTGGTTCCTACCCGGAAGCTGTCTTTGAGCTGCCCTCCATGGATCACTCTGCAGGACATTCCATCGTATGAGTTCTTGATCTGGTTGGCCAGAGGGTTCATTCTTACTAGGAAGACCCTGTTGAAGAACTTTTCTGGCACCAACAGAACTACGCTTCTTCTGTAGTTGGCATAGTTGCTGAGGCCCTGCTAGATCATCTTGATCAGGTATCCCTCCTTCCAGCCTGTCAGAGCCTCCCCTTCCCATATCTTCTTAAAGAGGGGGTACAGCATCTCTACTGAAGAATCTAAGACTGTTTTCAGGGCCTCTGCTGGAATTATTGATTGCCAATTTAGTATAATCAGTTTGCCTGAATCTGAAAAATCAGCTCTGCATAGGAACAGGGATCAGAGGAGAGGAAGTCGGCTGATACCCCGCTCCACTGCAGTTGCAATAGTGTGAAGTGTGAAAGAAACATATCGCCACAGGGGACAGCAGCTTCTACAACAACACCTCATGCTGTGGACACCAGGCTTCAGTCACAGCACAGAAATGAAAAAGCAAAAGATGAAAATAACATGTACAAAATAAACTTTCCTCATCAGAGCAAGTCTTCCAAAGAAAGAAGGCAGCAGAGAAATAATTATTGGGCCATAGTTATAAAGGATATGGGGCAAAATTCTAAACATGGTGCAGTTACCATGAAAACCAATGGAATTTTGGACTCTGGGCCATCATTTTTTTTTAGATATTTGGTATACATAAATAAATATAGTGGTGTTCCCACACAACAGACAGTGTGGAGGTATCCCACAGTTGAAGGCTTTTTCCATTAACCAGTAACAATTTGTAATATCTAGGTTATGTTATTTTGTTCTAAAACAATATCAGGCTGAAGTGTCACTAGTAACCAAACACTTTATTAAATGATTCATAATGGCAAAAGTTGTGTATAAGAATAAGCCTTTTATGTATAGATAGGGCCTTGTGGAAGAGCAGTCTATCTTCGGAAGCTATCTACTTAATATCTACTTAATAGGACCAAAACCTAGATTCAAATATGTGTTTAGTTGTTGTTATTGAAGATAGTAATTCGTTTTAATGGCTATAATTTATTATTACAGAAATTGAAATGGAATTACCTACATCGAGGCGCTGTTCTACATATTCTTCAGAATATAACACTTTTGTAACTAAATGAAACTTTAGCAATGACATTTACAGTGCTAGTACTGAAAATATCCAATATATCCATAATTATTAAATCATGTAAAATGTTGCACCAGTCCTAATTTCTCAGGGAATGTTCTACTGTGACACAAAAGTAGGCACTGATGTTTCCACAGAAAATTCTTCTTAGGTTTCTATATTATTCTTATACGCAAAGACAAACATGATGAATCTGTTGAGGTTTATTTGCTCAACTTGCTAGTGAGCAAAGTTAATGTTTTGTCTAAGCAAAATAGCACCTGTAAGATCTATTTGCTTTAAGGGTTATACATGTTTAATGTTACAAACCCTTTATTTCCATGTTCCAAAAGTGTGGATTTCATGTTAGGAAACCAGCCAAGAACTGAATATATTGAACTATATATTATTCAGTGGTGGCTTTAAGTCTGATAGAAATGCTTAATACGTCTGGCACTTGCATTCTTTCCACACTCTTGTTCAAGCATTCAACTTCTCTTTCAGGTCACGTAATTCCCATAAAAGCGTTAAACTAATGCCTCTTTAATGACAAATTAATGTCCATGAATAAAAAATACCAGACTAATAGCACACAGTAATTTGCCATTACAATATCATCATTGGACATGCCCCTAGTTTAATAAGATGTATTTAATTCATAACCTAATGAGTGATATATAAAAAGGAGGAGATGAACCCTGCAATTACATTTATGTGAGTCTGTCACCTTATTTGTAAAACCTTGGAGTCATTTACATTCAAATGAGAACAAATGAATGATTTCACAAAGTGTAATGACAAATAGCCATTTCTGCAAAAGGCCGGCCACAGCTCATGTTAAAACATTAAAGTATTCTGGGTTTGTAAGAAATACAATACACTGTAGCCATGTGCAAATAATATCTTCTTCTCTCATCTAACTGTTCATAACAATAATAATGAAAAAAATATATTCAGTACTATTTTTCTTTAAAACAAGATTTATGGATGAATATATGGCCATACAGCACCACCTACTGCATTAAAGTGTGCAGTGCAAGTACAATACTATTTGTATTGATTTAACTAATGCATTCCATGCAAAAGAGCACTCGAATCAAGTGCAAAAAAATCTGAATATTTTAGATATAACAAGATGCTCATATAAAAGATCTTTACAGAACTGCCCAGTCCAAGAGTTATTATAACAAACGTGTGATTGGTGTAAAATGATAGATGATGAAGAAAGTCAAAAAGATTTAGTTATACTTGCAGATACCAAGCTTTAGGTCCAATTCACATTCCACCTCCGGAACCCTAACCATTATACCAACTTGGCAAGGTTTTGAACAGCTTACATAAAGGAAACTTTGGACTGGAACGCCAGACTAATGCTAGGTTGGCCACCAATGCAAGGTGTTTGCAGGTGGTATGTCCAGTGTGTTTTTAGGTAGAGTAGCAACAGCAGATATAGACACCACTACCGATGTTATATTGCCGAAAACAGAAAAAAAACACTGAACTTTAGCTATATATAAAAATAGATGTCAACTTGGGGAGCACAGTCCAAAAAGGTAGGGCTTCCAATGCCAGATTTATTCTCCACCATTGGAAATAGGAGCCTCTATGCATGCACCTTTACAGTTAGTTTACAGTGCCAGAGTAAATGGTAATGATTGTACAACTAACCATAAGACAAGTCCCTAGCGTCGGTTTTATTGTGGTTATTCACCTTATAAGGAAATGACTCTATATGTTGTAACATTTAGTATTAAATAACACTTACACATGCCTGATGTTTTAGTTTTAGACGTCAATTAAATTTATTTTGTTAATTATGTATAATTAAACATGTAAATGCAAAAAAAGGTAAGTATTTCTCATTGTGTTCAATTTACAAAACAATGTTACTATGCATTCATTGATTGACAAATATGTGACTGTGTTTTAAAAACCTTTTAGGATTATATGGATAAAGTATATATCCATTATATCAATATATATCAATATATCAGTCTTTGACAATTTGGCTGTTAAACTGCTGATTTTTAGACACACAAAGCTTTAAAAAAAGCTGAAGGGTATTTCTAGGGTATAAGTGCTAAATTTGGTGTAATCACCATGGGGACAAATGCTCTGTTAATACAGATTGCAGGAACTGCTCTATATACACATACATCAGTATGTTAGGCTCATGAATCATACTACAAAGCAGGTTAGCCCACATCCAGGAATCCTTGTTCAGCTTAACCTGCACTAACATGTACTGACATTCAAAATTGTTTCAGCCATTTTCAGGTCATATTTTTCTACTGCTTTGCAATCCTATTATTATTTCACTGTAATGAGTGGATAAAGGAGGGGTCTTTGCACATTTATCTGCAAGCCGTCACTGTGTCAAGTAACATAGTAATCAATCATGCCACTAAAAAAGTGTGATGGTTATGGTCCAACAAATCCGGCTAAATGTCAGCATATCGAACGCCTAAAAATAATGCCTTTTTTTTAGCACTTGGCTGCTCTAAATATTGGTCATAGCCTATTTTGTAGTTCACTAGATGTCCAAAACTTACCTAAGGCAAAAAAGTCTGAAAGTTAACATATACATTTCTTGTAGAAAAAAATTATTTGCTTGGGTTATTTCTGTAATATATCATCTTACAGTTTTATGGATGCACAATTAGTGTATCCCAAAGTTCTAGATAATTTAGAATTTCATCAAAAGACCAATGTATGCACTGAAGTAGAGATAATTAATGTGTTTCTTAATTTAAAACTAACTGAGAAAATACCAGGTTGAGATTCAGGAGCTATTAAAATGCTGCTTCAGTAGGAATCTATTTCTGATTTGGACACATTGGCCAGAAATTTCACAGAGCAAGACCAGACAAATGATCAAGTAATATTATTATTATTATTATATTATTATTATTATAGGCAAGATAGGTGTAAGCCTAGATTGCAGTTCTACGTGGGAGTGTCTCGACTGTGGCGGACTGGACGAGCAGTCCACTGCAGAGGAGGTGCCCCCATGTAGATCTGCTGGAGGAGCAGGGCTGGATCTCCCTCTAAGCAGCTCTAAATAGAGGGAGCGCAAGACATCTGTTTCACTGCTCCCTCACAATGCTGCAGGTGATTGATGCTGAGCGATTGCATATGACATCATATCACAGAGCTCAGCAGTGAAGCCATGCACACTGCGAAGGAGCAGTGAGGCCATATTCTCCCATCACAAGACTTCAGCAAGGTTTGTGACAGGGGGAGATAGATATTCAGAAAGGTGAGAGATAGTTAGAAAATGGAGAGATGAATAGAAAGATAGAGGGCAGAGATAATGAGGAGGAGAAAGGGGAGAGATAGAGAGACTGGAGAAAGATAAGAGATGGGGATAAGTTGCAGAGATAACAAGAAAAGGGAAAGATAATGAGAGGAAGACAGATGGGGACAAAGGGGAGAGATAAAGAGAAAGACGATAGAGATAGTGAGATAAAGGGAAAGTGGAGGAGAAATAAAGAGGGGAGAGAGAGAAAGAGAGCTAAAGTGAAAGGGTGGAGAGATAAAGAGATAAAAAGAAATGGGATAGAGAAAGAGGAGAGATACAGAAGGAAAAGATAATGAGGAGATATAAGAGAAAGAGCAAATTAAAGTGCAGGGTAGAGATAACGAGAAGCAGGATAAATAAATAGAAGGAACGGGGAGAAAAAGAAAAAAAGATAAAGATAAATGGGGGAGATAATCAAAAAGAGGGGGATCAAAGAGAAGGGGAGAGAAAGAGTAATGAGAAAAAGGATACCGAGATAAGGGAAAGATTAAGAGAAACGTAGAGAGAATATGTTTGTGTTTTGAAAGTGTTTGCATGTTAGGGCAAGTATATCTAAGAGTGCAAGGGCAAGTGTAAACTAGGATGTTTATGTGTAGGGGCAAGAGTGAATGTGCATGTGTATGTATGTGTTTATGGGCAGGCATGTTTGTTTATGGGAAGGCATTTGTAAAGGTAGAGTATACTGCATGTGTGCATTCTGCCAATCCACCCATTACTGTTACTGTTTTAGACCAAATAAAGACAGACTGAGAGGAGACCTAACACCGCTGTGGGTGCAATCTGGGTGCTGGGCGCTGGGTAAATCCTGTGTATGCAGTCTGGGCATCTCCCATGTCTGTGTGTAATCTAAGTGTTGGGACAAATCCTTTTGTGTGCAACATGAGTGCTGGAGCAAGCCCTTAAGATGCAATCTGGGTGCTAGACATATGTGCAATATGGGTGCTGGGCAAGTCCTATATTTGAAGTCTGGGTGCTAGACGAGTCCTGTGTGTGCAATATGGGTGCAGTGCAAGTCATTAAGTGTGCAATCTGTGTACTGGAGCAAGTACTTATGTGTGCAATCTGGGTGCTGGGGCAAGTGTTATGTGTTTAATATGGGTGCTGGACAGTGCTATAGATCCAATCTGGGTGCTGGGACAAGTCCTATGTGTGCAGTCTGGGTGCTGGGACAAGTCCTATGTGTGCAGTCTGGGTGCTGGGGAAGTCCTATGTGTGGAATCTGGGTGCTGGGGAAGGCCTATGCGTGGAATCTGGGTGCCAGGGTGTGCAATCTGTCCATTATTTTTTCATCTATACCTTCAATGCTGAGTTTGCTTGTGATTTTGTGGTTGATCTATACCTGCAAATATAGCATTTGTGTGTTATTCAGCTTATGTATACTTGCAATGCTATGTTTCCATGTGTTATTTATTTAATATACCGTATTGGCCCGAATATAGGCCGCACTCCCCCCCCACACTTTAAAGTGGGGGTGCGGCCTATAATCGAGGTTTAGCGCAGGGATGCACAAATCGTATTGCCCGATGCCCGGGACACTCAGTTCCGGGCGCCGGACGGGTGTTTGTTTTTTTTCCCATTTAGCCCTGCTGGGTTAGGACGTCGGTGGACGTCGCAACCTCTGCTACCGGGGCCTCTATAACGGAGCACCAGTGTGACATAACCTTCCAGTGCTCCACCATAGAAGCCCAGGCGGAAGTGCCAGCAGCGGAGGTTGTATGCCCGCATCGCACAGACTTTCACCGGCTGCAAGAGAGGAGGGTTCCCCTCAGCGCTGCAGGGGACCTGTATCGTCCTCTCTGGCACCTGGTAAAAGTCTGTGCAATGCACGCAGACAACCACTGCTGCAGGCACTTCCGTCGGGGCTTCTATGATGGATAAGCATTGGCGGAAGTGGCGAGCAGTGGCAGAGGTTGTCTACGCGCATTGTGCAGACGTCCACCGGCTGGCCCGCTATACACAAGGGAGTCTGGGGATGCATTGGTAAGTCTGGGGTGGGGCAGAGTGTCATATCTAGGGAGCAGAGTGGCATATCAGGGGGCATATGTCATATCAGGGGGGCAGAGTGGCATATTGGGATGGCAGAGTGGCATAATGGGATGGCAGAGTTGCATATCAGGGGAAGAATGGCATATCTAGGGTGCAGAGTGGCATATCTGGGGGGCAGAGTGGCATATCTGGGGTCATTGATTTTCCAAGTTTCTGTTTGTATATAACCTATGCTGACTAACTGCATAATAGATACCAAAAATGTTAAAATACATGTATTCCTGTTTATTAGGTAAAATACTGTTTTACCCTTCCAAAATTTTTTTTCTTTAAAATAGCACCATACTTTAAGGGTGCGGCCTATAATCGAGCCAATACTTTAAATCTTAACTACATGGGGAGAAAAAAAGAGTGGTAGCACAGTGAAGGAGGAGACAAAGGGGTACCTAAGCCCGTCCTTGTCTGTCGCTGCAGTGTTCCCACCCAAAGAAGAGAGACTGGCTGGTCTGCCGGGTGGCTGCTTTTTTTGTTTTTGTTTTATAAATATTAACTCTCCAGGAGACCCGATCAATGCATTAGAGTGAGGGGATTCTCGCAGACGTTTAAATACCTGTAATATGAGAGTGCTCATTTTGAGTGCTGTTACATTATATCATTTAGGTCGGGGCCATAAATAATGCAGCAAGACATAATAGTATGTCATCCGGCATCAACTGCTGGCATTATGCAACGTAATATTATGTCCATTATCATGAAGGGGTTAAAGTGCCAGTTTGACCCTTTTCTTCCCCAATTTGACCATTTTCTTCCCCAGTTTGACCCTGAGCAAAACCATTAGTATTTGCTCCCAGGAGCGCCATAATCAATCCATAAATCTGCTGGAGCACGTATTACAATGTTATACACGTATAAGGGTGTTACAAATACCTGCACATGTCACACATATCTGCTTTTTATGGGTCTAGTCCATAAGAAATTGAGTGTATTGTGAGTTGTACTTTATGTTTTGTGAGTGCTAATCTGAGTTAGCCTTAGTGAATTTGCAAATGTAACTTTTGTCCACGTCACTGAAAATTCTCATCCTTTGATGCTGATAAAATTCCAATGTTTAGAGGAACCGTTATTGAAGTTTACATTTATTCTGCCCCACATTAATTTGCTACTGCCTCAGAAAAAATAATATAGCTTTTCTTTGTCCCAATGACAGTTCCTACCTGTATGAGATACTGAGAGCAGAGGTTCAGCAGCTCAAGCAACTGAAGATGGCTCCCAGCTGCCAAGACATCCTGGATTGCCCCTGGTTCCAAGAGAATCTATGGATAAAAACAGAGATTATTAATCGGAATCATTAATCAGTTAATAAAATTCTATTTCTGTTGATTTAGTAATACTAGGTTACATTTGAGTTATAAAATGACGGATAGACCTTATTACAATGAAAACTCACATTTAGCAGATTTTGGGTGCTTCATTGTTGGATAAACGCTTAAAAAGCAATAATGAACATTAGTGCAACATTTTGAAGTATATAAAGCTAACTATGTTGCCTTTATACACTTCAAAATGTTGCACTAATGAGCAGTACAATAGAGTAAGAAAGGGGTGTCAAGCATACAACCTATTCAGTGAGTGATGTGAGTTCCGTGAGTGCTTCTAAGGGTTTTGTCAGTCCATGTCTATAAGCAAGTGTTCATAAAGTTGTTGTTCAAGTGCATGTCTGTTTTGTGTGCTTTGTGTTTTTAACTCTAGATTGTAAGATAGTTTGAGCAGGGCCCTCCTCCCCTGTTGTTTCTGTAAGTCAATGTGTTATGTTATATACTAATTGTTATGTCCTGTCTACCCATGGTATAGCGCTACGGAATTTGATGGCGCTATATAAAACAATACATAATAATACTGAGTTGTGTATTTACAAATGTGCAGCCCCTGATAAGTGTCTACACCAGAAATTGAGTTGGACACTTCTGGTGTAGTAGTTCATTATAACCACTAGATGGCCCCAGAGAATAACTAATAGCAGTACATAGAACTTACACAAAGAAAGAATACCAGAATTAAGTTATTTGCATAAGTATTAACCATTAAATGTTTCTGTGCACTGTTCCACTGGTTTAAAAACGTATTGATGTATTGGAAGTGAGGAAGGTGACATAATAACACAGTATATAAAATACTGAATACATGGAGGTGGGAAAAGCTTTAAATCTAATTTGGACATGCATTCAAGAGGGATACAGTGTTGTGAAAAAGTATTTGCTACCTTCCCTATTTCTTCTATTTTTGTCACACTTTAATTTTTCAGATGATCAAACTAATTTTAATATTGGACAACATGCTGTTTTTATATGAGGATTTCATGTACCACCGTCAGAGCAATTATCTACAAATGTAGTTCTAGAACCTGTGGACCAGTAGTGAACCAGGAGTGCCAAAATTCTTCCAACAGAGCATCAACAACTCATTCAGGAGATCACAAAATAATCAAGACTAGTAGGTAAAGAGCTACAGGCCTCACTTGCCTCAGTTAAGTTCAGTGTTTGCAATTCCACAATAAAAAAAGAGACTGTGCAAAAAATGGCATCCGTGGGACAGTTGCAAGGCGAAAAGCACTGCCCATGGGCGTAGGAACCGGGGGGGACGGGGGGGACAGATCCCTCCCAGTAACTCATGCGGAGGGGACCGATAATGAAGAAATCCCCCCCAGGGCAATAGGAACCCCCCCCTCAATAGAAACGCCGCAAATGTGTCCCGCAAAACCTCGAGGTGCAGCCCGCATAAGATCGGCAGCCAGGGCAACCGATTTTACGCGGTCCGCACCTCGAGCCCTGCTACAACAAGATCCCTGCTACTTACCTGTGGGAGGGTCTTCTGTACTGCACAAAGGAAGCGGAACCCAGCAGAGTTCACGTGACATCACATCACATCCTGCTTCCTCTGTGCAGTACCAGAGAACGCAGAGGGAGGCCGCGCCCCCTGCTGAAGTCTGTGAGCGGCATCGAGGAGCTGCAGTGCAGGTAAAGGGGTGGGGAGGGTGTTTGAATAAGTATGCATGATTGAGGGAATGAATCTGTGAATGAACGAGTATATGAAGGAATGAGTGTGTGTGTGATAGCATGGATGTGTAAGTGCTGAAACCTAGGCATGATGGGACTGTGATTGCTGTTAGCAATCACACTCCTATCATGCCAAGTCAGCCAGTACATGCTGAAACCTAGCTTGCTGCCCCCCTTGTGTATTGATGCTGCCAGCAATATGGGGTCTGCACATCACTTACAGCCACCCTGTACCAGCATGTACTGGCTGCCTGGGTATGATAGGAGTGTGATTGCTGTTAGCAATCACACTCCTATCATGCCAAGTCATATTGCTATTTTTTTTTGTCCAATTATGGTGTGTTACCTTCTTTTATTAAAAATGTGAGTTTTTATTATTATTTTTAAAGGTGGGAGGGTCATTTTTGGTTTTGGCTAAGTGAACCGTGAATGTTTTGGTCCAGAATTTTCATTTTGGTGCATCCCTAGAATAAATAGAACTATTTCATTTTTAATTATCCTGAGTCCTGAATTTGTAGTCACAAAACTTTCTAGGCCCAGAAATCAGAAATTTTTCTCACAGTGAAAAATGAGTGCGGCCCGTGCACGTATACAATTCTGATGAAGTGGCCCACTGCAGAAAAAACTTGGACACCCCTGGGGTAGACAGTGAGAAGGGGGGTAGGGAGAGGGTAGCTAGTGAGAAGGGGGGTAGGGAGAGGGTAGATAGTGTGAGAAGGGAGGGTAGGGAGGGGGTAGATAGTGTGAGAAGGGAGGGGGTAGATAGTGTGAGAAGGGAGGGGAGGGAGGGGGTAGATAGTAAGAAAGTGTGAGAGGGGGGAGATAGTGTTAAAAGGGGGAGAGGGGGTAGAGATGGGGAGAAAGTGGGGATCTGATGGGGGGAAATGCTGTCCCCCCAGATTTTTAGGGGTTCCTACGCCCATGGCACTGCCCACCAAAAAACAAAAGCAAACACAAAGGCTCATCTCACATTTGACAAAAAACATCTTAGTGACACCGAAAACTTTTGGAAATTTTTGTAAGTGATGCATCCTGCTACATCTGATGTAACACTAGCACAGCATTCCACAATAAAAACATCATACTAACATGGTCTGGGGCTGCTTTGCTTCTTTTGGAACTGGGCCACTTGCCATAATTGACGGAACTGTGAATTCTGCTCTCTACCAAAAAATCCTAAAGGACAATGTCTGGCCATCAGTCACATTGTGAGATAAAGCTCAAGTGTAGTTGCGTTATGCAGCAGGACAATGATCCGGACTACACAACCAAGTCCACCTCTTAATGGCTCAAAAGAAACAAAATGAGTGACCTAGTCAAAGTCCTGATTTGAATCCGATTGAGATGCTGCGGCATGACATTAAAAATGCACAACCAGGTATTACGTTTAGAGGCGCAATTACTTTTTCACATGGGTGATATAGGTTTTGATTAACTCTTTACCTTAAAATGAAATGATCATTTAAAATGCTTAATTTCGTGTTTATTCACATTGTCTGTCTGATATTAAACTAGTTGGATGGCATTTTTAAGTAACCAGTAAAATAAAATGGGGACTATAAATTGAAGTTTCTATAATCTCTCTTATAGCTAGAGATTTATTTTTTTTTAAACTGCTGTGAACACTTTTTAACATATCACACTTTAAGGAAAAAGCGTTATCTTCAAAGCTGGTAGATTTCAAGTTTAAACTAAGGACATATTTTCCCTCATCAAAAACAGCCTAGGCAAAGGACGATGGAAACACTATCATTACTAATTACCCTTCCCAAAAGTATAAATTTTCTCCACACCTACTTTTTTACATCTGCCAGAACCAATTGGTTTAGACTGTATGGGAGGAGAAACTTACTGGGGAGGAAAAAATATACAATTACAATAATTATGGCCCCATGCTCAGCAACTTAATGCAAGAGCACTCAAAATAATTTTCGCCTTACGGAGACCATAAATGAACATATAATACTGTACCTGTCCTGTATAAGCAAAATCCAGGGCTTGTTTCAAACCAATGCTGGTCACACCATGTAAATTGACCTCATCTGCTCCACTCTCAACCATACAGAGGCTAAACATTGCCTACAACAAAGAAAATAAGGATTATTCAGAATCAGAAATGTATTATTACATAGTCAATATTTTTTAGTTGATAAGTGAGTAAAGGATACCGGTTGTGATAGAAATAAAACATAATGTATTTTACAAAAGCTCAATTGATTAATAATTTTATATTCCCAAGAAATAGTACCAAATAGCAAATTATCCAGGTGACTGGCAAAGAAAAACACATGTCCCTCTTGTTTTTGGGAGGGTATAAAAATTAAGGGGATTTTGAATATTCTTCAAAAACTAAAAACTGCTCACTTAAAACACCAATACGCTCTTGACAGATAAAAGTGGCTCTAAATAACAAATATCAGGATTTAAATACGATTAGTATAAATTGGATTTATGCATCATAATTTTTGTCTACATTGTTGGATTTCATCATCATGTACAGGAATGAAAACCCAGACTGTTTCAAATTTGATCGGAATGGGGAGAGTGCTGACACCTTGCCTAGTACTCTTTTTAGCATAAATCATGCTTTGCAATTAATCTTCAAGCCATAAATAGCTGATCGAATCACAGGCGACACAAAAGGTATCAAACTGAGAAAGAGATAATCTTATAAAGGCCTTTCAAACTAAATAACAGCTTGCATCAAACTATGGAAAGGAAAGAGTAAAAACATAACATAAAGCCAGGGTTCCTTAACAAGAGAAAACATCACTAGCATTGAGAAAGTTATAGATATATATAGATATATATATAGAGAGAGATATATATAGGAGCTAAATCAAATGCATGTTCACCCATACACAGTCTAAGAAGCCAGACACAAAACATTTCACATTGAAAAACAGAACAATTGCATCCTCGTATCACTAATTGATTTCAAGTGTAGACAGTACATCCATACAAATGGATGAGCACAGGAAAAAAAAGACATTATATTAAAGAAAGGCTGAATGCAAAATTATAAATACTGGAACAAATAAGCAGGAAAGAAAAGGCGTACAATAATGTAGTTAAATACATAATAGATCCCCCTGGCAGGAAAACAAAAGCAATCCTCTCTAGTCTGCTTCTAAGTGGAGATGTGCACATCAATGTAATTTATGGCATCATCTACAGGAACAATGTCTGATATATAGTATACTGAACCAATGTGAAGAGGGATTTTTTCAGCCAGGTGCATTTAGACAAATAATAATGTCTGCCTTTGCAAAACCTTAAATATACCTACATTGCACAGTCAGCAACAAGGGAGCAATAATACAAAGTCTCAGCCTCCCACTTCTGGAGATGTACAACACGTAAGAAAGAAAGATATAGTAAGAAATAAAAATAGATTCTCTGTGGTATAATAAGACAAAAACAAATCCACCAACGTACTTAGAAACTAAATCATAATAAATACATATTGAACATTTGTGGATCAGCAACTAGAAAGCAGAATAAAAGCTCAATGTTTGGAGAAAAGGCGTTATCGCCTTTGTAATGAGCTTGTAACCAGCTACACAGGGCCGGCCCGACAATGGAGCCGAGTGGGGCAACCGCTCCAGGCGGCACTTTTGAAGGGGCGCCCCAAGCCCTTTTTTTTTTTTTTTTTTTAAAGCGAAAGAGGGAGAAAGGGGCGCCGAGTGGTTTTCGCTTACCAAGCTGTCAGTACCCGCTCAGCGCCCCTCTCTCTCTCTCTCCTCTGCGGCGAGTCTTCCTGTTCGGTCTCGGTGCCGGCTTGTAATGCTGAGTGCCGGAAGATTTCCGGCGCTCAGCATTACAAGCCGGCACCGAGACTGAACAGGGAGACGCGCCGCAGGACTGCTGAAAGGTAAGTACAAGGGGGGGGGGGCGGCAGGGACGGAGGGAGAGGAAGGGTAGATAATGGGGGGGCAGGGACGGAGGGAGAGGAAGGGTAGATAAGGGGGGGGGCGGCATTTTAAAATTCGCCCCAGGCGGCATTTTGCCTTGGGCCGGCCCTGCAGCTACAGAGTTCTTGAATTTTATTGTATGATGTTAAATGACCAAAGGCATTAATGGGTCATGTTTGGCTTCAATCCTGAACCCCCAATGCTAAGTGTCAATATGTACATTTATAGCCTGTGCATGCACAGAATTCTTGTGTTTGTCATCGGAAAATATCAGCAGGTAACCAACAACTGAACAGTGTATCCCTATGGATTACTACACAGATTTCACACATGTACTTGGACCACCATTGACTGCGGCATGAATATCCTTTTAGTTATGTATTAAGTGGTGCTTTTAGTTATGTATTAACTTACAACACCACAATGAATCATCCCATGATATTTCTGTGGTATCAAGTCTTTAAGTAAGTCTGTCTCATGTGTAACTCCTTTTTCTTTTGTCAATTTATCAACAATACATCTATATGGAAAATGTATGTAATTAGCAAATTTGTTCTTGGTTTAGGTGTCCTAGATAAAAAAAAAAATATGGAGGAACATAAAAAGATACAATGATCAGTAACTTACAAAATTAACTAAACATGGGCCAATAAGTTGGCCATAGAAACTAGACTTGTGCATTCATATTCGGGCGTACATAAAAACAAACACGAAGTGTGCGTTTTCGTTGTTCAGCCCGAATACCGAACATACAAACGTGGCGGCGGCAAAACGTATACCAGATGAACATGAAGATTCTTCGTGTTGTGTGTCTTTGTTTACTAATCTCCCTGGTCCCTTCCCCATCTAGCCTACTTTTCTACACAATATCGCAGGGGTTAACGGAAGTAGAAATCCGTAGGTACGCCGTCAGGAGTTAAAGGGCTGTGCGAATGACTCTATTGGTCGCCTGCAGGGGCCTCCTCTGGCATCAACCAATTGGTTGATGCCAGAGAAAACGAAGATGAACACGAAGAGTTGGCCGGCGCCCAAGTCTAACAGAAACTTTAATATGACACAATGTTAATTACAATTTGTATTACTAAGTAAATACACCAAATGAGGGACCTCTGGGAGGCAGACAGTGGATGTGGTAAGTACCTTGCGGAAAGGGAGCAAGAAGAGCCCTTTTTTTTCTAACTGCTCCTAGGCCCCAAGTGCCTTAATCTGGTCCATGGTCTCGGAGCATCTTGTAGTATTTATCATTTACAAGTAATTTCTAATTTTGGCTTTCCTCTCGGGAAAGTTTGTTATGGCAAAAACGTATTTGAGTTGTACCGTGTTGGCATCCTACCTATGGCTATTAAGTTTCGTCCATTCTCAGCCGAGCAAATCTTAAACACTGTCAGCTTTAATAAAATGAACACCTGAATTTCTAATGTTACCACAGTAACATTTTTCTTTATCTTACGGTATATAAAATATAGCTGATGAACCAGCAATGGTTGTGGGGCATCAAGGATGGAGGAGTGAGAGTCTGAGACAAGCTTGCTCAGACTCCTCTCATTTATGAATTTGATCCTTACGTGTCGACGAATCCACTGGTTGATATGGTAATAAGACTACTGGTGTATCCATCTTAGCATATATGTATTCTAATTTTGTGCGCTGAACAATTGGGGAGGGGTGGCTTTTGTCCCATTCTCCACTGATGAAATCTAAGCTTAAAAGTTTCGTAGGTGGAATTTTCAGACCTGTATACCGGTATTTTCAATGCTATGCTTTAACCCATTATGTTGTACATCTATACCATATGTACACATATTATATAACATATTGGGCATTCTCATAGTATATATATATATATATATATATATATAGTATGTGAAAGTATAAAGTCACGGAAACTCCCACGATCTTTGGTTGCATTTACTGCTTGTTGCATTTATCTTTTGCGTTCTATTTGTGAGATTTTGTTTCAATCTATTCGCAGACCTGCAATAGTCATGGAATCTTTGAAATTTCCATCTGTGGCTATATGCACTTCACAAATCCCTCATGACACAAGTCTTGAATAATAAAACAGAGCATACAGTTACAGAACGTCTATATGGAGTTTTTAATTTGTTTGCTGCTATAAAATGCATGTTTTTAAAATAGCAACATTAGTATGCCGAGTAACCAAGAACAGCCTAGACCATATGAGCCACTTACACGGAAATAATCACTGCATGCGGCCAGAACGGCCTTGTGTGCGTGGAACTTCTGATCTTCTGCAACAAGTGTGACATCACATAATATCCCATCATTCCTCTGCTGATTTAGAGCAGATAAGACAGCATCTTTGTGGGATATTGATTGGCAATGCCTTTGACCAGTTAGCATTTCTTGAACACTATAAACAGAAAAACACACAGATTAACGACAAAGGTATATTGACAAAATAAACAACAGGCACCATAGCATACAACAAAAGGTAAGCATAATTAATGGGTTGTAATTAGTGTATTTACAATTAGTGTATTTGTGGAGCTATCTATTTACTTTATAACTTTATAAATTGAATGGGCAGGTTAGGTTGGCGACTGATTGTATTTTCATTGACAAATGTGTAATTTGGTCTAGTGCTTTTAATGATCTATTTTATAATTTTTTTGTGCTATACAAAATATTAAAGATAAATATTACATGATAATCAAAGCAAATATACAAAAATCCTTTTTTGTAAATATTTAATATTGTATGTTATTTTGCAAGCTACTTTGTATTTATGAATATATAACCTTAACATGTGCATGAACACATTTACATAGTAAAGGCCAACGTTTGACTGTGTGGTCTGTGTGGTGGTACGCAGAGCTCCTACAATTTCAAATGGCCAACGAAGGACGCATTTGCTTAAGGCAGTGTGGCTAGAGGCTGGCTAAAGGACAGGGCAAACTGTTGTGACCTACTGGTGGCTGTGTATAAGACAAGTATTTTCTGAAATATTTCAACATATGAACATATTTTGTACACTATAAGTTGAGATTTTTGGGCTATAGAAAACTGAGACATGCACACTTTCCTTAACTGTATCTGAATCTTTTGCTTAGGTCCCCCCAAAAAACAAACCAGAGCCGCTCTCTAATAGAGGGGTGAAGGGTCACTCCAGAATCAGCCAATGAACAGTATCCACAAAATCTGGGGTATGATGGAGGTATAAGTACTGTACTGCCAAAGACAAAGCCCTGGTATCCAATACATTTAATGGGACACACAGATAGTTGCCATTTCTCTGTGAATGCAGGGAGTGCTCCCATCGCTGTTTTTTATATGCAGCACATGGGAAATCTCTCACTGCATCGTGTGTGGGTAGTTTGATGATAATGTTTTGTAGAGAATAAAGCCAGTTTTAAATGACATCGGCACAATTATACATTATAATTATATATGCCATAACCATAGAAAGAAAAATAGCTAATGCTTAGACTGTTGCATCCTATATGAACATCCATCTACGGTTCAAAAGTTTTTGCTGTGTTCATAGAAAACAAGGACATTTCTAGCTCTAACATAATTGCAAAAGGGTTTTCTAATGATTAATTATGCTTTTAAACTTAAACTTGGATTAGCTAACACAATATGCCATTAGAACACAGGAGTGATGGTCGCTGACAAAGGGCCTCTGTACGCCTAAAAAGATATTCCATTAAAGCCTATCCGTTTCCAGCTACCATAGTTATTTATAACCTTAACAATGTCTACACAAAACTTCGGATCCATTTGATGTTATTTTAATGGCAGAATTTGCATTTCTTCCAAAAACAAGGACATTTCTAAGTGATCCCAAACTTTTTAATGGTAGTGTATATTCTGACATATATCCAGCAGCAAATGTTAGCTAATAGGTGGACACTTTCTAGTCAAACAGTGGTAATATACGGCGAGGTTAGTTTTTTGCCATATTTCTATACCTGGGAACTCTCCGGGTTTGACCTGGAGATTGCCGGGTAAGCGCTGCTCCTCCAGTTCTGCGGGTCAAGACCCGAATCCTTTGGGTCGCGGGAGCATGGTCTTGACATGCCCCGCTCCCTGCCAATTTCCCCTTTAAATGGGGGTGTTTCCCGCTGCTGTCAGTGGGAACTCCCGCCGACGTCAGCGGGACCGCCCGCTGACGTCAGTGTGCAGTCCTGGCCGTGTCACGCAAGGGAAGGCTCCGGGTAGCCGGAGCCAAGAAGTTCCCAGGTATGCATATTTCATAATCCCAGCTGAGTGGAAATCCATAACCATGCTGGGTTTACATTCAGGCTCCTCTAGGCACGAATAATTGGAATACTCCCTTGTAACATAAAGTTATTTCAGTTTATATCTCTTTTTGTTTCTATTCAAGAGTGGAGATGTACAATATTGTATGAGTGGATGCAAACCATTACTTTAATGCATATGATTAACACTTTTTCCATTTGCGTGGAGTTCCTTGGCTCTCAGGACATGTGTTTAGTCAAACACATTTTCTGCTTCCCAGCATACTCGTTCACTATACTCTAGCACTGGCTCATTGATTCCAATTGCAGTTCTTTCCTGTTATTTTTCGGACTAATGCGTTTTCATGTCAAATGTTACCACTTCATCCATTTGTCCGAATAACAAACAAACGAATGCGACATTGGACGAAAGCAGCTAACAACAAATAGAAACAATATGAAAATCTTTGTTCATTCGTTCCGTTCCCGTGGCCACATTTTATTACACTAAGAGGAGGAGACTCTCACCATTTTGCCTGCACTAAGAGAGGGGACATTAAGTGAGCTGATCTACCTTTGTCCAATCAGCTCATTCCTGTCATATCATGTTGATGGCTTGTCCAATGGCTGTACTGCATCTTTCAAAGAAAAAAAGCAGACTAGTAATGAAGGGAGCCTATATAAGAGCAGAGCAGGCAGGGGATCCATTCACTTCACTGTGACTGCTTCATGTAACACTGCTGTGAGCATTTTACAGAGGGAGATTCTTCTGTGTGAGACTTGGTGAGCTTCTGCCAGCCATTTCTCACAGTAGACTCTCTAAATTGTTGAATTAAGATCATGAATTAATTTAATTCATTTAATTAAGATTATTTAACCAGTCCACTGCTATCCTTAACCTTAACCCTATAACTCTAAACTAATTTTCACCCTCTTTCTTCCATCCATTGGTCTCTACTTCCCTATTGAACTTCTTCTGTTTATGTTCTTGTGTTTATGTACATTGGCCAATAGGATGCCAACCTGAAGCATCTGCAAATATTTATTTCTATGTGTTTAATTTTTTTTTACATATTTGGATTTCAATTTTAGTGAGACCACTATGACCACTTTGTTCTGTTCCTCACTGATACCATGACTAGTCAGTTTGGCCCAAGTATTCATACTACATTTTCTCAACCAATTTCCCTTGCTGTCCGATAGGAATTCTGGATGCTTTATTATTTTTGGCAGTTAAGCCAAAGGATAGCATTCTTTTACCCTTTCCCATGAAACCATTGTCCTCAATAGCAGTTATGAATACATGAGAATACTATTGTCCTTTACCCACTTGGGTATTTAAGGCACTCATTCATGATCAGCAGTGGCGTCGCTACAGGGGGGCAAGGGGGGGCAATTTCGCCCCCTAGGATCTTCCTTGCCCCCCCTGTTGCCCCCACGCCGAATTTGGAGTCACCCAGGACAGTCCCGCAATGGGACTTTAACCCCTTGACTGCTAATGACGGCATGGTGCCGTCGCTAGCAGTCCCAGTCAGGTGCTAACGACAGCACCATGCCGTCACTAGCACTACCCTACCTTGATGGAGGTCTGTGGACCTCCATCACCACCTACGCCGGCGATCCGCCCCTCAAACTGAAAGGCATCACCGGGGCCACCCGATCTGCCCGGTGACGTCTCGCGCAATGACGCGATGACGTCACTGCGCAACTTTATTAACAACTGACAATTGTCAAAGAGGTATGGGGGCATGCTGCTTAGATGCCTGTATCTCAACTACATATACCGTTGGAAAGGTATGTAGCTTGTAAAAAGAATAAAAAATATTAAGTTAAAAAAATAAAAATTTAAAAACACAGTTTAAACAATTATTTAAACATAAAGTAGTTTAACTTAAAAAAAAAAAAAAAAGTTTAAGTATTCTAGCTAAATGATCCACTGTGGTAGCCAATGTTACCACAGTGATCATATAGCTATAAAAAGTCACATTCCCTTTTTAAAAATGGCTGATACTATTTTTTAATCCCATGATCCCTTTGATCATGGGGTTAAATTTAGCCAATGCTAGAGGGAGGCAATTTTTGAAATCCTGATGAACTGCAAATATTAATAAAATCAGCCATTTAGCCTGTGTGGTACGTGAGTAACCATCTTATCCCTGGAGCACCTTGCATTTTTACTGCAAAACTTATTTTTGCTGTAAAAGTGATTTTTTTCTCCCTTTACCATCATTTCTTTGGGGTTGTAAGGGGAAAGAATGGTGTGTGCTTCTGTGAGTGAATGTATGGAAAGTATGGTGTGTGCTTCTGCGAGTGAATGGAGATATGAAAGGCGTGTGAATGATCAGTAATTAGGGTTGAAGCCTTGACGTGGCATTACTGCTCACATAGGAAGTTAAATTATGGTACAAAAAGTACACATTTGCAAGAACTACACCCCTTGGCGCATCAAATGAGGGGCTATATGTGTTTCTAGTGCAAACCTGGAGTGCGCAAGACACAAATGAACATGTCGCTATGGTTAGAAAAAACATATTTTCTAGCCAAAGCGACATATTCCATCATTATATGTGCAGGCAACTTTTGTCCTAGAAATACATGTAGCCCCTCATTTGAAGCTCCAAGGGGCGTAGTTTCTTAAAATGGATGAATTGTCCGAATGAGGGAGAGCATGAGTTAATATGTGGATGAGTTTTCTGAATGAGGGAGAGCATGAGTTAATATGTGGATGAGTTGTCTGAATGAAGGAGAGCATGAGTTAATATGTGGATGAGTTGTCTGAATGAAGGAGAGCATGAGTTAATATGTGGATGAGTTGTCTGAATGAGGGAGAGCATGAGTTAATATGTGGATGAATTGTCTAAATGAGGGAGAGCATGAGTTAATGTGTTTGTGTGTATCATAGATGTATAATTGTGGAAGGGCAAAGATGGCACTAGCAGGATGTTTGAGCCTTGGGGACCAAGATGGCACAGGCAGGGTGTATATGGGACAAAGATGGCAAATCGTATGTGTGTTATCTGGGTGCTGGCCAGGTTCTATGTGGGCAGTGTGGACGCCAGGGCTGACTTTGGGGTGTGCAACCTGTGATCTATGCCTGTAATTTAGGGGGTTTAAAATATACCTTTAATACTGTGTTTTTATGTGAATTCCAATTGACCTACACCTGCAAAGCTGGGTTTCTGTGTTATTCTGTAGATCCATATCTGCTATGCTATGTTTCCATACATTATTTATGTATACCTGCAAATACAGGGTTTGTATGTCATGTTCAGTTGATTAATACCTGCAATGCTGTTTCCTTGTATTTATTTGATCTATACCTGCAATGCTACATTTCATATATTATTATTGTATACCTGCAAATACAGGATTTGTATGTCTGATTCTGTTTATTTGATATATACCTTCAGTGCTGAGATCACAAGTGAATTTCAATTGAGCTATACATGCAAAGCTGGGTTTGTGTGTTAATGTGTTGATCTATACCTCCTATCAGCAGCAGGATATAATATTTATATATATATTTATATATATCGGCAGCAGAGACTAATATTAATATATATGGGCAGCAGGGGCTAATATATATATATATCAGCAGCAGAATCTAATATTAGGCCCTGAAATCATTTAGTGCAAAAGTTAAGGTATTGTGTTGTTTAAAGGATTTCAAGGATTAGTCGTACTAAATTGTGGCTTCAGGCTTCCCATGTTGAATGATCAAGTATCATTCCATAGCACATTACTTTTGGCAATATATATATATATATATATATATACACCGGTATATATATATATATATATATATATATTTATTTTTATTTTTTTTTCAGTGGTATGATTTAATGGTGGAAATTATTAATGCCCCCCCAGTTTGACTGTGGTATCTTGTGTGCCCCCCTATATATTGTTTCTAGAGTCGCCACTGATGATCAGTGCATCCTATGTGGCTTCATAAAACAACATTCCTGCCCATATCATTAAGAGGTTAGACAGCTGGAATTCTTCCTGTTTTCCATTTACATACCCCATCAATCAAGCAGGCATTTGTTACTCTTGCCCTGTAAGCTAACGACAATGGGTTTGCTATTTGAGGTACTGTCAATAAATTCATGTTTTGGTTAACCTTGTGTCTTCTTCTTTTTTGCCCTCTTCTAGGCCTGCCTGGTACGTTGGTTTTTGCACACTTCATGTCATACCTGCCGTGTCCGCCGCGGTCCCTCGCCGGTCTGCCGCTGGTGGGCGGCGCTTGCGCGCTGAAGCGCTCCCGTCCCCTCAGTGTGACGTGCCAGCGGCACGTACACTGAGAGGACGTGCCGCGGGCACGTCTTCTCGGTGTACTGTGCGCGCGGCACGGACGGAGGGGCACGTCGATGCGGCGCGCCCACGGCGGACGCATGTTAACATGCGAGCCGCCGTGGCACGCCCACGACGCGCCAGTGGTCATGAGCGAGCCGCCGCGACGAGTCGGCGGCACTCGCAGGGTTATGAGCGGGTTGCCGCGACTCGTTCGCGGGGCTCGACTTCGGCGGCATCTGCCGATGTGGCACACCCGCGGCGCTCGCGGGTGTAGCACACGCAGATGCCGGTTTGTTTATTTATTGTTCGCGCCGACGCCATTAATGTGCGCCGGTCGCGATGACGTCTTCCTTTGTTGTTTCCCTTTGGTTGCTATGGTGTTTCCCGCCATTCTTCCTATTTAAACCCCCTGTCCCATTAGTTCATTGCCCGTTCAAAGAGTCACTGTTGTGTATCTCTGGGTTATCGTGAGTTATTCTGATTGATCTACGTGTTCCTGACCTTGGCTTTGTTTTCTGACTTCGATTCTGTGCTGCCTGCCCCGACTTTGGCTTGTATATTAACCTTGATCCTGTGCTGCCTGCCCCGACTTTGGCTTGTATATTAACCTTGATCCTGTGCTGCCTGCCCCGACTTCGGCTTGTATATTGACCTTGCTCCTGTGCTGCCTGCCTCGACTGTGGAACTTCCAATACCCGTTGTGCTGTGCTACGCTACCGTCTCTGCATTGTGGGTGCATAATCCGTGTTGTCCTAGGTCCCGCATAACACTTCAGACTTTCAGACTTTCTTCAGACTTTCTCCAACTCCTCTCCATTCCTACCCATTTGACCCTACCACAAATTATTTAGAATTAAATCTTTTACTTATTTAGTCAATTTGTTCAAAGTTATGTATTCGTATATAGTGGGGCAAAAAAGTATTTAGTCAGCCACCAATTATGCAAGTTCTCCCACTTACAAAGATGAGAGAGGCCTGTAATTTTCACCATAGGTACACTTCAACTATGAGAGACAGAATGGGGGGAAAGAATACAGGAAATCACATTGTCTGATTTTTAAAGAATTTATTTGCAAATTATGGTTGAAAATAAGTTTTTGATCGATAACAAAAGTTCATATCACTACTTTGTTATATACCCTTTGTTGGCAATGACAGAGGTCAAACGTTTTCTGTAAGTCTTCACAAGGTTTTCACACACTGTTGCTGGTATTTCGGACCATTCCTCCATGCAGATCTCCTCTAGAGCAGTGATGTTTTGGGGCTGTGGCTGGGCAACACGGACTTTCAACTCCCTCCAAAGGGTTTTCTATGGGGTTGAGATCTGGAGACTGGCTAGGCCACTCCGGGACCTTGAAATGCTTCTTACGAAGCCACTCCTTCGTTGCCCGGGCGGTGTGTTTGGGATCATTGTCATGCTGAAAGACCCAGCCATGTTTCATCTTCAATGCCCTTGCTGATAGAAGGAGGTTTTCACTCAAAATCGCACGATACATGGCCCCATTCATTCTTTCCTTTACACGGATCAGTCGTCCTGGTCCCTTTGCAGAAAAACAGCCCCAAAGCATGATGTTTCCACCCCCATGCTTCACCGTAGGTATGGTGTTCTTTGGATGCAACTCAGCATTCTTTCTCCTCCAAACAAGACGAGTTGAGTTTCTACCAAAAAGTTCTACCTTGGTTTCATCTGACCATATGACATTCACCCAGTCCTCTTCTGGATCATCCAAATGCTCTCTAGCAAACTTCAGACGGGCCTGGACATGTACTGGCTTAAGCAGGGGGACACGTCTGGCACTGCATGATTTAAGTCCCTGGTGGCGTAGTGTGTTACTGATGGAAGCCTTTGTTACTTTGGTCCCAGCTCTCTGCAAGTCATTCACTAGGTCCCCCCCTGTGGTTCTGGGATTTTTGCTCACTGTTCTTGTGATCATTTTGACACCACGGGGGTGAGATCTTGCGTGGAGCCCCAGATCGAGGGAGATTATCAGTGGTCCTGTATGTCTTCCATTTTCGAATAATTGCTCCCACAGTTGATTTCTTCACACCAAGCTTCTTGCCTATTGCAGATTCAGTCTTCCCAGCCTGGTGCAGGTCTACAATTTTGTTTCTGGAGTCCTTCGACAGCTCTTTGGTCTTGGCCATAGTGGGGTTTGGAGTGTGACTGTTTGAGGTTGTGGACAGGTGTCTTTTATACTGATAACAATTTAAAACAGGTGTCATTAATACAGGTAACGAGTGAAGGACAGAGGAGACTCTTAAAGAAGATGTTACAGGTCTGTGAGAGCCAGATATCTTGCTTGTTTGTACCAAATACTTATTTTACCGAGGACTTTACCAATGAATTCATTAGAAATCCTACAATGTGATTTCCTGTATTCTTTCCCTCCATTCTGTCTCTCATAGTTGAAGTGTACCTATGGTGAAAATTACAGGCCATCTTTTTAAGTGGGAGAATTTGCAGAATTGGTGGCTGACTAAATAATTTTTGCCCCATTGTATTTGTACTTTTATACCTTGAAATCTATGTTCTCTCACATTCCATTAACTTGCAGTTTTATAATTCTCATAGTCTTGTAGTGACAGACATTCAATAACTAACCAAAATCTATTTTTATTATTGCTACAGAACTATTGCTGGAAAATGTCCCTCATGCCACCATGGCATAATATACAACAGACCACAAGGCCCATCTGTGACAGTCCCAGTGCCAATGTAGCTCCAAGCTAAGGTTCAGCAAATGGCTAATTCATGCCGAGAGACATAAGTAAATACAAATTTCGAAAATAGCTTGTTAAAACTAAGAATGAAACAGAGATAAAAATGCACTTTACCACAATGTAGATCATTATAATATTATATATTACAACTTGTATACCATTTTATATTACCACAATTTTAGAAGGTACCAGATTCTGAAATCAGTAATTCAGCAATATATACAGTATCTCACAAAAGTGAGTATAGCCCTCACATTTTGGTAAATATTTTATTATATCTTTTCATGTGACAACACTGAAGAAATGACACTCTGCTACAATGTAAAGTAGTGAGTGTACAGACTGTATAACAGTGTAAATTTGCTGCCCCCTCAAAATGACTCAACACACAGCCATTAATGTCTAACACCTTGGCAACAAAAGTGAGTACACCCCTAAGTGGAAATGTCCAAATAGGGCCCAAAGTGTCAATATTTGGGTTTTCCCCGATATTTGGGTTTCCCAGTGTCAATCAAATGGGTTTCCATGACTGAGCAGCTGCGCACCAGCTCAATCTGACTATGTGCAATGCCAAGGGTGGGCTGGAGTAATATAAAGCATGCCACCATTGGAATCTGGAACAGTGGAAACATGTTCCCTTCCATACTTTACTATCTGGAAATCTGATCACATATAAATACAGTAATAACTTTAGATTTATAAAATTGCTTATGTTGCTTTTCAGTAGACTTTACTTTCATGTTCTCATACTACTGGAAGTGAAAAGTAGCCTACTCAAAATCAGCACAGGTAATTTCATATACCAAGTCCTGGTAAGTTATTGAAACATTTACACATTAATGTATTAATGAAACAAAATGGAATTCCATATAATAAAATACTTGTACTTTTGGTAGAAACTATTTAAAAGCAAGTTCTTTTTTTTCAGTTTTAAATTATCTGGCCAAGCAAGGAAGGCAAATCTTTCAATTCGCATCTGCCTGACTAACCTGAAAGAGGTTTCAATTAACTGCAATCTAAATGTGGATGACATACTTGGACTGCAAAGCAAGGCACATTTACCTGAGGCATATCTCAGAAGGCATTGTCCAAGTCAAATCTACTGAGTCTTCACGCTTACAGTCTAGAGAAGGAACAAACAAGCATTCCAGCTACAAAGATAAACAAATAAAGAAAAATGCATCAGTCGGTATAGATCAAATAAGAAAAAAAAAAACTTCAAAACTGGTAGATGAAACTTATTTTACGTCTGACAATTTAAAGACAATTTAATTTTAATATTTTTTACAATGCAAATTAATTCACACATTTAGAAACAAATAACATAAATTAATATTATTGTCAGATGGAACAGCAAAACTGAAACAGTCATAAAACTGAAACTATAATAGTGTTAACATTGAATTGGTCTTTTGAATCATATGGACCTGGAATTTGAGTTTATGTTAAATAAATAAATGCAAGCAGAAAGAACATTGGATTAAATAGAAACACATTTTATAGGGGTTCACAAGTTCTCTTAAGTTATAATAGGTACAGCAGCACCTTTTCTAGTAATATGAGATACACGTTGAAAGAAATCAAGTACATGCAATCAGAGCATTTGTCTTACTAGAAAACCTACTTCCTCAATCATGAGCATTCTTTGTTATAATTCCAACAATTCCTTGGCAGTATTGTTATTTTATGATAGATACAGTTTGGACTCTGATATCCTACTCCTAATTCCAATTGAAATCTGTCATTGCCAGAAAATGTAGATATGTTTTTAATTTTGCTATATCTTTAAAGCAAGGCAATACATTTATTAAGATTGTTAATAAAGATAGAAAAAGACGTTCTTTAACATTTTTTGCAATAATACAAAAGGTCTCATAGATATAGGGTATGTCTTTTTGCACAATACAACAATCTGCAGCAGAGTAGGCATTCCGGGTGAAATAAGCCAAATAGCAGAGAGTGTAGTAGCTTCAGTTTAATGCTGAAAAATGTAAAATAATGCTAATGGGACAAAAAGGCAAAACATAGCATTGGGGGTACTGTGCTGTCAGTGACAAAAGAAGAGTAGAATCGAGAAGAGTAGAGTAGTAAAGTAATTATTTATGGGACTTAAAGGTAAGCAGACAATGCAATAAAGCGTCAGAAAAAAACGAGGCACTGGGTTTTATAGCTAAAGGCAATAGTAGCAGAAAGTGGGAGGTGGTTATGCCACTTTACAGATCTCTAGTCAGACCCCACGAAGAGCATTTTATGTAGTTCTGGAGACTCTATCTGCAAAAAACTATTGACACTCTTAAGAGAGTTCAGAGAAGGGTTACTAAAATAGTGAATGTTTACAGGCTATTAATTATCATGAAAGAAGGGATCTCAATATGTATAGCAGAGGTGTAACTAGGAACACCTAGTTGCCCTGGAGCCCCCCAACTTCACTAGGCAAGGAATTTAGTTTTCTGGCCGTTCAGCTCAGACAAAATTAGGGGGAATTTTTTGATTGGGAACGACATTTGGGGGGCGTTCCTAAAGGCCCTTTTGGACTTACCTTTCATTATAGAAATGTTGAATTTTCCCCAGACTTAGGACAGTCAAAGATGAGTAGTAGAGCACTGGGCCTCAGCAGGCAGACACTGGCAGATGCAGCCCCGTGGAGTAGGACTGAATTTCCACCACAATATTACAGATTTGTGTTTTGTTTTTTTTTTAAAGTTCCCCCAGAATAAGGACAGTCAGAGAGGTGCAGCAGTAGTAGTTGAGCACAGGGCCTGGAAAGGCAGACACTGGCAGATGATAGGCACATGCAGATTACAGGTTTGGCTGGTAGCGTAAATGGGCAACTGTCTTAATCAACTAAAGTTAGTAACAGGGGGAAAAATGTCTGCTACAATCCCTGTAATACACTGCAGTAGTCACTACTGCTTCTTCAATCCACCTAACAGCAGTACATTTTCTGCACTAAAATAAAATATTAACGGCTACTTCTACCTATCAGTCTTTGATATGCACAGTCCCTTCCACTTTACCTCATCAACCAGTGCCAAAACAGCTTGTAATGACGGCTACATGTTGCAATGAATGGACATATCATGACGAATTTTCAGAACTTTTGTAGTTTGTTTTCATCCGTTTCATTGAGAATTTCTTTCGTTTTCATTAATTCGTACAAACCCACAAAATGTATGAAGACAAACGCACAAACGCACAGCAGATCCCCTGCCCTTCCGTGCATGTAATCACTTCTACAGCCGATTACGTGCACTGATACTGACAGATGACAAAGGCAGTGCTTATAAGTCCCAAGACACTTAAGAAAAAAATTATGACCCTAAGGGGTTAATTTTTATGTACTTTTTATTTTATTTATTACGTAGTTAGTGCGATGGGGATAGTTAGTCGGGAACTAGAGTTAGGTTTAGGGTTAAAAAAATAAAGCTTAGAAAGCTTAAAATAAATGAAAATTGTAAAGGAATGGTTTCCTTAATTTATGTGGGTTCACTAAATGAGAAAGAGGAAAATAGCGGTTAGAAAAAGACATAGCAAAAAAAACCAAAAATGGCGTTAAGGTTGCCACATTGGCCACTTTTTCCATGACATATATGTATTACACATGTTCATTACCAGCATTTGTAAAAGTTATAGCCTTCAGTATATGGCATGTGTGCACTAATTCTTTATCAGGTCATATATCCCACGTATTACAGGCTGGGGCAGCACTTTGCATGGGAAAAGTTGTACAAACAACTCATATAACAAGGCTATATGGCATACGCCTTGATATTATTTTCTAGTCAGTTGAGAACTGCACATAGTATTTTCAGAAACTTAAAAAAAAATACTGCATAATATTCCAGTTTAATGGTATGGCTTTAAATACATATTTTGCTAGAAAGAGGGAAGGATTAACGAAGCAAGATAACTTCTTTCTCAGAATTTTGCTAATAATGATAGACAACTGCTACTCATATACCACAAGGAACTTTGCCAAGATAATCTATACATTGAAATGGAAGTTTAGCCACACGTATAATACCATGATACTCCAAAGCAGAATTCAGAACTGAATATAATGCAAAGCTCACAAACCACAATATTTCAATCTATATTTAGTTTAATCAGTTTACATACGATGAATCACTGCTTTTTGTCATTTTTCTGCGACTACAATATTATAAGAAAATCAATATAAATGAATTTAGCAAAATGAATACAAATTATGCTAGTATTGCAATCTGATTAAATGCCATGCCAATCCTTACAATGACCTATCATGTTCCCTAGAATTAAATTTCAAATCTTAAAAAAAAATGTTCCCCATTTTTAACACAATTCCTTTAGAAGCCAGTTCTTATATTTAGTCTCTCTGTTTAGATTCTTCCATTTCTCGTTCCGTGTCCACACCGCATCTGTCATCCAAATCTATTGTCTGTGTTTATTACATTCTACATCTCTACATTTTCCTGTTTTACAGTATGGATTATATTTAAATTGCCATTGTAGTATACTATATTTTATTCATATAGTGCCAGCAAATTATCCAGTGCTTGTTACAAGCTTAAACAGTCCTATAAACTCTGAGTGACAGAGCTGAGCATAAATAATGGGTACAGCAGACCGTCCTTGAATTAATAAGGAGAGGAGAGGAAAGAACATAAACAGAGAGCAACTGAGCATGTTGGTGCTATACAGAAAACATTGGAAAACACTAAAAACAAGAGGGTTGTGTTAAAACAAGTGGCAAGGACATGCAGTGGAGAGGCAGTGGGAAGAGGTCTTTGGGGTGCTTATAAATCTAAGGACCGGCCCTGGGTCAGGTGCTTGTAGAAAGAAATATAAGTGTCTTTTGAAATAAAATATAGGAAGACAACTGGATGGGACTATTCCTAACTGGTAGTGTGGTGTAATTTCATTCTAGTCAATTTTGTAAATCGAA
Source organism: Spea hammondii (assembly GCA_029215755.1). Taxonomy (NCBI): domain Eukaryota; kingdom Metazoa; phylum Chordata; class Amphibia; order Anura; family Pelobatidae; genus Spea; species Spea hammondii. The sequence goes on along the minus strand of JARDYJ010000003.1, from coordinate 74,538,054 downwards.
ACTGTTCCTGTTTAAATAAATCATTAACACACATAACTATTAACATTAACCTGACTACAATCTCCACTTGTCTTTACTTGCATACCAGTCATTTCGGAAGGACAGAGTAAAGAATCATAAAGGTAGGTTCATCTACATATGATCTCATTTGCTAGAACTCACCTGCCACCAGTACAACCACCACACTACCTCTGCTCTTTCAACATACCATGTTTCTCCTCATCCCATTTCCTCTAGATTGTAAGCTTGCGAGCAGGGCCCTCTCGACTTAATGTATCGGTTTGTCTTAGTCTGTCAATTCTAGTTTTGTCATGTACACTGAATAGATGTATTGTAAGAAGCACTGTGTAAATGGTTGGCACTATATAATAGATAATATGAATAATAATTCTATATATTGTTTAAATTGTCCTTGTTTCCCATAACACATATAAGTGGATATGTCACTTAAAAATAATCAGTACTTTAGGACAGTTATAGTCTGTCCTTAATATATACATCTAAAATATAAACAAGAGGTGTATTAACTTTTGCAAGAAATTTGGGTCTGAATCAAGCATATAGCCTACTGCCCCAAACAGCCTCATCAATTATGATATCGGTGAAATCAATGAGAGCTCTTTCAGGTGTGCGTTATTATAAATAACAATATTATCAATAATACAAGTATAATGGTTGTATTACCAAATTGCCCCAAAATCATAAAGTCTCAAATTATCATATGACTGTATATCCCAGCCCACAGAGTGGAGAAAGCCAAAAATCCCTTCTTAGCCCTTGTTTCCTGAAAAATCAGAAATAATAGTTACATTTAGTCTTCAATGTCACTTTTCTTTTTAGATGTGTGAATCATACATTTGCAGTAAGGTGTTGGCAATGTGTGTGATATTGGAGGCTGTGTTTCTATTTAGTCAAATATCACTTTCAACAATTAACAAAGCTCTGTTCTTAAATTTTACATCTCTAACAATAGTTCTGATTCAGCCACGACAATAAACTCAATAACCACAAACAACGCTATCATTCTGACATTGCTTTAATATAAATGTGTATGCAGGGCCGGCCCTACCATGGAGCAGAGTGGAGCAATTGGTCCAGGCGGCACTTTTGAAGGGGCGGCAGTTTGCCTTGCCGCCCCAAGCCCTTTTTTTTTTTTTTTTTGAAGCGGAAGAGAGAGAAGGCGTTTTTGCTTACCAAGTTGTCAGTACCCGCTCGGCGCCCCTCTCCTCTGCGAGCCCTCTAGCTCGGCCTCAGTGCCGGCTTGTAATGCTGAGCACCAGAAGATGACGTCATTTCCGGCACTCAGCATTACAAACCAGCACCGAGACCGAGCAGGGAGACTCGCCGCAGAACTGCTGCAAGGTAAATACAAAGGGGGGGGGGTAGGGTAGATAATAGGGAGGGAGGGAGAATAAGGGTAGATAATAGGGAGGGAGAGGAAGGGTAGATAATGAGGGGAGCGGCAGAGGAAGGGTAGATAATGGGGGGGCGGCATTTTAAACTTCGCCCCAGGCGGTATTATGCCTTGGGCCGGCCCTGTGTGTATGACAGCAACACCATACCTCCCAACACTTTTGGGTCTAATAATTAGAATACAAAGCCATCAAACACTTTGTAAAACAAAAAACATACACACACATTTATATATTTATAAATATATATATATATATATATTTAGATAGAACTATAGGCTTCATATGCACCTTATTACATTATAGCTAAGTGTATCTCCATTAAATCATCATTTTCTCCTCCATGCAAATACCTAGAGGAACTCTGCAACCTCCACCCCACAACTGGCTACTAGGCTTGCAGTAGATATACTCAGCATTCTTCATTCGTGGGGTTGTATAGGACACTAGGCTATATATTATTTCTGTTTCAGTGTACTCTAGCAGGTATACATCAGTAAATCCTTAAAACTTATTGAACGTATATCCGGGAATATCATATATCGTCTGTACACTATAATAACCAGTTTATAGCAACGTAGCCTAACCTCCAATGCACATATATTTTTCTTTTTCTTTTACAAAAAGTCACCTACACGGGACAAGAGTGCACCTACACGGGACCATCATAGATGATTGACCCATAACTGGGTCCAGGTTTACTACGACAACTCATTTCGATATTCTTAATCTCCACGGCCTAGACTTCCTCTGTATGGCCATGAGTGTTTTGGCAGCATTAAGATAATGCATGATCAGTGACTTTTTATATTTCGAGGACGGTTTTACAGTAAGATGTAGGAGGGCTACTTTAGAGGTGCATTAGTGACCTTGTACCAAAAGGACTAAAATTTAGGGCATGACCACCAAATATGCATGTAATGGCACCTCCAGCACCTATTGACCCATGTGTGTGACAGCTGATATAGTGAGGATGAAACCCTGTACCACCTGGAGAACAGTTTAAAGGATGTGTCCTAGATCTCGCTATTCCATGTTATCAAGTTATTTAAAAGGACTTTAGTCCCTTTGAAGAACAATTAAACGCAGTGGTCTCAAAGCTTCCTGCAGTGATAGAGACAGGATTCCCTTGGCACAAACTCAGTTAGCATCACTGTGTATCCCTGTACACATTGTATGATAAACTCGGGTTTATATTTATAAAATACTATGCAAGTTCCACTGGATGGCAAAGAAACATATATAGCAGGTGTCTCGATATGAATGATAGTGTGAAAAGCACATTAAAAAACCCCAGCTGGATTCCAACAAAATCATTCTCACCTGCAAGATCATTCTTATTTGTTTACAGCAAAAGATCACCGACACAAAAATGTTTAAGAGTTAGGAGAGGCAACATCAATATTTGTGATTGAGCTGGAGGAAATTATAAAATGAATCAATTTTCTTTTTCATTTAGTAATTCAGTGCCTCCAAATGCGTTATCTTCTCCTCTGACAAATTACAGGATTCAGAGTTCCATAAAGTAAGACTTAGTTAAACAAAACAAACAGGAAAACTCATCTCATCTATCCCCCATTAAATGAAAGTGAGTCTTAAAAATTAGAAATTAATGTTTTATTTAGACTTTTTATTACATTCAATCTTGCTCACCACAGGAAATAGATCTACACTGTACCATCTGGTTACTACAATTCTGAAGATTCTTGTGAGCAGGCTTGATGTTTGAGGTTTTGTTGTTAACCCTCAGTTAACCCTTTTCCCCTCTACTCTTAATTCCGACTGTTCTCTTTTCCTCCTTTAACATATTCTTTTTCACACCCTTGCCCCTTCATCCTTTCCTCCCACTCCATTCATCTCGCCTACTCTCCGTAACCCCTTCCTTCCCGTATATTCACGCTAACACTTTTTCTCAGTCCCTTTGTCCATCATATACCAATTTAAGTTCTTTCTTTAGGCACTGCCAGCCCCAACTTCCGTTTAGAATCATTAACCAGGTCAGTGGTGGAAGGCCCTGATTATAAACAGTGCTCTAGGACAATGGCACTAACACAACCAGAGACCCAGATTAACATACCTAGACACTCCCACTAATACACACTTACACACCCAGATACTCACAATAACACAAACACTCACACTAACTCATATACACACGACATTCAAACTAACATACCCAGTTATATGCACACTAGCATACCCAGACACACACACTCTACTCAGTATATTTTCATCTGAAATTTGTGGGTCAACATTCACTCTCATTCACTCTTTCACACGTGCACTAATGGGCCAATATATATTGTATACTTTGCATATAAATGGCAAACAAAATATCCAGGGGCTGATATATACATCCAATACAAAACTAGCCGATAACAGAAGTTTTGTCTTTAAGGAATTAGGATATATTCAAATAATGTTGTAAAAAAAGACAAAAAATAAAGTAGGATACATCTATTACATGAAACAGCAAGCATGGAAACATTATCAGTAACTAGTACAGTGCAGAGGAAACAATTTAACAAAATGAACATTACTGAAAAGCTGTTGTTTATTTGGCTAAGGGAATCACGAATACAGTTCCATGTGCCAAAAATCCACCAGTAGTTATTTTTGCGATTGAGAAACAAGTAGGCAATAGTAATATACAGACAAAAAAAACTGTATTGAGAGAGGGGGAAAAGAGAGAGAGAGAGGTAAGATTCAAATGCATCTGAGAGGGAGATTCTGCTGCATCTCTCTATGAGGAACGTACAATTTAAAGGGCACACTCAGCTATCATGCATATAAAGGGCCCATGACAGCTGGAGCATTTCTTTAAAAGGGTTTATATGAATATTAAAAATCCATTACAAACATGACGTGTGCTTGATTTTTTTTCTATTGTTCTGTTCCCCAATTCCACATATACACGGTCAGTACATTATCTGATGTCCAACTTTGCACTACAGTAATCACTGTCTGCACTTAGGTTAGAGTGCCCCTGGCCAATTTGTGACACTGTGTATTTTCCTGCTGGAAGTAGCCATCAAAAGATGGGTACACTGTGGCCATAAAAGGATAGACATGGTCAGCAACAACACTCAGGTAGGTTGCTCAATTGGTACTAAGGGACCCAAAGTGTGCCAAGAAAATGTCTCCCCACACGATTACACCACCACCAGCAGCCTAAACCGTTGATACATGGCAGGATGGATCCATGCTTTCATGTCAGTTATGTCAAAGTCTGACCCTGCCATCTGAATGTCACAGCTTTTATCAGATTTATCAGACCAGGCAACATTCTTCCAGTCTTCCATTGTCCAATTTTGGTGAGCCTGTGCAAATTGTAGCCTCAGTTTCCTTAGCTGACAGGAGTGTCACCCAGTGTGTTCTTTTGCTACTGTAGCCCATCTGCTTCAAGGTTCAATGTGTTGTGCGTTCAGAGATGGTATTCTGCATACCGAGTGGTTATTTGAGTTACTGTTGCCTTTCTGTCATCTCGAACCAGTCTGCTCATTCTCCTTTGACCTCTGACATCAACAAGGCATTTTTCGTCCACACAACTGCCGCTCACTGGATATTTTCTCTTTTTGGACCATTCTCTGTATACCCTAGAAATGGTTGTGCATGAAAATCCCAGTAGATCAGCACCAGCCCGTCTGGCACCAACAACCATGCCATGGTCAAAGTCACCTAAATCCCCTTTCTTCTCCATTCAAATGCTCAGTTTGAACTTCAGCAAGTTGTCTTGACCATGTTTACATGCCTAAATGCATTGAGTTGCTGCCATGTGATTGGCTGATTATATATTTGTGTTAACAAGCAATTGACCAGGTGTTCCTAATAAAGTGGGCAGTGAGTGTATGTATGTCACAGTATGACATAGGCATAGCTTAATAACATTTCCGAGCTCTACCTAGGAGCATCTTACAATTAATTGTGCTATTACACACATTCATAAAATAATAGCTTTGCTGCACAAGAGAAGCAATAACCTCACTTATGCATTTCATCCATCAGTGAAATGAAATAAGTATCTCACTTCCTACAGTGTGGAATAGGTCCAGGACTGGAAAAGTCTCTTCAGCCAGAAAATGCAAACAGTTTTGTGACTAGAACAACTGAGAATTCACAATTCTAAATAGCTTATCCTTAGCCCAGAGATGGGGAAATTATAATTTATTCATCTCTGGACACAGCAATCAATGGATTTACATTTTAATTTGGTGTTAGGTCTATGAATTGCCAGCAACAATGTGTCTAAAACTACTATAGTTAAGATGGATTCAGACATGTTTTTCAAAAGCATAACCCAGGTTTGTGACCCATCTGTAAGAGGTACATTTCTGTATCGAGGTCTAAAATGTAGAGAAAACTATGTAGGTAGTGGAGTCCAAAATGACTCAAATGTTAAAAACTTTCTACTAGTAACCCCCCTTTGTCAATGTACAAAGCCAGCCATGGCCATGGTTTTGCACATTGATAAAGAGGGTTGTGTGCCAGTCATTTGTGCCTTTGCTTTATATTTTAAATAAACATAGTCCTTTTGCATTCTCACCATAAGCTAAGTGCCCTTGACTTGAAGACCTAAAATGTGGTGGTGGAAGTGTAGGCGTGGAAGCTTATGGTGGCCATGGTTTTGATCTCAACATCATCGAGTTTGTCTTGGATTACATGGAGAGAGGCAATTTAAGCTGCCTAACTCCACAGTAAAACTGTGGTTAGTTATGAAGATGTTTGTAACAATCTTCCTGCCGAGTTCCTTAAATAACTGTGAGCAAGTGCAGCTAGAAGAATTGAGGTGAGCAAGTGCACCTAGAAGAATTTGAAGGCAAAGGGTGGTCACAGCAAATATTGATTTAGCTTTTTTTCTGTTCACTCACTTTGCATTTTGCTAAATTATAAAAATATACCCTTAACATGCCTATTTTTAAAGCATTCTTACTTTACAGCATTTTTATATCAAAGCATAATTTACATCAATTTTCACACCTGCCTAAAACCTTTGCATAGACACGTATGTATAAAACATCTATTTGTTAAAATAATCAGCTACCAGATATTCTGTGTGACGGACCGACCAGGGACCTCGGGTTGTCCCTCTCCGCCAAGAGACGACTTCTCCCGCTAGGACGATAATCTATCGCAAAACGTAGGCAATATCCCCAAGCAAAGTAAAGGGATATCACTATCCAGTACCCAAATAACCAGGCAAGACTAGTCTTTAGGTACAACAAGAGGAGAACTGATTTATTTTAGACACAGACGGCTGGATATATCCAGCAAAACACACAATAACACAAAACAAGATACTGGGATACAAACCGCCCCCGTAATCTGCCTCCCAGAGACAACAGGGGCCGTAAAGGGATTATCAATACAAAAGGACACAGACACCACTAAAATAAGGAATACACATTGTATTGATTAGATTATCTCCCAGACCTTAGTGTGCTGTGTGTAAATGGTTATGAAATAAGGAAATAAAAAAAAAACATTTTTATTAATAACACACAAAAGGATAACATTACCTGAAGGGTAGGGTGACTCTAGGAACTGTCACAGTCCCAAAATACAGGAACCCCAAATCTGTTTCCGAGCTCCACAGTTTTTAGAGTTTCTTATGATTTGGATAACGTGGCACTCCTTACCAGGGCCTATAGTCTATAGTAAGGAGGCTGGCACTCAGTCCCCTCCAGGAGCCCATGGCTTCCGTGACATTATGTGTTATGGATTGTTGTCTTAGAAAGTTCCAACCAAGTATAGAAAATTGTTGGAGAAGACGATACAATTTGTGTTGACTGTGGCAGGGTCATTGGTTCCAAAAGATCCCCCACAACATGGACCTAGGTAACCTTAGTGAGGCCCTTAGGCTAATGCTGAGTTCATTTTTTTTGCATCCATGGAAATAAAAGAGCAAAGGTAAAACATTTTCTAGAGAGTTCTATTAGTAGAATAATATAGTTGGAAACAATCCAATGTCATATATTATTAAAAATGTACAATACAAATGTCATCTATTGTTAAATCTGTAAAGAAATCATACTTTTTAACATCTCACTAAGTCAGAGTATATTATGTGGGCCCGTCTCATTGCATTAATATTGTGGTATTAAGACCATGATATTTAACTTGACTTCAGAGTGATGCCAACTCAAATTGATTTCTTTACAATGTGGAGCTCCTGCAGAATTAGCAAATGAACAAATAATACATTGCTTAACACATAATTTTAAATAAAAGATACAGTCTATCTGGGCCAGTTGGGTTTAATTTACTAAAAGGTAAAAGGCCATCACATGTTATCTCATGTGTGAGGATTATTATCTTGATTGAGCATCTAAGATTCTGTTCAAAGAACTGTAGGCAACTTTTCCTTCAGTGGTCCAGTGGTCTTTAACCACCTGCTTCAGTAGCTGCCCTCACAGTGGTAAATGTATAGCTTACTTCAAAGGCATGTCTGCTGTGTGTCAATAATTATTTAAGTGATTATAACTTTTCAAGTAAATTTGTAAATATCCCTATTAATATGTTTACTGCCACTCGCGTCTCATCAGTGCCTGCATTGGTAAATTGGGTTTTAGGGAAACATGTACCAGTTAGTTCTCATAATCAGTTATGTCATACATGTTCTGAATTTGATAAATAAATATGGTTTATAGGGCTGGACAACAAAGCCACTAGCATTTCCATTGTCAGAAAGGTGACACTTAAGGAGGTACTTTTCAGACAGGGCTACTTTACATTATATAAATCAAAAAAGCAGTATACACCAGCAAGAATTATATCAATTCTTAAGAACTAAATAAATAACTGTAATCACAAGGTTACTGGGCTTGGACCTGTTAATTAAGTTATTACAAACCACAACTCACCTACACCCTTTTTTGCCAACTACTGTCTTAGTGAGTAATCATTTTAGGTTGTCCTGATCCCAACTAGGTTTGCCTACAAATTAAGTTGAACCTGAAGTGATTTATTTTCAGTGAAATAACTAGAAAGCAAATAGATGACGACACATTGACTCACTTGGTCGTTTTCCAAAGAGATGTCATTACAGAACCTGTATCTTTACTTATTATTCCCTTACTATGATGTAGGGAAGAAAGGGACAGATTGACAAGGTCTTGTAGAGTGTGGTAGCGTGTGCTCTTTCAAACCTGTTTCCAGTTACATCGTGTAACACTGGAGATGGCAGTATCTATAGCTGATCTTTCAACCTTAGAGGGAGTTTTTTTCTTTAACTAAGTCCTGTGTGCCTCACTGTCTTTGTCTCCTTGCAATCTAAGCAGCGTTTCACCTGACGGCTGCCTCATGATATAAGTCAACCAACAGTTGTAGCATGTACAGGCCTGCCCTGAGCATCTTCCCTCTTGTTGCCTTGTATCCACAATACCCTGTATACCCTAATATACAATATCTTTGGCACAAACCAACAGCATTTCTTGTAGAATGCATATGCTTCCATTTATGGATATTCTGTTAAATAAACTAAAATCTAGACATCACTGTTTAGACAGCCAACTGCATATAAGGGCAGCAATGCTGGTTTATAAACTCCAATCGGATTTACAAACATTAAAATTACACAGATACATGTTTACATATTAAGGTTCTAAAAATGATAGTATATAGGCAGAGCAATAATAAAGTGCATTCTTATTGAATTGTATGGGCTTTATATAATTACAAAGGATTTATTGTTCCAGAACACCTATACCCTTGGGAATGTTTCTCCATGGTCACTAATGATGTCTTCAGAGAACTCTCATCTGCACATAGTCTTGGATCAGCACTTGTGGTAAATGATAATCTCCTAGTACTTCACAAATACACAACTCCCCTTCATTAAAACAGGTCTATAAACAGCGCTAAATCCTGCTTTAATAACAGAACTTCAAGATCATTAAGTAAAGTGCTTAGCAAATATATTGCTCAGGTGGGTAACCTTTGCTAATTCAGCATTTGTTAAATGTATTTTTTTGCATTTTTTCACACGTACGTAATATAATCACAAAAACTATTCCAGCTAAAGGAACTAGATATTGTTAATATTGTGGTGTGAGTAAAAACCAAGTAATATTACAAAACTAGTAATAATAAAGAGAATGCTGAATCGTTACATTCGCTAGTCACGTGCTAGGTGTACAGCATTCAAGAACAATTCATAATTACCAGTACTTTTATAAGAATTTGTTTTTAAGTGTATACCGAAATGTATTACATTTTTAAGATTTTTTTTTTTTTTTTATCTTTGTTACTTCCTCTTCCTTACACTAGCGCTCACACCACAATATTACATTGCATTGTACCTTTTGGTAAGCATCAGGAACACACTTGTGGGTGTTATCTGGAGCTGCTCAACTTTTAATTCTACTCTCCCGCTCTCCCTTTTGAAGCAGATCCCCACAAAATATTATATTACAGAAATAAAATAAAGGGGCTATGTACATTGTACATTGTGCAGATTTCCCTTATAACAATGCACATGATAATGATATGATCACTTTTCTTACATGTGTAACTCCCAATGGAAAAAGCTGCCCTTTGTAGTGCATCAGTAAATTGATAAAATTAAATAAGCCATAAAATACTGTATTGGAAGGGTCGGGGGCACACAAGCATTTCCACCTAGTGCAATATTTGTAGGTTAAGCCCCAAACAAAATACTGATATTCAGATTAAGACAATCACAAGAGATGTCCATTCTAGAATAGTGCTACTTGCATAGTTCAGCTAAGGTGACAGATATGTCTATATGTTCATAGTACAAATGCATTAATCAGATGTAGATCAATATAATATTTGCAGCTGTCTACCCAGGCTTTCAAACAAAAAATCCCCAAAGGCACCTTGAGATGAGCATTAGTCGAAACTCTAGTTTTGCAGACAGCAAATATGAAGTAACAATACGCCTTAATTATATTCAGTGAGAGGAACTGAGTAGATTCAAGATGTTTTTCCTTTTTTTGAGTGGTAGTGGATATAAGCTCTATTAGACAGGGACCTCTTCAGCATTTGTGTCAGTGATCTCAAGTGATAATTCACAAATTACTTGCAACGCCATACAGAACTGCATAATATATTTCAGTGCCATTCAAACTAATAATAGCATCGGAATATACCTTTTTAGCCCCTTAATACCAGAGGATGTAATATTAGGTACCCACAAATACGGGACTTAAAGGCAGGGATGTAATATTACACCCTCTGCGACTGTCAACGATTACAGCTAATTCCAGCCGTGATCAGCACCACGACCGATTTTGCTAGCTTCCCGGAGCTGTATGCAAAGCCAGTCCCATGCAACTAAAAAAATATTGAAGAAAAGTGGACGTACCATTTTATATGAGGTGTTACCGAAATCAGGAAGAATACCTAAATATCTCTCTATATTTTTATCATGTGCACTAGCTATGTATATTTTTTTTTTGGTAGAATATTTTCTTTCCCAGTTTTCCTAATCATGGTTAATCTGTTTTTTTTATAGCCCTACTGAAAAGTAAAGTTTTATTTTTTAGTCTCTCTTACTCTCTTGTGATAGAGGTCAAGCAAAATGCTGATGTTAGTAGAGCATAAGTTATGGTAGCTAGTAGACAGACACATTGCCTGCATCACAAGTGCCCAAGAGAAGCTCTACTTATAAGCACTTGCAAGTTCTTGCAGATGTGTTTGGCAGAACACATCTACTGCTGTCTGTGTCCTCTTGATATACTTACTGCCAGTTCACTTCTGCAGGTATAATCAGACCTAGGAACTTTTAAGCTCTGGCTACCCAGAGTCCCCCCCTTGCGGGATGCGACCAGGACTACCCACTGACGTCAGTGTATGGTCCTGTGGACATTGCAGGCCATCTCACTGATGACACATCTCCATTCAACAGGGAACCCCACTCCCACGACCCAAAGGATTCAGGTCTCACCTGGACAACCAGAGCTTCTTCCAGAGTCTCTGAGAGAAACCCAAGTATGGGAATAACAAATGCTGCTCCTTTTTGAACCATTAAAAATGATTGAGATTGTATAATCCTACAGATTTTACAGTTCCTTTCTTACATGCCACAAAGGATTTGGCCCAGTTACCCTAAACGTTAATTGAAATCACCAGCATGTCCACCAAATAACCTCAGCCGATACAGTGGGGCAAAAAAGTATTTAGTCAGCCACCAATTGTGCAAGTTCTCCCACTTAAAAACATGAGAGAGGCCTGTAATTTTCACCATAGGTACACTTCAACTATGAGAGACAGAATGAGACAACAAAGTCCATAAATCACATTGTCTGATTTTTAAAGAATTTATTTGCAAATTATGGTGGAAAATAAGTATTTGGTCAATAACAAAAGTTCATATCAATACTTTGTTATATACCCTTTGTTGGCAATGACAGAGGTCAAACGTTTTCTGTAAGTCTTCACAAGGTTTTCACACACTGTTGCTGGTATTTTGGATCATTTCTCCATGCAGATCTCTTCTAGAGCAGTGATGTTTTGGGGCTGTCGCTAGGCAACACAGACTTTCAACTCCCTCCAAAGGTTTTCTATGGGGTTGAGATCTGGAGACTGGCTAGGCCACTCCAGGACCTTGAAATGCTTCTTACGAAGCCACTCCTTCGTTGCCCGGACGGTATGTTTGGGATCATTGTCATGCTGAAAGACCCAGCCACGTTTCATCTTCAATGCCCTTGCTGATGGAAGGAGGTTTTCACTCAAAATCTCACGATACATGGCCCCATTCATTCTTTCCTTTACATGGATCAGTCATCCTGGTCCCTTTGCAGAAAAACAGCCCCAAAGCATGATGTTTCCACCCCCATGCTTCACTGTAGGTATGGTGTTCTTTGGATGCAACTCAGCATTCTTTCTCCTCCAAACACGACGAGTTGAGTTTCTACCAAAAAGTTCTACCTTGGTTTCACCTGACCATATGACATTCGCCCAATCCTCTTCTGGATCATCCAAATGCTCTCTAGCAAATTTCAGACGGGCCAGGACATGTACTGGCTTAAGCAGGGGGACACGTCTGGCACTGCATGATTTGAGTCCCTGGCGGCTTAGTGTGTTACTGATGGTAGCCTTTGTTACTTTGGTCCCAGCTCTCTGCAGGTCATTCACTAGGCCCCCCTGTGTGGTTCTGGGATTTTTGCTCACTGTTCTTGTGATCATTTTGACACCACGGGGTGAGATCTCGCGTGAAGCCCCAGATCGAGGGAGATTATCAGTGGTCCTGTATGTTTTCCATTTTCGAATAATTGCTCCCACAGTTGATTTCTTCACACCATGCTGCTTGCCTATTGCAGATTCAGTCTTCCCAGCCTGGTGCAGGTCTACAATTTTGTTTCTGGTGTCCTTCGACAGCTCTTTGATCTTGGCCATAGTGGGGTTTGGAGTGTGACTGTTTGAGGTTGTGGACAGGTGTCTTTTATACTGATAACAAGTTCAAACAGGTGCCATTAATACAGGTAACGAGTGGAGGACAGAGGAGACTCTTAAAGAAGATGTTACAGGTCTGTGAGAGCCAGATATCTTGCTTCTTTGTTGGTGACCAAATACTTATTTTACCGAGGAATTTACCAATGAATTCATTAGAAATCCTACAATGTGATTTCCTGTATTCTTTCCCCCCATTCTGTCTCTCATAGGTGAAGTGTACCTATGGTGAAAATTACAGGCCTCTCTCATCTTTTAAGTGGGAGAACTTGCACAATTGGTGGCTGACTAAATACTTTTTTGCCCCACTGTATGTGATTTTATTCTTTCCTTCTAAACACATTAAAACAACACAAAAACATTTCAAAGAAGAGTTTTCAGTTTTTACAGCAACAGCCTCCTTCTTTGTCACATGACAATTAAGTGTTCTCTGCAAAATTCTGAAAGTGCTAAAACTGTAGAGTTGGCTGAGCCATCTTTAAAGGTTGACTGACTAGAAGAAAATGCATCATATGTGCTAGCAACTCAGATCTCTGACACGCATGCATGGGCGTAGGAACCAGGGGGGACAGATCCCCCCCAGTAACTCATGCGGGGGGGGGACCGATAATTAAGAAATCCCCCCAGGTCCGTAGGCACCCCCCTCAATAGAAACGCCGCAAACGCGGCCCGCGAGACCTCAAGGTGCGGCCCGCGTAAGATTGGCAGCCATGGCAACCGATCTTACGCGGTCCGCACCTCGAGCCCTGCTACTTACCTGTGGGAGGGTCTCCTGTACTGCACAGAGGAACCAGAACCCAGCAGAGTTCACGTGACATTACATCACATCCTGCTTCCTCTGTGCAGTACCAGAGAACGCAGAGGGAGGCTGAAGCCTGTGAGCGGCATCGAGGAGCTGCAGTGCAGGTAAGGGGGTGGGGAGGGTGTTTGAATAAGTATGAGTGATTGAGGGAATGAATCTGTGAATGAATGAGTATATGAATGAATGTGTGTGTGTGTGTGATAGCATGGATGTGTAAGTGCTGGAACCTAGGCATGATGGGACTGTGATTCTGACTTGGCATGATAGGAGTGTGATTGCTAACAGCAATCACAGTCCCATCATGCCTAGGTTCCAGCATTTACTGGATGGATGTGTAAGTGCTGGAACCTAGGCATGATAGGACTGTGATTGCTGTTAGCAATCACACTCCTATCATGCCAAGTCAGCCAGTACATGCTGAAACCAAGCTAGGTGCCCCCCTTGTGTATTGATGCTGCCAGCAGTATGGGGTCTGCACATCACTTACAGCCACCCTGTACTAGCATGTACTGGCTGACTTGGCATGATAGGAGTGTGATTGCTAACAGCAATCACAGTCCCATCATTCCTAGGTTACAGCATTTACTGGTTGGATGTGTAAGTGCTGGAACCTAGGCATGATGGGACTGTGATTGCTGTTAGCAATCACACTCTTATCATGCCAAGTCAGCCAGTACATGCTGAAACATAGCTAGCTGCCCCCCCTTGTGTACTGATGCTGCCAGCAGTATGGGGTCTGCACATCACTTACAGCCACCCTGTACCAGCATGTACTGGCTGACTTGGCATGATAGGAGTGTGATTGCTAACAGCAATCACAGTCCCATCATGCCTAGGTTACAGCATTTACTGGTTGGATGTGTAAGTGCTGGAATCTTGGCATGATGGGACTGTGATTGCTGTTAGCAATCACACTCCTATCATGCCAAGTCAACCAGTACATGCTGAAACATAGCTAGCTGCCCCCCTTGTGTATTGATGCTGCCAGCATTATGGGGTCTGCACATCACTTACAGCCACCCTGTACCAGCATGTACTGGCTGCCTGGGTATGATAGGAGTGTGATTGCTGTTAGCAATCACACTCCTATCATGCCAAGTCATATTGCTATTTTTTTTTGTCTAATTGTGGTGTGTTACCTACGTTTATAAAAAATGTGAGTTTTTATTATTATTTTTAAAGGTGGGGGGTCATTTTCGGTTTTGGCTAAGTGAACCGTGAATGTTTTGGTCCAGAATTTTCATTTTGGTGCATCCCTAGAATAAATAGAACTATTTCATTTTTAATTATCCTGAGTCCTGAATTTGTAGTCACAAAACTTTCTAGGCCCAGAAATCAGTGAGAGAAAAAGTAAAAGTTGTGTGTCATTTACTTTATTTTAATCCGCATATTTTATTAAAGGCCATATTTTCTCACAGTGAAAAATGAGTGCGGCCCGCGCACGTATACAATTCTGATGAAGTGGCCCACTGCAGAAAAAACTTGGACACCCCTGGGGTAGACAGTGAGAAGGGTGGGTAGGGAGAGGGTAGCTAGTGAGAAGAGAGGGTAGGGAGAGGGTAGCTAGTGAGAAGGGGGGTAGGGAGAGGGTAGCTAGTGTGAAGGGGGTGGTAGGGAGAGGGTAGCTAGTGAGAAGGGGGCGATAGGGAGAGGGTAGCTAGTGAGAAGGGAGGGTAGGGAGAGGGTAGCTAGTGAGAAGTGGGGGTAGGGAGAGGGTAGATAGTGTGAGAAGGGAGGGTAGGGAGGGGGGTAGATAGTAAGAAAGTCTGAGAGGGGGGAGAGGGGGTAGATAGTGTGAGAAAGTGGGGATCTGATGGGGGAAAATGCAGTCCCCCCAGATTTTTAGGGGTTCCTACGCCCATGCACGCATGCAACGTTTAGCATAGATATAAAATGACAATACATATATTTAACATACATTTAAAGTTGTTCTACATTTTTTTTCAAAACTAACAGTTTAAAAGTAAGTAAGCAGTCTGTTCCTTTTTTCTATATTTATCCTAAATTGAAACAGTAAAGAAACATCCAGGGGTAAATGGACATTCCATGTAATACAGTATAAAGATTATCATTTGTTACTTTTGTTTGGAATTGTGCACTTAATTTCACAACACTTCCCTGTATTTTGTTATCAAAGTGTATTTCTGGCATCAGACCAAGTGAATGTTACATGCTTTGCACCACAGACGTTAATCAAAGAGGCCTGTCAGAATGTGGCTGATGATTGTTGGTGTCCTTGCCCAACAGACGTATGACTGTACTAGAATATATTATAATAATAATACATAATCTACATTATTACTACATCAGTGCTTTATCATACAGATGTCACTCTTGTGAACTATAAGTATGAGTAACATTTTGACCCAAAAGACAAGAGAGTACCCGGAACGTGTTCCAGATCACTCATCATGGCGTACTGTACTAAACATTTTAACCTAATGTATATTACTCTATATAGTTTAAGGAATATTGTGGAATCTTACACTCATTAATCCTACCAACAGAGATTGCAATCTGCTTCTTGTTTCCATCTCCAAACTTTCCAAACTCATCATAGAGACAAACAGGGCCCTTTAAGTATTTCAGTTCCTGGGTAGCTGGGCCTTTTGCTCCTTGAAAAGGAAATCCTGAAATTTTCCAGTACATTTGGTACTATTCATAGTGTACTAATATTCTCAATCCAAATTATGGAACACTTTTAATACATTCACTCTAGAGGCGTATATTTGAACTGATTCCCATGGAACATACTGAAATACAGCTGCTCTTTTATTTAAAAAAAGACTGACCAGCTTCATACAGATACAAATGCAAATCTTAATGTCATATATATACGTATATATATATTTATCTAGTGGCTGTGATCTCAGTTCCAGGACAAGGAAGCTATAAAAAGATTTATAGTCAGAACGCAGAGATAACACCTTCCTGTTTTAAAGGCTAATGCCTGAATTATTTTTCTGGCTGTATCCCAAACACAAAACAGCAGATTTAAGATTATACCAGAATTAAACTGAGGTTTTGCTTAAAGGGCAAAACTAACTCAGTACAGAAATTAACCCCGTGTGTGCAAATGGAATGTGCCTTAGCAGCTTTCAGCCGCAGAACACACATATTATTTTCTGTCATCAACAATGTAAAATGACAATTATTTCCCGATATACATGCTAAGCTATTCACGACACCATTCTCATGCATGCACAGTATGTGTCTCCATATTTTCCGTCACAGAAGATGATGTCATATATCTAGCTTTCCACATGCACAAACACAATAACATTCAGTCCTGTATACCAGAAGCATAAATAATATGGCATAAATGTTATGCATGGACAAAAAAAACATGTAAAGAGTTTTATCTATAATGCACGACACACACAAGTGATGATTTTAAGCAAAGCAGTATTGTGTGCCCACCAGGTATCAATTTCAATTCAACTGCCATCAGAGATGCCAAGTTTAATGGGATGGCAGGACATTGGTGAGGAACTCCAGCACTAGTACCAGATATAATCATGAAAGTTGATATGCAGTAGTGACAAGGATGATCATCAAATCTGACAATGGTATAAAGGAGGTACACATTTAGTAATCCAGGATCATTCACATCATCAGCAAAGTAGGCAGCACTTACAGCATTGCTCTCACTGGTCTTCAATATGTATGGGTAGCCCAGGCAGCACACTCTGCTTGACCCCACAAGGGGAGGATATGCCAGGAATTGATCACAGAACACAGAATGATAGGGAATGGGACAAGGAACCTGCTAATACAATCGCTCACCTCTGTAAGCATCAGATGAAGGAGGCAGGGGATCTGGGAATACAACTGATCATGCAGTCTTTTCCATTTGAAGATTGCAGCCCTGTCTGTATCCTTCGAGGAGTCTGCAGAAGGTGGTGCAGCTGCTAGTGAGTGGTTGGCCTGTATGCAGAGAGAGGGACATATATGCGGTTCAGGATCTACTGGATGGATGCAGGGTTCAGCGGTGATACAGTGTCTGTGTGTGTGTGTGAATGCATTGTATTGTCTGGGAGTGAGAAAGCTCCTCCTCCTTGTGTTGCTCAGCTGTCGCTGCTGTAGATGCTGCTGGTGTTAGCTCTGTCCCCGGTATGTCACATGAGCATCAGCAGCAGGCAGCTCGCTGTTTATAGTGATCCTTAACCTGCTGGAGAAACGCAGGAGGACTGGGAACCCCTAGGAGGGGCGTATAATATTTGTGAATGAACCCGCACTCCCAATAAAAGATGCCAGGTTCCTGAACAACCAATACAGAAAGGAATCTTTGTCTTTCATTGGTCTTATATGACAGGTCTCCATAGGCATATGGGCAAGCCACAGAAAAAAAAATTAATTAAAAAAAAAAATATATATATATATCGTATTGGCGTGAATATAGGCCTCATATGATTATAGGGCAATTTTTTAAAATATATTTTTTTAAAGAAAAAATACGCATTAGTGGAATGGTAAAACAGTATTTTACCCAATACACAGGGTAGTAGAAGTATTATTAAACACTGATCTACAGACACCAAGCAAGCCAGAAGGCTTGTTTTTCCCTCAGACATCTCATGGTGCTGCCAGGAATACATATATTTTTATCATTTTTGGTAACTATTATGCAGTTAGTCAGCATATGTTACATATAAACAGAAATTTGGAAAGCCAACAGCCATTTAGAGGTCCCCCTTTAATTCAAAATGCACCTTACTTATAGATATTCCCATCTGCTCCCCTGATTTGCCACTCTGCTCCCCATATATGTCACTCTGCCTCCCCAGATATGCTTTATGCTCCCCTAAAATGCCACTCTTCCCCCTGATTTGCCACTCTGCCCCCAGATGTGCCACTCTGCCTCCTCAGATATGCTTTATGCCCCTTAGAAATGCCAATCTGCCCCCCAGATATGCTTTATGCCCCCTAGAAATCCCACTCTTCCCCATGAAATGCCACTCTATCCCCCTGAAATTCCACTCTGCTCCCTACAGAGCACCTATCCGTCCTTACCTGGTATAAACTCAAACCGCTCCCAGTCTAAGCAGTGGACGGCAGCCCTTTACAATCAGGACTGGTCACCTCAGAATCCGTGCGACTTGCTGCTGACTGGTCTACTTGTTCAGTTAACTTTGCCTCCATGTATTGTCTTCCCTCGCCTCTGACCCTTGCCAGCCTGAACACTTGCCCCGATAAAGCGGACTTCTTCCTCAGTACAGGGAATTTGTGGATGTCTTCAGCAAAAGAGCTGGCGACCGCCTACCACCCCATCGTATATACAATTGTCCTATTGATCTCCTTCCTGGGTCACCTATCCCTTTCTGGAGAAATATGCGAAAGAGAGTTATCCGACCTTCTACATCTCCAGGTGGTGCTTGTTGAAAAGAAAGATGGCTCTTTACATTCCTGCATTGACTATCGTGAACTTAACTGAATACCATTAAGAACCGGTACCCTCTCCCGCTTATCCCTTTTGGAAAGGGCGTGTTCAACTACAAAACTTGATCTACATTTATATTTACAAAATGCTCCCCTACTATATTTACAAAACGTGATCTACATGGAGCCTACAAACTGGTACGCATCAGAGAGGGGGGTGAATGGAAGGCAGCCTTCTCGATATGGGTATTTTGAGTATACTGTCGACTTCTTTTGGTTTTTCATGTATCCCTCCTTAAACCTTGGATACATGACTCTTACCCTTCTCCCCATCCGATCCCTCATGCACCTACCGTCATTTATGGTTCTGAGGAAATTGAAGAGGCTATATACTAGATCCCAGTATCAGAAGAGATCATTTGGAATACCTGGAAGGGATATAGC
Organism: Spea hammondii; assembly: GCA_029215755.1. Taxonomy (NCBI): domain Eukaryota; kingdom Metazoa; phylum Chordata; class Amphibia; order Anura; family Pelobatidae; genus Spea; species Spea hammondii. The sequence continues at coordinate 74,518,605 of JARDYJ010000003.1, read as the reverse complement.
CCTGCAATGCAGAACGTTCATGGGAACCAAACCTGCCAGGAATACACATGCCCCCTGGCTTATGAAGTTGTTCAACCAAGCTCATCCTTCCAAACCCACTTTAGGGCATACCCAGAGGTCACGCGATGGGAACCAAACCTGCCAGGAATACACATGCCCCCTGGCTTATGAAGTTGTTCAACCAAGCTCATCCTTCCAAACCCACTTTAGGGCATACCCAGAGGTCACGCGTTGGGAAGGGGTTAATGTCACGATCGATACTTACCTCCGCGGCGGGTACGCCATGCGCAGACGGCTCTCATGTCATCCTCTGTTGTAGGGGTAAAGCCTTCTTTTCAAGGCATACAGCTAATGTATATATATATATATATATATATATATATATATATATATTAATTTACAGAGAAAAGCCTGTAGCAGCATAGAAAGCATATTTATTATTATTCCTATGTGGAAGTACATGATGTGAACATACTGGCAATTTTTTTCCACATCTCCAGGAGGATTTTGTAGACTCACAATTATAAATCCTGATCAAAGTAAAAAAACAAAAAACACAGAACACTGAAAAAAAGTACCTTTAAGTCTGTTCATGATTTCTGAACTTGCTTGTCCAATCATCCTGAAAAGGGAAGCCAGTAATGTTCTTAATCATGTAAATTATTAATAATAACCTACTAATTTACACTAAACAAAACATTCATGGTAACAAAATGATTATGGCTACTTGATAAATAGGTTGATGTACATTTGGCTTAAAACCTTACACACAATATCTCAAAAACAAGTAAATGTTTTGAAAAATGCTTAGTATTAGAGTCTCTGGTAAAGAACACTGTGTTCCTGTTATTTCTAGGTTAATTGATTGTACCCTTTTCAACATGTTGATCACTGCTCATTTACTGTGTTTTGACAATGTGTGTGTATTAGAGGACTGCAATATGTGTATATTAGAGGACTGCAAAAAACTTGCGGGCGGTTTTTGGGTGTTGCGGGCGGGAGCGGGCGGTCAGACAATGTCCCTGCTGGTCCCAGTAATCCTGTGCACTCCCGCAAGGCTGCCTTCATGTTGCTCGCACACTGTGTCTCTTCTCTTGTTTCGCCCAGGAACCCAGCGGAGTCATGTGAATTTATGTCACTTCAAGTGACTCCACTGGGTTCCTGGCAGGACAAGAGAAGAGACGGTGTATGCGAGCAATGTAAAGGCAGCCTTGCGTGAGTGCACAGGAAATCTGCAGCTCAGGTAAGGGGGTGGGCCGCATTGGACACCTATGTTGCGGAAGCGGAACACACATGTTGCAGAAGCGGGCAGCAATGATCAGAAATTCAGCGGGAGCAGGTGGGAGGGGGCGGGAGCGGGAATAAAAAAAACAGTCCCGTGCAGAGGTCTAGTGTGTATCTTTCTCTCTCTGTCTATCAATCCATATCAGATTATAAGCATATGTAAAGTATAGACAGTATTAAACATGTCTGCAGGCTTTAAATTGTTTTGGCAATGGTGCAGGTGTATGGAAATAAAGTAACTTGAGAAGATAAGTTAATTGCACTTGATTGTTTTGTGTAAAGTGTATTAGTTAACTTACTACCCTTCTATTTTGGGCAGAATGCTATGTGACACGGTATTGCCTTTCTTTATTTGTCCTCTCCTTTCTTAATGCCAGGTGATTCTGTGGTGGGAATGCAAGATCCATTCCTACAGACCTTCACTTAAGTGCTCCCTTTCTGTGTGCACGGATGCAATGCTGAGTGCTGGGATATGACATTATATCTCGATGGTCAGCATCAATAGCCAGCGCACAGACCTTGCACTTCCTTCATTTTGGGACAGTCAAATTGATCTCCCTAACCAATCCTCACCTTTGCTTCACTTTCCAGTTGCAGGGAACCCAGAATTTCCTCCTTGTCAGACGGTAGGTAATTTTAAACACTTCATTCTGAATTGGCTTTTATTTCAAGCATAATTGTACTTGGGAGCTATGTTTTGTTTACTTTCTTGCTTGTATCCAATTTGTATTGAAAATAAAAATAATCATTCAGTGAAAAAATGGCTCTACAGAGCCTTACCCTCCAACATCCACTTATATGTTTTGCATATAACATTACACGTAGCTTATGTGAGAGTTTGATTTGCCTCTGATCCTTGGTGTGGCTCATGTTTTTCTTTTACTTGCTCCTGCATCACAATGTGAAAAAGTTAATGAACAAACCTCAAAGAAAACATTCTCCAAAAAAGAACATAGCTAATTATCACGGTAACTCCCTGAGGCTAAGAAAACATGGAGGTAGATTTGGGCACTGATGGATCCCTGGTGTCATGGCCCTCATAGATCCTCTTCCCCTGAGTACCCCTTTTGACAAAGTAACTGGCCTTGCTCCCTTCCCCAGACCTGTTTGCAGCATTCCCCTCAACCACAGCATTTTGTTCATTTTAGGCACGGGCGCACGCTATCTCCTAGCACTTTATTTACTCTTGAGTGGAACAAGCGGGTGCATGTTGCTCGGTGATATCACGTATGAGTGCATGGAATATCACATAAGGGGCGTGACCTATCACTTTAAAAGGCAGCACTTGACTTTGTTTAGTGCTCAGTTGTCTTGCTTACTGTGAACACCTGTGCTGATTCTCTTCGTTTATAAGAGCTACCTTGTTGCTGAAAACTGCTTGTTGTTACCATCCCTGTATATCTGCCTCCCCTGACCTTGGCTTACCTATTTGACTACTCTGATTTTCTGGCATCCTGACCCTGGCTATTCTTAACGCTGACCGGTCCTCTGTACCCTGACTTTGGCATCCCTACAGACCATTCTCTCTGCTGCACTGGTCGTTTGGAGGTGTCCTCTCAGCTGATAACCATCATCCTGCATACCGAACTCCTCCATCAGTACCCTTATCCTAGCACCTGGGGAGACTCTTTGCCCGCCTGCCCTTTCCCCTATGTCTATGTCTAAGTCACCCTGTGCTCATTGCGGGGGCACAGGGTTACCGGAAAATCCAGCCTGCTCTGCCCTAACCAGACTCCAATGGAGTAGCCAGCTATGGGGGGTCTTAATGGCTGGAAACTCTCCATGCGCTTGACTGGGACCTAGGAACCGCGGCGATGCCCGTCTACAACTGGACCTGATTTTCTATGGACACCTTTTCTCCCACCACATCGCTCTTTTGGGGTTACACTATGCTGGTAGTGGGCAACATGCGAGGGTGGTTAGAGAGAGGGAGCTAATTTAGGGACCCTGGTTTTATTACCTGTCTTTAGGACCGGGTTTTACCCAGTCACGACTATGGAACTCTGACCGGCTACCAAGCGGACTATTCCCGGGGACGTATCCAACGCTGTCCCTCATGGTCCTGAAGCAGGATCAAGTTACTTTTTGGAACATAACATCCTCGGTGTCACCTTTCACTGGCAGGTCCGCCCTGGGATGTCCGCTGCAACCATAGATCCGACGTGTACCCCGCTCTCTCAGGTTAGGGGACTCTCTGTGTTGCCTGCTGTCAGGTCGTCCCGCACTACTTCCCATCGGGGGCTGCGCTCCTTACTGTCCTCTGTCACCATAACGTCAGTCCCCCCCACTAGGGATCTACTGCAGGGGTCCTGGGGACACTCCTGTCCTGTCCCCTGTGATACAGGCCGGCTAGGTGTGCGCACGCACCATGATGACTGCTTACGAGAACCAAACACACGGAAACTGTGACATCATGCTAGGGGGATGGGGCCTCACTCAATCGTTCACTGATTACCAGTTACTACTCGCTTCCAACCCTGGCACACGACTGTAACCCGACACCTAAGATGATGTTCTGCCTACGACTTTTCTGCACTATAAATTAATGCTACATTCCTACTACTCTGCTCTCAACCTTGTTAAAGAAACCTACTTCACCTCCCTTATCTTCTTCCTGTCTCACAACCCTAAACGACTCTTTAATACTTTCAATTCCCTGCTTTAACCGATCACTACTACCCCTTCCACTAACCTTAATGCATCTGAATTTGCCACATACGTCAATAATAAAATTCAAATCAATATCAGAGATGACATATCTGCACAGTCACCACCCTGCCCTCACCCTCCCTCTGACTATGCGCCCCCCCCTACCCACTGAACTCTTCTCCCTTCACTACATTAACTAATTTCTCTGCTGTCACTGAAGAGGATGTACATGCTCTTCTTTCCTCTTATCCAACCACGTGCCCCCTTAACCCGATCCCTTCCCATCTCACCCAGTCTCTTTCATCTACACTTGTCCCTACTCTAGCTCATATCTTCAACCTCCCCTCACTACTGGATCTGTCCCATCCTCCTTCAAGTATGCTACCATTACTCCGATCTTGAAAAAGTCCTCCCTTGACCCGACTAATCTCTCCAATTACCATCCCATATCTCTACTTCCTTTCACCTCCAAGCTTCTTGAAAGAATTGTTTATACACAATTAACTAAGTTTCTGGATTCCAACTCCCTGCTTGACCCTCTTCAATCTGGTTTTCTCCCTCAACACTCTACTGAGAGGATGACCACCCTCGTCCTCCTTCAAATGCTTCGTGATTTCAGCCTCCGTGACTATCACGTTCTACCCAAGCTGCGGAGCTGCATATCTCTGTCTTGCTACAGTTTTTCTGTTTTGCTACAATCCATTCCTGGATTTCCTTATGCTCTGTTCTGATCTGATCTTCCATTCCTTGCTTCTAGTTCTGCTCTTTGCTTCAGCTCGGTTTCCTTTATAAGGTGTGCCCCACCCATTATGTTTGTCTCAGTCTGCAGTCTTGTCAGGACCCGGGCGAGCAGGTCTGGTAGGAGTCCATGTGCAGGGGATACGGGGGACTCTGTCTGTACTCCTTTATGCATGGTGACAGAGAGATAGGTACAGACAGAGTAGCAGAACTGGAAAGGACGGGAGCTGAGGCAGAGAGACGGGAGCAGAGGAAGGTACAGGCTCGGGAGCTGAGGCAGAGAGACAGGAGCTGAGGCAGGTACAGGCTCGGGTGCAGGTGCAGGCGCCGGCTCGGGTGCAAGTGCAGGCGCCGGCTCGGGTGCAGGTGCAGGCGCCGGCTCAGGTGCAGGTGCAGGCACAGGCTCGGGTGCAGGTGCAGGCACAGGCTCGGGTGCAGGTGCAGGCACAGGCTCGGGTGCAGGTGCAGGCACAGGCTCGGGTGCAGGTGCAGGCACAGGCTCGGGTGCAGGCACAGGTTCGGGTGCAGGTGCAGGCACAGGTTCGGGTGCAGGCATAGGTTCGGGTGCAGGTACAGGCACAGGTACAGGCTCGGGTGCAGGTACAGGCTCGGGTGCGGGCCCACTGGCAGGTAAGCCCACAGGCAGGTTCAGGCACAGGTGCAGGCTCGGGTGCGGGCCCACTGGCAGGTAAGCCCACAGGCAGGTTCGGGTACAGGTCCAGGTACAGGTTCAGGCACAGGCGAGGCCCTACCTCTCTGATCGTACCTTCAGCGTCTCCAGTAACACTTCCCTTCCCTTCCCCGGCCTCTCTCAGTTGGGGTACCCCAAGGCTCTGTTCTTGGACCCCTTCTGTTCTCTATTTACACTTCCTCGCTTGGCAAGCTGATCTCATTCTTTGGTTTTCAATACCACCTGTATGCTGATGACACCCAGATCTAACTATCCTCCCCTGATCTCTCTCCCTCTGTCTTAGATTGTGTAACTAACTGCCTTGCGTCTGTCTCTACCTGGATGTCTGCACGTTTCTTGAAACTTAACCTCTCCAAAACAGAACTTCTCATCTTCCCTCCCTCCAATGCTAAGATTCCCCCATCAATTTCCCTCATTGTTAATGGTGTCATCATCTCCCCGTCTACTCATGCACGCTGTCTTGGTGTCACCCTTGACTCCGACCTTTCGTTCACCCCCCACATTCCGTCTGTCTCTAAAAACTGTCGTCTCCATCTTAAAAACATTGCCCGCATCCGTCCCTTCCTCACACAGCATGCCACTAAGGCTCTTGTCCATGCCCTCATTATCTCCCGTCTTGATTACTGTAACTCTGTCTTAGCTGGTCTCCCTCTTAACTGTCTCACCTCTCTACAATCCACCATGACTGCTGCCAGACTAATTTTCCTCGCCCATCCCTTTACTAACATCTCTCCCCTCTGTCAGTCTCTTCACTGGCTGCCTGTGCGCTTCAGCATTTATTTCAAAATCCTCACTCTTACTTTTAAAACCCTTCACAGTGGTTACCCTCCCTCCATCTCCTCACTCAGTAGTCTTCTATCCTCTCCTCTGATTTCTAGCTCTCATGTACGCTTACAAGATTTTTCCAGGGCTGCCCCTATCCTCTGGAATGCCCTCCCCCGGTCTATCCGTCTCTCCCCCTGCCTTTGGTCCTTCAAAAAATCCCTCAAGACCCACTTTTTTAGGACGCTTATAATATTGCACTTTAACACCCCCCATATTCCCTTAGGTCACCTCTCCTAGTCCCTCTAATGCAATACTTACATTAGTGTGGCTGGTCCATCCCTTACAATGGCACTTTTACCTTTTATCTATTGTGTAATACACCCTAAATCCCTCTAGATTGTAAGATCGTTTGAGCAGGGCCCTCCTCATCTGTTGTCTCTGTAATTCAATTTGTTATGGTACATACTACTTGTTATGTCATGTCTACTCATTGTACAGCACTACAGAATTTGATGGCACTATATAAATTATACTCCTGATCCAATTATGTTGTGTGTATAATATCTGTGCTGTTCCCAATAAAGTCATTTCCTGTTTTACCTCATTATGAGTTCTGTCTTAATACTGGGGTAAGTCTCTGTGCTGTCCTTGTCAGGACAGTAAAGCACTGTATTGCTATGATACAGTGCCACCGAGGCACCTGAGGAGAGGTGTTTTCTGCTGTTTTTGATGCTAGTTCCACCTGACGATGGAAGTCTTGTATTCCTGGTGGTTATGGGGAGAAGGAAGCAGTGTCAGGCGGGTGTACCCAGTCTGGGTACAAGTTGGTCCCGTCAAATTAATACTACACATCCCTCCTCAAAACCTGGGAAGAAAACATTTTCTTAATAAGAAAGTGACCTGGAACTCTCTCTTGTGCTGACTCAAGACTCTATCACCAACCTGGACCACTCTCCGCTCTTGAACTCAAGTGTCAAAAATTACCACCAACATGAGCAAGATCACTGAACTAGAGCAACGACAGCTACCCCCTCTCGTTTCTAAAGCTACCTCCTCTCATTTCTATATAAGCCCGCTTTAAGGTGGTCACGTGAAACATAAATGAGTTGATATTGAGGCATTCAGTGACACCAAAAACTCACAATGTGATTAGTAAAATAAATAAAAAAATAACTAAGAATAGTATAAAAAAATTGGGTTTTTTTTTTAAAATGTTGTGTCACGGAGCTGGATAGTCCTACCAACTACCTCCGCTGTCTTGTGCTCCCTTAGCCTGGGACACACACACTTTCCCCAGTTTCCCAGTCACTAGCCGAGACTCAGTGTAGGGTATAAACCAAAACGAAAACTGATTTATTTTAGACACACATGGCTCGGTATAGCCAGCAAAACGCACATTAACATAAAACAAGATATTGGGATACAAATCGCCCCCTTAATCTGCCTCCCAGAGACAACAGGGGCAGTAACAGGATTAACAATATAATATGGTCCCAACCTCCAATATGTATTACTGGCCTAAATCAGTTCCACGGATGGCCGGGGTAAATGCCTGTAGTGGAGGAACTGAAGGGGGGGGACTGACTTATACGACACATTAATGCCCCATGGGGTGGGGTGACTGATATTAAATTGAAACAATGGTGGTCACTCCCTGCTTGCAGATTCTGGCTGTCTGCCAGAGACAATCCCCTCAGCAAGTGATGGGATGGTATACTGCTGGGGGTAGACACAGAAGTCTTTACAAAGTCAGGGCCCATAGTCAATAGGGAGGAGGCTGGCTGTCAGGCCTCTGCAGTGGCCCCAGTGATGGAGGTTTCCGTCACATGTGGTAACATGTAAAAATTATTCCCCACTGATGTCACCATCAGGGGAACCATCCAGCTTTAACAAAATGTAAAAGTCCAAAAATATATCTAAAAATAGGTGTATTTTTATGATCAAGTTCTAAAATGAGCATTATATCTTCACAAAAATCTTAGCATGTAAAGAGTTAAAATACTGCCATTTGACATACCCATGGGGTATTTAAGAAAAATGTATGATTTGATGGGATAAATCAAATTAGCCAGGTTTAAAAATGTCCCAAATAGGGTCACATACTGACCAGATGTCAAAATTCCAAAAAATGCAAACCTTCCAAATGTGGCCTTTTAGCCCCAAGACAACCCAATAAACCTATGCATAGCATCACTGTTCTCAGGAGATGTTGCTGAATGCATACTGGGGTGTTGTTTAACAGTGACATAAACCAGGAGTTGTAAATGCATACCTGAAGTACAATGTGTGTGTGAAAAATAAACGCAAAAAAATTACTACAAAGTTTGATGAAGGCTGGTAGTAGAATTAATGCATGAGAAGTGTACCAGCATTTGAAACACCCTAGTGTCTCTAGTTTTCAAACATATATGGTTTGTTTGGGGTGAATTGAACTGACCGCCTTATGTCATGATCATAATGATTGTATTTCTGTGAATTAAAGGGGACTCTTATTTCCCTCAGGGACTGGTGAAACAAGCAATATGGTAACATCAGTATTTCTTTCTAGAAAGAAAAAAACATTTTACATTCATTCTGATAAATTAAGGTTTCAGGCTTTACATGATTCAATATTTCTAAGTAAAGGTATATATTTAAAAAAAAACATTAGTTACAAAACAGTGTAAAATAAAGCCTACAAATATTCTTTAAATCTGCATTACAGATGAGATACTTTCTCAGGCAGCTGGATGACACAACCATTAAATGGACATAACATTAAATGTTACTGTCATGATTCCAAAATTAAAACAGGTGTAATTATTAAAACAGGATAATGAAACAGGTACTTGAAAAGTTATACGGTACTCTCTTTTAGGTTTGTTTCTGTAATAAAGTTGAGAATTGTTGTTGAGATTAATGCATTTGTGGTTTCACACATGTACTTGCATTAATACACACTAAAGGTTACTAATATCATACAGGGAAATAACATGTTTAAGCTTAAACTATCCAAGCAATGTATGCATTTGTGCCAATAGCAATACTGTATTTTCAGTCACAAAAGTCTCTAGAAGCTCCTGTCAGTAGGATTAATGTCACACATAACAAAGCTTTTTTCTTCCATGCCCAGGGGACTAGAGATCAAGTATCTACAGCACAGTCCTGCATCCTACACTAAGCCTTCTGATTAAAAAACAGTCTACTCCAGTTTTGTATTTTATGTTTATTTGGTGTACAAATACTTAATCTAGATTCTTTTATACAGATTAATATATGCCATACTTAAGCACCTACTGTGATCATGGGTAAGTAAAGGGAAATATTCTCCTCATTCTTTCCCATGGTGCATACAGATGTGTCCCTGAAGTTCACTCTTTCACTCTGGCTTTGTAATTTTGCAGGTGGAATGTACACCAGTTGTCTTCTCCACCGATGTCCAGCCAGAGAAATCTGGACAGGTGGTGTCACAAACAATGGTTGTTTACAGTGAGTGTAAAGTATTAATCTGGTGGTATCTGGTAACTACCGCATATTTGATAAGAAGTTTAGTGATATTTTCCTGGTTATTTTCCTGTTAGCCTGAGATTTAATTTCTTGCCTTTTATTATTTGATTTTTCTGAAAGAAGACATCATGATTAATAACAAAAAGAATAAAACTGGTACAAACTATAATTACTACAAAATGTTGTTACATATAATATTAGAAAACATATGTTAAAAAGTAGAACCATTTCTTATTGTGGATAGAAGTATATGTGTACCTATACAATATAACATGTATTGCTATTATTCAGTATTATCTGTCACAATGATAGCACAGTACTTAAAAGGTGTTTTGTAAGTTACATGGGTTCTAATTGTCCATGTTCTAAAAGACACAAGATGGCACTATTGGTCTCCAATAAAGCAAGCCCTAAATAATTCATTGGATATTAAAGCATAACTTTTACTATGTTCTACTGTCATGAGGAAATTCAGGAATTCTGCATTAAAGAGAGCTAAAACATTCATGGGCTAGTTGTCATGCCCCCATGTTACGCATTCATTAGTAAATTAACTACTTAAATGATATAGAAGAAAAGACCTGTTACACCCTTGTAGCAAAGGTTCACGTAAAAGAGTCAAGTTGCTGATGTACATTGGCTCTGGGCAACTTGTTATATGAAAGCTTTCCTATTACTAGAATTAAAGGCTGTAGGTGTGGCCTCTAAAAATATATACTACAGTCGCTCTAAGGGCTTAAAATAGAAGAAAATGACTGGCACTCAGGACAAGTGAAAGTAAATGAAATATTTTGCAGACATATATATAGCTTTGTTTCTTGATTATTTAAGACTGTTCATCCACAGACTACATCTGTTATTATAATTTGTATTATCTTTTATTTATTTAGCGCCAACAATTTACGCAGCGTTTCTTACAATATATATATTCAAGGGGTATGACAAGACTAGAATTGATAGACTAAGACAAACCGATACATTAAGTGGAGAGACCCTGCTCGCAAGCTTACAATTCAGTTGAAATGCTGAACTGTTGGCATAACACCACTATATATGTCAAGGCACATAAAGTCTCTGTAACAAAATGCAATATAATCTCTCCCATCTGTTCTGGTTTTTACCTGTTTCTATAGAGACAACTGTACCATGACATTCCTCTGGCCTGCTGCTTTTGTATATGCTTTCACTTGAGGAAACTGAAAAGAGCTAGCAAAGATATTGATTGACCTTTAAAAATTGAGTGGGCAGCCGTTTTTCACTCGCACAACAAATACTAATAATAGATTACTTTTTTGAAAAGCTACACTAGTTTGAAAACAGAATTCATGGGCTCAATTTGAGAAAGTTACTTTAAATAGGAAAATATTATTATCATTATCTTTTATTTCCATTTTGCTAACTATTTACACAGTGGTTCTTCCAGTACATACATTTAAAGGGTATGCAAAAACTAAAATTGACAGACTAAAACAAAATTAGGTAAAGAGGGCCCATATTGGACGATTACAATCTAAAGAGGAATAGAAACAAGTACAAATCAAATGACGCCGTATGTTTAAGTTATTGTACAAATGAATAGTTCCCAAGTTTCTGTCCCTAGCAAACATAACAGGCTGGTAGTGACATAACCTCTTACATTAGGAACAACCAACAGGCAGACTAGATGGGCTGAATGGTTCTTATCTGCCATCAAATTTTATGTTTCTAGGTGACATCATTATGTCAATCTATCTCAATCTATCCTAAGTGACATCCCATTACTGCCTACTTTTGTCCATCACTCAAAATGGACATTATGTACACTCAATGTCTTAAACTCAGTTGAGAATACCCACTTTTGCAATTCTCAATGTGTCAGTATCTGCAGGGATTCAAAGCGGTCTGCCAGCATCCCGGACAGATGGCTTCTAGCTGTAGTCCTGCTGTGTGCCCTACCAGAGGGCTTCCAACCGTGCTCCTGTTGTGTGATCTGTCAGAGAGATTCCAGTTTCCTGCCTGTACCCAAGTTTATATCCTGCTCGTGCTTGAAACACCTATAGATGGCGTCCAAGAGGAAGACTAGGGATAAAGTGGAGAACAGCGCTAAATTGGATACATTGTCAGCCTGCCTTCGGCCGTGCTCTGAATCTGAACCTGCCCCTGCATTGAGACTCCTACCTGATCCAGCATCAAGTGCCCCTAAACAATGCTTGTGTCAAATAATCAACATTCTTCATGTTGAACCAAACTGGAACCAAATAAACAGGAGAAAAAGTAGCTAGAGTTGGTGAAACACAAAGGCTAGGTTAAGCATAATGCCTGGTAAAATTCTATGTTTGAATAGACGTTTACTGGCTCCCAGAGAGGAGGATCCATAGCAGTTCTGCAGGGGACCTGGATCCTCCTCTCTGGCAGCCGGTGAATGTCTTCACCTCCCCGTCTACCTGACACTTCTGCTGGGGTTTCTATGATGGAGCGCTGGCGTGACATGACCTTCCGGTGCTTCTCATAGAAGCCCGGTGGAAGTGTCGGATAGCAGCGAAGGTTGTCTACGCGCATCGCACATACGTTCACCAGCTGCCCCCACTAGGCAGTAGGGAGTCTGGAGCACAGGAGTAAGTTTGGGGAAGCATTGCAAAGTATGTGGGGGCAGAGTGGCATATCAGGAAGGCATAGTGGCATATATGGGGTATAAGGCATATCTAGGGGCAGAGTGGCATATAGGGAGGCAGTGGCGTCGTTACAGGGGGGCAATTGCCCCCCCTAAGTTAATCCTTGCTCCCCTGTTGCCTCCCTGCCGAATTTGGAATAAAGTCGCAATGCGACTTTAAATCCCGTCTTTTTTTTTTTTAATGCGGAGGAGAGAGAGGGTGCGGCCCGCGTAGGATCGGCAGCCAGGGCAACCGATCTTACGCGGGCCGCACCTCGAGCAAGGCTACTTACCTGTGGGAGGGTCTTCTGTACTGCATAGAGGAAGCGGAACCTAGCAGAGTTCACGTGACATCACATGACTCTGCTCCAGTCCTGCTTCCTCTGTGCAGTACTAGAGAACGCAGAGGGAGGCCGCGCCCTCTGCTGAAGTCTGTGAGCGGCATCGATGAGCTGCAGTGCAGGTAAGGGGGTGGGGAGGGTGTTTGAATGAGTATGCGTGATTGAGGGAATTAATCTGTGAATTAGAGAATATGAATGAATGAGTGTGTGTGTGTGATAGCATGGGTGTGTAAGTGCTGGAACCTAGGCATGATGGGACTGTGATTGCTGTTAGCAATCACACTCCTATCATGCCAAGTCAGCCAGTACATGCTGAAACCTAGCTAGCTGCCCCCCTTGTGTATTGATGCTGCCAGCAGTATGGGGTCTGCACATCACTTACAGCCACCCTGTACCAGTATGTACTGGCTGACTTGGCATGATAGGAGTGTGATTGCTAACAGCAATCACAGTCCCATCATGCCTAGGTTCCAGCATTTACTGGTTGGATGTGTAAGTGCTGGAACCTAGGCATGATGGGACTGTGATTGCTATTAGTAATCACACTCCTATCATGCCAAGTAAGCCAGTATATGCTGAAACCTAGCTAGCTGCCCCCCTTGTGTATTGATGCTGCCAGCAGTATGGGGTCTACACATTACTTACAGCCACCCTGTACCAGCATGTACTGGCTGACCTGGCATGATAGGAGTGTGATTGCTAACAGCAATCACAGCAAGCACAGTCCCATCATGTCTAGGTACCAGCATTTACTGGTTGCCTGGGTATGATAGGAGTGTGATTGCTGTGTGGGCAGTGTGGACGCTGGCTTTGGGGTGCGCAACCTGTGATCTATGCCTGTAATTTAGGGGGTTTTAAATATACCTTTTAATGACGTGTTTTTATGTGAATTCCAATTGATCTATACCTGCAAAGCTGGTTTTCCATACATTATTTCTGTATACCTGAAAATACAGTGTTTGTATGTCTTATTCAGTTGATTAATACCTGCAATGCTGTTTCCATGTATTTATTTGATCTATACCTGCAATGCTACTTTTCATATACTATTGTATACCTGCAAATACAGGATTTGTATGTCTGATTCTGTTTATTTGATATATACCTTCAGTGCTGGGATCACAAGTGAATTTCAGTTGATCTATACATGCAAAGCTTGGTTTGTGTGTTAATGTGTTGATCTATACCTGCTATCGGCAACTGGGGCTAATATTAATATATATGGGCAGCAGGGGCATCAATACACCAGGGGCAAAAACACTAAGGGGGGTATAAACGACAATGCAGTGCGAAAAATCCCTCCTGATGTAGACGTCTGTGACGTAGATTGTTTCCTGCTGTTTGTGTATTTTTGGTTATCAGTGTAGCAGAGCCTGTCCCCGGGTGTGTGTGTATAGGTGTTGGTGTGGCAGAGCCTGTCCTGGCGTGCGTTTGGGTGTTGGTGTGGCAGAGCCTGTTCTGGTGTGTGTTCGTTTGTCAGTGTGGCAGAGCCTGTCCTAGGGTGTGTGTTTGGGTGTCAGTGTGTCAGAGCCTGTCCTGGTGTGTGTGTGTGTTTGGATGTGGGTGTGTCAGAGCTTGTCCTGGTGTGTGTGTGTGTGTTTGGTTGTCGGTGTGGCCGAGCCTGTCCTGATGTGTGTGGGTGTCTGTGTGGCAGAGCCTGTCCTGGTGTGTGTGTGTGTGTTTGGTTGTCGGTGTGGCAGAGCCTGTCCTGGTGTGTGTGTCTGGGTGTCGGTGTGACAGAGCCTGTGTTGGTGTGTGTGTTTGGTCATCTGTTGGCACTTAACTTACAGTAGGAATTATTTAATTTATATTTATCCAGAGATAAAATGCCCTCCTGAAGTTGTAGTGACTTCAGGGGACAAAACATTCAAGGCCCTGAAATCATTTAGTGGAAAAATTATTTATTGTGTTATAATATTTATTTCAAGGATTAGTAGCACTCAGTTGTGGCTTCAGGCTTCCAATGATCAAGTATTATTTTAGCCCAATAACAAAAGTATAATTCCATAGCACATTACTTTTGGAAATTATGAATGCCCCCCCAGTTTGACTGTGATATCTTGTGTGCCCCCCCTATATATTGTTTCTAGAGTCGCCACTGTAGGGAGGTATAAGTGATATCTGGGGGACAGAGCGGCATATAGGGGTATAACGCATATCTGGGGGGCAGATGTGCATAGGAAATAAAAACAAGAAATGCATTTTTCTCAATCATAGTTTTTATGAAATATGAAAAAATGAAAACGGTTTTCCTATAGTCTTATATTCAGGCTTTTTATTCCTAAATTAATATTCATATTTCGAGGGGTCATACATTGCATACAAAACTTTCCATGGCTCAAACGGGGTGATATATTCGTCTCAGTATATATTGAAAAAATAAAGTAATGAAACAGTGGACAGTGGCTCGAATATAGGCCGCACTTTTCCCCCCCACTTTAAGTCTTTAAAGTGGGGGTGCGGCCTATATTCGGGGTCTAGCGCCCGACGCCCTGGACATATAGTCCCGGGCGCCGGGCAGGCAGCGGGGTTAGGATACAGATCCCCCGCAGCGGTGCAGGGGACCTGCATCCTACTCTCCGATACGCTCAGACAGCCTCCCCTGCCAGCGCTTTTCACGGGGGGGGGTGCCGGCACGGGAGGTTGTCTAAGCGCATCGTGTGGACGGTCACCGGCTGCGGAGGTTGTTTACCGGTGACCGTCCGCACGATGCGTTTTACCTCTGCCCCAAGACTTACCAGAGCAGACTCCCGGGTGTCTTGCGGGGCCGGCGGGGGCACCTACGCAATACGCGTATACAACTTCCGGTGCCGGCACATCCGCTGAGTCCCGGCACCGGAAGTTGCATACGCGTATTGCGTAGATGTCCCCCGCCGGCCCCGCAAGACACCTGGGAGTCTGCTCTGGTAAGTCGGGGGGGGCAGAGTGGCAGCATATCTCGGGGGGGGGGAGGACAGTGGCAGAATATCTCGGGGGGGAGGAGGAGGACAGTGGCAGCATATCTCGGGGGGGGACAGTGGCAGCATATCTCGGGGGGGAGGAGGACAGTGGCAGCATATCTCGGGGGTGGGGAGGACAGTGGCAGCATATCTCGGGGGGGGGGGACAGAGTGGCAGCATGTTTTTTTGGTGCTTTTTTAAAGAATACGGGGGCAGCCTATATCCGAGCCATACGGTACATAGGAAACAAAATATAACTGCAACATGGTTGCAGAAAATGTAACATGTAAATTGAAAAAAACAAAATTTCATGTTCTGGAAAAGATCTTATCATGATCAAGATGTTTAGGGACACGGTCACACTCATAATAAGTTTAGACACAAGTAATTAGAACTTGGCAGTAATTCCTTTTCTCTATTATTCACTGATATTCCTGGCTAGGAAGGTCACACTAATAGTTAAGGTAGAGCACCGACTAGCTGAATAAATGCCTGACATATGTTTCACTGGCATAACTACCGGATTCGTCAGGGGCTAATGTTTCATTCGGGTAGGGTCATTTCCCTTTCTTAGAGTAGGAATGGAGACTTATATTTTCATTGCTTTTCTCAGTAGAGAAGACTTGCTGATCAATCTTGCCCTAGCCCTGCTTCTTTTAATAGAAATGATTAGTCTGTTCTGTTTCATCTCATGATACATATTACCTGACCTCTAGCAGAGTGATTAATCTATTTCTACACACAGAGCAACTTCAGCCTGATTGATTCGCAACTGGGTAAATGCAATCCATTGGCATTTACTTCTATAGTCTCATAAATTACTTTCCCCTGACTTCTTTTTGCACCATAGTTTTTTTCACATTATGACAGTATTTCCTGTGTCTGGAATGTAATATTACTGAACTATCATTATTTAAAACAGGCAGTTCTTCAACATTATATTGTATATTTGTTTTAGCCGAAGGCTGCCTTGCTTTGCCCTTGTTTCAGCAAAATGACTTCTGTTTCACTTATTTACCAGTCTGCTACATGTCATTATTGGGTACTGTCTTGTTCCTAGGTGATCTGTTGTGTCTTATATGGACTTGACTTGTGAGTATATGCATTGAAGACCTTTTATGGTGCCTCAGTGCATCATTATGCATGAATTCCTGTATCTTGATGTTGTGGTTGCATCAAGCATTTTGTGTCAAGATGACTACTTAAACTGGTTGCAAAATGTGTATCACTGCCCATTTTATGAGCCTTTGGTGATCTTTTTGCTTATTAATAAACCAGTATTATCAGTCCCAGCTTTCCATGTGATGTTGCTAAAACCACACGTGCCACTATCTTTGGCGCTTGATATTTGATATATTATGATCTAGTTACATGGACCATATCTGAATTCTGCCTGCACTGAACCTTTGGCCTGATATTGTTTTTTGAGTAGGTTTTCCCTTATGTCGTGGATCATCACGAGCATTTGCTAAATGCAGTTCCAGGGTTTATCTTAGCCCACAAACCCAGGGTCCTTCTGCAAATCTTGAGTTTCTTACAACCATTGAACATTGCTTAATCCCATGCATAACAATGCATTGCATTGGCAACAAGTGGTTTTCCAGAGTGTTTCACATAGGAAAACCTTGCAGAATCAAAGGAAGTATGGGAATGATAGATTAATCTTGTATGATGGTGGTCAGCACGAGTGGCAGTTACACAAAGAAGTAGCTTTAATAGCTTGACTCCTGTTTTGGGCATTCCTTCCTGGCAATAGCATTTAACATGGATGAGATCCCAAGTAAGATGTATTTTAATTTAATAGAATATTCAAACTAAAATATATTTTATACATATAAAAATTCAAAAGAACACCCTATCTGTCCTTTAAAATATATATAATGTGATACTGTGTCTAGTGATGATGTTCACTCCTGTGGTCATATTAGTCATAGTCTAATTGTCCCTGTTGATACTTGACATTTCAGATGGAGAAGCTGCTGAAGTAGCTTTAATTGTTTCTCCTGAACGTGCTGAGGAGGAGAAAAATGATGAACAATATCTTCCTGTTAAAACTGACATTGTCCCAGAAAGGCTAGCAGTATGGTCCAGGCCTGGAATGACCATCTGATAAACCAGGCAGATGACCAGCGGGACAGTGACCAATAGTCCCTACCAGCTGCATTAGACTTTAGCTGCAAATTATACTTGCAAAATCTGGTCACAGTTACAGTGCTCTGGACAATGTCGGCCCCCCATTTCCTTGTACAGAATCCGCACTGATTGAGCATTGGGCACCGCCTTTAGCTGAACATTTCTCTCATACATTATCATGTGTTCCCTCACGCACACTCTAAATGTTGTCTTTCCCTTCACATGCATTCCAGGACCCTGCCAAGTCTGGCAAATAGCTGCTTCCACTTGTCCTAGTAGCGTACCTTGCAGGGGGGGCGGTCCTCATCACTTTTTTTTTTACGCGGAGGAGAGAAGGGGGTGAGAGGGGGTAGGTGGTGAGAAGGGAGTGAGAGGGGGTAGATGGTGAAAAGGGAGGGAGAGAGGGTAGATACTGAGAGGGGGTAGATAGTGAGAAGGGAGGGAGAGGGGTAGATAGATAGAAGGGAGAGGGGGTAAATAGTGAGAAGGAAGAGAGAGGGGGCAGATAGTGAGAAGGGAGAGAGAGGGAGGTAGATAGCGAGAACGGACAGATAGGGGTAGATAGTGAGAAGTGAGGGGGGAGATAGTGAGAAGCGAGGGACAGGGGGCTAGATGGTGAGAAACGAGGGACAGGGGGCTAGATAGTGAGAAACGAGGGTAGTAAGTATATTGAAATAACTAAACAGTGAGAATGAGTGAGAGAATTAATGAATGTGTGGATGAATTGTCTGAATGAGGGAGATAATTAATGAGTTTGTGAGAATGCATTAATTTGTGTGAATGAGTGAGAGACTAAATGGTTGTGTGAATTAATTATGTGAATGAAAGTGAATTATTGAGTAACTGTATACGTGTTTGTGTGTATGATAGATGTATAATTGATTTGTGGTAAGTCAAAGATGGCCCAAACAGGATGTTTGAGCCTTGGGGACCAAGATGACACAGGCAGTGGGTTTATGGGACAAAGATGGCACAGGCTGGGCTGTTTGGGGACAAAGTTGACTCGTGCTGGTATGTTTGGGGACAAAGATGGTAAGTCCTATGTGTGTCATTTGTGTGCTGGTCAGGTTCTATGTGGGCAGTGTGGACGCCAGGGCTGGCTTTGGGTTATGCCCGTAATTTAGGAGTTTTATCTATACTTTTATTGCTGAGTTTTTATGTGATTTCCAGTTGATCTATACCTGCAATGCTATTTTCCATACATTATTATTGTATTCCTGCAAATACAGGATTTGTTTGTCTGATTCTATGCCTCCAGTGCTGAGTTCACATGTGAACAATAATAATAACAATATTAATATATATATATATATATGATTGCTAAAAGCAATCACACTCCTATCATGCCCAGGCAACAAGTACATGCTAGAACCTGGGTATGCCTGGGCATGATAGGAGTGTGATTGCTGTATATATATATATATATATATAGTTAATTAATTAATATTGTTATTTAAATTGTTTTGTCCAATTTTGGTGTGTTACTTACTTTTAATAAAAGTGTGAGATTTTTTTAATGGTGGGGGGGTCATTTTGGGCCACGTAAACGCTGAATTTTCGTTTCGGTGCATCCCTACTATATACTAAGCCAGACACTGAAGTGGTAGGCCTACACCACATCAATGTTTGGCTTAGTATATAGCTATAGGTGTTATGCTGTACCAACGTCATTGTCTGCCTCAGTTTATAGCGATTGGTGTTATGCTGAACCCCCGTCAATGTCTGCCTCAGTATATAGTGATAGGTGTTATGCTGTACCCGGTCAATGTCTGCCTCAGTATATAGTGATAGGTGTTATGCTGTACCACCGTCATTGTCTGACACAGTATATACTGATAGGTGTTATGCTGTACCCCGTCAACGTCTGCCTCAATGTATAATGATAACAGTAATGCTGTACCACTGTCTATGTCTGCCTCAGTATATAATGTTAACAGTAATGCTGTACCACCTTCAATGTCTGCGCCAGTATATAACGATAGAAGCTATTCAGTTTTAAAGTGTGTGTGTGGGGTGCCACATACAGGATTCGCCCCCAGGCGCCAAATACTATAGGTACGCCGCTGACTTGTCCAGAGGCTGCCTAGTCCCCCCATTGCGAAATGTGGACAAACATGGCCCCCGGCCCAGCATTTTCCAGAACCTAAAGAGGTAAACCCAAGAGCTGGGACTTAGCTCTCAATTCTGGGACTGTCCAGGTGAAACCTGTACAGGTTGCAATCCTAGTCTGAGGATGTGATTAAAAAGTAGAATTAGCGACCACTGCCAAACTGCGTGCACTACTACAAAGAAAAAAATTACGTACCATGCTTCTAAGCCATAATATAG
This sequence comes from Spea hammondii, assembly GCA_029215755.1. Classification (NCBI taxonomy): domain Eukaryota; kingdom Metazoa; phylum Chordata; class Amphibia; order Anura; family Pelobatidae; genus Spea; species Spea hammondii. The sequence goes on along the minus strand of JARDYJ010000003.1, from coordinate 74,498,622 downwards.
AAGTTACAGGTATTAAGAAAAATGCATCTGCCTCACAATTCTTTCCAATAACGCATACTCTACCAAATCTATATGTTTGAGAGAAAATATATGCACAATCCAGTAAAATACCTGCTGTGGCGTCCATTACCATATAATCATCACCATTGTATGTGCATCTATATAAAGAAAATGCTGCAATTAATTTACTGAAGTGCAATGTGTCTTTTTATGACAAGCCATATCAATTCCCAAGGACTGTTGCTGCTGTCAATCACTGTTGGGTTGTGGCCTATCTGGACCAAGGGGGTGTTTATTCCTTTGGAATATTCAATGCGCATTATTTATTCTAAATTTTCAGACCTAAGCTATTTTTCAGCACTTTTTAAACAGATGCGTTTTATATTCTACACATTACGGTAGATGCAATAGACGGGAATCACAAAACCCTCCCACATAGGCGGTCACACAGGAAGCAGTTGTTTGTGTCATCCTATCGCTGCACACCTGGCGGTTGCTGCCGGAAGCATGTGTTCCTCTGCGTCCATGGGTCTGTAGATCATGCGATGAGCAGACATGGGGGCCAGCGTCACCCGCGTCTTTAGAAACTTTAACGTGGAGAACCGTGCTCACCGGCTGATTGGCAAAGACAAGCCCACTTCGGCGCCCCTGCATCCGAGCACGAAGAAAGCCCAAGAAGCTGTCTTAGCCAGTGAGTGTCAAACGTGCTCTTATAAGATATATATAGTAATCCGTGTTAATTCACGTTATGCACTAAGTAAACTATATGAGGGCGGACATTGTTATAATAGGCTTCTGTGTTGGGTCTTCTCATGTCCTCTCCGGCACATAGAGGGAGGTGAAGGTCACGGAGGTAGAGTCTTCAGCTGTGGCTGTAATCTCTGTGTGTTACACACACACACACACACACACACACACACACACACACACACACACTCACACTCAATAAGCGAACGGTATGGGTTAAAACGCCACAGCACTAGCCGTAGTTTACTGGTGGCGTGCGCATTGTCCTTGTCCTGGAAGAAAATTGACAGGCTGTGCATGCTGGGAGATTGTGTTCTGCTAGGGTGTAGAATGTAGTGCGGAGACAAATTACAGCTGGTATATTTGGTTTAGGATTGTTATGGCTATGATAAATGTAAATATAGGCAGCAGGAGGGTTACTATGTAATATGTCTTTGTATACTTAATTGCTGTTTTATTTTGTGAAGTTATTTTGTTTCAATGCCATTGAGAGTATATTGTTTATCAAGTTTTAAGTAATCTTTTCAATGTTTTCTTAGAAGAAATTCTTTCCAAAGCAAACCTTTATTCCAGTTTAACAGGCAGCGAGAGTAAGTGAATGTTTTGGTCCTGTGTTATGTTATGTGAAAAAAAAGCCAAAAAACTTAAGAGCACTTTATTGTAATACTATAGTTACCTGCTTTGGGATACAGAGCCATTAAACGCAAGTGTTGTTCCATAGAATTTGGTAAGTAGAATAGATGGTTTCTTTCTCACCAAGCTTTTAACCATATCTTTCACGTAACTGTTGAATCAAAGTGACTGGAAGCAAATATGTGATATTCTCCAGGGTCAAATAATGAATGTGATTGTTTTGTCTTCTTATAGAATATCCAGACGTTAAGGATCACGTTCACAAAAAAGATAATCTACTTCTGTCACGGTTGAAAGAGGTTTATGTTGATTCCTCAGACCCATCAAATGAGGTGAAGTAACTGGCAATCTTATTTATCGAGGTGTAAAAGACACACACATCTGCAGTAACCAACAAGTTGTTGCACTGCACACCAAGGGATACACAAAGCAACAACTTTAAACCGTAGATGCTACTCCCTCACAAGTACTTTAGTTGCAAATCACTTTCAAAAGCAGGAGCGCAAATACATGTTAAAGAAAAGACAAAATAAACAATAATAGTGTAGTATATTTAACCCTTTAAAGGGGTCTCTGGATCTGTATGCAATACTCTAGGTGAGGCCTGACCAGAGATCTGTAAATCAGACATAATCACCTCCCTCTTCCTGCTACTAATGCCTCTCCCTAGGCAACCCAGCACCCTGCTTGCTTTTACAAAAGCGTTGCTGCATTGTCTGCTTTCCTTTAAGTCCTTATCTTCCGTTGTCACTGATAGAACAGCATCCCCAATGCTATATTCTGCCTTGGGATTTTTATGCCCCAAGTGTATTATTTTACAGCTGCCACATTCGTGACCATTCTTCTAACTTAGTTAAATTATTTGTTATGTGAGTTGTTCCAACCATTATGTCTACTCCATTGCAGACCTTTGTATCATCTGCAAAAAGACATACCATACTATTATTACCTTCTGGAGTAATAATAAAAATATTAAAAAGTACGGGTCCCAATAGGATACCTGAGGTAGCTAACTAATAACAAGTCCTTCATCCGTATATATACCATTAACTACAACCTTCTGCCTCTTATCGCACAACCATTGCCTTATCTGTTTCGTTATTTTTACATCCATAATGTCCGTATTATCCTTTCAGCTATGGTCTTTTTGCATTTTCTATTTCTGCTTTTTTTATTACATGACTTAGTTTGCAGAGTTCCAATTCTACTACATTTTGAAAGGTATAGACTGGACAAAAATAAGATTTCTCCTGAAACTTATGTGAAGCAGAGGTTGTATCTGTGTAATTATTATTAGACTCTGAGGCTAAATAATTTGCATCTTATATAATGCATAGAACTGACAAATTGTAATTTATGTGCGTATCTCTCTTTCCGACATCCAAATTAACATCAGTGTAGGGGTAAAACAGAACTGACTTTGAGGACAGCACAGGTATTTATACGCACAAACATGATAGAATTGAAGGTATAATCTTACCACCTCCCAGACAGCCTGGCACCCCATACAGTTCTATGGCCAGCAATGGCCACCCGACAAAGAGTCACTATTTCTCTTGTATGACTGACCGTTGGTTGATGCTTTGTTTTAAAATCACGCAAATATGGTAATTTCAGTTATGAATTTAGGTATGTTAAACTTTGCGAAGAGAACTGCTCCCCTTTTGTATGCAAAAATCATCTGCTTACCAACTCATTCCAGAGTAGAGCAAACTGTATAACTGTTTCCTACTTTCTAAAACATAGTAACACTTACACATGATATACTGCCATTTATCGTGGATCAAAACAGAAAAGTTGAAATTAAATGAAAAATATGTATGCTAGTTTAATATAAGTGTTTAAACAAAATATAAGTGTAATTTGTACATAGATATATTTTTTAAAATATTTGCTCCTGCACATGTACAAAAAAAGCAAATAATCTTTGTGCCTTTCTTTGTGGCCTGTCTAGTAATCCCTCATGTGTTAATGTTCTCCCTTTGAGACCTATTACAGTTTTCTTCCCTGTAGGTTTTTAAAATCATAGTTTGTGCTTCACCGAATAGATCCCTTGCTGTGTTAGGTTAAAAATAAATAAATGATGAATTTTGTAGTTCTGTTTGCCAGTTAGCATGCTGATTTGAACAAAAAAAGCCAAAAGACTTCCAGCTGTTTTGCTCTCTCTATGCCACATAATCATTTTTATTAACTTTAATTATTGCAGTGTCATTGTTGTATTCTAGCACTTTATAGAGTTGTTCAAAAAATTGCAATAAGATCCAATTTTGCGCTAGTGTTTAATTATAAATATTTACATTAATTTTAGTCATGGGATGGTTATTGCATATGCTGTAAATGTGGATATCACATCTTAGGCAAACAAAAATTCTGAACTGCAAATATCATGATATCTAAAACAAAAAGCGCTTGCAGGCCATCGCTTTTGTGCATTATACTTCACCTCGTCTAGTCTCTCACCTCCCTGGGCGTCCCTCTCTGTGCATCCTGACATCCTCACTCAGCATCCACCTCCTCCCTCTTCATACTGGATAAGCACATTCATTTGCTTTTCATCTGCTTTTCTCAGCAATAGCAGCAGCTGTGCAGGGAAGGAGGGGCTTGTTTAGACAGAGCTGCTCAGCAGCTCTACTTGTGTCGTGTGCAGGGAGGGAGGGGGTCTAGTTTGGACAAACTTTTCATGTGCAAGGAGTAAGGGGGATCGTTCTCACCAGCTCTACTAATTTTATGTGCAGGGAGGAAGGGGACCTCATTTTCTACCTGTTTTATGTGCAGGGAGGGGGGTTTGAGGGCGCTTAAGACCAAATTTCTTTGTCTCCATTAACCATTATTCTTGTACAAATATATTAAGATGCCACGAGTGAATTCCTGTTTTCGTTAAAGACCTTTTTCTTGCGTTTGAATTAGGTAAAGGATACCATCTTCAACCCAGCTGAGCATGTGGAATACAGATCTCCTAAATTGTCTGTGAAGAGTGAGCTATCTGCTCTAATAAATGTGGAAAACATTCCTAAGGGAAAGATTTCTATACCAGAAGCTCTGATGGCCCTCAACAATCACAAACGCTCTCCAGAAATCTGGACTGCAGAAAAAATTGCAAGTGAATATAACTTAGAAATCAAGGACTCACAATCTCTGCTAGAATTTTTTATACCTTTTGAGGTGAAAATCATTCCACGAAAGGACACCCGAGAAATAACTGAAAGATAAAAATAAGTTACTGAGTTACTGTATGTATTTTTCCATGATCTTGTATAAAATAATTTAGCCATAATTACTGAATGTTTTTGTTTTTTTCTTTCTCTAAGTTTGGACTTCTTAGGTAACAGAAGATTTGGAAAGATTGAATGGCTTAGAATGTTTTTAGTAGGATATTGCATAATAATTCAATGTAGATCTTAAGAAGAACAAAAGCAGCCCAACATGAAAATGAACTGCTTTAAGCTTAATAGAGAGCCGCTTTCCTGTTGTTGTGCGTAGACTTAAATAAACACACACTACTGGTCACTCTCTTCCACACTATTAATAAACTGTGTGAGTGCTCTAAGATTGAAACTTTTTATATGGGCAAATAACTCCTGTGTCAGTACCTTTTGAATACAATTTCTTGATGGTATGGTAGCAAGTGGTCTCCTCTCATCTCACAATCTTTATGGTTTTGTGAAAAACTAAAATTTATCTTCAGACGAAATTACATTTTGTTTTATAGGTATCTATTTGAGTGTGTTTGGTGTATAATCCATACATAAATGTATCTTATTACCTAGAGCAATAAAGTCCCATGGAGCAACAGACAGATTGATTTTTCTATATGTTGGTTAACTAATTTGATTTGCTATAAAGTAAGTTTAGTTTTCTAATTCAATTCAAAATTAACATGTGATTGCAGCAAGACAAGAGAGATGCTTCACCTCTACTAGGGTGAAAGGTAGAGAGTTCAAAGTTAAATGGTTATGGAAACAGGGAGTCTGACCACAACTGGACCTCCTACAACCTATTGTTGCACTGTATATTAGAATAAAAATGTCTTTATACAAGGTACACAAACTTTCATTATTAAATGAATGGATGGTGAAGGAAAAAGTGGGACAGCCATGCAGCAAAGTGATCGAAGAATTGGGGGCACGAGGCCGGTAGATCAGAGTGTACTTCGAAAGAAGAGAAAAATGGCAATTGGTGGCAGACATTGAAAGGTGCAGCGAGGGGAGAGGACAATGTCAATACCGCATCTCTGTCTGTCTCCAGGTCTAGGAGAAGACCACCATAAGAGACAGATAAATAATAATGAGTCAAATGGCAAATGATTTAAGTAAATTAGAAGAATGGCCATGAATGTGGCAGCTGCAGTTTAATGTAAAATAATGCACTTGGGGCATAAAAACTCCAAGGCAGAATATAGCATTGGGGACAATGTTCTGTCAGCAGACAACGGAAGAGAGGGACTTATTTCTGAGCGTTCAGGGTTGTTTAGCCAGGGGCATTAGTAGCAAGAAGAGAAAAGTGATTATGCCACTTTAAAAATCTCTGGTCAAACCTTATCTAGAGCAACTATCGGTAAGATATTGATGCATTGAAGAGAGTTCAGAGGAGGGCTAAGATATGTTATTATGTGTAGCTTGGAGGAAAGAAGTGAGAGGGGAGAGGCAATAGAAACATTCAAATACTCAGAGGGATTTAACCTCTTCGTGACAAAGGCTGATTTTACTTTTTGTACCCTTCGTGACAATGGCCGTTTTAACATTTCTGCGCTGCTCGTGTTTAGCTGTAATTTTCTTCTTTCCCGTTTACTGAACCCACACACATTAGATATTGTTTTTTTCAGGACAAGAAGGGCTTTCTTTAGATGACATTGTTTTGATTGTATCATATTATTTACTATTAAAAAAAGTATAAAATATGGTGAAAATTTTTGAAAAAAATGACTGTTTCTAACTTTTAGTTGAAAAATCTTTTACTCATCTATAAAAGGTAATAAAAAAACCTGCTAAATAGATTCTACTATTTGTACTGAGTTTAGAAATACCCAATGTTTTTGTTTTTTTTTGCTTTTTTCTGCACGTTATGGAGCAATAAGTACAGGTAGCGTTTTGCTATTTCAAAGCCATTTTTTCCAAATCTGGTAATTCTTCCCCCCATGTGCCATTTCGGGTATCTTTGAAGCCGGCCAATGCAATTTACCCCATCAAATCATATATTTTTGAAAACTAGACAGCCCAGGGTATTCCAAATGCTGGTATTTTAACCCTTTCCAAGCACTTATTCTACCATCAGCCTTTGTCAAACTTTATGGTAGTAATTTTTTTGCATTTGTTTTTTCACACACATTTTACTTTAGGTATGAATAAACAGGTTCTGGTATATGTCACTATCAAAAAACACCCTAATATGTGTTTAGCAACATCTCCTGAGTACAGCGATACCTCACATGAATGATTTTGCCTGGCTGTTTGGGGGCAAAAGGGCCACATTTGGGGCATGCACATTTTTTCAATGTTGAACTTTGGCATTTGGGGATCCACTGCCCATGCCCTATTTGGTACATCTTTGAGCTGGGCCATTTCAGTGTGCCCAATAAAGCTATATATTTTTGAAAACTAGACACCCCAGGGTATTTCAAATGCTAGTATTTTAACTCTTTCCATGCACCATATCTACCACCAGTCTTTGTCAAACTTTGTGATAGTCATTTTTTTCCATTTGTTTTGTCACACACATTTTACTTCAGGTATGAATTAAAAAGTTCTCGTATATGTCACTATCACAAAACACCCCAATATGTGTTCAGCAACAGCTCCTGAGCGCAGTGATACCCCACATGAATGATTTTGCCTGGCTGTTCGGGGGCAAAAGAGCCACATTTGGGACATGCACATTTTTCAATGTTGAACTTTGGCATTTGGGGATCCACTGCCCGTGCCCTATTTTGTACATCTTTGAGCCGGGCCATTTCAGTGTGCCCAACAAAACCATATATTTTGCAGTAGTATTTTTGTGTGTGTATTTTTCCCACACACACCTACTTTATGTATGAATTTACAGCTCCTGGTATATGCCGCTGTCACACGACACCCCAATATGTGTTCAGCAACATCTCCTGAGTACAGTGATACCCCACATGCATGGGTTTGTCATTTTTGGGGGGAACTAAAAGGCCACATTTGGTACGTGTGCATTTTTCTAATTGGAAATTAGATGTGTGGCCATCCTTCCCCCCGTGTTAATTGGGACCTTGTTGAACCCGGCCAATTCAATTTACCCCATCAAATCATACATTTTTTAAAAGTAGACACCCCATGGGCATTTAATATGCCAGTATTTTAACTCTTTCCATGCGAGAATTGTTTTAACCCCTTGATGACAATTGCCGGTCCGGGCACGTCACGGAAATTCATGTCGATAACGACAAATGACGTGCCAGGACCGGCACGTCATTAAACGGGTGCAGAAAGCGATCTATTTTCGCTTTCTGCACCGAAACGGCGTTGCTGTAATGCCTCGACCTCGAGGCATTCAGCAACGCCATTATCGGCACAAAGGGGCCATCTCTGGCCCCTCCCCGGGGCGTCAACATCCGCCATACTTTGTATGGCGGCGGACGCCCGTTTTAAAAGCGTTTAGGAGGCGATCAACGATCGCCTCCTAAACTTAAATGGTGTCGCTGGAATGCCTCGATCAGGAGGCATCCAGCGACACCAAACACTTACCTTTGGATGGGCTGTGACCGCTCCGGAGAGCGGTCACAGCCGCAGCTGCCGGTGATCTTCGCCATCTGCAAGATGGCGGCGGTCCGGGAAAATTCAATAAAGAAACAATAAAGTCTAAAAAGTTCGCTAGACGGTCTCCAGACCCTCTAGAGAACTCTGGCTCCACTTGCAGGTTGAATATAGGTACTGCATTCAACCATGCAAGTCAATGGAGCTCAGCTTTCTAATCACAGTGTGATTAGAAAAAATAAATTAAAAATAAAATAAAATTAATAATAATTAGAAAAAAAATAGTAAAAAAACAGTAAAATGTAAAAATAATTTCCCACTGATGTCACTATCAGGGGAACCTTCAAGTTGAAAAAAAATGTTAAAAAAATAAAAAAAAAAGGAAAAAAAAAAATATATATAAAAAATATATTTTTGTGAGCAAGTCCTAAAATTAGCATATTAGCTTAAAACAATTCTCGCATGGAAAGAGTTAAAATACTGGCATATTAAATGCCCATGGGGTGTCTACTTTTAAAAAATGTATGATTTGATGGGGTAAATTGAATTGGCCGGGTTCAACAAGGTCCCAATTAACACGGGGGGAAGGATGGCCACACATCTAATTTCCAATTAGAAAAATGCACACGTACCAAATGTGGCCTTTTAGTTCCCCCCAAAAATGACAAACCCATGCATGTGGGGTATCACTGTACTCAGGAGATGTTGCTGAACACATATTGGGGTGTCGTGTGACAGCGGCATATACCAGGAGCTTTAAATTCATACATAAAGTAGGTGTGTGTGGGAAAAATACACACACAAAAATACTACTGCAAACTTTAAAAAAATGCTGGTGGTAAAATGTGTGCATGCAAAGAGTTAAAATACCAGCATTTAAAATACCCTGGGGTGTCTAGTTTTCAAAAATATATGGTTTTGTTGGGCATACTGAAATGGCCCGGCTCAAAGATGTACCAAATAGGGCACGGGCAGTGGATCCCCAAATGCCAAAGTTCAACATTGAAAAATGTGCATGCCCCAAATGTGGCTCTTTTGCCCCCAAACAGCCAGGCAAAATCATTCATGTGGGGTATCACTGCGCTCAGGAGATGTTGCTGAACACATATCTAGTGTTTTGTGATAGTGACATATACGAGAACTTTTTAATTCATACCTGAAGTAAAATGTGTGTGACAAAACAAATGGAAAAAAATGACTATCACAAAGTTTGACAAAGACTGGTGGTAGATATGGTGCATGGAAAGAGTTAAAATACTAGCATTTGAAATACCCTGGGGTGTCTAGTTTTCAAAAATATATAGCTTTATTGGGCACACTGAAATGGCCCGGCTGAAAGATGTACCAAATAGGGCATGGGCAGTGGATCCCCAAATGCCAAAGTGCAACATTGAAAAATGTGCATGCCCCAAATGTGGCCCTTTTGCCCCCAAACAGCCAGGCAAAATCATTCATGTGAGGTATCGCTGTACTCAGGAGATGTTGCTAAACACATATTGGGGTGTTTTTTGATAGTGACATATACCAGAACCTGTTTATTTATACCTAAAGTAAAATGTGTGTGAAAAAACAAATGCAAAAAAATTACTACCATAAAGTTTGACAAAGGCTGATGGTAGAATAAGTGCTTGGAAAGGGTTAAAATACCAGCATTTGGAATACCCTGGGCTGTCTAGTTTTCAAAAATATATGACTTGATGGGGTAAATTGCATTGGCCAGCTTCAAAGATACCCGAAATGGCACATGGGGGGAAGAATTACCAGATTTGGAAAAAATGGCTTTGAAATAGCAAAACGCTACCTGTACTTATTGCTCCATAACGTGCAGAAAAAAGCAAAAAAACATAAAAACATTGGGTATTTCTAAACTCAGGACAAATAGTAGAATCTATTTAGCAGGTTTTTTTATTACCTTTTATAGATGAGTAAAAGATTTTTCAACTAAAAGTTAGAAACAGTCATTTTTTTCTAAATTTTCCCCATATTTTATACTTTTTTTAATAGTAAATAATACGATACAATCAAAACAATGTCATCTAAAGAAAGCCCTTCTTGTCCTGAAAAAAACAATATCTAATGTGTGTGGGTTCAGTAATTGGGAAAGAAGAAAATTACAGCTAAACACGAGCAGCGCAGAAATGTTAAAACGGCCATTGTCACGAAGGGTACAAAAAGTAAAATCAGCCTTTGTCACGAAGGGGTTAAGCTAATATGCTAATTTTAGGACTTGATCACAAATATATTTTTTTTTTTGCCTTTTTTTTTTATTTTTTTTACATTTTTTTTCAACTTGAAGGTTCCCCTGATAGTGACATCAGTGGGAAATTATTTTTACATTTTACTGGCTTTTTACTATTTTTTTTCTAATTATTATTAATTTTATTTTATTTTTAATTTATTTTTTCTAATCACACTGTGATTAGAAAGCTGAGCTCCATTGACTTGCATGGTTGAATGCAGTACCTATATTCAACCTGCAAGTGGAGCCAGAGTTCTCTAGTGGGTCTGGAGACCGTCTAGCGAACTTTTTAGACTTTATTGTTTTTCTTTATTGAATTTTCCCGGACCGCCGCCATCTTGCAGATGGCGAAGATCACCGGCAGCTGCGGCTGTGACCGCTCTCCGGAGCGGTCACAGTCCATCCCCAGGTAAGTGTTTGGTGTCGCTGGATGCCTCCTGATCGAGGCATTCCAGCGACACCATTTAAGTTTAGGAGGCGAAGTATGGCGGATGTTGACGCCCCGTGGAGGTGGCCCCTTTGTGCCGATAATGGCGTTGCTGAATGCCTCGAGGTCGAGGCATTACAGCAACGCCGTTTCGGTGCAGAAGGCGAAAATAGATCGGTGCCGGTGCCGGTCCTGGCACGTCATTTGTCGTTATCGACATGAATTTCCGTGACGTGCCCGGACCGGCAATTGTCATCAAGGGGTTAACAAAGTACAAGAGGCAAGCTTATTTAAAGGGAGGAACAATGTTAGAACAAGAGGTCATAGTCCAAACCTAGAGGATCAGAGGCTTAGAGGTAATGTAAGGAAGTTCTACTTTACTGAGAGAGTAGAAGATAAATTGAATAAGTTCCCAGCAGAAATGGTGGAGGCTAGCACAGTGAGGGAATTATGAAACATGCATGAGATTGAGGAATGGGGGACAGGCTGTCCACGTGGTCCAGGCTCTGCCCTTATGTACATTCTGCAAGAGCCCTGGTTCACAGAGAAGTGAACAAAGAAATAAGACACCTGGAGAAGTGGACAAAGAAGCAAGAGAAGAAGCAGAGCTACAGAAAAAGAGACAGGGGCACAAAAGCAGTTGTGGATAATATAGTTTTATTAATTAAACCATATCAAATGTCTGTGTCATATGATACTTTTAACACCTTCCAGACCTGAGTATTTAACATCTTAACGTCTGGCTCAGTACATAGTGATGGGAGTTATGCTGTACCACCGTCAATGTCTAGCTTAGTATATATTGATGGGAGTTATGCTGTACCAACGCCTGTGTCTAGCTTGCTAAATAATGATAGAAGTTGTGCTGTACCACTCTCTGGATCACTATAGAATGATAGTAGACATGTCTGGATCACTATATAATGATAGGAGCCATGCTGTATCACTATCAGTGGCTGGCTAAGTATATAGTGATGGGAGTTATGCTATAGAACAGTCTGTGTCTGGCTTGCTATATAATGATTGCAATCATGCTGTACCACCGTCTGTGTCTGGATCACTATATAATCATAGGAGCCATGCTCTACCATTGTCTGTGTCTGACTTGCTATATAATTATTGGAGTCATGCTGTACCACTGTCTGTGTCTGGCACACTATAATTATACAAAAAACAAAATACTGTCTGCGCTTCTCACCCTAATAAAGTTGGCAACAAATATATAAACATAATATAAATGAGAGGTTTAATTGCACCTCCCCCAACACATTAATAAGGTTTTGGTAGCAGTATAAACTGCTTTGTGTGCCCACTATGTAGGAGGTGAGAGTAGGTTCTCACCCTATTGAGAGTGTGCCTTGACGTGGCAGGTGAGCTTAATTATGCTTTGGCCAATTCATATAACCATAACCTCTCTCATTTATATTATGTTTATATATTTGTTGCCAACTTTATTAGGGTGAGAAGCGCAGACAGTATTATGTTTTTTGTATACATTGTACAGCCAACACACTGTTTTTGCAGCATGCTCACACTGTTTGGTAGGCCTCATATTATACATTTGTATTATTTGAGCCTGAGACTAGCTTAGCGCACCGACATTTTTTCTTTTCCCTGTTTACACTATATAATTATGACAGTCATGCTGTAGCGCCATCTGTGTCTAGCTTGCTGTATAATTATAGGAGTCATGCCGTACCACTGTCTGTGTCTGGCTCACTATATAATTTTGAGAGTCAAGCTGTACCACCATTTGCATCTGGCTTCCTATATAATGGCAATGCACTTGTGAAAGTAAGCGTCCCTGAATGACATTACTGTACTGTGCTGTGCTAGATCGGAGGATAGAGGTGTAACTCTGAATGAGCGAGTGACTAGAAAGCCTACTGCAAAAAAGGTTTTTCACTGAAACAACTGCATGGTGAACATCTGTCAGTGAATCAGATCTATCAATGGATAGATCCTGAAATCTTCCCAACTGTGGAAAAATTATTAAAATTGCTTTAACTATTCCCATGAGCAGTTGCAGTTGTGAGAGATCTTTTAGTGTGCTCAGGCAATTGGTTGAGATGTACAATGGGACAGTCTAGATGAAACATTCTCGCAATATTCTTTCAATAGGTAAACAGGTTCTCTAATTTGTTTATGAGGAAGATATCATTGATCGTTTTGGCCATAAACAAACAAGAAGACACGCACTAACATTTACTAGTTAAAAATGGTTAACAATTTGTTGCACTGTATATTTGTTCCACTTGTGCATTTTCTGAAATAGAATGCTTAAAAGGCAAGATTCTATAGATATTTTATAAATATGGAAATGGCAAAGGTATATTTTAAAGAGTTAAAATGCAAGTTCTAAAAAAATTAATAGATCAATAAACTGATATTCCAGTTGGTGACTTCCATTCAAAATTAATTATGGTGCCAACAAAATTGGCACAGGGATAATAAAACACTCTACAAGTCCACTTGGCATTATAAGACCACAGTGGCATTCTTATTCATTAGAGGCATTGCACTGTGCTTCACACTCTGTAAAGTGGAATACATATAAGGTTGAGAATAATGACTATTGTTTGGAATTTATTTATTTCGCCTGTGATTACTACTACCATTTAAGAAGTTATTAAAGTGATTCAGGTACTTGGCACCTCACCTTCTCAATAAATGCTATGTTTTTCAGACTGCAATTACAGTTATATGTCACATGATGAACATTACTCATGTAGAAGTAATGTAGATTTAAATCATCCTATATTTTCATTGGAGAGGCCGTGAATAAGACTCAGTAAACAGCTGGAATGTGATTCATTTTTACACAGTAGTCCTAACCAAGATTGTTTTTGAAGACAAGTGCTATTTATGCTCAATGTGAAATGTAAATGACAATGTATCTAACGCAGATTGTAACCTAAATCAACAGGACATCACTGAATATTGAATTATGTTGCTGAATATAGACTGTTTTTACAAATATACAATAGCACCATACTTTTGAGTAAGCACATGTATCTTTTTACTTATCTATCATTTATAATCTATCTCCTAAATATCTACTTTGGCTGTTCTCTACGGTTTCTATCTGTTTTGAGAATAGGCATCTCCATTTTCTAAACTAGCCCTTCGACTTTCTGCCTACGAGCCTTAACTAAATTCCATATTGTCATATTATTTCTTACCCCCCCCTGACATATTTTCCCTGTTCTTCTGAATTTAACAATGGTACCAGTATGTACAAAGGCAGCTGGATTACTTGCAGCCCATCTGAATAATTTGTCAACCCAACCAGCATGCCAAAGTCAGGCACCTGGGAGACTGCAAACTTTTTGGTTTCTGCAATCAGAGTAATAAATTACCATGTCTGTAGCAATGTCATCTACAACCACCTGTCCAGGCTTTCCTGTTGTTTTGTTTTGCCACCATATTTTATGCATACATTTGGTGCAATATTATGTGATTAAATACATTTTTAAATTTAAGACAGCTCTACAATTAGGGCAGTGTAATTGATATGAATATTACAGCTGCACAATATGCCACTATTTGTATGTAATAAAAATTACCACTTCTCTGCCTAGAACAGCAGATTACCTTTCCACTCAAATCGTGATTTTGCTTCGCATAAACTATGATGATATACAGCATATTTATAATATCAAGGGAAAAGGGGCACTAGGCAGGCCTGGACAGGTTATCCTGGTTAACCTACTCAGTATGGAATAATATAAACAAAAGGACAAAGGACGTGAGCTCCTGGATGTGTGCTCTTTTTCTATGCACAAAATTCAATGATGCTAAAGCCTGGCACACAATGTCAAATCCTGTAGCCCTTATATGGAAGTGTGTGCCAGGAGAGGCACAGACCTTATGCTTCAGCCACTAACACACCGAGGATGTGGCCTGTCCCATGAAAATAAAGTGAGAGGGCCTCATGAATGTTTTATTAGGGTCACGAAGTAAGGATGGTAAGTAGATTGGATGGAAAAAAAAGGGTTTGAAAAAAGGGGTGAACCTAGGGTTAGTAGTGCCGGTGTACAGTATTTGGCCAGCACTTGGTCCCCTAAATAGGACATGCTCTTAAACACACTATCACACACAAACACACACATAAACATGTTCTAAAACACACTCTAACACACTAACAGAATACATACACTCTAAAGCCACACCCACAATCTCTAATACAATACACTTACACACGCACTCTAACACCATACATTTACAAACACTCTCTAACACCCTAGACTAACACACACTCCAACACCATTAATACACACTTTCTAACATTATACACTCATCCTACCACACACATGCTAGCACCATACTCACACACATCTCACTCTCTTACTTATCTCATGCATAGAGGGGGGTTATGTTCAATGCCTGACATAGCATAACCCAAAGTAGTCATAACAACCCCTGCATTTGCAAGGCTTTGCAGGCATGACACTAGTGTAGTGAATTAATCATTTGTATTGGTTAACCCTTATGGGTATATATAGTTCAATATGTGTGACGTTGGCTGGATGATGCACCCAGGTGAAGTTCTTGTGAAAGTTGTGAGCATGGTTACAAGGGTCGTAACTCAATACAGTCTTCTGAAAAAAAAGAATATATAGTTTAACATGTGTGACCTTTACACGGGCCTGCACGTGCATAAAGGGGGAACATGGTGCTGACTTGGATGTACCCCAACCATGTTCTGCCCTATGTTAACAAGAAAAAGCATGCACCAGAGACAATGCTATTCTAGTATCATTGGAGTCAATCCATATATATATATTTTTATATATATATTTTTTTTAAATTCATCTCTGTAAACGTTTTACTACATTTTTCTTCCTTTTATTTAACACCAAAAAGCTTAATTTTCTATAATCCATGTAAATCCTGTAGTTTTGTTTTGATGCCTGAATCCTAATTATAGTGAGTATCTAAATTGCTAGCTGAAGATGAGTCATACTGGACAACAGCTCTACAGGCAAAGGACATATGCTTTTGTAATCCTTCAAAGCTATTGCTCATGTGAACTCATTGTCTACTAGTGTCTGTATCTGTATTCTGCGCTCTTTATTGCACACAATCTAAAAGCTTTGGGAAAAATGTAGTTCCAAGACTTGATTTTATTGAACAGGGTTACAGAGGGCAGCCCTAGGACTAGAAAATTGGAGCACAGTAAAACTCAGTTTGCAACATTTCTGTTGCTAGGTGCAAAACCCTGCTCTAAATGCAGTGTGATCACTCATCAACCAGGTACCAGAATAAGTCTATCCGGTTACCATGGTTTCATTGCAGAGACTGTGCCCTCTCAGAGAGGAAACAATTATGCTCAATTTGATATTCACTTCTTAAATCATTTTAATCAGCTAGAACAACACAGTACTGTTCTGATATGGTTAGGTTTACTGCCATGAGTTAATGGCAATATATATAGCATCCAACTCCTGGCACTTCGCTTTTAGCTCTGTTTTTGATGTAAATATTATTAATTACATTTATTATTTCAAGGTGAAATAAAATATCCCTAAACAAAAATATATAAAACAATGTATGCATTATACGCACTAGTGTGCTTAATGCTTATTACAGAACATACTGTACACAGGTTTCCTTCTGATTCAATTCCATTAAACCCATTTTTACTGATATTTGTAAATGTGTTAAATCAAAAATCCACAATAAATTGCGCTTTTGTCACGACACAGCGTACAGAGGAGACACCGAAGTCAGGTAGGACTGGCAAAGGATGGTCCAGAGGTCAGGATACCGGAGAGCAGGATCGTCGTAGGAATAGCCGAGGTCAGGATACCGGAGAGCAGGATCGTCGTAGGAATAGCCGAGGTCAGGATACCAGAGAGCAGCGGCTGCATCCGCTGTGCAGAAGCGGGGGGTCTCCTCCTTCTTCGCAGCGGCTGCATCTGCTGTGCAGAAGCGGGGGGTCTCCCCTTCTTCGCGGCGGCTGCGTCTGCTGTGCAGAAGCGGGGGGTCTCCCCCTTCTGCGCAGTGGCTGCGGCTATGGTTGCCGTGCTGAAGCGGGGGGGTCTCCCCCTACCTCGCGGCGGCTGCTGCTGCCGCTCAGAAGCGGGGGGTCTCCCTCTTCTTTGCGGCAGCTGCGGCTGCCGGACCGAAGCGGGGGGTCTCCCCCTACCTCGCGGCGGCTGCCGTTGCCGGCCGGGGGAACCGGAGGATCTCCCTGTTGGTAGCGTGACAGCTTTGTTGTATTCTTTCAATCCATGTTAAATATGCCCATTTTTCCATTAATTGTAAACAACTACATAAAATCGTGATTATTATATTATGAAAAGTATAATAAAAACTGGGCTGCCTTTTTTGGTGGTTGGCTTGTGTAGCTACACCCAGTTACTCTTAGGTCCTCAGTCTTGTATTAATTGTGCTGAGGCATGGTAGTACATTCTAGACTACCTTTGTTTGATTCAGTGCCTAACTTTAGTTTTCTAAACCCTCAATGTGACACATACAGTCTTTTGAAAAAGAACGTACACCTTCTTTAACTTTTATAGTTGTACATAATGAGGACATAATGACAACCAGTTCCTTACCATATGTACCTTCCTATATGTGTCTTGGTGCCGAGATGCTTTTATATTATATATGTTTTTATATGTATTTAAATCATAGTGTTTAACCCCTTCGTGACAAAGGCTGATTTAACTTTTTGTACCCTTCGTGACAATGGCCGTTTTAACATTTCTGCGCTGCTCGTGTTTAGCTGTAATTTTCTTCTTCCCCGTTTACTGAACCCACACACATTAGATATTGTTTTTTTCAGGACAAGAAGGGCTTTCTTTAGATGACATTGTTTTGATTGTATCATATTATTTACTATTAAAAAAAGTATAAAATATGGTGAAAAATTTAGAAAAAAATGACTGTTTCTAACTTTTAGTTGAAAAATCTTTTACTCATCTATAAAAGGTAATAAAAAAACCTGCTAAATAGATTCTACTATTTGTCCTGAGTTTAGAAATACCCAATGTTTTTAAGTTTTTTTGCTTTTTTCTGCACGTTATGGAGCAATAAGTACAGGTAGCGTTTTGCTATTTCAAAGCCATTTTTTCCAAATCTGGTAATTCTTCCCTCCATGTGCCATTTCGGGTATCTTTGAAGCCGGCCAATGCAATTTACCCCATCAAATAATATATTTTTGAAAACTAGACAGCCCAGGGTATTCCAAATGCTAGTATTTTAACCCTTTCCAAGCACTTATTCTACCATCAGCCTTTGTCAAACTTTATGGTAGTAATTTTTTTGCATTTGTTTTTTCACACACATTTTACTTTAGGTATGAATAAACAGGTTCTGGTATATGTCACTATCATAAAACACCCCAATATGTGTTTAGCAACATCTCCTGAGTACAGCGATACCTCACATGAATGATTTTGCCTGGCTGTTTGGGGGCAAAAGGGCCACATTTGGGGCATGCACATTTTTCAATTTGAACTTTGGCATTTGGGGATCCACTGCCCATGCCCTATTTGGTACATCTTTGAGCCGGCCATTTCAGTGTGCCCAATAAAGCTATATATTTTTGAAAACTAGACACCCCAGGGTATTTCAAATGCTAGTATTTTAACTCTTTCCATGCACCATATCTACCACCAGTCTTTGTCAAACTTTGTGGTAGTCATTTTTTTGCATTTGTTTTGTCACACACATTTTACTTCAGGTATGAATTAAAAAGTTCTCGTATATGTCACTATCACAAAACACCCCAATATGTGTTCAGCAACATCTCCTGAGCGCAGTCATACCACACATGAATTATTTTGCCTGGCTGTTTGGGGGCAAAAAGGCCACATTTGGGACATGCGCATTTTTCAATGTTGAACTTTGGCATCTGGGGATCCACTGCCCATGCCCTATTTGGTACATCTTTGAGCCGGGCCATTTCAGTGTGCCCAACAAAACCATATATTTTTGAAAACTAGACACTAGCAACGCCGTTTCGGTGCAGAAAGCGTAAATAGATCGCTTTCTGCACCCGTTTAATGACGTGCCGGTCCTGGCACGTCATTTGTCGTTATCAACTTGAATTTCCGTGACGTGCCCGGACCGGCAATTGTCATCAAGGGGTTAATAAAGATTTACTTTGTATATACCTTTTTTCCTTACGTGCTCTCTTTGCAATAGGTTTTGGTGTTTATTTTAGTAGATCACACTATATGCTGCTGGAGCCCAGCAGTATCACTTATGTACACTTATGCTTTGTTTATTCAGTTTGTCTTGTGAGTGTCTGTTTTCCCTTGTATAAGGAGAGTACGTTTTTATATACCTTTGTTGCCTTTGTGTGTGTTTCTCCACTAAGAACAGAATTTCTATACTCTTGATTATCAAGACTTGATTAATTACTGACAGCTTGTGAGTATCTTACTATTGCATTGAGGTTATTCAAGTCTCGTAAATACTACACTATATTTCTTTTCATTTTCCTACTTTCTGTTGTGTTTGTCTTGTCAGTTCCTTGTACCCTTGGGTTGAATATCTAACTGCATTTACACCATGGGAGTGGCAGCAGGAACAGTGGCGTAACAACCAGAGTCGCAGGGTGCAACCACGCTAGGTGGTCCAGGCAACCGCTGCAGCCCCTTCCGCCCCTTCAGCACTAGAGATGTAAGCAGATCCTTGCTGTGCAAGGGGAGCATCTTTAAAGGGGCAGATAAAGAAAAGCTGTGTTTCAGGTTAGGGGGTACAAGGAAGAGTATGTGTGTATGTATGTTAGAATAAGAATGTATGCATACGTGTGTGTAAGTGTTCAGGGGGGCAAAGATGGTGCATGCACACTGTTTAAGGGCAGATACAACCTGCTTGGGTGAAAATTTGGCACAGACTTGCTGTTTTGGGGGGCAAATGTGGTGCTGCGTCTTGCCATGGTTTCTAAGCACTCTCCTTTAGTTGAAGCCGATGACATGATGGAAATGTTGTATGGGTATGGAACAATAATAGACTCTCAGCATTGCATATACTGTATAATTGTGTGTATTAATGGAAATATGTTGGTATTTCTCGTTTTTACTTATCCGTTTTTTCTTGAGTTTTTTCATTTCTTACTTTGCAAGGCTATTTATTTTATTCTTCTGCCCCTCTACACATTTTACATTGTATGCCCCTCTCACCATTCCTTTATTTTATATGTGCATTTGTTTTTTTATTTATACGAACCTTTTCATTACCTTATATACCCCTGTACCCAATTCTTAACTTTGCATTACCCTCTCCCTATTCTTTTAGTTTGTATGCCCTGCACCCAATTTTATAACTTTGAATGTCCGCCTTACCAACTCATTGATTTGTATGACCAGTAGTGGGATTCAAATTTTTTGGTAACCACTTCCGAGCTTTCTTACTAAAAAATAAGAACCTCATACACACATACACAGACTCAGGCAGTCTCACACACACACACACAGAGGCTCAGGCAGCAGTGGCGTCGCTACAGGGGGCAAGGGGGGCAATTGCCCCCCCTAGGTTATTCCTTGCCCCCCCTGTTGCCCCCCCACCGAATTTCAAAACTGCCGACTGCCTACCGGGAAGCTGGGAGATTTCCCGGTGGACCGGCTGATCTGGGGACCGGTGGATCAATGATGCCTTTGACAGCTGCTACGCTGAGGCTCTTCATCCCGCCCCCCTTTAAGACGAGATGTGAAGCTTGTGGGTGGCGGGCTCACACGGTCATCGGAGCTCCTCGTGTGCGCTGAGTTCCGAGTGCAGAGCATGCAGGTTGAGCAAAGAAGTCAGCCGGGAAACGAAGAATCAATACGGTATTAGTAAAATGGTTGCTGGTGGGACTCTAATCAATGTGGAGTGAACATATATTAAATCTAAATAACATACTAAAGTAGGCTGGCTGGGCGGGCATAAGTGCGCAAGGTAGTGGGGGTAACAGTTAACAAGAGAGGGTTGAGTGGGGCATCATATATAAAGCAATACTAAAGGGATTCCTTGCTAGGGGCATAAACACAATTGTGTGGGGGCACAACTACACAATAGAGGCAACATACAAGTGTGTGGGAGAATTAAAGCATAATGGGGGGTTGGGAGGAGCATCACATAAATCAATACATAATTGGGGCATAAATAAACAATGTGGGGCTGACTGGATGGCACAAATATAAGGGCGTGTGACAGTGTGGGCATCAATAAACAAGTAGGGGCTGGCTGGTGGCATATCACATAAATCAATACTAAAGGGTGGCTGGCAGGGACATCAATACACAAGTGGATATCACGTGACTAAATGCATCCTGGTACTGTTGAGTAAAATTTTTCTGGAATTTTTTACTGGAAGCACTAAGTTATGTGACACAAAAGCAGGCACAGAAGATGGGGGGGAAAGCTTCTTAAAAGTTTGTTGTTTGTAATATGATCAGACCTTCAGTGTCAGACATGTAATATATGATCAACCAACTGCTTTGGTGGTAGATGACATGGGGTTCAAACTGGGCTGGGGGAAGGGGGTGGCTAGTGATGGGGATGGGTGGAACTGAGCCCAGCAGGTGCATGACCAGACCCAGAAAGGATGTGGTTGGGGAGAGGAACACCTTACCTAAACAGCCAACCAAAAGTTTCATATTCTCCCCCTGCTCCCCATATACATAGTGAGAAGGGAGGGAAAGGGGGGTAGATAGTCAGACAGGGGTAGAGGGGGTAGATAGTGAGAAAGGGGGTAGTAAGAATATTGAAATAAATAAAGAATGAGATAGAGAATAAATGAATTAATGTGTAGATAAACTCTGAATGAGGGAGAGAATGAATGAATTAATGTGTGGATGAATTGTCTGAATGAGGGAGAGTACTAATTAGTGTGTGGATGATTTGTCTGAATGAGGGAGAGAATAAACGATTATGTGAATGAAAGTGTGAATAAGTGAGTGAGTGACTGACTGTAAAAGTGTTTGTGTGTATCATAGATGTATAATTGTGGAAGGGCAAAGATGACACTAGCAGGATGTTTGAGCCTTGGGCACCAAGATGGTGCAGGTAGGGTGTTTATGGGACAAAGATGGCATAGGACGGACTGTTTGGGGACAAAGTCGACTTGTGCTGGGCTATTTGTGGACAAAGATGGCAAATCTTATGTGTGTTATCTGGGTGCTGGTCAGGTTCTATGTGGGCAGTGTAGACTTCAGGGCTGGCTTTGGGGTGTGCAACCTGTGATCTATGCCTGTAATTTAGGGGGTTTTTATGTGAATCCCAATTGAGCTATACCTGCAAAGCTGGGTTTTTATGTAATTCTATTGATGCATATCTGCTGTGCTATGTTTCCATACATTATTTATGTATACCTGCAAATACAGGATTTGTATGTCTGATTCTGTTTATTTGATATATACCTTCAGTGCTGAGATCACAAGTGAATTTCAATTGATCTATACATGCAAAGCTGGGTTTGTGTGTTAATGTGTTGATCTATACCTGCTATCGGCAGCAGGGTCTAATTATATATATATATATATATATATATATATCAGCAGCAGGGACTAATAATATATATCGGCAACTGGGGCTAATATATATATATATCAGCAGCATATAATATTTATATATATTGGCAGCAGGGTCTAATATTAATGAAACTGCCAGTTCAGCTGTAATTTTGAAATCATGTTTCAATCATAGTCTTTACTTCAAAGAGATAAGTACTCATTATGTAGTTAAAAATGCATGTCTAACGCGTATATGCGATGGGGCCATCACATAAATCAATAATAAAGGGAGGGGCTTGCTGGGGGCATTAATACAAATAGTGGTGGCTGGAGGCCGATCATACAAGGGTGTGGGGGCACCACATTAATCTATACTAAAAGGGTGCTGGCTGGGGCATCAATACACAAGGGGCAAAAACACTAAGGGAGATGTAAACGACAATGCAGTTTGAAAAATCCATCCTGTTGTAGATGACTGTGACGTAGTGTCCTGCTATTTGTGTGTTTTTGGTTATCAGTTTAGCAGAGCCTGTCCTGGGGTGTGTGTGTATAGGTGTTGGGGTGGAAGAGCCTGTCCTTGTGTGTGTATAGGTGTTGGTGTGGCAGAGCCTGTCCTGGTGTGTGTTTGGGTGTTGGTGTGGCAGAGCCTGTCCTGGTGTGTGTGTTCGGGGGTGTCAGTGTGGCAGAGCCATTACTTTTGGCAATATATATATATATATATATTATGTTTTTTCAGTGGTATGATTTAATGGTGGAAATTATTAATGCCCCACCCCCAGTTTGACTGGGGTATCTTGTGTGCCCCCCCTATATATTGTTTCTAGAGTCGCCACTGTCAGGCAGTCTCTCTCACACACACAGAGGCTCAGGCAGTCTCTCTCTCACACACACAGACTCAGACAGTCTCTCTCACACACACGGACTCAGGCAGTCTCACACACACACACGGACCCAGGCAGTCTCACTTACACACACACAGACTCAGGCAGTCTTTCTCACACACACACAGACTCAGGCAGTCACACGTATATAAGTAAAATTTACTGTAAAAAAGGCACTTTGAATAATTTCAAGCTGTTTAGCAAATATATACATGTATATATATATTAATATTTTTATACTATTAATAAAACATTTAAAGAGCCACTAAACTTTTTTTTTAAATCAACTGCATGTACATTAAGAAACAATTTGACTCAAATTGGTAAATGCTGTTTTCACCTTTTTTCAAAAAGTATATATATATTTAAAAATCTATGATGCCTCTTTTGATGTTTTATCAATTGCATTTGACACATAAAAAACCTCAATCTCAATCAATAATCTAAAAAGCACCAGTGCATACTTTTAATTACCATTAATGAATGCTAATTACCATTATAGTAATAACAAATATTATATATTTATAATATAAACAGTATATACATTTAACATTAATAATAAATGGTTTTTTTTATTAATAATAAATACATTTCAAAAAACATTAGCACATTTTTACCAGAGTAATACCAGAGTCACATAACAAAAAAACACAATCAATCTTAAAAGCACCAGTGCATACTTTTAATAACCATTAATTAATTAATGCTAACATATTGGTTCAATTAGAAGCCGCACCCTTAAAGGTTGGTGCTATTTTAAAGATACATTTATTTTTAAAGAAAAAATACACATTAGTGGAATGGTAAAACAGTATTTTCTCTAATGAACAGGAATACATGTATTTTAACATTTTTGGTATTATGTTGTTAGTCAGCAAAGGTTATATACAGACATTTGGAAAGCCAATAGCCATTTTAAGGTCCCCCCTTAATTCATAATGCACCTTACTTATAGATTTATCCCTCTAATATGCCACTCTGCCCCCCAGATATGCCACTCTTCTGCCCAGATATGCCACTCTACCCCCCCAGATATGCCTCTCTGCTCCCCAGAAATGCCACTCTGCTCCCGATATGCTTTATTCCCTCCCCAGATATGCTTTATTCCGTCCCCAGATATGACACTCTGCTCCCCAGATATGACACTCTGCTTCCCAGATATGCTTTATGCCCCCCCCTAGATATGCCTCTCTGCCCCCCTAGATATGCCTCTCTGCCCCCCTAGATATGACACTCTGCCTCCTGATATGCCACTCTGCTCCCCTAGATATGACACTCTGCCTCCTGATATGCCACTCTGCTCCCCTAGATATGCCACTCTGCTCCCCTAGATATGCCACTCTGCTCCCCTAGATATGCCACTCTGCACCCCTAGATATGCCACTCTGCTCCCCTAGATATGACACTCTGCCCCCCTAGATATGACACTCTGCTCCCCTAGATATGACACTCTGCCCCCCTAGATATGCCCCTGATATGCCACTTCCTGTTGGAGAAGATGTTGCTTGGTGTCTGAGAACGCCGATCAGCAGTATTCTCTTTGCTGCAGAGGAAGCCTTCAAGTTTTACGGTAACCGAAAAGATATCTTCTTAAACAGTATATATAGTTAAACACCCAAGACTTCTGCTGGCTCCAAAAATAGAAACTTCTGTTCTTAAGCATCCAGCCTAAGGAAATCAGCCTTTTATAACATTTTAATAAGCTATAACTGCACCACTCATCATTACAGAGACAATCAATCTCTTTCCCTTATTTACATTAAATTTAGCTATAGCTTCCATCTTCCTGGCCACTGTCTCATACGCTGCAGTTGGGATCAAACTAAAAAGAGGAAGACAGAGTTTCTCTGTCTTAAAAATAGTTTGCCTTACTAAATAGTAAAAAATGTAAATTAAAGATTAAAAAAAATGGACACAATATGGAAAAAAGTCTAAAAAAAAGATACCAAAAAAACTAAAAATATAACATAAAAAAAATCTACTTACCCAACCCAAAAGTTATAAAAATAATAATAAAAAACTGTAGTATTCTATGTACACAGACTGTCCCAGACTGGCACAATGCCTGTGCCTGACAATCTAGTGCCTGATGGTCTACTGCACTGGCCAACATTTATTGTTCATAACTCGGAGCTTGTTTTGTGAATTTACAAATTGACTTTTATTCTTGCTTGTTGACAGTTTGTAGAAGTGAATTTCATAGTGTTGGATTGTATTTTGAATGCCAGACCCATTTTCTTTCGAACCTGTCATATAACACCAAGCGTTATCTGCAGCTTGGAGTGTTACCATAGTAATCAAAGCCCACAGCTATTATATTGTTATACAAATAACTTCAAACAAACTCTGCAGATCCATTCTGCCAAACTGTTCTTAACAAATATTATTAAATTCAAAATATATATTGAGGGATATATTGTATATAGGATATATGTACCGTATATAACAATGATAAATCCACCTTTAAAAATATAGGCCAGGTGCTATAGTGCAGGAGCATTTTACTTCCTATTCATTAAAACCTTCTAGTCTTTTGGGGAATTTTTGTCCTGCAAAATAGTTTTTTTAAGGACCACTAGAACATTATACTAAAAAGTATTCCTTCCTATTTTGTATCGGCAGTGAAATCTCAAGACAAAAGCTCCATTGGAGCCTAATTCACTAACCCTAGCAGGGTGAACAGATAAGCCATTTCTCACTTCAGGGGTTAGTTGGTAAACCATAGTATGAATGAATGAATGAATGACTAATTTATTATTATTCAACACAAATGTTTGTGAAATGTCTCCTTTTTCCTTCCCCCATCATGTACTGAAATATTAAATATGAAGGTTTTGCGTGCAGGAGCACAAGCAGGTCTGTGCCGGAAGAGGGTTACAGGGTGACATGGTGACAACTGGGGGGGGGTTAGAAAATGCCGATGTCTGTCCCCAGTGAAGGACACCAGCAATGTGATTTTCCAGGGGGCTAGTGCTGGTGCAAGGATTTTTGCCACCTTAGTAAAAACCTCATTTTGCCACCCCTTGGCTTCACTCCTTGTATCCTGCCCCTTTTTCTTCCACTCATTTATACCCCACTTGCACTAGATTTGAAAAAAAATAACTTGGGGCAGAGTCATGAGTCAGTCCCCTCACGTTTAGTCGAGAAACTTGGAAGACCATATATATAAAAGCAGCTACCTGGCACACACACACATATATATACATACACAATGTAAGCATGGATGTGTACTTGTGTGTGTGTTTGAGCATGGAAGTGTACGTGTGTGTGTGTGTGTGTGTGTGTGTGTGAGCATGGATGTGTAAGTTGGGTGAGATGGAGCATGTGTTTGTGAGTATGAGTAAGTGTGTGTAATGTGTGCGTTTACATATGTTATATGTTAGAAGGGGGGGCAAAGAAGGCACAGACCAGTTGTGTGAGGGCAATGATGGCACAGACTAGCTGTTGAAGTTGGGGGGCCTGGGGGGGTTTTCACACCAGGGCCCCGTTTTTTCTAGTTACGCCCCTGGTACAATCGATATTATACCCTGCCCCATAGTCCTGAATTATGGGAATTTGGCAGGTGAGGAACACCCACCCCTGAATGACATACCTTTTGAGTTGTATACATATATTTTCTATTTTTTTTATATATATATATATCGCTTGCTCTAAACGTATCACTTTGCTTTGTAACAAGTGGTGTCAAAATGTTTCTTTTCTCATGAACTGCAGATTTTTTCCTCTGAATTCATCTAGTGAAATGCAATAAACCACTAGACAGCCACAAGCACACTAATACCATTATGTTTCATCACAAATCCCTGTTTGCTCTATAAACAGTTAAGCGATAACATTGTGGTTAGTTTAGTAGATTTTGTATTTTGATTAAACAAATAAAACACTCGTCACCATCTGTTAGTTGCTGAGAAATAACTTTTTTATCATTCTATTTAAGTAATGCACTGACAATTTCACATCTTTTTAACGTCCTGGTAATTATCTTAACCTTTGAACCCTGACTTGACAGTTCTTTATTATATATTTATTTCGCATTTAATAAACAATGATCAGTTTCAAAATGTACATATTTGTGTATTTTAGTTTAAAGCTTGGTCTCAAAAATGTATGTTTAAAGTAAAAACTTTTTAAAATTATCATAGGGTAGGGTTATTACATAAAAAGTGCATATCATTATATACTTTACCCTATTTAATTATAATCTGTAGCTAACAATTTCTGGGCACATTCCTCGGTATGCAATCAAATCATAACAAAATATTGCACACCGAGGAATGTATTTCTTCTCATGTTCATCTTGTTCTACAGAGCAATTAAATATCCTAGTTCATACGTCCAAACATTTCAATTGGCCGAACAGGGACATTTGTTTCAGGAATTGTGGTTAGAGATGAGCAGGCCTGTACCCACTTTTTAAAAATGTTATGGTTTATCTAATGCTACCTATTTATGTGAGCAAGAAATGCATTTAGAAGAATAATGTATTATTTCATACAGTGTAATCTATAAACACATCTTCTTGTAATTCTAGATGACCTGTTGGCTATATGTGTAATTACAATTAGTACCAAAAAAAGGATTCAGGCAGTAAGCCAAAATGTTTAAATTGAAGCAGCTTGATGGGCAACCTCCCTTGGATTTTGTACACATTATAGAGACCTTTATGGAAGAAGAACAAAGTCATTCATTTCCATCAACCATTCTGGGCATCTATGAAACAAAGGACACTGAAAAAATACTTGGCAGGTATACAGTATACGGTAAAGGGATTTAGAAAATAAAGATTTAATCAATGCTTTTTCAAACTTTGAGTAGGAAGTCATATGCCTATTTTATATTCATAAGAAAAATTGCACAGCATTTGAAGAGATGATACTGAGTGCAAAGGACATTTAGCTACATAGAGTTATCAGAGTAAGTATATTGTATAGTAATAAAAATTGGGTTGTATTACAGAAAGATAGCATTTTCTGTTGTTGACAAGTTCTGTTCAATTAAATAATAATAGCATGTTAATGCAATACAAGGTACAATTGCCTTGCATCCTTTATGTTGTCAGTAAACTGAGCTCAAGTGGAAACCAAAATTATTGGCAAAATCAAGATCCCCTGTTCTCCTATGTTTCACTAAATGATCATTTCCTTCTTGTTCAAGAACATAGTGTTAGTTTTAAGAGCACATTCACTGAACATGATTAATAATGTTAAAAATGAAGGCCTTACAAAAGAAATAGTTTTACAGACTTTTGTTGTCACATACGCTTCTTATTAGTACTGTGAAAGGGAATACAAGGTAAGTATTAACTTGGTTATATTTTATGTATGCAGATACATATTGGTGATTTATCCAATAAAAAGGGTTTGCGCCCCAAGATAGAATACCAAGGACTTCAACAACGCCAATAGTGTGGAGACCCAGGTAGAGGCAAATGCGGTATGAACTGAGTGTTGTAGAGTAGCAAAGCAGTGCTGGAGGGCTAGATACCTGCAGATAGATAGATATACAGAACAGGTAGCCCCAGGATGGCAGGCTGGGTACAATTGACAGTTAAAAGAAAAAATGTCGGTGCGCTAAGCTAGTCACAGGCTCAAATAATACAAATGTATAATACGAGGCCTACCAAACAGGTGTAAGCATGCTGCAAAAACAGTGTATTGGCTGTACAATGTATACAAAAAACAAAAACTGTCTGCGCTTATACATTTGTATTATTTGAGCCTGTGACTAGCTTAGCGCACCGACATTTTTTCTTTTCCCTGTTTGCACATATTTGAGGTTGTTGGCTCCTCATTAGTCTGGTTGCAGCTTGCTGTCCAGGGGTTAATAGGGAGGAGGTTTAATTGCACCTCCCCCAACACATTAATAAGGTTTTGGTAGCAGTATAAACTGCTTTGTGTGCCCACTATGTAGGAGGTGAGCGTAGGTTCTCACCCTATTGAGAGTATGCCTTGACGTGGCGGGTGAGCTTAATTATGCTTTGGCCAATTCATATAACCAAAACCTCTCATTTATATTATGTTTATATATTTGTTGCCAACTTTATTAGGGTAAGAAGCGCAGACAGTTTTTGTTTTTTGTATACAATTGACAGTTAGACAGCCGATGCCTGGTTCTGTACACTAAGTGTGCAGTCAGAGGTAGCCAAGGTCGGTACATTGAGCTGTAGTCACGGATAGTGAGGTACAGTACACAGAGCAGATAAGCAAGATACAAAAACACTAGGCAGTAAGTAGTTAAACAGTCCAGGAGTCATACACAGCTTCAGGATTAAGATTTGCCAGGAAACAGAGGACTACGGTATACAGCAGTTCCGGTATACGGTATACAGCAGGTATTTCCGCTTCCTGCCACATGTCACGGATTTGCGCCCTACTGCGTGTCATGGAGGCTCCTGTAGTATTGCAGACCACCCAACATGACTGCGCAGGAGATGCTGTTGGGTCACCGCCCGAACGGAGACCTCGCTCTGGCTGCTGCAAGTGGGTCTCCAATACGTGAAACACACTAGATTACACAAGAGGCAACCAGCAGGAAGTAGTTCCCAAAATAGCAGATAATATGCAGTCTGAATTCATTTGGGCAATACATTATATCCATTTGCTGATTTAGTCGCAAACAATTTACAAATCATGTGCATATGTTGGCTAAAGCATGATACAAGGTAAGGACATTTTCACATGTTACAATGTTAGATTAGAGGTCAAGCTGTGACATTACACAAGGTGTGTGTCAGGACCCATGGTAGAGCCTGGTGTTGTGAGAGGGAGGCCCGTTTCACAGAAAGTTCACAGTAGTAGGCAGTCAGCATAAAAAAAACCATAAGTGCAAGCCATGTCTGCAGGTCTGTGTTCGGGCCTGGTCCAATGGTACAGGTGACGAGGCAGATTCAGATGGGAAGCACACATGGGACAGGGATAAAGGCAAGCATAGAACAAAAACAAAGATCCAAAAGAAACATACTTTCTAGCTCTATGATCTTACACTAATGTAAATGTGAAGATTTAGTTGATCATATTGGCCAGCTTCCCACCACTTTGCTGTACTTTACATTTGGCAAGTCCTAACACTAGCCATAAACTAAAAAACAGAACCCAAAACGAAAACAGGAGAAACAAAACCAATATGCTTATCAATTAGAGACCAAAAGAATCAAAAGTGGGCTGATAATGATCAGATCCTTCCTGGCCAATAGGAGTATTGTGTCAGCCATTGGATGACCCTACCCTAGGAAGAGAGGGGGGTCATCTAAGGTAATAACAAGATCCTCGTGTTACTCCTTACACTAACCCCTAACCTAACACGTAGATATTCTCACTAAGCTTTTATGTTAGTTATTTGCGTACTAGTTGTTCTCTAGACACTAGAACACATTTGAAAAAACAGCCCTATACCTAGGGAATTAAAGACACCAAAAACAACATAAAATGCCCTCAAACCCAGCAAAGGAGAGAAAGAAGCCATTAAAAAAGTGCCCCGAAACGCAGGGAAAGTGGATACACCAAAAACAATTAAAAATTGCCCCAAGAAATTATGACAAATTCTGATGGGACCCCATTTCAAGACCTCCAGATGCAGTTTAGACTCCTCTGCTCTGAGCGAGTCACGTTAACGAGGACTCATGGGGTATGTTTGTGCTGGGGAGGGGGGCACTGTTGCATTTCTGGGGAGGCTCCTTACCTGCCTGCCCAGTCACTTCTTATGTCTAAGTAACCCTGTGCTCATTGGGGGGCACAGGGTGACCGAGAAACCCTGTCTGGTCTGCCAGAACCAGACTGGCTATGGACTAGCCGGCTATGGGGGCTCTACAATCCAGGAAACGTTCGATGCGCCTGACCTGGACGTAGCTCCAAATTCATGGAACTATGCGTTGGCTAGGAACTGCGGCGATGCCTGCTGACAATTGGAACATGGTCGCTACGGATGCCCTTTGGCCCACCTCATCGTTCTTTTGAGGATCCGTGGTGGGCAACACTCGGTGGTGGTTACAGAGAGGGAGCTCGTTGGGGAACCCTGGTTTTATTACCAATCTTTAGGATAGAGGTTTACCCAGCCGCGGCTATGGATCATAACATCTTTGGACCCTGAACTCTCCATTGGTATCGCGGGATTGACGCCGCTCCCTCAGGATCACTCCAAAATAGTGACTCTGTCGAGTGGGCATTGCTGGCTATTGAACTGTATGGTGACGCTGGGCTGTCAGGTGGTTGATGGAGTCATACCTTTAATCCTATAATGTTTGCTGTATATATATATATGTGTGCTGTCCTCAATAAAGAGAGTTTTGTTTTACCCCTACACTAAGTCTCGGCTAGTTCTTGGGGAAATATGAAGGGTTAATCCCTTGAGCAATTAAGCTTTCAGCGGCAAGGAAGATCCCTACGGCGGAGCTCCGTCACAGAGCGTTATACATACATTTTTCTTAGGAGCATTCTAAAGACATTGGTTACGCACTTACACTCCAATATGCATCACAAACTACTTACCTACCTGCAAACTCCTTTCTTTATAAAACACGGTATTTTAGTATGCTACAAAGCTCTTGTAACACAAAACTGTCCTGACAAGTTACCATGTATAAAACAATAGGAACAGGAACTCAATACAGGATTTTTGGAACAAGCTTGGACAAAAGCCATTATTAATTGTGTGGGGGGTTTTGGACCCCCACACAAAGCAACCACTTTAAAAGGGACCGGAAGGCATAGAGCTTACACGACAGTGGTGGTAGTGTGATGGTTTGGGGCTGTTTTGCAACTTTAGGATCTGAGCATGAATTATGCCACAAAATCCTGAAGGAGATCCTGACCTAAAGCTCAAGCGCAGTTGATTTATGAAGGTGCATTGAGTATTTACTCATGTTGTTTTTGTCTTATATGAAAATTAGTAAGCAAAAATAGAAGAAGTCTGGAAGGGGCAAATACTTGTTTACAGCACTGTAAGTTGCCATATCTCTATAATAAGACGGACTTAGGTAACTGAGTAACACAGAATGTCACTGCATTGTTTTCAAACGGATCAGTTACAGCCTCTTTAAGCTTACCTTCAAAGTAAAATACATACACTGTTGAATATACTGTAATTGATTGATAACCAATGTCATGCACTAGAGGACATTTTACTGCCATTTTGCCCTTATGGGGTTGAGCCAACTTAATGGCATTATACCGCGATTTGCTGTTTATGATAAAAATAATTTGGTTGTTAGTACATACCATGTGTTGTTGCAAATATCAGGTAATCTAAATGATACAACACTTGTAGCCAGCAACACTGTTGTTTACAGTAGCATGGAAACCATGTCGATTTGTCACCCTCAAGTTAGAATATATTTGTCCCAACCCATATTTAATCATGGACAATTGTATGCCATTTTTTCTAGAGCTACAACTGAAAAGGCAGTCAAGGTAAAAATTCAGCATACTCACAATAAGGTTTGCTTGGTACTCTAAAAAAACAAAAACATTTATAACCTAAATTTTGTTTACAAAAAGGTTTTTGTTCATAATCCTGTCTACTGTGTCTGCTTTATTAGTTAGTCCTCATTTATGGGATATCCTGCATAGTACTGATAAGTTAGAGAATAACTAATAATAACTTTTTTTTTCATACATCTCAACCTTAAAATATCTTCTTCCATAATATGTGTAATAATATCCAGAGATGATAAGATGGAATGTAGAAGAGTTTTGATATGGCTACGGATTCTCGGCGATCCCTGCGGAAAACATTTCATCACCTTCAGAGACTGTGTATGCACAAAGTACCATCTGCAATGGTTTGTTTACTGTTATGATGCTCATTACTACTGAAACAGAGTACAACGCTTAAAAACACATATGCTTTTTTAGAGATAGTTTAGATGTATGGTTTAATTTCATGTTTCAGTAATATTTTTACTAATATTTTCTATTTTTAGAATGTGTATATGATATCAAGATCAATACATGCATCTATTCACTGCAATGTTGAGTGGTCAGCAGAGTTAAGGGTTAACTAGACAAATTACTTGACTAAAGGTGCATGCTAACATTCAAATAATTTATTAACATACAATTTTAATAAGTTTGCAAGGGCCTGTCACTTTCACTTTTGTAGGTGACAGCATATACATTGATCGACAACTACAGCTTACATGTCCTCGTCTAGGACTTGTAAAATTATATAATCCCTACCCCCTCCCACAGGAAATATGGTAATACTTCCTTAGGCCTTCCTGCTAGTGAAAGCAAGCTACAAGACAGGAAGCGACTCCAGTTTTCAGAATAAATGTGCTGCTCCTTGGAAAAAAGTCTAAAAAAGAACTGTACCACGAGTTACAATACAGCAGCCA
The DNA here is from genome assembly GCA_029215755.1 of Spea hammondii. Classification (NCBI taxonomy): domain Eukaryota; kingdom Metazoa; phylum Chordata; class Amphibia; order Anura; family Pelobatidae; genus Spea; species Spea hammondii. Next base: position 74,465,202 of record JARDYJ010000003.1, on the reverse strand, counting down.
GAATAAAAGAACACACTTTATTGGGACTGGGCATGGTTTATAAAGCCACATTGCCAGAGAAGTTGCGTTAACACATAACACAGTGGAAATTGATTAAATAGACAGCAAAGGCACCAGTCTAATTTCACCCAACAAACAACAATGTTGAATGCAATGTTGAATACACAACAGTGATAAGGGGTTATGTCTGCGGAGATGTGGATAAAGAAAGAAGATACCAGATTAAGGTTTGAAGATAGAATAGAGAAGACAAGGGAGAAGATAAAAGAAGTTGTCGGCAGAAGCGGAAGTGGTTGGCAGAGAAGAATGAGAGAGTGAGTGGCAATGTGAGAGAGTGAGTGAAAGTGAATTTGGGCACCGGACAATGAATTCCGTTCCCGAATTACACTTTTCGGACAAACCGAATGGGCAGGGGACAAAATTAGTTGCCCGAAAACGAATGGGCCAAAAACGAACCGAAAAGGTTGTCCGAATCGTTTTAGCACATTTGCACAACTGTCCATGCTGTTGTACCTACCTGTCCGGCCGGGGTCCCACGGCGTTCCTCGCGCACGTCCTCCTCATGTACTGACGTGCGCTCAGCACGCAAACGAGGGGGCGTGCGTATCGAGCAGGCACGCCTCCCAGCCACTGACAGCCTTGATCGGGCTGCCGCAGCATATCAGCAGCAATCGGAGAGACGATCCGCCGCTACATGCTTGCGGCGCCCGACCAGTACCTCTTCTGCCTGTGTGGCGCTTCCGCGTCGCTCGCGGCGGCAACACAAGCAGAGAGGACTTGGTGGTTGAGCCGCCGCAGGCATGTCGGCGGCGATCGAGTGTTCGATCGCAGCTGCATGTCCACGGGGGCTGTTACATTACCTCCCCTGCTTCCGCGTCATTTGCGGAGGTAACACAGGCAGGAGGTTTTGTTGTTTGGTTGCCATTGCGACGACGCTATTATTGCGTCGGTCGCGATGACGTCATCTTACCTGCTCTCCCGCCATTGGCTCTATTTAAACTTCCTGGTCCTATGTTTCCTTGCCCGCTCAACGAGTCCATATATTTGTTCTCAGGGTGTTTGTTTCTCTTGTGCCTTCATATTGATTTTCACGTGTACCAGACCTCGGCTTTCGTTCTTCTGACCTTGATCCTGTGCTGCCCGTCCCGACCTCGGCTATTGTTCTTTGACTTCGCTCCTGTGCTGCCTGCCCCGATCCCGGCTTGTTTATCGGATATTCTCGCCATTCCTGCATTGTGGGTCCATCACCTGTGGTGCCTGATCCGACGTAACACATGCACCATTGTTTGGTAGGATAGGAATAGAGGAATGGTGGGGAAGAAAGGTAACATTTTGTATATAACTGCTGTATCTTGTAGCCTTTCAGTTTACCCAATTTAGGGGGAAAAGATTGTAAAGACACTTTAAAAAACCTGAAGATCACAGGTTTCTAACTGTTTAATATCGTGGTCCACAACTGAACACATTTACTTTAGGAAAAACAGTGGCATATAATATTAGATTTAAATAAATAACTTGGTATTTTTATTTACATGATAGTTCATAAAAAAAATCTTAGCCTCTCCATAAATCCCTGGTGGAAAGCCTTCCCAGAAGAGTGGAAGCTGTTATAGGGCAAAGGGGGATCAACGTTTTATTAATGTCTATGTATTTAGAATGCAATGTCATAAAAGTTGTTGTTGTCCATATAGTGGAATTTGACATACTGCAAGTTGGGCTGAGGTAAGCCAAGACCTGACTATATACTATATAGCAACATTAGAAATTAAATCTACAATGTCACAATTGCCTAGCTTCATAAGGAGCTGAATTGGTACTTAGACTCAAGCAAACACTACAGGAGAGGTGCCACAGAGGACCATTTAACATATATTGTAGTATTTACAGATTAGTTGAATTGGGACTATTCATGTTATGGCCCTGAATTGTTACTTATTTATCTTGTAAACCTTGTAAAATCTTGTAAAAAAAAAGGAAAGAGAAGGTCAATGAAAAAATATCTTTTAAGCATCAACTACAATGTTGTACACAGTCAGGCCTGGACTGGCCATTCGGCACACCAGGCAGATATCCGGTGGCCAACAGCACCACATACTCACCATACTTCTGCTCCACCAGCTGCCAGCGGTAACCTATGTCATTAGGCAGCAATTGGTCTTAAAAGTGGCACGGCTGCCTTGACATTGCAAGTCCGGCCCGGTATACAGTAATCAATGCTACTGAATAAATCATCATGTATGTCATTCCATTGAACTTTCTTTATCAGCAGATCTGGAAGTTGTCATGTAATTTTTTGGGGGATGTTTCCTACTTAAATTGGACCTTTCACCCAAAAGCATGCAGATGTAGGTTAGTAAACATCTGACTGAAGCTTTATTACTTTTTAATGAGCTTTGATGGTAAATTCAATTACTCAGTCTGAAAAATTATCAGTAGGGAAAAGTAGAACATTTCCCTTTTTGCCCATGTGTTGTAGATAGTTCTGACATGAAAAGGGCTGGCAAGAATGGCAATCGCCTTCTTGGCTTCTCCGATTGGGTGGCTGCCTGTAGAATCTTTATTTTACATGCAATTTCCTGTACAGCTACTTCTCGTAGCGCCTGGGGAAACAGATATTTTAGCTAGAGTTTAAGGAGACTAGATCCATTCTGTGGCTCCTTTATATATACCGTATTTGCTTGATTATAAGACGACCCTGATTATAAGACGACCCCCCAAATCTGAATATTAATTTAGGAAAAAAAGAAAAAGCCTGAATATAAGACGACCCTATAGGAAAAAAGTTTTACCAGTAAATGTAAATTCATGTAAACAATTTTTTTTAATAAAAGCTACGATTGAGAACAATATTTTGGTTTTATTTCCTTCTATTATTCACATCTGCCCCAGAAATGCCTTATACCTCCTATATGCCACTGTGCCCCATGATATGCCTTTTAACCCTATAAATGCCACTCTGCCTCCAGAAATGCCTTATACCCCTATATGTCACTCTGGCATTAAGGGGGTTAAAAGGCATATTATGGGGCAGAGTGGCATATAGGGAGGTTTAAGGCATTTCAGGAGGCAGAGTGGTGTATAGAGAGTTAAAAAGGCATTTCTGGAGGCAGAGTGGCATTAAGGGGGTTAAAAGGCATTTCATAGAACACTCTGCCTCCAGAAATGCCTTATGCCCCCCATTTAACCCCCCCCAAACTTACCGGTGCTTCTGACTCCCCTGTCATGCAGCCGGGTCAGCGTGTAGATGTCTTAAACCTCGTCTTATAATTGAGCAAATACTATATATATATATTTGATGTACTACATGAGTTGTCTACTAAATGTGATTTTATAACTGGAGCCCTAGGCTGAATGTTGCCAACCCTGCTAACTTATTACGTAAGTTGTTGACTCTCCCAGGTGAATGAATAACCATACTTCCAACTGTATTACATCACCAATTTAACAGAGGCCAGCTTCCCAGCAAATATGTTTAAAAGTGAATTTTAAATCTATCCCTTAGACCCCTGAAAATACCACACTTGCTTGAATTCAGCCTGATTCTGGGTTTTTTTAACTCTCGATCTGTCACCATTAGTTTTATGGTGAATACATTTGGTGAGACATTCAGATCAATGATGTATTCCATTCAAATATGTTGTCACAAAGATCCGATGTTGCTATTTACCATTATGGGTAATCAGTGGATTTCTAAAGCCAGAACTCAGAAGTTGCTACTCAGTATTGAGTGAACCTGATGTATTGGCCATGCAAATACACCCTAAAAGTGCAGCCAAGACTCAGTAATGTAGGTGCCAGGTTAGTTTGACTTAGCATATTGTCATTGTGCAAACTGAGTACATTTACATCTAATGCATTTCTTTCTTATGTTTTTTTCAGACATTGGTGCACATCATGAGTCTGACAAGTGTATCAAATTTAATTCATGAGCCCAGCGATGTATTCTGACATATTCTGACCTGCTCTCATTGCCGATCAGGCCACCTCGATGTGTTGTTGATGAGCCGATCACATGGAAAATCTCCTTAACAGGCCCGTTTACACTGTGGAGGCCTGTGCCGAATTGCCACATGAGACGCCCTATCCGTGTGCTCTGTAGTTAGGATGGTGGCTGAGGAAGGGGCAGGAATACCAGTAATCAACTATTAACAAACTATACATATATATATAATAATTATATTTATAATTATATTTATATAATTATAAGATGACCCCCCAAAATTTGAATATTAATTTAAGAAAAAAAGAAAAAGTCTGAATACAAGACTACCCTATAAGGAAAATATTTTACTAGTAAATATTAATTCACATGTAAACTATTTTTCATATTTAATAAAAACGATTAATTTCCTTTTATTTGCCAACCTGCCCTCCAGTTATGCACACCTGCCCCCAGATATGCCTTATACCTGCGTATATGCCAGTATGCCTCATGATATGCCTTTTAACCCCCATTATACCACTCTGCTCCCCCTCAGAAATACCTTTTAACCCCCTATATACCACTCTGCCTACAGGAATGCCTTATATCCCCCCCATTTGTCACTCTGCCCGCCCCCCAACTTACCAATGCTTCCCCAGACTCGTCCCTCATACTTCAAACTCCCTGGTGTCTAGTGGGGCCAGCAGGTGGATGTCTACGCAATGCGCGTAGACAACCTCTGCTGCCCATTAGTTCTGCTGGGGCATCTATAACGAAGCACCGGCGTGACGTGACCTACCGGTACTAAGTCATAGAAGCCAGCAGCGGAGGTTACTAGAGAGGAGGATCCTGGTCCCCTGCAGCAATGCGGGTGATCTGTGTCTTAGTCTTAAAGTCAGACCTTTTTTTTGAGGTCTGATTATAAGACGGCCTCGAATATAAGATGATGGGTGTTTTTCAGAGCATTATATATAAATATATATATAAAAATGAACAATACTCCCACTGTCTCTCTGTGCCATATGTTACCACCTTTTTTTTTATGACTCTTTGATAAATAGCTAACCGGCACACATCTGAATAAAGCATCCATATATAATCCATACCTCCTAACATGTGACCAAAGAGGGACAGCTTTGGTTCAGGGGGCGTGACAGGGGTGGAGCTTCACTGAGCTTGTTATGTGACTTTGTGACCTATTAGATATTAAGTTATTTATGTAACCAAGTAAGGCACTTAAAAGAACTCTATTTACTTTATAAACACACTTCTGCTGTTTGTATACACATTATTGTAACTTTCAAGGCACTAGAAGACTGGGATAAACAGGGGAGGAAAAGAGATGGGGATTTAGGGAAAAAAGGAGCACTTGGGGTGTATGGTAATCTACGTTGTTGTAACATTTCACAGTGTAAGTTTGATATTATAGGGCAGAGCAGTTGTTCTTTTTGATATGTTGTACTCTGCATTCTGTCTGCTTCTCCCCAGAGCCTGTGTTTTGTCTCACAGCCCAAAAGGTGCAGCTCCAGCCACAAAGGGCAGCGCATACAGCCGTGATCAGCAGGGCTTCCCGTTCTGTTACAAAGTAAAGCAACCAATCGGACTGAGTGGGTGTGGATAGCAATGGAGGGAGGCAATGCCTATAGCCTGAATGCAGCTGCAGCTTGGGAGGTCCTTCGTCCCTTAGCTGCTTTCTTTCCTCTTGTGTTCCTTTGCTAAGCATGGACCTATTTCCCCCCTTGTTATGTTACAGCTGCCGTGTGATACTTGACACGCATGCGTGGGGCACTGTCTAAAAATGGACATCTAATTCATTGCAGTGTAGTGGGGAGGACTGATGTGTGCCGGTGTTATCCTTCCGCTTGGGTTGATGCTGAGAGGAGAGTGCAGCTTACAGATCGGTATGAAGAGGCTGCTGCAGCTGCACAGGGAAGGCTGTGGGGTCGGCAGTTAGTGCCCCCGGTCTGTTCGAGCCTGCTTTTCGTGGACAATATGGATCTGTAGGAGCCGATGCCCCAGGTTAGTGTCTCCTCCTCAGCGGTAGCATGTAGCATTCCCACTCCATGATAACGGGAGACCCAGCTCTCTTCATACATCCTGACGCCCTCTTTTTAACCCTTAACGGTGTATATGCGGTGTCTATGAAATGTGGGCCACCACGCACAGTGACCCACTTACTGTGCACAGCTGAACACCTTTCACTCTCCTTGCTACTTGATTCTTGTTTATTGTGCATAGATACAGACATCCGTGGCCATCTATACCTTTTATATCTACAGAGCCATAAGAAACATTTGATCAAATAGTGTTATTGGTGCCATCAGAGGAGGACCTAAGGGGGTAGATGAGAGGGGCAGCTGGCCAGAGAGTTTTATCCCCGGGTAAATCGACTAGGGGGTGGATCATTGTCTGGAAGCCCCTCATTTGGTTCCGAATTCCATTTGCTACTGAGTGCTTGACTATACTATAGTTAGGAAGCTGGTGCACTTAAGTAGGTGGACTTGTTGCTAATTTTAGCTGACCTATCCATTATAGTGCTATAGTAGTGAAGTACATACATACATTTACACATCCAGTTTGGATGTATCGCATGCTGGTGATATTGGAATATGTTGTCCTTGGTAAGGATCACTTGGTGTGGTTTGTGCAGCACTGAGATTTGGCCCACTCAAGTGTGCAGGGAGATCAGCTGCAAGGAAGATGCTACAGGTCCACTTCTCCACACCCACACATTGTGAGGTGCATGGAAAGGGGGGTTCCAGTCTGCTCGCTCCGCTGCATGCTTGCTAGGACTGGATATCTTTCACATAGACTTGTGTACACTCATATGCTCCAGATCGGTTCTGCAGAACATGGTGCATTGGAACCCAAAATAAAGGTGGGTGCCAAGACAGCGATAGGTAATTGACATTGAAAAATGAGGAGGGGTGCGCATGACATATTATTGGATCAGTAGTTATTTTACTTGGATAGTCTGGTTTGAATAGAAGAATACAAATGTAAAGAATCAGTGAGATCTTGTATGTGTGTGTGTGTGTGTGTGTATATATATAGTGGCAACAATATACAATACATATTCAAGGGGTATGAAAAGACGAGAATTGACAGACTAAGACAAAACGATACGTTAAGTGGAGAGGGCCCTGCTCACAAGCTTACAATCTTGAGGGATATATATATATTTTCATTTCCCTTTTTCCAACATCAGGTTTTTACTCGTGCAGTATAGGCAACTACATTGCAACAATCAGCTTTTCCTTGAATCAATCTATAACAAAACAATTGCTTGCATTTGCTTTAGCTTTGTTATATTTAATGGGTGACGATGAATCACCATGTTAACATTCATGCTGTTCTCGATTTTACGTTCCTTCACAACGCCTATATGAAAATTCACGCGTATTCATACATACCGTCAGAAATCTGCTTAAAGTAGGAGTCTGAGGTATGTGTTTGAAAGAGAAATAATGTCAACAGCCAGAAAAAAGAACCCAGAGAGCTTTAGTGTGTATTTTACACGTGGTACGCATACAGTTAATGATGACCGCACTCGTTGGGCTATTTTTATATATCTTCATATTAATATAGGCGAGACAAAACAATGATTTGTATTCTGCCTTGGTACCATCTTGCTTGCATTTTTGTGGCAACCAATGTCCCCCTGCATAGTAATCAAAATGTTAAATGTCATTGTGTTTAGATATATCAGGCTTTATCTGGCTACATTTATTAATAGTTCGGAGACAAACTGTTAAATGAGGATTGCCAGAAGCATCCCATTGGCTGCCAAGGTAATTGCTCCATATTTAGCAATTTGCCCCAGAATTTCCCGTTGTAAAGACAAATCGTGGTTTATTTTCAGAGACTGTGTGAACAAGTAGCGGAGGCATTGCCATCTGGCTGAAAGATCAATCATAATGTGATATTTGGAATTGTAACATGCTTTATGCCTATGAGAGACATCACAGTCGTGGGCCTGTCTGGTGAGAACTTTTTCAATATTATTATTTATTGATTTATATAGCGCTATCATATTCTGCAATGCTGTAAAATGGGTAAACAGGGCACAGCAAATAGTATATCACATAACAAATTTGACTAGCAGAAACAAAACCTGAAGAGGGCCTTACTCAAACAAGCTTACAATTTCTTCTTTTTTTAAATTATAACTCAAAAATGTGATTTATAATTTACAAAAATATTCAAAAGTCAACCTGTCTATATCACGTTATTAAATATGTTTGTACAAATGAGCAAAATATTATTGACAGAAGTAAGTATTACTTTTACTAATTATTCGATTGATGGATTTGAGTCATGGGAACCGTTACCTTAGCAGACGTAAGTTTTGTAGAATGTAGATGCATATCTGATCTGTACTGAACTCATCCTCCTCTTAAGGCTGTGAGACCCAATATGTTTACACAAAGCAGAGAAATAACTTTAAAAGGAGTGATTTAAAAGCCTGTGAGAAGACATGAGCAGAACAGTGCTAGACTGACCTGATGGCACAACCCACAACCCACACACCTTTTTTGATGTTTGTGGGGTAGATCCTGTCCCTTCATAGATTGTGAGCTCGATTGAGCAGGGCCCTCCTTACCCCTTGATTCTGTAAGTCAAATTACCATGTTATATACAACTTATATCTCCTGTACGGCGCTGCAGAATATGGTGGTGCTATGTAAAATAATAATGGCCACCCATTGCAGTGTAGCGTGCAGCTGCACGTAACCAATTACATAGCCTTAAAGTTTCATGGCCAATTTTAAAATGAAGCTCCAACCATCATTTCGATTTTTGCATCCATGGCATGTGCTCCCATTGATTTCATTCCTGGCACTGATTGGCTGTTTAAAGCAGCCAATCAGTGTCAAGGATTGTCAGGCCTCTGAGGAGAAGGGCTGCTACAGGAACAGGGCTACAACTTCTATTGTGTTTTATTTATTTATATTTTGAAGAATGCATATTAAATTAGTCAGAGTATGTTTAGTATGTGTTCTTCTTTAATAAAGATGTCAGGTACAAGAAACTGTCCGTTTAATTCCCAAGAGGAGAATATAGACACCATAGTGTATGTTTATTAAAGCGTGACTTGACAAATCCCAAGGTCCGTGTAGTTTAGATGTTAGATTTTTAAGATCTGGCTCCTAACTTTTTGTGACTTTTTTATATTGATCTGTATGGGGTGTACTTTCTGGTTTGTCTCTCTGGCTACTAGGTTCTATGCACACTTGTCGAGCCCTGAAAAAAGAAAAGTGTGATCAAAGAAACATTTTATTAGCTTTCTTATATTGTCTAATTGTTTTGTTTTAATGAATTTCAAGGCTCTTTAATTTGTTGTATAAATTGATCTTAGTGCCATGAAACCTTCCATGTTTGAGTAGTTTTGCTCTTAATTTAAACTATTGTTCTTCTTTTGTGCTTGGTTATGTAAAATGTTACAAAGATATCAGAATATATTTGGTCAGGTGGTGCTTCCAATCATGGGAAATGTTTTTCATAAGCAAAATATAGGGATAATGAAAGTGCATGTGTTCTGTTACTACCAAAAAAATTGAATGTATTGTTTTCTGTTTCAAAACACTTCTAGTTTTCACATAACAATGTTTTTAGATAGTTGTGTCTTTACCATGTATGTGGTATGTAAATTTTAGCTCTGTTGCTCTAACTCAATCTACTACATAAAAAATCAACTCCTTTATTAGAAAGGAGACATTCGAATATCTCTGCCTTTAGATAACCATGAGACAGTTTGACTCATAAAATCAAAGAATGAGACTCTTTAGATGTGACTTAATTAACATTGCCAAAAAGAATCGGCAAAGAATGGTTACCTATAGGGCCCTGCTCTCTAAACTCTCTTTTCCCGAATGCTAAGCTACATGACTGATATTCCCTCCCACCTAACTTTTAAGACCCTATGGTCAAGTAATCCTTTAATGTGGTGCTGTCTGCTAGATAAGGTGACCACATTGGCCATGTTTTCCTGGAAATGTATATTTTTTTCATATTGCTGGCTAGCATGTGTTGCACTGCAGTATGTATAGACTTATGCAAGGGGACCAAGTAGTCGGTTATACATCCCCCATACTGCTTTATGTGTATCCTGGAAAAGATGGCTGATGTAGTCTCCCTACTGCTAGATACAAACAGCCCTACACTGTAAAAAGTTCTGTTCAACTAAATTAGCCCCCCCCCATTGAGCTTCATTTTTCAGGATATATTAAAAACTGATTAAATACCGATACATGCACTCTTATGCTCTATTGATTAGTGAAATGGTTAAGTTAGGTGGCAGGCATGCTTTAAAGCAACCGTAAACTTTTTAAAAATAACTGACTTCTTCAGGAGGTATTCCCCCCCCCCCCCGATTTTCTAGTGCCCCTATATTGTAAGTCAGAGTTTTTCTTTGGACTAGAACCAGCAGCTACAGAGTGATCCGATTGCTGCTACAGTGAGCGATATGAGATTTTCCTAGATAGACTAGATCTTAATTGCTTCTAGACTGTAAGCTTGCAAGCAGGGCCATCTGTACCTAATATATTGGTTTGTCTTAGTCAAACTATAGCGCTATAAAAGTAAAACATAACTATCTCCTTTTTTGAAATCCAAGACATGCGATTCTCACCGCAGGAACAACCGGCCTCAGCTGATTGGCTGAGAAATGTTCTGACATCATCAGTATTTACCTCACGCGAAATAATACAGATACAGCTCATTTTCTGAAAGTTCCAGTGGCAGATGAAAAATAACTTTTATCAGATATGCTATTGTAATTGTTTAGAGGCACTTTGTTTTACTAAACTGTAAGATGTAAGGAGTAGGAACAGTAATTAGTTCACTTTCAATTCTATTTTTCTGTCTGGTCGGCAGTGCCCAGTTTGTTGTTTTTGTTACAGCAGAACAGGAAGTTACATTTAAAGTTACAGTGATCAGATCAGAATATGTGTTAACATGTCAGTTGCTGAAGTATGATGTATGTATGTATATATATATATATATATATATAAGTACTATATAACATCATAAGAATTTACATTCATCTGTGTCTCAATAAATATAGTTCCAAACTGCCCTGTTGACGAATCACACTTCACTTTCTGAAGGTCTGATGGACAAGTCTGGGTTTGGCAGATGCTAGGATAACTCTACCTACCAGACTGCATAATGCATGCTGTAAAGTTTGGTGGTGGATGGATAGTGGATTGGGGTTAGGTTCCTTAGTTCTTAGTGAAGGGTTATATTAATGCTATAGAATACAAAGACATTTTAGACAATTGTAGGTTTTTAACTTTGTGGCACCAGTTTGGGAAAGACCCTTTTTGTCCCAGCCAGGTCTCTGCCCTCATACACAAAACAAGGTCCATACAGACATGGTTTGATGAGTTTCGTTGTGGAGGAAGTGGAGTGGCCTGCACAGAGCCCTGGACTTTACCCTATTGAACACCTTTGGGATCAATTGGAATGCGAGCCAGGCCTTCTCATCCAACATCAATCCCTGACCTCACAAATGCTCCCTTGGCTCAATGGACAGAGACAAACTCCATACTGTGGAAAGCCTTCCTAAATGAGTGGATAGCTGCAAATGGTGGGGGACTTCATAATAATGCCTATGGTTTTGGAATGGGATGTTCCGGAACCTCATAAGGATGGCCAGGTGTCCATATACTTTTATCCATATGGTGCATCTTATAATGTGTGCACAATGTCCTGCAGCCGGATACTATATAGGAGCATACTACATAGGGGGAACTAGGCAATCATTGAAAAAAAGATTATGAGCCTGCACCATTTCAGGATTTACAATTGACGTACCAGCAGCTCAGCAAGTTTAACAGTGAAAAGCATAGTATAACAGATACGAATATTGCTCAGCCTAAAAAGTTAAGGATTTGGGAATTCAAACTCATGGAGTTGTTTGACACACTAAAAACATGTCTAAATGTGAGCTAGGGGTTCATGTCCCATTGTGGTACATAACAAATTGCATAAACCTCTATTTTACACATCAAAAAAACCTCCCAAGACGCCACACCTCTGGGTTCATTTACATTTCTTTACTTTTCTTGTCTTGATGTAATATACTTCAGATCCACGCACGTATACATGCCTTTTGTCCAATTAGTGACTTAACACTCTACTTTTCACTTACAGTATAATTTTATGTTTGTTTTTTTTTCAGGTTCATTTGTTTAACTATGCCTTAAGAAGTGTCCTTAGTGTCCTGAAAGCTTGCTTTAAATACCATCCTCTTATCTAGCCATTAAATACATTGTTTTTGCTCCAATTTTGCCATTTCTCTATAAAAAGTACCTTGAGTTCCATCAATTCAGATATTTAAAACAAGTGTAAACTAAATGCAGGACCAGAAATAAAAAGCAGCTCTGGAAATATGTTGGACACCAGCCCCATATATTTTATTGCGTGGTTGAGCTCATGTGCCCGCACACCACACCAGCGGTAGAACTTGAAACCACAGGGCCCTGGGGCACCCCAATTTCACAAGCAACATGTGCCACCTTTGCCCCAAAACAGCTTGTCTGTGCCATCTTTGCCACAAAGCAGCTTGTCTATGCCCCAAGCAGCTTGTCTATGACATATCTGTCCATAAACAGCATACTTATGTCACGTTTGCCCCAAAACAGCCTGCCTGTGTCACGTTTGGCCAAAAACAGCCTGCCTGTGCCACCTCTGCTCCTAAACAATTTATTCATTCACTTGCTCACTTATTCATTCAGCCTTACCTCACTGGTCAGGGGGCCAGCGCAGATGCATGTGTGGCCTTCAGCCGTCTAACGCGGCTTAACGATGTGGCCCCCACACACTATGTGAGGCTACTGTCTTTACCCGCCCGGGGTATTTCATATTAGCTTTTTTTCTAATAATCTCAAGCAGACAGGAGTTCTTGAAATGGGTTTGCTGTTTGTTACTAAGTAACAGGCAAATTTCTTTGTGTAAAGCACTTGATGTGTTACACATTTACATGTCAGTTCTTGGTGGTTACCCATTTAAGGATGTAGTATTCATTGTACTAGAGTACAGTTTCCAGAGATGAGAGGATAACTAGTGTCAATTTTATGTTTTTCTCCTCTGTTTTCATAAAAATGCATTATTTGAGAACAGGTGCATACAATTATAGTATACATAATTAATAAAGTATACTATGTAATAAAAGTACAAGCGCAACTGAATGTGTTGGGTTAGCTTTCCGATTTTGCTGTGAACAGTCCAATAATGTATCCCAGGGAACCTCATTCCAGAATATCTGCTAATAAAATGAATATAATGGATGCTGGGCAACATGCTCACTGATGCCAGTGTGTAGTCACGTACTGCTGGAAGAGTGAGGCCTCTTCCAAATCAACTTCACTTACCTTGGTAAAAGTGTGTTAAGTACTGAGATATGTGTGAGAGTATATGTAAGCATGTGTAAAGAAGAGTGTTTATATGTTCGAGGAAGCAAATTCGATGTTTACTAACCTGATTTTAACTCTTGGTCTCCCATTTCCTTCAGTGGCCATAAGAACAACCTTTCCTCATGAACCCACTGCCCTGGAAGTGAAAATAAAATATTGTCACCCTTCTCATATCTTAGCTAGTTTATCTTTGATTCTTTGATCATTTAATTCCATGTAATTATAACATACGGTTGCAAAACAAGTAATTTGCAGATAATTTGAGCTTTTCAGCTCACTGGCTTCTTTTATGCAGTACGAAGGGCTTCTCGTATAAGCTCAAAGTTTTCCCTCCATAATACATAATTTATTTGGGGATATACGTTTTCTCCTTAACTGGGAACTTGGAGTCTCCGGATAAAGCACTGCTTTACTCGATCTCTGGAATACTTTCCTCTTTTTCCAAGCATTAAGACTGGTGTTTAGTTACCCCCACTCCCTGCCCAATTCCCTTCCTATGTTAGACCCTTTTGTCTAGCTTTGCCCAATGCAGAACTAGGCCTACCCTCATAAATGGATAGCCTCACCTATTTCATGAAGCCACTTCCCCAGGAGAGGAAAGAGCACCAGGCAACCTGCCCTGGGTAGTTCCCATGTATGGTTATCTCACAGATTTAACCTTGCTTTGTATGGGGTCAGCTAGATCAACACTTATTACAGCAGAAGCTTACTGTGGCTGGCCCTTTGTAACATACAGTGAAGTCAGTCAAATAAAATGCTCAAATAACCTGAAAATGTCCAGTTTGATGAAAATGTGTGTAAGAACGTGTGCTATCTGTGAGATTTTCAATAAGCTGTAGATGAGTGTATTCTGCACCTATTGTAAAGTGGGACCATATGACTCTAAATACTTGAGTCCCTCACCTACAAGTGTTATGTATATTATTTCATCTGTAGTTTGTTAGAATTAAAAAATGTGTGCCAATTTGGTATGCTCTGGAATAATATCACCGAAACAGTTGATTATCACCTTAAGTGATTTTGAGAAAATATTATAACTCCAATTAACACATTTATAACTATTCAATGAAAGTGAAACACAGATATTTCCTTACTTCTGTTTTAATCCATGTTCGAAATACTTTAATATGTATTCTTCCAAAACAGAATTTTTTTTTTTTAAAATGAAGCACTTACCTGACAAACCTTGCTGCAAAATCTTAGAATTAATGTATACGTGTGTGTTAGTGAGTATGAGTGTTTAATTTGTGTAAGTGTGTTTACATATGTGTTCCAGAGTGTATGTTGGAAGGGAGGTAAAGAAGGCACAGACCTGCTGTTGAAGTTGGTGGGGTTCCCGGGGCAATTTTTACACCATGGCCCTATGGTTTCTAGTTACGTCCCTGCTCAAGGCCTATGCAAGCTTGCAGCGAGGACCTCTCACTTGCTACTCAGCACCTTTACTTGAAAGCCATTTTTACACGATGATAGGGCTGCTGTTAAGTGTCTGTTAATTGCTTTCCCGCTGTTCTAAATGAGTAATGTAAATATACAGGCTCATTCCTATATACTTTTACATTTCTCTTTACCTGCCTGCTTTTTGTTGTGTTTTTTTTTTGTTTTGTTTTTTTTTACATTAAAACACAGCATAACTACTGGAATTAACAAAACCGGGAAAAAAATTCTGTTAAACAGTAAATGTAACTAAATAGCAGTGAATACGTTAAAAATACAGATCTGTATTAACTCTAGCGTTGCCTTAGATTGCTGATATTATCTACAGTTAAAGTCTGGTAACTAAATCATTACATTGTATCAACATGTGATATCTGTGCTAAGAAAAGGAAAAATACCAAATAGAAAGGTATAGTAGAGGGGATTCTAAAAAAACGTAAATTAGGTTCCCATTAAGATCCCCTACTGAAATCTGATGTGCATTTTGGTAACAGTTTGCATACCCTGACGAAGCTAACGGTTAGTTAGGAAAGCACACGTTGGGTTTCTAATAAACCTAATATGTTTGTTTTGCTATAAAATATAAATAGGATATGTGACTGTTCTATTTCACATAAGTACCAAACCATTTATTTATTATTTTTGTAGCCAATCTTCATGGTTACTTTAAAATTTCCAAAAATCAAGATTATTTCGATATAATCAATTCTCACAGATGTTTTAATTGATTACACAACATTAATATACCAACAGGGTAATTCTAATGGTATATATTCTTAGATATTCCCAGTTGTGCTGTTAACCTTAATAATTTACCAAATATCTTTGGCTGTAAGCAATTACCTACTCATTAGCGGAAGTCTTTTTATATTTTTAACCCTCCCTTAAATATCATTAGACTATGTATCATGCTATTGTTCTTTTTTTATATTATAAATAATCATTGAACCAGGGTGGAGGAAGTTGTGAGTACCATTTGCCTGCTGGGAAACAGTTTAATAAAAAAAGTAAATATATTTTAATATTTTATCAGTCCAGCATTTTTATATTTCAGTATATATGTGAAATCTGAAAAATCATAACCTATACGAAAGATGGAGAAGATAGGTCTATCATACAATAATCAGATAAGTATTAGGGAGGCAGGTTGTATGAAGGACCAATTATTCCCCATTCTTAGAATGGCCACAGTTGTGGTTCAATTGTTTGGATGCCGGCTAAAAGACAGGTTACAGTGTGTTTTGATTGAAGGTGTAGATCTTATCCCATTGTGGATACACACGGAATCAGGAAGCCTTCAGAGTCTCGTTCTTATTTTTTGTATGGATATTATGTTAGTACAAGATTTATGTGTGAATTGTTGTATGATAATCAAATAGCTATTTGCGATGGGCTTACAAACTGTTTGAGCTATTTCCAGTGCTTAATTGAATTTGTATACCAGGAGCTCTGCATCCATTTTCTGTATTGCAGTACTTTATAAAAACTTACTATTATCGGAATTGACTCCAAGAAAATTACTTGCATCCAGTTCTCTGTAAAAAAAGATATTGAGCTGTGTGATTTGTGTTGACATTATCTCTGACATCCAGATTTATAAAGCATAAGAGAGAGACTGAGAATGGTGTCTGTAAATCATATTTCCCATGGTGATGGAAATGTTACCAGTGAGCTACAAATGTGTGCAAAGCAATATCTTTGACACCGTTTTAGAGACATTTGACATTCAATTTACAAAAATAGCAGGGTGTCCCAGAAATATTAGTGATATGGATCAATATGTGCAAAAAGAAGATGAGACATGAAAGGGACATTAGGTTGTAACTTCAGACATAATTCATAGTTCTATATGCATTACATTTATTTATATAGCACCAGCAGATTCTGGAGCATTGTTGGGGACAGAGTAAATTATTAACAAAGCCAATTTAAAATAACAACATTAACACACATTAAAACATTGACGCAGATGTGGAAGAGGGTCCTGCTCTTGTGAGCATTGTTTTGTTTGTGGTGCTCATCACAGGGTTAACGATCAGGTTACAAAATGTTTTAAAAGTGTAGAATGTGGTTAAAAACCAAATTTAGGAATCCAAGTAATGTGATTTGTGAAACATTGTTTTCATATAGTACTCAATGTATGTTTGAGACATAATTAACGTAAGTAAACAAGCTTTCTTTTTAACTCAAGCCTTCACCTCCCTTTGTTGACTCGGTGTAGTAAGAAGCAAAAATAATACTGGTATTACTCTCCCTTTTACTATTTATGCGAACAAAATGGCTAGCAGTGTGGTCCCCTAATTAATATACATCTTAGGAATGTGTCTTTTTAGTTTTATAGCCTGAGGTCATATAGGGACACCTCTGAGAAAAAAACTGCCATAACAATAGTTTGAAATACCAAAGTAATTTTATGTCCCTGTCCTATATACATTTCAAATAAAACAACCATAGTTTTAAAAGACTATACTGTTATCCTATCATTTCTTGCTGACATCACCTCTTCCTGGGTACAGTGTATTCTTCCACTCAAATCCCCCTGGTCATGTTTGTAAAAGTAAACTGAACACATAGAAACATAGAAAGTGACGGCAGATAAGAACCAGTAGGCCCATCCAGTCTGCCCAACCTCTGAGTACTTGCCCTTATCCTATATCTAGCTTGGCCTTATGCCTATCCCATGCTTGATTAAATGACTTTACTGTATTAACATCTACCACTTCTGCTGGGAGGCTATTCCATGTGTCCACTACCCTTTCCGTAAAGTAATATTTTCTGATGTTACCATTAAACCTTTGCCCCTCTAGTTTATGCTTGTGTCCTCTTGTTGTGGTAGTATTTCTCCTTTTAAATAAACTCTCTTCCTTTACCTTGTTGATTCCCTTTAAGTATTTAAATGTTTCTATCATATCCCCCCTGTCCCGTCTTTTTTCCAGGCTATATAGGTTAAGATTCTTTAACCTGTCCTGGTAAGGTTTATCTTGTAATCCATAAACCATTTTAGTAGCCCTTCTCTGCACTTTCTCCAACATTTCTATATCCTTCTGGAGATACGGTCTCCAGTACTGTACACAATACTCCAAGTGAGGTCTCACCAGTGATCTGTACAACGGCATGAGCACTTCCCTCTTTCTACTGCTAATACCTCTCGCTATACAACCAAGCATTCTGCTAGCATTACCTGCTGCTCTACTGCATTGTCTGCCTACCTTTAAATCCAAAGAAATAATTACCCCTAAATCCCTTTCCTCACACGTTGAGGTTAGGACAGTACCAAATATTCTATACTCTGCCCTTGGGTTTTTATGCCCTAGATGCATTACTTTGCATTTATCTACATTAAATGCCAATTGCCACAGCTCTGACCATTTTTCCAGTTTTCCTAGATCGTTTGCCATTTTGCTTCTTCCTCCAGGAACATCAACCCTGTTGCAAATGTGTCGTCAGCAAATAAACATACCTTTCCATCAAGTCCATCTGCAATATCACTAATAAAAATATTAAAGAGAATGGGTCCAAGTACAGATTCCTGAGGTATCCCACTGGTAACAAGACCTTGTTCTAAATATACGCCATTCACTACAACCCTCTGTTTTCTGTCACTCAGCCACTCCTTAATCCATTCAACAACATTGGGATCTAAACCCAGAGATTGCAGTTTATTTATAAGTCTTCTATGTGGGACAGTGTCAAAGGCCTTACTGAAATCCAGATACGCAATGTCTACTGCACCACCTTGATCAATTACTTTAGTCACCCAATCAAAAAAAATCAATAAGATTTGTTTGGCAAGATCATCCTGAGGAAAACCCATGTTGTTTTTGATCTTGAAACCCATGTGACTTCAGATGTTAAACAATCTTTTCCGTTAACATTGTTTCCATTAATTTCCCCGCTACAGATGTAAGACTAACTGGCCTGTAGTGGCCCGACTCCTCCGTACTGCTTTTTTTGTGAATGGACCCAACATTAGCTACTTTCCAATCCCCAGGGACAACTCCCGTTACCAATGATTCGTTAAATATATCAGTTAACAGTTTTGCTAGTACAACCCCAAGCTCTTTTAATAACTTGGGGTGTATCCCATCAGGCCCCATCGACTTATTTGTCTTTACCTTAGACAACTGAAGTAGAACCTCCGCCTTGATAAACTCACATATTTCAAATGATTCAGTCTTTTTTCCCAGCTGAGGTCTCATTCCATCATTTTCATCTGTAAAAACTGAACAGAAATATTCATTGAGGCAGTCAGCTAAACCTTTATCCTCTTCTACATATATTCCTTTTGTTTTTAGTCTAACTAATCCTTGTTTAACTTTCCTTTTCTCATTTATATATCTAAAAAATGTTTTATCTTCATTTTTTACTGAGAGGGCAATTCGTTCTTCTGCATGTGATTTGGCAGATCTTATAACTTTCTTTGCCTCTTTCTGCCTAGTTTTATTGATCTGTCTATCTTCCTCACTTTGGGTATTTTTGTATCTATTAAAGGCTAACTTCTTGTCTTTCGCGATTTTGGCCACTTCTGCAGAGTACCACAGCGGTTTCCTTCATTTTTTACTCTTACTGACCAGCCTAATACAATTTTCTGTTATATTAAATAAAACAGCTTTTACAAAATCCCATTTCTCCTGAACGCCATTTAAATTGTGCCAGTCTGATAATGACTCCTCTATACATATTCTCATTTTGGAAAAGTCAGCTTTTCTAAAATCTAAAACTTTTGTTTTTGTGTGGTGTGACTCAGTCACTGTTCGTATATTAAACCACACAGACTGATGATCACTAGATCCCAAACTTTCACCTACAGAAATATCTGTTAACAAATCTCCATTTGTGAACACTAAATCCAATATGGCCTCCTTACGAGTTGGTTCCTCAACTACCTGTTTTAAAGATAATCCCAGTAAGGAGTTTAGAATATCCGCACTCCTGGTACAACCAGCTACTTTCGTTTTCCAGTTTACATCAGGGAGATTAAAGTCACCCATGATTATAACATCCCCTTTCACTGTCATTCTAGCTATTTCCTCCACTAGTAGATTATCTAGTTCTTCTACTTGTCCTGGGGGTCTATAAATCACACCTATGCAAGTTACTTTACTTTTGCCAAATTGTACTGTAACCCAAACTGACTCTAAGTTCTCCTCACCAACTTGTATTAAGTTAGATTTTATGTTATTTTTCACATATAGGGCCACCCCTCCCCCTTTATTGCCCTTTCTGTCTTTTCTATATAAAGAGTACCCAGGTATTGATATGTCCCAGTCATTTTTCTCATTATACCATGTCTCAGTAACAGCTACTATATAAACATTCTCAGTTGCCACAACTGTTACAAGTTCATGGATCTTATTCCCTAAACTGCAAGCATTTGTAGACATGACCTTTAGCTTGTCATTTAACACCGATGCTGCAATCGCTTTCTGTCCTTGCTTTGGGGGGCAAAATATTTGCTTCTCCCTATTATCTGTATAGACCAAGCCCCCAGATCCACCCACCTGGTTACTAAGTAAATCGCCTTCCCTTTCTATACTGTCTAGCCCGGTATTTATTCCCTCCCCCCCATTACTAGTTTAAAATCTCCTCCAACCGTCTAGCCATTCTCTCCCCAAGCACATTGGACCCTCTTGCATTTAGGTGCAATCCATCACGACTATAGAGATTGTACCCCAAAGCAAAATCAGCCTAGTGTTCTAAAAACCCAAAGCCCTCCTTCTTACACCAAGACTTCAGCCATGCATTTAGCTGCCTTTCTGGTGTAGCGCATGGCACAGGTAGTATCTCTGAGAATACTACCTTGGAGGTCCTTTTCTTAATCTTACTACCGAAGTCCCTAAAATTACCTTTTAGGACACTCCATCTTCCTCTTACTATGTCATTGGTGCCAATGTGCACCAAGACAGCTGGATCCTCACCAGCCCCTCCCAATAATCTATCCACTCTGTCCGCAACATGCTGAACCCGGGAGACAGCAAACCATTCGGTTGCTGCGATCAGAGCTACAGATTACCCCGTCTGTTTTCCTGATTATTGAATCCCCTACCACCACAACCTGCCTGGGCTTTCCTTCCTTTCGGATCCCCTGCACATTGGATGAGCTGCTCTCCCGGCTGTTAGAGAGAACAGCTTTTTCCGGAAAGCCTACCTCTGAGTCTGCCTCCCCAACGTGCTCACTTAAAAGGGCAAATTTGTTGGGAGGGAGAGACTGGGCTGGCTTCCCTCTTCCTCTTCCCTCCCCCACTGCAACCACGTCTTACTGTTACCCAGCTATGTTCCTGACTACCTTCTGACTGATCTCCTCCCTCATTGCTAGGGGCCCATCTAAACTTTGCTCAGTGAGCAAGAGACTCCTCTCAAGATTGTCAATCTCTCTGTGTTTCAATGTGCCTCTTCAGAGCACCAACCTCAGCTTCCTGAGAGACCAATTGATCACACTTACCACAGCGATATGGACCCAGGAACTGCTGTTCCAAGCATGCATACATATGGCATGATGTGCACTGAGTGAAATCTCCAAGCTTGCTCATACTTTATAAAGGGACGTGAGCACTTACAGAATTTAAACAATTGTTTTATGTCGCTTACCCTCCTTTCTGTTGCACGAACTGCTGTGGTGCACAAACTGGTCACTTACAGAAAGCAAGTCACTTACAATGAGCAAGCTCTGTGAGTTTAACCACTTCCTTATATACAGAGCAACACAGTTAATTGATTAGAAACCCCACCCTTAACTAATTACACTCTAGAAAATGGGAGAGAAAACAAACCCAAACAGTTAATGCAAAACACACAGGTTTTTTTGTTTTTGTTTTTTACCACAAACCCTTCAACCCTCTTGTTGCTGGTTGAGATACAAACCTACTGTTGGTATAGTTATAATACCACTTCTCTGCTGCTGCTGTGGTGCACAAACTGGTCACTTACAGAAAGCAAGTCACTTAGAGAATGCAAGCCCCTTACAATGAGCTAAGAAGATAGATGTATGTGTATGTATAAAGTGTTAAGAAAAAGTAAGTGAACCTTTTGAAATTGCCAGTATTTATGTATAAATTTGTCTTATGATATGATCTTCATTTATGATAATGAACAGACACAATCTGTTCTAACTAACAATATGCACATTATTGTATTGTTCCTATCCATATTGAATACATCATTCAAATATTCATAGTGTGGAAAAAGTATGTGATCCACTAGGCTAATCAAGAGTTAGCCAACCTGGAGTCTGATCAATGAAACGTGATTGAAAGAAGCTTATGCTGATGTGAACCATACCTCACAAAAGAATAAATCTCTGAAGACTTATAGTCTAGGACTGTTGATTTGCATAAAGCTGGAAAGACAAATTGTTTATAAATAAATAAGGACAATTTAGTACTGTGGCTACTCGCTCTAGAAGTGGGTGCCCAGCCAAGTTGACTCCAAGAGCACAACACAAAATGCTCAATGAGGTAAGAAAGAACCCTAGCAGCTAAAGGCTTGAAGGAATCATTGGGACTGGTTACATTTCTGTTCATGAGTCCGTGTCGTATGCAAAATATCAAACAGGCATGAAGGCCTTGGCAGGACACCATTGAGGAAGCTGCTGCTCTCCAATTTAACATCCTTGTTCACTTGATGTTTGCCAAAGCACCTTACCAGCACTACTGGGAAAATATTTGTATCCAGACCATAATCCATTAGAGATGCTGTTCACACCAGACACTCTTAGAATATGGCTGAGCTTAATAACATAACATCTAGTAATTATAGAGTGCCTTTTAGTCACGCTCTCAGAATTAACCAAATTGGTAGCTGAATAATAGTTGTTTGTTATTACCCATTTAACGACCTCTAATAAAGGGCTGAGTTGATCTTCTCGGGATTCGAGCCTGCAACCCTGGGGTTTGAATAGGCTCTGCCGTTAGGGGCTTTTACCTACTGAGCTATCTCTCTCTAAAGAAGAACGGTGCATGTTTGAGGTTATGGCTGCCAAAGGAGGTTTGATCAGTTATTAAATCCAAGAGTTCACTTACTTTTTCCACCAGCACAGTGAATGTTTAATGGGTGTGTTCAATAAAGACATTAAAGATTAACATTGTGTATTATTAGCTTAGATGTAGATAGGATCAAATTTTATATTATAGGTGCTATGGAGAATGCAGTGCAGCTTCCAATCTCTGGGGGTCAGTGGTGCATATATATATATATATATATATATATATATATATTTCTCTGCAGCTGTCGACCACAGGTGGATTACTTTTTATTGCATTGTTTTTCTTTTTCATTTGAATTTTTTTAAATCTTTTTTTGTTCCCAAAAACTTGTACCAGTCCTCCCACCTCCTTGTCGCTGCAAAAAACATTGGAAGTACTAATATGTCAGAAGGGTCCTCTTGATACTCTTCTGTGGACATACAAGTACATCCATCAGG
Source organism: Spea hammondii (assembly GCA_029215755.1). Taxonomy (NCBI): domain Eukaryota; kingdom Metazoa; phylum Chordata; class Amphibia; order Anura; family Pelobatidae; genus Spea; species Spea hammondii. The sequence continues at coordinate 74,442,008 of JARDYJ010000003.1, read as the reverse complement.
GCATAATGAGTTAAATCGCCTGCTTGGAAACATAAAGTATTTGTTTTTAACTTGTTTTAAAATCTGTATTATGTTAACTATTCTCCTTTTGAATATATTCTTCTATACATTCTGGTTCAGCATTGTCCTAGGAAAATTACTAGTGCAGAAAAAAAAAAATCAAAACATTAACACAACAAAAATATTAAAATCCTGTAAGATCATGTTGGGTTTATTCTACGGTTTTTATTTTTGCAGGGTTGGTATGCTGTTAATTCCAAATAAAGTACAAGGATGACCATATCTGAAAAAGTGAGTAACTTCAGGTTTACTGGCGCATTTGTGTCCCAACAGAAGGGGTTCTCAGTTTAGTTTTATTATTATGTTGTCTTTTTTTCTTATACAAGTTATTAAAGCTGTAGTCATGCCTATGTTTTTTATGTTTTTTAAATTAGTAGACTATACCTACTTTTACACAGAAACACTAAATGTTTGGCTTGTTTAATACCATATATATTGGCTGTACTAATAATATTTGTGTCAGCTCTGCTTGCTTTGCACAGAATTATCCTGATAAGAGATGAAGAGGGCTTGTTGCAACATTGATTGTTATGTTTGCTTTGTAGTCTGTTTCTCCCTTGCCCTAACTGCTCAATTATAAATGAAGATTGCATTCATCAGCAGAATGATGTAAAAAAATCATAATTTCCTATTTTTGTGCGTGTATATATATAACACACTGAAATGACTAGAATGTAGGAGCCTCTTGCTAGATAGATTATATGGTTGTCATGGAAACAGAGTTGGCCCACAAATAAGGTCCAAGCCGTGGTGTCTGTCATATCAAATAGCTCTCTAAAGCTACTATTTAACCCTTTCTAGATGAAACAGATGTTGGCCGCAATTACTTGATGTGACATTAGAAAAACATGTCATAGAAGTCTTGATTTTCATGCACAGATGACCATGCAACAAGTACCTTGGAGTGCTTTTACTTGGATATGGGCTGGAACGTTCCCTTAAGCCATTGAGCATATTCAGTGTAAGAAATGTGATATACTCTATTAACCCAGTTTACGTCTTCCTGAAATGTGCAATATGATTATTTACTTAACTTACTGCGGAGTATATTTTAGTTTGTGGATGTACTTTTACTGTGGATTCACATTTACAATGTAACGTTCAAATAATATTTTATTAAGATCTCTTATTATTTAAGGCAAGATTCAGAGCTTCACTGTTTGATAGCACTACAGTATGTGCATTGTACATTTTGTGCCTGTGGTTTTCCTCTTCCTGTATTTTTATACAATTACTATACTTTGGAGAATGAAAAGAGTACCTATAGTGATAACAAGCAATGCACAGAATTGAATAAGAAGTAAATGGTGTGAGGACTAAATAACAAGTCTTCATGTAATGTTAATCCCTTTTTTTCTTACTATGTGAATTACATTACATTTCATAAATGGATCACTAGTCATTCCATTTTTTTCTACAAGGATTTATTTTGTTTTGTATGATTGTTGTTGGTGCATAGGAAAGTAAGGAATGACCTCTCAGACCAATCCTAGAGTATAATGAACGGACTTAAGTTCCTGTTTAGCTGGTACTGTTCCAACTACTAACTGAAATATAATAGTACTGTAGCTTACATACCTGGTAGGTATGTAACCTTTCCTGATTATTGCTGGCTGTAACCATGTGTTTCGGGTCTATTCGTTAAAGGGTGAATTTACATAAGTGATTTTGAAGAAATATCCCTGATTTTATACAGAGTAATCCAATTCTTCAAGCAGCAGAAGCTCTCTGTGCTTGGATCTTCGTAACGTATATTGTTAACTCTCCCTTTAGTGAATAAACCCCGCAGTGTGTTTGTTCCAAAAGACCTTTTCGTTTTCTTTGTAAAAACAATTCCCAGTGTTTATCTTCCTTTATTTGGAGTCCTTCTTTGGCTCTATGTTCTGTAACTGCTGCCTTTGCCTTCATACTGCTGTCTCTATGTTATGCATATGTTTACTTACTCTACTGTTGCTATTTCACCTTACTTATCTGGATCCGTTCTGTCTTTAGTCACCTGTCTTTCTCTGTTTGTCTCCCACAGCTCCACCTGTTTTTTCTATTTTCAGCTCACTTCCTTTTCTCTTTTTTTTCACCTAAGAGTATGATTTTCTTCACGGTATTTGCTTATTCAGCATTAAACAACCCCTTAGGGTTTATATATATATAATATTTTCCTGGCAAGAAGGTTTCCATTGTTAAATTTGTAATCTTTTTTTTCTTTTTTTCCAGGTCAAAACGAATGAATTGGAAAGTAGCCATGAAAATGTTTTATGATCTGAATTTCCAGTCCAAGTGTCACCATGGAACATGACACATCACAGAGCGTGCTGACTTGCTTTGAGAAAATTCTTTACTTTTACAATGATGGTGTTCTCAGCAATGCTAACACCCGTTCATCCAGTGACTTCTTATAGCACTCACATTGTCTACGAAAATGGTTACAGCAACTTAACACCACCTCAGCCTTCGTTTCGTGGTAACTTGGATATACCACCAAAGTATAATCCGGTTGCCATGCCTACAACTGAGATTAATCCTTTACAAGTGAACGCTTCTACAACGCCACCCGCAAAATATGTAGCCGATACATTAAGTTTACCCCTTCAGATCATACTTTCTTCAGTGATGATTATTATACTTTTGCTCTCATTCCTTGGGAACTTTGTAGTGTGTCTCATGGTCTACCAGAAAGCTGCCATGCGTTCTGCTATTAATATTTTGCTTGCTAGCCTGGCTTTTGCCGATTTACTACTTTCTATTCTGAACATGCCTTTTGCTTTAGTGACAATTATCATCACCGAGTGGATTTTTGGTGACATTTTTTGTAGAGTGTCTGCCATGTTCTTCTGGTTGTTTGTAATGGAAGGTGTTGCAATTTTGCTTATAATAAGTATAGACCGATTCCTCATTATTGTTCAAAAGCAAGACAAACTAAATCCTTACCGTGCAAAGATTCTAATTGTGATTTCATGGGCCACATCTTTGTGTGTAGCTTTCCCTCTGTCCATTGGAAACCCACATCTGCAAGTACCCTCTAGAGCACCACAGTGTGTGTTTGGCTATACCACAAACTCTGGTTATAAAGCTTACGTGATTCTATTGGTATTAATTTTCTTTTGTATTCCTTTCATGGTGATGTTGTATGCTTTCATGGGCATATTGAACACTGTGCGCCACAATGCAGTTCGTATACATAGCCATCCGGACAGCATATGCCTCAGCCAGGCCAGCAAGTTAGGCCTTATGAGCCTCCAAAGGCCTTTTCAAATGAACATTGACATCAGCTTTAAAACTCGTGCCTTCACTACCATTTTAATTTTGTTTGTAGTCTTTATAGTTTGTTGGGCACCATTCACTACATACAGTCTTGTTGCTACGTTTAACAGTAACTTCTACAACAAGCACAACTTTTTTGAGATCAGTACATGGCTGCTTTGGCTGTGCTACCTCAAGTCTGCACTAAACCCAATAATTTACTACTGGAGGATAAAGAAATTCCGTGACGCATGCTTGGATCTGATGCCCAAGTACTTCAAGTTTTTACCGCAGTTACCAGGCCACACAAGGAGGCGAATTCGGCCTAGTTCCATATATGTATGTGGAGAACACAGATCTGTAGTGTAAAAATTAAAAGACTTTCCTTCATAGGGTGACTGCCATGAATCTTACTACTTATATGTGAAATATTTCCTGTGTGCTACAAAAAAGTGATATTAGTTGAGAAAAAAATCTCCGCCGGGAAAGCAATGTAAATTAAAAACACGATACCTCTAAGATATAAGGTGAATCCTTATTTGAGAAATATTTTGTCAGGTTAATGCTTACCAGGCCTGCTGTTCCTGTATTTGCAGGCAGTCTGTATGCTGCTACATTGGGTGGATGTGTCATTTTGTTTCTGAATCAATTTCTTTGCTGCTTTTTGCTATGATAGTTGAGCCAAAAATGTTCTGTAGCTGAGATTTGCAAAATATCCTTTGTTTTGTTTTGCAAACTAATTTCTGATATTGTTAGTGTGTCCCTTTAATTCAGAGGTAAGCAACATGGGTTTCTCCACCTGTGATTAACCTACATCTCCCATAATAATTTCCCAGCACTCATGGTAGATAACCCACAGTTGGAGTTCCAGAACTGTGTGAATTTGTTCTCAATATTTTTCTTTATACTCCTACAGGATGGGCAAAATGTTTTGTGCACTTTATAAGAATGTATAAAATACTGTTTCTGTTTTCTTCTAGTCTGATAGGAGAGGAAATTTAAGGACTGAAGAAGGTAGTTTTTGATACATAAATATAACTACATCAACAAATGTACAGCTCTATGAAAGATTTATATATTATCTGATATTAAGGTGTAATCATGTCCTAGCAATGGGCTGTAACTTCCGGTGTTCTGCCAAGAGTTAATAGCGTGAAAGAGTGTGTGTGGGTGTGTGTTCATATAGCACCAAAGTGTAAAAAAAAATAAAAAAATAAAAAATGCAAGACAAGAAAGAGGAGCTTTAGGACACATCTTAGGACAGACTACTCAAAATAGCAAAATACTCTGTAGTATTTGCACAGGTGTAATTTATTAAATGACAAATAAAATATATTAAAGTAATTTTAATAGCTAAGTGTACACTTGCATACATGTGAGTTATATACTGAGCCTAGTCAGCCTAGCCTGAATATGCCACTGCTTTGAACCACCTGCTTGTTTTCTTGTGGCTGAATTCCTTTCTCCCTCAATTGCAGGCGTATCACGTTCCTATCTTGTTCATCCATCATATATCGTGTGTATTCTCAGTTTTCCCCATTAAAAATGTATTTTACTTTGTCGCTTGTAAGTTGGGTATCCCAATTAACTTGATTTTACTGCACATGACATCACAATATGAAAATGCTTAGATTGAATCCTGTATGAATAACTTTCATCTGTGCAGATCTGTAAACCTAAAAATAGCTTGTCTCGTTGATTATATATTTTTTTGCATAACTAATTGCTTATATTGGACAAAGTATTTATTGTGGTTTGTCCCCAGTTCTGGATAAATCATATTGATTGTAATGTATTAGTTTAAAGTTTTTTTATTGTGAAGTAATATATTTACTTCGAAAAAAAGTGCTTGTGTTGAAGAAGAAAATGGCACAAGATATTGTACATACAGAAAACAAAATGCTATTATGGACATGTAAGAGATTAATTGACTTTGTTGGATTGCTTTCCTCCTAAATAGCTGGTTTTACATAATAAATACAAAGACTTGAAAAACTTGTTAAATCTGCTTTTTTGCTACTTCCAGAACCTAGTTAATGGATTCTAAGTTCATGTGTTTGATACTGCCTACGGAGCAGGCTCTGCACTTCGGCAATTTAGAGTTAAAGCACAAATATGTTAAGGCGTAAAAAAGACCTATGCTCATTACAGCATAGGACAAGTATACTTCTTATTTTCAATGCCCCTGGGTTTGAAATTGTGTTGTTTTTATGTTTGTTTTTTTTATCATTTGTATGAACTGTGGTAAAACATGTTTGGTGCTGTGTCAGAAAAGTGGTTCTTCACTGTGGTTAACAGTGAAGTTTCTGCTATTTGGATCATACCATTGATTGTGAAAAGGTAACTTAAACTATTTTTTTAATTATTATTATTATACATAACCCCTAATTCTATCTTAACTTGTTTGCACTCTTCATTTTTACATGTTTAATTCCATGCAAAAAGAAAATAATGATCTCAGGATATCTCAGTATAAACAATAGGGGATGATTCATCCATTTCAGTTTGGGCTGAATGAATCTCTCCTTTGGTCCTTTGCAAGCCACTTTCAAGTGCTGTATCTAGTTTATAGGGCCCCATACACACCTATGTGACAAAATACAGATTTCTCCAGCTCTGGGAACTAATTTGCTTTCTGTTCTTAAATGTACTGGAGTATGAATTTTGTTTGTGACACATGTGGCTTGCTAATTACATATTGTGGCAATCTGTCCTGCAGTACACGAGGGATGTACAAACACACACACCAAATACTGTAATATGGGGATCTCTTATCTTACATTTAATTAATGAATAAGCTACCATGAAAATGTATTAGGGAGATGATTTTTTAGGGTGTTGATCATGCATTTTTTTTGGGGGGGGGTTAATTTTTCATTATATTTTCTTTCTGATGGTTACACACAGCACCTCCCTTAAGGAGATTTACAAATAGTTGCAGGTTACTGATTGAAACCCACGCAGTAGCATTACTGGCAGGCTTTGGCTATTTGATGGTGTTTATATAACGTTATTCATATAATTATTGTCTTAAGTAATACTACAACGTTTGACTACAGCTTTGCCAAATTTGAGTTCTGCATGTATAGTTACATGGTGTGCCTTTTAGAATGGAGCCTAAAGATGATTTAATTTCTGTTCACAGAACATACGAAATGTATATGTGAATTCCACATTTTAAGAAATTTAAATCTCAAGGTCCCAGCTAATACCAATCAGTTTTGGAGAGGAATTTTTCCTTATACTTTATTTTTGGCATTTTTGAGTTACTGAATTAATAATATTTTTTGTTCACTTCTTTGTATGAGTACGATTAAAGGAAAGCTTTTCCACCTGCTTGGTTTTTTTGGCACTTTTACTAACTAAAGAAAGTATTGTTTTATCCTTATTAATTTTGAATGGTCTTTTTGAAACATAACAATGTTTACTTAGGAATGGGTAGTTTAGATCAATGTATCCACACCCTTTCCATGAGAATCCCCATACACTACACTGTTGTCATTGTTAAAGGTCTTTGCAACTGAAAGTCCCTCAAGGATTTCTGAAAATTGTAGGATCAGGAAAAGGTTGTGCTTGCAAACTTTGGAGTTTATTCAATAAAGTTGTCAGGAGAGTTTACAGGAGAGTTATAAATAAAGGCCAATAGTAGCTTCCAGTGTTGGTATTCCAAATGCTAGAGTTTGTGGATGCCTGATAAAGACAAAGATAAATTACATGTCAATATTGCATAACTAATAACACTCCTGTTTTGAAGCCTGAACCAAGCATGTTTGTTTCTAGACATACCCAATATTGTTGTTTTCGTAGCGTTACTCTGTACAGTGTTAATGATGGATGCTGTCAGATACCTTAGCAGTACTAAACCCCAACGGTTGAATAAAATGTTTATTCATTTTTTGCATCTCGTATATTTGCCTTATACAATAAATATATGGAGTAGGTTTATTTTTATTTTAATAATCTACAAGAGATTCCTGATCACACAAATGTAAATTAAAAGGATGCTATGGTTATAAAGCATCTGAAGCCCACTCGGTGTCCATTTCCATTTGCACAATGCAACAGCAGAATGGAAAGCAGTATGAACAGATTAGAATTACTGTATTTGCTCAAATATAAGGTTTTTTTCAGAGCAAATATTGGAGGACGTCTTATAGTCAGACCTCTATTTGAGGTCAGATTATAAAACTAAAATCCAGATCCCCTGCAGTGCTGCAGGGAACCTGGATCCTTCTTTTAGCCGGCAGACGTCGCATAGACAACCTCCGCTGTTGCCTGGCACTTCCACTGGGGCTTCTGTGACGGAGTGCCAGCGTGACATGACCTTCCGGTGCTCCGTGATAGATGTCCCAGTGGAAGTGCCAGACAGCAGCAGAGGTTGTCTATGCGCATCAATCAGATGTCCACCGGCAGCACCCACTAGACACCAGGGAGTCTGATGCGCGGGCAAGTCTGGCGATGCATTGGTAAGCCTGGGGGAGGCAGCGTGTCATATATATTTTTATCAAATATGAAAAAATAGTTTACATGTGAATTAATATTAATTAGCAAAACCTTTTTCCTATAGGGTAGTCTTATATTCAGGCATTTTTTCCCCCTAAAATAATATTCAAGTTTTGGGGAGTTGTCTTCGAGCAAATACGGTAATAGAAAACTCTGCAAGCAAGTACATAAAAAATACAATTACAGACTGCAGTGTATTAAGTTCCAGGAATATTAGGTACAATTAAAGCAATAATAGTTACCTATACAATGCTTTATTTTAAAGGTGTTTTACTAGGGGAGCAGGTGGATTATGGGACTATGGGATAGTACTTATTGGATACCTTCTGTAAATACAAAATGATTTTATTACAAGCTGCTATGTTATGTGCATCTGTATTTTCAGGAGAGGATAGCCTTACCTGTTTTACAATTTAAGTAGAAACAATATGGGGACAAAATATTAGTGTGAGAATTTTATATTTGATTGTTTCTTCTTCTTGCTTTGTGTAAACATTATTATTATTATTCTTTTTATATTCCTTGACCATATTTATTTTATAGGTAGTGTGTTAATAAAATATAAAAATGGTCTGAACACTTTGATGGTTTACAAGTGGTAGAAAACATTGGTTTTCAATGGATACACCTACATATTTTCTATTTTATTTTGTATTCAGATTTATCTTAACATTTCTATCGCTAACTTTTTGTCTTATCGGGTCATACAAAACCTGGTTTCAGAATTCGGTTTTCAGTCTACTCGCTAATAGAAATGTAATAAACAAAATGTTAGATCATTTGGCACTGAAGTTTCTTACCATGTATTATTTTCTGTGTTCTTTAAGAAAGATAATTGGTGGTAAAGTACCAGTAAGTTGTTTTTTTTTGTTTGTTTGTTTGTTGTGTTTTCATAAGAAAACGTTAAAACAAACGTAACATATATAAAAGGTTTTCACAGTAATTGTCTTTAGAGATCAATTAAAACAAGAAAACTAAAGCTTACGTCCTTCAGTTTCCATATTTAATTGTAGGATCCTCTATTCAAATAAAAGTTGTAGTCTTGTTCTAATCAAAAAAACAACTTGCTTTTAATAGGACTAATGTTTTCTTGATAGATAATGCTACTGGTACTTTAAGTTCCAGACAAATGCAGACAGGTACACCAATATGTTGTAGTATTGTTTCTTAAATGTTGGTTTGATTCTGCATTTTCTGGAAATAATGGTTTTTAAGAGTCTAAGCTTTTTTGTAAAATTATTTACAGTGTATAAAGTTTGACACATATTTTTCTGTTTTTAATTTATACTTCCTAACATCCTATATTTTATTTTTGTAAATATGGAATTTGCGCTGGTAACCCATACTGAAGTATATAATCGATCTCAGTTTGGTATACAATGTTTTTGTTTAATTTGTTTTTGATGCATCCCACCACTGTGTGAACGGCCCATGTAAAACAATAAAAAAGTAGCTACTGAACAAGCTATTGATCAAAGCTGATTTTATTATTTGTGTCTATAATAAGTGTTTTAGCTATATGGGTAGACAGATTGGTACATTGATTAAGTCATGCTGCCATGAAAAAAAATATTTTGTGGAATCCTATTCAGTGTTGTGTAAGTTCTTGAATCTACTCTTAAGAAACTGTTCAGATCAGTGTAAACTTGGAAGACAAGGTCGGCTTTGGGTAAAGTGTAGATGAAAACATACTAACCTTTTTTCTCATACATGGTGACAGTACATAGTAATGCTACTCAGCAGTCATTGTTGAGGTTGAAAAGCTGGTAATGGGGTCAGAAATCCATCCATGCTTTTGCTAGCATATAGGCCGTTGCGATTTTGAAATTGCTTGGTATTGCTTTGGTGAAATATATATACCAACTAAATCTTTTAGTGGCTAAACTGTTTGCCATGCCTAAACTGCCCTGCATAGTGGAAAATATAAAAGTATAATAAAACAGAAACATAGAATTCAACAGCATATAAGAACCATTCAGCACGTCTAGTCTGTACATTTCTCTGTTGTAAAGACCTTAATCAGTGCATGGTCTTGTCTTGGATTAAGATAGCTTCGTGCCTATACCAGACCTCTTTGTTATATAGATCTGTATGTAAGTGTGTATATAAATGCTGATGTATATCTTATCATTTTTCTTTAATACTAAACTAAATTAACATATAAAGCACTCTGTTTAACGCACTTAAGATATTTAAAATTGTCTTTTCCCATGGGACTCCTCCTTTAATTGGTTTGCTCACCCCTAACATGTATTTTTGAGGGTATACACTCATTTTTCATAGGTTAGAGCTCTTATTTTAGTCCTATAACCTGCCTTGTGGGCTTTGCAATGTTTCTCAGATATTGTGAGAAGAACATATTATCAGAGAAACTTTTCAGACATGACATGTTTTAAAAAGTTACTGTTTACAGATTTGCATTCATAAAGTATGATAAACCAATATTTCCCTCTTTGAAACCATGTAATTCCTTGGTTAGTAGCTACCTGTTAATATTCTTTTTTTTTTTTTTTTTTTTGGTCTAAAAAAAAAATAAAATATATATATATGCATGGACTTCTTACACATTGCCAATTGCAGGCATCATCTGTTGATGGCTTCTTTACAGGCACAACATTTTTTGTTGACATTTTAGCATTTAATTGGCATTAAGATTGAGTGTTGATACTTTATGTGAAATATAAAAAATTGCCTTTGAAGAAAAAAAGGGCTTTAAAGTCCACTAATTGCGCATCGATAAATCCTGTAAGCTATGAATCATTTAAGTTTATCTAAATGTTTCAGAGAGTTAGCGGTATCAAAAAAAAATGATAGTAATGCTGCCAGAAGTTTTTTTTTTTTTTTTTTCCCCTTTCCTAATCAGCATTCCCGCAGGACTTCATTATCTTGAAGGCAGCTATTAAAAGGAGATCTGTTTGTGCTTTTGAAGTTGTGTTTAATGTAGGCAAAACTGATTACTAAGCAACCAGATCTGCTACTGTCCAATTAGAAGCAGCACCAGCACAACAAGTATGTGTCAATGTTATACAGGGGTATGAAGAATATACCATTGCATATATATGTAAGCAGGTACAAACACAAACGCAGAAGAAAGCCCTGCGCTCAAACTCCCCTCACTTTTGGGCGGCAGCAACGGCTATAGTATTCGTCAGCCCAAAATACCCCAAAAAATAGTTACCTGCGTACTATCCCAAATCCCTATGCTTATTTAGACAAATGGAGGTTTTTAGTTTCACTCCAATGGCCATTTAAAGTGGAAGCTTAGGGATTTGGGTTAGTGTGCAGGTAACTATTTTTTTTGGTGTTTAGTCTATGTATTTTGGGCTGATGAATACTATAGCCATTGCTGCCGCTGAAGAGTGATGGGAGTTTGAGTGCAGGGCTTTCCTCTGTGTTTGTGTTTCAATTTTGACAGCCAAGGTACAAATGCTGCCGCCCTTCTCATTAAGGGTTAATAAGTGTGTAGGGGTTCAGAGAATACCCCTCTATGTCTCATTAGAGATTTGTACCTTTAGCTCAAAGTAGCAAGGTGAATTGTTCAGTGTAGGACTCGCCTAAGGGGTTTGCCGTGACGTGGCAGGCGAGCTTCCATTTTAATGGCCATTGGAGTGAAACTAAAAACCTCCATTTGTCAAAATAAGCATAGGGATTTGGGATAGTGCACAGGTAACTATTTTTTTGGTGTTTATTCTATGTAAGCAGGTACTTAACTAATACTAGTAACAATGTTCTCATAAGTTACCTTTTATTTTAAAAAAAATAGTTTCATACTCGTTTAGTGAGGAATTTAAACATTAGCAAAACCAAGGCCCTAGATCTAATATAAACTATATAATGAAATATAAAATATCGAATATGCGACAGAATTAAGTTAAGTAAGTCATCTGTGGATGAGTCATCCTTATTCACGTTCTTCAAGGTTCTTAGGCCAAAGTCACCTTAACTTTTCAGATTTTGGCAAAATAGAACAGTCATTTAAACCCTTTGGCACTCAGATGGTTAATGATGCATTTTTTAAATCTTAATCTGGGTACAAATTGTGTCATGCTAGCAGGCCCAAACTGGCACCAAAAAACGGCGTGGAAATAAAAATTGGGCAGGAATTCTTTATTTCATGTTGCTATGATTATCCACACAACCACCATCATGCCTCCACCACCTTTAATGTTACCTTCACTACAATCAATATCATTGTCAATGTATCAATAAATATATAATACAGTTTAATTGACACTCTTTGCCCCATCGTGCTAAACATAAAACACTGGCCACTCACAGCTAAACGTAAGCAAACTCAAACATACTGATCACTTTCAGGTCTGAGACCACCATAGGTCTATCATGCAGAAGAATGAAGCATCTTTTACTGCACCCCAAGACAGGCAGGGGTTAATATAGTGAGGGCATGCAATAGCATTAACTTAAATTTTGGATTAAACGAGAGAGCGAATAAAGACCGATCTCTTACAGCATGCAGAACATTAGTCAAATGGTTCTTATCATCCATCAGAATCCTTTCCACCTTGAAGTGGTCATATTTATACCTTTTATAATTAGAATGGACTACACACCAATCCAACCGAATCATTAATATAGTGTCCAAGAAAAGAGCAAAAGATCTGGGCAAAAGATATCTGCAAAAACGTGAATTAAGTTTATATAGGAAATGCAGAAGAGACCAAGTATTCAAAGAATTGAAGAAATGAAGAATTTCAAAGAAATTCACCCCATCCTTGTATCCTTGTATCCTTGTGCATGTATTTAGTATTTATTTCGCCTTTTTTTATTTTATAGAAATGCCACAGTGGGCATGAATTGCAGGTCTTGATTATTTGTCTTTAAGATGATATGGGTGGGTGTTTTAAGGTAAATCATGTATGGGATAATTTAATTCACACTCTGCTTACCTGTCACGTACTGGGCTCAACTCGCTCTCGTATGATTCTTTTGGGGGGGATGTAGTATTGCTATTGACCCTAAGGAACTGGTCCATGGGGAGCTACATCAGTTGGCGTGTCTTAATTTGTATCTGAGACAGGTATGTTTTAATTAGTCTTAGTTCAGAGACCCCTGACACATCTGAAACACAAAATCTTGATAATAGTTGCCACCAAGAGTGAACAGCTTATCCAGGTTCCAGGGAACTCCATCCTCCAACGAGAGACTAATGGTGTAATTCCATTATCAAGCTCTTCATGTTAAATCTAGGCCAACTATAAAAACTGACTCCTTCATAAAACATCACCGTTTCAACACTTTACTTCCTGTGTAGCTTTAAAAATATATTTGTTTTAATCTTTTGACAAGTATACACAACATCCTAGTATGAGAGAATACAGTCATACCAGGATTTGTATGCAGGGGGGGGGGTAATATTTACTTAATTAACTGTTCCATGTGTAAAGAGAACTTCCTAGTGTTGACTGATATTCTCTTTATATTTGGCATTTGCATTTGAATTTTTGCAACCTTTCATCAGTTTGTATGGTGATCTCTGTTTTACTAATTTTACTTCATTGTCGCATTCTATTTTTTTTCTTTCTTTTATGGTGTTTTGCGGACTATGTATAGCTCGTTGATTCCTGTGTAATATGTCATGGGATTATATGTAGATATGGAGGTTGATGGCTGTTGAAGGGGCCCAAGGAACAACTGCTGTAGACCCCTAAGGTAAGCTTGGACACAGGGCAGCTGCACCTTTTGCCCTGTGTTAAGGACGGCCTGGTCACCACTTGGCTGCAGTCAACACTTTTATGTCATCCACCTTTGGCATTATATTGAATACTAGAGCAGCCTTGAGAGTATTGAGGGATTGAAGGCATTATTCATGGTCATTTCTATTTTATATTTAATAACTATTAAAAAGGAGGATAAGTAATTGTTTTTATTATACTAGTTCCCTTGAAACGTTTTTATCATATCCCCCCTTGTCACGTCCTTCTTCCAAGCTTTACCCTTTTCTGTGAAGTTTTATTCTGCAATAATTATGGCTTTATATCCTTCTGGAGATATGGTCTACAGTACTTTGTACAATACGCCAAGTGAAGTCTCGCCAGTTATCTGTACCATGGCATGAGCACTTCTGTCTTTCTACTGCTAATGCCTCTCCCAACACAACCAAGCATTCTGCTAGCATTCCCAGTTGCTCTATTACATTGTCCACATACCTTTAGGTACCTTTAAGTGCATTATCTTGCACTTACCCGCAAACACCACAGCTCTGGCCATTTTTCTAGTTTAAATAATTTACCATTTGACTTTTCCCTCCAGGAATATAAATCTTTTTGCAAATCTCTTTGTCATCTGCAAACAGATATACCTTACCATACTTCTGCAATATCACTGATAAAAATATTAAAGAAAATGGGTCCAAGTTTAGATCCCTGACGTACCCCACTCGTAACAAGACTTTTTTCTGAATATTCTCCATTGACTACAACCATCTGTCGTCTGTCACTCAGCCACTGCCTAATCCATTCAACTGAGAACTAAACTGAGCGATTGCAGTTTAGTTATTCATCTGTTCTTCTAAGTCTTCTGTGTGAGACAGTGTCAAAGTCCAGTGTCGAGGCATGGGCTCCACTAGACCTCTGAAGGTGTGCTGTGGTATCTGGCACAAAGATGTTAGCAGCAGAATCTTTAAGTTCTATAAGTTGCGAGGTGGGGCCTCCATGGATCAGACTTGTTTGTCCAGCATATCCCACAGATGCTCGATTGGATTGACATCTGGGGAATTTGAAGGCCAACTCAACACCTTGAACTCATTGTTGTATTCCTGCTTTGTGGCAAGGTGCATTATCCTGCTGAAAGAGACCAATGCCATCAGGGAATACCATGTCCATGAAAGAGTTATGTGGTCTACACTAATGCTTAGGTAGGTGGTATGTGTCAAATTAACATCCACATGAATGGTAGGACCCAAGGTTTCCCAGCCCAAAGCCTTACACTGCCTCCGCCGGCTTAATTTCTTCCCATAGTGCTTCCTGGTGCCATGTGTTGTCCAGGTAAGCGACACACAGGCAACCAGTCATCCACGTGATGTAAAAGAAAACATGACAACTTTTCCCATTGCTCAGTGGTCCAGTTCTTACGGTCACATGTATATGCTTTCGGCAGTGGATTGGGGTCAGACCTGACTGGTCTGAAGCAATGCAGCCCCATACAAACTACCCTGTGTATCTTTCTATCAGAACCAGCATTAACTATTTCAGTTACAGTAGCTCATCTGTTCGATTTGACCTTGCGGGCCAGCCTTTGCCTCCCACATGCACTAAAGAGCCTCGACCACCCATGAACATATCATTGGTTCACTGATTTTCCTTCCTTGGACCACTTTTGATAGGTACTGACCACTGCAGACCAAGAACACCCCACAAGAGCTGTAGTTTTGGAGATGCTCTAACCACAATTTGTCCCTGGTTAAAGTTGCCCAGATCCTTACGCTTGCCCATTTTTCCTGCTTCTAACACATTAACTTTGAGGCTGAAATGCTCACTTGCTGCCTAATATATCCCATCCAGTGACAGGTGCCATGATATCAAGATTCGCTTCACCTGTCAGTAGTCATAATGTTATGGCTGATCGGTATATATCTCACCCTTGCATGGCTCTCTACATATGGGCATTCTACCATTTAGGTAGGCTTTCATAATATTATGTATGTTACTTACCTAACCTACACACCGTGTCATTTACTGTGTACAGGGAAAAGAAATCAATAAAAAAATTGTATGGCACTATATCAGCTTGAAGATGTAAGGTAAATGTTTATGAACATTCAAAAATAAAAATGCACAAACTGTTAATGGATGTGAGCAAAATGAAATACAAATAGGTCTATTACAGTTAAGTGGTCAGTCGAGTTAAGGATTAACTACATTTGAAACATAACTCCATTTTGCACAGCACATATTCTCTAGCATATGAGTTGTTTGTGAGTGAGAGGGTGGTAGATAATTGGAACAGACTCTCTAAGGAGGTGGCAGAGGTTAATATAGTAAAGGGAATTTGAACATGCATGGGGTAATTCTAATTGCCCCCTTTTAAATTCTATTAAAAGCAGTCAATGGCATTCTAAAAATCCACACAATTTACCGTAATTTGCTTTAGTTAATATTTTAACCCCTTAAGGAAAATGGGCAGTCCCTAAACCCATTGAAAACAATGCATTTTGAGCCCGTACATGTACGGGCTTTGTCATTAAGGGGTTAAAAGGGACGTCATGATAATAAACATGATAAAAATAGTTTGTTTACATCTCAGACAAAACAAGTTTTTTTTCTGATTACCTTTCCTTTATTTTCAATACATTTTTTGAGACCTGTAATAGGGACAAGCACTGGTGTAAGAGTAGTATGATGAAAGCAAATCCGGATGTAAATAAAAAAAACTTTTTTTTTTCCTTTCAGTAAATATTGCCTGGTCATTTTTATAAGAAGGTCAGCTTACATACAGCTTCATTTTTATAAGAAGGTCAGCAAGTAAGTTAGCTCACCTTAAAATCTGTACTACATTTTCAAGAGCATCTTAAACTCAGAAGATTTACTTTTGAGTTCAGCTAAGATACATGGTCCATGGATTGTCAATTGAGTCCTTTCGATACCATAGCTACAGAGTTATGTTTCAAACGGCAACATTATCAATTGACTCATTTGATGCAATCATATGAGACGTGCTGCTGAGAGCTGTATAATTTGTTTGCGCTACATTTAATAAAAACCCGGGAGCAGGCAAAGTTTATTAAATCCAAAGAGTTTTCTGCATGACAGCTTACTATGTATAACTATAGGTTAGAAAATCATAATTTTTGCCTATTTTTGCATGTCCCGTTCTAGATGATTTGAATTTAAAAGATGTGTCCTTACAGCCAGAAAGCTACGGCAGTGTTCTACTTACAAGAAATGAAACACTGAGTGCCGAGTTTGATCAGCAAAGAAAACAACATGTATGCAATTTGTACAATCTCCTCAATGTAAAAAAAAACCAATAAAGATAAATGCAGCTGATATAGTTGGTGTAGGCATGCCCTCCCTGATAAATACCGTATTTGCTTGATTATAAGACAAGGTTTTTTTCAGATCAAATGCTCTGAAAAATAACCATGGTCTTATATTCAAGGTCGTCTTCTAATCAGATCTCCTAATAGAGGTCTGACTACAAGAGTAAGATCCAGTATTGGGTATTCCGTCACACTATATGGCCATGTATTGCATAGCCTGCCGCTATGTCAAAGTACCCCAGGTTTGGCAATTTCTAATTTACAAGGGGGGCTATGGATGATATGGTCTCATACTACTGATACTGCTGTTCCACCATCAGAACATTTAAACTGTCATTCGCTATTCTCTGGTGTACCCAGGCAGCCTTACAAAGTAGAAAAAGCACACTGCATGAAAATGAAATAAAATATACGGTAAATACAACTGATGTGTATAGCACTAAAACGGGAAGACTACTGGGACACTGTGCCCCCATTACACAATGCAGCAAGCTAAAAATAACCGTATATTTGCACATGGCATACATTGTTCTGGTATTGCATTTTTACATTTTCTATTTTCTATTATTCCCCTTTTCTTCTAAAACCAAATCCTCTAATGCATTCCTAAATGAACTACATGGTGTGGTTATACATCTAGTTTGATATGAGAGCCGAGAGTGCACAGCATTTGCTTTTAGAAAACCTGTTGGATAGATTTTAACAATAACAACCTAGAAACAATAACAAAACTGTCGCCTTAGGTTTCCTTTTTACGGTTTCTGTCTCCGGGGGACTGTTCTGTTTTTAATGTCACCCTGAAAAATCATCTCTGCACAGATAATAGATACATATCAGTATTTATAACGACGTCAATCTTTAAACTGCTAAAAGATGCACCACCCGCAGTGCACCAGGGTTTGTAAAACCCACACATAGCTTCCTACTGCTGCCTATTGTATGGTGGCAAGGATAATCCAGAACACCAGTGACAATAAGAACATAAACCCCTTTGTGTTTTATTCCTAAAGCACTTCAAGTATAGCATGCCAGGAACATATTTGTTTTCATTTCCCTGTTGATTGTTAGGGTGTGAAATTACAACAACCCAAGCAATGTGAAAATGGACAGTAAAATACAATTTTGCATAATATTGCAAATAATGTTAACATAACATTGTGTCCTTTTTATACATCTTAATTGTTAACATGAATATGGCGGTACAGGATTATTTGATTTTCTGTGAAAAGACAAAAGTGAAAGTACAGAAGTGAAAGTTGGAATACAATATGAATGCTTTCTACAGGGGTGAGTCTAGGGTCCTTGGCGCCTGGGTGCAGGATTTCCTTGTCATAACATTGATCTACCCTCATGTGATGACCCACACTCTTCTGTTCCCACCCACACAGACACACTCTCAATCACTCACACACCTAGACACTGACACTAACATATTCAGACATCCACTATAATGACCATACTCACACAAACACACGCACTCACACACTAAACACACACCCAGACACAATAACACGCATACACACTATCATACCAACACACACATTATTGCAGGGTCATGAAACATTATGTGAGCCCGCTCAACCCAGCCTCCTCCTGAAAATACCATAATTTTTCAAGGCAATTGTCATTTTGTTTTCTCCCTGGATCTGCCAATGCTTGCAGAGTACTGGCAAAGGGTAAGCTGCAGTTGGTGAACCAATCAAGTCTTACAAAATAACAGAGGTACCTTTATTTTAGTGGCACTTGGGCGCAGTGCAACTTCTTTTTTTTCCCAACAATTTTTTCCCAAATCTGGTCATTCTGCCCCATATGCTATTTTAGTTATTTTTGAAGCTGGCCAATGCAGTATAACCATATATTTTTGAAAACTAGACACCCCAAGATATTTTAAATGCTGGTATTTGAAGCCTTTCCATGCACTTATTCTACTAACAGCCAGGGCTAAGTTAAACGGCTGCCGGGCCACCCACTCAAGTGGCCGATTCGACCACGCCAGGACCGTCTGTAATGCAGGGCAAAAGTTAGGCTCTTAGTCCCGCCCCTTTGAAGACGCGACATGCCGCTCAAGGGGGCGGACTCACACTGAGCAGCTCATTGTGACAGCTGGAAGAGCAGTCTGCAGGGAAGAAAGGTAGCAAAAAAGTATAAAAAAAAATTGTTGGGGTGATAGGTGGAAGGGGACCCATATTCAAAGGGGGGCTGCCTTGGGACAACAATTAAATACAAAAAGGGGGTGGCTGGGGGTATAACTACACAACAGGGTGGTTGGGGCATCACATAAATCAATACACAAAGGGGGGTGGATGGCTGGGGGCAATACACATGGGTACATTAACCAGAATAAAAGGAGGGGATCAATACACAAGGGAGGGGGGCTGGCTGGGGACATCACAAAAATCACTACAAGGGTGTCCGGGCAATACACAAGGGTGTGGGGGAATACATTGAAACCAAAGGACCTGGCTGGGGCATCAATACAAAAGGGGAGAAACACAAAAAAACAAACCAGTGTGGAAAGTATTTTTATGCTTTGTGTAGATTAACCTGTACTGATTGTCGGTGTGATTGTAGGTGTCGGTGTGGCAGAGCCTGTCCTGGTGTGTATGTTTGGGTATCAGTGTGGCAGAGCCTATCCTGGTGTATGTGTGTATGGCAGAGCCTGTCCTGGTGTTTGTGTGTTGTTGTGGCAGAGACTGTCCTGGTGTGTGTGTTTGGGTGTCGGTGTGGCAGACCCTGTCCTGGTGTTTTTTTGCCTGTCTGTTTCCCGGCACTCTACTTTCTGAATTGAACAAATTTAACACGCTTCTTAATTTGTATTCACTTCAGAGGACAAAACTAAAGGTTCTGTGTTATTTACTCTACATATTTTATTGAAAAGGATTAGTGGCACTAAATTGTGGCTTCAGGCATCCCGTGTATAATGACTTTTTTTTTGTGTACTGATGTACTCCCAATCCCATCACATCCCATCAATATTCTTTAGAAAATCAGGAACAGTTGGGCATGGATGATGTGCTAATTAGTAGGCGCAACGGGCCACTCACTTACAATAATATTGAATCCAAATCTAAGGGCATAACATGGGTACCTCCCTAACAGAAGACATTGTGCTACTCTGGCTTCTATCTCACATATATATACAGAAGGAGCTAAAGGAGTATGGGGCGCTTTCAAACGTCAAAATCACCTCTGAGAAATCTGTGGTATTAGACATATCACTGCCCACTGAGACTTCCACTATCTGTACTTCTTTGCCATACTGGTGGTGCCCGTCATGCTTGAAATACCTAGGGATCACTAAAAACCTTGTCATGCCGTATCATGAGAATTTCCTCTAAATTTTTCCCACCCAAAAGGAGGAAATATTTTAAGAGCAAGTGAAGCAGCTTAATGCATGAATGCATACTTGATTTTGCAATGTGACTGATGTCACGAGGCACCTATCCCCTATTGCCCCTACAATAAGATGTGTTTTGAAATGTTGCTGAGACTGCAGTGAAAGCAGAATCAGCAAGGCAAACATAGTTTACTGATCAATTGGTGCTTCCTTAATGTTGACCAGATGGAAAGATTATTACCAAAAATGTATTTCAGGGCAGAAAATGTTATCAAATGGCTAGCTGATCAACTGCTTAAGGTTTTGGAGAATCCTACCTAACCTATTCTGTTTCACATACTTGTACAAGTGTGGGTTGTCAACTGACTAGAATTGGTTGGTAATATTAAATCTGCTGGATGTCTACGCTCAAGTGGCCCTTATTTGTGTCAGATACCTACCCTCCCATTTTTCAGGTAATACAGTCAACTTTAGGGATTAACAGTCCTATTTGGCCAGACTGACTTGAAGCTGCTGGCCTACTTCTCAATTCCTTCAAAATGAAAGACTACATAAAAGACTGCAGTTTTAAAAATAATTTGAGTTCACGTTTTCCATGAAATGTTTCTCACATTTCACTTGCCCATGGTTACTCATATCACAGCTTTTCTGCTTTTCAATACATTTGATTGCAGCTGCTTGCCTCTGAATGCTATAATGATTTAAGCTTTGTAGCAGTGATAAACAGAGCACAATCAATCAACAGCAGTGTCATTGGAAAGGCCAGAATAAAATCGATAGGGTTTATTTTAAGCATTCTGATTAAGTATTTGATTTTGCTAGTCCTATGATATCATGAGTCCTATGATATATGAGTGAAACCTGTAAGAAATTAAAGGGTCATTTATACATTTTACATAAATATAACTACCAGTTATAAAAAGTATATATGTGTGTACATGACATTTCAATCCTAAATCCTAGAGCTGCATGATTTGCAGCCGCGTCTCACCCTCTTCCGGTCTGGGCGGGGGTGCATGTTATACCCCGGGTGTGGTATGCGCCGATAAATACGGTAATTCAATATCAATATACATTTTCCTATACACTTGTGTTTGTGCTTTATTTGTCACACATTCCATAAGAACAAAGCTTGTAAGAGGGTCATCGTTTCTTATATTGTTAAGAGCTTGAAAGTATCAACTTCTTTTCATGGTAGTGTTGTAACTTTGGGCTAGTTAAACTTCATCTGTTACTTTTTTTTTATGGACAGATTTTAACTTTAGTGAAATACATTTTGTTAACAGGCTGTACTATAAACTCCACTATACCATAGCACTTAGAATGTACAAGGTGTATTTCTGGCCACACAGCCTCTCTAGAAAGGAAGTGTGGCCATGTGTTCTGCATTGCCTATGACCATACTTGGGAACTCTCCTGGTTTGCCGGTCAACTATATTACTAAATAAAGGTTTGTGAACATGAGGTCACAGGGTTGTCACTCACATTCATATCTATACTGAATACATGCCTAATTGCTTTAACACACACACTGGATGTGAAGCATTTGCCCTAGCAAAGGTGATTACTGTGTTGTGCTATTATTGTAAAATGAATATTGCCATTAAATAATATGTCTGAATTTCCATCATGAAATATAAATATATACAGACACACTTCTGTATTTAGAAATGCTCATGACTTTGAACATATTGCATTTTGATCACGTATGATAGGAAGGTGTTAGAGTTCTAAGTGATTGGGGCTGTCAATGATTTAATCACTTGATGAATCAGTACACTGGAGGCTAGATCATTGAGCCTTGCTTTATTGATTTCAGGGCTCTCTGGGTGTAATACTTTTAAACTGTTTTTTTTTCTCATCTGAAGCACTTGGATCAATCATTCTTGAATCATCATGAAGAACTTCAAAAGAACTAACGTCAAGTTAGTTTATATGGAGAAAATCATAACAATCTGTCACAACACAACATGGAGAATTAAGGCCAGAATGAGAGGAAATAATTCCAAATCTTGGATGTACACTTGACTAAATATTTTTGTAGGTAATGTGAAACACAGGAATCACCCCATGATTGGATATCACCTGCCAATTGATTAAGAGGTTGTGTAACTGCAACCAAGGAAGGCCTAAAACTATAGGCCAGCGGTGTAAAAGTTTTTTCTGCAGTGGGCCACTTCATCATAAATGTATGTGTGTGTGGGCCGCACTCATTTTTCACTGAGAGAAAATATGGCCTTTTAGCTTTATAATGCATATTAATACAGGGTTAATTTGGCAAAATGCCGAAACAACAAAAAAAACCCACCGAAAATAATCATCTGCAGGGGCCCTGCTGCTTCCCTCTGTGTTGCTCAGCAGCATCTCTTGCTCCGTCGAGGGGAAGCAGGAACCCAGCAGAGTCACGTGAATGTGCGTCACCTCATGTGACTCTGCTCCATTTCTGTTCCCCTGGGCAGGTCAAGAGAAGTTCAAACAGACTGCATGCAACGCAGATGGAGACAGCACCCCTGCGTAAGTCTGCAAGCAGCACCGGAAGATCTGCAGTTCAGGTAAGGGTGGGTGTATGAATGAGTGTACGTGAATCGCGTAGACATCTACACGCTGCCCCGGCTGCATGACAGGGGAGTCAGAAGCACCGGTAAGTTTGGGGGGGCGGGGGAGTGTTAAATGGGGGGCATAAGGCATTTCTGTGTAGCCGGGGACTCAGAAGCACCGGTAAGTGGGGCGGGGGGGTACAGGAGGATCCAGGTTTCCTGCAGCTGCGGGGGATCTGGATCTTAGTCGTCTCATAGTCAGACTTATTTGAGGTCTGATTATAAGACGAGGGGTATTTTTCAGAGCATTTGCTCTGAAGAAAACCTCGTCTTATAATCGAGCAAATACGGTACTTACATTTTAATTTTTTTACTTTTTCCTGCTCTCCTCCGGTGTGATGACCCTGTCCTTGACACCTTCTGTGGGCCCGTCTCCTCAAACATCACGTGTTCAAAGCCACACAACGGCTGCTTTGAACTTCGCAGCCGGGCGGCCGCTTTGAATGTGGTCTACTGGCCCACGGACCGGCAGACCACTCATGCGGGCCACACCTCGAAGTCCAACGGGCCGCATGTTGGACGCCCCGGCTATAGGCCATCTAGGAGATGAGATATGAAATGTCGGAGATTATTAGAGAAGCAGTCCGACACATAGGCGCAGAGGAGTGGTTTGCTGGATGATGATAGCAGAGTGTATCAGGGGGTGACCCTCAATAGCAGAAACTGCAATAGGCAGAGATACTGTGGAAAAGGGCACCTTATATTTGGAAACAAAAGACTAGTCAATGAAGGAGCTTGTAGCTCCACAGTAAAGTATGGGGGATGTGGAATCGCTGATACCATTGCACTCAATTGAGAACAAGGAAGTTATATTTTACAGTAGAGGGAGTGCTAATATGCCAGGCAAAGCTCCCTTATTTGGCCTGGGTGCTGGCGTTTTGCAGCTTATTAGGACAAAACCTGGCAAACTGACCCTTCTGGTCACAGTAGTGGCACATACATTCCATTCCTCTGCAGGAGTTTTCTGTCAGTGATTGTTTGGTATCCATCAAGTGCATGGGCTCTTCGGACAAGGAAACAGAAGTTCCCGGAACTGCCATGGGTCATGAAGACCAGGAGTAGACTATTTCAAACCTTTTATCCTTACGTTTCTGTCTCTCTCTTATTATACATTAATAGAAACTCTTCAAATTCAATAGGTTGGTCTTTGGTGGAAAGTTTATCTTTGAGATATTTAGAAAGACCATCATAGATGAAAGCAATGAGAGGCTCACTAGAAAAATTCACCTCAGCTGCAATAGTCTTAAATTCTATGGCATACACAGTCACTAGTCTGGAGCCTTGGGATACATGTACCAGAGAGGGTGTGGTGGCTATAACTGTACATCAAAAGTTTTACGAACGTCTGCTATGAAGGAAGTGCAAGTATACACTTTTTCCCAGAGTGGAGTTGCCCAAGCCACGGCCTTGCTGGTTGGAAGGGAAACATTTGAGGGGTGAGTTTAAACTGGATTGAACATTGATTGAGAAACCCTCTGCTTGATTAAGGTTCCCTGTCATACTGGTTAGATGCTGGTAGTTTAAGTGGAACTGGAACAGAGGTGACTTTAACAAAAGTAGTCCCTAACACCATGATACAGTACGGTATGACTAAGCTTCCTAAGTACACATTGTCTTATATTATTTGCGTAAGCTTTTAAAAAAACCACACCCACTTCATAGCATGTTATCACCACTACTCTTCTCATTAGTATCCAGCCTATTTAACCACGTTCTTACTTAGTTCTCCTGAAACATGAATATTTTATGTTCTTCCCAATGGCATATACAAGAGAAAGGTACAATTACTGTCACCCGGTGATGGATGGTATTTACCTTAGGGCCACATAAGGTGCAGGGATATAAAATCTATGGAAGCTATGCTGAGTAGGCACAGTCTCCACAGAGTAAATAGAACAGTTGGGGAAATAAAGATCTCCCTTGTAACTGGCTCATTGTGCAGCAGGACACCTTGAGGCTTGATTGCCCCCCGTTTTGTACCATGAGAACTGATGCCCCTTGCTTGCACTGTGCCCATAAACCAACAAATGATTCAATGAGCCATCTCAGATTTTTGAAGGAATCAATATCCAAATAATGAGTGCTATCTTCTCAAACTCATGTACACATTTAGCGAACAAACCTTAAAATTATGGTACAGAGATCAATGTTTTAAGCTAAGAATAACAAAACATCTAAGGAGATAAAACTAACCTCTGGGAAACCAATTACGATCAAAGTAATTGAAAAATTGAGTTTAATTAGACTAAACTAGCCATAAACATGTGTAGAGATCCACTTTGCTTAATCAACAGCAGAAACAAAGGTTTAAATAAAAAATGCAAAAACAGCACTTGATATTCATGATAGATGTTACAGATTTTACAAAAAATATAAAATCACTATGTGGAGTCATTATAAATACTAAAACCAGGGGCGTACCTACAGTATTTTGCACCTGGGCCGGATCCTGTATGTGGAACCCCCACATACACGGGGCCCAAATGAGGCCCGCTGAACTTCAATGTGCAATCACACTCCTATCATGCCCAGGTTTTAGCATGTACTGACTGCCTGGGCATGATATGAGTGTGACTGCTGTTAGCAATCATATACCGTATTTGCTCGATTATAAGATGACCCTGATTATAAGACGACCCAAATCTGAATATTAATTTAGGAAAAAAAGAAAAAGCCTGAATATAAGACGACCCTATAGGAAAAAAGTTTTACCAGTAAATGTTAATTCATGTAAACTATTTTTTTTATAAAAGCTATAATTGAGAAAAATATTTTGGTTTTATTTCCTTCCATTGTCCAACCTGCCCCCCCCAGTTATGCACATCTGCCCCAGAAATGCCTTATATCATGCCACTGTGCCCTATGATATGCCTTTTAACCCTATATGCCAATGTGCCCCATGATATGCCTTTTGACCCCCTATGTGCCACTCTGCCTCCAGAAATGCCTTATACCCCTATATGTCACTCTGGCATTAAGGGGGTTAAAAGGCATATTATGGAGCAGAGTGGCATATAGGGAGGTTTAAGGCATTTCAGGAGGCAGAGTGACGTATAGGGAGTTAAAAAGGCATTTCTGGAGGCAGAGTGGCATTAAGGGGGTTAAAAGGCATTTCATAGAACACTCTGCCTCCAGAAATGCCTTATGTCCCCCATTTAACACTCCCCCAAACTTACCGGAGCTTCTGAGTCCCCTGTCATGCAGCCGGGGCAGCATGTAGATGTCTACGCGATTCGCGTAGACAACTTACGCTGCAGCTGGAAGGTGTGGCTAGCAGCGGGGGTTGTCTGCGTCCATCGCGCAGACCTTCCCCGACTGTCAGAGAGAATTCCCCGCACCTCACCGTTTATATTAATATTGTTATTAAAATTTTCTGTCCAATTTTTGGTGTGTTACTTTTAATAAAAGTGTGGTTGGACCAAAATTGGATATAAAAATCAACAATACTATATATATATATATATATATATATATATATATATATAAAATTGCTAACAGCAATCACACTCCTATCATGCCCAGGCAGCTAGTACATGCTGGAGCCTGGGCATGATATGAATGTGATTACAGCCTCCGTATGCCATGCTACCCCCCCACACAGACACTTACACATCCATGCTATCACACACACTTATTCACAAACATTCAGCATAAACTACAGCATAACACCCATTACTCTCACACACTTACTAATCCACTCTCACTGAATGTTTTCCTACCTTTTCTCTGTCACTGTTCCTCCTCGTGGCTTCAGTGTTGTGCACCGTGATATGACATTAAATTCCAACGCACAGCATCAGTTGCCGCGCGCATCGCAAGGGAGCAGGATCAGAGGTCTGCATCAACAGACCTCCCGCTCCCTTGATTAACTTTAAGCCGGTTGGAGGGAGATCCTTGATCTCCCCAACCGAGCCTGACCCTCTAGAGACGGACATTACTATCCGTCTCTGGAGGGGTGGTGGCACCCCCCTGATGAGCGGCACCCGGTGCAGTCCGCCCCCCCTGCCCCTGCTAGGTACGCTACTGACTAAAACTGTAAGCCTATCTGTGCAGATTTTCCATCCAAAAAAAAAGAAATCTAGATTTCTAATGTTTTATCGTTTTGGAAATCTCACTTAAATGTGTCAATTCAAGATATGCTAAAATGTTGCACATTACACTGAATCACTTAGGCTATTTCCTATGAATCTGTCACCTTTTTTATTTTAGAAGTCTAGATTTTACAGACGCAAACTGCTTTTTAGCCACTTTTAAGAACAATTACATTTTAGAAGGGTAATTGGATCTGACCCATGTATACTACACATGAACACTCAGAAAACAGCAATTAAAACACTACACAGTTTAGCAGTAAAAATTAAATATATATATATATTTCCAGACATGATAAAACTGGTGAGATGTCTGAATCAAACAAATCTGAATCAATGCTCTCATTTACTTTTGTACGCTTAAGAACTATGGCAATACATACTTATTAACAATAATCTTTACTGTAGCTGTGATATTCAATATTTTGTAAAAGTTTGAAAAAGCAGAATTACTATTCCTGTCAGTGTAAGGAAAATAATTACTTTTTGACAATTTCCAAAACTAACTTTTTTTATAGTTGTCATGGCAATACTGGATTCCGTGGTTCTTCTAGCAAACAATGACAGGCTATGTCCTCAGGTAGGATTATATCAGGTCACAGATTGCAGAAACTATCCACCCACTAGAAACATGAAGGGAATTCATCTGGAGAAGCAAATTGTACTCATAACTCATGCATAATTAGCATTTTCTGGGTTCTGTTTGCTCTTCAGTGGGTTCAGTAATAGGCTGAATTATAAAAAGTCTTTAATATTACATAGAGAAAGCATAATGGAATATTTTTTCATTTGTATGGTGATATAAAACATAAAACAACACAAAAGGTGACATACTGTGAGATACTGTATATATATATATATATATATATATATATATATATATATATATATATATATATATATATGTATATATTTCATCAATGATTCCAGATGCTCCCAACCCTTCTTTTTTGGACCCTTAAAAAACATCACAAAATGTCTGATCCAGGCTGATGGCAGTGGATTGTAAAATCCTGTAACATTAATAGCTGTAACAGAAGTGAACATTTTTTTTATTTATGTATTTATCTTTTTATGTTTAAATTGTTTAATCAGTGGTGTAAACTTGTATTTGACTCTTTTCCTTTGGAGCCCACAGTGTAAATGGACCACTACAAGCTCACCTCAATTGCCAACATAATCAACCTATAACAAATACACTGCATTAAGATTTGACTGTCTACAAAGATTTCATTTCTTTTAACCCCATACCCCACTGCACATGAGGTGCGGAAAGCAGGGCACTCACATTTCACCTCCTCTGCCCCTTAGGAAAGTACCTTTGCAAGACATTTAACCTTTAAATAAACACAAAGGAAATCAAAGTAAAAGCCAGTTAATATCAGTTTGACATGGTACATAAAACAGCTTCATAGAATGACTAGAGGGCAAACGTCTGTCCAGTGGCAAAAGTCAACTCACATCATGTGAATCACACAGTGAATATGTTAATAACAAATGCAAGCTGTACTATGTAAGGTGGGTATAAGGGCAACTCCTTCTTCTAAGAAGAATGGGAAAAAAATATATAATTCTCTCAGGTTTGCCCTACAAATATCCATACCCAGGATCTTTACAAATTGTTTCACTATGATTTTCTGCAACACGGTAACCCCTTTAACAAAGATCACAGCAATGATTGGGCACTGTCCAATACCTGCTCTTTTAAACCTTAACTTGGAACCTGAATGGCATTGTTGTACATATCATATGTATTCAATTAGGGATTAAAAGTATTTCCAATGGTAGTGAGAAAGGTACACCTCTGTAGGTATGACAATAAACAAATTAGTGAACAATATGATGTAGTCAGTTTAGAACTGGTGAAACCCAGATAGTGCATGTAAACTCTTAAGATGAAACATATTGCTATTTGAGGTGGGTGGCCAAGATGGAAGCAAGCAGCAAAGTTTTAGCCATATATTACAAAAATATGGAGGTATAGAAGCTAAATCGGCCTCTAGGGATGATTCAGGTAGGAGCTCACAGTATCGTAGAAGGCGAGATGCTCTTTTGTTGGAAGATGGATTTTTTGGTGGGTTTTGGATTCTGTTTGTTCCTACGGATATTCCTAGTTTTGAGTTCCATAATGAAAAAAACTGCTAAATAAATGCTATTTGTCCTTTGTTTAGAAATACCCAATGTTTTTCTTTTTATATTTTGCTTTGTTTGCAAGTTATATGGCAATAAGTACAAGTAGCATATCGCTATTTCAAAACCCCATGCGCTTTTCAGGACATCTTTGAAGCCGGTCAGTTCAATTTACCCCCATCAAGCCGTATATTTTTGAAATCTAGACTACCAAGGTATTTCAAATGCTAGTGTTTTAACTAGCATAACTATGTGGTTGTAAATTTTGCGTCCCCCCCCCCCAATTTTACATTTTACTTGAGGTATGAATATACAGTTCCTGATATGTGTCACTCAAATATGCATTCAGCAATATCTCCTAAGTAAAGTGATACCACCCATGGGTGGGTCGGTTGTTTGGGGGTTAAAAGCCACATTTGGGGCATGCACAATTTATCTTTTGAACTTGGAATTTTGACATGTTGTAAACTCTGCCTCCATATCCAATTTGGGAGATCTTTGAACCTGACCAATCAAATCTTTCCCATCAAATCATATATTACTAGATACCCCAGGGTATTTCAAATACAGGTATTTTAACCCTTTCCAGGTACTAATTCTACTACGAGCCTTTGTCAATGTTTGTGGTAGTATTTTCTGTGTGATTTATTTTGTTCACACACATTATACTTCAGGTATAAATTGCTATCTTCTGGTATATGTCACTTCCAAACAACACCCCAATATGTGTTCAGCAACATCTCCCAAACAAAGTGAGACCACCCATGTAGTGGTTTGCCTGGCTGTTTTGGGGGCCAATGTTGAACTTTGACATTTAGTGATCCTGTGCCTATATCCTATTTGGGACATCTTTGAACCCAGCCAATTCAATTTACCCCATCAAACCATATATTTATGAAAACTAGACACCACAGGGTATTATAAATGCTGTTATTTTAACTTTTTCCATGCACACATTTTACCACCAGCCTCTGTCAAAGTTTGCAGTAGATTTATTATTTTCACGCACATTTTGCTTGAAGTATGAATATACACTTCCTGGTATATGTCACTGTCAAACATAGTCACTCCAATATGTCAAACATCAAACACTCCAATATGTGTTCAGCAACATCTCCTCAGTACAGTGATACCACCCATCCATTGGTTTGCCACATTTGGGAGGTGTGCTTTCTTCATTGTTGAACTTGTGCCAATGCCAATGCATAATTTTTTTTTTCATTTTGCCATGTGGTCAGCTTGCACCTATGCCCTATTAGTGACATCTTTGAAACAAGCCAATTGAATTTAACATATATTTTTTAAAACTAGACCCCACAGGGTATTTCAAATGCTGGTATTTTAATTATTTATAATGGCAGGATTTTTGGAAAGATACAGTGCCAATTTTAGGACTTAATGATAAAAATAATTTATTTTATATTTTTTGGTCAGATTTTCTTTGAACTGAATGATTTTCTTTATGATGTCATAGTGACATCACTTGGGTTTTTTATTTGTAATTTTTTTAACATTTTCCATTTTGAAAAAATATTTCTTACATTTATATCACTGATCACAGTGATTAATGAGGTGGGCTCCATTGACCTGTATGGTTGGGTGTAATACCTATAGCCAACTTGCAGGGGAGTGCAAAGTTCTCAGAAGGGTCTGGAAAGACCCTTTCTGAACTTTTATTTTTAAAAGGTGCTGCCATCTTGTTAGAGGCAGCAAGTCTCTAACAGGTGGCCATTTGAAATGCTCCTAGGAGCCATCAAATGGGCCCCTAAATACCTCTATATATATATATATATAGGCACTTCAGCAACACTGGTTAAGTCCTTTTTTTTTAGCTGCCGGGCTCTGCCATAATTAAGGCACATAGTCTTTCAATATGGTGAATACGACTGTTCCTAGGAGCAATCATACGGGACCCGCCAAAAAACTTGCAGGCACGGGCGGTTTTCCGGGTGTTGCAGACGGGAGCGGGCAGTCAGACAGTGTACCTGCAGGCCCCGGTAATCCTGCGCACTCCCGCAAGGCTGCCTTTGCGTTGCTCCCTCACAGCGTCTCTTCTCTTGTTCCGCCCAGGAACCCAGCAGAGTCACATGAAGTGACATAAATTCACGTGACTCCGCTGGGTTTCTGGGCGGAACAAGAGAAGAGACGCTGTGAGGGAGCAACGCAAAGGCAGCCTTGCGGAAGTGCACGGGAAGTCTGCAGTTCTGGTAAGGGGGTAGGTGGGATTGACCACATATGTGGCAGGACTCTAGCTGGATGCTTGCATGTTGAGGCATTGCCACAACCCTACTCTCTGAGTTGGGATGGTATATATATATATATATATATATATATATATATATATATATATATTATATACTATATGACCAAAAGAATGGTAGCACCCTCCTAATTATTCTGTGCACTCTGCCTACTGTAAAGTTTGCCTCCCTAGCTCCAGTATAGGATAATGTTAATGCTACAGCATACAACACATTTTAGACAATTGTATTTGTACAACTTTATGGCTCCTATGAGCACAAAGCAAGGTCCACAGAGACATGGTTTGATGCGTTTGGTATAGAGGAACTTGAGTAGCCTGCACAGAACCCTGACACCTTGACACATTGAACACCTTTGGAATGTATTGTGAATAATTGGAATGTTGATTGGGATGAACTGGAATGCCTTCTTGTCTTAATTTTGGGGAAAGCCTTCCCAGAAGTGTGGAGGGTATTTCAGCACCAAAAGGGGGGTCCATATTAATGCCCATGGTTTTGGAATATGATATCTAACAAGCTGCTATAGGTGTGATGGTAAAGCGTCCACATCATTTTGGTCATACAGTGTACATAGACAGAGGCAAAGAGAGATAAATACAAGAAAGACAAAAATGGAACCAATTCCGACTAGATTCTTACTAAAATGTATCATAACTACTAATTCATCTAAGCCTTTATGCCATTATGGGCAATTATCTCCTTACATACAGCTGTAATGTTTTTTCTATGTGGGTGGTATCATTAGAAGCTTATGCATTAGATTCATGGAACATTAAAGAACAATCGAAAAAGCTACCATTAACCCTTAAAATGTCCACTATTACTTCAGATCCACATGAGTTGGTAACTGTTGGATGGAAACTATTTGTCTACTAGTTACAGTTATTTTGAATAACACATCCTTTCACCTAATTTAGGACCTCATATTTTTCTCTGTTTCACCTCATGTCCATGTAAAGGTGTGAAAACCTATCACTAATTATTCCACCTGTACAAACATGCATGTTTTGGGCATACACTATGAAACATACCACCCGTTGCTTACCAACCAATAGTGGATATAATCACCATGCACAATATGTACCACTGGTTTGGTTCAAGACAAGCAGGTTATTCAGGATTATACAATTAAAAAGGATTTATACAAACATGTTTCTGGGGTTGCATCCACTTGAACTCAAGGTCTTCTGCTTAAAATGACCCAAGTCATTTATTAACAACAGCTTTAGGTCTGCTGCTTCGACAAAGCAGCAGACCTAAAGCTTTTGTTAATAAATGTTTTGTGATGGCAATCATACATAAGCAGCTTAATGCAAGTGTTATAATATAATGCTATATTCTTTTTTTGAGGAGGGGGTTGATAATATTACTTGTCAAAATTATGAATAATTGAACAGAGGCATGTTTTTTTTTAAAAAGAATGAAAGACAGATGTCTCTATAAGCTAACTGCAACAGAGACAATTCTACCTACATTTTCCACTGTTAAATAACATTCATTTTGGATATTCAGGGGTCTATTGGATTGCTCCCAGACAAATTGCAGTTTTTATTTGATATTTTTCTTTATGCGGTCAGTAAGCATCTGGCTCCCTTTTTTATTTACAAATTACAGACAGATTACCGATGTTTCTTGGTCTAAAAGGTAGATTGTATGAATACACATTGTGCAGATTGTTGAGATTGTAGATTGCAGAGGTTTTTTAAAAAAAGCAAAACAAAACAAAACAAATTGACTTAATTGGCATGTGCTGGTCATCAGATTGTCCTTTCTTAAGTTGGACAGTGAAAAAAAGAATCAGTCCACAGTGATTTAGATTCTTGTTAAACATTTGATGTAATACACATTTGTTCCTTTTTAAAAATTATCCTTCCAAATTATATTAGCTTTCTAAACGAAACAGGTATTGGCACATTCAAAGACACCCCATGTGGTACTTAACTAATACATACCCCTTACTGAAAAACATGGTTTTTGCTAATGTGGCCACACAAATACGATTTCTATTTTTTATGTATCACACGTTCTGATAGTTTTCTATAAAGACCAAGTATAACCCCACAATCTATAGCTTTAAATCTCTATCTCTTGGCAGCTTATGGACCTAAATATAGCTTATTCTGCACCCTGAGGCTGAATTAAAAATAAATTCTGCAATCTGCCTGCCTCAAGATACATTTTTTCGATTTTAGCATTCATGAGTAAATGATTGCTGTATAATCTTATTAATTTAATAGGGCAACAGAACTCCGAAACATTTTATCCAGTGAAAAAAAAGATGTACAGAATATATAGGAAAAATACTTAGTAGCATAAATCCCTAAATGTTTTTTTCACATGCTGGATTTTTCGAATATGTTAAGTAATGTAATGTGTGTTGTTTCAACTCCTAGAGTTGTGAGGAAACAATTTTGTCAGCTAAACGGGACATCATGCTTTTTTGGGCCTTAGCTGCTAAGCCTGAAACAGCTCACAAAATTGATTTAATTCACTAAAAATCGAGTGCAGTTGAGTAGGCAGTTGAGTCAGGTTTGTAGAAGAAACCTTGCCTGAGTTGACCTAAATATCCTACTCATATATTTGCTAAGAACATTAAGTAGTGTTTCAGGTAAAATGTTCCAGCTGATGGTTAAAATATTTTTCAATAAATAACTATAAACCTTGCCTACCCCAATATTCCACTAGCCTCTGTTAAGTTTTCTTTTGAGGGAACTAGGGAATTGTGTTATTAAAATATCAATCAGATGGATTAATGCTTTATCTACAGCATACCATCTAAAAGATTTATGAATGTGTTATGTGCTTAAGATTACGACTGATCCAACAACAGATACATCCAAACACATATCAATGAAATCACAATATGTATTCGGATATATCTCCTGAAGGCTAATGTGTTTTCTAGCTACAATAACTACACTTATCCAGGTGAATGGGTGTATGGGTACACTTATGAAATATGCACCGATAAACCCACCCACTGGCTTATTAAGTTATACAATCCCTGTTCTATCTCTTCTAACTTTTAAGGTTTGAACTGAAAACTTTCGCTTCTTCCAGAATGCAACAGAATATTTTGAAACAACAACAGGATATCCAAGAATCCACAATGCGGCTATGATACAACAATACAAACTTTTACTAGAACGTTCCAAATATAAAACAATACAAATAACAGTACAATAACAATAATCCCCACATTAATTGACACACTTACAACAAATACATATAAGTTCCTATTTACAATATTCAAACATGCATGTTCATAGTTACCTTCCCTGAGAGCTCCAGGTTAGTGATGTTCCTTTGTCTCTTTACTTTCTCTCCTCTTTCCTCTTTCACTACCTGTCCCTTGATATACTAGAGCAGGGGTGGGCAATTAATTTTCCCATGGGGCCACATGAGAAATTGGAATGGTTTTAGAGGGCCAGACCTCTACAAACTACAAACTCCGAAGCCTTGTCCATTTTGTTAACTTATGTGCTGTTTAATAAAGTTATTCAAGCCTACGTCATTGGTAGAGGTGCTTGAATAAGTAAGGCCTGAATAACTATTAGCACAGCACAGAAGTGAACAAAATGAACAAGGCTTCGGAGTGCATACCGTATTTTTCGCTCTATAAGACGCACCTGCTGATAAGACGCACCTAGATTTTAGAGGAGAAAAAAAAGGAAAAAATATTTTGAGCTAAAAAATGGGCTAAAATATTTATTACAATAACTGAATAAGCTATGAACACAGTAAGACACACGCAGTAAGACACACACAGACACAGTAAGACACACACAGACACAGTGAGACACACACAGACACAGTGAGACACACACAGACACAGTAAGACACACACAGACACAGTGAGACACACACAGACACAGTGAGACACACACAGACACAGTAAGATACACACAGACACAGTGAGACACACACAGACACAGTAAGACACACACAGACACAGTAAGACACACACAGACACAGTGAGACACACACAGACACAGTAAGACACACACAGACACAGTAAGACACACACAGACACAGTGAGAGACACACAGACACAGTAAGACACACACAGACACAGTAAGACACACACAGACACAGTGAGACACACACAGACACAGTAAGACACACACAGACACAGTAAGACACACACAGACACAGTGAGACACACACAGACACAGTAAGACACACACAGACACAGTGAGACACACACAGACACAGTAAGATACACACACACACACACACACAGTAAGACACACACACACAAACACAGTAAGACACACACACACAGTAAGACCTCCCTCCCTAACCCCCCTTCTCAGTATCTCCCCTCTAACTCCCTAACCCCCCCTTCTCAGTATCTCCCCTCTAACTCCCTAACCCCCCTTCTCATCCCCCCCCCCGCCCCGGTCACTTACCTTAAACTCCTGTGTTGGAAGCGTGAGGCGTTTGTCTCGGGTGCCGGCGCTTCACTGCTGATCGCCGGCGTCTGACGTCATATGCCGGCGCCCAGCGTAAAGCGCCGGCACCCGAGACAAACGCTTCCAACACAGGAGTTTAAGGTAAGTGACCGGGGCGGGGGGGGACACCGGACTCATTGGTGAGTCACCAGGACACTCTTTGCGGGCCGGTCCGAGCTATTCAGCGGGCCGGACGTGGCCCGCGGGCCGTGCTTTGCCCAGGTCTGTACTAGAGGGTCCCAATTGAGTCTACTGGGAGATCCCTGATTGGACCCTGTGGTTGCCGTAGTTACCCTTTGAAGTTATTCCCTTTGGCCAACACCACACCCTGGGGTCTTTACAATCATGGGCCAGTAAAACCCAAAGATCTCCTGACCTGATTCAATCTGTTTCATGAGAAAACCTGTCTTTCTTCCACACACCCTTCATCACGCATATCAGTGTTATCTATAATATTTATCATTCCCGGCCACATCCCATGCATCTTGATTTAACTAGTATTAACAGAAACCATGATAGATATATATATATATATATATATACACATACACATACATACCTACATATGCATATCTACACACATGTACATCCATACACCCGCATACACGTGTCCATATACATATTTATTCACAACTGCTTATAGTGTAACAGTCGCCCCCTTGTGACCATTCAACTTGATGCATGGTCACACATTAGACAATAATTGTTTCTGCCTAAATGCAGTTAACATTTGCATCTTCTGTCTTTGGATTTTAAAAACCTTGTTTAAATAGATGACCATACCGATTACCACCATTAACACAACCACTTGTCCTATTAGCAGTCCTCGCAAACCAACTTCCATCCAAGTATTTGTTAAAACCAAGCTCACATCACCATCATGTATTCATTCAAATTCATTCAACTCCACTCCTGCCTTCTCTATATTATTGCTTATTTGGATTAGATGGGTATCCTTTCTTTCTAACAATTTATGTAAATTCAGGGACAATGGGTCTATGTGGATGTTAAATACAGGGACATATTTTCCTGGTTGGATATTGTCTGGTACACTGTCGAGGTACATATCATTCTTATAGATAGGGATTGGTGTAATAACGACCCCCCCCAATGCTAGTGTACTCATGAGGTGTAAAGCAAAAATTTGGTCTGTGTATAGGACACCACTGATCCCCATAGAGATACCCCCCAACATTGGTCATCACACAATATTGCCTTTCATGGTTGTATGTGACTTTTACCGTTGGTGTTCTCCATTTGGTCAGTTGGACTGGGCATCCGTTCCCGGTTATAGGATTGGTTATATTTGTTGTCTTGCTGGTTTCCGTGCTGGTTTTGGTTCTGGGTTCTGGAACCGGATTGTTGGTGCCCTCTATCTTTTCTTCTTCTGTTATGACCTCACTTTGATTTAGGCCACATATTGGAGTGATGATCTTGAACACATCACAGCGACACAAGTACTGGTTGTCTTTACTAACACAACATGCTGTGTTAGGCACCTTCCAATTCCCTTGAACTTTCGCCAATAGTTTTGGCACATTCAATCTTTCCTTGTAAATATTCTTCTCCAAATATCCGATAGATCTTACAGATGCCAGCGTGCTGACCATATCTTCGCTTGGGTTGAAGATCGGTATTGACATGGTAAAAGACACATACAAGCCGTTAATTGAACAATTGGTATGACTTCCACTGCAAGGGTGCGCACCTCCAATCGGATGCGGCGTGACAATACCCAGATTACGGATTACTGTTACCGGTAGAGGTGTACAGTTCCCATTGCTATAGTACCCCTGAGGACAGTACCAGCGGGTGAGGTCCTTATCCTTCAATATATCTGGAATTTTCCCTGACTGTATATCCCTTATAATATTACTTATTTTATTCAAAACAAAGCTCCCATAGGCTGTACATATAATCTCTCGCCCTTCTTTGTTTTCTGTAACTCTCTGATTGTTTTCTTCTATGAGCGCATTCAGTTTTACTTGCGTTCTGGAAAACAATTTTGCTATGTCATGCATGTTCAATATTGTAAGACCCTCGATCCCCTGCAGGACAGGTTTCAAAACGTGCTTTCCTTCTTGTTGTTCAAACTTATTGATATGAGCCCGTATTGCCTTTAAATCTGCCCTATTCCAAATGGACATCCCTGACCCAAAGAGTCCCGTGGCTGTCCCAATTATTCCCTCCAGACTCCTTACTCTCCTCAGCCTATGAGTACCTTTTAGATGGGAAACCTCCTGCCCTGTGAAGGGATCTTGAGTCCTGCGTGCATAGGATAAAACTAAATCGGCTAATAATGACGAATAAAACAAAGACACTACTTCTTTCACAATACCCGAATTCCGCCATATCCCACTTGGACAAATTTACCACCACCGGTACATGTATGAATTTTACATTATTATACAGAGTTCCAGGAATGGAGATAGCCGTGAGGCCACTTGTGGACCCTTCCTGTGTTACCGGGCATTCCATAGATCTGTTTGTTTTATGTCCCATGGTTGTTGTTGCCACCGTTGCATGGACAGTTGATGACTTTGCTCTAGGGTATACCTTGAGATAAATCGTTCCAGGGACCTGAGACTCTGCGTTTTGTGAGCCAAGGTTCACGATAAAATAATATGCCCACTTCCCAGTATCCTCAAGGCGTGCGTCATGGAACAGTGACCCATTCGGAAAAACGGTGACTCTATCTTTGTAGGTCGGAGCTTCCCCAACTTTATGATCTCTTGTTCCTTCCACATAAACAGGGAGGAAGACTGCTTCTCCCTCATCGCAGAATATTTAATCTTTGTCTTTATTGAGTCTTACGACGGGTTGTTGACATGCAACCACGCCCACGGCCCTCATCTTCCTGTATATGAGACAAACAAAAATTTTAAGAGACAAACATATGATCACCATGTCCTATATCTTTTCTATATTTTCCTCTGTTAGGTCAAACTGTTAATTTGTCAATTTCTTTTTAATCTCCGGGTCCTGCATTTGAACGTCTGATATATCTGGTGTTACAATTGTTAGCTTAGTTACGGCACAAACAGTGGGGCACACAGTATTTGTTTCTGGCATTTCCCACACGTCGCCCCCTTGTGCTCCCTGTTTTGCTAGTAAGTCAGCAGTCACATTTAGTTTCCAATGTGGTGAACGTGTTGAATGTGCCTTTATATTGCATACTCCAGGTACGTGTGAAAATTTTTGCGCCATTGATAATAAAACATATCAATTAGTTTATTAGTCTTAGAAAAGATCTTATAGTAGGAATACTGACAGGTAGAGGTAAACAAAGGATGGATTTTACCTTGTCTGACGCCACTGCTCGACCATCTGATGTGATGGAAATTCCTAAAAATGATACAGACTCACGTGATATCTGAGCTTTTGTAGGGTTACCCTTCACGCCAGCCTCTTTCAGGATTCCTCGAAGTTCATCCAGTTGTATACGTTGCTGTTTATAACTAGTCGCTAGGAGTAAATCATCCACATTTTGCAAAAGATTCTTGTGGGAGAAGAATTTGGTTAAGTGATCCCTCATTTTGGAATGTTTTCCTAAAATGGCTTCTAACACTTGTTTGTCTGGATGGCTCTCTGTTAGTTTTAACAAATCATATTTAACACCATTTAGTTTGATGGCTGCTATTGCATGTGAATCTGGAATTACCACGGTCTTCGTACCTGTGTTGGGAGAACTTTGTAACAACATGAGGTTAGTCAAATCTAACATACAATCATTGGTTACCAAAAAATCATATCCCAGCAGACTTGTACATAATGGTTCCCTTGATGATAGTGGTGATTCTTGAGTATGTAAAATGGAAATGGCAGCTCCTGTGTCAAGTATCATTTTGCACTGATGGCCCCTTATCACTGCTGATACTTGAGGGCGCCCACACCTATCCAGAGTTATAGGTGCGACATATTTGGGAGCCTGTTCCCGTCATTGATTAGCTGGGACCAGGTGATGCTGGGAAGCCTTTAAATCACCTGCCTGGTCCTGGGTTTTTAATTCCATCTCTTAATTGTCCACTTAATTTTTTGTAAGATGGAACTGCATTGTGGGTACTATCTGTTCTGCCCTGCCCTGTTTGCTGTTGCAGTTCCCTTAATTGTTTTTTTTAATTCAAAATAGGAAGGAGTGTTTTGTTCTCTATACCTTTTGTTTTGATACCAGGTATGAGAAAAGTCCCTTCCTCCTCCTTTCCATTCAAGTCTAACCCAGAAAAACCTGTTTTGAGGCTGTGACCTTTTTACCCACTTTGGATTGTAGGGAGTGTTATCTTCCCCTGGGCAGTATGGGCCTTCTAAAGGTTGTAAGGGTTGATTATGAATTGGTGCATTATATAATGTTCTACCTGCACTGTCATAGCCCAACATTGTATCATTTCCTCCTGTAGAAGGAAACAGACATGTTCTTACAGAGACAGGGGTTTTCATTGTGTCAGCCTGCCCATTCTCAACATTCTGTTGTTCTATCAATATGGAACATTCTCCCCTACTGTGCGGGTCAACAACTTCCCCTAATGCAATTGGTACACAATTGTTGGATTCAGTAGAATCATTGTCCCAGGTGTCTGGGTAGGGCTCCTCCCAATCATTCATTACGTATGCACACATAGGAGCAGATGGTTTACATTTCAATTCCTGAATCATCATGTTTTGTTCTTTTAAAACAACAAGTGATTTTAACAACTGAATCTCTCTTTCTCTACATGGGGCATGGTCTATAGACTTATGTTGCCCCGCAGAACTGAGCTGGATGTGCATGTCCTTAAGACGTTTCTGCTCAGTCTGGCTCTCTGCTAGCATTACTTTATATTCACTATTTTCTTTTTTAACAACTTCATTTTCTTGTTGTGTCAACTCATTTTCTCTTTTTACTTCTTGGATGGTTTGCTGACACTCAATTAATTTGCCGTTCATTGCGAGGCATGCAGCAAAGAGACTAGCCACTGCCATACCTTTCTTATTTTTCTTTTTCAATTTCTTTGAGGTAGTAACCTCTGTATCAAAAAGCTCCTGAACATAGGCCCAAGGATCATTTTGTAATTTTGTCTCACAAGCACACTCACTTTTGTGTTCATCAATATATTTGATAACAAAACTTTCTAATTGTGAAACTGCTTCCATATTTTACTCAAATCAAAGCTACCGCCAAACTAATTTTTTTAAACTAATTATACAACCAGATTACACTGGCATTAAAACCAAAATCTGAATTTAAGATCAAAATAAAACCAAATCAATTACTCCAAAGTTACAAAATTATAGGCTAACCAATAGAAACCAAATAAAACAAAACCATAAGTCCTTTTAACTTTACGGATAACAAAATCAAAATAAAACAAAAATAGGCTTTTACCTTTAAGCAACAACAAAATAAAACAAAAATAGGCTTTTACCTTTAAAACAAAAAATAAAACTAAAAACCAGGCTCTTTTACCTTTTGGGTTTTTAACAAAATAAAACAAAACATCAACAAAAAAAATAGGTTCTTTCACCTTTTAAAATAAAACTAAAAACCAGGCTCTTTGACCTTTGGGTTTTTAACAAAAATAAAACAAAACATCCAGTGGTCTTACTGTCCTCTTTTCAGTGTTCGCTAGCTCTTCTGAAATTATCCAACATTTGCCACCTTCAAAACTTAATGCAGCTGCTTCTTTTAATATTTAAAACCATAAACCAACAAAGTGACCCTGTTACTGGTGGTTGGCTGCTTCAGCCTGAAACCCTCCAAAACCCTTCAATGTCATACAACAAAGCTAGGTGTTGATCCTGGAAAAATACAAAAGATTTTCAGTCCCTTCGTGGTCGCCAATGTTAAGTTTTCTTTTGAGGGAACTAGGGAATTGTGTTATTAAAATATCAATCAGATGGATTAATGCTTTATCTACAGCATACCATCTAAAAGATTTATGAATGTGTTATGTGCTTAAGATTACGACTGATCCAACAACAGATACATCCAAACACATATCAATGAAATCACAATATGTATTCGGATATATCTCCTGAAGGCTAATGTGTTTTCTAGCTACAATAACTACACTTATCCAGGTGAATGGGTGTATGGGTACACTTATGAAATATGCACCGATAAACCCACCCACTGGCTTATTAAGTTATACAATCCCTGTTCTATCTCTTCTAACTTTTAAGGTTTGAACTGAAAACTTTCGCTTCTTCCAGAATGCAACAGAATATTTTGAAACAACAACAGGATATCCAAGAATCCACAATGCGGCTATGATACAACAATACAAACTTTTACTAGAACGTTCCAAATATAAAACAATACAAATAACAGTACAATAACAATAATCCCCACATTAATTG
This sequence comes from Spea hammondii, assembly GCA_029215755.1. Classification (NCBI taxonomy): domain Eukaryota; kingdom Metazoa; phylum Chordata; class Amphibia; order Anura; family Pelobatidae; genus Spea; species Spea hammondii. The sequence goes on along the minus strand of JARDYJ010000003.1, from coordinate 74,400,007 downwards.
ACACACTTACAACAAATACATATAAGTTCCTATTTACAATATTCAAACATGCATGTTCATAGTTACCTTCCCTGAGAGCTCCAGGTTAGTGATGTTCCTTTGTCTCTTTACTTTCTCTCCTCTTTCCTCTTTCACTACCTGTCCCTTGATATACTAGAGCAGGGGTGGGCAATTAATTTTCCCATGGGGCCACATGAGAAATTGGAATGGTTTTAGAGGGCCAGACCTCTACAAACTACAAACTCCGAAGCCTTGTCCATTTTGTTAACTTATGTGCTGTTTAATAAAGTTATTCAAGCCTACGTCATTGGTAGAGGTGCTTGAATAAGTAAGGCCTGAATAACTATTAGCACAGCACAGAAGTGAACAAAATGAACAAGGCTTCGGAGTGCATACCGTATTTTTCGCTCTATAAGACGCACCTGCTGATAAGACGCACCTAGATTTTAGAGGAGAAAAAAAAGGAAAAAATATTTTGAGCTAAAAAATGGGCTAAAATATTTATTACAATAACTGAATAAGCTATGAACACAGTAAGACACACGCAGTAAGACACACACAGACACAGTAAGACACACACAGACACAGTGAGACACACACAGACACAGTGAGACACACACAGACACAGTAAGACACACACAGACACAGTGAGACACACACAGACACAGTGAGACACACACAGACACAGTAAGATACACACAGACACAGTGAGACACACACAGACACAGTAAGACACACACAGACACAGTAAGACACACACAGACACAGTGAGACACACACAGACACAGTAAGACACACACAGACACAGTAAGACACACACAGACACAGTGAGACACACACAGACACAGTAAGACACACACAGACACAGTAAGACACACACAGACACAGTGAGACACACACAGACACAGTAAGACACACACAGACACAGTAAGACACACACAGACACAGTGAGACACACACAGACACAGTAAGACACACACAGACACAGTGAGACACACACAGACACAGTAAGATACACACACACACACACACACACACACACAGTAAGACACACACACACAAACACAGTAAGACACACACACACAGTAAGACCTCCCTCCCTAACCCCCCTTCTCAGTATCTCCCCTCTAACTCCCTAACCCCCCCTTCTCAGTATCTCCCCTCTAACTCCCTAACCCCCCTTCTCATCTCCCCCCCCCGCCCCGGTCACTTACCTTAAACTCCTGTGTTGGAAGCGTGAGGCGTTTGTCTCGGGTGCCGGCGCTTCACTGCTGATCGCCGGCGTCTGACGTCATATGCCGGCGCCCAGCGTAAAGCGCCGGCACCCGAGACAAACGCTTCCAACACAGGAGTTTAAGGTAAGTGACCGGGGCGGGGGGGGACACCGGACTCATTGGTGAGTCACCAGGACACTCTTTGCGGGCCGGTCCGAGCTATTCAGCGGGCCGGACGTGGCCCGCGGGCCGTGCTTTGCCCAGGTCTGTACTAGAGGGTCCCAATTGAGTCTACTGGGAGATCCCTGATTGGACCCTGTGGTTGCCGTAGTTACCCTTTGAAGTTATTCCCTTTGGCCAACACCACACCCTGGGGTCTTTACAATCATGGGCCAGTAAAACCCAAAGATCTCCTGACCTGATTCAATCTGTTTCATGAGAAAACCTGTCTTTCTTCCACACACCCTTCATCACGCATATCAGTGTTATCTATAATATTTATCATTCCCGGCCACATCCCATGCATCTTGATTTAACTAGTATTAACAGAAACCATGATAGATATATATATATATATATATATACACATACACATACATACCTACATATGCATATCTACACACATGTACATCCATACACCCGCATACACGTGTCCATATACATATTTATTCACAACTGCTTATAGTGTAACAGTCGCCCCCTTGTGACCATTCAACTTGATGCATGGTCACACATTAGACAATAATTGTTTCTGCCTAAATGCAGTTAACATTTGCATCTTCTGTCTTTGGATTTTAAAAACCTTGTTTAAATAGATGACCATACCGATTACCACCATTAACACAACCACTTGTCCTATTAGCAGTCCTCGCAAACCAACTTCCATCCAAGTATTTGTTAAAACCAAGCTCACATCACCATCATGTATTCATTCAAATTCATTCAACTCCACTCCTGCCTTCTCTATATTATTGCTTATTTGGATTAGATGGGTATCCTTTCTTTCTAACAATTTATGTAAATTCAGGGACAATGGGTCTATGTGGATGTTAAATACAGGGACATATTTTCCTGGTTGGATATTGTCTGGTACACTGTCGAGGTACATATCATTCTTATAGATAGGGATTGGTGTAATAACGACCCCCCCCAATGCTAGTGTACTCATGAGGTGTAAAGCAAAAATTTGGTCTGTGTATAGGACACCACTGATCCCCATAGAGATACCCCCCAACATTGGTCATCACACAATATTGCCTTTCATGGTTGTATGTGACTTTTACCGTTGGTGTTCTCCATTTGGTCAGTTGGACTGGGCATCCGTTCCCGGTTATAGGATTGGTTATATTTGTTGTCTTGCTGGTTTCCGTGCTGGTTTTGGTTCTGGGTTCTGGAACCGGATTGTTGGTGCCCTCTATCTTTTCTTCTTCTGTTATGACCTCACTTTGATTTAGGCCACATATTGGAGTGATGATCTTGAACACATCACAGCGACACAAGTACTGGTTGTCTTTACTAACACAACATGCTGTGTTAGGCACCTTCCAATTCCCTTGAACTTTCGCCAATAGTTTTGGCACATTCAATCTTTCCTTGTAAATATTCTTCTCCAAATATCCGATAGATCTTACAGATGCCAGCGTGCTGACCATATCTTCGCTTGGGTTGAAGATCGGTATTGACATGGTAAAAGACACATACAAGCCGTTAATTGAACAATTGGTATGACTTCCACTGCAAGGGTGCGCACCTCCAATCGGATGCGGCGTGACAATACCCAGATTACGGATTACTGTTACCGGTAGAGGTGTACAGTTCCCATTGCTATAGTACCCCTGAGGACAGTACCAGCGGGTGAGGTCCTTATCCTTCAATATATCTGGAATTTTCCCTGACTGTATATCCCTTATAATATTACTTATTTTATTCAAAACAAAGCTCCCATAGGCTGTACATATAATCTCTCGCCCTTCTTTGTTTTCTGTAACTCTCTGATTGTTTTCTTCTATGAGCGCATTCAGTTTTACTTGCGTTCTGGAAAACAATTTTGCTATGTCATGCATGTTCAATATTGTAAGACCCTCGATCCCCTGCAGGACAGGTTTCAAAACGTGCTTTCCTTCTTGTTGTTCAAACTTATTGATATGAGCCCGTATTGCCTTTAAATCTGCCCTATTCCAAATGGACATCCCTGACCCAAAGAGTCCCGTGGCTGTCCCAATTATTCCCTCCAGACTCCTTACTCTCCTCAGCCTATGAGTACCTTTTAGATGGGAAACCTCCTGCCCTGTGAAGGGATCTTGAGTCCTGCGTGCATAGGATAAAACTAAATCGGCTAATAATGACGAATAAAACAAAGACACTACTTCTTTCACAATACCCGAATTCCGCCATATCCCACTTGGACAAATTTACCACCACCGGTACATGTATGAATTTTACATTATTATACAGAGTTCCAGGAATGGAGATAGCCGTGAGGCCACTTGTGGACCCTTCCTGTGTTACCGGGCATTCCATAGATCTGTTTGTTTTATGTCCCATGGTTGTTGTTGCCACCGTTGCATGGACAGTTGATGACTTTGCTCTAGGGTATACCTTGAGATAAATCGTTCCAGGGACCTGAGACTCTGCGTTTTGTGAGCCAAGGTTCACGATAAAATAATATGCCCACTTCCCAGTATCCTCAAGGCGTGCGTCATGGAACAGTGACCCATTCGGAAAAACGGTGACTCTATCTTTGTAGGTCGGAGCTTCCCCAACTTTATGATCTCTTGTTCCTTCCACATAAACAGGGAGGAAGACTGCTTCTCCCTCATCGCAGAATATTTAATCTTTGTCTTTATTGAGTCTTACGACGGGTTGTTGACATGCAACCACGCCCACGGCCCTCATCTTCCTGTATATGAGACAAACAAAAATTTTAAGAGACAAACATATGATCACCATGTCCTATATCTTTTCTATATTTTCCTCTGTTAGGTCAAACTGTTAATTTGTCAATTTCTTTTTAATCTCCGGGTCCTGCATTTGAACGTCTGATATATCTGGTGTTACAATTGTTAGCTTAGTTACGGCACAAACAGTGGGGCACACAGTATTTGTTTCTGGCATTTCCCACACGTCGCCCCCTTGTGCTCCCTGTTTTGCTAGTAAGTCAGCAGTCACATTTAGTTTCCAATGTGGTGAACGTGTTGAATGTGCCTTTATATTGCATACTCCAGGTACGTGTGAAAATTTTTGCGCCATTGATAATAAAACATATCAATTAGTTTATTAGTCTTAGAAAAGATCTTATAGTAGGAATACTGACAGGTAGAGGTAAACAAAGGATGGATTTTACCTTGTCTGACGCCACTGCTCGACCATCTGATGTGATGGAAATTCCTAAAAATGATACAGACTCACGTGATATCTGAGCTTTTGTAGGGTTACCCTTCACGCCAGCCTCTTTCAGGATTCCTCGAAGTTCATCCAGTTGTATACGTTGCTGTTTATAACTAGTCGCTAGGAGTAAATCATCCACATTTTGCAAAAGATTCTTGTGGGAGAAGAATTTGGTTAAGTGATCCCTCATTTTGGAATGTTTTCCTAAAATGGCTTCTAACACTTGTTTGTCTGGATGGCTCTCTGTTAGTTTTAACAAATCATATTTAACACCATTTAGTTTGATGGCTGCTATTGCATGTGAATCTGGAATTACCACGGTCTTCGTACCTGTGTTGGGAGAACTTTGTAACAACATGAGGTTAGTCAAATCTAACATACAATCATTGGTTACCAAAAAATCATATCCCAGCAGACTTGTACATAATGGTTCCCTTGATGATAGTGGTGATTCTTGAGTATGTAAAATGGAAATGGCAGCTCCTGTGTCAAGTATCATTTTGCACTGATGGCCCCTTATCACTGCTGATACTTGAGGGCGCCCACACCTATCCAGAGTTATAGGTGCGACATATTTGGGAGCCTGTTCCCGTCATTGATTAGCTGGGACCAGGTGATGCTGGGAAGCCTTTAAATCACCTGCCTGGTCCTGGGTTTTTAATTCCATCTCTTAATTGTCCACTTAATTTTTTGTAAGATGGAACTGCATTGTGGGTACTATCTGTTCTGCCCTGCCCTGTTTGCTGTTGCAGTTCCCTTAATTGTTTTTTTTAATTCAAAATAGGAAGGAGTGTTTTGTTCTCTATACCTTTTGTTTTGATACCAGGTATGAGAAAAGTCCCTTCCTCCTCCTTTCCATTCAAGTCTAACCCAGAAAAACCTGTTTTGAGGCTGTGACCTTTTTACCCACTTTGGATTGTAGGGAGTGTTATCTTCCCCTGGGCAGTATGGGCCTTCTAAAGGTTGTAAGGGTTGATTATGAATTGGTGCATTATATAATGTTCTACCTGCACTGTCATAGCCCAACATTGTATCATTTCCTCCTGTAGAAGGAAACAGACATGTTCTTACAGAGACAGGGGTTTTCATTGTGTCAGCCTGCCCATTCTCAACATTCTGTTGTTCTATCAATATGGAACATTCTCCCCTACTGTGCGGGTCAACAACTTCCCCTAATGCAATTGGTACACAATTGTTGGATTCAGTAGAATCATTGTCCCAGGTGTCTGGGTAGGGCTCCTCCCAATCATTCATTACGTATGCACACATAGGAGCAGATGGTTTACATTTCAATTCCTGAATCATCATGTTTTGTTCTTTTAAAACAACAAGTGATTTTAACAACTGAATCTCTCTTTCTCTACATGGGGCATGGTCTATAGACTTATGTTGCCCCGCAGAACTGAGCTGGATGTGCATGTCCTTAAGACGTTTCTGCTCAGTCTGGCTCTCTGCTAGCATTACTTTATATTCACTATTTTCTTTTTTAACAACTTCATTTTCTTGTTGTGTCAACTCATTTTCTCTTTTTACTTCTTGGATGGTTTGCTGACACTCAATTAATTTGCCGTTCATTGCGAGGCATGCAGCAAAGAGACTAGCCACTGCCATACCTTTCTTATTTTTCTTTTTCAATTTCTTTGAGGTAGTAACCTCTGTATCAAAAAGCTCCTGAACATAGGCCCAAGGATCATTTTGTAATTTTGTCTCACAAGCACACTCACTTTTGTGTTCATCAATATATTTGATAACAAAACTTTCTAATTGTGAAACTGCTTCCATATTTTACTCAAATCAAAGCTACCGCCAAACTAATTTTTTTAAACTAATTATACAACCAGATTACACTGGCATTAAAACCAAAATCTGAATTTAAGATCAAAATAAAACCAAATCAATTACTCCAAAGTTACAAAATTATAGGCTAACCAATAGAAACCAAATAAAACAAAACCATAAGTCCTTTTAACTTTACGGATAACAAAATCAAAATAAAACAAAAATAGGCTTTTACCTTTAAGCAACAACAAAATAAAACAAAAATAGGCTTTTACCTTTAAAACAAAAAATAAAACTAAAAACCAGGCTCTTTTACCTTTTGGGTTTTTAACAAAATAAAACAAAACATCAACAAAAAAAATAGGTTCTTTCACCTTTTAAAATAAAACTAAAAACCAGGCTCTTTGACCTTTGGGTTTTTAACAAAAATAAAACAAAACATCCAGTGGTCTTACTGTCCTCTTTTCAGTGTTCGCTAGCTCTTCTGAAATTATCCAACATTTGCCACCTTCAAAACTTAATGCAGCTGCTTCTTTTAATATTTAAAACCATAAACCAACAAAGTGACCCTGTTACTGGTGGTTGGCTGCTTCAGCCTGAAACCCTCCAAAACCCTTCAATGTCATACAACAAAGCTAGGTGTTGATCCTGGAAAAATACAAAAGATTTTCAGTCCCTTCGTGGTCGCCAATGTTAAGTTTTCTTTTGAGGGAACTAGGGAATTGTGTTATTAAAATATCAATCAGATGGATTAATGCTTTATCTACAGCATACCATCTAAAAGATTTATGAATGTGTTATGTGCTTAAGATTACGACTGATCCAACAACAGATACATCCAAACACATATCAATGAAATCACAATATGTATTCGGATATATCTCCTGAAGGCTAATGTGTTTTCTAGCTACAATAACTACACTTATCCAGGTGAATGGGTGTATGGGTACACTTATGAAATATGCACCGATAAACCCACCCACTGGCTTATTAAGTTATACAATCCCTGTTCTATCTCTTCTAACTTTTAAGGTTTGAACTGAAAACTTTCGCTTCTTCCAGAATGCAACAGAATATTTTGAAACAACAACAGGATATCCAAGAATCCACAATGCGGCTATGATACAACAATACAAACTTTTACTAGAACGTTCCAAATATAAAACAATACAAATAACAGTACAATAACAATAATCCCCACATTAATTGACACACTTACAACAAATACATATAAGTTCCTATTTACAATATTCAAACATGCATGTTCATAGTTACCTTCCCTGAGAGCTCCAGGTTAGTGATGTTCCTTTGTCTCTTTACTTTCTCTCCTCTTTCCTCTTTCACTACCTGTCCCTTGATATACTAGAGCAGGGGTGGGCAATTAATTTTCCCATGGGGCCACATGAGAAATTGGAATGGTTTTAGAGGGCCAGACCTCTACAAACTACAAACTCCGAAGCCTTGTCCATTTTGTTAACTTATGTGCTGTTTAATAAAGTTATTCAAGCCTACGTCATTGGTAGAGGTGCTTGAATAAGTAAGGCCTGAATAACTATTAGCACAGCACAGAAGTGAACAAAATGAACAAGGCTTCGGAGTGCATACCGTATTTTTCGCTCTATAAGACGCACCTGCTGATAAGACGCACCTAGATTTTAGAGGAGAAAAAAAAGGAAAAAATATTTTGAGCTAAAAAATGGGCTAAAATATTTATTACAATAACTGAATAAGCTATGAACACAGTAAGACACACGCAGTAAGACACACACAGACACAGTAAGACACACACAGACACAGTGAGACACACACAGACACAGTGAGACACACACAGACACAGTAAGACACACACAGACACAGTGAGACACACACAGACACAGTGAGACACACACAGACACAGTAAGATACACACAGACACAGTGAGACACACACAGACACAGTAAGACACACACAGACACAGTAAGACACACACAGACACAGTGAGACACACACAGACACAGTAAGACACACACAGACACAGTAAGACACACACAGACACAGTGAGACACACACAGACACAGTAAGACACACACAGACACAGTAAGACACACACAGACACAGTGAGACACACACAGACACAGTAAGACACACACAGACACAGTAAGACACACACAGACACAGTGAGACACACACAGACACAGTAAGACACACACAGACACAGTGAGACACACACAGACACAGTAAGATACACACACACACACACACACACACACACAGTAAGACACACACACACAAACACAGTAAGACACACACACACAGTAAGACCTCCCTCCCTAACCCCCCTTCTCAGTATCTCCCCTCTAACTCCCTAACCCCCCCTTCTCAGTATCTCCCCTCTAACTCCCTAACCCCCCTTCTCATCTCCCCCCCCCGCCCCGGTCACTTACCTTAAACTCCTGTGTTGGAAGCGTGAGGCGTTTGTCTCGGGTGCCGGCGCTTCACTGCTGATCGCCGGCGTCTGACGTCATATGCCGGCGCCCAGCGTAAAGCGCCGGCACCCGAGACAAACGCTTCCAACACAGGAGTTTAAGGTAAGTGACCGGGGCGGGGGGGGACACCGGACTCATTGGTGAGTCACCAGGACACTCTTTGCGGGCCGGTCCGAGCTATTCAGCGGGCCGGACGTGGCCCGCGGGCCGTGCTTTGCCCAGGTCTGTACTAGAGGGTCCCAATTGAGTCTACTGGGAGATCCCTGATTGGACCCTGTGGTTGCCGTAGTTACCCTTTGAAGTTATTCCCTTTGGCCAACACCACACCCTGGGGTCTTTACAATCATGGGCCAGTAAAACCCAAAGATCTCCTGACCTGATTCAATCTGTTTCATGAGAAAACCTGTCTTTCTTCCACACACCCTTCATCACGCATATCAGTGTTATCTATAATATTTATCATTCCCGGCCACATCCCATGCATCTTGATTTAACTAGTATTAACAGAAACCATGATAGATATATATATATATATATATACATACACATACATACCTACATATGCATATCTACACACATGTACATCCATACACCCGCATACACGTGTCCATATACATATTTATTCACAACTGCTTATAGTGTAACACCTCGTTATATAAAACATTTTGTAAGTATTCAGTGATTCACCAGTGATTATCAACTTGTTTGATGGCTGGTGGCTTTCATACATAGATATTACTGATTCTGGCTTACTGATCCACCATTCATGGAAAATTGTCCCTCGTTGTTCGTTATAATAAAAGGAGACATTTTGCTCCTGGCCAAGATGTAGAGTATGCTTATGTACTGGGAACATTAAATGATGCCTCATAAGTCGCTCTTACACTACTTGTTTAAAAAAACAATCCTTAAAAGCCCAATAAATTAAAAGTGAATTATACCAAAAATCAACATATTTACTAATGTGTGTTCAAATCAGTTCTTTCTGTTTAATCGTTTTCTTTCTTTCTTTTTTTTTTTTTTTTTAGATTAATGACAATTTATATGTCCTCTGAAGAGAAAATGAATCCTCATTACACGAAGGCTGAGATAAAGCTCTAATATTTGATCTAATATGGGATTTGTACTGGCGCTCACAATAGAATATTATGAGTCATGCCTTTCACAAAGATATGGAAATAATCTGCAAATGAACATTATAATGTAGTGACATTTATGTTGGCATGACAACAAGGAGCCCAGAGCACCACATAACCAATATAAACAGCAGTAGAAATGGTTACAATATGCACTTGATAGTAAACAAGCTAATTTACATTAAATCAGCAATAAAAAAATTAACATGTAAAGATTACTTTTTCCTGAAAAAACGTGTTCTCTTGTAAATACTGCAATAACTTTGCATAAAAGACCAACGTCTGCTCTGATTTATAGAATTTAAGTTCGCAGCAGAAAAGTATTCTCTTTTGTTTTATCTAGCCCATTATTTAAGTATTTGGGAGCATTTTTCCTTTGTCTCCAGTTTTTCTTCCTCCCAACCTCTTTTATGGGCGTAAGTTTTTACACATGAAAAAGCGTGTTTCATGAGGTTGTAAGGGACACAAACCATAAATAAAACTATTACTAAATAAAGACATACACATTGACTTGGATGAATCAGGCCGTGGCTTTTATTTAGTTTCACAAATATAACAACAACCATAAACTGTAACTTTTCTCAACTCTGTCACCAATGTAATCTAAATAAACACAAGCCCTTGGCACAAGCCCAGAGCACCATATAAACACTTAACCCATGCCAACCGCCCTGTAAGCCAGCCAGCATATCAATTCACAGTTCACCCATATTACAGGGCAACTTTACCCCGATAAAAGCCACGACAAATAAAATAACAACAAGGGTGGGTGGGAGGGCGCATTTTCATCAACTCTTCCATGTTGATTCTTCGGCTCACCGCTTCGCTACCGCTCACCAGACTCTATGGTCAGTGCAGTAATCGCTCAGCGGATCGCCAGGTAAGTGACAAAGCTCCTCATAACGCACCTATTTATAGGTGCAATTCCCGCCCTTTAGCGCAGCGCGAGGCACCCGCGCGGGCACCCCAGGGTAGCACGAGCCACTCACAAAAGAGCGGCAAAGCGCTAGCGCAAGCGCAGAAGAATTTAAAGTTATATAACCTATTTTTTATTTTTTTTATATAACAGCTAACCTGACCTTTACATGACCTGTCTAACCTATCCAGTCACACAATGCATTAACCCTAACTCGTCCCCACAACCTCATGTCAGCCTGCCCTATTCGTTCAGGCTTTATCATCAGGTTGTAAGGGACACAAACCATAAATAAAACTATTACTAAATAAAGACATACACATTGACTTGGATGAATCAGGCCGTGGCTTTTATTTAGTTTCACAAATATAACAACAACCATAAACTGTAACTTTTCTCAACTCTGTCACCAATGTAATCTAAATAAACACAAGCCCTTGGCACAAGCCCAGAGCACCATATAAACACTTAACCCATGCCAACCGCCCTGTAAGCCAGCTAGCATATCAATTCACAGTTCACCCCAACCGCCACAAATGAACTTAAATTTCATTTGAGGCCCAACCCCACCAAACCACGGCCTGCTCAATCATACATTGTAGATCTACGTTAAAAATATCATTGCCAATCTCAGATAAATGAACCCCATCCTGTCTATATAAACCTACACTACCACCCTCTAACTCAGTATGCCGAAAAGAGAAACCCCCTTCCAGCAACATAAATTTTTCCATCGCCTTATTACATTTACGTCGTGCTCTCTCCAAAGCTTTGAATTCTGGCCTCTGAAGCCACAGAAGACGAGGAATCATCTCAGACCATATTAACAGAACATTATGAAAACAAGCTTTCAGATTCAAAATTAGACTTTTACAATATAAAATTAATTCTAACGACTTCATTTTCCCCATATCGTTACCGCTACAATGTATTATAATGGCATTAGGCCAAGGAAAACACGTAACACATTCATCTAAATAATCTTTAAGTTGTTCCACCCTTAAACCCCGTATACCCAACCAAAATATAACTAACTTAGACTCATCAAAACCTAAATTCTCGCCATATCTTCGTTCCGCTGCTCTGCGCTGTGCCCAAAAGACGAAGGAATGGCCAACAATCCAGACTATAAAAGCCTGGCGACCTGAAAGAAATTCATAGTTAGCATCAAATAAATATGATTACAAGAGATTAGGACGAACATATAATTTAAAACGATCCGATTGCCATCTACCCAATCGTTTAATGACTGAATCATCCAAACCCAACAAAGCTGCTTCCGTCGCAGCACCGATTCGAAAAGAATGAGACGTATACCTTTCATTAGCCAAACCTAACTCCTTCAATCCTAAACTTAAAACCTTATTAAACTGGAATTTAGTCAAGGGTAAACCGGATTGATGTACCAACCAATTACCCCTTACATCAGGTCTAACCGAATTAAATAATTCAGCCGCCGCAACTGGGCAAATTTCAACATCACTCAATCTATTCAATGACACCCAGCAACCCCTCCGCTTCCTATCCGTTTTAGAAGTTTCGACCAACAACCTTAACTGCTCAGCACAAAGCACATTACCAAACTGCAAACCAGAACCACCATTCCTATTATTAGCTACTAATTCACTAATACGAAACGCGCCGAAAAAAGCTACTACAAAAGCAGCTCTAAACAACTTACATTCAAAACTAGTCCAACAAACCTTATGCAATACTCTAACCAAATTCCTCAAAACAGCTGATGATAACGGCTTCCTATCATCCAAAACCCTAGATTTATTACTATAACCCTTCAAAACCTGTTTAACCAAAAAATCCTTAAAGGCATATTGCTTACCCGCCAATTTAAAAAAGAAAGTTACCCCAGCTAAATGCATATCTATACTAGATCTAGCCATTCCTTTATTAATCAAGCTTACTACAAAAGCTAACGCTCCATCAATACTGTTTTCAAAAATATCCCAATTTCCATTCTGCACAAACAAAGACCAAGCCTTCCAGGCCTTGTAATAACCATTCCATGTATTCTTGGATACCGACTTTGCCAAAAGCTCCCTCAGTTGGGTGAAGTCAAATCCCATACGTATGCAGGAATTATCATCCCTTCCTTGTCCGCCTGCGGAGCCAAAGATCTGAAAATCTTGAAATTGAAACGAGACAGCGCGTCAGCCAGAACATTCTTACAACCCGGGATATGTTTAGCTTTAAGCCAAATATTGCATTTTAAACATAAATACACCAATCTTCGCAATAAATTAATCACAGGTATAGATTTAGCGTGTAACGTGTTGATAACCCAAACCACCCCCATATTGTCGCAATTAAGCAAAATTATTTTATTCGCCCAATCCTTAGACCATAGCTCAAAAGCAACCACTACTGGAAATAGTTCCAACAGGACCATATTTTTTAACCATCCCGCCGAAACCCATGAAGCAGGCCACTCAGCCACTGCCCATTTACCTTTCCAGAATATCCCAAAACCCGTTGAACCAGCAGCATCCGTAAACAACTCCATATCATTACTAGTCACAAATTCTTCTTGCCAAATAGTTGAACCATTAAAATCACTTAAAAACAAATCCCAAATTCTTAAATCTTCTTTAATCTGTCTAGTTACCCTAACCCGATGATGCGGCTGTTTCTTACCCGAAATAGCTCTTGCTATATGCCTAGAGAAAACTCTACCCATTGGCATAACTCTCGCCGCAAAATTAAACATACCTAATAAAGATTGAAATTCCTTAACTCTCAACTTATCACTACCTAAAACCTTTTTAATAAATAACCTCATTTTAACAATCTTATCAACCGGTAACCGAAAACACATTTCATTCGTGTCTATCACTATCCCTAAAAACTGAAGCTCACATGTTGGAAAAACTGTTTTCTCACTAGCCAACGGAACACCAAAACAGCTTGCTAACTGCAAAAATGATTCCAACATAGATAAACAATCAGAAGTCCCAGCCCTACCAATAAATAAAAAATCATCCAAATAATGAACTATGGATTCAAAACCAGAAACATCCTTTATAACCCATTCCAAAAAAGTAGAAAACGCCTCAAAATAAAAACAAGAAACTGCGCAGCCCATAGGCAAGCATTTGTCAAAATAAAACATCTTATCAAATTGAAAGCCTAAAGAACAAAAGCAATCTGGGTGAATTGGCAGCAAACGAAACGCCGCCTCAATATCAACTTTTGCAAGCAGAGTACCGTTCCCCATCGCGCGAACCCATTTAAGCGCATCATCAAAAGATGCATAATGCACCGAATACTCCTCCTTTACAATCTCATCGTTTAAGGAATTACCCTTAGGAAAGGATAAATGATGAATGAGCCTATAAGCCCCCGTCTCCTTTTTAGGCACCAAACCTAATGGGGACAAACGAAAACAAGAAAAAGGAGGTACAGTGAAAGGCCCTTCTATCCTTCCCAAACTCAACTCTTTCTTAATTTTAGCTCTAACCACCTCTTCCTTATCCATAACCGATCGCAAATTCTCAACCCAAACCAGACCTGTCTGATTATAAATAGGAATTTTAAAACCATCCTTAAAACCTTCATAAGTCAAATCAGCCATCCGCTGATTTGGGTATCTGCCTAAAAAGGGGAGCAGATTTAGTAGCCTCACCGGCGTCACCGCCTTTTGGAACCTCCTTTCCTGTATTGTGCAAATTCTTCCGAAAACACCGAAATGCCGGGTGATTCCCAGCACATACCGAACATTCGTGCTTAAATTTACAGGTATTGGGCCACCTGCACTGGTTCTCATTGAATGCCCAGCAAAACCCCTTCTGTCTATTCTGCTGCTGCACATTACCTCCCATTCTGAAATTAACATTCTTCTGGGGCAACATAATGCTCACCCACGAACCCACATCCTTCATTCCCCATTTCAAGTTCTTGTGCACCGACATTTTCTGCCTAAAAGTCTCATCATAGTAAAACCAAGCGAGTCCACCAAAATTTTTATACGCTTCTAAAACAGCATCTAAATGTTGAAACAGACCAGTGCTACTTTCCTTATGTTTTTCACAATAAACACTAGAAAATATGCAAAATGATTGCAACCAGTTATTAAAAGAACGTACTACCGGCCTACGCCGTTCCTCATCTTTGTCATTTTTCATAAGAAATTCTTTAGACGCAGGCAAAAGTGATAAAATATCGACATATTCGTCATTCCAAATTTTCTCTTTCACCACTTTGCTTAAATGAAACCCAAGCGGTGATACTTCACAGGACATAACTTCCTTCATACAGGATTCATTCACCAAATTAGCTTTAAAACCAGCATTATCTTTCAACCAAGCCTGAGCTGGACTATGACCTTGAATGTTCTTTAAAACATTCACTAAAGCAGAAACTGCATCGTTAAGATTACTCATTGAAACACCAGTAAACTCACCCCTATGATCCCCAGCTCTGCCTTCAACTTCAATATTCCTCTGAACTGCAACCTGTTCCTCAGCAACCGGGACAGCCAGAGATGGACGCCTGTCCTGGTTATGCAGCCACTTGCTGCAGCCTTCTCCCGGATCCTGCAAGCTCTTCAGCCGCTTAGCAGATAACTTCACCCGAGAAGCGGGCCTTTTCTTCTTCTGAGCAACGTCTGGGGCACTTGTAGAGGGTCTGTCACGTCTATCAGACGTAACCCTGACCCTGTCCCGAGATCTGCCAGAACTCCTGACATCCCGCGATACAGCGCCATCTTGCGGGATGTTCCCCGGCATAATTTCAATATTCAACTCCTCCTCCGGCACTTCCTCTTCAGCGCCGCCAGGGTCAAGTTGAAGCAGTTCGTCGGAGACCGAAGAAGATTGAAGACATCTCCGAAGCCACTCTTCTCCTCCACGCTCCGAGACCCGCTCCTGCAGCATTTTCATCAACTCTTCCATGTTGATTCTTCGGCTCACCGCTTCGCTACCGCTCACCAGACTCTACGGTCAGTGCAGTAATCGCTCAGCGGATCGCCAGGTAAGTGACAAAGCTCCTCATAACGCACCTATTTATAGGTGCAATTCCCGCCCTTTAGCGCAGCGCGAGGCACCCGCGCGGGCACCCCAGGGTAGCACGAGCCACTCACAAAAGAGCGGCAAAGCGCTAGCGCAAGCGCAGAAGAATTTAAAGTTATATAACCTATTTTTTTTTTTTTTTATATAACAGCTAACCTGACCTTTACATGACCTGTCTAACCTATCCAGTCACACAATGCATTAACCCTAACTCGTCCCCACAACCTCATGTCAGCCTGCCCTATTCGTTCAGGCTTTATCATATGATTCCTTTTCTAGAAGGGACAATCCTTCTTTGGGAATCTAATCTCTCTTTTCTCACCCGGCGGCCTTCTTTTTTAGGAACTCAGGTAGTAGGTTTAAGCGCCATTCAAGTTTAACGGCAGGATTAAATTCAATGTAGGATGCAAAAAAGGTTTCTAACGATGGTAAATATAAACACTCATACTACTCAAATGCTACCACAACAAGGAGGACATAGTTTTAAGCTAAAGGGGCAAAGGTTTAAAAGTAACATCAGGAAATATAATTTTCCTGAAAGGGTAGTGGATGTATTGAATAGCCTTCCAGGAGAAGTTGAAGATGTTAGTATAGTTAGTACACCCCTCACATTTTTGTAAATATTTTATTATATCTTTTCATGTGACAACACTGAAGAAATGATACTCTGCTATAATGTAAAGTAGTGAGTGTACAGCCTGTATAACAGTGTAAATTTGCTGTCCCCTCAAAATAACTCAACACACAGCCATTAATGTCTAAACCTTGGCAACAAATGTGAGTACACCCCTAAGTGGAAATGTCCAAATTGGGCCCAAAGTGTCAATATTTTTTGTGGCCACCATTATTTTCCAGCACTGCCTTAACCCTCTTGGGCATGGAGTTCACCAGAGCTTCACAGGTTGCCACTGGAGTCCTCTTCCGCTGGTGCGCCCCCCCACCTTTCGTTTGAGGATGCCCCACTGATGCTCAATAGGGTTTTGGTTTGTAGACATGCTTGGCCAGTCCATCACCTTTACCCTCAGCTTCTTTAGCAAGGCAGTTGTCATCTTGGAAGTGTACTCACTTTTGTGAGATACTGTAAGATAACGCCAACAAGCAAAAAATGATTACTTTTTCCAGCTGTTTTTTTGATGGTACGTTGGGTCAAAAAAATAGTATCTAGTGTCTTTTTGATCAACTCTGTATGGGCCATTACTAGGTAAGTCATAACTTTGTTCATAAAGGTTGGATGTCAACCTTGTGCCACTCAAAAAATTGTGTGTAGTTTTGAAATAGAGGCTGTAATGTAATATTTTTGTATCAAGCATATTTGGCTTGATATGCAAATTAACTAATTTCAATGGGAAATGTGTCATTTGCATATCAAGCCATGAGCTTATGTCATAAGCAAGAGACACCACAGACATATATAAAACACGTTTAGTTTGTTATTTTATACAATTCCCGGCTATTTTGCTAACACAATGTATTGATTATTTTTCATATGTTTTATTCTCTATATTCAAGCAGTGTTGACAGTCCTATTTAGGGCCACCCAAACATTAAACCACAAAAAACCCAGTCTCGTTCAAGCCCCATTCTCTCTCACACAGAATATGCCACTTCCTACAACAAAGTACCAACAAAATTTAACCCAACTGCACCCCACAAACAAACATTGCTGTATGCACCACGCTACACCCATGTTTTCTTGTTGTATACTTTGGAAACAATGTAAGTTCTTATGGGGATCACAGAAAGAAGCAGAGGCTCAGCACTCAAATGGTAAGGTGAGTTTATTTCACACAGGCAACGTTTCGACACACAGGTCTTTCTCAAGCCTGCTTCTTTATTTTGGATTTATTGAAGGACTTAGTGGTACCCTGGCTCGTGCACCACTACTGAGCACTGTATTCCAACCTTTGTTTCTGAGAAAGAGTTTTCATTGATTTGATTGTGCCCTGTTTTGTGGTTTCTGGTTGAATCACTTCAATCGGGTTTACAGGTAGACAGAGTGGCTGACTCACATTTCTCATGATGGAAATTTACTATAGTGGACAATTTAATGATGGTCTATGGCAGTAGGAGGGTCCAGGGAATGTGAATTTCTATCCACTATTTTAAATCTGTGTTGAATTATGAAGGTAAAGAGGTTAAAATGAAGATAATTCCTTGAGAGGTCAGGAGCATGAGAAAAGTGTGGCAGCCAAAAGGGGGGTCCATATTAATGCCCATGGTTTTGGAATATGATATCTAACAAGCTGCTATAGTATGTGAAAGATGGATCCTGGCTTACCCGAAGGACCCTGACTTACCCAAAGGGCTGGTTCAACAGGAATGGAGAAGAGGAATTAGGAAAAGCATGAGGGTTGCTTGAGTCCTGTTAACACAACTGTTTGTATGCATCATCGAATGAACATGCACATACACAAAGCTCTCTCTTTTCCATTCTATCTACAAAATTTATAGTAGGTAACAGAAAGATTTACAATCAGGCAACTATTTACAATCTGAAAGACGTGTTCATTGGTTGTTCAAATATACAATTTAAAATATGGAAAGAACAAAAGAATTCAAATATAATTCTTTGCAGTTTAAAATAATTTACACCCTTTTTACACCTGAACAACTACGGGAGTTTTTGAAATATAGATTTATACTATATTGGATAATATTCACCAGTGTTGTGATGCAGTGGTGGACATTTTAGTCCAATAATAGATAAAATATAGTTTTATGTTGCATATCCTTGATCTAAATCAGTATTCTAGAATGGTATATTGATTGCTGCAAATCAATAGATGTATATGATTTAGATTCTGAGGGTGCCTCTTTGTGTTATCAATTGCTGACATTCATTTTATTACATCCCTCTGCATTACTTCATTATTAACCTTGTAGTTATCCTAGGTCCATTGTTGTATAGAAATATAAATAATTAATTACTTTTACATTTTGATACATGTACTGCAGCTACTATTTTACTTTTTGCAGAATTCAGTATTATAGATTAAAATAATTACAGATATTCTTAACTCCAGTGATCCATGCATGAAAATCACAATTTCTCAGAAATGTAATGCCATTAGAAAATCAGAGTAATATAGTAAGTCCTAGATATGATTTCAAATCAAGTAATTACCTTGCCTTTACTGCCTCCCAGTGGTTAGTTGAGAAATAGTTGCATCTCCGTCACATTTGAAAGAGTTAAAAGTCTTTCTCAACTAGTGTTTTTAAGTAATAGAAATGTTTGGAGATGCATTTAATACTTTGAACATTCTCAGTTTATTATGTTCTTATATTCTTATTAACAACATAACTAAAAAACAAACAAACAAAAACAATACCCTTTTATCATTACAAAACATATTCTGCTTTTCTGCCATACCCAGTTTAAGGAAAAAATGCCATTAATTAATTTTCCTATTAAAAAATATTTATATATATATTGATTCCACAGTATCAATATTGCTATCCATAATTATATGGCTCAACAATATGAAGGCCGTAAAATAATCACACAAGCACACTGTAACCTATATATTAAAAACTATATTACCTGTATAAATGGAGATAGGATACTATATGTCACCTGTACGAAATCAGAGTTGTTTCAGAAAAAGCATATTTCCACCAAGAAGACATCCCAAGCAGTCCAATAGCCATCAGAAAATGTCTAGACATGGGACCTGGAATGGGATCTGGTTATGGCACAGGTTGTAGAATGCCATAGAAAATGCACATTTCATCTCATGGTGGTCAAGCAGAAGGTAAAAGAGAGATCTAGATTGTGGTGATATGTATTACATAGTTTAATTAAAATCTGTGCACCCTGCTTAGTCTACTTTTGGACAGTTCTACTCTATGAATTCTCCTAGACTGGGTAAGTGCAAGGCTGTGACTTACTACGAATAAAAGTCTTGTCTACTGATAGTTCTTTAAAAAAGAACTTTTTTTATAACCCGGTATGAGATCAAAAATATTTTTTTCCAGAAGATATTCTCTTGCCATATATTCAGGGTACATAACTAATCAGCTAATGGGTGTCTACATCTATGTGGTTTCAGAATAGAGGCCTGACTAAGGATGGTGATTTCCAAAAAGGGTTTTCCTGCTATAGAGCAGAAGTGTCTCTGCAGAATGCATAGTTATGCGAGGAAATGTTTTGTCCCACTGCAACTCACGAAAACTCTACTATATTAGCTATTCTGAAGATCACACTTTTTAGCACACCCTCTGTAAAAGAAATAATCATGTTGTTGGCATAAACATTTTATTGTGTCGTTTTAATATGAACATAATTAAAACCAAGAACATTTTTAACCGGAGCGAGAAACACTTTTTCGTCCCAATGCATTGTTTATATTTATAGAGTTAAATGTATTATCAGAGTATTCGAATGGTAGGCCATTACTAGACGTATAGAATTTGAATAGATGACACAACAATAGTAAAAATAGTAACAGTGAATGATTAGGATTCTGTTTAGCAAACATAATGATTACATATTTTAAAACTCACTGTTAATCATGATGAACTACTCATTTTTGAACCATAATCAAGCATTCCTAAACAAACCTGTGGAATAACATTCAAACTGCATCTATCTACAGTAAACGTAAACTAATACTTGAGTTATTTTCACTCTGTTGAGGCATACATGTGGGTATGTATGGAGAGGAACACGCAGTAGTTTAACTCTGCTGGTACAAATTGACCCACTTCAATTAATTTTGGCATAGGCATGTCAATTAGTATTGTGTAGTCACCAAGACACAATAGTAAGTGTAAAATGAAGGGTTTTTTTTCTTTTAGGTCCGGTCTTCATGCAGGACAGCTATTTTAATAAAGCCAATAAACTGATATTCTGACATAATCCATGCTTAAAGATATACATTTAATACAAACCATGCCATTAATTCACTGTGTTCAAACAAAATATAAATACATGTACGGATCAAGAGAGACAGGAATATTTGTATCACATTTATTAAATGTACGACACGCAGTCCACTTTTCACACCACTCTTAGCCAGTTGAATGAGCCAATGGTGCCAGGAAAGTGCTAGACTGAAGTGGATGGGTATACTTTATGTGCATGCTTGTGGGGGTCTTGTTACACCCTCCAGAACTCTCATGCAAGTCAGCTCTGGAACTGTCTGGTAGTGACTATAGCACACATACATAGTGGAAAACCGGTGATAAGCTCGGCCAAGTGCATCTCCCGCAAACACAAATGCAGAGAGCGAAAAAAACTATTATTTAACGTTTACACGCCATTATGATGGCTGGAAAGCAAGTAATATAACTGTGATTACAAACTGATGTGCATACCTGGGAACTTCTGGGCTCTGGCTACCCACGGCCAGGACTGCCCACTGACGTCAGCGGGCGGTCCCGTGACGTCTGTGGGAGTTCCGTGATGTCAGTTAGCGGTCCCGCTGATGTCAGGGGAAACACCACCATTTAAATGGAAAATGGGCGGGGAGCGGGGCGTGTCAAGACCCTGCTCCCGCGACCCGGAGGATTCGGGTCTTCACCCGGAGAATCGGAGAAGTGGTGCTTCACCTGGCAGTTCCCAGGTATGCTGATGTGCCAAAGGTGAATACTAAAATGATCAGTAAATAGCTTCTTGATGAAATGCAGGTAGTTATTTCAATAAGAAATCTATATGTCATTACAACATGCAGGACAAAATATTTTCCCATGCTGCGTAAGAAATCTCTGACCGACAAGTGATATGGTGCATTTTGAACAAGTGAAGCAATCACTGTGCCACTGACTATCTTCAAATGAGACATATTTGGCACCTCCTTGAGCTGAGGAGAGAAGGACATGTCAGTTATTTTAGCAAACAATTTACCATAAGTAGTTATTAAGTCAAGACTTCTAATATCTACCTATCACTTTCACCTGCTTACCTGTAATGGGCTTAGCACAAGCCGTGCATTTCTTGGCATACAGGTTGCCATAGCAATCCATGCAGTATGGCGCATCCTCTCTGGAAGTAAACTTCTCCCCTGCCAATTTTTTGTTGCAGCCATTGCATCTCAGACATTCACTATGCCAAGGCTGGTCTTGGAACGTAATTCCACCTGTGGTGATTGCCTTATTTAAAAAAAAAAAATTTGAATGACACATTATCTGTGAAGCATGGTTATTTTAATGGAATCTTTTTTTACAGTACAATCAATATGTGTTGCTTATAATGGGATATCAAGTAGTGGGGGGATTTTTAATTAAACTTTTTCCTGGGTCTTGCCATAAGACAGGCCTTGGGAAGAACCTTACATAAATAGATTCAGTTTCCACACTTGTGACAAATAGCTGTAAAAGAACATCAAAGACATCATATTATGGCAACTTTTACTTAATATGTATTTCAAACCTTTTACCTTTTTACAGGACTTGCACTGGCTGGCATGATGCTTCTCATAGCATGGTACACAATATACGCTTGACTGTTTAGGAATAAAATGCCTGGATCCTATTGGCTGTCTGCAGTTTTGACAAGCAAAACATGTTTCATGCCAATTACTGCCTTTAAACTCCATTTTGCGTGATCCTAAAAAACAAAAAAACAAAACATGAAGTTGTGTAAGAGCAAAGCAAAATAAAAATATAAGGAGAACAGAATCTTTTTAAGGAAATGTATGAAAACGTGCTCCTTTTAAGTCTATTGCGGGCGGATCCTGTGCTTTGCTACTCCTACCCATTCTTTATCTCCTTCCATAAAGAGCAGACATGGAGACCTCAAGGAGGCCAGCGAGGGGATGGGCGGATCCAGGGTATGTCAGTGTGGTGACTGTATATGTGTGTGTGTATGTGAGGGGGGGGGGTGTTGGTGTGAGTGTCTGGGTTGGGGTGTTAGTGTGACTTAATGGATGGGTGTGGTAGTATGAGTTTCTATGTGTGTCTGTGTGTGCTAGTGTGAATGTGGGTATGTTATTGCTGTATGTTATATGTTAGTGTGTGCATGTGTGTTAGTTTTGAGTGTATGGTTGCCTTAGTATTAGTGTCTGTGAGCATGGGAGTTAATGTGTCTGGTTGTGTTAGTGTGAGTAAGTGTGAGTATCCCTCCTGAGGATCTGGATCTGCTCCTGAGTGCTGGGAGATTTATACATGTTTGTCAAAAACAGAAGTTCAACAGATTTACATGGACTTTAGATCACAGTATTAGGTCACTCACAATATAATTCTATACTGTATAGCTACCTGAAACAATGCTAAATTATTAATTACCGTATTTGCTCGATTATAAGACAAAGTTTTTTCCTGGAAGGAGGTGCGTTTAGCAGCGGGGGTTGTCTGTGTCCATCGCGCAGACCATCCCCAGCTGTCAGCGATCGGAGTTCCCCGTGATCTCTGACAGCCGGGCAAGGTCTGCGCGATGGACGCAGACAATCCCCGCTGCTAACGGCACCTCCTAGCGGCTGCAGCGGAAGTTGTCTACGCGTATCGCCTAGAGCTCTACACGCTGCCTGGACTCCGCACCGGGGACTCAGAAGCTTCCATAAGTTTGGAGGAGGGAGGGAGTGTTAAATGGGGGGCATAAGGCATTTCTGGAGGCAGAGTGCTCTGTGAAATGCCTTTTAACCCCCTTAATGCCACTTTGCCTCCTGAAATGCCTTATACCTCCCTATATTCCACTCTGCCCCATAATATGCCTTTTAACCCCCTAAGTGGCATAACTGGGGGGGGCAGGTTGAAAATCATAGATTTTTTTATTTTTTTTTAAATGTTCACATGAATTAACATTTACTGGTAAAACTTTTTTCCTATAGGGTCGTCTTATATTGAGGCTTTTTCTTTTTTTCATAAATTAATATTCAGATTTTGGGGGGGTCGTCTTATAATCAGGGTCGTCTTATAATCGAGCAAATACGATAATTGATATTGCCAATGCATATAAAATAGAAACGTAATCATCAAGTTCCAAACAACATGGAAAAAATAATATTAAAACAATGTAATGAACCATTACCAGGCATTATAGTGGAGTTGCAGCTGAAGCACTTTGATGAATACTCCGTAGAATAACATTCAGTACACAGTAAGCAGTCATCCTTGGAAGCAAAAGGCTTCTCCACCAGAGATTGTGTGCATTTGTCACACTTGAAACAAGCCTCATGCCAGTGGCTGTCTTTGTATGAAAAGTCCTTAAAAATATAATCATGTTAACACAAGTGTGTGTGTGTTATCTATTTATCTGTAGCTATACATTGGTATATGGAAATAAATATATAGATCAATATAGGAATATACACATATATGCATTAATCAATGTCAACGCTTTCTTTACAATTTCTGAAAAGCTCATTTATAAAATCCTTATAGATGCTAAGCAATGTATACAACCAT
Source organism: Spea hammondii (assembly GCA_029215755.1). NCBI lineage: Eukaryota > Metazoa > Chordata > Amphibia > Anura > Pelobatidae > Spea > Spea hammondii. The sequence goes on along the minus strand of JARDYJ010000003.1, from coordinate 74,375,746 downwards.
TTTCTTAGACATAAATTGAGTTTAGAAATTGCACCTGCTTGTGTGCCTACATGGCACATTTTTGTTCAGTTATTTGCCTAGGTATGTTTAAGCATTGTGCATATTGCCTAGGTATCCCATTGCCAATCTAATTTTACCCTTTGGTATGCAGGACCACCTGTATGAGGATGAAGGTTAGATCTACCTATCATCCCCCAATCTCCCTCCCTCTTAGATGGGTCACTAACTGCCTTACATCTGTTTCTAACTGGATCTGCTGATTTTCATCTGTCCTCTGTTCTGATTTCTACTTCTCATGCACACTTCCAAAATTTCTCAAGAGTTGCCCTAGCTTATCTGACTATCCCCTTGCCTTCAGTCCTTGAAAATATCCATCAAGACCCACTTGTTTAGGTAGGGAACCCTGACATTCCTCCCATCTACCTCTAGCTCACATTTCCTAGTCCCTCTCCTTCAATACAACCGTATTTATGTGAAGCAATATTAATATTTTTTTAACTAGTCTTTACACTAGGTTACACTTACGTGGCTGGTCCATCACTAAGAAAGCCACTTTTATCTCTTGTGTAATATACCCTAACTCCTTCTAGAGGGTAAGTTTGTTTGTGCATGGCCCTACTTACCTTTTTATATTCTATAGAAATCAATAAATAATAATAACTCTGGACGTAATCATGTCAACACTCATTAGAAGGACTATGGTGATACATACCTTGGAATCACATGCAATTGACTTTTTACATCCTTCACAGATATTTGCAAAAAGGCTGTCAAAGCATTTGACGCAGTAGGCACTGTCATCCTTTACAGTATATTTCTTTCCATAAAGGGATTCATTACAGTACTGGCATTTAAAACTATCACTTTCCATGTCAAGAGTTCAGCTGGAAAAAAAAACCCAAAAAACATTAGCATAATAATAATAAACACCAAATGTGAATGCATGTATTGGACATATGGAAAAAAAATCGTCGACAGTTGACCTGAGGCATGGGAGAAGTAACCAAGAACATGCACGGCTGGTCCATCCATGAACCCACACTAACTGCCTATTGAGACCATTTTACAGTACAGTAAATATTAACGAATTATATTAGATAACATTTAGCCCATAGATAGCATTTGTTAATGTTCTCTGTATTATGGTTTGTAGGAGGTAATAGTCATAAATAGAAGGGTAGTATGGAGAAAATAGGCCCCGAAGTGGCATAGGACAGGAACATGTGGTGCAACCTTTGAGCATCACCCACTTTGGTTTTCACAACTTTACTAAACACATGGCAAGCCTGCCTTTATTTGGTTCTGGGATGGGGACCAAAATCATAGTTCCTTAGGACACCAAGAAAGCTTTACCTGGCCCAGTGATCTTAAGCACGGGTATCAGACAGCAGAATGACAAGTGGAGAAAAAAAATAAGAAAGCAATCTAAGAGACATGCCATCTAAAGGAATGGGTGTCACTGATACCCAGGGCCGGCCGAAGACTTAACGCCGCCTGGGGCGAAGTTTAAAACGCCGCCCCCCCCCCGCCGACGCCGGGGGGGGGGGGCGGCATTTTAAACTTCGCCGACGCCATAATCTACGATCCCCCCCCCCGGTACTTACCTTTAAACAGTCCTGCGGCGAGTCTCCCTGCTTTGCCACGGTGCCGGCTTGTAATGCTGAGCGCCGGAAATTGACGTCACTTCCGGCGCTCTGCATTACAAGCCGGCACCGGGACCGAACAGGGAGACTCGCCGCAGAGGAGAGAGAGAGAGGGGCGCCGAGCGGGTAAGCGAAAACCACTCGGTGCCCCTCTCTCTCTCCTCCGCTTCAAAAAAAAAAAAAAAAAAGCGCTTGGGGCGGCAAAGTGCCGCCCCTTCTAAAGTGCCGCCTGGGGCAATTGCCCCAGTCTGCCCCATTATAGGGCCGGCCCTGCGTGATACCGCAATAAAGTTTAAAGAGACAGCATCTAAAGTGGCAGGAGTCAGAAGATGCACTAACACTGGTGATGAATGATAAAAAATAAGTGCATCCAATATCCAAATACCCTAAATGAAATCTAAGGAGAGACATAAATTATATGCTTATATGATATTTTTGTTGTTTTCCTTCATTGTATTTTGGTAAGGACCTTTTGTAATAGGATATAGACTGACAAACGCATCATGATATGCATCAAGTTTCCAAAGGAAAACATCCTGTAATAGAACCTTTAGCATGGCATCTGCCACTATGTATGGATCATGGCAGACTCTCAGAACATCATTAGGATATGTTAAAACACATCTTTGTCAATTAGCAGCGCACTAAAATATGTGTACTGTCAACAGTTCTGTTTTGAAATACTGTGAATTTTTGAGAGGTGATTAAGGTGTCAGCGCAATCAGTGCCTCTCATTTGCATATTTAATCTGAATATTAGAAGATTACGTTCTAATATATAATTAGACCTGCCAGAACATTTGAAGTTTGCTTAAAAAAGAAAACACTAATAATGATGCACATAAAGTAAAGTACTTAAAGTAGTTCAATGATTTAATTCATCTCAGGAAAAATGTTTCATAAATGGCAATCCATCCATATTTGAAAACATTACTGGAGATATATAATTGTGTAGAATATATTAGAACATGCAATGCTGGACTGGTGATGTGTAACATCATTGGACAAAGGTGTGGCAAACAAGGAGGTTCAGAGGACAATTTACTGCAGGTTACTCTAGAGGGAAAAACAGTAGCCCCATCACCTTTATTACCTGTAGTTTGTGTTTGATTTAACGATGCCTGGAAAAAAGGTCTATTTTGGACCCTTTGATATCTGTTGACCTTGTATTTTAACAGGCTTGGATTAGGACAGAGCATCTGATGTTTTCAACCTTGACTCTAACTTTGCAATTATATTTAGTTTGTAATCTATTCGTGCTCTAATTATTTTCAGAGTGGGAATTTCAAACAAGTTAACACATATGATACTGACATAAAAGTGATTATGAGTCACGTTGATTTGGTTAAATGCTAATTACTGACTATACAAAGAAACTAAGGAGTGCAGGATTTGATGTCAGAATTTTTCCTCTGCTCTGTGATTCTAAAACTACGTTTTCTGAAACTGATCTCAGTGTGCTTTCCATACATTAATAAAAACTACCAATAGGGGACAAACATATATTTCTTTAGTGCTGCTTCTTTTTGCTCTATTCTGCTTACAAAGCCACAAGTTGCCTAATCAGATTTGTGGGACGTCAACATCATTGCAACACAAAGTAGACTTCCAGAAAGTATTAGCGTGATTGCATTCAACTTTGGTAACAGGTTTGACTTTCTACTGGAAAAATTGCCATTTTATTGCTAGCATTAATTTTATATCAACACCAAAGATAGTTTAATGGCCTAGTGTAAAATATTTCTGAATTACTTTGTTGTAGGAACCTGGGTGTATGAGAAGACCAATCCTCCAAAGGCAGGGAGCACCCTATTAAGCTTTGCTTGTTGGCTGAGCATGGATTGCGTCTTTGGGGTTCTCTGGGAATAGAAGGAGTCCAGATGTTTTGCTTGCTGTGCCTACAGAGGTACTGACCTCATCTCTCTGATTCTTTTGCAATGATTTTTATTTGGTAAGTCTCCAAATGTGCGAAAGTCTAGTTAGTATGGAATAATATTTAATTATTCCATTTAATTGATCACAGCAATTTGTACTTGACGTGTTGCTAGGTATCCTCTGTGAATATGGTCAATAACTGGTTTCCATTAGACTTAAGCATTCATTTTCAGATGAATGCATTTTTGTGCTGAATGTTACCGTTTCGTCTAATCATCAGAATAACAAACAAATGAATGCAACATTGGACGAAAGACACGAAAAACAAATCTGCGTAATACAAAAAAACTTTGTTCATTCGTTCAATCACCGCAGCTGCCAGAGCAGGCAGAGGATCTGTTAATTTCATTGTGACTGCTTTATGTGACACTGCTGTGCTGCAGCTGAGCATTTTACAGAGATTCTTCTGTGTGAGACTTGGAGCCTTAGCCTGCCTCTCAGACTCTCTAAAGTTTTGATTTAATTAAGATCATGAATTAATTTAATTGATTAATTTAATTAATGTTAAGTCTGCTACTATCCTTAACCTTAACCCTATAACTCTATGCTAATTTTGACCCTCTTTCTTCCATCCATTGGTCTCAAATTCCCTATTGAACTTCTTCTATGAGTTTATTTCTTATGTCCACGGGAACCGGACGAACGAATAGGATTTCCGAAAACGAAAATGTTGGCTGAAGTTCATTGAATGTGAAGACTGAGACGAATACAAAGAAAAGTTTTCCCAAAAAAGAGGACAAAAACGAACGTGAACTTTCCGCTGGCACCCTAGTCTAGTTTCCATAGCATATGTTGAAGACTCCATGGGTAGCAAACAATTTTCTGTTTCTCCGCTAAATCCACCCCTGGTTGAGGTTAGGTAGAAAATCTTCCAAGAGGGAAAGATATTCATGGCAGCCTAATTATAAAAAAAACACCGTCACTGAAATGCCTTGTGATCCTTCCCCCCCCCCAGAACATGTAAGCGTAGCAAATGTAATTTCATCATGTTCTTACAAAATTGTAGCGTTTGAGCATAAATAAAATAAACCATTACATTTTGTTAATTAGATCTTGAATGTGATAACATTTTCCGCATTATTCCATACATTTGAAAGGGGTAATTAAACTGAACGTCAGCTTTTGTGGACTATAGGTGATGACTGAGCATGATGATAGTCCTAGCTAACAGCAGCTGGAGTGCTAGACATACGTGATGTCAGGATACATAACAGTGTTGAATACAATATGATTTAGATCATATAATACAAAGCCATTTGAAAAAAATGACTTCTTCACCTACATTGAGACGTAAGATGCTATGTATTTAATTAGTATATTGAGATCAAAACAAAATTCAACAAGTGAAGTGGCTCAAATCATGTGTTAAGTTTACTATAGGGCAAATTCCATTACGCAATCAGATCAAAGCCCAATGAAAGTGTAGAAGATATTAAACGCTCAAAACAGTCATGTGAAAAGTATTCTATTAACATGACTGTTCAAGTTAATTAAGTCTATATCCAGAGGAAATTTCTGGGACCATACTGGGTTTTTGTACAGGATCTGGATACTAGCTAGAGTACCAGGAATACTGTATTTCTGCCCTCCTTTCTTGGAACTGCTGATCAATTTGGGTAGAAAGTGATTTTAGGGCATATAATAAGTGTGAAAAACAAACTAGTCTTTGAGTGCGGACTCATTCCATCCCAACCCATGTACGTTGCTTATTGACAAAAGTCTACCACATAGTCTACTGCTGTTCTTTTCCCTAAAAAGCGCAGATTTGGCAAGTCTATGAGAGTCAGAAAAAAATTGTCAATGACGACACATTTTGCAAAAGGGCACTGTTGGGAGTGCAGTAAATGGTGAAACCATGATAACTCAGTTAATACATCAAGCTTTTGGGTAAGGGCTGACAAATTGGACCCTTTTGGCAAACAAAGCTCTTGCTGACGGCTGCAGGAACCATACTGCATATGAGCATGTGTTGGGGACATAATACATGACCCTAAAAAAAATCAATACATTTTGTTCATTAGATCTTGAATGTGATAACATTTTCCACATTATTCCATAAATTTGAAAGGAATAATTAAACTGAACTTCAGCTTTTGTGGCCTATAGGTGACAAACAAAGCTCTTGCTGACCACTGCAGGAACCACACTGCGTATAATGGCAAAGAAGAAACATGGAGACAAGGGTCACCATGGATGGCCGAGCTAGAGACAGGAGAAGCAGAAAGGGGGATGATTGTGAACCATTGGTTGTGTGAATTGTGGACACTGGTGGCAAGTGCTAAAGGACAGGAAAACAGCAATGATAGAACTTTCATCTGGAACATGAAACACTAGAACATGAGATATTGCACTGGAGAGTGGTATAAGATGAAAGTTAGATGAAGTTAACTCATTAAGATACCGTTGCTGCCATACTCTACAAATATGCTATAGATAGAACTGTGTTGTTGTTAACCATGATGTTAAGTATTACAAAGCATTCAAATGGGAGAGGCTTTTAAGGAGAACTGATAATATTGTATCTGCCTGGTAGAACACATCAATGTGATAGGCTCAAGCAAGATATAGTCCCAAGCGGTTTTGTGTCATGTCCAAAAAGGAAGAATAGTAGTAAGGTGGACAACATCAACACAAAATGGTAAAATATTTAAAACACAGAGTAGATTGGTCATGGTGAAAAACAAACCATAGGGAACAGAGAGCAAAAAAACTGAGCAAATTAGCAAGTTTCAGTAGTAACCATTGCCAAATATGTTTCTATACATTTCCATAGTGCTAAATGACCAATGTTTCTTAAATACTGAAACGATCTATATTAGCATGGCTCTCTGTTGCATTTCCACACTATTTAAAAATGGGTGAGATGAGACAGGGTTATTATAACTTTGCTAATTAATTACTCATTTTCCAAAAGACATTCTGTTCCTTTTAACAAAAGAACAACTTGTTGCTGGACACTGATAAAAATAGTTGACAACCAATGTTAATATGTCAGAGACACGAGTGGCTCTATATAAAGACATGCATTTGGAAAGTTCTTTTTTGGTCATACTTGATGAGGGGGGAAAAAACACCACAGGGACATACAGTATTATTACCTGATTAGCAGAAAAATGACACCTAAGCAGGAGCAAAGGAATTGCAAATTGAGGGACCATCATTTTATTTGGAATGGTTCTGGTTTAAGAGATAATTACTTGTTGTGTTCACATGTATTTCCTTATAACAAAATGATCATTTCAGGAGTCTGTCAGTTTCATGGTTCTGTTGCTATGAAATATGTGAGATATATTATAAGGGGTAACTCTTTAGTGTGACTGGAACCAATAACATCAAAGTCTATCAATCAGAGCCTGCACGTAAATAATTGTTTGAGAGGTAAATAATATCTTTAATTGATATTGATATTTTTAAAAATCTATTTAATTTTTATAAAGTTTCAATAATCATAGTATTACATTAGAAAATGATGAATAGTAGTCTAATAGCAGAGTACCGGTAATAGTAATCTAAATCTTTTCATATTTAACATAAATGATCCGTATGTTTTAGATGTTGGGCTAAAGCCTATTAACCCCTTAAGGACAATGGGCGGTCCCTAAACCCATTGAAAACAATGCATTTTGAGCCCGTACATGTACAGGCTTTGTCATTAAGGGGTTAATCAGGGTCGCCATCAGAAACCTTGGGACCGGGCACACGCGCAACCTACCATTGTTGACTCAGGAAAGGGTAGGCTGGTGCCACAGCTCTTAAGCTCCATCAAGGTCCTCACACGCTGTGTCTCAGCGTAGGGAAATGTCAGACTCTGACAGTGTGTTGGGCTAGAGGAAGTACAACCTGCAGCGACAGCTTAGTATGCCCGGGGGTTGGTTGGTGGAGCACGTGTTGGGGACATAATAGGCGATACATGACCCTGCTGGATGCTTCAGTCAGGGCAACACTGCAGCCAAGCAAGGGGTCGCAGCCAATACACCAGTACTGGGCATTCCCACCTAATGGCGGGTCTGCTATTAGTACTTTTTCTACTGCTTTTCTGTAATGCCCAATAACAGCGGGCTTCTCCTATAAAGGCTTGAACTGTCATAATGCATAAGTAATGCAGGGAGACTTCCTAAAAATCATCTCGCTGATATGACAGTGCTTAGCCATTCATATTCCAAGTTAGTTTGTATAGAAATAAACAAACACAGAATTTGACGGTAGGTAAGAACCATTTGGCCTATCAAGCCAGTCCATTTTCACTTATTGTAAAAACTTTAAAATGTATTCAATTCTTGGTCTTATCTTATTCTGGATATATTTTGACTTAAACTTTTCTTTAAATCTTACTATATATATATATCTATATATATATATTTACATACATACATATATCAAATCAAGAAACTTAAAAGTTACTGTTGGTATATTTGGAACTAGAATATCTTTGTTTGGATGGAAAGCAGACCAAATACTTTTATTTACAGATGAGGTCACTGGTTTCATGGAGGTCGTAAAAAAAAAAAAGAAACAGGGTCGAAAAGTTTTCTTAAGTCATGTGAATCCAACTACTGAGCATGGAAATAAACTGAGAAATATTTGCTGGCACATAAACAGGATTCAACAAAAGCAATTCTTTTCTAAATTACCCTGTACATGTCAGGCTGACTTTTCACTACACAGAAATATCTCAAATCCTAGTCAGTTTCTAGGAAAAAAGGTATTCCATCTTGTGGCTATTTTTTATATGCTTTTAAATAAAACATTAAATGGGCAAATGTAGAAGGCCCCAGTGTCCAGTTCTGGATCTGTAATGGTTTTAAAGGGATTCTCCACCCCCTACATGCATGTTACGCTATCTTTAAGAGAAAGTGATTTTTTTAATGTTTATTTTTTTACATTTAAAAAAATGCATATTAATGTACTCACAAACTGATCACACATTATTACGATCATACATGGTTAAGGTGCCCACTTTAGCATTTTGGGCACTCAGGTCAGCATATAAAGCATTGATAATACACCAACTTTCCAAGATTCCTCCAAGGCTTAACTCCTGAGCTAGGATCCTACTGAACTGAATGGAGGCTCAACTCAACTGAAATAGCTGTATTTCTCCTGAGTATGATCAAGCATACTAAACATGCACTTAGGAAGGTATATATCATGCCCCCCAACTGTCCCGATTTGGGCAGGACAGTCCCTATTTTGGGACTCTGTCCCGCTGTCTGCCTATTCCTACCTCTGTCCCGTTTTGCTAGCCACTTCTGACAGTGACAGATTGCTGAAACCAAGTGCAAAATGCTGCCAGCCAGTCGGCAGACATTATTTTACTTTGAGCCAATCGGCATCCTGTACCTTGAGCCAATCAGCATCCAGTCTCTAACACTTTAATTACAGGAGAGCCGGGAAACTGGGAAGCAGCAAATCATTGCTGCTGTGGAGGAACAGACTACCACCCCCTGCCTTGTATTCAACAGGTCAGGGAAATACAAAAGAAGAAACAAAACCGACCTACCTTTAATGTATGAATACAGTGGGGATGCATTTATACAGTATATATACATTCACTGGCCACTTTATTATGTACACCTGTTCAATTGCTAGTTAACTCAAATAACTAATCAGCCAATCAAATGGCAGCAACTCAATGCATTTAGGCATGTAGATGTGGTCAAGACAACTTGCTGAAGTTCAAAATGAACATCAGAATGGGGAAGAAAATGAAATTTAAGTAACTTTAAACGTCGCATGGTTGTTGGTGTCAGATGGGCTGGTCTGAGTATTTTAGAAACTGCTGATCTACTGGGATTTTCACGCGCAACCATCACTAGGGAAAAATGGAAAATATCCAGCGAGCAGCAGTTGTGTGGACAAAAATGCCTTGTTGATGTCAGAGGAGAATGGGTAGACCGGTTTGAGATGAAAGAAAAGCAACAGTAACTCTAATAACCGCCTGTTACAGCCAAGGTATACAGAATACATCTCTGAAGCAGATGGGCTACAGGAGCAGACCACCACACCGGGTGTCACTCCTTTCAGCTAAGAACAGGAAACTGAAGCTCACAATTCGCACAGGCTCACCAAAATTGGATAATGGAAGACTGGAAGAACGTTGCCTGGTCTGATGAGTCTCAATTCCAGCTACAACATTGAGATGGAAGGATCAGACTTTTGCCATAAACAACATGAAAGCATGGGTCCATCCTGCCTTGTATCAATAGTTCAGGCTGGTGGTGGTGTAATGGTATGGAGGACATTTTCTTGAATGGGCCCCTTAGTACCAATTGAGCATCGTTTAAACGCGGCAGCCTACCTGAGTATATTTGCTGACCATGTCCATTCATGACCACAGTGTACCCATCTTCTGATGGCTACTTCCAGCAGGATAATGCACCATGTTATAAAGCTCACATCATCTCAAACTGGTTTCTCGAACATGACAATGAGTTCACTGTACCCCAATGGCAGACAAATCTGCAGCAACTGTGCATCATGTCCATATAGACCAAAATCTCTGAGGAATGTTTCCAGCACCTTGTAGAAAGTATGCCACGAAGAATGAAGGCAGTTCTGAAGGCAAACGTGGGTCCAATCCGGTTTTAGCAAGGTGTGGGTCCAATCCGGTTTTAATAAAGTGGCCAGTGAGTATATATATATATATAGACAGAGAGAGACTCTGTATATTAGGCCATACACTTTAATGCTCGAAGTAAAACGTTTTTCCTCTGGACCCTCCCATAAGGAAATATAAGGAAACTATAACAAAAGCTAGAAGCAAATCTCTTTTTCAAATATTATCTGAACAATGTTAGATATGAACTGTGTAAACCATTACATGACCATTGTATGACCTGATGGAAAACACCAAACCCCTGGGATTATATTCAGCTCTGTGTCCTAATGTTTTTCCTAAAATGTTTTCTTGGAAAATGAGTTTCCAAAACATATTCATCCAGATTTTCAGCTATGAAAAAATATCTGTGAATTATTTAGTTAAAGAGACACCCTGACATCCCCACTAAAGAATCATCCATATTAAAATAAAGCACTTATCTGAGGTAGAAGGTGCAGACCTACAGGTACAGCTGCCTTTTTCCTCTGTGGTCTGACGATTCTTGCCACTGAATGGCTGCTTGAAGCAGCTATTCAGTGGCAGGAAACATTAAGTTCTTACCTGGGAACTTATTTTTGTTGTGTATCTTGCACCAGCACTAACAAGTTAGATGTAGCGCCTCCACCTTCAGGTAGGACAGGAAATAAATAAAAGAAATACATTTTATTGGGAGGGAATAAATAGCGCTGCTGCAGTATTCACAAGGGAAAAAAATCCCTTGAAGTTTCCCTTGCGATCCCCAGCAGCACTAAAGAGAGAGCTATACATAAGCAAAAAAAGATGGGAAATAGATCAAAGACTTCAAAACTCATCTGCCAAACATAAATGTTTCAGCTGATGAAATATTAAGATGAAAATGCTTGACAAGGGTATGAAATGAAGACCAAACTGCTGCTTTACAGATCTGTACAATGTACACATGGACATAAGAACTGGACCACGGAGCAATGGAAGAATGTGGCCTGGTCTGATGAATTACGTTTCCTTGTACATCACGTGGATGGGCGGGTGCGGTTGGGTGTGCGTCACTTACCTGGAGAATACATGGCACTAGGATGCACTATAGGAAGAAGGCAAGCAGGTGGAGGCAATGTGATGCTGTGGGCAATGTCTGTTGGGAAACCTTGTTTCCTGCCATTCATGTGGATGTTATTTTGAAACATACCACCTACCTAAACATTGTTGCAGACCATGTACACCCTTTCGTTGACACAGTATTCCATGATGGCATTAGCCTCTTTCAGCAGGTTAATGGACCTTGCCACAAAGCAGGAACACAATAATGAGTTCAAGGTGTTGACTTGGCCTCCAAATTCCCCAGATCTCAATCCAGGTGGGAAGCCCCACCTCGCAACTTACAGGATCTGCTGCTAACGTCTTTTTGCCAGATACCACAGGACGCCTCAAAGGGGTGCCAGATACCACAAAACGCCTCAGGGCTGTTTTGGCGGCAAAAGGCAGACATACACAATATTAGGCAGATGATTTTAATGTTATGGCTGATCAGTGTATGTAACTTTAATGTATATGATAGCTGACAGACCCCTTAAAATTTCCCCTGCGAATCCCACATGTGTATTTCATCATTTCACCTGCTTCAAGCATCTAATCGGTAGTGACAATCCTAATCCAAGGGGAGCTGCAGCTTATCTCTAAAGTCAGTACCTTAAAATTCATTATTTTTGATGAGGCTATCAGAGACATTTTACTGTCCCTTTAAATCTAAGGGAGGAATTTCAGGTTAAGAACTTCTCATGCTTTTAAAAGATGACGCATGACATATTTCTATAAAATCTCCCTGCATTAATTATTATGACTTTATCAGAAATCACAAAACTTCTATAATAACATTAACCAGATTGCTAATAGGATGAGTGAAAAAAGCATAAATTGATGTGCTCAAAAAAAATCTCATGATCTAAGGAATGGCTTTCTAAAATCCCATGACCAAACTTTAAATAGTAGAATTCTTTGTTAATAACACTAGCTTAGCAGTTGGCTGCTAGATTAACACAAAGTGATAGATCTCAGATAATTGGGTGTCAAAGTCTTCTGATGCTAATTGCATCACTTTTTTTCCACCAGATATGTTGCAATAACAAATACAAACCTCCTTTTTTAATTTCCTTGATTACACCTTCTTAACAGAACACAATATGTAAATATACTTGCAAACACAAGATGCTCCCCCACTGATGAGAAAAAAAGTTAAGGCACAGAACTAAGATCCCTCGTGAATTGTGGGAACCTTATCAAAAATTTAAATTTGAGCCAAATTCAAAAGTAAAGAAAACAAACTGAAAATCGACTAGTTTCATAAGTTCGGTGGTGGGCAACAAAAAGGAATATGGAGGCAAATCTCCCTGGAAAGAGACCACCATTTTTTATATCATGCAATTATACATTTTGGATCTACTATAGCATGTGTAAAATCTGTATGCATGCAGGATCTGAAAATTGTAAAAAAAAATAAAAAAATGGAACACCTAAGGAAAAGGTGTATATTATACACACATACGAATCTTGGATGTAAACCCATTATACCAACAACCCTCAATATATTGCTATATCCTTTAGTTATTGTCTCATAGCTGTCAGGAATATGTATGTAATACTGTAAAATAGTACCTTTATCATTTAGTTCTCTGTGTGGCATGAGTACCTACTGACTCTTGACCCTGAGACACTGGTTATCACAACCTGGAAGCCACTAGGAGATGGTGCTGGCTGAGATGTAATCACGTAAATATTTATGATGGAAATCTTTTCAAATGTCATTACACAAGCCACATAACAAAAATAGCAAAATGTATCTTGATTTGGGACAATACTCAGGTCTCACAAGCTGGACAGCTCAGGCTAGTATCACTCTTAGGGTCCAAGGTCTGTCAAGGAATGATGAAACTCAACTGTAGCAACATCTTAAAAGTTACCCTCCAGACAATTTAAATATGACACATAATAGAAAAACTGGGAGTCCCCTTTTAACAGCAGATGTGTGGATGCTAAGGATTTTTATAGCAATATCAGGGAATAATGGTAAATGGTTGGAGTCTTACGATCACACGGTTCGACACTAACTCCTTCATATTAAATGCTTATTTAATGAGATTTGAGTTGATGCTTTTCTCATGGTAGAAAGCACTGCGTGACTATATCAGACAATTCAGAATAGCTTTACTCCCTGATAAGTAATGGCTTTCATAAGAATGCTTATTAAAACCATTTGGTTGCCACCATTAACAAGTCACTACAACAACAGAATCATATTGATGGGCAATTAAAGGGTTAATATTTCAGGGGTATCAGGTTAAGCTCATATATATCCAGTGCCCAGGTATGTTTAAAACTTTAGGACAATAAGGGTCCCCGGTAGCTGATATGCAACAATTCTCATCATCCTTTACCTGACTATGTTGTGAATAACTTCTACCTATAGCATTTACCGTTCCATGGATATTTTTTTTTTAATTCATCACCATGGATTTTTCTGTTGCACAGATTAAATGTGTTTTTTAGTAGCAATGACCAAATCTTTTACAGCTTACCCTTTCCACACGTAGCTGTCCCACCATTCGGTAACATATGGCAAAAAATGTGATACTACATGCTTCGTAATCCTCAGTCTCCATAGGTTTAACTTTTTATGGCGCACTTGAAAATCCAAACATATACAAAAATAAAACATTCAGTTTATCTTTTTACTTGCCAAAGACTGGCTAGATATTTGATATGATTCTTGTTATCTGCAACCAACACTTCGCTGTCTGCAATGCAGTTTAAAGTTGTGTGTTAAAGGTGCTGTTCCAGTTAGAATGATAAACAAGTAACCTTTAGCAGATCTTATTATTCTTTCTATTGAAAATCCAATCCAAAACATGTTCAGGTCTTATGCCATCAACCTTTTAGTACCTGCATTTGAGTCACATGTCAATTATGTCCTTGCAAAGTTCTACACGATTACAAATATTTCTGCATTTCACCAATACTGTATTCAGTTACTAAAGGGTTAAATTCAGCATGGTAGACAGAACTTTTAATGCCTTATGTTAACTGGTTGAGTATGATGACTTGCTTGATTTTTGTCTGGCAAAGGGTAACACTGTATTCCACAAAGCTGTTTAAATATCTGAATTACAATTAGCCAAGAAGAATATTCCTCAGCTTTCCTTTTAATGGTGACAAGATTACTTCTTCGAGTGATAAATTTCTTTAAAACCACTGGGATATCTACAATTACGGCTCTATTACATATATGGAATTATATGATCACAAGATTAACATTTTAATAAAACTCCTCCTGGCTGCCCTAGAAAGTAAATTCACAGATCTCTCCAAAGTAGCATAGGGCGGAAACTACTGATGAGATAAACATATGTTTTGTAATTATTATTTTATATAGCAATGACAATTTATTCAGAGCTTCTTACAATACATACATTCAAATGGTATAACAAAACTAACACTGACAGACTAAGATAAACCGATATATTAGGTAAAAAGGGCCATGCTGAAAATCTTACAAGCTAGAGGATCTATGTTGCGTACTTAACCATGACTTAAAACTTTAAACTTGATGATGGTGCAAACATTAGATACATAGGATAAAATCCCTGAAGCCTGTAAAGAAGTTGATATAAACACATACTCACTGTGCTGAATCGGTGTAAATGAAGGATAATGATGCTTCACGCTCAAGTACTGATGTCTGTGAGTAACAAGATCGTCCCACAGAAGTCTTATATTTGAAGGCGTCTTTTAGAATTTGGCACTTACACCGAGTTGGTTTGTTATTCTCTGATTCGTTACATCCAAATGGCTGGCTCTCATCACTCTGTAACGGATGTTTACATTTGAGATCTAAGTTTGCAAATTTATGAAAGCAATAGCTTTAAGAAAAAGGCAAAGTTCATGCTTCCTCCTTTTAACCACAGCCAGGACCCAAAGGGCTAACTTTATGGAATGTCGGTGGCTGAAGAAATGCCTGGAATGTGGAGCAGACAGTTCACAGTTGTGACCAGTATATGATGCCAGAATCATAAACAGAATTCATTTACTCTTAAAGGGATAGTTGTACTTGCAAAAGTGTTTCATTTAATTGTAGTGTATAATACAAGTTACATAGAACATACAATTACGTGCTGGCTAATAGACACA
Source organism: Spea hammondii (assembly GCA_029215755.1). NCBI lineage: Eukaryota > Metazoa > Chordata > Amphibia > Anura > Pelobatidae > Spea > Spea hammondii. Next base: position 74,360,414 of record JARDYJ010000003.1, on the reverse strand, counting down.
TATTATGGTTGTGTATGTGCCAAGTGTCCCTGTTTTAGCCCTACTCCCACCCTCTTTCCTCTTTTCTATTATCCCAAAAGGTTTGTTGGGGATGAGTTTATCCGTGTGTTCTACAGCCCTAAATTTGAGCCCTACTTGGTTACAGGGCCGGCCCAAGGCAAAATGTCGCCTGGGCGAATTTTAAAATGCCGCCCCCCCCTTTTTTACCCTTCCTCTCCCTCCGTCCCTGCCGCGCCCCCCCATTATCTACCCCCCCCATATTATCTACCCCCCCCCCTTGTACTTACCTTTCAGCAGTCCTGCGGCGAATCTCCCTGTTCAGTATCGGTGCCAGCTTGTAATGCTGAGCGCCAGAAATCTTCCGGCACTCAGCATTACAAGCCGGCACCGAGACCGAACAGGAAGACTGGCCGCAGAGGAGAGAGAAAGGGGCGCCGAGCGGGTACTGACAGCTTGGTAAGCGAAAACCACTCGGCGCCCCTTTCTCTCTCTTTCGCTTTAGAAAGAAAGAAAAAAAAAAAGGGCTTGGGGCGAAGTGCCGCCCCTTCAAAAGTGCCGCCTGGAGCGGCTGCCCCACTCGGCTCCATTGTCGGGCCGGCCCTGCTTGGTTATATAAGTTACTAAATATCTAGCGGTCACAAAGTCACATAAATAGTCTTGGTAAAGCCCCGCTTCCTACCATCTGCCCTAAAACAAAGGCCCCTTCATTGGTCATTTGACATGTTCAAAATAGCTATATACGTTATCTTACTCTAGGAATATGAACATGTAACGTGTAAAGCACACAAAACACAAGTTGTGGTGGGGTACAGGTGATGAAAGACACCTCCATTTAAAATGAAGTGGGTAGCATAGGCACTTATAAACACTCATCAACATCTACCAGGCAAGCCAGAAGACCTGCTTTTCTCGCAGAAATCTTGTTGTGCTGCCACCCCCTCCGGGTAGGTGTATGTAAATTAGCCCAACAATGACCACCTTTTTGCCTCTTCGTTCACTTCATACATGAACCCCGTCTGCTGTACTAGACAGTCTTTACAGAGGGACAGCGGTCCAGAAGCCAGCTTACAACTCATGGACGACCATTTTGTCCTTAATGGGACTTATCTGCATGATGTTGGATATTGGCTTACTGTTTGAGGCTTGGAACAATATGTGAGGGACAGTTCAGAGAACTGGGGTGGGAAAGGATCAGCAGATGAGAATGGGAGGTAGTGAGTCAGAGCAGAGGGATGCTGGAGAAAGTAGGTAATAACAGAGAGGGGCTAAGATGATAAGAGGGGTACTTAAAGGGGCTGGGAATAGACTGCCAGGAGTAGTTGGCCAAAGGCCAGGGAGGGCAACAGAGGTCACATGTCCTTGTGGGAATTTGAAAAGCTGGAAAGGACAGGGAACACTCAGACTGCAGCATGTGCACTCTAACTGGAACTTAGTTTTAGCCCCGCCAAGCATGACCAACAATTCTCACATGAGGGATATTATATATTTATATATTAGATGATGGTGTCTTGTCATTACCTGCCAGTACCTGGATCCCGGTCCACTGACGTATTATTTTTCATGCATTTCATGCTATTTGAGACATTGCTTTGATGTATGTATGTGTATTCAAACCAGTTCAAACCATTTAATGAGCTACAATGCTATACACTGGGTGTGTGCTTTGTCCATAGCTTTCCATGTACCAGACCTTGACTTATTTTTGACAATTGATTGTACTCCATCTGCTCCAACCCTGCTAGCTACTTTTAAATTACGTTGTCTATTCTCTTGGTGCCACAAGTCCGACCTGTGGAGAAAAGGTGCTCTTGCAGTTGAAGACAAAGGTTTAGCTAGTAGTCACCCTCCGTACTGTGTGTCTGTCCTATGACTGCATTCATTACACATTGGAAGTGCAAATTTTTACCCTATTCCAGACTTGGCAAGAGGAAAATGTGTTTCAATCCATAGGTGCCTACATGATCATCACATGAGCACAAAGCCTATCCTCCCTGACTCCCATACCAGAGAACTGGAATACACTAAGCACCAGTTAGACTTTATATGAGGATGTAGAAACTTTCTTTGAGGAGCAGTGTAACGGGTTCACCAAGAGAGCTGTAGTAACTCCCAGAGATCACCCACATGTATCCTCCTGTTGTCCCCGGAATCACTTCCAGCACCAGTCAGCATGCGCACCTTGGAACCCTGCTATGTGTACCCAATAAGTAGACATACAACTACCTTGAACTGAGTACAGCAGGAATGAACAGTTTATTGTTGTAAAACATAGACTGATATAGCCACAGAACTTCATTAACACAAATCAACATTGATAAACAGGTACATGTAGACAACCCAACCTTTAATCCCCTTTAGCTACTGAATATCCTCCTGGCAGCCATCCTGTTAATGGGATTAGTTTAACAATGGAGTTCCTGCCTGTTTGGCAGCCAGGCTGGAGCCATCTCTGAGTACCTTGGGCCCCTGTATGACAGGCAATTCTGTCACATATCTCCCCTTTTAAAAAGAAGACTGAACTGGGGCCAGACCCCAACCGGGTCTGCATCCAGTTCAGTCGGGGAGCACAGCTCCGTCACTCCTAGAGTTGGGGATGCAGGGGGCTGGCAAAGGGCACCTGTCCCACTAACCAGTCCTGGGGTGCACTTAGAGACTGGGGAGTTTGTGTCCCAGACGAGGACAACAGTCCCACTCGCAAGGGCAGGGAGACAGGGTCCATAATCTGCGGGTAGCAGGCTTGCTTTCAGTCCTCTCCAGGGGCCCCAGTGATGGACAGTTCCGTCACACACTCCATCACATATCTCCTTTTTCTGGGGGAGACTGACATCTGATAAGACCCCACACGGTTTGACTCCAAAGTCAGTCTGTATATCCGGACCACCACTGCCAGCCACAAATTGGTACTCCCCAAAACAATTTAACAAAGGACCAGTACTCACCCAGCGGCACTCTGCTTCTCCCAAGTAGTATAACTGCCGCTGGGGAGAAGGGCCAAATGTGCCTTCTCCCTGGAGTCCACTCAGCCGCTGGGGAGAAAACAGAGAGGCTGGGGTCCCTTCCATATGGGGTTCTGGGCTGACTGCTCGGCACCTCTGGGGACTGCAGGTGGCGACTGTAGTCCAATCCACCTGCATGGTACAAATGTTTGTATGATCCTCGGCGAGGGGAGGAAAGCCACATGCATCCCCTCCTGTATACTCCATCTGCTGGGGAGAGATGTCGATCTGCCTCTCTCCCATTGCCAACACTTCTGCTGGGGATACAGGGTCCATAGAAATCACTGCCTCTGGGCAACATTGGGGGGGTAAAGCCAATGGAGCTGGGGTCATAGAGGGGAGCGGGCAGAGGCCAGCGGCACTCTGCCCCGAGGGCAGCGCTTCAGCTGCATTTGTAAAATCCAGGGGCACCACCAACTCTTTGGCTGCCTGACCGGACCCTCCTTGGTTACTGCGGTCAGGCTTGGGAACAAGTGGAAGGGGTGAGCAGAGGCCAGCAGCGCTCTGCCTCGAAGCCAGCAGTTCAGCTGGGGGATCTGGCTGGGACATGCAGGGGGGGTCTTGGTCAGTTTCTGGGCCATATTGCGGGGAATAGGGCAAAGTGTCTGGGGTGAGGGAAGGGAGTGGGCAGAGGCCAGTTGCGCTCTGCTCGGATGTTTGTGCTTCTGGTGGGGGAACAATACTCACAGGATCCACTGCGGCACACTGCTGAGCACGGTCAAAGAGTTCTCGGTAGGCCTGCTCCAGGAACCATTCTTGGTAAACCAAATAATCGAAATCAGCCCACAAGTCGGGCAGGTAACAGGGAACATCTGCGAGAATCCCTTCCCTGAACTCTCAGATCTCCTCGCACCGATATTTCGATGGGCTCCCAAATTCTCGGTCCTCTTGTAGGCTTTCCATTATCAATCCCAGGCCGCCAAAGTCATCGCCCTCTGGCATGTAGTCATCCTTCAGCTCTGAACACCACTGCACGGCCTGCCAATACAGGGCCCGGTATCCACAATCCACAGTCATTTCAAGTGGAAGCAATTTCTCCAACTCAGCCACCAAGTCCTCTTGAGGCTGCTCTCCCAGGTACTGCATTCGCCAATCTAGCTAGTTGTAGCACGTACCATTCCTTGGAGGATGGGAGGACTATTCCCCGAACACCCTGGTCCACTCTGAGAGCCTCTATCCAGGCATTTATGTAACTTGCGACTCTGCTATGCACCAACACGTCCTGTAGTGCTGGAACCATCTTTGGCTTGCTGCTGGTATACCCGCTGGTACTTCGCTGGGACGTTTGCAAGGAGGTTCCCGCCGATGCCGCCAATGTAACCGGTTCACCAAGAGAGCTGTAGTAACTCTCAGAGATCACCCACATGTATCCTCCTGTTGTCCCCGGAATCACTTCCAGCACCAGTCAGCATGCGCACCTTGGAACCCTGCTATGTGTACCCAATAAGTAGACATACAACTACCTTGAACTGAGTACAGCAGGAATGAACACTTTATTGTTGTAAAACATAGACTGATATAGCCACAGAACTTCATTAACATAAATCAACATTGATAAACAGGTACATGTAGACAACCCAACCTTTAATCCCCTTTAGCTACTGAATATCCCCCTGGTAGCCATCCTGTTAATGGGATTAGTTTAACAATGGAGTTCCTGCCTGTTTGGCAGCCAGGCTGGAGCCATCTCTGAGTACCTTGGGCCCCTGTATGACAGGTAATTCTGTCACAAGCAGCAATAAAGCCTTATTTTGTCTATGCAATGAAATGTATCCTGGTTTACTTCCAAGTTATCTTCTTCTGGCCTCAATATATAAAACGGAATAGTAGGGTAGTTCACTGACTTAACATTTTACCCCAAGAAGCCACTTCAAAATGTACTGCTAATCTTTACCTTTGAGTAATACACTTAAGCAAAAGATTCCTGATATTTATTTATTTTTTAAGAAGGAGAAAAAAAATATGTAAAGTGTTTCTTGCTTACAGATGTTCTGGTCTCAGGCTCAAATAAATGTCAGCAATCCATGGAGACAACAGCTAGATTGTATGATAAGTCTATTACAATCAATTGAACAACAGTCCACCTACAGACAGAAATGAAAAACTTGGGCTAAAAGTGATAGACCTTATCTCTGTTATGCAATCTGGGCAAATACATCTTTGTCTATGTTAGTTTTCTTTGCAATTAATGGGAAGATTGCCATTTATCTAAATCCAGCCCATTTATGGTGTTTTAACATAGTACCAACTGTGCCAAAACAGCAATATGATTTTACTACGATCTGATTCCTATGCAAAATAAATCACAAAGATTCTGGGTAATTTTCAATTATATCCAAGGTACATGCAGCCTTTTACTTAGACTCTGGCATTTCCCACTGATACCCCACACAGGTTTAAAAGTTAGATCCTGCACCCTTTTAGCAGTGACAAAACACAGCAAATGCCTAATGTCCATGCACTTGGATCAGTTGAAGGAAGGTTTTAGCAACATTTTTCATCTAAAAAAAAATGTTATGTTATATTTATCATTTACCCATGAAAAACAGCCTTTTCAGCCCCTATAAGTAGTTAAAACAAATTTTAGCGGGGTATCTAATTTTCCAGGACTATTTTCAAGATAAATAAAGATCAAGTACATTGGTCTAATTAGTTTATGAACATTTGCAAATGCTTGAGGCTAGCTGGGAGTAGAAGGACAAACAAACAAAGGCATAAAATCTATTTTTAAAAAGAGCAGTTTATTAAAGAAAATATTTTCATTTTTTTTGGTATATTTACTAGCAGTATGAATTGCTTCCAAGTTCCACACAGGGCACGTAAACATTTGCAATGAGTGCTGGTTAACAAGATAACACGGTGAAAACCATGCTACTGCTTGGTGTTGACTGGTTAACCTGAGGAGAGTTATATTGTCACAATAGGTTACCGTGTTTGTTGGTGTAGTCAGAAGTTAGAACACATGGTTGAAGCATGTAAGAGTGTTAGAGTGTTACATTTCTCAGATAACAGTAGCACTGTAATAGAGGACAAATCATATCATAGACAAGTACTGGTCAAGGAGAATTATTTATAGAGCTACACTGAAACAGAATTAAATGGCAGATAAGAACCATTCGGTCATCTGATCTGCCCATTTTTTCTTATGTAAGGACTGAGACCTTAATCATTCCTTCTTCTTGTCTTTCAGGATTCAGGATAGGCTAACGCCTATAATGCCTAATGTGTTGGCTTCTACTACTTCTGCTGGGAAGTGGTTGCATTTACACACTCTAAAGTAAAATCATCTAGGTCTCTGGACCTCTAGTTTTAGATTATACCTTGTCCTAAAAATTCTCCTCCTTTGGAATAAACTCCCCTCCTGTACTTTGTTAAATTGTTCCATATTCTGTAATTATGAACATATAAATGAAGTGCTATGTAACTACATAAACATCGGTATGCCCCCAAATCATTGCACAGAAGTTACAAGAATACTCCATTTAAATCACTGTAGCACCTGTGCAAAAATTGGAAATATACATGAAAAAATGCACTGCTTTATTTCTTTAAAAAATACAGGTTGACACAAGTGCGTCTAAACAAACTATTACCAGCACATTCTATATTAAATACGGCATGGACAACAAAGAAAATTAGTGATGGGTCACCAGTGGATTGTAAAAATTACAGTTTTAGTTGAAAATAAAAATTAAAGTGAAAATAAAACTGCTTATTACTTGTGATTAATCAAGTTTAATTTGCTAATGCAATGTCACAGAACTGTGATCAAGCCCCATGACAGAAAATGAAACATAATTACATATACAAAGACCAAATTTTATTTTTATTACTTTTTAAATTGAAATGGCCAGTAAAAAGTCAAATAACCTGCAATAATAATCTGTAATTAAATAATGATTACTGTAGAATGCATGGTCCAATTCTAAATGTGGTAATCATATGCCGAGCTGCATTCTTGAAAAGTATCATGTTTGATTAAAAATAATATCATTTGCTAATGTAACTTCTGGGATCTTACCATCTTGTGATCTGCAAGTGAAATGCTGCCCTACTATTTTAATATGGTACACGTAATTAAATACTTGATATTACCCTTTCTGCAACAGTGTCAACGCAGGTATTTCAATAATACTTTAATTTTCAAAGCCTAGGGGCTTTTTAGGTCAAGGAGAATTAAACAAAATACAAGTCCATCTGGGGTCATTATTCCAACCATTACTCTTCTGTTCCAGAGGTCTTTCTTGGTCTAAGAACAAGATCCTTCACAGCAGCTGATAGATCCTGAAGCTCCTTTCTAATGCTCTCCTTTCCTTTCTGAGTGTCCTCTGCTGTGTCTCCCAAGGTGTCCACATCTTCATTATCATTGTGCTTTGTCTGCTCTATCAACTGTTTTACCACAAGACTCTGGTAGTTCGCTAGAAGGCTAAGCTGATCCTATGAAGGAAACAATATGACATTTAAATTATTAAAAAGTGCATATTTACCATTTCCATTTATGAATATAATATTCATCAAATCCATTAATCGTTTTATCCATTATATATATCTGCACACACACACACACACACATACAGTGACAAGAAAAAGTAAGTGAACCCTTTGTAATTACCAGTATTTATGTATAAATGTGTCTTAAATATGATATAACCTTCATCTAAGTTACAATAATGAACACACACTATCACACTATACTAATCATTGTATTGTTCTTGTACATATTGAAGACATTTAAACATTTACAGTGTGGGTTGGAAAAAGTATGTGGATCCTAGGTCTTAGAAGACCTGCAATCAAGAATTGTTGACTTGCATAAAGAAAAGAGTTACACAGTAACCTTAAAAGAGTTTACATATTCATCAGACCACAGTTAGACAAATTGTTTACAGAGACAATTTAGTACTGTGGCTACTCTCCCTAGAAGTGGGCCAAGATGACCCCAAGGGCACAACACAGAATGCACAATAAGGTAATATAGAAGCTTGGAGAAATCATGGGAACTGGTTAATATTTCTGTGCAAAACACAACAAAAGTCCATGACAAGACTCCACAGAGGAAGCCACTGCTCTCCAATTTAACATTGCGGTTAGCCTGAAGTTTTGAAAGATGGGAAGAACAACCAGCACTACGTATGGCGCAAGAAGTGCACCCACATAAAAACATCATCCCAACTGTGAAGTAGGGTAGAGGGAGAGTCATGATTTAGGTTTGCTTTGCTGCCTCAAGACCCAGACAGCTTACCATCATTGAGGGGACAATGAATTCCCAAGTTTATCAAGGTATCATACAGGAAAATGACCCTAAACATCCAAGTAAATCCACTACAGAATGGTTTCAAATCCACCTCAAAATCCGCCTTTTAAAGTGGCTCAGTCAGAGCCCAGACCTTAACCCATTAGAAATGCTGTGGAATGACCTCAAAAGAACCATTCACACCAGACATCCTACGGATATGACTGAGCTTAAGCAAAATTCCTTGTGAACGTTATGTACGTCTTATCTGTTGATACCCAAAACCCTTGTTTAATTCCAAAGGTTTCAATGATTTTTGTCACTGTCATTGTCATACCACCACAGAAATGTGATTAATACAATATATATATATATTGATCTATAGCCTGATCTTGCTAAATCTTACTTTGTCTAATCTTGCTTTACACAAACCCCGTCCTTAAGGAAAATTATAGTACATGATGGAAGACTTTCTATGTGCTTAAAATAACTTGAGTGCATCATACTCAAAAAATCACCTTTTATTAAAACTGGCAATATCACACTACTGTGGATATTGCAGTGACCGCTGATTGGCAGCATAACTATGTTTGGTCACAAATTTTAACCCCTTAAGGACAATGGGCGGTCCCTAAACCCATTGAAAACAATGCATTTTGAGCCCGCACATGTACAGGCTTTGTCATTGAGGGGTTAAAATGTGTAATTTGCCGCTCAGTTACCTTCCTCTTGCATGCACCTAGTCAGTGGATCCTTCTCAGAAGTCTGAAGCAACGGGTCACTGTATTAGCACACACAGACACAGATATTAATATAAGGCAGGCATGTCCAAAGTCCGGCCCGCGTTTCGGACTGATAAGGCCCCACAGATAAGTTGCCCAATTACATTTGCATTTAATTTTAATGGTTCAAATAATGTCAGGCAAAATGGTCGGCCCCTCGCACATGTTCACTTCATCAAATCTGGCACTCTTCGAAAAAAGTTTGGATATGCCTGATATAAGGTGTGCTGTTTCTTTAAACACAAACTTTACTGTAGTACAATATGGATGTTTATAGTATACATTAATCTGTGTTTATTAACTGTGTCCCCCTACAAAGTTTCTTATAATTGTTCTTTGGCTCAGTAGGATACTGAGCATTGTTTATTTTTATCTTAGTACAATACCTGAGGAATCTTTGTGCTGAGAAAAGCAATAATATGTGGGACACATCTTCCTGGGGCATGAAGCATACAATGTGCATTCAATTGGAACAACAGAACGGATGTCAAATGTAGCACTAGAGCCGGATCTTCTGTTACTTTTAGTTGTTCTATAAGAGCCTGTCGATGCTGGAACAAAACTTGCCTGTAAGGATGCAAAAGAAGTTGTTTATTTAATACAATGCAAGCTAGTGGGAAGATTAATAAAAAAACAAAAACCAAATCCAGATAATTTGCATTACCTGCATGAATTAGAACATATACACACACACACACATATATATATATATATATATATGTATATATATATATCAAACAACAGATGAAATAAGTATCTTGTGATAATACCTTTTTTTATTGGACTAACAGAATTTAGGAATGACAAGCTTTCGGGAGCTCTTCTCCCTTTCTCAAGTCTAAAACATTTCTGAGCAAACCGACACATAGAATTCAATGTTGTGTGGCAGGGGAGGGGGGGCTTACCACCCAGATCTGATAAGGGAGGGTGAGATGTTGTAAAAGTATGTGTCCCTCCAGAGGGTCATAAATGTTCTGAGTAGGGAATTTAGAGGGGGGGGGGGGGGTAGCACTGCTGAAGATAAATTGACAAAAAAAAATAAAAATTAAAGATGCTAGTGCTCACATACAGGGAATAGGAATGCAGTGATGAATATAGGGGTGGGAATGTATATGTCTACATATTAGTCATATATACAGGTAAATATAGATGAACATGGTGCACTTAAAAATACAGTACATATAGTAGGGGGGGGTTATGTAAAACCTGTGTAGTGGGACAGGAAACCCAAATCTGTATTGAGTTCTCTATTCTTGCTATTGAAAAGTTGAATCATTCTGACTTCAAAAATTTGTCTCTTTGGTATTACTGAAGTCCCCTTTCAGTACTTTGATTTTTAGGTCCTTGATTGAGTGGTCATTTTGGGTGAAATGGTGTCCCACAGCGGTGCAGTAGGAATTTTCCTTGTGGTGTTTAATGGAATGTCTGTGCATGTTCATTCTGCCATTTAATTGCTGGCTGGTTTCTCCAATGTGGCATCCTAGGTCACATTTAGTGCACTGTATCATATACACTACATTGCTAGATGTGCAGGTATATGATCCTTTAATACTGTAGGTCTTGCTGTTGTGGGTGGCTATGTTGTCTGTGCATATACGTTGGCACAGTTTGCAGCGGGGCCTTTTGCACGGTGTGGTCCCTTTTTCTTTATTCATTCTGTCAGTGGGTAGTTTCCGATTATTAATTTTTGCTGCAAGTTTGGGGAATGCTTGAAGGCCAAAATGGGGGTTTCAGGGAAGATGTTTTTTAGTGTCTCATCTTCTGCTAGCATTGGCTGTAGGTCTTTGATGACTTTCCGGATTTCTTCAAGCGCTGGGTTATAGGTGACTACAAGTGGTACAAGCGTAGAGATTCTTTTTTCTCTATATTGTAGCAGGTGTGTGCATGGAACTTTGAGAGCAGAGTTGATTTGTTTGTTGATAGTTTTTGATTTGTAGCCTGTTTCATAGATTTGGAGAGGTCGTTTAGATGCAGGTTGCGGTTGTTGGGGTCAGAGCATATTCGATGGTACCTGGTTGTTTGGCTGTAGATGATGCCCCGCTTAGTATGGGAGGGGTGAAAGCTAGATTTATGGAGATAGCTGCATCTGTGGGTTGTACCATTGGTACATCTTACTGTAGCGTCCAGAAAGTTTACAGATTTTGTGGAGTACTCCATTTTTAGTTTAATTGACGGGTGGAATGAGTTAAAAGAGTCATGGAATTGTTTCAGTTTTTCCTCACTTTCGGTCTAAATGATGAAGATGTCATCGATGTATCTGTAGTATTTGTGTGGTTTGGTGTCCTGTGTTTCAAGGAATCACAAGATACTTATTCCATCTGTTATTTGATATTGACACCACTGGACTAATACGGCTACAACCCCTACTCTTGCCCCTCTTATATATATATAATATGTAGGCATTGTCTGTATGGATGTGACACAATGAGACTTGAGTAGTCTTTACAGTTACAGCAAGTCACAAATATATTCTCCATGTAGATCCCAAAAATCCAGGGCTTTGATACTGGAGTTGTATAAGCAACAGAGACCAATTTTAAATTTCTTTTATGATGTATGAGAAAAAATACTGGCTTACTTTTGTTATTTGGTGCACCTGTGTTTTTCCCACTACCCTAACAGGTTGTTCTCATCTAGAAAAGGTCACAAGCTCAAGAAAGAAATATTTAGATTACAAAGGAAAACAATACCTTTCTTTCTTCTTATCTCCTTTTTTCATTAAAATACCACACGCCTCTACTGCCGAGTCCAGAGATGTAAGAAATTCTTCTACACTCTATCGAGAAATGCAGTAAGTATTGGAAACACATAATAAACCATGATGAAATGTGGCTGACTTTATGCAATTAATGAGGCAAATAAATGTTGGCAATAAAGTCAAACTGCACATTTAATGCTGTTTAAGGATATAAAACATGGTTACAACAAGCTGCTCAAATGTACAAGGCTATCAGACTTTACATTAGAATATTTTCATCAAAATGTATATTCTTGTTCAAGCATACATATTTAAAGTCTGTTATAGAATATCGCTAAAGGAAGGGAATGGCACTGCAATTATTGTAATGGGAGCATATAGGCATTCCTTCCAAAAAGGGCTGAAAATCAGGTAGGTGCTAGAAAGACCTAAAAACCTATGCCACCAGCAAACTAATTAACTATTGCAGGGCTGTACTGATCATCTTAGAGAAAACAGTGGCAGCAATGCTACAGAGATTCTACTACAGGTTGAGTATCCCTTATCTCAAATGCTTGGGATAAGAAGTATTTCGGATAAGGGATCATTTCAGATAACGGATCTCTCTTCTCACATGTGTGAAAATCAGGCTGGGAAAGAATCAGACACCACTTTCCTGCCCCTCCCCTCAGTTAAGATTGTCCCTTAAATTAAACTTCCCTTATCTGAAAAAAACAAATAGATTAAGGGACTTTCGGATAAGAGATACTCAACCTGTATATACAAATATTGGAAATGTCTTAACTCCTTATTGCCTACCTTTCCAGACAAAGAATTGTTAAGTTTGGATAATGGACCTTTAGTCTCCTCTTGAAGTTTGTTCAACATTTTCTTTCTAACCTGGAAAACAAAGTATATGATCTAATGTATTTCACTGGCCATAATATAATCTGGTTATTTAAAACATTTTGGGTAAGGTGAACAAAATAAAATCCAAGAAAGAATCCCTATAACTATCTCTCGCATCTACAAAAGACTGTAATATACCATTAGTAAACACAGGCATGGTGACCAGATATCATTAAATTTATAATGCAATGCAAAAACGATAGGATTGGGTCATAAAAAAACCTGGAATGTAGCAACTTGTGATTTGGGTAATAATTAATAACTTTTGTACTGTAAGTACATATGTTTTATTGTACATTATCTATTTAAGACAAACAGGCCCATATTTATATGTATGTTGCTCCAAATGATTTAACAGCTTTTTTGTGTATTACATTTTAAATATTTTAAATTAAAAGACAAATGGTTAAATATTGATTTACAATGCAGATTCAACATATGTTAATATAGTGGAAAGGAGACTTGTTTTTTTCTAAACCTCAGGAGGTAGTCAAAAATAATAGCAGGGAAAAAAATGCAGACATTTATTTTTTGAGTTATGTTTAAAGAAAAATATGAAATGGAAATTAAATCCATAAAAACACATTTATCGAGAATAAACAAACAAAAAGCATACCTCACTGGTAATTGCAGTGTAATCTTCAACTGCCATCATGAAATCAGCAGCCAGAAAATTGAAAATAACATTGGTAATATCTGTGCAAACAGTCTTCAACAGGTGTTTGGCAAGGTTACTTTGAGTTTCATCTGTAATATATGCAGACATCAACCAATATTAATGAGAGCAGTCACTTCCTTTTCTTAATATTTGCATGATTAGTCTTACTTATTATGCAATCTCTCCCCTATTGTTACGTTACTAATTGTTGTTAATTGGATCAGGCAGCCTTAGTAAGGATGGGTTGTGGAGAAGGCTGGCAACTTCAAACCAGGAATTAGACAGTGTTAATTCTCTCATACTAAGACTCAAATCTTAGCTTCCCCGAGGCGAACCTTTAAGCTAATATCTCCAAATCTTTCTATTAAGTGGGCTTCTACAATAGCATGATGGGAATTGTTTTTTTCTAAGGTTCTTTAGTGCTCATGCAGCTGTTTCTCCTTGCTGTTCTTTCTTATTTTTCTCCTGCTTTACCACAGCCATGGTTTTCAGACATAGCATTTGGACACAGAGATTGCTGGATCATGGACCACTGTCCACTTATGTATGCGTCATCACCACCCTATATTGGATCGAGGCCGTTGACTAGGGTTTTCCCTACGCTTGTTGCACTAAGCAAAGTTAAGTGAATTATTTTGATGTTAACTAATAAATCAAATTCAATTGCACGCGTTTGGTGTTATGTTAAATTGGGATCTGAACTAGTTTGCTAAATTAAGGTAGTTTCCCGTCAGCTTTCAACTAGCTTTAATAAAATATGAGCAACAAATTATAATTTTTACATACAATATGCTGAGTACATATATCATCATCAACCCCTAAAAAAATATTTTTCTGGAAGCAAAGTCTGGTCTTTTACATACATTGCCCCATTACCCAAAGCAACAATGCTGTTTACCTGAAAACAATTTAATCCCCTTTTCAAATAGCCGAAGGTTATTGTAGAGGTTGGAAACTTCTTCTTGGAAATCTTTCATGGTTTTTTTTCTGCTAGTTCCAGATGCCGATGAAGTTGAAGACATAAAAACTGATCTTACCACCTCTTGGTAACATTTAGTTAAAGGCCTACAAAACACAGAGATTTAAACAATTTAAAACAATGTTCATATATGCAAGTAGAGCTCTGAGGAAGGTTAAATTCCAAAAGTGAACTGGTATGCCAACTTCATTCTTCCCATGACTTGCATCTCTCTTGTTACTATCATCTCTTCCAACTAGGGTATCCAGGATTGTTCCTGTGCTGAACCTATTGTCCAGAATTCCCAAACTTTCTCCTACGTACTCTAACTTCAAACACTCACTAAAACACACCAACAGAAGCATATGCTAAAGGTCCACTTTGAGCGGGAGAGATTTATTTACATAAAAAAAATACTTAAGCTTCTGCTCCAACATAGTAGGGACCTAGCATTGACAGACAGACACAGTGCAGGGTAAGTAGCAGGAGCATTCTACAAATGTCAACCAAAAGTATATCTCTGATGAGAGACATGTTAAAGCAGCTATATTAAAAAATAAAAAAGATTTAAGAAAAGAAGCAGCAGATAAACCTAACAATTATCTCCAATAGGGATTTTATTGAACTAAAGGGAAATGCCATTTTTAAAGAGCATCATTGAAGTATTTTGGATCATGCAATTGCATGAGCTTGGCGCAATAAATATATAAACCAAGGCTTCTGTAAGCAGACATTTTCTTTAACAGAAGGCATCAGAGGAAATTGGCTTTGTAGGACTTGATATAATTGGGCTGTGCAACAAAAGCACAATTATGGTGCAAAGAAGGAAAAGTTGATATCAGGTTTGCTCCTTAACCCATTTGTCACCATACTATTTTTGAAATTATACCCATCAAGACAATGGCTATTTAATTATATTAACAATTATATATTTTTTGATCAGGACAAAAAGGGCTTTGTTTACAAAAATAAACAATTATTTTGACCATATCATATAATGTATTCTAAAAATAATAAAATGGTGAAAAATTGAGAAGAAATAAAAACCTTTTTTTGAATGAAAATACCTGCTAAATAGATTCTAATATTTGTCCTGAGTTTGGAAATGTCCAATGTTTTTATGTAAGTTATAGTACAAGTGGTGTATTGCTATTTTATACAAAATGTTTCTATTTTTTTACATTGGTTTTACTTTTTTTCCCCCTTATGATGTTATAGTGACATCACTGGAGTCTTATTTTTAAAATTTTACATTTTCATTTATTCTTTAAACATTTTAAATTTTGTTATATATTTTTCTTTATATATATATATATATTTTTTTATTTACAGAGTGATCTGTTGCCCTGCATTTGCCTCTGATCAGCCTGCAGAAGAGGTCAGAGGTCTCAAAAGTGTCTGCCTTTCAATACAGCAAATGTGATCACTCCTTAGAGCGATCACACAATGCCTTTTCTTCATTTATTTTCTTTGCTTATTGAGGCATTTCAGCAACATCGGATGAGTAAAGGAAGCAATCATTGATCGATTCCTAAGCTCTTTCCAGCATAAGTGCGGCACCAAATTTTAAAGGCATGCTGCCCTTCAACATGGCAAACTGTGATCACTCCGGAAAGCGATCATTCAGTGCCCTAATATTAATTTTTTTGGTCTTGCTGATTGCCTCTATGCCAAGGCATTGGAACAACACCGGCTGAGCAAAGAAAGCGATAGTTGATTGCTTTTTAAATTCATTTTACTGTTGTCGTTAACTGTCGTTAAGGGTAGGTATTTCCATGATGAGCGTGGCACAACTATTGTCACAAAGACTATAAGCATAAATTCTAATATATTTTTATCACTTTACAATTACAAAACATATACTATATGAACAAAAGTATTGGGACACGCCTCTTAATTCAAGTGTTTCAATCAGACCCATTGCCACAGGTGTTTAAGATCAAGCATCTAGCCATGTAGTCTACATTTACAAACATTTGTGAAAAAATGGGTTGTTTGGAAGAGCCAAATTCAAATGTGGTACTGTGATAGGATGTCACCTTTGCCAAAGTCAGTTTGTGAAATTTCATCCCTGCTAGATATTCCATGGTCAACTATAAGTGGTATTACTGGAAAGTAGAGACATCTAGAAACAGAAGCAAGTTTGCCAGGAAGCAGAAGACCACACAAAGTAACAGTGGGGGCAGTTTGATGGGCAAGTCTGGGTTTGGCAGATGCCAAGAGAACGTTACCTGTCTGACTGCATTGTGCAACTGCAAAGTTTGGTGGAGGATGTATAATGGTATGGGGCTGTTTTTCAGAGGTTGTGCTATGTCTCTTACTTCTAGTGAAGGGAAATCTTAATGCTTCAGCATACCAAGACATTTTGGACAATGCTATGCCTCCAAATTTGTGGGAACAGTTTGGGGAAGACCCTTTTCTAATCCAGTATGACTGTGTTCCAGTGCACAAAGCAAGGTCCCTAAATGCACGGTTGGATGAGTTTGGAGTGGAAAAAATTGAAGAGCCCACACAGAGCCCTGACCTTAGCCACATTAAACACCTTCGGGATGAACCGGAACCGAGATTGTGAGCCTTGCATTCTTGTCCAACATCAGTGCCTGACCTCACAAATGCCCTACTGGATGAATGGGCACCAATTCCCACAGAAACAGTCCAAAATCTTGTGGAACGTTTCCCCCAGAAGAGTGGAAGCGGTTATAATTGCAAAGGGGCGACCGGCTACATATTAATGTCTATGTATTTAAAATTCAAATAGTCCTTGCTGGTATAATGGTCAGGTGTCCCAATACATTTGTCCATTTAGTGTAACTCAAACAAGGTCTGATTGAAAATGAAAGTTACTATATGCAGAAGACTTAATATTGTTAACTGCTACATGAAATTTACATTAACAAGGCTTACAAGGTATCATAATTTACAGCAAACATTAAACCCATTCTCAAATTATTCAGCTCCTTAAATAGCATTAAAAGAATACCATAAAAATCTCACCAGAGTCAATTAAATAGAAAGTAGACAATTACATAATAATTCAACAGGCATAGATAGTATGTTAGTACTTGCCAATTATTCAATTTGGTAAAATCATAAATCGCTAAATTGTCTGCCTTCAGAGGTAGTTACTGTTTAACTTTTACAAGAGTTGTTTAACGGCACAGTATAACTGTTCCTAAATACCTAGTCTTAGACAATGTTTCAGTCAGTTTCACAGTGGCATGGAATGCCTGAGAGTGGGCTCATGAGTTACTTGGCTTTCAAATGGTTAATGCAAAATATATACAACCCTTTCATATGGTGTAACTAACCTTATTAGATTTTCAGAGAGTTCAACAATCAGCTCATCTGGGCAGTCAGAGGCATGTTTTCTTAAAATGGCCTGAATTTCCTCTAAAGACATAAATGGGATTTCTCGTTCCTTTGGTTTATCTGGCATTGGGAGAGGGAAAACCAGTAATTAAACTGCAAGTGAAGAATACAAAACATTAAACTGTCAACCTTTACAAGCGCAGAGTGCTCACTATTTATCATTTTTATTGTTCCTGGAGCAAGGTACACTGTGCTTAATTATTTCAAGTAAATCACAGCACTTGTACATGAATGTTCTAAGAAAGCCCATTTCAGTTCATTCCTTTTTTAAACCTAAAATAAAAATTTGATTCTGACTTTAATAATTAGAACAATATACCCAACGCTTTAAAATGATCATTATATTTGCCATCATGCGTGTTAAAAAAAAAAAAAGTACATACTCTCCTTGTATATATAAATGTTCGGGAAATCTGTATATGCATTTTTTCTAAACATCTTTAAATGAAATGAAAACTCTTGAGCAGTGTGACCAGCCAAAGACAAGCATGACCTCTGTCATGTAATTTACAAGCATTAAGATATGAGATTAAACATTCAATTGTGTGCAACACTATTTTACAGACGAATAAGGTTAATGCATTTTTTTGTGGATGTTTCACTTCTTTGTTTTAGGTTTCTGCAGGAGAGAAAGAAAAACAACGTTCCAAGATATTTATCTTACTTGTGTTAGTTGTCTGGGATTCATCATCACTGTCTTCATCCTTCCTTGATTTCTTCTTTGTTTTTTTAATTTTTATTTCTCTTGCATTTCCTCCTCTGGTGCTTCCACTGCCCTCTGGTGAAGAAAAGTATGTTAGCATTTTGACACAAAAAAAGCCTTAAAAGATCTGTTAGAAGTATGATGTTTGGAGACATAGACTTCACAAATCCTGAGTGTTCAGAATGTTATGCATTTATGTTTTTAAAAGTAGTAAATTTACATTCAAAAATATTTGTTAACTTAGCCAATTAATGGAGTCCACAGTGGATGTCCCTGAGTTACAATAATAAGTAACTCAGGGACTAACTGGAGTGGAACCTCTCATGCAGTATACTGATGTTATAATTAAACCTCTACTTTTGAAGAATACAGTTATTTTTTTTTTTTTTACAATGCCCAAGTAATTTGAAAAAGCAACTTGTACTTTAGACATTACAAGCTATGTTCTCTAAGTGGTCTGCACGCAGAAATCAGGCCCCAATAGAGACTGGCTGCTCCTGCAGATGACATAATCAGATGTCAATTGGCTTCAATGTTTGGTAATTTCACTTTCTGAAAATGACAACAGTATTTTACAAATGTCTTAAAATAAAACAATCTTTTTCCAGTGCAAACAAGTTATGGGTTAAGGAAGATCTACAGTGATTTTTGTTATAGACTATAAGAAGGGTTATTATTTTGAAGCTGATATAAAAATTAACCAACTGGATCCATGAGCTTGAGAAGTCTACACTAGCTTGATCAGTGGAAATTTGCTTGATTGTCAAAAGTATCTTAATATATTTATGACCTTTTTTGTTTACCAAAGCTGAAGATACTTTTGGGTGACAGATTGACTTTACTTGTTATTTCTAAGCTGAAATGCAAACATAATATATAACTGTTGACAACAGTAATGCTGTTGTAAACCTAAAAATGGGGAAATACATTAAACAACTTTTTAACCTGATGCCTTCTTCCTCCTTTCTTCCTTTTTGTCTTTTTTGCCTACAGCTGCATTTTCCAATACAGACGCTTGTTTGAGGTCTTCTTCCGTAACCAAGAAAACCGGGTTATTTTTCATTTCCTGCAAAAAAAATCCATATCTTAAATCCATGTTATGGCTGTTTTTAGAAAATGTTGGTAATGTATAAAAAAAACCTTTATGTTAAACTGAGTAAAGAAAAAAAATATTAACATGCATAACTGAAATGTTTGATTTGAAAAATTAAAACATTACTAACAAGTGCCAAATCTATTATAAATAAAATTAAGTGCTGCAATACATATATATATATATAATTGTGTACCTTTTCAGCCTTGTGATGCATGAGATCATTAAACACATTCATGCATTCGGCTATAAACTTTTCACTAACAACAATGGTATCTCCAAAGATTTGAGCAGAAGATGGTTTGTTCAGTGTCCTCATCGCTTGTTGGAGTAACATCCCAGCATCTTCCATAGATAGGCAACTCGGCAGCAAGGGCTAGGAATTATAATAATAATAAAAAAAGAGAGAGACCAATAAAAAAATTGAAAAAAAAAAATACTAAATACAACCACTGCTCAGTTAATATTTTGTTTGTTGAACAAAAAAAAAAGAGGTACACTACAAAGCAACTGTGACAGAGCTGTGCCAAGACAGGTGCACAGGGGGTAGAGGATAGAGAGGGGTCCCGATCAGTCACGGAGAACGAGGGGCTCATTAGTGAAAAACGTTTTCAGCGACCCACTCGGTATCCCTCTCCTCTGTTCCCTGGCGCCACCCGCCTTGGTGCGGACCTGAGAGTTATACTGTAGCACAGTCAGGCTCAGTATACATTGATGGGAGTTATGCTGTACCATCTAAATCACTAGGTTTGAGGAAAAAATTGCACTGATGAACTGTTTGGAGAGAAGTCAGTGACATGTTACGAGGTGAAGTTGGGGGTTCAAACAGGTGAAGTGTTCACCATTGAAAATCTGTATGGTTAGAGGGATTATGTTTCTTATCCCCTTAAGGCCCATGCTGTTTTTTTCTTTTTGTACCGAGGCTGTTTTAACATTTTTGGACAAGAAGTTCTGTCTTTTGATACCATTATTTTGATCATATTGTTTTAACTTTAAAAAAATCATAAAATATGGTGAAAACTTGAAAAAACACTTTCTTACTTTTATTTGAAAAATGTTTTTGCTTTTAGCAAGTTATAATGCAATAAGTGCAAGTAGTGTTTTGCCATTTCAAAAACATTTTTTCAAATCTGGTCATTCTGCTGTGACATTCTGAGTGACATCTCTGAAGCCAACCAATTAAATTTACACCCATCAGAGCATTTGTGTTTAAAAAAGGCACCCCAGGGTATTTGAAATCTTTCCATGCACTAATTTTACCATCAGGCTTTGTCAAACTCTGTGGTAGTAATTTGTTTGCGTTTTTTTCACACAAATTGTACTTCAGGTATGATTTTACAGCTCCTGGTATGTCTTTTTCAAACAACATTCCAATATGTCTTCTGCACAGTGATACCACCCATGCATGGATTTGTCAGGTTTGGGGGAGTAAAAGCCACATTTGAGAAATGCGCAATTCAGTAGGGCTGCAACAACTAATCGATAATAATCGAGAATGAAAATCGTTGCAAACGAATTTCATTATTGATTAGCTGAATCGATTTTTATCGATTATAAATCTGAAAAATACCCCTCATTATATAATCCGTTTCAGTGACTCACAGCAGCAGTTCCTACTTACCAGTCCCTCCCTGTAATCACTGTGACAACTGGCCCCGTCCCTTCCTTCACCCAGAACCACATGGCTGTGACACTCATCTAACTAAGTATGAAATTAATATATGGGCTGCTGAAAGTTAGGGGAGGTGGCGATTAATTTAGGGGAAGTTATGGTTAATGGGGTGTTTAGGGTTAAGTTAGGGGCTGTTGTGGTTGATGGGGTCTTTAGGGTTAATTTAGGAGATGTTGTGGTTAATGGGGGTGTTTAGGGTTAATTTAGGGTAGTTGTGTTTGATGGGGTATTTAGAGTTAATTTAGGGGGCTTGAGGGCTAATTTAATTAATTTAATAAACTTAAGTTAAGGTGCAGTTAGAGATAAAGGTGGGCAAACTAAGGGGAATCTAAATCCTGGGGGCAGTGAAGATTAACCCAGTATGGTGTCAGTGTGCTGTGAACGGGTCTGTGACTATGAGGGCACTATCAGATATCTGGGGGGTATAAGGCATATTTGGGGAGGACGGAGTGACATATCTGGGGGTATAAGGCATATACAGTATATAAGGCATATGTGGGGAGGGCAGTGTGGCATGTCTGGGGAGGACGGAGTGGTGTATCAGGGTGTATAAGGCATATCTGGGGCCACAGTGGCATATCTGGGGGTAGAGTGGAGTGGCATATGTGGGGAGGGCAGCGCGGCATGTCTGGGAGGCAGTGTGGCATGTCTGGGGAGGATGGAGTGGTGGGTATAAGGCGTATCAGGCACAGTGGCATATGTGGGAGGCAGCGTGGAGTGGCATATGTGGGAGGCAGCGTGGAGTGGCATATGTGGGAGGCAGCGTGGAGTGGCATATGTGGGAGGCAGCGTGGCATATGTGGGAGGCAGCGTGGCATATGTGGGAGGCAGCGTGGCATATGTGGGAGGCAGCGTGGCATATGTGGGAGGCAGCGTGGCATGTCTGGGAGGCAGCGTGGCATGTCTGGGAGGCAGCGTGGCAAGCCTGGGCTCAAATGTGCATAAATTGGGGGGGCTGGTTGGGAAATAAAGACAAGAAATGCATTTTATCAAAGTTTTTTTTATTCTGATGTTTGTATTAAACATCATTTGTTTATTAAATTATTTTAAATAAATGAAAAATTTACATTCATTTTTTTTATCCGATTAATGGAAAAAATAATCGGCCAACTAATCGATTATGAAAATAATCGTTAGTTGCAGCCCTACAATTCAGCTTTTTAACTTTGACATCTTGTCATCCTACCCCCATGTCCTATTTAGGACATCTTTGAAGACAGCCAAATTGAAGGTCATGTCCTGCACAGTACACGTTAGGTCCATTTTTGTTCATATTACCTTCATACCAATCAGTAATACATCTGCGTGGCTATTTTTTAAAGAACTATTTATTTGATGCAGATCTAACATACAGTGACATTTGTATTTCTATAATGGAAACATACCAATATATCCAGCCAGGATCCTGAGCTTACTGCCTCTTCAACTGAAGCCTCCACTTGATCAACAATGCTTTGGCCAACACAAGCCGACTTTAAATATAGTAAATGGGCAGACTTGTACCTTTTTCTGATATAACCAACAGGGTCTGGGATTCCCAGTCTAGACAAAGAATCAAACTCTATAAAGAGAGACAAAAAATGTGTTTTGTTTTTTTTCATCAACAAATCCTTCGTCTACAAGTGCATTTCAAAAGGAAAGGCTCAAAAATGTGAGTGTATATTAAAGTTCCTATGAAATCAAAGGGAGTGCATTGATGACCCTTAAGGAGACTGACTTGTCAGGGGTGGCAACTGAGAAAAGGAGGTAAGCTTGAAGCATTGCTACCAGAGCATTACAGTTTCCAGACCGTATTACTTTCCGAATTCATAAGTTTTTGAAATTATTATAAAAAAAAAAAAAAGGAACAGAAAACACTAATTTTCTCGGGGAAATAAACACTATATATAAAATTACTGCCAAACATGCTCCAAAACAGAATTTTCAAAATCACCTTAATTTAGCTGAAAACAAGATTCACAAAGACCTCCTTGTTTGCAAAATGGAGAAAAAAATGTGTTACCTAGGTAACCGTTTTGCTTGAAGAAGGCGTCTATCCAATTGCTCTGTGTTCTGGCATAGATGTCAGGAATAAACACAGCCTTATCCTGCCTCCCGCCGACTACCGTGCCCTTTAAGCGTCCACAGTTAACAAGTTCCTCCAACAGGGCTGCAAGAAAGGATGAAAGCAGCAAGCCTTTTTAAAGAATGTCTAAATGTAACCTTTTCAGTTCCATAGCAGGCTGCAATAGAGAACACAGAAGAGACCTTCCTTGTAGGGCTGCAACAACTAATCGATAAAATCGATAATAATCGATAATGAAAATCGTTGACAACGATTTTTATTATCGATTAATTGAATCGATTTTTATCGATTATTAAAAAGAGTTTTTTTCAGAGCAAATGCTCTGAAAAACTCCTCTCTTTATATAATCCAACCTCAAACAGAGATCGGATTAACACTAGAATCCAGATCCCCCGCAACGTTGCAGGGGACCTGGATTCCCCTCACTGTCAGCCGGTGGGTGTCCGTGCGATGCGCACAGACAACTTCTGCCTCTCCCCTCCGCTTCCGCTGGGGCTTCTACGATGCAGTGGCACCATCACATGATGTAGAAGCCCCAGCGGAAGTGAAGGGTAGTAACGGAGACAAGAGAATCGAGGTCTCCTGCAGAGGATCATCCTCTCTGTCAGCTCGTGGGGGTCTGCGCGACGCGCACAGACAGCCTCCGTTACTACCATTCACTTTCGCTGGGGCTTCTATAAAGCTGCAATGAAAGTGCCTGTCAGCAACGGAGGTTCACAAAACACCAGGGAGTCGGGAGAGAGGCAGACCGGTGTATGAGAGGGGGAGGAGTCAGAGGGGTGTATGGGAGGGTGGCTCCTCCTATACACCACTCTGCCTCTCTACCCGACTGACAGGAGGCAGAGTGGTGTATGGGAGGGGGGAGAGAGAGGCAGAGTGATGTATGGGAGAGAGGCAGAGTGATGTATGGGTGGGGGGAGGAGGCAGAATGGTGAATGGGAGGGGGAGGAGGCAGAGTTGTGAATGGGAGGGGGAGGAGGCAGAGTGGTGTATGGGTGAGTTATAGTGGTGTATGGGGGTATAATGAATTTCAGGGTAGCAGAGTGGTGTATGGGGGTGTAATAAATTTCAGGGAGACAAAGTGGCATATCTGGGGGAGTTAGAGTGGTGTATAGGGGAAGGTAGAGTGGTGTATGGGGGGTATAATGAATTTCAGAGTGGCATATCTGGGGAAGGCAGAGTGGTGAATCATGGAGTATAATGAATTTCAGGGTGGTGCAGGGCATTTATGGGGCGGAGTGGCATATCGGGGTACACAGTGGCATATAGGGAGGTATAAGGCATAAATGGGGGCGAGTGGCATATTGGAAGTTATAAGGCATATCGGGGGCACGGTGGCATATCGGGGGCACAGTGGAATCTCTGGCATATAGGAGGTATAAGGCATATCTGGGGCAGAGTGGCAAGCTGGGGGTCAGATGTGCATAACTGGGGGCAGTTTGGTAAATAAAAGAAAATTTAAACAAGGCTTTTTTCTCATAGTTTTTATTAAATATTTTTTTAGTTTTTATTAAATATGAAAATATGAATTCATATTTACTAATAACTTTGTATTAAAACCTAGTTTGAGAAACACTGTGTTTGGGTTCTTGTAGCTTTTATGATTATGTCAGAAAAATAAGAAGGTGAATAGAGAAATACCATTGTGATAAAGAGATGAAAGTGTAAATTTTAAGTTTTTTATTACATTATTTTAAATAAAAAAAATAGCATTTTTTTCTCCGATTAATCTTAAAAATAAATCGGCCAACTAATCGATTATTAAAATACTACTTCCTTGTTTTTCCCAAAGCAACAAAGCTTGTTCCTCACAACATCACAAAATATTAAAATACGGAACATATCATTTTGAAGAAATTTGTGCTTTTATATCTCAACAAGAGATTTTTCTAGAAGGAGGAATGTTTCTCTACAGATCCATGTAAGCACATAACGTAAGGCAACAGCAGTGAAAGTTTAGGAGCAACAATCAAATGTTCCTATATAAGCACACTCTGTACACATGTGTGCATATTGGTTTAGAAAATACATTTTATAAAGTGTTAGTAGTAAGTATTAATATACTAAACGAAAGAGTTTGTATTAAACACAATAAAGACTTACAATAAAGCAAGTGTTCCTGAAAACCATATTGGGTGATCAAATTGATGATTGGTGTTGGTCTGCAACAAGAAGAGATACAAACTTCTGGTTAGGTCTGGTTTAAGTTGATTATCACATACACTTACACATTAAAGTTCATACTTATATTAGATTACTGGTGGATCATGGAGTTTAAAATAATTCTGTTTTCATAGATTTTATCTTCCTAAGATCATCTTCACTTCTGCATGAGTGCTAATATATGTGTATTTGTGACATGGGAGGCTGTCATTGTCACTATGGAGAAGAGAGGCTTGTATCTGCTATGGGTGGATGCACATAGAGCATTCGCTAGCTTCACTGTGTGGAGACATAAGCCCCTCTTCTCCCCTCCGCAGCACTGATGACAATTTCCAGTGGCAAAACATGGCATCACCCAAGTTGCAAAAACAAAAATCCATTTAAATACAAAAAAAGAAAAGGTTTGGCTGTTTGGTGGATTTGGTGGGAGGGTAGGGGAAAGGGGAATGATTCAAATGTATTAAAAATAATGTGTTTAAAGTGGAAGGAAAAGTTGTACATAGGCAAAACAATGGGAAACAGAGATCACCAAGATCCCAGTAACGTGCTAGAAAATGATATCACGTGACTTGCTTTATACAAGGAGGGTGTAAAAAGTGGAAGGAAACTGTAAAGAAGGGCATAGAGACAAGCAAAAGAACTTCAGTTTTTACTTGAAGGGTACGTAACTGCTTCTTTACCGCAGGCCTGTTACTTTTGAATGACCCACACTCATTGAGCCTAAGCACAAAATGTCATTGTTGATCCTTTATTGCCACACCTGGAAACTACTAAAAATCTTCCAACATTTGCAGAACCTACAAAATCCATCCAAAAGCAGGATTTCCTATGGGTTTATATATGCACACTATAAGCCTTACAAACATGTGAATTAATGTCCAGGTAATGTTTCTGTAACACACTGCTTCACATGATGATTCTCTGAATTCTATTTTATCAACATTTTTTCCCCTCCAAAAAGTACAAAATCATCGGTTCTTGGTAATTACTTGGTAATTGCAGTGAAAAGGCCACGGAGGCGTGCCCGATGACGAGCCACAAAGGTCTCCGTATAAATCACACTTCTGTTGTTGCTCTGGTCGATCTTCCCTTGAACAATTTTACCAAGGCGTTGACTCAAGGACTGTGGAGAAAAAAACATTACACTTTGTGTGGATGGCATAGGTTCATATTTGCAAAATTACTTTTAATTTATCACCCTTTAATTTATCTTTTCTAACCAATTCATGCTGTCAAGGAACAAATATGATCTGCCATCAGATGACATTGTAATATATCATGATGTTGGAAGTATATACCTTTCAACATTTCAAGAAGGGCATTTTCTTTTAAAGATGGCGTGGATAGAATTTTACCTAGAATGCAGATGTGCATCAAGGCATTTTATCAAGAGACCTACTAATAGCATTTTTATGTAACACAGGCATTTAGTACTGTATTTTAGATATACTATTACATTTTTAAACTAATTTTTTACATACACATTGGCACCTTTAGGGCTGCAGATCACTGTGATTCTTTCACACCCACTCAACCTTCAAATATCTATGTCCCTAAGAGGTTCTTGTCCCGGATGAAAGGGACTCTTGCTTATATTTTGGAGGTCACTTTACATAATACTATGAGTATTGTTTTCACTGATGAAAGTGTGGATGGTCCAAGTAATCCTATGATTCCCCTACACACAGAAGGAGAGATTTTAAAGTATTTACAATGTCGAGTGCATAAAACAGCCTAACAGAAGGTGTAAATAATTATAGTAAACTATAAATTAGAATTATTCATTATTGGTAGGGAATACACAATTACACTTACTGAATAGGGTAATGGTTGCTTGAACTTACGCTGACCCAATTAAAGGGATGCCAAAATAAAAAAAAATACCTCTTTTTGACAAATATGACAAAACCTATTTTTTGTGGTAGACAGTGAGTTGCAATATCAGCGGTCAGCAGAAAATGTTTTGAAAATCATCTCACAGATCAAACTGTGCATTAAGAAGGGCCAGCTCATCTCTTCTTGCACGGGTCAAGGGATTAAAACACTGACAATAAAATGGATTCTCCTATATAAATACTTCAACTTCTATGTGCCAGCCAGACGGCATCTTCTGCCTCATAACAGGGAGCTCTTTTGGCGATCAGCTTCCCTGTAGCACCAATACTCATACCGGTTAAAAGGTATATCACTGATCACCCCAATCTACCCATTAACATTACGCCAAGTCAGGCACCCTTCATAGCTGATTTTCACCTGCCATTGCACATCTTTAAAAGGCACAACGCTGGGATATGGCATCCTATTCTAGTGCTCAGCGTTAAGGACCATGTAGGCCACAGTAGTAATGCCTTGGTTTAGACAAATGCAGCACTGATGCCACCTACCCTACAATGCATTGAAAGAGGGAGCTTCTGACCATAAGCAATTACGGTTTATGAAGAATCCTTTATTACCTCTGTCAGGAAGTCTCCTGGAAGGTCATACAACTTGCACAGTTCTGATATGGTCACTTGCCCAGCTTCTTGTAGTTTATCATTCACTTCTTCTGCTATTTGATCCAAATAGTTGCTAACAAATAAAGAAAAAATTTAGAATGGTTTGTGGCTGTTTCTTTACTGAATTAGAGATTTCAGTAAGTGCATTTGGAATTATGTATATATGTGTCTCTGGCATAAAATAAGTTTAATTGCAACATAATCAGTGCCAGCGCGCATATATTTATATCGTATTTGCTCGATTATAAGACAAGTTTTCTGTGCTGCCAATTTCAAGTGAGTGAATAATAAAGTACACATTTTACTTCCGACATAAACAGTTGTCCTAATGCAAACATACATAGCTTTCAGGTCTAGAAGCATTTTAAAAGCTGCGTTTTGGAAGGTGAATTCAGGTGAGACATTAAAAACCTATGAGCTGCAGCACTTAGTTGGGCTGAGGAATGTATATCTGACAGCTGTTTACCAAAACCTCACTAAATAATGTTTAGTACTAAAAGCAGACAGGAGTAGCAGGAGAAGTAATCCCGCACCGTGCTGCGGCTGCAGCACATAAATCATGGTTCAGTGTTTTCACATCATGCTCCCGCATGGCTTAAGAGGAGAAAGCAGCAGACTGAAGTAAGATACTTTATAACAGGGGGGAGACACGTAAACCAACAGCAAAACACATTACAAAGGCTAATGGTGCTTATTCAAGGACCTATGATCAGGGGGCTCTGGGCAGAAGCAGATTAACAATGGGCAAAAGTGGAATTTCCTGCAAGAAGGTCTCAGCTGGCCCTGTGTAATGTATAGGCAAAGTGAAGGATTTCTTAAAACTCTCCTCACAAATTAGGCTATTCAATATGCAGGACTGACTCAGCACTGTACACTGAGAGAGGGAAATCACTGTTGAACACATAGCAAAAACACAAATTTCCCCTGGTCTTATAGTGTAAAAAAAGCTCTGGTCTTTAAGGGGTTAAAGTACTCAAATATACATTCTCAGGGTCCCACGGACATTTAAGTGCCCCCTTAACAGTATGTTCCCAAAGTTGAATTGAGGCTGCCATCAAGATTACACTTTTATTTGTCTTTACTAAAAAAGTTAAGAAGCCATTAGAGCGGCTCTTCTGCAAAATATTTATTCAGTATCAGTTTAAAGGACACTCCAGCCACCATATGCACTTTAGTGGAAATGATACCTGTGGGTCACCTTTAAATTTAGTTTTTTTGTGCGTAAATATGCATTCTTTCCCTACCTGTCAGCTATTTACGTTGCAGGATATGCATTCAGCTTGCATACCCATGGCCAGCCGACTCCAGCTCTGGCTTCTGTGAGAAGTCAAGAAACTTTCAGGCGAAACATGTAAGATGCATATCACCTTCCTTTTGGTCTTCTGATTCACTTCATGGAGATTTTAAAAGATGAGAGTTGGTACCGTGTTAGCCGTAGAATTACAGGAGACAAGTGGAGTTTGAATGATACCTTTATTGGCTAACTGAGTAAATATAGATTGCAATCTATATTTACTCAGTTAGCCAATAAAGGTATCATTCAAACTCCACTTGTCTCCTGGAGATTTTAACTAAGACTGAATCAAGGATTTGGGATTTTTACATTACATTACTTTTTTCTCGCAGTTGGATGAGTGAGTGCACTAAACTTTTCTGCTTCTGATGATTTTCAATAAAAATGTAGGCCGGTCCTTCGGAGATTATTCAGTAACACCTCACAGTTTAGATGTTAAGACAGATGATTGCTTCATTTGACTCCCGTGACAAAGCCGCGGGAAGCAGTGAAATGCAATTCTGGTTTTGCGTGTGTTATTTTTTTCTTCTGGTTGAAGTGCTTGCTCGTTTATTTTAACCTACGTATACATCTGTTAGCTATCCTTGCTTCTAACTACTTATAGCAGCCGGACAATTATAATGGTGCAGGGGCTGGTGTGACCTGTCATTGCACATTCAGGACTGTTGGCAGTTACAGTGGTGGTCTATATTGTAGTAAAATATTTTCAGCTCACATTATACTTAACAACCAAAGAATAATGACATCCACTGTATTAAAACGAGAATTGGCACAGGAAAGAAAACAGAGGTTCAGAAGACCTATAAATCTGGATATGAGTAATTACCACATGAACAGGTAGATTATTTTGGTTTAAAACTTTTATTTTACATGTTAAATTTATAGCTTTTTTTTAATCCCATGCATTTATTGCTACTTACCAATCCACTAACTGTCCAAGCACCAGCTGGATACTTTTGTCTAGTTTTATAAGCTCATTTGCCCTGCTTTCAATATGAGTCAGGTCAACGTTCACCACCTAAACATAAGAAAACATGCTAATAAAAACCGTAATTACAAGTATTTACATACAAGCATCCTGTCAAACTAATATTCAGATTTTGGGGGGTCGTCTTATAATCAGGGTCGTCTTATAATAGAGCAAATACGGTAATTACTGACTCGGCAACAACTGCTTGCTGGGCATTTCCCCCTAACACTAGGAATCATACTGAAAAAGGTATCTCCTTGTTTGTATCACTAGCAGAGACTCCTGACAATCTAAATTCATGTCAGTTCTCAACAAAAATATGAAGGAGCAAAGAAAGCAAAGCAATCCTCATATGAAGTGCAGACCACAAGAAAAGTGATTTAATTCATAGATAGGACAAAAGTTGAGAGGGGGCCGGAAGATACAAAAAGGCTTTCCTGCCTCTCCCCTCACTTGCACTTTTTTGGACTTCCATGGCAATGCCGCTGAACACAAGCCAAAGATCACAATGCCAAACGTCCGCTGGAGGGTCTAAAGAACACCACAGCGGACTCTGTAATCATCTGGAAGGTTGATGGATCGATCTGGGTTTGGTAGATGCCAGGAGACCGCTACCTGATGGATTTCATACTGCCTGCTGTAGAGTGGACAAGGAGTTTGATGGAGAAGGGATAATACTCTGGGACAGTTTTTTTCAGTGTTTGGGTAGGCCCCTTCCATGTACTCTTTCGGGTTCATGTGAAGGGTACATGCTACAGCATGCAAACACGTTTTAGACAACTGTATGCTTCCGACTCTAGGGTTGGCCCTTTTCTTGTTCCAGCATGACTGTGTCACTGTGCATAAAGCAAGGTCCATGATCATGGTATGATGAGTTTGGTGTGGGAAAAAACGTTAGTAGCCTGCACAGACCTCCGACCGTAATACTTTGGGATGAATCGGAATATCAGTTGCGGGCCAGGCTTTCTCATCCAACATCAGTGCTGAATGGGTACAAATTCTATAGCCGCAAGGGTAGGGGCAACTCCATATTAATGCCCATAGTTTTGGAATGGGAAGCATAACAAGCATGCATAGCTATGATGGTCAGTTGTCCACGTACTTTTGGTCATATAGTGTACTTTGGATCATTTTATAGCAATGCTTATGGAGTCCGAAAACATGTTGTTATGTAAAAACCTTAAAAAATGTTCCTCAAAACTCATTTTACATAATGGTGGGAGTTTTCCTTTAAGCAGATATAGTTAAAGAAGAGTATCTCTTATATTTTAAACAGATCAAAAGACTAATTTAGACTTGATATGACCACATGACAGAACACATTATTTAAAAAAAAAAAAAAAAGGCATAGTTTTCCTACTGTGGTGAGAAAAAAAATTGCATATGTATTTTATATACAGAGAGTGAAGCGCTGATATTCTTTACACACTTCATTTTCGGAGTTTTTTTTAATAAGAACATTTCAAACTAATATTCATTACTTTTCTTTAGTAGCCTCATTCCAAGATCGATATGAAAACGATATTTGCCTTGATATGCTATTAGAAAACCAATCTTTTATTTATGAGACAGCACATCCGATGTTACTGCTACATTTGTAGACTGTTTTTTTTGTCCTTGGAAAACCTATCATCATAGTCAGTACAGATAAAATAACACCAAGATAAGACATATCATAAATATTGTTTAAAAGTTTGCTGAGTTTCCAGACAGCTCCAAAAAACGTACTGTACACTGCCAGATATTCGCCCACCACCCTGCTAGATGTTTTTATAACAAATTGCTCAGAAGCACGTTGGCATGAATCATGTTTAGATTAAAGAAAGAAGGCAGGGTTTCAAATACTTTTAAAAGTAACTTAATATTGTGTTAATATCTTTTCTTTTTGCTAAGTCAGCAAACCTGGACATTTTTGTTTAACAATTAAATCTAGCATGCACTTTGCCCAATAGTTCCAAACCCAGGTACACCTAGTCTGTCTTGATGGGTTTTTTTATTATTTTTTTTTTTTTACTTATTACTGTTATACGGCTCCACAATCTCTTGTCATAGCATATCTAATATATCTGTTTTGATCATGAAAAACCCATGCAATATTAGACTTCATACTATTACACATCAAGAGGGTAATTTATGTTAAATATTTACATCATATACACTGAGCTACTTTCCATTTAATCAAATATCAGAAGTTAACATGTAGAGAATAACTTAAATATCTAAGCAATACAATTTTACAACGGAACTCACCTGCTGTAATTCCACTATGTTCACACGACCTGTAAAAAAATAAAAATATTAATTTTACAACATTTTCAGCCAATAGAAAAAATGGATGAGATATATACCTACTTAAGACATGTATGAAATGAACTTACCCCCTCGAACATGAAGTTCATCCCTTATTTCCTTGGTAATCTGTAATGGCGTCACATATTCCTTCCCATCAAGTGTATGCACGACATCCAACTGTTTTTCAGCAATTAGTTTGGCAACAATCTCTATGCAGTTCCGCTCAGACAACCCACAGACAAAAAAAAGAATTAACTTCAACTGCTGTTCATGAGCTTTCTCAGGTTAAAAAAAAAACTATGTATAGCCAGGCTCTGCGCTTCTTCATTATGGTTTTTAGGTAATAAATATAATACCTTGCGCACTTTAATAAACTGCTCATAATTAACAAATATATTAACATGATCAGCATATCTTTTTCCCCCTCTAATTGCCATTTCTGTGTTAAAGCAACTAGTCAAAGACATGTAAAAATATATGTAGCCAGGCAGATTTGGATCATATATAAGTTAGGAAACAAATAAAGGGAAGTATAGTCCACAAATTATTTTTGTCTGATCCCTACTTTATTGTTAATGATTAGTAAGCATTTCTTTTGGGTAGGAGATATTCATTTAATAAAACTACCTTTTAAGCTCACATCATGAGGCAGACAAAACTACTAGTAAAAATTACAGATAAGCCAAAATAGGCTATACACAGGACGGTCGTTAGCAAGCACCGCTCTCTATCTGCATCATTATAGTTCAGCATGATATTAGAACTAATAAGACAGAGAAAACAGAGGTGCGGCACTGTACAAGCATTCTAGGCAGGTGCTAAAATACTGTAAAGTAAGAATGCTCCATAATTAGACATATTAACAGTTTATTTTAACATTTAACAAAATGCAAAGCGAGTAAAGAGAAGAAAAATCGGAATCAAATTAATATTTGGTGTGACCACCCTTTGTCTTCATAACAGCATTAATTCTTCTAGTTACACTTGCACAAAGTCAGGGATTTTGTAGGCATATAATTAGGTGTATGATTAAACAATTATACCAAATATGTGCTAATGTTAATACATTTAATATGGCGGTTAAAACACAATCATTAACTGAAATAGCTGTGTAGGAGGAATAAAAGTGGGTGAGGAACAGCCAAACTCATTAATAATGACAGTTTAATGTCAGAAGTCATACATCATGACAAGACTAAGCATAGCAACAAGACACGTGTTAGTTATTCTTCATCAGCAAGGTTTCTGTCAGGCAGAAATTTCAGGGCAGGCAGTTTCCAGGTGTTTTGCCCAACCTCTTTCGAAGAAGCACAAAGAAACAGGAAATAATGACAGCCAAGGAAATTTTGTTCAGCAGATGAAAGACATATCATGCTTTCTTCGTTCCGCAATAGGAAGACGTCCAGCTGCGCCATCAGCTCAGCATTGGCAGAAAAACAGTGGGACCCTGGAACACCCATCCGGAGAAGTCTGGTCAGAAGTGGTCTTCACGGAAGACTTGTGGCCAAAAAAGCCATACCTCTGATGTGGAAACAAGGCCAAGCAACTATTTACGAAAACACAGGAACTTGGGTGCAGAAATATGGCAGCAGGTGCTCTGGACTAAAGAGTCAAAATCTGAAATATTTGGGTGTAGCAGAAGGTAGAGAATGGAACAAGAATGAGTGTTTGCAGGCAGCAGTAAAGCATGGTGGAAGTTCCTTTAAAGTTTGAGGCTGCATGTCTGCAAATGGAGTTGGGGATTTAGTCGGAATTAATGGTCTACTCAACGATCTGAAGTACATGCAGATATTTATCCATCATGCAGGATAATAATTGATGCTGTTTCAAAGGCAAAAGCTGGTGACACCAGATATTGATTTGACTTAGATCAGGGCTCAACAAATCCCAGGCGCCAGGTCGCCATGGCGCCTAGGAGTTTGTCAGCCTCTTACATCCACAAAACAAATGCCCCTGCGTCACCACGCGGGGGCGCTGCTGCTGCTCCACAGCACAACCACTCAGAGCCCGCCCCCAAGCCTGAGATCACTCCCACGGAGTGATCCTGTAGGCTGAAACCGCGATTGCAGGTAAACCTGCAATAGCGTTTTCAGCTGCCACAGGCAGCTTCAGGAAAGGGGCTTCAGTGTTGATTGGGTCCCCACACAAGTGTGGGGACCTGACACAACATCCCCCTGCTGCCTGATCGCTCCATGAGAGCAACAGGGCAGCGTTAACCCCTTCAATGCCGCGATCGCGGCATTTTAGGGGTTAATTCACGTTTTGTACGGGGCTCTGCTGCTGGTGGCCTGCCTGGAAGCCCAGGCAGGCCAGCAACAGCAAAAACGAGCCCCCCCACAAGCCCTTTGATGACTCCTGTAGGCATGGAAGCCTACAGCAGTCATCAGAGACCCCCCCCCTGCAATGGCTGGTCTATAGACCAGCAATTGCTTCCCAGCTGCCAGAGGCAGCTTCAGGGACAGGTGGAGAGGGTTCTTTGGTCTCCACATGAGTGTGGAGGCCAGCCCCAACACCCCCCTGCTGCCTGATCGCTCCATGAGAGCGACAGTGCAGCGTTAACCCCTTCAATTCCACAATTGTGTATAACACATTCGTGGCATTGCAGGGGTTAACATTTAAACATTCAAAAATAATAATAATTAAAAAAAAAAAAACCCCAACAAAAAACAGCACTGACCTGAAAGTCCAGGGTGCTTCCAGGTCAAATGCTGTGAGTTTAGTAAGTGGGCTGATGATGATCAGATCACTCCTAACCAACTGTTAGTTTAAAAAAAAAAATCCTGGCTCCTAACTTTTTTAGCTGGTGCCTAGATTCACAACATATTTGTCAAGCCCTGACTTAGATGTTTCTTCTGTTCTATCTCGCCTAGGATTTTCTTAAATCCTAAAAATAAACTATGACCATGTCCATTTTTTTTTTTTTTAAAGTATTCTGACTTCATTCTTCCCTAAAACTTTCGCACAGTACTATATATTTAAACAAATAAAACTGGTCCTGTCCGCCAAAAATGCGTGGATTCTGGAAAATATTACATTTCATACATTGTGTGAGTGAGCTGCCAGTGCCAGGCAGCAGCAGTTTTGGGGGCGCAAGCTGGATCTTCAGCATCTGAGGCTAAACCTCATATTCCTCCTCTCTTTATGAGCCAGAAAGACATTGGTGGTGTGGCTGAGGGCACACATCTTCACTAAAATTGACACTTGGTATTCTGCCCACATTAACCGGCTACCATATCTGCTTTTTAATTGCTGGAAAAAGCCAGCAACTCGTTGATAAAACTAAAACATTATAGATACTATATCACCTGTTGTCTCTGTAAGTCAATTTGTTATGTTACATACTACTTGTTATGTCCTGTCTACCCATTGTACAGCGCTACGGAATTTGATGGCGCTATATAAAACAATAAATAATAATAATATAACGCTTCACCTGTAAATTTAGTAGCACATTGTAAAAACATATGGTGGAATGATGACTTTAGGAGGCAGGGCTCTCAAACTTCTGTAAGAAGACCTTTGGCAGGTAACACACAGAGAATAGCGTGTTTATAATACACTAAAATATTAACCTGTCATTTAAATAACCCCTTTTCTGATTTCAGTATTTGGCTTAACTATGCATTGGTGCCAGCATTCAGAACCAAAGGTAGGATTTATTACCTTATGCTATTGTACACATCTTTTATATTTCAGTATTCTACCTTGCTGTAGAAGATTGGGTTTTTTTTCTCATATTAAAAGATAGTTTCACATTTTAACACGATTTTTATAAACTTGATCCTAAACAGACTAGCCTAGGGTTATCCATATGCTAAATTTACAACTCCCATGATGCAGTGTGCATCCTATAAGAAAACCAGTGTTCGTAAGAATTAGTGCAGATTCTGTTCCATAGTAGCAGAAGAGCTACCTGTTGCATAAGTTCTTACATGTGAGAGAACAAAGCCCCTTATTTAAGTAAAACTCGACACTTCTGTAATGCCATAACTGCTATTAATGTGCATCTGACAGGGGCAAGGCCCACATTAACATAGAGTGCATTGTCCCCATTTCCGTAGCGTTGCCGGCTGTTCACCTAACTCCCCAGCTCGGTGATGCTGCCGGGTTACCTCTGTACTGTATCGCTGAGCTGGGCTCGCTGGAAGTCAGCTGCCAGCCGCCTTATTTCTTCCCAGTCTGCAGACATGGCTCTTGTCAAAAACTCAAGTGTTCTCCACTGATACACACGTCAGCTCAGCGACTACGGAAAGCAAGAAGAACCAAAAGCGTTGTTAGCGGAAACCGTTTAGAACAGCAAGTATTCGATATTGGCAACACGGACAGTCCACGAACATCAACGTTTTGGGGAAGGGGAAAAAAACAACGGACCACTTAAATTTTTCCATATAAGATTATGGTGGATGATTAACTGGTTTATTTGCTGCTAAATAAAACTTACTCTGAACACGAATTAACCCCTTCGTTATCGGACAGGCTTTCAATTGTTGTACCTTCAGTAACAAAGGCTGTTTTGACATCTTTGCAGTGTACGTTTTTATCTGTAAATCTCTTATTTTTTTCCTGTTATTTTGATCATATCTATTTTACTATGAAAAAAATAAAAGTATAGTGAGAAATGAAAAAAAAACACACTTTTTTTCACTTTTTTATAAAAATCTTTTGCTGCCAAATAGACTCTAATATTTGTCCTGAGTTTAGAAATGTCCAATGTTTTTATGTTTTGTTGCAGGTTATTGGGCAGTAAGTACAAGTATTGTATTGTTGTTTCAAATCTGGTCAGCCTGCTTCCATGTCCTATTTGGGACATCTGATGTCAGCGGGTAGTCCTGGTCCCATCCTGCAAGGGTAGGCTCCAGGTAGCTGGAGCCTAAACGTTCCCAGATGTGGCTGCTGTGCATATCCATGCTTCGGCCACACTGACATCATCAGGAGGCTATTGACCCTGTATAGAAGCCCTCACTCATAGAATTTACAAAAAAATAGATATATCTGCTGAGACTGAGTGCCCTTCTTCTATTGCAACTGTAGTGCTTATGCATGAGGAACACACTTTGACCGGGACGTTTTTGTCCTGGGGCCACAGTACTAAACTCCCCACAGGGGGATATGTGGCCCTTCCTTTCCTCCCTGGAGGGTGCTCTCTGAGCACCTCAGGCTTCAAAGAACCCATTCAACAATGAGACCAAAAGGCTGAGCTTTCCTTATTTCACAAGTACTTGCTTGATCTTAGCCAAAAGGCTCACTGTTTAGTGTTTAATGCTCACGTAATAGCACAAATATTCAACCTATTCGTAATGATGGAACACCAATCCAAAATAACAGATGTTATATTTAAAGAGTACATTTTTAAAGTGTAATTTGACATTCAGGTCTTCTGCAGTACACAATTTAAATTTACATCCGCTAATTAGAAGTACTGCAGACTGCAGTTAATACGTCCCTTAGAAGGCTGAATGTCAAAAGGGCCAAGAAATATATATTGTGCCTGTAGATGTTACAACATACAGTATCGTTGAATTACCTGGTACACAAAGGGTGCTTGATGTAAAAGATCTCAGACTTCAGGTCTCAGAGAAGCAGTGCTTGAAGTGCATTATGCTTATATTTATCTCAAAAAACTGCTTTTCAGGCTCTCTGAACAATTTGAAGTTGACTGCTTATGTACTCAAGGGGTACCAAAAGTGCTGAGAGTAAATGTTGTGAAAGCCACCAGAAAGATGTGTTTTTATAGCATCATATGTCTAAAAAAGTTGCAAACTAATGTTATGCACTTAGTTAATAACTAATAATTTTTCTATGCCTAACAAAAATGTGTTAACCTACAAAAATAGGTTTGTTAAACCTACAAAAATATAATCATGATCAAAAATGGATGTGAACATTGTGCTTATTTTTTTACTTGGTCATCTTAGATTTCTGCGTTCATTGTGTCTGTATTTTATCAGAAGATATCAGATGTTAGTGTTAATGTTTGTTTAATTGGCTAAAAGTAAAGGCTTCTGAACAAAATGTTTGAGAAATTGAGGAAAAACTGTGTTTATGGGAGGTGTTAAATATAATGAAATAGGGCATGCTAGCTATCAGATTATAGTACGCTGTGAAAACTATCAGAGAAGTGTTAAATTGTATGTCATTATATGTCAGAATAAAGGATACTACATTAAAGGCAATTTCTCAGCTTTTAATTAAATTATTTTCTAAGTGAATACAGAGTACTGATGTGTCAGTAGAAGGTACCTTTGTAATAAATGCCCACTTGGGTGTCATCAATGTCCAGCAGGGATCTATTTACTGACAGGCAGAAATCAATAGAGTAAGGTATTTGTATTATCACCAGTTGTAGCTATTAGCCATCTCTTTCTAGAGGTCAGTAAACAAGCTGCTGGGGAAGTAGGTATACTTTAAATCCAAATGTGCGTAACTTGTAATTGTGTTTATTACGATTAACAAAGTTCCAGTGAATCAAGTGGATTACAGGGGAAAATATAACGCTTGAATCAGCGCTTACTCATAAGCAGGGGCGTACCTAGAGTATTTGGTACCTGGGGCGGATCCTATATGTGGCACCACCCCCCACACACACACAGACACACTTTAAAACTGCATAGCTTCTACCTTTATATACCGGCGCAGACACTGAAGGTGGTACAGCATTACTGTTATCATTATATACTGAGGCAGACATTGACGGTGGTACAGCATAACACTTATCACGATATACTGAGGCAGAAATTGACGGTGGTAAAGCATAACACCTATCACTATATACTGAGGCAGACATTGACGGTTGTACAGCATAACATCTATCACTATATACTGAGGCACACATTGACGGTGGTACAGCGTAATCCCTATCACTATACATTGAGCCAGACATTGACAATAGTGCAGCATAACTCCTATCACTATATACTAAGCCAAACATTGATGTGGTGTAGGCCTACCACTTCATTGTCTGGCTTAGGGATGCACCGAAACGAATTCTGGACTGAAACCGAAAATGCAGCATTTACCTAGCCGAAACTGAATATGACCCCCCCCACACACACCATAAAAAAAATCTAACACTTTTATATAAAGTAAGTAACACACCAAAATAGGACAAAACAATTAAATAACAATATATATATATATATATATATATATATATATGATTGTTAACAGCAATCACATTCCTATCATGCCCAGGGATACCCAGATTCCAGGATGTACTTGCAGACTTGGCATGATAGAAG
The DNA here is from genome assembly GCA_029215755.1 of Spea hammondii. Taxonomy (NCBI): domain Eukaryota; kingdom Metazoa; phylum Chordata; class Amphibia; order Anura; family Pelobatidae; genus Spea; species Spea hammondii. The sequence goes on along the minus strand of JARDYJ010000003.1, from coordinate 74,320,847 downwards.
TATGATTGCCCTATCTACCCCTTCTCACTCCCTTCTCCCTATCTACCCCCTATCCCCCGTCTCACTCCCTTCTCCCTATCTACCCCCTCCTAACTATCTACCCTCTCCCTCTTTGAAGTTCACTTACCTTTCAGGAGTCCTGCGGTGGGGGTTCAAGGCCTCTGTCTCCCAGCTCTGCCACTGTATGGAACAGTATAGAGTGATGTACTTTAGAGCATAATTATATAATGAAAAATACATTGGAAATGGTACAGCATAACACCCATCACTCTCACACATTTACCAATCCACACATACACCAATCCACACATACACCAATCCACACATACACCAATCCACACACATACCAATCCACACACATACCAATCCACACACATACCAATCCACACATATACCAATCCACACATATACCAATCCACACATACACTAATCCACACATACACTAATCCACACATACACTAATCCACTCTCACTGTCACTGTCACTCTCATGCTTTCCTACCTTTCCTCTTTTCTCGTTACAGCTCTTTTTCCTCCTCTTCGCTCCTCTTCTTCAGTTCTTCTGTCTTCTTCCGGTTCAGAGGGCACGGACAGCGGTGGGCGCAGCTTCAGTGTTGTGCGCCAGGATCTGACAACAAACCCCGGCGCACAGCAGCTGTTGCCGGGAGATCCTTGAACCGTCTTAAAATCACTCAAGGGAGCCAGGGGTCTGTTAACAACCTCAGATACCGCTCCCTTGCGAGCCTGCTCCTCCAGCGGCGGACATTACTGTCCGTCTCTGGATGGGTGCCGGCAAATTGGCACCCCCCTGATGAGCGGCACCCGGTGCGGACTGCCCGCCCCCCGCTAGGTACGCTACTGCTCATAAGCAATGTTCCCTCTAATTTTTCTTAGGTGGTCTGCGCAGAAAATTTCTCTTGTGCAAAAATTTTCCCAGAGCCAAAATTTTGTGCGCACAATATGCTTCTGCAAACGTTAAATTTAAATTGTTATTCTATATTTTTGGTACAGCTCGCTCATGGTTAATAACACTACATTATAGTGTGATAATGTAGTATTAGTTACACAACAGTATTACTTACTCTAATGTTTTTTTAAAGGTGAAATTCTCACTGCATAAGTAAATTACGAGCGAATCACGAGCGGAGGCTCCAGGCCGCATAAAGGATAAAAAAAAAATTGGGAAAAACTGTTGTGCGCAGGGGCGTACCTAGAGTATTTGGCACCTGGGGCAGATCCTGTATGTGGGACCCACACACACACTTTAAAACTGCATAGCTTCTATTCTATAGCATAACTGTTATCATTATTTACTAAGGCAGACATTGACGGTGGTACAGCATAACTGCTATCACTATATACTGAGGCAAACATTGACAGTGGTACAGCATAACTGCTATCATTATATACTGAAGCAAACACTGACAGTGGTACAGCAGAACATCTATCACTATATACTGAGGCACGCAGTGACGGTGGTACAGCATAACACCTATCACTATATATAGAGAGGCACACATTGAACGTGGTACAACATAACACCTATCACTATACATTGAGCCAGACATTGACAATAATGCAGCATAACCCCAATCACTATATACTAAGCCAAACATTGATGTGGTATAGGCCTACCTTTAGTGTCTGGCCTAGTATCTATCTATCTATCTATCTATCTATATATATATACACACACTATATATATCTATATAGGGATGCACCGAAATGAAAATTCTGGACCTGAAAATTTAGCATTCACTTGACCGAAAATGACCCCCCCCACACATTTAAAAACAAACAAAAAAAACACTTTTATTAAAAGTAAAACCAAAATTAGACAAAAAAATCAATAACAATATATATATATATATATAATTAACAGCAATCACACTCCTATCATGCCCAGGTTCTAGCATGTACTGGTTGCTTGGGCATGATAGGAGTGGGATTGCTGTTAGCAATTATATATATATATATATATATATTCCAAAAATAGTTACCGGCACTCCTGGGACTTGGTTTCAATAATATAATTTACAGTACCTAATATATATATGAGCCTAGTTTTTTAATAAGGCATCATATCACTAGACACTAATAATACACGGGCATCTCACTTAGATCTCCTTCTCGGCACAGATTTATATTAGACTAATTATTTAATCCTAGTAAACGTTGGCATAACGTCACGCGCATGTGCACATTGTTCAGATACACGCCGAGCATGGTGATTGTGAACACTTCAGGTGCAGTAAGTTCTGTTCCTAATGATAGTAATTACACATAGTATAAATGTTAGACACGCTATGTCTCTGTTATGTCCTGATGAAAGTCTGAAAATAAAAGACTGAAATGTTGACTTGTAACACAGAGCTTTGAGAGATTTATTGAAACCAACTCCCAGGAGTGCCGGTAACTATTTTTGGAATCTATATGCATTACTGCTTCAGCTACCAGGCACCGGGCAGAGTAATTAAGGTTGGTGTGCAATTGTGCACTTTGGACTTTTGGATATATATATAAATTTATATTGTTATCGAATTTTTCTGTCCAATTTTGGTGTGTTACTTACTTTTAATAAAGGTGTGGTTAACACACCAAAATTGAACAAAAAATATATAATTGCTACCAGCAATCTCACTCCTATCATGCCCAGGCAGCCAGTACATGCTGGAACCTGAGCATGATAGGAATATGATTACAGCCTCCCTATGCCATGCTATCCCCCCCATACACACTTACACATCCATGCTATCTCACACACACACTCATTCACAAACATTCAGTTTAAACTACAGCATAACACCCATCACTCTCACACACTTACTGATTCACTCTCACAGAATGTTTTCCTACCTTTTCTCTGTCACTTTTCCTCCTCTTCGTTCTACCTCTTCTATGTCCTCTCCTTCCGGTGCATTAAAGACGGTGGGCGTGGCTTCAGTGCTGTGCGCCGGGATCTGACATCAAATCCCGACGCACGGCATCAGTTGCCGCGCGCATCGCAAGGGAGCAGGATCGGAAGTCTGTATTAACAGACCTCCCGCTCCCTTGATTGATTTTAAGCCGGTTGGAGGGAGATCCTTGATCTCCCCAAGCGAGCTTGCTCATCTAGTGGCGGACATTACTGTCCATCTCTGGAGGGGTGCTGTGCATACAACCGGTAGCGGACCGCCCCCCTTTGGTACGCTACTGGTTGTGCGCACAATTTTTGTTCGTGTGCGCTCCCTCTGAAAGCTATGTGCGCGCGCACAAGCGCACAGCTTAGAGGGAACACTGCTCATAAGCATACCTGGGAACTCTCTGGGTTTGACCCGGATATTGCCGGGTAAGCGATGCTTCTTCGGTTCTACGGGTCAAGACTCGAATCCTCTGGGTCGCGGGAGCTTGACATGCCCCACTCCCCTTCCTTTTTTCCTTTAAATGGGGGTGTTTCCAGCTGCCGTCAGTGGGAACGCCCCCAACGTCAGCGGGACAAAAGGGGCAGCTTTCATGGCCCCAGGCTTACCTTGGGGGCCAGGGCCGGCCCAAGGCAAAATGCCGCCTGGGGCGAATTTTAAAATGCCGCCCTCCCCTTATCTACCCTTCCTCTCCGTCCCCCCTCCTTGTACTTACCTTTCAGCAGTCCTGCGGCAAGTCTCCCTGTTCGGTCTCGGTGCCGGCTTGTAATGCTGAATGCTGGAAATCTTCCGGCACTCAGCATTACAAGCCGAAGCCGGCACCGAGACCGAACAGGGAGACTCGATGCAGAGGAGACAGAGAGGGACGCCGAGCGGGTACTGACAGCTTGGTAAGCGAAAACCACTCGGCACACCTTTCTCTCTCTTTCGCTTTTTTTTTTTAAAAAAAGGGCTTGGGGCGGCAAAGTGCCGCCCCTTCAAAAGTGCCGCCTGGAGCGGTTGCCCCACTCGGCTCCATTGTCGGGCCGGCCCTGTTGGGGGCCCATATCATCTGCCTTTGGACTTCCTTAAAAGCCCCCCACAGTTGCAGCTGCTGGCACAAAACCCTTCTAAGGTCTTGTGGGTCATGTGGACTTCCTCACAATCAGTATTCCTGTTTATATCAAGTGTTCAATTAGGTTAAGATTAAGAATCTGCTCAGGCCACTAGAGTTCCTCCACACCAAACTCAGCAAACCATGTATTTATGGACCCTGCTTTGTGTACAGGGTCACAGTCATGCTGGAACGGTCTGGAAGCATACAATTGTCGAAAATGTCTCTGTTTGCTGTAGCATTAATATTACCATTCACTGGAACTAAGGATTGTAGCCCAAACCTTCTTAAACCCCAAATCCCCAAACCATTATCCCTGCTGCACCAAACTTTACAGTGGCACTCTGCATTCCAGTACAACAGTTAAGTAGAGAAAAATACTTTTGATTGGACCCCTGAATTTAATACATCTTGAAGGGATTTTGTGAGTTTTCATTTTATAAAATACCAGTATTTTTTCTATCTTTCTCTAGTCTTTACTAAGTTTCTCATCCGAAATTTTCAACTAATCACGTAACTGTGGTTAAAAAATAAAGCTTTATCTCTCCTTGAAAAAACAAGATATATGTTTTACATGGACACACTATTCACAAGAATAGGGGAATGATAGCTAAGCCCACATACTGCAAAAATGCTCTGCAACTTAAGGTACCAAATACCCTAGGGACTGAAGGGGTTAAATCACAGGCAGCTTGTTTACTTATAATTGATTGGACAATTATGACCTCATGGCATCTTTAAACACCATGGGAGACATTTTTGAACAGGGCATGTCTCACATATTTATACATTCATGTCATCCGGGATCTGTGCTGCTCATTTCCTGAATGTATGCTTTTGTATGTGATGACAAAATGAATTTTCTCCGCCTCCACCTTATACCGTTAATAATATCCAAACGATACCCAACCTTATGGTGCCCACAGCAAATATGGCGCCGTAACCTTCATAAAACTATTTCCGGGACCCGGTACCTATATATATGGTGCCGCCGGCACAATAGTTCATAGCAGTGATCATGATAAAGCTGATATTGGTGTTCGGGCTGTGTGCCCTCGCCGTTGTGGCTACTGGCCAGAGGAGGCCTCTGGGGGCCCCGGTTAATGCTGACCCCAGCGAAGAGAGTGTACGTAGGGCAATGTCTTTCGCCCTCCATGAATATAACAAAGCCACCAACGATATGTACGCCAGCAAAATAGAGAAGATCAACAGCGTGACGAAACAGGTTCGTGCGGTGATGGGGACACAATTGGCTGGGTGTTATGGGATAAGCGGGCGGCGTAGTGCTCTGTAAAGCGGGTGTCTGTACAGATGCTTGTTACTCCCGAGTCAGCAGGCGGTAACCAGGGCAGGCGGCATTCGAAGTGCAACCGTTCCCCTCCCCAGCCCCCGCTTGGCTTTTAGGGGTCATGTGATGGGTGACTTAAATTTGTGGGAAAATTACCCTCCCCAGGCCCTGTGTGATGTCTAAGGAATAATACGCATTTACTGTTTCTTGCGGTGGGTTAACTAAGCTACACGTTAAAACATATCTCTATGTATCGGTATGAAGGTCCTACATTCCATGTTGGCTTGTCAATCAATCCTAAACTCTTTTGCGCAGGGATCTCTTCTTCTGTGTGTGCACTCTTGTGGTACGTTTTATGTATAGTGGTAAGGAGTATGATGGCAGTGTATAGCTGCATAGAATATAAACGTTCAAATACTTCCAAGAGAGGATCGTGCAATATTTTTTTTTCTCCCTTTTTAAATCTGCTGTTACTTTCCATTCTAGAAAAATGTCTCTAGTCCTGCGGCAATGGCATTGAGGATATAGTAATGCAGTTACTTTTTGCTGCCACCCTTCGGTGTCCAGCCAAAAGTAGATTTTCAAATGGCAGCTTATTCCCCCCCCTCCAAAAAGCTTATATAGAATCCAATTTCATTATATATTATACTTTCTTACAATGCAGCATCTCTAGTGCTATTACAATGTCATAAGATCAACCTGTTCTGATACTGATATAGAAGATGCCCCTGCTCTTGTGTGCCTATTGTAATATGCATGTGTTTATAGATATATCTAATAGAAATTAAAAAATAAAAAATTACTAAGCTCCTGCACATTTTCTATTTTTGTTTCTTTTATGTAGATTGTCTCTGGAGTTAATTACGTGTTTGATGTTGACATCACTCGTACTAAATGCAGAAAGCCAACATCTGACTTGGCGAATTGTGAATCTTATTCCGATCCAGGCTCGTCTAAGGTATTGTACTACATGAGCGTTTGTAGATGCCGAATGCAGTTGCTGATATGCATTTTCTATAGCTAATGTACAATATTGCCTTTATTGCTGTCTGCAAGTGTCATGTAAAGTTCCGTGGCCAGGATTTAAATATATTAAAATATCTTGTCAATGTATTGATTGTTAATTGCGTTCCTTAAGAAAATGAGCCAGAAATTGCATCCCTACTCTAAGTTTCTGTAGATAGAAACAATCCATTTATGAAACAATAAATGGAAAAAGAATTATAAACAGACCACTGTTGATCTTACTACTCGCGCATTTACAACAATTAAGTAGAGAAAAATACTTATGATTAGCACATTGTTAATCTAGGGAAGCCTTGAAACATTACTCAAGATTTGGGTGCTACAATTACATCAATTGGTATGGACATACTGGGGAGTAATTATCTTGTCTTTATTGATCTTAATTTTAACCCTATTTTCTGTCTTGCAGGCTGTGAACTGCTTATTTACAGTGTATAGTGTTCCTTGGCTGGGAACACATGAAGTTAAGAAAACCACGTGCAGTTAAGATATTTTCATCGGTCTCAATATCCTATGATGGATAATTCCTCTTGCTTGGTATATAGAGCAGTATACAATAACTACATTTGTTTCTTTAGTAAGGAATGGTTTAACATAACTCAGACATTGTATTGATTTTACTGACAATAAAAAGCATTTTAACAGTCATGTGTCTGGTTATTATAACACCAAGATTGTATAGTTTACAAATGCATCCCTATCTTCAGTGTTACGGTATTGAGTTGCTTGCCACGTTAAAACTTTTACCACTACAAAGTAGCTGATCAGCCATGTGCTATTTTGTTAAATTAAATAAAACTAAAATGTTCCCTTATTTTCTCTTAATGGAAAAAGCAACTATAGTAATCTTACTTGATGTGCTTATTTGTCTTGTGAATATTAAAATTTGCTACTTTTTTTTTTATTCATTTGGCATTCTCCCCCTTTCTGTACCTGCTAAGTATAATATTGTAGGAAACATTCTATACCAGTTGATTGTTTTGTATATTCGTCTGAGTCTGTCCCAAGCAGCAGCTTGTAATAGTGTGAGCTACTTAAGTGTTGGATTGTTTAATTTTCACTGAGCTAGTGTTGTCCACAAGTATAAACGTAACAATGGGTTAGGGAGGAAGTAACATGCCATACTCCAAGTGGCCAATAGGTGGTACAAACTGCATATCCCTGAAGTTCTGCTGTAAGTTAAAAAAATTTTAAACAATTGTATAACTTTCTATTGCACCAAGATTTATGGTAATAGGGGGTGTTAGATCTCTGTGAAAGAATGTCCGCATGCTCAGGGAGGCATTTATGCCAGAGGCTTAAATTTAGAGGAGAAACGGCGGTTATGTCGCTGTATTAATTTCTGGTGCAACACATGACCAGTTTCTGTGTGGGGTTTTTCTTTTTTTTTATTTTTTATTTTTTTTAAGCTTAATTAAATTAAGTGTTGAGTGGATACACTTTGGGCTTTCGTCATAACTTCAGTTAGCTGTAATGTCATATGCATTTGGCATGTGACAATTAGACTTGATAGCCTCTCCACAAAGCAAAGCTACTCCACAAAGGAGTATATTTTTAACAAAAGCCAAAAATCTATGCCTTTTTCACAATGCTCAATGTAAAATAAAATGCACACTGCAATTTCACTGACAATTACTTCCACATTATAGGTGATGATGCTGCTTTAAAATATAATATATATATTTAGAATCCTTCCCGTAAGGTAGACAATTGAAATTTTAAAGGGAGCTCTCAGCTGTTACCAGTATTAAAGTGCATAGATTTGTCCCTCTTAAACATCCTGATGATTGATTTATTTAAAATGGACCCCCACCTGGCATGTTTGCCTTCAAGTTCTTGTCCTAAGCAAAGTTGACACCAGTTGCTATGCTGTATGTAATGAAATGCTAGTTGGAAATACTGAAACGGTAAGGTTAAAATAAACCTATTTTAGGGAAAAGCGATTAAACTTCAACATATTAGATCGTGGAGGCTTGGCCTGGGAGACAACAGTTTAAATTCTTAAACAGGGCCAGCTCACTCTCGTAGGTGGGAATTTAGTGGGTTTATGTAATGTGTAAAAATGGACAAATTGTTTTGCTAGATTCTCATTCTTTCAAGACCAGTATCACACTGTCAATTTATCAGCAATATGTTCATGCAGTGTATTATGTACCAAAATTTTGAACTCAGTGATCTTGAAGTTTGTTGGCTTACATAGGTATAACTTTGTCATCTATATCTCTACCCCTATGTATTATTTGCCCTTTAGAGAAAATACTTGCAACTTTTTATAGATGAGAGCGGTGAAATAAGATGCATCCAATTTCTTATTGAGAACTTCTACTGTAAAACCATCATCGATCTGCTTACTAAGTTGTCTTATTGTTCCATCTGTTACCTGACCTTTTTATAAAAAAAACAAACCATTGTCTTTTATTGTAATATTTGATATAAAATGTTATCAGTATGCTCTATGTGGACAAAGGTATTGAGGCACCTGACCATTACACCAACAGGGACTTTGATGACATTGCATCCCACCCTTCTGGGAAGGTACAAGATTATGGAGTGTTTCTGTGGGATTTGTTGCCCATTCATCCAGTAGAGCATTTGTGAGGTCAGGCACTGATGTTGGACACAAAGGTCCAGCTCACAATCTCCGTTCCAGTTCATCCCAAAGGTGTTCGATGGGGTTGAGGTCAATCAAGTTCATACAACCATGGGGGTTACATGACCATTTATACCCCCTTCTGCCCCACCCTCTACTAATGGTGATGGATTTACAATGTATAGGACATTTTATGTACTATATAAAATGCATGAGCAGTAGTTCTGTTATTGTTTTAAAATTGTTTGCTGTGGTGACAAGCTAGTTACTTGGGTTCGGTAACTATACTTTGGTAGTTTTACAGTTTATTCTTAGAACTGCAGTACATTTGCATAGTATTGTACATGACTGGTTTTTTTTGCTTTTTTTTTAGCGGCAATATTGTGGAACTATTTTTATTATGTCACATCCACATCATACAAAATTGAATTCTGTCTAATTAAAATGTTATAAGTGATGGATTGTGATGGATAACGATTAAGGGAGAGCTAGTGATTACTTTGGTAAAATGTAAAAAAATGATTTAAATGTTAATGGTGCATGACCATTGGTTTCATAGAGTGTTTGCGTTATCCTAATTTTGCAGTTTAAGCACTACTCAAGTTTAATATTTTATGTAAATATAGTTTTAATTGAACAGCAGGGATGCCTACATAAATAATATGTAAATACACAATTGTTAAAGTAGAAATATGTTTGGAGAGCATTAGAGTGATTTTGAGGTGGATTTCGTTATGCAGTCTTGTAATTCTAAGCAAACATAAAGAGTAGGCAGACTTCGGCCTTCAGCTTATTGGCACATTCTAAATTGCAGCACACCTTCATGAAATTGGAAGGCTTAAATATTTATTTTCAATCATTTTTTACAGTATTCATTAGTCTTTGTGGAAGATGGGGTGGCCATTGCCTTTTGAAATTAACAGAAGAAGGGAAAATAAAAAATAAATCTTACCTAACTTCAATACTGGGAAGAATATAAAGTGTCTAATCAGGTAAACAAGGAGTTGACGTTGAGTGGCATTTAGACAAAAAAGTTAATCTCAACAATTGGCATGCATTGGCAATGGTCAACTGATGAGAGATTTTCCATCAAGAAGGGTCCTTTTAGTAAGCGGTAGAGAACTAGAAAATCGCTCAAGACACCCCCACGCCGTGCAGTTGATCCTTATGACATCCTTTTTGAAGACCTGAGTCAATTTTTGTCCCCCCCCCCCAGTTGAGGTCTGGCTCGGCTTTATCATACACGTTCCCAGCTACAATTGTAAAAACCTGTCAACGTGAACTAAACCAAGCTGTGATAACTAGTTTAAGCTAGTTTATTTAATTCTCCTTAAAATGTTAAACATTTAAGAAAATCAGTTGCTCAAAATAACAATATACATTAACACACATTTATATTATGTAACTTTCCCATGACCAGCAATTCTTTCTATGGAAAAATTACATGCCTAAAGCATTTTAGTCTTCCATTTTCTATCAGCGTGTAAAACTATTTGAAATCATTTTAAATGCAATTTACTTAGCATGGAATCCCATAAAAAGTAATGTTGCAGTTCTAGTCTCATGAGATTAGTATAGATTGGTTGCTACGCTTTAACATTGGTAATATGCATTTGTCATCTGGGTACTTTGCATTTTTTTCATCACTTCCCAATAAAAGATAGGAAAGGACAAAATATAAATGCTTTTTTTGCATTAACAAGGCTCCTGAACCAAAAATAAAATTGTGTATGTACAGTCTGGTTTTCATTAGTGGTGAGAATTGTACTATAGAATTATATTAGAGGTGCCTGTTGATATTGATCTGTTTGGAGGAAAAATATGTGACATTGTTAGGAACTGTTTTCCATCTATGAGATATTTCTTACTTCTAAATCATAGTAACATTTTCCAATATACTTTCCATTTCAGTGAAAATATTTTCTTGGAGAATCACACAATGAGCCATTAGAAGTATGCATCCCTTCTGTCTGTGCTATTTATTAAATTTAATAAATTTAAGCTGAGCCATAATCCAAAAAAAGGCCAAGTGTATATTTTTTCTGTTGGCATTATATAACTACTCGGATGTTCCAATAAATACAAAGGATACAATACGAGAGACCTTGAAAATGTTCATAATTTACTAAATGATTAAAATCATACAACTAATTATGGTTAGTATACTACATACTGGGTACCTGACCATCGTACCTACACTAGCTTGTTGGAAATCTTAGTCTAAAACTATGGTCATTAACCCCTTAATGACCAGTCAGTTAACGACCAATGACGTACCTGGCACGTCATGGCATTAAACAAGCTTAGAAAGCAATCTATGATTGATTTCTTCACTTAAATGGTGTTCCTGTAATGCCTCAATGTTGAGGCATTCAGCAACACCGAGATCGGGATCACGGGCCCTGTGTGGACCCTCCCCAGAGCATCAACATCCGCCATACACTGTATGGCGGTGGACAACGGTTTTTAAAGAGCTGAGGAGAAAACAATCCAAACAAAGGTCAGTCTTTGTAATATGATCTTGTTACAGATGATGTGTACATACAATGTTACAATACAATGTTACAAGTGCTGGCAGTGGACAATTGGAAATTATTCTAGCCTAGGTGCACGAATAATTATAATTTTAATAAAGACAGGAGGCGAGTATTTTGCATATCTTTCTTTACTCTCACAGTAGCAGCAAAGAAAGAGTTAACAAGATAAGTGGAAACAACCAATAGAAAAACAGTACATCTGAGGTATATAAACCCCTAAACCATCCTCCTCTTCCTCTTTCGTCGCTGTGAACCGGACTGAAGAAACGTCCTCCAACCAATCGACAGCGTAGAACCGACTAGAACTCCAAACGGAACAGGAACCGGGACCAGAATCCACCAGGAACCAGTAGAGTCGCACCGAATTCAGCCAAGAGAGCTCAAAAACGGGCAGCCGAGTCACAAACACGCAGTGAGGGCATCACGCTGAAACAAAGAGAAAGACCATAACAGGACCAGATCCTCCCAAACACTTAAAATGCCACATAAACACGGAAAAACAGGCAAACCCGCATGAAAAAACAATAGCATGAGCACATATAAACAATAGAAAACATGCAAGTAACAGAATCTATGAAACTTTCCCCAACACGGGAGGGCCGGGAGGGAAAATACTCGCCTCCTGTCTTTATTAAAATTATAATTATTCGTGCACCTAGGCTAGAATAATTTCCAATTTTAAGGCAAGACAGGAGGCTTCCTATTTTGCATTTTTAACGCCAGAAATTAATGCCGCCGCAGACGAAACCGGACGAAAGTAAAACTCCCGAAAAGTGGAGGCTCGGGACCAATCTGCCGCCTTGAGAATGTCAGCCAAGGCAGCCCCGGACCGAAAGGCGCACGAAGCCGCCGCCCCCCAAACTGAATGTGCCCCATAACTAGCATCCACTCCCGCCAGAGAGAGGAGCCAGCGGACCCAGCGAGCTAACGTAGGAGAAGAGACTGCATTGAACGGGTTAACATAAGAAATGAGGAGCTGTGAAACCGAAGGTGGACGTACCAGCGCAGAACGAGATAAATACGATCGAACACATCTGGCCACACAGATTTTAGGGTCGTCAAGGAAATAAGGATAGGAGATAGACGAGGAAAAAGTCTTAGTCCTCCTATGGATCTGGAACACCAGCCCCTCGGGGGAGAAAGAAATGGCGTGCGCATCGAGAGCCTGAACATCCGAAACTCTACGAAAAGAGAGAAGACACAAATGGAAGGTAAGTTTTGCCGATAATTGACGTACAGAAAGAGAATCGTTATCCGGCCAGGATCGCAGAAAATCCAGCACCAAAGCAACATCCCACAGAGAACTATAGCGAGGTGCCGGAGGACGGGACAAACGAATGCCGCGGAGAAGGCGGCAGACCAGGGGAGCTCTACCAACCGGCTCACCGGAGACCCCCACATGACTGCAAGAAATGGCGGAGCGGAAAACGTTAATCGTATGGTACGATTTACCCAAGGAAAATAACTCAGCTAAAAAGTTAAGCACGTACTCTAGAGGGGCCGAATGGGGATCCACTTGCCGTCCCAAACACCAAGAAGCCCAACCTCGCCAAGCTGCCCGGTACGACTTTCGGGTACCTGGAGCCCAAGATTCGCGCAGCAGGGAGTGAGCTGCCTCTGATAGGCCCGAGCTTGGGAGAGGTCTCCAGAAATCGTCCACGCCACCAGGAGGAGACGACCTTCCTGGATGAGAGGGTGGATTTGACCCTCTGGGCCCGACAGAAGAGAAGGGAAGGATGGAAGAGCCAGAGGGTCCCGGACAGACAACTGCAGCAGGGCTGGGAACCACGGCTGCGCATGCCAGAGGGGCGTCACCAGAACTAAAGAGCCTCCGCCACGACACAAGTGATGGATTACCCTCGAAATGAGGGCGAAAGGGGGAAACGCGTACGCACCCGAGGTCGGCCACGCTTGCATGAAGGCGTCCGTCGCCAGAGCCTCCGGGTCTGGACGCAAATAAGTCCAGGTGAAACGGGCCTCTCCGACGTTGGAGATCCTGGAAAACTTGACTGTGGAGCCTCCAGTCGCTCGTGTCCCGCCAGTGCCTGGAGAACCAGTCCGCCAGCAGATTCTCGACGCCCGGTAGGTATTCCGCCTGCAGGGTGATATTGCGAGCCAGGCAGAATTCGAAGATGTCCTTTGTAACTTCTGTGAGGTGTTTTGACCGAGTGCTCCCCAGGTGGTTGATATAACGGACTGCTGAAAAATTGTCCATCCGCAGAAGGAGACAACAGTCCGAACGGTCTTTGGCCAGACTCCTGATCGTGAAGGAACCCGCAATCAGCTCCAGACAGTTGATGTGGAGCGAGCATTCCTCCAGAGCCTCTGAGTCGGAGGCCGCGCCCCAACCTAGTAAGCTGGCATCGGACTCGAGGATGAAATCCGGCTGAGAGCCGAAGATCGCTCGCCAGTTCCAAGCCTCCATGTGGCGTAGCCACCAGAGAAGCTCCTGGCGTACCTCTAGAGTCAGCTTGACTACCTGGTCGTAAGAAGGCGTCTTCCTTAAATGGTGAGCCTTGAGGCGTTGGAGAGCCCGATAGTGGAGCGGAGCGGGGAAGATCTCCTGAATAGAGGACGAGAGGAGACCTACCACCCGAGCCAGGAGACGGAGGGAGCAAGAGTCCTGGCGAAGAAGAGCCCGAATTTCCTTCTGAATGGAGACTATCTTGGCCCTCGGGAGTCGAAGCATGGCTGCCCGAGAATCTATCTCGAAGCCCAGGAAGAGAATGCGTTGGCTCGGGACGAGTTCGGACTTGAGGGTATTGACGAGGAAGCTGAGATCGTGAAGAGTGCGGACTACGAAATCCGTCTGGGTGACCTGAAAACAGTAGGATGTCGTCCAGGTATATTATACACCGGATACCCCTGGATCGGAAGAAAGCCATGACCGGCTTCAGGAGCTTTGTAAAGCACCATGGGGCCGAACTGAGGCCGAAGGGAAGAGCCTTGAACTTCCAAACCTGACTGCTCCATCGAAATTGGAGGAAACGCCTGTGATCTGGGTGTATCGGGACGGAGAGGTATGCGTCTGTGAGGTCCAACCTGGTGAACCAATCGCCCTCCGACATAAGGTCCCGGAGGAGGTGGATGCCCTCCATCTTGAAGTGGCGATAGACTACAAAGGCGTTGAGGTTGATCACGGGGCGAAAGTCTCCGGTGCGTTTGCGCACCAGGAAAATGGAACTGAGGAACCCCCTGGGGTTGGTCGCCCGTTGAATTGCTCCTATGTCTCGTAAGGCGCGGTGTTCCGCCTCTATAAGGGCCTGATCGGTTGAAGACCTGATGGAAGGGCGAGGTCGGCTTACCTGAAAGGGGGGAGAGACGAAGTCTATTTGGAAACCCTGGACCGTTTGGAGGATCCAGGGGTCTGACGAAATCCACACCCAGTTGTAGAAAAAACAGGATATACGGCCCCCAACCCGAAGAGGGGAAGAAGGATAGGAACATCCTCTGGGGACTCCCTGAGCACCTCTGCCTCTGCTGCCTCCCAGTGGGTTGAAGGGCCTCTGGTGGTATGGTGGCCTGTACGAAGCTTTAGCCTGCGGGAAGGTCCTGGAGCCTTGGGATGCAGATCGGCTGGCGGCCCGTCCCCGCGGTCGTCCAGCCCTCCCAGAAAAACGGGGGCTCGGTTGAAAAACCTTTCTCATAGACAGCTTGGCTTTGTTCCAAGATGTCATCAGTGATACGTGGCGATTCAGTTCTTTGACAAATGTGTCACCGAAAAGTAGGCCGTTGGCGGCAGCTCCCAAGTCTTTAGTGCCTAGCTCAGCTAAGCGCGGATCCATGCGTAGCAAAGCCGCCTTGCGTCGCTCTGTAGCTATGGAAATGTTAGCATTTCCTAGCAGGCAAACTACTCGAAGGGCCCAATCACGAATAGTCTTGGAGTCAAGGGTTGTATTTTGTAAATATGCCCTGTCCGCCAGGGATAATATCTGGGTGATCGGCCCCACTAAATCCAGGAGTTTATCCTGTGCCGATTTAAGGCCTTGCTCTAACCCTCTCCTGGGATACTTCCTATTAATAGACAGCAGAGCGATCACATTGGGATCGAACTCTGGAGTGAGGGCTACTTTATCTGGGATGCACGGCCGTGGGCATTCAGCCCGAAGCTTATTACGGACCTCCTTAGGGAGAGGTTTCCGCAGCCATTTATGTAAATAGAGAGCTATATGCTCAGGAGGGGCCCACTCAGTGGCTCTAGGGTGACACATGGTAGTGGGGTTGAACAGAGAAGACCCAGTAGGGTCAATGACCGGGAGGTCAGTGGACGTGGAGGCCGTATGGGTTTGTTGGGGATCGGCAAGGTGGGGCTCATCCACCAGGTACTCACGGACGAACCCGGAGTCTAAATCTCTGGACGAGACCAGATTTGCTGACACATCAGATTCGTTCGAAGAACCTGCCCGCCATTCATCCACTATTGACAGTGGGTCATTAATATGGGTGCCAGAGGTTTTGGGACGTTTTGCGGGTGCTCTGCCCTTGCCAGCGGAAATGCTACTGCCCTTCCAGGGTCGCTTAGTGCCAGACACTTCCCCTTTGGATTTGTCAGATTCTGACCCAGATGGAACCGTAGTGGGGTCTGGGAGGACAGGCGGTTGAGCCTGGGGTATATTAGCCGACATTTTGGAGAAGAGTGACTCCACAGAATTAGAAAATTTGGCTTCAAGCCAAGCCATAAAGGCATCCTGAGAGGGCAAAGTATCTTGAGACATAGTGTCTGCAGGGAGAAAAGAGAGAGAGGGTAATGAAAAAGGGGCAGTAGCAACAGGGCACTCTATAATAAATTGATTGTATCCACAGGGACCCAGCCTGGGAAATAAATAGCCGATAAATCCCCAATTAAATCAATGGGATAGTAATGCAGGGACTTAGCCTGCCTGAATAGTCAAACAGGGACTTAGCCTGCATAAAAAACTAATGGGGAAAGTGGCAATCAGGGATCTAACCTGCGGAAAGTGAATGAAAATAGAAAAGACTCACCTGGAGTATAAACAATGAATAAATGAAGAGATTCGCAAAATCGCCGCTGTAAAACGCAAGATCGCCACTGTAAATGGAGAGAAAATCGAATGATCTCTGAGAAACACAGCAAAAATGGCGACCGGAAGCCGCAGAGACGCCACGAGGCCCGGCCGCCACTCCCAAGATGGCCGCGGTTAAGCCGCGTCAGGAGAACACCAACATGGCCGCCGCGAGCGTGCGAAAAAACAAGAAAAAGATGGCCGCGAGGTCTCGCGATACGAGACCCCGCCGAATAGAGAAAATCGAGGCAAAAGTGACGGACTGAGAGAAGGAAGCTCCCGCGGGAGTAACGGAAGAAAGAAGATCCCGGGAGATAACCGGTAGGACACACGGTTAAGACACTATAAAAGATAATGTAAGACGCGGGACTGGGGAAGGGAAAAGGGAAAGGGGGAGGGTAGGGGGATAAAGGAAGACCCCCAAGGACAGGGAAAAGGAGAGAGAAAACCCCCCCAATGGACCGGTAGGGTCCGGGGAGAAAATCCCTTATACCAAACAAAACCGTATAGAAACGAAAATAATATATGGGATAAGATACAGTAATTGTACAATAATAATATACAAGAAGAAATATACTTCCAATAAGTCAAATAATTCCAATAATCATGAACATGGAAGAGGACTGACCTGCAGCTACGGTGAGCAGCAAAGAAAGAGGAAGAGGAGGATGGTTTAGGGGTTTATATACCTCAGATGTACTGTTTTTCTATTGGTTGTTTCCACTTATCTTGTTAACTCTTTCTTTGCTGCTACTGTGAGAGTAAAGGAAGATATGCAAAATAGGAAGCCTCCTATCTTGCCTTAAAATTAAAGAAATCAAGGGTCTGACTCATCAGTCGTTATCAACTGGGATGCTGCCATTGTATACACAGGGAAATATTTTAATGTATTTTATAAATGTCTCACATTTTTTTAAATAACCGGAGAAATAACTCCAAACCACTGGTGTTTTGCTTAAGGAACCAAAAATTTTCTTCTTATTCTAAAGAATTCTAACATATTTTAAAAAAAATGGTTTGTGGGGCTGGGGCAAAAGAGAATTTGCCCCTTAGAGGCAAGCAAGGTTCATGGTTTCTGTAGGTGCTTGAAAAGTGGAACACTGGTTTATGTCATAATATGTCTTGTCAGTCCAGTTCACTTAGACATGGAGAGACCACTGTGGGGCAATCCTAAGTCATGTTCCCAGGGAGCAAGCTTTGCTTGCCTCTGGCTAAGGTGCCCTACTTAGTAGTTAGAAAATAATAATGATTCACTTTAACACTGAATTAAATACAGCAATTGCCCTAAATACAATACTTTTTAAAAACGATATCTTACTTTATTTTACTTGGTTTAATTGCATCATTTTATACAATAATGTTTGTATAATGCAAAGATGATTTGCATTGGCTGGTTGTAAAAGCACAATAAATCTAATAATAAGAAAAATAACTCCATAACATAATTCATGCACTCTATAATAATTCATAGAAAAGCTCACAATTATCAGTAAGAACCCACCACAAAAATATTCAGAAAACTTTCGTGAAGAAGCTGTCATAGTGAAACGCGTTGTGCCATGACATCATGAGGTTGTAAGGGACATAAAGCACATAACTAAAACATATATATATACATACATATAGAACCATTAATAAAAAAAACACAACACACTGTATTTGGATGAATCAGGCCGTGGACTTTTATTTAGTTCATGCTTAAATTATTGGGCAACCTGCATTGATTCTCATTGAAAGCCCAATAAATCCCTTTCTGTCTAGGATGTTGTGACACATTTCCTACTGTCCTGACATTATTAACATTCCTCTGTGGCAACATAATGCTGACCCACGAGCCCACATCCTTCATTCCCCATTTCAAATTCTTATGTACCGACATTTTCTGTCTAAAAGTTTCATCATAATGAAACCACGCTAGACCATCACAATTTTTGTATGCTTCTAATACAGCATCAAGATGCTGAAAAAGACCTGCACTGCTTTCCTTATGCTTCTCGTAATAACACTGGAAAAAATACAAAATGCTTGCAACCAGTTATTAAAAGACCTCACAACCGGCCTAAGTCTCTCCTCATCTTTGTCATTTATCATTAAAAACTCTTTAGCCCCATGATATGCCTTTTAACCCTCTAAATGCCACTGTGCCCCATGATATGCCTTTTGCCCCCTTATGTGCCAGTTTGCCCCATAATATGCCTTTTAACCCCCCAAATACCAGAGTGGCATATAGGGGTATAAGGCATTTCTGGAGCCAAAGTGGCACATAGCGGGTCAAAAGGCATATCATGGGGCACAGGGCACAGTGGCATATAGGGGGTATAAGGCATATCATGGGGCACAGTGGTATTTAGAGGGTTAAAATGCATATCATGGGACACAGTGGCATATAGGGGGTATAAGGCATTTCTGGGGCAGAGTGGCAAGCCTGGGGGCAGATGTGCATAATTGGGGGCAGGTTGGAAAATAAAAGGAAATAAAAACAAAAAAAAATATTAGCTTTTATTTAAAAAAAAAAAGTTTACATAGTTTACATGAATTAACATTTACTAGTAAAACTTTTTTCCCATAGGGTCGTCTGATATTCAGGCTTTTTCTTTTTTTCCTAAATTAATATTCAGATTTTGGGGGGGTCGTCTTATAATTGAGCAAATGCAGTATATGAAACTGTCAGTGTATGAAGTATAGTCATGTAACTTCAGGAATTATAATACAAATACATAGAATTTACCTGATGCATTGGGTTATTTTTAATGCTGTATACATCAATAGGCTCATGCACAAATAATATTGACATTTTTATTAAAGTAAGCCTAACAAAAATGTACACACATGATAATATCTGAGAATCTATCTTTATAATTCTTATTCTAATTATGTATATATAATATTGTTTTACATTATTTTTATACAATTACTGAAAATGGATGTTTACACAATCTAATTATATTGCCGCCTGACACAAATTTGTATATGTATATTATTCTGTAAACTGAAATCTTGAATAGGCATAAACAGCAACCAGGAGCTACGGATGTCTGTATTTTTTTCTTTTTTAAAATTTCTTTTAGGAGTATTTATCTATCTGTTAGCTAAGCTTAAAATAAGTGTCAGGGTGAGATTTGTTGGGGGTATGCAATAACTATTCAATTTTTGTAGATCATAGTTTTGTTCACGTGATGTCACGTAACGTGACGTGACGTGACTCCCCTCTCTGTTCCAGCATCCCCTTGGCAGTACAAGAGATGTTGCTCACATAGTGTGCCAGCAACACTATGTGTGCCTTTGCCCCGCATTAAATACAGCCCTGGCAGGGCCAGACCAAATAATTTTCAGAGTAGTGAGACAGGGCCAGCTGTGGATTGGCTGAACCTAGTCAGCTGACTCCAACAGCCAATCAGACACTGGCACTTACTCCTGCCTTCTGATTGGCTGAACCTGGCCAAGAGAATCCACCAGCCAATCAGGCATTGGGATTTAGAGCCAGGGGTTTTTAAGCTTCACTTACAGCCATTGCTTCTTTTGATGTTCATTTTTTTTGAGAAATCCAAGTGCTGTGGTTGCAGTGGGATGTGTCCAGGCCAAGGCTTATCTTTGTACATTATTTCCCCTGTCTTTTTTTATGTTGCTATTGGCCTTTTATGTTGCATTTTCTTTCCTGCCCCCACCTTTGCTGTTCCTGAAAGCACAAGGTTTCTCAGACCCTATCGTCTCCAATAATACTAATGTATTTTCCTTCACTTATCATGAGTGGTTCTTCTTTCCATAGCTTTAACGTGTCCTGTTCAATCCCTTTTCTTTTGTGTTGTGTCTTTGAAGCTAACTGTCTTGATGTGTGAATACTAGGCCCCTTAGAAGGCAGGTGCTACACTACAGTGGGGTTTATTCGCTAAGGCAATAGTTTGTAGTAGAGTTTCCATTTCAAATACCTTACTTTGCTGTTCACCTTACTTTGTTAGTGTTAGCCAGGGCTAACACTGGCCGCTTTCTCCAGGAGGCACCTGAGCTGGCAGAATATAACACAAGAGTCAATGGGCTTGTGCAAGATGATAGAACTTTCCATTGTACAGGGTAGCCTGGGCTTCCTGCACGAAAGCTGACCAAAATGTTCTTTGTAACGTCAGACCTCAATCAGTCATAGGCCTCATGTTGGTTTTTATGCCTATCCCATGCATTCCCTCACTTTATTAGCCTCTACCGCTTCTGCTGGGAGGCTGTTCCATTTCTCTACTTCTTTACATTACATCTAAGCCTCTGACTAGTTTCAGAATATGACTTTGTTTAACCATTTCTCCTCTTTTGAAACAAACATCCCTCCTGCGATTTGTTAAATGCCTTTAAGGATTTCAAGTATTTTCTCCAAGCTTATACATATTGAGATTCCCTAGTCTTTCCTGTGCCTAGATTATTCTTATCTACAATGGTAAGTTGAACATTTCCTTTAACTGTAACTCTTGTAGCGGTCCTAGTTTCCTCAGAGAATTGTGTTGCTTCTTAACATGTAGAGATACATATAGCTTATAGGTTTTGAATTGCAGTTTCAGCGGTTTTTTTCTTTTGTTGTTTTTTTCTTCACTTTTCGCCATTGTCTTCATCCCTTTTCCCCAAGGCCTGTATCTCTTACTCTTCTAGCCTATCCTCTCACATTGTATTCTTCCTATTACCCTTATTCTCTACAATGTTTTGTTCAGTATAGCATACACAATGTAGTCAAAGTACAGATTTGAAACATATAAGAAAATGCAAAATGCGTGTAAGTACCATGTTTGATCAAATTTGAACCATTGTATGGTTTATACGCTGGGTCATCCTCTCCACCTGATAAATACACTGTATGTTTGAGTGTCACCAACGTTTCCCCAATAGTATGAACCCCAGTAACCTATGATATTTAATTTTTATATGCTGAGGGATGGCCACCAAAATGTGCAATTGTGGTGAAAAACTTTCTTGGTAATGCCTGAATAACTGACACATCTAAAGACTTTTGCTAAATGAATAAAACTTTACCCAAAATTTCTGGAGAATATAGCCTCTGACAACCCACTTCCTGATAAACCTAAAAACTTTTAGGGACAAGAAATCTTTAATCTTAATTTTTCTTTCAAAAAGGAAAAAAAACCCAACACATACAGTAAAAAAAATATATTATAACATATAGAAATGAAACCATGTGAATATGGAGCTTCTTTTGGCCCAGGACATCTTGGGTACATATAATAATTAACAATGTTGCAATTGTGAATAACACATTCATATCATTTTAACTGACCTTTCTTGTAACTTTTAAAATTAGGCAACGATTCCCATATGGAACAGATCTACCAGTTTGTCTATGCCTCGTTTAGCATTTTAATGTTTTATTATTATTATTATGAACTAAGATTCCCCCATCTATCTCCCTCAATGTTAATGGTGCCATCATCTCCCCGTCTACTCATGCACGCTGTCTTGGTGTCACCCTTGACTCCGACCTTTCGTTCACACCCCATATTCAGTCTGTCTCTAAAAACTGTCGCCTTCATCTTAAAAACATTGCCCGTATCCGTCCCTTCCTAACGCAGCATACCACTAAGGCTCTTGTCCATCCCCTGATTATCTCCCGTCTTGACTACTGTAACTCTATCTTAGCCGGTCTCCCTCTTAACCGTCTCACCCCTCTACAATCCACCATGAATGCTGCTGCCAGACTTATCTTCCTCTCCCATCGCTTTACTAATGCCTCCCCTCTGTCAGTCTCTTCACTGGCTGCCTGTGTGCTTCAGGACTCATTTCAAAATCCTCACTCTTACTTTCAAAGCCCTTCACAGCGGTTCCCCTCCCTACATCTCCTCTCTCATCTATAAATACACTCCAAACCGGTCTCTCCGCTCATCCAATGATCTCCTTCTATCCTCTCCTCTGATTTCTAACTCTCATGCCCGCTTACAAGATTTCTCAAGGTCTGCCCCTATCCTCTGGAATGCCCTCCCCCGGTCTATCTGTCTCTCCCCCTGCCTTTATTCCTTCAAAAAATCCCTCAAGACCCACTTCTTTAAGGATGCTTACAACAAATTCTTTTAGCTCACCTTTCCTAGTCCCTCTCCTGCAATACTTTTACTAGTGTGGCTGGTCTATCCCTAACAACGGCACTTTTGCCTATTGTGTAATACACCCAACTCCCTCTAGACTGTAAGCTCTTTTGAGCAGGGCCCTCCTCGCCTGTTGTCTCTGTTGGTCAATTTGTAATTTGTAACATACCACTTGTTATGTCCTGTCTACCCATTGTACAGCGCTACGGAATTTGATGGCGCTATATATTGGCACCTGGGGCGGATCCTGTATGTGGCACCCCCCCCCACATTTTAAAACTGCATAGCTTCTACCGTTATATACCGGCGCAGACACTGAAGGTGGTACAGCATAACACTTACTGTTATCATTATATACTGAGGCAGACATTGACGGTGGTACAGCATAACACTTATCACTATATATTGAGGCAGAAATTGACGGTTGTACAGCATAACACCTACCACTATATACTGAGGCAGACAATGACGGTGGTACAACATAACACCTATCGCTATATACTGAGGCACACATTGACGGTGGTACAGCGTAATCCCTATCAGTATACATTGAGCCAGACATTGACAATAGTGCAGCATAACTCCTATCACTATATACTAAGCCAAACACTGATGTGGTGTAGGCCTACCACTTCATTAGTAGTAGGGATGCACCGAAACGAATTCTGGACTGAAACCGAAAATGCAGCATTTACCTGGTCGAAACCGAATATGGGCCCCCCCACATCATAAAAAAAATCTAACACTTTTATTTCAAGTAAGTAACACACCAAAATAGGACAAAACAATTAAATAACAATATTAATATATATATATATATATATATATATATGATTTTTAACAGCAATCACATTTCTATCATGCCCAGGTGTACCCAGATTCCAGGATGTACTCGCAGACTTGGCATGATAGGAGTATGATTGCCCTATCTACCCCTTCTCACTCCCTTTTGTCCTACCTACCCCTTCTCACTCCCTTCTCCCTATCTACCCCCTATCCCCCCGTCTCACTCCCTTCTCCCTAGCTACCCCCTCCTAACTATCTACCCTCTCCCACTTTGAAGTTCACTTACCTTTCAGGAGTCCTGCGGTGGGGATGCAAGGCCTCTGTCTCCCAGCTCTGCCACTGTATGGAACAGTATAGAGTGATGGGAGTTATGATGTACTAGAGCATAATTATATAATGAAAAATACATTGGAAATGGTACAGCATAACCACACGCATACCAACCCACACGCATACCAACCCACACGCATACCAACCCACACGCATACCAACCCACACGCATACCAACCCACACGCATACCAACCCACACATATACCAATCCACACATATACCAATCCACACACATACACCAATCCACACATATACCAATCCACACACATATACCAATCCACACACATATACCAATCCACACACATATACCAATCCACACACATATACCAATCCACACATATACTAATCCACACATACCAATCCACACATACCAATCCACACATACCAATCCACACATACCAATCCACACATACCAATCCACACACATACCAATCAACTCTCACTCACTGAATGCTTTCCTACCTTTCCTCTTTTCTCCTTACAGCTTCTTTTCCTCCTCTTCGCTCCTCTTCTTCAGTTCTTCTGTCTTCTTTCGGGTCAGAGGGCACGGACGGCAGTGGGCGTGGCTTCAGTGTTGTGTGCCGGGATCTGACAACAAATCCTGGCGCACAGCAGCTGTTGCCGCGCGGATCACAAGGGAGCGATATCGGAGGTCGTTAACAGACCTCCGGCTCCCTTGAGTGGTTTTAAGCCGGGTTCCGCTCCCTTGCGAGCCTGCTCCTCCAGTGGCGGACATTGCTGCCCGTCTTTGGAGGGGTGCCGGCAAGTTGGCACCCCCCTGATGAGCGGCACCCGGTGCGGACCGCCCCCCCCACCCCCCGCTAGGTACGCTACTGTCTGTATGTCCCATTCTGCTCTCTCCTGCTTGCTTCTATTAAATTGAGAAGTCTCCCTCAACAGTTTGTTTCCACTCTGCTTTTAGTTCCCTGGCCAAATGTTCTTTCTCCTAATCTTTTTGCTTTCCCACTTATCAGTGTTTATATATCATTTGTTTATATAGCGCCAGCAGATTGCATTTAGATGGAGCTGTGCCGTTTTCTGCCATGCCATGATGATTTCTGGCTGTGAGTGCACTGTCTTCTCACATCCCTTTACCAGGGCATTTCTATTGGAGATTTCCACTATCCCTTTTTCCCTTCGGTCTGTGTCCATTCTGTCTGTTCTGGTCAGTCACATGGATCCTGTATATGATTTTTCTTTCTGACAATGTAATTATTTTCCTGGCATACAGTGGCAGTACCAGTGGGTAATGTTCTTTCCTAGGGACAAGTAGAATCTAAAGAGAGTAAAGAGTTAAATTGCCCAGAGCCCCTCCTCCTTACCCATAAAACCCGGGAACCTCTCGAAGAGAATCAGTTCTTTTCTTGTCCCTTTCAGGGACGGACAGGTGGAATCGTCAGGTCCGGACATTTTCGGCAAGCTGGTGAGGCGCACGGGTTGCTGCCTGGGGGTTTCGTTGCCTCCGATTGCTCCCCGGGTGGTGAGCAGAGAGGGGTCGTCCCTCCGTAGCGGTTCGCGTTACGGAGGATGTGGTGAGTCTTCCTTTTGATGTTCAGGAAGCGGGAGCATGCGCAGTTTGGTGGAACGCACGCCCGGGTGTCGTTGCGTTCCACCGAAGATCCGATCGTGCTACTGAGCATGCGCGAGTCGGATCTTCCGGAGGGCGGCAATTTTAAATTGCTTATAATGCGCTTTGCCTGTCTGACTGCTGGAGCTTTCGTCAGTACAGTGCAACCGTGTCACCAGCCCCCCCACACGGTTCAGAGGAGGCTAGGGTAAGATATTTTTTTATCTTAGCTCTTTCTTTTCCTCTTCCCTCCAAAAAAAATAAAAAAATAAAAAAAAAAAATTATTTTTTTTTTTATACTTGCTTTTGTTTTATCAGATGTCTAGTCCGGTGCCGTCAGAAAATCCGGATAAGGATAAGAGACCTGCTCCAGCTCCCAAAAAAGCCACTGCTAAAGCTAAGCATTTTACATGTGCTGAATGTGCTACTCCGCTTCCCGATGGCTGCAGGAAAAAATTATGTAACTCCTGCTCTGCTGAACAGCTTGCTTCTGAGAAGCGTAAAGACCTGCAATCGTTCCTTGGGTGGTTCCAGGAAAATTTGGCGCAGACATTTGAGGCGTTTCAGTTCTCCGCGGCTCAGACCCAGGAGAAAGTTAAGAGTGGGTCAGCTCACAAGCGCAAGAGGTCCAGGTCTTCCTCTCCATCTGACCTTTCCTTGGGTGAGATCTCCCGGTCCTCTAAGTCCTCATCAAGTGACAGTTCGGAGGATGAGATGGTTTTTCCTCCCCACGACCTCCGTAAGTTCACCAAGGAGGTGTCTCGCCTACTCCTGGAGGATGATATAGGAAGAATTAAGGGTTTCCCTGTCCTGCCTAAAGTGGATGACCTTATTGCCAGGGAATGGAAGCACCCTGGGAAGCGAGCTTTCATTTCAAAACAGTTTAAGCAGCTGTTCAGGCTTCAAGGGGAATATTCCTGGGATGAGCCCCCCAAAGTGGACGTACAAGTGGCCCAGCTCTCTAAAAAGACTACTCTCCCTATTGGTGAGGTGTCCGGGCTTAAAGACCCCATGGACAGGAGAGCGGAAACTTCGTGCAGGCGTATTTTTCAGGCTGCAGGAGCTCAATGTAAGGTGGCGGTATCCAGTGCAGCGGTGGCTAGAGCCCAGCACATGTGGATTCAGATTTTGCAGGATCGTCTTGCGGATGATTCCGACTCGGAGATTTCTAGGCTTTTAAAGAACTTAAAGCTCTCTAACAGTTTTTTTGTGGATTCGGCGCATGAATCTCTGAAGTTATCAGCCAAGAACATGGCTTTGTCTTCTGTGTCGCGCAGAGCCCTGTGGTTACGGTCTTGGACGGCTGATTCCGCCTCAAAAGCGGCTCTCTGTGACTTACCTTTGGAAAAGAAGAAGTTGTTTGGTGCACCTTTGGAAGACCTTATAAAACAGATTTCTGATACTAAGAGAGCCTTACCACAGGATAGAAGACCTAGGTGGAGTCGTAGATATCCATATAGGAACCCGAGGCCTTTTCTCCAATCCGCTAGATCTCAGAATTTTCGTGGGCCCTTTGGAGATAAGAAATTCCAAGACCGGCCGAGAAAGCAGGACAAAAGGAAATTCTGACAAAGTAGGAGGTCGCCTGCAGCATTTCAGCCTCTCCTGGGAACAGACCACGCAAAATCCGTGGATTCGACGCATTATTTCTCATGGTTACAGGATAGAGTTCTTTCGTCCTCCGGTCCGCCATTTCCAGATTTCATCTTACCCCTTGGTAACAAAGAATTTGACGCTGTTCTCAGAAAGCATGAAGCTTTTGGAAAAGGGAGTTATAGAGCAGGTCCCTGTTCTCCACAGGTTTCAAGGAGTCTATTCCAGGTTATTTCTGGTGCCGAAGCCGGACGGCTCCCTTCGTCCGGTGTTGGACCTAAAGACTGTCAACCGCTGCATTCCCTATCAGCATTTTCGGATGGAGAGTATTGCCTCAGTCACTCAGGTCTTAAAGGAGGGAGATTTGATGGTCACCTTAGACCTAAAGGACGCTTATCTTCATGTCCCCATAGCCGAGGCATCCAGGAAGTTTCTGAGATTTGCTCTACGGTTCAATCAGAGGGTGCATCATTATCAATTCAAGGCCCTTCCATTCGGTCTGGCATCTGCCCCACGAGTTTTTACAAAGATTCTTTGTCCGTTGACTTCGCACCTCAGGGAACAGAATATTTCCATCATTCCTTACCTGGACGACTGGCTGATCATGGCAGCTTCCCGGGAAAAATTGTTACTAGATCTGTCCACAACAATGAACTTTTTGGAACAACACGGCTGGTTGATAAACAAGCAAAAATCTTACCTTATCCCTTCTTCCAAGATTCTGTTCCTGGGTTTTTTGGTGGACTCAAGGTCCCTTTGCGTCTATCTTCCACGTCCCAAGCAGATAAAGATAAGACGGGAAATTGCAGCACTTCAAAGGTGTCCAACTTGCTCGGTCAGGAAGGCTATGAGCGTCTTGGGTCTGCTAACTGCTTCCATCCCGGCAGTACCTTGGGCAAGGTGTCAGCTTCGTCCCTTGCAGTGGCAGATTCTCTCAAGCTGGTCCAAGCAAGAAGAGGACCTGGATTCGTCCTTCACAATAAGTGGCCAGGTCCTGTCCCAATTAAATTGGTGGAAACAGTCGACCCATCTCACAAGAGGTCTCTCTTTCCGTCCCAGAAGTTGGATCATTCTCACTACAGATGCCTCCGGCCGCGGATGGGGAGCCCATTTAGGTTCCCTTTTTCGAAGAGGAGATTGGGCTCCAGTGGATGCGGCCCGCTCTTCAAATTTCCGAGAGCTGAAGGCTGTTCTTCAGGCACTCCTGGCCTTCAGGCCCTTCATAGAGGGGCAGGCGGTAAAGATCCAATCGGACAACGCATCGGCCGTCGCCTATGTCAACAAACAAGGTGGGACGCTGATACGGAGTCTTCAGATTCTGTGTGCAGTGATTATGGAATGGGCCCAACTTCATTTGTCGGATATTTCGGCGACTCATATCAGAGGCCGCTACAATTTAATCGCAGACGATTTAAGCAGGTCAAAATGGTCTCAGACGGAGTGGTCCTTGACCCCAGAAACATTCTGCACGTTGGTGGCGCGTTTCGGTCTTCCGGAAGTGGATTTGATGGCGACTCGTCTAAACCGCAAGGTTCCAGTGTTCGCGTCTCTCAACAGATGGGATTCGCCGCATGTCCTGGACGGTCTGTCCATGGTGTGGAATTTCCGGTTGGCCTACGTCTTCCCGCCGGTGGCTCTGATTCCTCGCGTGCTGCAGAAGATTCGTTTCGACAAGGCCAGGGTTTTGGCCATCCTTCCGTACTGGCCCAACAGGAGTTGGTTTGTCCTCCTCAGGCAGTTGACCGTCTCCTATTGGGAACTGCCAATTTCGTCCCAGCTTCTGGAGAACGTCGTTCTTCCGGATCTTCTTCAGGTCTTCCGTCTGACAGCCTGGCTGTTGCAAGGCTGATTTTGAGTTACCAGGGTCTGGACGAAGATATGTCTAATTTTCTTCTGTCTTCAGTCAGGTCTTCTACTTCCAGAATTTATTTGCGGGTGTGGACCAAGTTCCTCCTGTGGTGCTCCGACAAGAATCGTTCGATTTTCCCTCTGTCCATCAACTCCATCCTTCAGTTTTTGCAAGAGGGTCTGGCTTTGGGCCTTAGTGTCTCGACCCTTAAGGGGCAGATTTCGGCCCTTAGTCATTTTTTTCTCTCGGATTTGGCATCTCACGTGCTTATTAGACGTTTTTTTAAGGCCGCCCTTATTCGTCGTCCTCCTAGGAGGTCTGTTTTTCCATCATGGGATCTTTCCCTTGTTCTTCATGCTCTCTGTTCAGCGCCTTTCGAACCTCTGGAGGAAGTGTCCCTTAAGCTGCTTTCGCTGAAGACGATTTTTCTGGTGGCTATTACCTCGGCTAGGAGAATTGGAGAAATCCAAGCTCTTTCTTCCTCTCCTGAGTTCACCATTTTTCATGAGGATAAGGTTGTTCTACATGTCAAACCCTCATTTCTCCCTAAGGTGATTTCCAGGTCCAGTCTCAATCAGCCCTTGATTCTGCCCACTTTTTTCCCGTCTCCTTCCTCTCCTGAAGAGTCTGCATGGCACACGTTGGATGTAAAACGGGCTTTAGAGATTTATATTGCTCGTACCTCCTCCATCCGTACCTCGGACCAGCTGTTTGTGAATTTTTTCGGGCGCTCGGCCGGGAGAGCGGCTTCGAAATCATCCATTTCCAGGTGGTTGGTGGACGCCATCCGGATGGCATACCAGTCCAATAACCTCACTCTGCAATGGCCCATCAGGGCCCATTCCACGAGGGCCATGGCAACCTCCTGGGCAGAAAAGGCCGCTGCTTCCCCTGAGGACATCTGTAAAGCTGCTACCTGGTCCTCATTCTCCACCTTCGTTCATCATTATCGGCTAGACATCTTCTCCTCCTCTGCGGCGGATTTTGGGCGTAAGGTGCTCCAGGCGGTGGTTTCCTGATGCGTTTTCCCTCCCAATTCCGGGATCTTGCTACATCCCACTGGTACTGCCACTGTATGCCAGGAAAAATGGAAATTTTTTTACTTACCGTAAATTCCTTTTTCCTTAATACAGTGGCAGTACAGGTTTCCCTCCCCTGTTTTGGTGGAATAAACTTATATTTTGGCAAGCATCTTTCTGTGTGTGTCTTGTTACTTACTGATTCTCTTCGAGAGGTTCCCGGGTTTTATGGGTAAGGAGGAGGGGCTCTGGGCAATTTAACTCTTTACTCTCTTTAGATTCTACTTGTCCCTAGGAAAGAACATTACCCACTGGTACTGCCACTGTATTAAGGAAAAAGGAATTTACGGTAAGTAAAAAAATTTCCATTTTTGTTGCAGGGGGTTGTAGATCAGTTTTACAGCCTCCTAATCAGAAGTGGTAAAGTTTAGTAGAGTAATGGAAGTTAAACATTTGCCTGGAAATCATTTAGCTGCCCCGAAGACAAGGGCTTCAGCGTTAAAAAAAAAAAAAATAAAAAAAAAAAAAATAAAAAAAAATTACACACAGGCCAGATGGGCCCAATTGTTCATATTGTAATTCAATCTCTCTATGTATGAAAAAATGGCCAATATGGTCCCACAGGGTAGCTCACAATAGCCAAGGGAGTGTGGGACCACAATATCTCAAGAATATTGGCACCTTAATTACAGTAAAATTTTCAACACTGTCATACTTTCCTGATATAGAGCAAGAAATGATTGCAGCCCATCCATGGACACTGGCTAAAGAGAAGACTTAGCCCTTCATTAAAGGTAAGACATTTCTGCTTAAAAAAATCTTCCTCTGTGTGTAAAGAGAAGTGGGTGTTTTTTTTACAATATTTGTTGCCATGTAGGTTACCATTGTATTCAAATTGCCTCCCCCTACAGACACAACCCTGAGCTGATTGTTTTTTGTGGCAGTTGACATAAAATCCTTTCACTTGGATATACTCATTAGTCCCAATGTGCCTGTTGGTGATGAGGGCCTGCTTATCACAAGCTTGTAAGATAAGCATGTAGCGTCATCGTCTACGACAAGATTTGGTAGAGATCTCATAACAAGAGTTATGAGATAGTTATCCCCAGAATGCTTCCATACTTTGTTTTTGAACAAATGCAATAATTACATGAAAATATAAAATTCAGGTACTGTTGATGCGCACAGCTGGACGCCTTTCTTACTTCCTCTTTAGCATAATTCCCCTGTCTTTTTTACCACCTGTTTCTGTCTCCCTCTGTTAAGTAGTCGTCCTCTCCCTTTTTTTTTTAACTCGGGTGTGAAATGTTGTCGACGATTTCCGTTATCGATTAATCGAGTGATCGATTCGTTGTTGGAGCACTCGGCTCCTTTTACTTACCTCCGCGAGCGTTCCCCGCTTCTGCTACACGCTCTGCAGTCTCCGCCTTCTTTTAGTTACGTGACGGATGTGACGCGTTCCGGAGGTAAGTATTCTTCATGTCTATGTGCGAATCGCTCTGTGCGAGTGGCTCCATTCGCACAGAGCAGTTCGCTCTGTGCGAGTGGCTCCATTCGCACAGAGCGATTCGCGGGGGTGGGGGTCCACGGCGGGGTGGGGGTGGGGTTTCAGGGGATGCAGGGCAGGGTGTGAGTGTGGGTGCAGGGCAGAGTGGGGGTGGGGGGGCAGGCCAGGGTAGGAGACTGAGTGCAGGGCAGAATGGGGGTGGGGATGCAGGGCAGGGTGTGAGTGTGGGGGCAGGGCAGAAGACTGGGTGCAGGGCAGAGTGGGGGGTGGGGATGCAGGGCAGAGTGGGAGACTGGGTGCAGGGCAGAGTGGGGGTGGGGATGCAGGGCAGGGTGTGAGTGTGGGTGCAGGGTGTGAGTGTGGGGGCAGGGTGTGAGTGTGGGGGCAGGGCTGGGTGCAGGGCAGAGTTGGAGACTGGGTGCAGGGGCACAGTGCAAAGTGCTGGGTGCAAAGTGCCAGGGCTGGGTGCAAAGTGCTGGGTGCAAAGTGCTGGGTGCAAAGTGCCAGGGCTGGGGCAAAGTTTCTTGAACAGTAATAGTCCACCTCTTTTCAGAATGTTTGGGGTTATTTTGTTTCATAAATATTGTGTTTGGGTTCTTGTACTCTTGAAAATATTGTTTTTTATTACATCATAACAAAATAAGAATGTTAATGTAAATTTTAAGTTGTTTTTTAACATCCAGTTCATTAAATTATTTTAAATAAACGAAAAATTTGCATATTGTTTTTTTTATCCGATTAATCGAAAAAATAATCGGCCAACTAATCGATTATTAAAATAATTGTTAGTTGCAGCCCTAATATATATATATATATATATATATATATATATATATGTTTGTCCATAGGGGACTGAAGGGGTTAATTCCGTAAATGTTGCAAAAAACCCCCCACCACAATAATTCAGTCATCTGGTTCAATCCTCTAATACTGCCCTGCCTGGAAGTTTTAAGGAAGACACTCCCATTAGCTACTTGTTTCGCCAATCATTACTTTTAACAACCCATACTGTCCGCCCCTTGCCCGTTCTCCTTTACTTATTTAACATAGCATTGCTAATTTAGTAACATTTTTCCCCTCTATCCTTTCTTTCATCCCTTAGCCATCTGATCTCAGTGGCCATGTTACAGCTAAATGCACTACCAGCCTAAAATTGTCAGGTCCCTTACCCTTGTTAAAAACTTTAATTACATAAGAACCATTCGGCCCATCTAGTCTGCCCATTTTTCTTGATGTAAAGACCTTAATCAAGTCCTTGATCTCGTCTTAGAGTGG
Source organism: Spea hammondii (assembly GCA_029215755.1). Classification (NCBI taxonomy): domain Eukaryota; kingdom Metazoa; phylum Chordata; class Amphibia; order Anura; family Pelobatidae; genus Spea; species Spea hammondii. The sequence continues at coordinate 74,288,395 of JARDYJ010000003.1, read as the reverse complement.
GAATGGCTTTGTGCTTGGCCCGTGCATGTTTAAACTCCCCTACTGTTTTAGCCTCTGACACTTTTGCTGGCCGGGTGTTACATTGATTTCCATCCTCTGATGAAAAATAAAACTTTATTTTATTACATCTAAACCTCCGACCCCTTTCTTTTAGATTATGACCTTCTCCTTAACCTTAACTGTTCAGTAGTGCAGGTGTAATAACTAGTTCCTGCATTAAAATTGCATGATTTTGTCAAAGGGATTTGGGTCACTCTGCCAGCATCAGCCAATGAAACCGCGCACCCCTCATACCTTGGAGTCAGGCCTTCAGGGTGGTTGGGGTTATTCAAATCTTACTGGAGTGTGACCAATCAGAGAAGTGAACCTGGGCCGGTTGCTGGAGTCAGCTGACTAGGCTCAGCCAATCAGCAGCTGACCCTCAGCCCTAGCCTCCTGATTGGTGGATAGTAGCACCTGACCAGGGCTGACCAATCAGAGAGAGGTAAACCTGGGCTGGCTGCTGATTGGTTGCTGGAATCAGCTGACTAGGCTCAGCCAATCAGCAGCTGCCCCTCAGTCCTAGCCTTCTGATTGGTGGGTGGTGTCACCTGACCAGGGCTGACCAATCAGAGAGAGGTGAACCATTTTAGTTTCAGAGTAAATTATTAGAAAAACCTTCATGATGGAGATGGAATGGTCAGCGTATTTAACATTTCAAGCCAAATACCACAATAATTTATCAGCTACTAAATACTTTAGCTGGTTAAAAAAGACATTTTCTGTTTACAACACTATTTCACGAAAAGGTTTGACTATGTGGCTGTAAATGGCACACATGGTGATGTAAGTAGTGTTGTTGCAATACATGTGTCACGTATCCTGTATTTTTTTTTTTTTAAACTGCATTTTTCTTATAAATTTAAATATAATGAATAAATGCTGCTCCCCTGCCCCGAAGAAAAAGGAGAGTGTTCTGGAGACCAAGGTACATATAGTAAGCAAAATACTGTACCATATGGTATGAATCTGTTGGTTATTTACTAATTTACTGTTAGTAAACACTGGATTTCATGATTGTTTTCCTATAAAGCTGGAATGTAAAAAAATAGACTAGCACAGTAGTATGGGTATGACAATGATTAAATAAGCCTTAGAACCATTGTGCTACAGTCCAGGGAAGTAGTGTATTGTAGCTTTACCCTAAACTGGAAAAAATATGAACACTTTGGCAAACTTCCTACGTATCAGTATGGATCATTAGCGTTTATAAAACCAGAACTCCTACAAACCTCTGCCATTCAGCCTCAGAAGTCATTTATGGCTTCAGGACATTAATTGAAAAGTGTGTCACAAAGCCGTTTGCTGCGTAACCATGCACAAGAGTACATCGGTAAAAGCTGGGGACCTTATTTTTGACTATCGCTGCAGTAAAAGCTAAACTATAACTTATGGTTTGTTTTTTTAAAGAATTGTTTTGTCCATCTTGTCTTTTTGGACTTCTAAAATGAGGAAGTTTATCATGACAATATCGCCATAATTGGGCAGTGTGCACATTAAACATCTGTGAAGCGATAACTGACCTTAAAGTGAAAATATCTGCAGCTTGATTAATATAAATTAAGCCAATCCATACTATATGTCTTCTATTTGGCAGCCTATAAAAAGTGCAAGGCTAAAGAAATCTTTGTGAAGTGTGTCAAATATTGCTGAAGACTAGTTTCAATATAGTTATGTTTTGTCTGGTTATGTGTATTTTTAAAATGTGTTGGTTAATTTTCTCTCGCTCCAAATTGTTAGAAATTTCTTAGACATTCATAGATGTAAATTCCTATGAATGTCTTGAAACTAGGAAGAATCCCCAAACAAATGAAGCAGAGCTTCAGAAATTTTGTTTGCATTTTGTTCTTTTTCACTCACTCTTACTCATTCTGTCACACTCTCTCACTATATCTCACATGCTCTCTAACGCTCTTCATGTACTCTCTCTCAATGGTCTTACTCTCTCACTGTCTATCTACCTTCTCCGCTTTAGCATGAAGAAAGACTTGTGTGTTCCTAAACCTACATTTAATGGAGTATAATTTCTTAAATCCACCGTGAAAAGGCCCTGCCATGTGCACTACACGTCTCCAAAAATTGCAAGAGTGGTACCCATCATTGAATGACCATTGACTGATACTTTGCAATCACTGCGCCGGGGTGCCCCAGCTCACTGTGTCATTGAGCAGTAAGCAGCAATGAGCACTTGTCTGTTTTGTATGCATTTGCCATAATTGACATCTAACTGCCATGCAGGAAATACATTCGCTGAGCGTATCTACATGCATGTGATATACTCACCTCCAGTTAGCTACAGGGCTAGCTCAGGGAAGGTGGTTGAGCAGTCAGACATACGACTGCCCTGTGAGGATTTGCAAAAAAGAGTTCCAGACCACCCAGATACAGGTAGGCTCATACTATTTTTCTACATGTCTGTATATTTGCTGCTCTCTAATTATATCTAATTATTATATTTGCTTTGCCTGTAAAGGGCTAAATCTGTTGTTGAGTGCAAGTGGATATGCTTGACAGGTTCATCCGACTCATAAACAGGATAAGATCATTCCTGGTTCATCCTAGCACCCCAAAGACTTATTGGGTCTAGCACAGCCCCATCCCTAGACCTGGTTAACACTGTTCCTTATCACAGACATCTCTCTCTCCTGTCTCCTTCAAGAAAGGCGTGGGAGACCCAGGGGGTCAACCCTGGGATGTTTCCAAGTATGCACACAACAATGGTCTTGTATATCCAGAAGCTAATCGCATACATTTCTTGGTCATAGGAATTGCTATGGTAACACTGGGCTCAGTGACAAAAGTAAGACTGAATGATGGTATTCTTAAAGGATAAAATTGTGCCAGTAAGAAAACAATTTAGTAAAAATGTTTGCAACAATTTTAAGATTCTGCAGACACGTTTCATGACATACAAAGGCATTCCTTAAGTATTCCTTAAGTTTTCAAGTGCGTATCAAAAATTGAAAACAGACACATCTATGAATAGAAAACTGTAGACCAAAGACATACAAATAAAAATGATTTACTTACAGAAGACAACTGTTTTTGTTCTAAAACTACAGATATTTTAAAAACTGTGGAACTGTATTTTGAACTATTTATGACATTTAAAAAAAAAATGTAAGTATGTTATAATCAACTGGCAGCATAACACCCCTAACTGTGGAAAACTATCATGTCCCCATGACTCCCACAGGAGACAACTGTCTGCTAACTAAATGGTATGTCATCACATCATCAATCACATCAACACATCCTCTGGTTCCTAGTTTGTTATTTTGAAATAGCTTTTCTCTAAATGATTCCTTTTCTAGAATGATAACTTTGTATTCTTAATAAGAAAAAGGTAAAGATGAAAGCTTGTACTCTCTGCTCATTCAGTAAATTGAACTGTGTGTTGAGCGATTATAAGAGGTTCAGCTAAAGCGTATCAACTAGTATGCCAGAGATTATTCAGTTTATTTTCACTGCTGACAGAAAGGGGACAGGTATTACTTAACAGGATTCTGATTTGTATCTGCAAGCCAAATAAGAACTCAATGAAAGTCGAGTAGACATCATCAGGGGGCTTTAAAAAAATGTTTTGTCTACTTTAACAAAGAGTACGAGAAATGTTATAGTCTATCACTAAAAAAATAATTTCCTCCCTGATGACATGATATGTCCCCTCATAATTACGCTTTGGGTCACTTCTTGGGAATACAAATGTACATTTATAGTATAAATCATCCCGTAATATAAACTACAAAAAGATCTATTAATTAAACTGTAAGCAGTTACTTGTATTTACATTAATATCAGAGCTCATCTTGAGGTGTGTAGAAAGGACATGACAAATTAGGTAAAAACATCTTACCTATGAGTAATAACTAACCTAAAGTACTTGGATGAGTCACAGCAAAGTAGATAAATAACATGATTGCTAGGCACCCTATATAAGCTCTTGAAAATATTCTATTTTTTATTGTGATCAATAAGATAACAACTGGTCTAAAAAGTAGAGTATGAGTAGAAATAGGATGGGGTTAACATACAATATCTTGTTAACTTTTTAGCACAGTAAATATTAGACTTGTGCATTCGTATTCGGGCGAACATGAAAGCGAGCATGAAAACGAACACGAAGGGTGCACTATCGTTGTTCAGCCCAAATACAGAGCATATGAACATGGTGCAGGCAAAACGTATACGAAGACGTCTACTCTTCTCCCTGGCCCTTCCCCATCTAGCCTACCTTATTTACGCAGCATCGCAGGGGTTAATCGGTAGGTTTGCCGTCAGGAGTTAAAAGGCTGTGCGAGTGAGTCTATTGGTCGCCTGCAGGGGCCTCCTCTGGAGGAGGCCCCTGCAGGTGACCAGTAGAATCACTCGCATGGCCCTTTAACTCCTGACACTGCAAGTTATGGCACCAGGATGGGGGCATGTCTGCCATCAACCAATGAAGTGCAGGTGCCAAATGGTGGCGCCAAAGCTGCTGCGTAGTGCGTACTGCGTTAACCCCGTGTTAACCCCTTCTACAAAAAGCAGCAAACAACAAAGAAAAAACCGAACACGAAGAATGTACACTGATATTCCCCCGAACCGAACACAGGAACGGGCAAATATTTGTGGAATACAAAGGTCCCCCCCCCCCTACAAAGACGAACATGAAGATGAACATGAAGTGTTGGTCGGTGCACAAGTCTAGTAAATATCTAGTTTTCATGTGAAGAGACTTCTAAGTATTTTGAGCACTAATAAAAATGTATGTACATTTTGAGATGAAGGAAAGGGCATATAATTCCCTCATCCAATTTAATCTCAATGATGGACATTAAGAACATGTTGAGCAATATATGTCATATTGGTCAGATAATACTTTTCATTGAGACAGTATATATGATTTAATCTGGTTATTTCACACACACACATGGTTGCCAAGACAGGTCAGGCAGGCTTAAGTACTAAAAATTATTTCAATGCCTGTAAGAATTTACCTCTACAGACAAGTATCATATTATAATTTAGGGCAGGCATTGAGTACATTACAACCCCCTTTCTTCTGTCATTTTTTCTCTGCAGCAGGACACTATCTCACATACTGACCCCCCCCTCTCCTGTTAGCATGGTCTCTGCTTCTACAAGGAGAGATCAGAGGAGACCAGAAAATGGCTGTAGAAGGTGAGAGCAGGTGTGCAACCAACATCAGAGGAGGGGCGCGCAGGCTCTGTCTTAGTCTCCAGAAGTGTCACAAGCAGACAGACAGTAATGTTCTCTATATAAATATTTACTACTTCTAATACATTGCATGATGGCTCCAATCGTTATAGTCACTATTGTAAATCCGCCCTCACTGACCCACAACTATGGGCATTTTAATTTTTTTAGGAAAAGGTGGCAACTGACAACCCTAAATGTATATCTATGAACAACATTTGAAGCCTAGCAATATACTGTACAATCAGAACCATAACTATTTAGGCAGTGACACAATGTTCATCATTTTGGCTCTGTACACCACCACAATGGATTTGAAATAAAGCAACCAACATTATTAAAGAGCTGACTTTCAGCTGTAATTTGAGGGTATTTACACATTTGGTTAATGGTTTAGAATATCAGTACTTGTTATTTGTAGTCCCCTCCTTTTCAAGGGACCAAAAGTAATTAGACAATTGACTTAGATGTTGTTTAAGGGCCAGGAGTGGGCTGTTAACTCTTTATTTAATTAATCATTAAAAAGTCAGGATTTGATAGCCACTGTGGATTTTGCATGTGGAAGCTGTTGCTGTTAACTCTCAATATGATATCCAAAGAGCTGTCGATGGGAGTAAAGCAGGCCATCGTTAAGCTGAAAAAAACAAATTCAGAGGGAGATAGCCAAAGCATGGGGAGAAGCTAAATAAACAATTTGGTATATTCTAAAAAAGAAGGAATGCACTGTTGAGTTCATGCTGAAAGGCCTGGACGACAACGAAAGACAACTATAGTGGATAATTGCAGAAATATTTTCGTGGGGAAGAAAAAACACTTCAAAACATCTAGTCATGTCAAGAACACACTCCAGGAGTTACATGTATCATTGTCTAAATCTAGAATCAAGATAAGGTGTAAGCCACTGGTAAGACTCAGGAATAAGAAGGCCAGATTAGACAAAAATACCTGCCCAGTTCTGGAACAATATTTTTTGGATATACCAGAATGATGAGGAGAAGGGAAGAAATTGTTCATGATCCGAAGAACACCACATCACCAGTGAAACGTGGTAGAGGCAGTGTTATGGCATGGGCATATAAGGTTTCCAATGGAACTGTGTCATTAGCGATTATGATAATGATATGATTGCAGTAGCAGGAGGATCAAAATGCCAAATACTAATTGCCTCACAGCACAGATGGACAATGACCCAAAACAGACTGAGAGAGCAACCAAGGCAAATAAGTGGAATATTCTTGAATGGCTAAGTCAACCCAATCACTTGCTGAAGACAAAAGTGAAGGCAGAAAGAGCCACAAACAAGCAGCAACTTGAGGCTGCCATATTAAAGGCCTGGCAAAGCATTACTAGAGAGAAACACAGAATTTGGTGATGTCTATAGGTTCCAGACTTCAGTCAGTCATTCACTGCTAAGGATTTTCAAGAATAATGATTTTGTTTATTAATATGTTAATTTGTCCAATTAACTTTTGAGCCTCTGCAAATGAGGGAACTACGTATGAAAATTGCTGTAATTCTTAATGGTTCATATGATATTTTTGTTAAACCCTTGAATTAAATCTGAAAGTCTGCACTATAATCACATTTTAATTGCTTCATTTCAAATCCATTGTGGCAGCCTACAAAGCCAAAATTATGAAAATTGGTTCACTGTCCAAGTATTTATGGATCTCAGATAGTTAATTTTATTGTACCAATTTTGTCATGGTTAAAAATTAGTGTCAGGAATATATTCTGTCTGTTTTTTAGAAAAGTAATATATTGCAAAATAGGCAAATTGAGATTTTAATCATTTAAATAAAATAATGAAAACACACATATAAAATTAGAATCTTTGGTTTTATTTCATCTACAAGTGTAGACACAATTCACTTTTATGTGTTACTTGTGACAGTGCTATTTATTTCTATTTAATATTTTAGTATTATCTTATTATTGCTATAAAATTATTGTTTATGCTAATTATTTATTATTATATTGCAAATCCTCAACTTAAAAAGATCTCATGGATACACTGTTTTTTATATCTTCCATTCTGGGAAAAATAGTGCATTTTATAGAGACTTTCAATGGACAAAATGGATTTAATTTAATGGGAAATAAAAAGGCTAACTTTGTGTTCTTTAGTAGAAGTTACCATTACATAAGTTATGGTGGGTAAAGGTGATAGAAAACCCTTCCACTTAAAATTTATGGGGTAGTAGAAGCATTATTAAACACTCATCTACAGACAAGCCAGAAGGCTTGTTTTTCCCTCAGAATTGGGGAAAGAATGTTACCTGAAGCTCAGCTATTTTGTGCCATTTTGCACTGCAATAACCTTGTGTGAACTTCCCTAAATGGCAAAGCTTCTGGTTCAGTCCTCCGATTGGAGGACCAAGAGGAGAGGACATCACCGCAAGCTCTGCAATTTGGGCTGAAGTTCACCGGAAAGTTATGTGTGCAGAGATAAAAGAAGACAGAAAGGAAAAGATATAATAGAGGAGAAAGGAGAACAAGAAGATACAGAACAAAAAGATGCCAGATACTGAAGCTGAAGTGGTATCGAACTTTAACGAATAGGCAGGAAACAGAATTCATTGCCAGAAAACGAATGGGCCAAGAATTTTTGGCCTATTTGCACATGGCTATACTTGGAATATGAAAAAAGAGATTTTATTATTCACATATAGGTAGAGCTGAGTGAAAAAATTAGATTTTGAGTGAAACGTCTGTTGATTTATCTGATGAAACCTACAGATCTTTTCTTACAAATGCTAATAATGATTTTGTACTTATAGCAACATATGTGAATGTCAATTAATGGAAGGATTTGTACTCACAATGGTGCCTTTTTGATTACCTGTATTTGTTCAGGTAGTGCTAGTAGTGTTGGAAATCTCATGCTTTTTATTCAAACCTTGGAATTTTAATAAAGACAGGAGGCGAATCTTTCCATTATCTTCCTTTACTGTCACCTTAGCAGCAAGTATAAAAATATCACAACAGATCACAACCAATCAATAAAAAGATTAACATAATATAGTAGAAAGAAGCCCCTCCTTCCTCCTCTTTCTGCTGCACGTGAACCAGAAAAAATAGGAAACTTGACTCATCAAACAGATCTCAAATGAGGAAACTGGACCTGTAGCCTGGATCTCAAACAGTCAACAGAGTATGGCACTGGAACCGAAGAAACGGATCCCAAAAGGAACTACACTGAACAAAAAAGACAGATACATTACAGCAAAGTGCAAGCAAACTGAAAATAAGATAATCTGAGTAACAATAAATATATTTGAATAAAACATTTCAACAATCAAATACATATAAATATGCAATGAAAAGGGTAATAAAACACTATATAAAACAATCGGAAGGGAGGGAGGGAAATATTTGCCTCCTGTCTTTATTAAAATTCAAATTATTCTACATCAAGACTAGAATAATTGATACATTTTAAGGCAAGACAGGAGGCTTCATATTTGCAATTTTCCAGACCGCTGCAAATAGCCAAGCAAAAAACATTAATTGAACGGTATGATTTCCCGGACGAAAACAGCTCTGCCAAAAAATTTAAGAGGAACGTTATAGGAGCTGTATGGGGATCCACCTGTTGTCCCATACACCAAGCAGACAATGATTTCCATGCTGACTGATAAGATTTGTAGGTACCTGAAGCCCATGAATCTCTGAGCAAATCTCAAGCATCCTGCGATATGTCAAGGACAGAGAAAGATCCCCCAAAATCATCCAGGCAACTAAAGAGAGGCGGCCATCTAGGATGAGAAGATGGAAATGACCCTCCGGGTCTAGAAGAAGAGATGGGAACGTCGGTAGCGCCAGTGGATCCTGAACGGAAAGCTCCAGAAGGGCTGGAAACCAAGGTTGAGAGGGCCATAAGGGGTAACCAAGAACAAATTCACTTGAGCCTTCAGAAGATGTTCAATGACCCTGGGAATAAGAGTGCAGGAAGGCATAAGCTCCCGACCTTGGCCATGTTTCTAAAAAAGCATCTGCTCCTAAGCTTCTAAGTCTGGTAGCCAACTGAAAAATTGTGAAATTTGATTGTTTGTATGGGATGCAAAGATGTCTAGCCTTAACGGACCCTGTGATGGTTGAGAGTGCAGAAAACTTCCTTGTTAAACATCCAATCGCTGGCATCCCTCCAAATGTCTGGAGAACCAATCTGCTCCCTGACTTTTCACTCCAGGAACGTATTCCGCAAGAAGAGAAATGTTGCGTTTGAAACAGAACTGGTAAATCTGCTTCGTCAATTCCGTCAAATGTTTGGACTTGGCCCCACCCAAGTGGTTGATGTAACAAACCACAGAAAAATTGTCCATTCGTAACAACTGTCTGAATGATCTTTTGCAAGATTGCCCGGCCATTCCAAGCTTGCATGTGGACTAGCCACCACTGTAACTCTTGAGATAAATAATTGATCTAACACCCCTGGATCTGAAGAAAGCCATTACTGGCTTGAGCAGCTTGGTAAAGCACCAAGGGACGGAGGCCAAATGGAAGGCATTTGAATTGTCATAGTTGATGACACCATATAAACTGAAGAAAACGTGTTTCATGAGATCCCGTAAAAGATGGATCCCTTCCATCTTGAAATGTTGATACATTACGAATGCATTGAGAGTGTGAAGGTTGATAACTGGATGTAAGTCTCCTGTTTTTTTCTTGATGAGAAAAATGGAGCTCTCTCTATTGCCGCTTTTTGCCATAAAGAAGTCAATTCCTTGTCTATGAGTTCTTGATCCGCAGCTGTCCTGTAAACTTGAAGAGGAAACCGGGACAGATAAGGGGTAAAAATTAAGTCAATGAGATAACCCTGGACAGTTTGGAGGATATCCAGCTTGCCACAGGAGGAAGGGAAGCAGGGTAATAAACAACAGAACTTACCGGCATTGGAACATCCTCTGGAGAAAACTGCAGAACCTCTGCCTCTTGAACCTCTTCTGTAGTTAGTAGATTCTGCCCGAATTGAGCCATGGAAGGCTGGCTCTGGTATGGACGAGTGCCTGTTGGGTAAAAATGGCTGTAGACCTGGCCCCTCGGTCATCCAGCCCTGACGGAAAAAATTGGTATCTTGAGGAAACACTGTTCTCATCGAGGTCTTCGCGTTTGTCCATGAAGTCATCACGGAAACATGGTGGTTTAGTTCCTTGACAAAGGAATCTCCGAAGAGTAGGCCATTAGCTGTCATGCCCAGCTCCTTAGAGCCTAATTCCATGATCCATTCTGAACAGAGCTGCTTTTCTGCGCTCAGTAGAGACAGCAACATTAGCGTTGCCTAACAGGCAAACTACCCTGAGGGTCTTGAGAAGAACCCTGTAAATATGAGCGGCCTGCTAAATGATAAAATTCGAGTGACCAGTTCTATGATATCTAGTAATTTATCTTGGGTCGATTTAAGACCCTATTCCAGACCCTTAAGAGGGTCGCGACCCTTTTGGGAAAGAAGAGAGACCATATTAAAACCATTTGACCATTTCAAAACTCCGAGATTACTACCACTTTCCCCGGGATCACCGGGCAAGAACGTCTGAGCCATTTCTGCAGATAAAGGCTTAAATGCAAGGAGAAGCCCATTCTGTGGCTCTAGGGTGACGCATATTATGAGGTTCAAACAGCACTGTTCCAGCAGGGTCTACAACTGGGGCATCCAGAGGAGAAGGCTGAGGTGAAGCAGATGGTGCATTAACCACTGAATGGTGGGGCTCACCCATGTATGAACCAAGATTCACTGTCCCTGGACGAAACCAGGAAATCAGCCTCTTGCGAATCATCTGAAGATGCCACATGCCATTCATCTAATAATTGGCAAACATTCTCCGAATTAGCCTCCTCAACTTGTGGTAAATTCATATCTTTTCTAGGGTGTTTAGCAGGGCCTTTACCCTTACCGGCTGAAACACTACTTCCTTTTCCAGGGACGTTTGGAGGTCTTAGATTCCTCCGATTTATCATAATGAGAGTCACAATCAGATGTGTCTTTGACTAATTGAGAAGGGCCGGAAGCCGCAGCAGTCTGAACAGACTGGTTCAGGGATTGAGCCATTTTGGCCATAAACATTTCCATAAAAGAGGAAAACTTCTCCTCAAGCCATAATATGCAATGTTTTGTAAACGGGGCTCACCCGTGACATGATGAGGGATACTTTGGAAGGTTCCCAGGAGGCTTACAACAACAATAGAAGTTAAAAATTATATATATGTGTATATATATTTATTTATTTATTTTCAGTAGAAAGGCTCTCAGGGGTTAATAATAAAATAATAATAAAGTAAACGTCACCCAATAAACTAAACTACAGGGGCTCACCCTGCAGAATAAAATACAAAGGAAAAAGGAGTCACTTTTTTTTTTATTGGTAAACGGAGAACAAACCTGACAAACGGGCTCAGAAGGATGAAGGGAATTACGCAACAGGAAAGAATAAGGTAAGAAAAACCGAGAAAAAAACAGAGCTATCGTATGCTATCCGGATAGAGATAAAAGAAAGCAAAGTGAGATGGAATAGAAAGAAGTAGGAAAACCAAATCACAATAAAATGAACAACGATCAATACATCAAAAGTCAAAAAGGACAATAAAGCAAAAATACTCATTGGTGGAGAAAATAAAATATTAGGGAAACAATATATATATATATACCCTTAAGGAAATAAATAATATAAATATAATATAAATAAGAGAGCTGACCTTGCTTCAATGGTGAGAAGCAAAGAAAGAGGAGGAAGGAGGGGCTTCTTTCTACTATATCATGTTAATCTTTTTATTGATTGGTTGTGATCTTCTCTATTTTTATCCTTGCTGCTAAGGTGACAGTAAAGGAAGATAATGCAAATATGAAGCCTCCTGTCTTGCCTTAAAAATGAGCTTATGTGATTACACACCCATTTAAGTTTTAACAAGTGCAGCTGGATCTGTTAATTTTTAAGAATCTCCAAAAACAAGCCGGGACCCCCAATGAAAAAATGAAAACACTTAAAAGGCTCAACATGTTTAGTTTTGTTTCATTTGCTTTCTTCATTTCCTGTAGCTTAGTACTCTCTGTCCCTCTCTCTCCCATTTACTGGGCGCATTGCTAGTAGTTAATAAGCAGATGTTACATTTTAAAGCCTAACATACGGTAATTGTGGGGTTTTGGTAAAGTTACCAGAAAATCTGGGCACAGTTTTAAGTGGTTACACCTGTTAAGCTTTTATGAAATGTAAGAGCTGCAAATTAACTGCTGGCAACCTTCCCTGCACGCTGTGTCTTACTGATCCAGTGGCAGGAAGTCATCACATCCACTTCCACTTTTGCAAAATCCTGGGAATATTTATAAATTAACATCATTATTTAGAAGGGACACTGGTCTATTACTCTCCCTTATTATAGGGTCTTTTCTGGTTTTAGCTAGCACTGTAATGATGGCTTCAAGGGCCTGCTGGGGCATCCGGTACCTTCCAAAGAGAGAATTTAAGGCCGTCAAGAAGTGGTGTGATATTAGCTCAGGAAAGACTTTATACTATGTTATGGTGAACCAGTCAGGCCCAAGGCTCCTGCTTACAGGAGTTTATTTATGTGCCCACTCTAAGTCTGGCTCCGAAACAGAAGACTTAAAAGCATTGCAGGACACCCTGTCTAAAAGGTCATCCTGCTAGTAAGTATATAATCCTTCCCTTAAACATAGTCAATGCAGGGATATGTATGGTGAGCATGTACAAAGATAGTGTACTCCCTGGCGGAGGTATGCTAGAGCTGCCAGCAGTCAACCAGCTGCAGTTTCTGCAGTAGGCGTCTGATGCTCATAGTCCACAAGACGAGGGCATTTGGTCTGACAGAAAAGAAGAAGAGCACCTGTATTATGATTAGCATAAACGCAAATAAGAGTGACCTTAATGGATTTCAAAGTGTCTTTTATAACTCCCCTCATTGTCTTTCTTCTGATCAATAAGTGATAACTTCATTAAACATGCTAATAACATAACTACCCATTTAGTCTTTAACTGATGTGAATTGCTAAAAATTAGCAAGCTGTGGGCAGGTCCCTGGACTGAAATTTGTGTCTTGTATCATGGCTATGGCTACTTTTAACCTAACCCCCTAGGAAGAAAGACCTCATTTTCATGTCTTGTTGAGGCCATTGAAGTTGAGGCAACTCAGAGGTTTTCCTCACCCAGCTTTAAATTTCTTCATTCCATATAGTTAATATGTATAACTAAGGCCAGTTTAACACTTTTTTGTAACTTGTATTTTGCTTATTTTATTATTAGATTTTCTATTTTAATCTAGAAAAAAATATTCTTGCTTTTGTTGAAATTGTAATATAACACTGTGATGGCCATTGCAAAGCTAACAGGCATTTAAATCTATTTATATTGTGAGACAATTTTTAAATGCAGAGCACAATGTTTTAACTTAATATCAGCTCCAATGTACCTTTTCAAAATGACATTGTAGATTTAGTTCATCGAATAAATGAGAAAATTGTTAAATGTTCCATCTCTACAATATGGTGTTTCTGACAAGCCATGATTGCTGTACTTCTCAGAAGGGATCTCTTCAACTATAATGAAGTCAGAAAATATCATCTTAGAGCAATTCTCACACGTACTAATAGGTTCCCATAAACATTTGATTTCCTGTCTTTCTAATTATATGTCAAACTCAGATACAAATAGCAGATTAAAATCTTGGATAATTTGGGCCTTTTTCATTTTACAAACTTGGAATTTGTTTTAGTAAGAATATATCATTTTACAATTTAGTTTCTGACAAGGGATAACTGCATCCAGTAATCCAGCAAATGGACACCTCAGTTTCTAAATGTGTTTTTGTACACAGTACACATGCATGTCTGCTTGGGAACGTTAATGTGTGCTTGCCTGGATATTCTAGCGTGTGTCTATATGTTAGTGTCTGCCTGGGTATGTATGTTAGTGTAATGTTCACCCTTTGCTGTATGGACTTGTTTAAACTTGGTGCTACTCGTTTCATGTTTCCAGCCACTAGTGGCCACCCTTGCCACTCAGACTGATTATCAGGTCCAGCTGCAGTTGATTACCTGATCAAGCCAGCCTATATAAACCTGCCCAGCCCTTCAGTCTGGGCCTTGACATTAACGTTTTAGGACTGCCTGTTTGGTTCCTGATCTGATCCAGCGCCGCACTAGTGGACTCCCAAGTTGAGTGCCCTGCATACGGGCTCCCTGGTTGAGTGCCCTGCAAGTGGGCAACCTGCCGTGTGCCCTGCAAGTGGGCTTCTAGTCGTGTCTGCCCCATCCAGAGGGCTTCTAGTCGTGTGTGCCCCATCCAGAGGGCTTCTAGCCGCGTGCCCTGCAAGAGGGCTTCTAGCCGTGTGCCTTGCAAGAGGGCTTCTAGCCGTGTGCCCTGCAAGTGGGCTTCCTGCCGTGTGTGCCCCAACTAGAGGGCTTCTAGCCATGTGCCCTGCAAGTGGGCTTCCTGCCGTGTGTGCCCCAACTAGAGGGCTTCCTGCCGTGTGTGCCTCAACCAGAGGGCTTCCTGCCAAGTGACTTTTCTTGTATATATATTGTTGTACCATCATATGCAATACAACTCTTAATCCGCATCTTCTGTCTTTGAGTTATTTCCTGCGCCTGTCTGTACCAACCCCAAGCCGTCATGCATCGTGGGGTACAGACTGAGCCCCTCGTATCCCCTGCACCTGGGCTCCTATCAGACCTGCTCACCCGGTTCATGACAGTTAGTGTTGTAAGAAATTCTGACCCTCCTACAGGGATATTCTTTTAGGGAATGTGTGACGAATAAAGCACAAATACAAGCGTATAGAAAAATGTATATCGATATTGAATTAGGTCACTGTTACAGGTTATAAAACATATAACATACACAAAACATTTGATAATTATACAAAACAAAAGGGATACTTAAACAAATTCTTGGGAAACCTTGCTCAGCTTACAGGCTTCTCCCGAACGACATCTTGCGCAGCTTCGTTCAGAGTCTCCTAACCCAGGACACTTCTGTTCACTGCGCTCTCCTTTCTCCGAATATTCTTTCTCTGTCTCTTCTTTCTCCGACTCTCCTTTCTCTCTTACTCAGACTCTTCTTTCTCCCACTCTCCTGACTATTGCAACCCCTAACTAGTCATCCCAGAATTCCTTGTACCTCCCAGAAAGTGGTTCACCCAACCCCTCTTTCCAGAGATTTCCTGTATGACCCAATTATGGAGGAGACAGGTAGTCTATGCAAACATGCACACAGTTATGTTAATATACATCGGCTTCAGTTGTCTGACCCCCTGTGGGGTATCCCACCTCTGTTGGAGCCTTTGTTCCAAACCCTTTGTAAGGCATTACTATGCAAATTACCTTACATTGTAAAACCAGATATCTCACCTTATAGAAACCCAAATCGTCCCCAAAACATTATGCAATAAATGTAGTATCACATTTTAAAGGCATCCTTAATTTCTTACAGTCCCCACCTAGAGGGCGATTGACTCCCATAGAAAATGAGCCCTCTCAAATAAATGAGTACATTTACCACATGTGCTTTGAAAGATTGTATGTTTTCACTGAGACACGAGTGACCTAACAACCACAGATATTTAAAATTTAGGGTACTGTAAGGCATATTTTATCCAAATCATAGAGGCACTCACAGTTATCATTTTTCACTAATAGTTTGAATTCCTTTAGCCATATCTTTAACCTTCCATTACCCTCTCAGACTTGGCATCACTGCAACCATTTGTGTTCACTCCCATCACTCTCAGGTACCTGTGCCACCAACACTGCTCCCACCATAGCTTCCTTTAACCCTCAAATTGTATGCTTTGTTTTAGGCCTCTGGCCTCTGCCCACCGTGACATCTGGTGTTTTTTCACACCAACAGCATTCCCTTTGCTGTTCACTTACACAGTGTATTGAAGAGACCACACCAGAGAGAAACTCGGTTTATTGAATGTATGTAGTGGTGATACTCGTGAAGGTGTTTGCGCATGTTTACTGAAACCTGTATAGCTGGAGTGGGTTTGTGCTTCAGCCCTTGAAGGTGTTTGATAATTTGTTAATTCGCCCATGGCTTCTGGAAATTAAAAGATAATCTACACAGAAAGTGTGTATTGTTATCTTGCCCAAATTACTAGTGGTTCTCTTATCCTTCTTGTCTCAGCATTAATATCTGGCTTTACAAATCTAAAACATTGTAAAACACATAAAATACACAAAACATACATACAGAACATAACAGATACTAAAATACTAAGACTTCCCATAACAGTAACCTTGTGGTATCTTTGGCATCCACTTTGAGAATGTTAATTTTGTAAACAATATCTATGAAGATGGAGAGAGAACAAAAAGGAGATTGAATGCTACCATTACATTCACAATGTTTTGGCAGGATGCAATCTATTTAAAATAAAATATAAAAAGTCTGTTGCCATTCAGAAATATGAATAAAAATCAGATTGAGGCTATATTTTGTTTGTAACCAAACATTAAAACACAACAAAAATCTAGAACAGCAAAAATATATGCTGCTGAAGACCAACAATAATGTTACATAATCACATCTCTCCAGTGTGATCAAAACATAAACCCCATATTGGCAACAATTCACCTAATCCAGGGGCGTCCAACATGCGGCCCACGGGCCAAATGCGGCCCGCGAAACCTCGAGGTGCGGCCCGCGTGAGATCGGCAGCCAGGATCACAAGAGCCCTGCTGCTTACTTGTGGGAGGGTCTATTCTCTGCTCCAGTCCTGCCTCCTCTGTTGGGAGAACGAGGGAGGCCACGCCCCCTGCTGAAGTCTGTGAGCGGCATCGAGAGTTGTAGAGCAGGTAAGGGGGTGGGGTAGGTTGTGTGAATGAGTATGTCTGATTGAGGGAATTAATCTGTGAATTAATTAATTTGTGTGTGTGTGATAGCATGGATGTGTAAGTGCTGGAACCTAGGCATGATGGGACTGTGATTGCTATTAGCAATCACACTCCTATCATGCCAAGTCAGCCAGTACATGCTGAAACCTGGGTAGCTGCCCCCCTTGTGTATTGATGCTGCCAGCAGTATGGGGTCTGCACTTACAGCCACCCTGTACCAGCATGTATTGGCTGACTTGGGATGATAGGAGTGTGATTGCTAACAGCTAACAGCAATCTGCTAACAGCGATCACAGTCCCATCATGCCTAGGTTCCAGCATTCACTGGTTGCCTAGGTATAAAAAGAGTGTGTTTGCTGTTAGCAATCACACTCCTATCATGCCAAGTCATATTGCTGATTTTGTTTGTCCAATTGTGGTGTGTTACTTTTAATAAAAGTGTGGTTACACACTAAAATTGGACAAAAAATACAATGCCCAGCCAACCAGTACATGCTGGAATCTGGGCATGCCTGAGATTGCTGTTAACAATCATAATATATCATTTTTTTGTACAATTTTGGTGTGTAACTTACTTTTATTAAAAGTGTGTGTGGGGGGGTCAGTTTCAGTTTTGGCTAAGTGAACCATGAATTTTCGTTTTTGGTCCAGAATTTTCATTTTAGTGCATCCCTAAAATAAATAGAACTATTTTATTTTTACTTTTCCAGAATCCTGAATTTGTAGGCCCAGAAATCCCAGAAATCAGTGAGAGGAAAAGTAAAGGTTTTGTGTCATTTACTTTATTTTAATCTGCATATTTTATTAAAGTCCATATTTTCTCTCAGTGAAAAATGAGTGCGGCCCTCGCACTTATACAATTCTGATGAAGTGGCCCACTGCAGAAAAAACTTGGACACCCCTGACCTAATCTATGATTTTAAATGTATTTAATCCAACAACAAACAAAAATTAAGGTATCTGTAGCTGGCAGTGCAGGTGTCCTAAACTAATAAAACAAAAATAATTAGAAATTTTGCCCACCTGACTGTACTGAACAAATTTAGAGGCTTATCCTTAAGAAAAATAAAAATAGATATTAAGGTCCTCTATTAATATTTTGAAAATGTAAATTTCCTGCAAGAAATCACACATGTTAATGTCCCGATCTCCTCACAGGTTTGTCTCCTTTCGTTTCATTTAGTATTGTCTCTTTTTTCTGAAAAACTAAACTTTTAACAAATAGATGAGCATCAACAACAAATAGATTGTTACAACAAATCTAGAAGAGATCTAGAACACTAGTTTTCTTCTGATTTAGCTATCTTTTTGTTACTTAACATTCCTTTTATTCTGGACACTTCTGTCTTTACAGTGTCCAGTTCCTTCATATACACTGTTACTTTACATATACATTGTAACTCATTATTCTCTTTTTCAAATCTTTCTTTCTGTGCCTTAACATGGTAAGGAATTCAATGCTTGATGTATTCTTTCCTAACACCATTACCTCTTCCCTGGGATCCCCACCTAGCATAATTAAAACAACTCTTATCTCCCTGCCTCCAACTATCAACCATGGCTCTTTCCTGAACATGGTGTTCTTTGGCAGAGTGAGAGTGGCAATTTCTGGCAAAATGTCCTACTTTACCACAAGCAAAACATTTAAAGGCTTCCCTTTTAGCTATGGGCCCTTGAAATTTGTGTTGGAGCCTGCTCGGATACAACTGTCTCTGAAGCGAAGGGCTTAATACAGACACAGTCTTTGCAATGGTTTTGCTGTGATTTCGGATCATTTTATGATTAGCATTACTTTGCTTCTCATCAAAACCTTGCCCACCTATTTCATTCACATCATCATTTTTTAACATTTTGACTGCAGCCACAACATCATTTCTTTTCTGTAGCTGTAGATTTAACTTGTCACTTATAGCTGTGCAATGCACACAATGAGCCTCCCTCTTACTGCAGGCTGCCAGGCTCCTAATCTCCCCCTCTGCATCCTTCAGCCTCTGAGTAAGCCGTTCATTTGCACTACACAATTCCTAATTTTCCTGCAAAGTCTGCTTACATATAAAGCTGCAGCATGCTGTGCAAAAATCTTATACTTTTCAACTTCAATGTTTAAACTTACAACTTTTGCTTCCAAAAGTTCTTTTTGCTCTTTCATTGATTTGTACTGCTCCGCTATCCAACGGTGCGGTGCGGGGAACTCTGATCTCTGACAGCCGGGGAAGGTATGCGCGACGGACGCAGACAAACCCCCGCTGCCAACTCCACCTCCTTCCGGCTGCAGTGGAAGGAGAAGTCAACCGGGGAAGGTATGCGCGACGGATGCAGACAACCCCCGCTGCTGGCCACACCTCCTTCCGGCTGCAGCGGACGTTGTCTACGCGGATCGCGTAGACGTCAACCCGCTGCCCCGGCAATACAGCAGGAAGCACCGGTAAGTGTGTGTGTGTGGGGGTGTTAAATGGGGGGGGGGGGACAGGAGGATCCAGGTCCCCTGCAGCGGTGCGGGGGATCTGGATCTTAGTCTCATAATCAGACCTCTATTTGAGGTCTGATTAAAAGACGACCCCGATTAGAAGACGAGGGGTATTTTTCAGAGCATTTGCTCTGAAAAACACCTCGTCTTATAATCGAGCAAATACGGTATATATTGCAGTGTTGTGGTAATTAGTCTGGTTAAGAGGTGTTAATATTACGATAATGTAGTAGTGAGGTTTGTCAGTGTTACTAGTGTTTGCTTTTGTTGTTGTATTGTAACTTGAGACCATTAATTGCTGTAGTTTAATTTTCTTATTAATATACTCTTAAAATAAATATTGCTGTGTGCGTGTGTTTCTTTGCCACCTGTCCCCATTGTTTCTGTATGTTAGTGTCTGCATGGGAATGTATGTGTGCAGTGCCATAACAACCTCTTATTCCTGTCTCCTCAGACCGGTTTGAAATTGTTTAGAAAGGGCCTTTCTGTCCTGAGCCGGACTGGACCGGAACTCTCTGGGTTTCACCTGGAGACTTTGGAAATGAGAGGTGATTAGCAGGCCTCAATATCAGTGTGTTTAATCTCAGAGCGGGGGGGGGGGAGTAGCATTTGGTCTATTCTATTCCCCCCACAGGTTCCACCCACTTCCTGCCCCTTTTAATGCCTAAACCCTATGTTCTTCTAGTTCCACCTCTTTGTGATGGTAGCTCTGTCCCTTTATCTTAACTATGGCTTGTTCTGTATTTTAAAGTTATCCTGTGTGAAGTTTTAATAAATCCAGGGATAGGCAAAGTGTCCATACAAGGACACAGGTGTCTGTGGCAAGGTTTATAAAGGTCCATAGAACATTATTAAATTGTCCACCACAGACCATAGTAAATGTCCTCCATAAACATTGTAAACCCTTATTCATATTAAGCATTTCCATTCAAATGATATTGGCCCTTTAAGACTGAGATCCAATAAAAGCTGATAAAATCTTCTAGTACATATCATCTCAAGCCACCTTAGCAAAACTGTTTACGTAGCTATTTAAGTTATGTATTTACAGAGATAATGTATTCTGCATAATAAACTTAGATTTGTGTTTCAAACACTTACTATATGGTTACCATGGCAGCCTAATATCCACTGCAACATTTTGTTATCAAGTGTGTCTTTAAATAGATTTTTCATATTATTAATCTATGACATGTTACAATAAATAAAAACACATAAATACAAGAGAAAAAGACAGGAGAAAAACTGATTATATTAATCACCAGAAACTGCTTCTGAAAAACTACTTGGCAGTAATTAATGTTACTAAAAAAAAACTTAAATATTATGGAGGTTTTCATTCTTTTCCCCTTATTACATTGCTGTCCTCATAAAGGATGAACCATGGATTTTGTAAAATACTAAGATTGGGTCTCCGGGGCTAATGAGCAGTTCTCAGTTATTGTGCCGAGTACTGCTGTTTCGTTTGTGACTTCTCTCTTACTGTATTCCCGTGTACCAAACCTGGTATAATCTCCTGAAACCTAACCTTGGCAACTAAATGCCTCTCTCTGATCTTTGTGTACCGACCTCAGCTATTGATTCTGGACTTCACCAACCTCTTGAACCTGACCCTGGCTACTAAGTAGCTCTCTCTCTCAGGTCCTGTATTCCGGGCTCCACGGTACTTGCCTTCTTCACCCCTGACAACTATGCAACCAGGGCCGGCCCGACAATGGAGCCAAGTGGGGCAACCGCTCCAGGCGGCACTTTTGAAGAGGCGGCACTTTGCCGCCCCAAGCCCTTTTTTTTTAAAAAAAAAGCGAAAGAGAGAAAGGGGCGCCGAGTGGTTTTCGCTTACCACGCTGTCAGTACCCGCTCGGCGCCCCTCTCTCTCTCCTCTGCGGCGAGTCTTCCTCTTCGGTCTCAGTGCCGGCTTGTAATGCTGAGTGCCGGAAGATTTCCTCGAACAGGGAGACTCGCCGCAGGACTGCTGAAAGGTAAGTACAGGGGGGGGGGGGGACACGGAGGGAGAGGAAGGGTAGATAATGGGGGGGGCGGCAGGGACGGAGGGAGAGGAAGGGTAGATAAGGGGGGGGGCGGCATTTTAAAATTCGTCCCAGGCGGCATTTTGCCTCGGGCCGGCCCTGTATGCAACTGTCAGGTAGGGAGACCGTGAGAGAGAGCATGACAGAGTGTACGAATTAACGAAATTGCCACTCCTAGTGCTTCATTGCATGGTTTTGTGCTGCATTTGTTAGATAATTGCAACACACCCTTAGACACTGATGTGGAAGCTGGCGATGGAACAGGTTTAATATGATATATTGCCCCTCATAGTTGACACTCAGAATGTTGAAAGCCATCGTCCAATTTTTTAACTGATGGCTGCAGATCTAACATTTTTAGACTATGTGGAAGGCAACTCTTTAAAACTACATGTCATCTTTTACAAAGTGATGTCATACTATTTTCAAACACTAGTTTGTATGACATTTGTATTATTTTAGTATTGCACTGATTATTATCTATTTCTTTTTGACTATATCATTTTGGAATCTGACTGCAGTCCTTTATTTTATATGGTGCATTTTATTTTATTTTATATGGTACATGATTCCTACACATCATGGAAAAGTACTGAAGCATAGTTATTATAGAATGAGCTCCAGGAGATTTGCCAAAAAGTTAAATATTCTTTCACATTAACCTTTAAGAGTTTTCAGAAAATTCCACCAAGTTCCTTTGTAACAACTGTAATACTGTAGAAAAGAAGTATTTGCTTTTACAGTAAAAAATACAGGGCTTGCATAATTCAGGCAGCAATAATATTTAACCTATTGCTTCCTATACAGTGCTGCCTAGGTCCAAAGCTGAAATGCTGCCCCTAACATCCACCAAAACCACGGCCACCAGATCCACACCCACATCCATTAATAAATTATAATAACCCTTCCAAATGGGGTGCACATCCACAAATGTGTCCCATTTGGAAAAGTTGTATACATTATTAAGTGTTGGAGGAGCGCTTATTTGGGTGCTGCTGCCTAATTGGGAAAATTGTTTGTTTATTTACACCAGTGGTGTGTGTTTGCTTTTCTTGTGTTTTTTATAAATTATAATAACCCTACAGAATATTTGCATCTTAAAGAATCAAACCTTCATAAGTCCTTGTTCTTGTCTTACAGTATATTCAGAATAGGAATGCCCAAAGGGACACCCAGCCAACATAGGCATGGTCACTATAAACTTTGTGTTGTTCATTTTGTAAATGCATGGGGCTATTCTGCAGAACACTGGATTAAACATGGACATAGGATTCCTATTATATTACCAGATCTCCAGATGACATTTCCTTATATTATTCTAGTTTATACATCCTTCTATTTGAACAGGGTTAATTTTGTTTGGAGATATTCACATATGAACTAATTTTTAACCGTGTCATTACTCTCACTCACCCTACCTTCTATGATTCATGTAGCATCTGCACCGTTTCTAGGCCACTATATCAACAATATGTGACACAGCAGCATATAAACAGCAAATGTTTGGCCCTTTGGCCCAATTGTAAATCCATGACCAAAGTACAGTCGATCTCCCGGGCCAGGCCCCCCACCCAATTTACTCTAACCCAATGACGACAGACACATGAAACTTGGGTTGAAAAGGCCACAGCCAATTGGTTTATTTATTAACCACGTCAATGCCACGCAACCTTAGGCCCAACACCTTGTTGCGTTAGCAGGGCAAACACTACCAAATTAACTCGTAAATATAATAAATAACATCCATAAACATAAATAATTGACAAAGACCATAACGCCTACCAGGCAAACTAGGAACCACCACACAGAGATGGACATACCAAGATGCCCAAACCTGAGGCTCCCAGCACCACCTACCGGAACCTCCCATCAAATCCTCTCCCCCAGAGCATTCACACTCCCTAGATGCCTGGTAAGGTACCCACCCAGCTGTGACAGCATAAGTACCCCAACATAATACAAATACCCCAACATACCCCAATAAACAGGGAGGGAGGATGGGACAAACAACACAAGGTAAGGTGACTACAAAATGTCCCTAAAACTTGTGTCACAACCCCTTAAGTAATCTTCCACTAAACCCCACCCCCAATTTACCAAAACTGGCACCAAAAAAGCCTGGCCCTACTCGGGAGCCCACTCTGGCCATGCTGGCACCCGCGGGCATCATCCTTGCAAATGACTATATATGTTATATACGTTAAAGAAAATTAATATTTTATAGTTTAACATTGTGACAATTGGCTACTTTTTAGATCTCTTAGATTATAGATTATGTTTCAGACTCTGTTGACCTCCGTTGCTTTTAAATAAATAGAAATACTGACATCTTAAAACAATAGCTTAAAAGTCAAATTTCACAATGTCAGCACACATTAGACAGACATAGTAATGAAAAGTCTATTACCTGAGATTTACCAATTTACAATATGTAAAACTAGATCTTTTCCCAATGTCCAATTTCTGGGTTTTTATTCTCTCATTAAAAGGGACTGAAAAGGAATGTATTACAAAATAGAATGAATGATTGTATTAAAAGCTGTTTCACTCCACACCTACTTCAAAGCATGACCCCAGAGATGAATTCTTCTTATTCTGAAATCTAACAAATCTCTTGTTCTCATTGAGTATTCAGTTATAACGGGATGCACAGAACTCAACTGTTAGAGCCCTATCTAGTGACACGCGATGAAAAAGTCTTATTGGTGCAGCAGAAATAAAATGTGCATTTTACAGGCATCTACACATGTTCTAATTGTATTCCTACTATTAAATTTGTGTTAATTTAATGCTACATTCACATGCTGCCCACCAACAAAGAAGCACACTTACCTCTACAAGGTAAAGTAGCTCCAGAGCCATAGCATACCACACCCTTTGTACTCTGCTATTCATGATAATGTCCAATCATTGGTAGGAAAGCTCTCCCTTTGAAATCAAGGTACTCCCTGGAACTCTCATATGAGACAGCTAAAACTGCCTGGCGATGAGTGCCTGTTCATGAGCGCTAGTGTACTTGGCCTAATACACCTCTTGCAGTGCAGCTGGGGGTAGCGAAAGAGAGCAAACACACACATGGGGTTCTACTGAATCCTTCTATGCATCGGTTCAAGAAAAATCATTAATTTAAATTTAAGTTAATGTTCAGTATTTTTTCTTTTTTTTTCGGGTGAATAAATCTGCCAGCCAGATTCGCAAAACGTTTTTATCATTGTAATAATCCACCTTTTCTGAATCTTTAACTGTTTATCTTGAATACAAGATCTATTGATTTGTTGCCAAGGATAATGAAACAATTTATACAAAAGAAGATAAAATTGAGTTATACCTTCTCAAATACTGTTATAGAAAATAAACCTCTCTTTATTCAAATCTAACGATTTGACTATTGTATTGAAAATAAATGAATTATAAAAATGAAATATAAATTTTTTTACCAGCTCTGGAAAGATTGATTATAAATCACATGCATTAACAGGTTGTTTATGTATGTATGTATGTATGTATGTATGTATGTATGTATGTATGTATGTTTGTTTGTATATATATATATATTTTGGACTGATGCAGGATGGATAAATCATTATTTTGCAAACTTATAGACTTACCGTATTTGCTCGAATATAAGACGACCCTGATTATAAGACGACCCCCCAAAATCTGAATATTAATTTAGGAAAAAAACTAAAAGCCTGAATATAAGACTACCCTATAGGAAAAAAAGTTTTACTAGTAAATATTAATTCATGTAAACAATATTTTCATATTTAATAAAAGCTATGATTGAGAAAAATATATATATTTTTTAATTTCCTTTTATTTGCCAACCTGCCCCCCCAGTTATGCACATCTGCCCCCAGGGTTGCCACTCTGCCCCCAGAAATGCCTTATACCCCCTATTTGCCACTCTGCCCCATGATGTGCCTTTTAACCCTATATATGCCACTCTGCCTCCAGAAATGTCTTATACCCTCCTATATGCCACTCTGCCCCATGAGATGCCTTTTTTAAACAGAGTGGCATATAGGGGGTTAAAAGGCATATCATGGGGCAGTGTGGCATATAGGGGGTTAAAAGGCATTTCTGGAGATATATATATATATATATATATATATATATATATATATATAACTGCTAACAGCAATCACACTCCTATCAAGCCAAGGCAGCCAGTACATGCTGGAACCTGGGGATGATAGGAGTCTGAGTACAGCCTCCCTATGCCATGCTACCACCACCACCCCCCTTAAACATCCATACTAACACACACTCATTCACAAACATTTAAATACTCATTCATTCCATTAATCACACATACTCAGAAACCCTCCCCCACCCCCTTACCTGAACTGCAGATCTCTCACTCGCAGACTTCTGCAGGGGCCCGGCTGTGCGAGCAACTTCTCTGGCCCCGCCCCCAGAGGAAGGAGGGGGGAGGCAGAGTTATGTGACACTCTTCTAGCTTCCTGTTCTCCTGCTGCTCGCGACCAAAGCCCGGTAAGCAGCATGGCCCCAGCGGACATCTTGAGGTCTGATTAGAAGACGACCTCGATTATAAGACGAGGGGTATTTTTCAGAGCATTTGCTCTGAAAAAAAACCTCGTCTTATAATCGAGCAAATACGGTACTTTATTCATAAAACAAAAAATACAATGGCACAACCACAGAAGCTAGTTTCTCCAGATTAAAAGTTTTGGCAGCAAAAATGTGGTCAAGGTTCAAAGTGGATACACTTGTTAAGCATCCAAAGTCCAATAAATCTAATAGGTGCTGCTTATTAAGTATTAGCAAATGTACACTGCCAAGTCAAATGGTTTTGTGGACCTTAGGTTACTTCAGTTACTGCTGGAAAACACCCATCAAATGCCCCTTATATTATGTAATACTCTGGGGCTTCTTTGGACCTTAAGCTTCTTCTATTGGGAGGCTGTTTCACATAGCCACCACCCCATCAGTAAAGTAAATTTTCCTTACATTAGGTAAGACTTTATTACATTAAATAAAACTAAAAATCTCGGGAGTAGCGTAATTAAGAGAGAGATTTTTGACAATGAATTTTGTTTCCAGATAAAAAAAATTCTCGAATTATGTGCCAATTGAGAGGGCCAGAAACAAAATGTGTTCCCTCTAAAACGAATGAGCCAAAAAGGAAACAAAAAAATGTGTCCGAAATGATTTCATGCACAAGTCTAGAATAAGCCCTTCATGCAGTATTACTCTGGGATGTGCGCAAAGCTGTGTAACTGTGGATAGAAATCAAAAAGTCACATACCTTGTGTACTAACTTGAATATCACATTCTGGAATCCTTAAAATTCTTGGAAATGTTTAGGTTGTAAATTGTTTTCAGTTATTCACATAGTGAATGAACACATTTCACTCATCGGGCCTTAGAATTTGTCCCTGACCTACTTTCCTTCCATCTCCTTTTTGTTTTTTTACATGGTACTGGTGAACGACTCACCAGTTCCTTTTCAGGCATCTACAGCTAACTTACACCAGATTTTTCAAGTATTTCTTAAACAATTTTAATTATTTTTTGTTAATTAGAGGAATCATTAATATGCATATATGTTTTATGAAGATGGGGTTTGACACTAGAGGATTAATGAGTGTTTTACAGATTTAACTAGCCAGTAACATGCCAAGGTTAAATGTATGTTCTCTGGTGGGGAAAAGGTAAATTGCCTCACTGGGGATTGCTGTCAA
The DNA here is from genome assembly GCA_029215755.1 of Spea hammondii. Classification (NCBI taxonomy): domain Eukaryota; kingdom Metazoa; phylum Chordata; class Amphibia; order Anura; family Pelobatidae; genus Spea; species Spea hammondii. The sequence goes on along the minus strand of JARDYJ010000003.1, from coordinate 74,261,113 downwards.
AAGTGCAAAACATTTAACCCCTTAAGGACCAGGCTGTGTTTTACCTATTGTACCATTGGGACCGAGGCTGTTTTAATACTTTTGCGGTGTTCGTGTTTAGATGTAATTTTCTCTTCACTCATTTAGTGAACCCACACAAATTATATGTTGTTTTTTTCAGGACAAGAAGGGCTTTCTTCAGATACCATTGTTTTAATCATATTATCTAATTTCCCATAAAAAAAATAATAAAATATGATGAAAAATGTAAAAAAACCCCACATTTTCTGACTTTTACCCCAAAAATCTTTTACTCATCCAAAAAAGCTAATGAAAAAACCTACTAAATATATTCTACTATTTGTCCTGAGTTTAGAAATACCCAATGTTTTTATGTTTTTTTGCTTTTTTCTGCACGTTATGGAGCATTAAGTACAGGTAGCGTTTTGCTATTTCAAAACCATTTTTTCCAAATCTGGTAATTCTTCCCCCATGTGCCATTTCGGGTATCTTTGAAGCCGGCCAATGCAATTTACCCCATCAAATCATATATTTTTGAAAACTAGACACCCCAAGGTATTTCAAATGCTAGTATTTTAACCCTTTCCATGCATAAGATTCTACCACCAGCCTTTGCCACACTTTGTGTTAGTATTTTTTTGGTATTTTTTTTTACACAAATTGTACTTTGGGTATAAATTTATAGCTCCAGGTATACGTCACTATCAAACAACACCCTAATATGTGTTCAGGAACATCTCCCGAGTTCATTCATACCCCACATGTATGGGTTTGTCTGGTGTTTGAGGTTAAAATGCCACATTTTGGAAGTGCGCTTTTTTTTCCCCCCATTTCGGTCAGTCTGTGCCTATGCCCTATCTTTGAGCCCGGCCACTCCAATTTACCCCATCAAACCATTCATTTTTTTAAATTAGACACCCCTTGGGTATTTGAAATGCTTTTATTTAAATTTTTCCACGTCAGGATTTTTGGGAAGATACAGCGCTAATTTTAGCACTTGCTCATAATAATAAACTTTATTTTTTTATTTTATTTATTTTACTCTTTTTGGACTTTTTTTTTACATTTTGCTGGAACTGGATAGTTCCTCTAAAGCATAATAATTTTTAAATGTTACCATGTTTTTTTTAAGCTTTTTCTTTTTTTTTTTTTTAATTTTTTTCTTTTTTTTTTTTAAATATTTTACTAATCACATAGTGATTAGAAAGCTGGCCTCCATTGACTTGTATGGTTGAATGCAGTACCTGTATTCAACCAGCAAGTGGAGCCAGAGTTCTCTAGAAGGTCAGGAGACCGTCTAGCGAACTTTTTCAACTTTATTATTTTTTTTCCCGGACCGCCGCCATCTTGCGGATGGTGAAGACTGCGTGCAGCTGCGGCTGTGACCGCTCTCCGGAGCGGTCACAGTCCATCAAGAGGTAAGTGTTTGGTGTCGCTGGATGCCTCCTGATCGAGGCATTCCAGCGACACCATTGAAGTTTAGGAGGTGATCGTTGATCGCCTCCTAAACGCTTTTAAAACGGGCGTCCGCCGCCATACAATGTATGGCGGCTGTTGACGCCCCGGGGAGGGGCCAGACATGGCCCATCATGCCGATCTCGGTGTCACGGTCAGGACTACTTGCCAAGCCGTGACTGTGTGGAGGGCGTGGGCATGAAGGGGTTAATAGCACCAGGCCTCTGGATTTACTAACTTGACCCCTTAACAAGGCATAAGCTATACCAAATTAACCCCCAAATCCTGCCTGTATCCCCCCAGGTAGTCTGCCACCACTCACGATTTTGATACCGGATTCGTGAGAAATCCGAATTAGAACCTTTATCTCTATATATATATCAACCCACCCCGGGCAACTAACATATATATATATATATCCTGTAGAACTTAATAACAATATGGTAACGTGTTATCCTCTCTTAGGGTTCGTGGATATCGATACTAGAGCCCAAAGACAGACTTAGATTATGAATATTTTAATAACAAAAAGACAAAGATTACACAGTGCCAGAATTACAAAAACAAGACATACAAAATAAAAGTAAAACAGCAAACAGTTCTTAAAAACAAAGGGACTTAAACACAGGACCCTCACTCACGAGTTTCTCCAATAAGTAGGCCTGTGGGAACTCCTTAAGTCCAGATGGTTTCTTACGATGTTGTTCCGATCAGAGTATATCATGGAGTTCTGCTTTGAGGTCGCTGCTTTGTCCCTAAATCAGACTTTTGCAAGCAAACGCCCCTCTGACCACATGACTGATTATATGACACCATCCCCAAGAATCGGGTCCCATCTTTGATGTGCCAATAAGTTATGGTGGGGTAAAGGTGATGGAAACCCCCCACTTAAGATAGGAATGGAATTCCTATAACTCAGGGTCCTTATCTGTTAGGCCATGAATCACCACAGGGGTCCTTTGGGAAGATGACACCTCTAGCCAGAGCAGATACAGAGGGCATTCACAAAGAAACACATTAAATCAACCTCAGATTAACTCATTGAATGCTTAAACAAAGAAACTAACCACCTCTGCTGGGTTACCCTTCCATGCATCCACTACGTTATATGAGTTAATCATGACACTCGGTGTTGCTGAATGCCTCGACATCGAGGCATTACAGCAACACCGTTTAAGCTTAGAAAGTGATCATTGATCACTTTCTAAGCTTGTTTAAGTCTGATGACGTGTCAGGCACGTCATAGGTCGTTAAGTGACCGTTTTGCATGACGTGCCTGACCCGGCAATGGACGTTAAGGGGTTAATGGTATGCTTTGTTTACTTAAGTTTTTTTTTTTATATATATATTAAGATGTGTCAAGCATGTGTAATAAATATTCTTAGATATCTTTGAATGTTGTTATTACAGAAATATACTACAAATGTTTTATGGTAACATTTGGGTTTGATACCTACACTAATCTTGAATATGATATATTAAGATGAAATGTATTTGTATTTTACAGTAATACAAAGATAAATCATTTAAAGTTAGTATAAATATAAAATATACATGTACAGAAAAAACTAATTATACAGATATGTCATAAAAAAATTATATTACATTTTACATAATTTGTCTATATCTGTTGTGTGGGTATAGGGTTACAATTATATCACTGTTTAGTTCATCCAGCCACCTGACTGAATCCATATTTTCAAGATTAGTAATCCAGTTATTCCAACTTGTATAATTAACTTTGTTCTGACTAAATATGAGGATATACCTCTTTTCATTTTACATTGATGAATAACTGTATTTTTATTATACTCCAGGAAGCCAGAGTTGGAGATTTCCAATTCTTTACGATTGTCAGATTTATCGCTATAAGAATGTGGAATCAAATGTGTTTCTTTTTTGTATATAAATTTGGTAAATAATATTGATTATTACTAATTATTGCTTTAATTCTATTTTAATTCCCAGAAGCTTAGTTATATTTGAAAACATGTTTTAGTATTTTACAGTGCTACTAAATGTGCATAAAATCACTAGGATGCAATCAACATAAATGAGTATTTTGAAACATTTTAGATTACCTTGTTGGAATCATCTGTTCAAACAGACTGCTATATAGCCCGAATTTAGTTAATTTTTCCACTACTTATTATTATTTTTGTAACTCTAGTTCCCATTCTCATTTACTAATCACTGGAGATGTTTCCTCTATTTCCTCTTCACTTAAAATCAAGAGATTTGGATACAATGTTTTTGTACTTTTTTGCTTCAATAATCTTTCCAAAAATGCAATCGGTTCAGGTAATTTCCCCCAAAACAGAGGTGTTAATAAAACAATGTGGAGAAAATAAAAAAAATCCATAGGAATAGGTTCACATTTTTTATTAAGTACATTAGGATCTTAACAGACAGATATCTTGTTTTTTAGACCTATTCCCTTTAAAGGTATACCACGGAAATAAGATTTGTTTTAAAACCCAGCTTTCAATACTGTTTATAAATTGAGAAATATTTTCATCAGTAGTCCAAAACATGAAGACCAAATGTTTGTGGGGGTTCCCTGTTCTAGCTCAAACCAGCCTTCTGATATAGATTTATTCTTTTGAATAACTAGGGTGTGAGCCAACAAATTAGCAAATTGATAAGCTTGTATTTTAGGAATTTCCAGTTCTCCACTTTATTTTTTGTTAATAAGCATATGAAGACTTAAACACAGTTTTTTTACTTGACCATATAAAATCTAGATGTATGTGTTGGTCAGGAGTGATATGATCATCAGCAGCCCACTCCGGATTGGCTCTAATTTATCTGGAAGCACCTTGCTGTTCAAGTTAATGATTTGTTTTAACTTCATATTAGCATGGCATTGATTGTGACTTGGTCCCCACAAGCCTGTTTAGGGGGCTAATTCTGCACACTCTCTTAGTTGACTGCTTCTGTATGTACATGCAGTTAGATGGCCTGCTAGGAGTAGTTGGGATTGAATTTGTCGTTTCCACCTGCAAAGAAGAGTTGTAGCAGAATTCCTCCACCCATTTGCATTTCCCTCCTTTCTTAACCCCAGCTACTACACCTCCTACCTCAAGATATTAGAAAATATCACATTTAAAGGCCATGAGTCATGTATAAATGTAGCGCTACATAGTTATATAGTCCATCAAGTTAAACTATTTCAACTCAATGAGACTTTTCCCTGTAGCACATAAATTAAAATAGTTAAGTAGTTACCGTATTGGCTCGGATATAGGCCGCACCCGAATATAGGCCACACCCTAAAAGTTAGGTGCTTTTTCAAAGAAAAAAATTTCTTAGTAAAAAAAAACCAAAACACTTAGTGGAACAGATATGCTGCCACTCTGCCCCCGCGAGATATGCTGCCACTCTGCCCTCCCCAGACACGCTGCAACTCTGCCCTCCCCAGATATGCTGCCACTCTGCCCCCGAGATATGTTGCCACTCTATCCCCACCTGAGATATGCACTCTGCCCCTGAGATGTGCCCCCCCTGAGATATCCTGCCACTCTATCCCCCCACGAGGTCCCCCCCCCTAGACTTACCGGTGCAGACTCCCCGGGGTCTTGCAGGGCCGGCGGGGGACAGCTACGCAGTACGCGTATTCAACTTCCGGTGCTGGCACTTCCGTTGTTGGAAGTTCCGGCAAGGAAGATTGTTAGCGTACATCGCGCAGATGTTTACCAGCTGCGGCGATGCAAGCGTTAACAACCTCTCGCTGCTGGCACGTCTGCACGATGTGCTTTAAAAATCGGCAAGGGAGATTGTTAAAGCACATTGTGCAGATGTGCCGGCAGCGGGGGCTGTTTACGCACATCGGCGCTGCCGGTGACTCTCCCCATTGAAAGTGCTGGCAGGGGAGGCTGTCTCAGCGTATCAGAGAGTAGGATACGGGTCCCCTCTACTGCTGCGGGGATCTGTATCCTAACCCTGCTGCCTGCCCGGCGCCCGGAACTGCATGTCCCGGGTGTCGGGTGCTAGACCCCGAATATAGGTCGCACCCCCACTTTAAAGACTTAAAGTGGGGGAAAAAAGTACAGCCTATATTCAACCCAATACGGTATATAACCCTACCTCTTTTTTTCTCTGAAAAAGGCATTCAACCTTTTTATGAAAGTGCAGCCTTAAAAGATTTGACCTTTTTACTTAAAAACCACATCATGTATCTGGGGAATGCTGAATTCAGTATAGAGTCATTAAGTCATTTGTTAACCCAGTGCAAAGATGAACATATCTAATGTATCTAATCTAGTAGAATCACTCAAAATTATCTGATTAGAACAACAAAAATATTTAGAGGATATGTCAATAAATGCATCTAAAGATGGTTATAGACCTAATTGCACATAAAATAAAGTATATGAAAAGAAACAAAAATAACTTTGCTTTTAACAAGATTCTCAAATCAAAAACGGAGAGAAGCAACAGCTGCAATCTTGTGTTCTTTAGGGTTCGCTGGGTTAGGATTTACATACTGTGTAAAAGAAGCAAATATGAGTTGGCTTGGAGCCTCCAGTCCAATCTCACTCCAGTCTCTCTAGTTTGACTTGGGTATCACCGACTGTGGAGGCAGGTATGCATTGAGTTCATGTAATGTGAATTTGCATGAACCTACTGTAAAAGTGCAACAACTCACACAGTGGCAGGCCTCAGACATATTAAGTATTACTCCTCTACCCCTGGGTCAGAAGTCCTCCCCTGAAAGGTAGGAATGTGCATAGATGAGAAGCCTTTTGGCTTTATCCGGAGGATTTGAATATCACAACATATTGCCTCAGAAGAAGCTTTTTATTCTCCAGGTTGGGGTGTCATCTAATGCTGCCCACTCCCTGCTCAACTCTGTTTCAGAGTATCAGAGAGGGTTTTACAGGGAGGGTATTTAGGACTATGAATCCTCTACCTCCACACCTGTCCTCAATTAGCAAGTTCAAAAACTTGTAAATCCCAGGCTGCAGAGAACGTGGGCACAGGGATGGAGTAACAATGGGGCAATTGCTTACTTTCTGCAGCAATGTATGTATCTACACAACATGGCATACATACAGTACTTTTTGTGCTGGGTGATGTGGGAGCTCAGATTGGGACCCAAGATACAAACAGACTTGCTTTGGGCATGATGCCACCTTCCCGTGCTTGAATTTGATTTCTGACACCATTTCCAGAACTATAGAAAGGCAATGTAGTAACTGAGCTACATTGAGCAGCCAATGACTTGGTAATGCTCTGTGTGTTTGTGTATAGACATATATATACGATATGAACAAAAGTATTGGGACACCTGTCAATTGGGGGCATGAACTACTTATTAATGTCTATGTATTCATGCAATGTCATAAAAGTCTCTCTTGGTGTAATGGTCAGGTGTCAATAGAGTGTATGTATATGTTTGTGTGTATACTGTATATATTGTGACACCATAAGCCATAGGAAGATTGGATTTTAAGCACAGGTGCTGTATATGGGTCCCTTGAGTGGAGCAATTGTAGAACAGGGTGGGTCAATGGCCTACACCTTTTGTACTGGGGGGCAGGTATAGCCAAGTGGCCCTATCAGCCCTTTGCAGCCCCACCTCGGTAATATACATACTGGCACACATTATACACACTCTCACACATACATACAGACTCATTCTACAGACATGAGTAAACTCATGAGTAAACACACACTCAAGCACACATTTACACATATACACTTATGCTAATACACTCGTGCTAACACACATATACACACTCGTGCTAACACACACAGACTTACACATACATACTCCTGCTTATATACTGAAACTTACACATACCTACCCATACATATTCCTGCTAACAGGGAAAAGCATAATAACACACACTTACACATATAGTTATGCTCACACTCCCTCTAATGCACACTCATGCTAATACATGCACATTCACTGTTATAAACATGCTTGCATACATACTCACTCCCTCTGTTACTTATCAACCTTCTCATTCTATCTATATCTCTCTCCCTAATTTCTGACTTTGACAATCATATTTCCATTTCTAACTTTTGTAGTAGCGGTTATTGTCATGTTTCTATGGTAGCTCAATGCACGTTCTGTACTGACAAAAGAGCCCTACATATGCTAAATGGACTGGTTGGACAAAAATCTTTGAGTTTTGTAATTGTAATGCACTGTATTCACTGTAAGTGTTCAATGCATACTAAATATATGTCACAAATGAAAGTAATAGATTGGTTGTGGTTAGATTGCCTATTCTTGCTTAATAGTCAATTTTCTGTTAACTTTGGAAAAAATGTAAATGTCTTATATGAAAGAAATAGTTAAAATTATATTTAGATGTTTAAAAACTACACTAATCAAGAAGACTTGTGCCATTGAGTGCTTTTCACTTACTGCTGTCATATACAGTTGCTTTCCACTTGAATTTTTAAGTACAAATGGAAATAGTTCCTCCAAGTGAAATTTCAAATTCCTTACATCTTGTCAAAGTATGGTAGCATATGTTATTTAAAAGGCTTACAAATACAAACCATGTCTCTGGATACACATTTAGAAAATGAATTAGCAAGAATACTGAAAAAAAAAGGTTCTTCACATAAGTGGAGCGTCTCTAAAATTGCCACATGCTGCAATCATGCCAAGGGATTAATAGTAGATGATTTATTGCTGCCTGCATTTTCTTGCTACCAGAAATAGTCATTCAGATTTCCTGAAAGACAGTCTTTACAAATACATTTTCCCATCTTTGCTATACTGATGTCGTAAAATAGGTCATTATCAAGACAGAATTTCACAGGCAGTAGAAAGAGAGAGTAGAGAATTTAATGCAATGCGAAGTGCCATTGTAACCAATTCTACTATACTATTTACTAGCATTTACAATTTACAAATATTGCATTTATGAAAAGGAAGATTTACTCTTAACAGATCAGCAATTCATCACCAGACAGGGACAAAAGCATTATTCCATTACAATAAGTGCACTTACCAAAAGCACAACTAGAAAAATCGCCAAAGCTCTTTGTGGATGTGGAGCCCTATGTGTATATGCCAGCCTTCTGATTTCATAGGACAGAAAGGGATCTCAAAGAACAAAATCAGCAATACATAAAAATGGGTTTAATTAAGTTACATAGTAAAAATAAATTTGAATATCTTATTGTACATGATTAGATTAAGAGATCTTTTTAGATTTAGACTGTGTAATTGGTTGGCGTAAATATAAATTAATAAATATAGACTAAAATCATATCTATCTATCCATCTATCCATCCATTGATCTATTAGAAGCCATAATTCTAAGTGTGGGATAAAAAAAATGCATGTATAGGTTCAAAAGGTCAATATTTGTGCCACAATTTCAATGTTATGGTAGCCAAGAATATCAGTCTTGGTACATTCACATGCATGTATTATTATCAGGACTTATATGTATACTGCACAACCAAATTTCAAAATTTCATGGATATACAATAGATTCCAAGGATAAAGGATAGGATCAAATACAAGAATTTACTCTGTTCCATTGAAATTGCTAAAACTACTGGTGCGGAGAAAATATATTCTGGCTATGTATCTCACATTTAATATTTTATGGCATTTTTTGTAAATGTGCTGTTACAAATAACAAGAGCATATGATTCAAATAGAGATTCATACTTGGGAATTTATATATTCCCTGTACTGAAAAAGGAGTATAAAAAATTTAAAATTAATTAATCCTGCTGATGGGTTCTGTAATTTTATATTTAAACTTAAGGTAAGACAGTTTTAGGAATGACTGTTAGTACCAGATGATCATATCCTAGCATAGAGTGACCTGATTACATTATTGAAATATTGTACAGGTGTTGTGCATTGACAGCCTTAGTGATGTGCAGATTGAATAACCACATCATAAAAGTGGTCTCTGAAAACACAATGCAGCATCTTTTATAGAGATGAAATATATGAAACTTCAAAAAAAAGGAATAAAATGTATAAAGCCTTCTTACAATTTCATCCATAACACTAGGAACACATACTGCATCGCCTAGACATTGAAGATAATGACATTCTACTTGAATAGATTGGAAATAGTGTAAAAGGATTTACTGAGTAAAAAAATTGCACAAAATGACTTTAATTATTGGCATTTGGGTTAAAAGTTTTCTTCTTTGGTTTCTTTGCTGCTAATGTGTATTTTGTGGCATCAGATTGTAAAATATAATAACTTTTAATAGCTAGAATATACACTATCTTGAATACATTAGATAAATTAGAGCATGATACATGCCATTTAATTTAATATAATTTTCCATCTACAGTAGGAACTCATTCATTCACCTGTGTACATCTGGTAATAGAAACATTAACTGTTGTATTTACTTAAATAAAATGTAGCAAATCACAAGCAATATTCACTCAATATTACCAATACTACAATAAGTAATCTCTTCTCCAACAAGGATCTAGAACCTGTTAACAGTACCAGTTGCCAGATAAACCATTTTGCCAGTGGGGTGTAAGTAGTTAATGCAGTGCATAAAAGGAATCCGATTCAGATAGCAAGCAAACAAAGACTGCCTTTGCCCTTAAATGATCCTGCCTGTGTCTGGATTATATCTCTGTATGTGGCATCTGCACCACCTCAAAACACCCAGGAGGCTGCCAGCCGTCTGCTTCACGTGCTACCTATATCCAGGTGGTTTGAGCAGCTGGCAGTGAACATGGCCAGGTACCTGCTAGAAATTGGTACTCCAGCAAAGAGGAACGTTGAGGTTTGTGACAGTGTGTGAGCAAGGATTTGTGTGTGTGTGAGCATGAATTTGTGTTTGTGTGAGCATGTATTTGTGTATGTGTGTGAGCATGATGTGTACTTTTGTGTGTGTGTGAGCATGGATGTATATTTGTATGTGTGTGTGTGTATGAGCATGTATGTGTACTTGTGTGTGAAAGCATTGCTTTGTGTGTGTGTGTGTGTGTGTGTGAGCATAGCTGTGTAATTGTGAGCATGAATGTGTAATTGTGTGTGAGCATGAATGTGTAATTGCATAAGGGGAGTTAGATGGACTGTGTGTTAGTGAGTATGAGTAAGTGTGTGTAATTTGTGTGTTTACATATGTTTTATGTTGGAAGGAGAGGGGGCACTGATGGTACACACTAGCTGTTGAAGTTGGGGGCCCGGGGGGAATCTTCGCATCAGGGCCTGGTGGTTTCTACTTACGCCCCTGTCTGTAAAACACAAAATGATTAAAAAAAATACATTGGAATTACCTGGGGCACAAGCTTTGGTGCCTTGACAGTCATGTACTGCTGATAAAGAACGCATTATTGAAAGGACAGAACAGCTGTGAATCTGCTGTGAAATTGTGCAAAGAAAATTAACACAAAAAATAAAAATTTTAGGTAGTGTTATAAAAACAAACAGCCATTAGTCTGAGAATTATGTGTCATCTTGTGAGATGTGTTGCTGTATGCTTTAGTTATTATTAGGAGTCTGTGCTGAATGATAGGGGGGAGGTTTTGTGCTCGATGTCCTGTGAAATATTGTTTGATTATCAACTCTTAAGCATTTCAATGTGGAGCACACTTGCTAACTAGTTCTCCCATGAAATTAAAGGGGCAATTAAAGTAATCTGTGAGTACTTTAATATACATTCTTCACAAACAAACAAAAAAATAGTACCTAAGATAGAATCTGCAGCCTTTGTTCTGATGATTCTTGCCACTGACGATGTGCAATGAACTAAATTCCAGTGAGCTCCAGTGCTGGCTTAGGGGTTTGTTTAGAAGCAGTCGTTGCTTACCGAGCATGCACATGGGGTGTCTGAACAGCCCCGTGTCCACAGTGTTCGTCAAGCGTACCTGGTGGGGGGCGGTCCGCCTGGAGTGCCGCTCACTGAGTGGTGCCGGCACGCCTCCGAAAACGATGCGCGCGGCAACTGTGGCTGTGCGTCAGGACTTGATGTCAAATCCCGGCGCACAACACTGAAGCCACGCCCACCTTCTTCCGCACACCGGAAGGACAGGACACAGAAGAGGGAGAAGAAGAGGAAGAATGAAGAGGAGTAGGAAAAGTGACAGTGCCAGAGGAAAGGTAGGAAAATATTAGTAAGTGTGTGAGAGGGATGGGTGTTATGCTGTAGTTTATGATGAATGTTTGTGAATGAGGGTTTCAGATTGCATGGAAGTGTGGGGGGATAGCATGGCATAGGGAGGCTGTCTAGGCATGATAGGAGTGTGATTGCTGTTATCAATTTTTTATTTTTTTTCGTCCAATAATTCAATAACAGTATTAATAGATATATATGGTTGCAAACAGCAATCACACGCCTATCCTTATGCTAAGTTAGCCAGTACATGCTAGAACCTGGGCATGATAGGATTGTGATTGCTGTTAATTATATGTGTGTGTGTATATATATATATATATTAATATTGTTATTGATTTATTTTTTTGTCTAATTTTGGTGTGTTACTTTTAATAAAGTATTTGAAACGTTTTTTTTTTCGGTTTTGGCCAAATGAATGCTGAATTTTCAGTTTAGGTCCAGACTTTTCATTTCGGTGCATCCCTACTATATACTAAGCCAGTCACTGAAGTGGTAGGCCTACACCACATCAATGTTTGGCTTAGTATATAGTGATAGGGGTTGTACTGCAGTATTGTCAGTGTCTGGCTCAATGTATAGGCACACATTGACAGTGGTACAGCGTAATCCCTAAGTATATAATGATAACAGTTATGCTGTACCCCTGTCAATGTTTGCCTAACCATAGAAACTATGCAGTTTTAAAGTGTGTGTGTGTGTGTGTGGGGGGGTGCCACATACAGGATCTGCCACAGGTGCCAAATACTCTAGGTACGCCCCTGCATCATGCAGCAGTCAGACCCAATGGCCATTCCTCAGCTCTTCGTCCCACGTCTTAAAAGGGGTGGGATAAAGAGCTGAGGCACGGCTATTGGGCGGCGCGGTGCGTGCACGCCGGCCGCTTTAATTTCATTAGGCGCCGGTGGAGTGACTGCTATCAATGTCGCTCGCAACCGCTTTGGTGGCGCAATGGGCCACTTGACTAGACTTGCCCCCCAGGCCTTAGGCTGCCAGCCCTCCCCTGCTATGATGGCTGGGGTTTTATAAGAATTCAGCTCAATGTGTATTATAAAACAAAATAAAACATTGAGTGCAAGAATGTTAACAGTGAATCAGCATTTTTGAATTATACCAATGTAGTGGATTACTTCTCTGAAATCATGTGTGTTGAGGATAGTGAGAAAAAAATAGAACTTTTCGTTTTTGAATATTTTTTCAGTGCTGCTTTGGATTTCTAAGTGAAAAATAAGCTGTATTAATTGAACATGTTATTATTCTGTTTAGATAGAGCATTTATTTTTGATGTACAGTTCGTAAGACACTTGAAATGTATATGTACATGTGTACCTGTAACTGCTGTATTTAGTTCTTCAAAATGGTTTTACCAACAAAACAATTTTGTTTCAAAGCCATTTCAGTAAGAGTCACATGAAAGCTGTTTATCAAATGCTACCTACTGGAGAACACTTTCATGAGCATCCAAAAGACTTCAAGTTCCTGTGGATAACCTAATTTACATGTGAAATGCTTTTCATCATCTTTCCTGTGAAGCATCAAATGAAATTTTGATTTAAAGACAATCAAGTTCATTATAATTTAAGTAACAGAAGTTTTTTTTTTTTTAACCTAATATGTATACCAGGAAGAAAAATATCAACTAATGTGAGCATAGTTGAACTACATGCAACTTGGCAGCTTGAAGTGATCTAATTATTCCATTTTATAGGTCAGACATAAAGACACGTATACAATGTCTCAAACCAAGAGTGATTTTTTAACCGTACAGTTAAGGCATAACTGGTCACCGTACACTATGGTACATGATGACACTTCTTTCTCTAACCTGCCATGATTTCAACAGCATACCTCACACTACACAGACCAGAAATATATGACATACCGAAGCACTACCCTACTGCCAATTAAATACTGCTAATAGTTTCATCTTTTGAAGAGTTTTCATCTTTCTGGAGGGCTTTTCCATATGTTCTTTTGCAGATTCTAGGTTGGCTAGTTCAATGCAACCCCTGACCTAACCAGTATTTAATTAGCCAGTTGCCCAACATTAATGCTACCCTTATTGCTGTTAATGTCTGTAACACAAGACATTGTATATATAACATACTTTATGATGGATGTGGTCTAAGTGCTGTAAAACATTTTCTCCCTGTATATTATGTGTCTCAGTCATAACTGATTGCTTGTCAGGATCAATAACCACACTGTGTATATAATATGTGAATATGTTACATTGGGAATTTCAACCACTATTTCCTTAATGAAGAATTAATTTGTAAAATGCACTGACATATCCATTAAATGCAACTCATGATTTATGCACAAGTTAATGTTGCCTCAGGGCGACAGTCTTAAGCTCAAGACATTGCCTCTCTAGTATTCATACTTATTGTCTTTGCTTGCTACAAAGCTGCAAAAAAGACGAGCCTAAAAGTAGTAATGCAAATTTCTTTGAACTTGTGACATAACTGTCACATAGTTACATAACTGTGACATAACTGACCATCATGATATAAATGATATGTAGGAAAACACTATGGTACTATGGTTATTAAGTACCGTATTTGCTCAATTATAAGACAACCCTGATTATAAGACGACCCCCCAAAATCTGAATATTAACTCAGGAAAAAAAGAAAAAGCCTGTATATAAGACGACCCTAAAGGAAAAAAGTTTTACCAGTAAATGTTAATTCATGTAAACTATTTTTTTTTAATAAAAGCTATGATTGAGAAAAATATTTTTTTTGTTTTTATTTCCTTGTATTTTCCAACCTGTCCCCCAGTTACGAACATTTGCCCCCAGGCTTGCCACACCAATATGGCACTGTGCCTTTTAACCCTCTATATGCCACTGTGCCCCATGGTATGCCTTTTGACCCCCTATGTGCCACTCTGCCTCCAGAAATGCCTTATACCCCTATATCCCATTCTGGCATTTAGGGGGTTAAAATGCATATTATGGGGCAGAGTGGCATATAGGGAGGTATAAGGCATTCCAGGAGGCAGAGTGGCATTAAGGGAGTTAAAAGGCATTGTATAGAGCACTCTGCCTCCAGAAATGCCTTATACCCCCTATATGCCACTCTGGCATTTAGGGGGTTAAAAGGCATATTATGGGGCAGAGTGGCATATATGGAGGTATAAGGCATTTCAGGAGGCAGAGTGCTCTATTAAATGCCCCCTTAACTCCACTCTGCCTCCTGAAATGCCTTATACCTCCCTATATGCCACTCTGCCCCATAATATGCCTTTTAACCCCCTAAGTGCCAGAGTGGCATATAGGGGTATAAGGCATTCCAGAAATGCCCTATGCCCCCATTTAACACACACACACACTTACCGGTGCTTGCAATTTCCTGCTGTATTGCCGGTGCAGCGGGTTGACGTCTCCTTCCGCTGCAGCCGGAAGGAGGTGGAGTTGGCAGCGGGGGTTTGTCTGCGTCCGTCGCGCATACCTTCCTTCCGGCTGCAGCGGACGTTGTGTACGCGGATCGCGTAGACGTCAACCCGCTGCCCCGGCAATACAGCAGGAAGCACCGGTAAGTGTGTGTGGGGGTGTGTTAAATGGGGGGGGGGGAGACAGGAGGATCCAGGTCCCCTGCAGCGGTGCGGGGGATCTGGATCTTAGTCTCATAATCAGACCTCTATTTGAGGTCTGATTAGAAGACGACCCCAATTAGAAGACGAGGGGTATTTTTCAGAGCATTTGCTCTGAAAAAAACCTCGTCTTATAATCGAGCAAATACGGTAATACAGCTCTGTGTTATCTGTTCACTGGACAACTGAGCCAAATTGACTCTTCTCAGAAGTAAGACTACACATGCAACTGCTAGGATGTCTGTCTTCTCCAACTTGGACTCCTTTCCTAGCACTAGAATCCACTAACCAGCTAATTCAATAATATAGAGACTGAACATTAAAGAATCAACCGACTGAGAAGATAGCTACTCATTACCTTTAACACATATGTTAAACATTTACACAAATGCCTATTTCATTAATGCCAACTAAAGGACATGGGGTACCATAACAACATTTTGAACCAAAGCAGTAGCGAGATCACTATCACTTTCAGTACAATTTTACAGTCAACTACTCTTGTTAATTCTTATGTGACTTCTAAACACAAACAAACCTGAAGGAAACTCAAAGTAAGACACAGAATTAATAAGGGAAGGTCACTGTTTTTACTGTCCCAATGTACAATTCACAATAATCTCCTTTGTGTTGGAAAAGATTATGTGTATTTTAATGAGGTATTTTAAATATGGTAATTTATTCTAGTGACATGACTTCACAGAGATCTCTATTTTATCTCTGCCTGATTAGTACAGATGTATCTATTTAGAGGTGACAACAGATCTGAAACACTTTCTTTTTAATCAGCTCCTCGTGCTGTGAAACCACAAGCATCCAAAAAACCTCAAATATGTACGTAACCAATTATGAAACAAACTGGTATTATGTCCCATAGTATACATTCTGTGGGAAAGTATTTAAGGAGCTACCCACAAATGACGCTTGATATGTTTTAACTTTCAGCTGGGTTACTTTCATTTTTAAATGAAACAGATGACTGAAAGGACACTTACGAAAAAATTACTGCAGTTTTTCTGAAGTAATACTGCAGTTTTTTGGACATGAAAAAACTGCAATACTGCACTTTTACTGCATTTGTACTTCACTGTACTGCAGTTTTACTGCACATTTACTGCGCTTTTTTTTTTATATTGCAAACCTACAGTTGTACTTCAATGTACTGCAGCTTTATTGCATTTGTACTTCCGTACAAAAACAACTGCAGTAAAAGTGCAGTACAGTGAAGTACAAATGCAGTAAAAGTGCAGTAAATGTGCAGTAATACTGCAGTAAAAGTGCAGTATTGCAGTTTTTTCATGTCCAAAAATCTGCAGTATTACTTCAGAAAAACTGCAGTAATTTTTCCGTAAGGGCGACCCAGCGCGCCTGAAGATTGTATGCAGGAGTCACAGTGCAGTAGAGGAGATGGACAGGGCCTGGTTGCAGGGTGACCACACTCACCCAGGTGTTGAGCAGCGGATGTAGTCCAGAACGAAGTTAAATCCTGCAGACACCCTGGAGCAGGCATGAAGCAGATCACTAGAATCATGTGCGGGATGCTGCAGGCTGGGAGTATGGAAGCCAAGCAAAGGGTATAGCAGAAACATAACAAGCAAGCGAGAGGGAGACCAGGCACGAAACATAATCAGACAAGACATACATGTTACAGGGCATGACAGGGAACCAGACAAGGAATAAACATTACTAGACAAGATATACATGATACAGGGCACAAAAAAGGACAGGGAACAAGGCAAGGAACACAGGGGAAGGAGTGAGGAGCCGAAATCCTCGGACGCTTCTCATTTAAGCAAGGATAGGCCATATTATCTAGGACAAAGGGAGAGGAGAGAGGAACCAGAATCCTCAGAAGATACAAAGGAGAAGGGCAAAGGTACATAAGAGACACACAAACATGAATACAGAAACTAGCCGAAGACTGTTTGATAACTATTGGAGATTCCGTCACATGATATGGCCATAGTATGCTTAGCCCACCACTACGCCAAAGTACTCCAATGACGGTGGGTCCTAATGCTAATCCCTGCTGACAGTGGTACGAAACAAACCAAACGTAATTAAAACACATAGCACTGAGACATACCTTAGACTGTAGACTGAGACAAACAGAACACACCGGTGGGGCACACCTTATAAAGGAAACAGAGCTGAAGCAGAAGCAAGGAATGGAAGATCAGAACAGAGCAAAAGGAAATCCAGGAATGGATCGAAGCAAAACAGGGAGACTGAAACAAGACAGATATGCAGCTCCGCAGCCTGGGCAGAACGTGACAGTAACCATTGGTCAGCAGAACTTGAATTGAAATACTTACAATGCTTGTGCACCAGCAAGCAAAAACACAAATAAAAAGACAGTTTGGTAATTTGGAATGTCTGTTGAGAATTTAATCTCACTCCCTTATTTATGTTTTATTAATGGCAAACTCATAATTCATAATTTATGCTGCCAGACTAAATTTCCCTTCTCCCTATCATGTACTTTTTAACAAAAAAAAAATCTATATGTTACTGGTTTGAGACAGAGTATAGCACATAACTCTTGTGAGTATAAAAATAATCATTAAGAGCGATGCAAAGGAATGTACAATCTCTTTCAATTGAATCTCCTGCTTTGTGAGTTTCACACAGCAAACACATTCTTTCTCTGCTCTTGTAGCTTTGAAAAAAAAGAAGTGCTGTATAGACCTATTCATCTTCTTAGAAACTGCTTCTTCTTCTTCTTTAATCATAACTGAGAGTTGAGCGAATGGCATTGCAGGATCTAGAAAAATCATAGCTAAACTGGCAAGGCAGAAATACAAATTTAGCAAAGACAGATGATGATTGTACAATTTCACTGTTGTACAAATGAATTTCACTAACATGTATTTAAGGGCTGAATTGTGGATGAATCCAGGAAAGGTCTTGTAATCTCTGTTCCTTACAAGTGCTTCTAAAGTAAGCCACCTAAGACCTTTGATATGCTGCATTTTTAAAAGCAGGAAAGTATCATTAGTACATTCTCTAATGATTAGTTTAGTTTTCATATATTATATGAAACCATATAATAGCTTACATTTCCTAAGGGCTTTTAACCAGTATGTGGCATGACATTTCTTGTAGTTTTGGTAAAATTATATTTAGGTGACAACCTTATAAACAGCATTTATATAAAACACATCTAATACAGTACTGTGTAGGTATGAAAAAATACTGTAAAATAAGAATGCATTCAAAAATAGATATGCTAATAGTTTATCATTATCATTTGACAAAATGCAAATTGAACAGAAGAAAAATCAAAATCAAATCAATATTTGGTTTAACCATGCTTTGCCTTCAAAACAGCATCAATTCTTTTAAGTACACTTGCACACAGTTTTTTTTAAGGAGGTAGGTTGTTCCAGATATCTTGGGGAAGCAACCACAGTTCTTCTGTGGATTAAGGCAGCCTCAGTTACTTTTCTCTCTTTCACATTATTTTAGACAGACTCAGTGATGTTAAGATTAGGGCTCTATGGGGCTATACCATCACTTCCAAGGCTCATTGTTCTTCTTTATGCTAAAGCTAGTTCTAAATTAATTTGGCTGTACGTTTGGGGTCATTGCCATGCTGCAGAATAAAATGTGGACCAGTCCGATGCCTCCTTCATGGTATTGCATGAGGGATATGTATATGCCTGTAATTTTCAGCATCGAGGAGACCATCAATTCCCAAAATTCCCAACTACAGTGGCAGAAATTCAGCCCCAAACTTTCAATGAACCTATACTATGCTTTACTGTTGCCTCCAAAAGCTCATTCTTATACTGCTCTCCAGTCGTTCAGTGAACAAACTGCTTTCTGCTACAGCCAAATATTTCAAATTTTGACTCATCAATCCAGAGCACCTGCTGCCATTTTTCTGCACCCCAGTTCTTGTGTTTTTGTGAATAGTTGAGTGGCTTGGCTTTGTTACCCTGTCAGAGGTAAAACTTTTTGGCTGCAAGTTTTTCAAGAAGACCACTTTTCAGACAGTAGGTGGGTGTACCAGGGTCTCACTGTTTTCTGGCGATGCTAAGCTAATGGTACTGCTTGACATCTTTGATTTGCACAGGGAAGTAAGCATGATGTGTCTTTCATCTGCTGCAAATTTCTGCTCCAGGTTTCCTTGGCCAAAAACAGTGGCTATGTGAGGGAGTGTAACTCATTTGACGTTGGAGCCCAGTAGCAATGGAACCACTCTTGCTGAGGCAGACACAGGAGGCGGACTGGAAGTGAGACAGAACCCCTACCATGTGACCGCAAGCACAAGCAATTAGGATAAGGCAGCGTGCAATGGCTTCAGAGAATATGGGGCAGGATCTGGAAGTATCATAGTTTGGAGGAAGCCAATAGTCAGGAAGCCAGAGTTGAGAATAGTCTCAAGAAACAAGCCAAGGTCAAAGATAGCGGGAGACAGCATAATCGTAAAGTAGGCCGAAGTCAGGGGTGCCAGAAATGAGAGTAGGGACAAGCCAAATGTTCATGGAGCCGGAGGTCAGAGGAGACAGACGGGCCAGAATACAGGACAACCGGAGAGCAGCAATGACCAGGAAACAGGCAAAGGGTCAGGACCAGAATACATGATTAAAGATGACAGGATAGGAGGCTGAAATGCACTAAAGGCAACAGGAACTCTGAGTAAGGTTTGGAGGGATCTCAGAGTTTAAATATTGCGGCATGGAAGGTCATTGGTCAGTTTCAGGGCAGAGCCTAGACGCCCATTGCCGTAGAAACCCCTGGGCACGGTTATACTTCCTGAGTGACTGGTGATGGGAATGCACACATCAGTCTGCCGATGGAGGGGCTGGCCCAGGGTGCCAGGATGCAGAGGCCGACCATGCAGTGGACGCACCTCCCCGGTGGTTCGTCGGAGGTGAGCAGGGCCATCGTTCAAAGACAGAGCGAATGCAAAGGACAGGGTAGCTGGCGTGACGGTGGGTCTGGCAGGCTACTGTCCTCAATATTCCTTCTGCAAAAGGAATTGGACAGAACATCTGGAAACCCCTGTTTGGGGAAGACCTTGCTGATGCAGTATACAGAAACTATCTTATATCTTGTTGCTTTTCTCAGTCTTGCCATAGTGTATAACTTTTGACATGACTAAGATTGCTAATAACTTTGACTTTTCCTCACCCTCTTGTATGCCTCCTACACAGCTGTTTCTGTTAATGATTGTGTTTCAACCTACATATTAAGCTCTGTCATTTAACGGTAGTTTATCATGAGGTCATGTCCCTGATCCATTGTTCATGGAGAAGTGGACAAAGAACAAAGATTTTTTGGAGTAGAGGAAGAAAATGGAAGTGAGAAAGCAAAAGAGAGAAGACAGAAGAAAGAAAACAGACAAACAAGATAAGAAGGCGAAGCTGCACAGCTCAGAGACAGGTACACGGAAGCGTGCAGCAGAGAAGGTTGGGAGACATTCTGAGAGAGCAAAAGAGTGTGAGTGAGCGTGAATGAGAGTGAGTATCACAACCAATGAAATTTTAAAGCAAATTCAGAGTTCTTTGCTTCATTTTCGTTTCACTGGGTGTCCCTCCTCGAAAGCATAATTTACCCATACATGACAAAAAAAAAAAGAAAACAAAATAATTTGTAAACCAATAAGTGTATTCAGTATATACAACATTTGGGGGCCGAAATAAAAATAAAAAAAAAAATATATATATATTACATAAAGTCATTGTACTGGCTCTCTGGGCATGATATGAGTGTGATTGCTGCTAGCAATTGTTAGCAATCACACTCCTATCATGCTTAGGCAGCCAGTACATGCACATCACTTTCAGCCTCCCTGTGCCCCCTCCCTGTGCCCCACATGGATCCATGCTAACACACACACATATTCATTAATTTATTTACTCCCCCACCTTATCTGAACTGCAGATCTTCTGCTGCCGCTCGCGTACTTCTGTGGGGGCTGCTGTTTCCCTCTCGTTGCTCGAACAGGACCAGGAACTGAGCGGTCATGTGATGTGATGTGCATTCACGTGACTCCACTGGGTTCCTGTGTTGCTGCGATGGATCAAGAGACGCTGCTGAGCAACACAGGTAAGCAGCAGATCCCGTTTCCTGTCCCCTTTTCAGTAGAAAACATTTTTAAAAAAATCTACCACCACTGTATAAGATGCACCCCAAATTTTTCTAAAAAAGGTGCATCTTATACATGGGGAAATACAGTACTTATAAGTAGTTCCAAGAACACACCATGGTACATCAAGAAAGCCACCTACTGCTTCTTGAGAAAATGGTTTTAATACAATAGTATGTTACAATGTTTATAATGATGGTAAAAATTATTATTATTTAGTTTTCTTTCAACATGATATTCTAATGAAATAGGTGATATATTAAAAGTAGCCGAAGTACTGTATAGTTACATACGTGTTTCTAAATAAAAAAGAGAAAATAAATAAGTATGAATCCTACTGCCAATAAAAATGAATATTATTATTTGTTTTGTCCATTTTGTTTTCCTGTTTTAATAAACATAGATATTGTTCTATAAATGTTGATAAATAAATTTCCAAGATAAATATAAATTCTACTACCAATAAAACGAATAACATCATTTATTTTGTCTATTTTCTTTCCCTCTTTTCTCATATATATTGTTTTAATGATATTAGTAACATTCTAAATGCATGCTTTTGTTTTATAGTATATGATGCATTTATAATCTGAACTAAACAAGATATAACAAGTAATTATTTGGTCATATATTGAAGGGAAATAAAAGAACCTGGTAAGTTTTAGGTAACAAATGAAGTCTGCTCCCAATGATAAAGTGTACATATGATTCATAATATAGGTAGGTTTTAAATGACAGTCGCAGTAAGTTACAGTTACAGTTAATGCTAGTTGCTAAGTGTAAAAACAAAAAGGTGAGTATTGGGGAATTGACTAACTCAAATTCCAGTGTTGTCACCAGACTACAAGTTATCAACAGTAGTGATCGTCAGGTAAAAGTATCAGTAATTAATAACTGATAGATAGTACTGCAAGAATAGCAAAAGTATTTTAAAGTAGAAAGAAAGTCTAATTAAATTCCTCATTAAGACCTGGATGAGTGAGAGTATGTAAGGTAGAAATCCAAAAGGATTCCCTTCTGAGCAGCTTAGTATGTCAATTACTTCCCCTGGGACCTGCTGCCACTATTTCAATTCATACGAACACACACGCCCTACAGTGTATGCATCAATAGATTCCGTTTGTTGGGGTAATAATCATGAATTCATTGCCTTCACTGCCAGGTGAAAATGGACCAGTAAGTCACTAAAATATTCCATCCTCTTCTAAGAGTTACAAGAGGTTTATCGTGCAACACAGTTTTCAAGGTGGAATCTGATGTGAGTATGGACCAGTGTTTTTCTAAAACATGTTCGATTTGTGGGCATTCATCATCATAGGTGCCAATAAATCTTATCTTATGTTCCAGATCATTTTTCTCAACATCTCCTATGTTTCTCTCTTTCTGAATGTAATGCCCTCTGATACGCTATTTTGATATGTTTGCTTGGGTAACTTTTGTCTTTAATGTGTTGTTGGGGTGTTTTCACTTTTAACATGAAATCTTGAATATATGAACAAATGTAAAGAGCTTGAACAACAGTTCCAAAAGCAAACTATGGAGGTTGAAAAATTAAGATCAGATTACTGATCTTAAAACCAAATTAAAAAATAACTCAGATACATTTACATTCCTCATTAAAGAAGACAAACCCCAAAAGGACACTGACGATTTTAAAACCAACCAAATCTTTAGGAAATAAAGGAGATTAGGACGACTGATCGCATACTGCTATTAGGTCAGTGACCGGTTGGCTCTTCCCCATTCAAATGAAAGTGAGGGGAACAGAACGTGGGAATTGAAAGGGTATGTTGTCCTAATCTTCTTGTACATGTAAGACTGGCGGGGTTTCCTGGCACTTTCAAGCCAGTGGCCGCAGTTATGTCACCAGGCAGCCACTGGCTTGAAAGTGCAAGGAAACCCCGCCAGTCTTACATGTACAAGGAGATTAGGACGACATACCCTTTCAATTCCCACTTTCTGTTCCCCCACTTCTAGCAACAAGTGTCAACAATTACATTGTACATAGCATCCTTAGCCCACTTTGCTCACTATATAGTATACGTTGCTGGAACTCAAAGTATCCAAAGCAATGCATAAAGAAAGCATGTGGACACCTGAGCATCACACTTTAATGAGCATGTTGCAAATCTCATTTCAAATTTCCACTAAAATGAAGTTGCCCCAATACCCCACCTTTGCAGATGTTGAATGAAAAAGCCTGGCTCACAATGTGCATTCCAATTCAACCCAAAGGTGTTTAATGTGGTTAAGGTCAGGGCCCTGTGCAAACCACTTAGGTTCCTCCACACCAAACTCAACAAACCATGTCTTTATGGACCTTGCTTTGTGTATAGGGGCACAATCATACTAAAACAAGAAAAGTCATTCCCTAAAATAGTGCTGCAAAGTTGGAAGCATATTATTGTTTAAAATGTATTTATATCCTGTAGCATTAACATTGCCCTTCACTAGAACAAAAGAAGCCACTATCCTTCCTCCACCAAACTTTACAGTAGGGACAAGGCATTTCGGTAGGTAACATTCGGTAGGCAACATTTATCTATCAGAGTTCCAGATAGTGAAGCATGATCCATCACTCCAGAGAATGGGTTTCCACTGCTTTTGAATCCAAGGTGATGTGCTTTACACAACTTCAGCAGATGCTTGACATTGTGCAAAGCGATATTTGGCTTATGTGCATTTCATGAAGCTCTCAATGCACAGTGCTTGTGTTAATGTTGCTTTAAGAGTGTAGGGATAATCATGTGACTATTACTGAATTAATGAAAATGGCACTATTAATTAACCTAGGACCATGCCCACAGTATTATATTTATTCAAAAATATAATTTATTGTTAAGGCAAAAATCTGTAAGATTTCAATATGATCCATGCACAATACAAAATGTAAAATAGAAAATTATCTTTATTACACGTCAAATTATAGCATAATATGGAATACAGTATAATACTGATTAGTTATCAAGTATTAGTTACTGGGTTTCGGATTTAACACCAACAATGATGCAACAAGTAAAACAAAGCACATTGCATTAAAATCCCAGATTCCTCAAAATGATACCACATACAGTTTGTGTAACTACAACTATATCAGCTCCAAATAACAAAACTAACTGGTTGTGTTATAACAGAACAGTAGGTGCTGTGATTTAAAGGGATATCACAGCATATAATAGCTTGCTGGTTACAACATTACTTATCTGAGAAAAAAGTCTACTTCTGTGCATCAACAAAAAGCATGTGGTTATGAGGGATACAAAGAGCATAACACACATTAAAAGGTTAAAAAAATAATTGGATATAAACAGGCACTGATTTAGTCTTCAAAGTATCAATAACACAAACTACTCCCATGTTATCACAATTTAACAGTAAACTTTTGTTAGCCCACAACTGACCCCATAGCTCTAAGGTAATTAATACCGCACACAATTCCAATACCACCATATTTTTATTCCAACCAGCTACATACCATGAAAGAAACCAACTATCTACTGCCCACCTACCCTGCCAGAATACACCACATGCCTAAAAAT
Source organism: Spea hammondii (assembly GCA_029215755.1). Taxonomy (NCBI): domain Eukaryota; kingdom Metazoa; phylum Chordata; class Amphibia; order Anura; family Pelobatidae; genus Spea; species Spea hammondii. The sequence goes on along the minus strand of JARDYJ010000003.1, from coordinate 74,236,339 downwards.
GTATTATCTATAATCTTCTGGCAAACTGCAGCACCATTAAATGTTTAAGGCTAGGTTTCCACTTGGTTTTTTTTTGCTAAAAACGCCCATAAAAACGCCAATAGCGCCACCTGGCGTTTTTTTAGTGAAAAAACGCAGCAGCCAGATGTTAGCTGTTCTTCAATAGGAAATCGCAGAATGCCATATCCACTTGGCGTTTTTTTGTTTGGCGTTTTTTCAGTCCTCTTTGGCGTTTTTCTGCTTTTTTGGACTCTGTGGCAGTTTTTCAAAATCGCAGCATGTTGACACTCTGGCGTTTTTTGCAAGGAAATCTTGGCGTTTTTCTCCAATAGAAGTCTATGGGAGAGAAAAAACGCCATGAAAAAGCCATGTGGGTTTATTGCCTTGGCGTTTTTTATGGCGTTTTTTCCACAGTTACAATGCAGAGGATGGACCCAGTATCTGTGTGTCCTACGAGAAATAGGCTGGAAACAAACAGTTTCACACAAAACAAAGTTCATATTGAATTCTACACCATTTGGAACAAACATGCCATTACAAACAAACATACCCAACTGGATCCTGCGTGCCAAAAGCAACAGCAAACAATTTGCACCATCATTTGGGGCCAATCTTCCTAGAGGAGCAGACATTCGGAATAAAGCAGGCCTTACAAACCACAGGAAAGAGACAAAAGGGTCCGCCGGGGCGTTTAAGTAGAACTCTACCAAGTAAATGACATCAGGGGGCAGATACTTGCCATTTATCCTAATCCCTTTTAGCTGGGTGAAACTTCTAACTTGTAAAGGCTGGAAAAACTGCCTAAGGTAAAAAAAAGCAATTTCCACAGAAAGGCTAAAAAACTCCAGAAAAAAACGCCAAGACGCAGGAAAATGCAGTGGCAGTTTTCTTGGCGTTTTTCATCAAGAAAAAAAACGCAGGACAAAAACCCAAGTGGAAACCTAGCCTTAAGAAACAAATCTCAAACCTTCAGATCCTCCTTACCCTGATTAGACATCCTAACCCTGTGATTTGGTTCCTTTTGTCGTGCTATTACTTTAGCCATGTGCCTTGAAAAAACTTTGCCCATAGGCATCCCCCTTGTTGGAAAATGTAATAAAACCAAATAGTGACTGAAAACCTTTAACTGTTATTTTCTTTTACCTCAATACCAACTGATGCATAAATCTTAACTTCATGATCTTATCTGTAGATACAAGCCATATTAATTTCAATACTCAAAAACTGTAAAGATGTAAGCGTATATACTGTGCTAGCAGAATTCCAAAATATTCTACTAATTCAAAAATGTATTCAACAATGTTAAGCACTCACTGCTACCAGCTTTACTAATGAATAATAAAATAAAAAAATCTAATTAACGAATAACTGAATCCAAACCAGCTACTTAATTAATTAAACATTCTAAAATAGATGCAAAAGCTTCAAATTAAAAACAAGAAATAGCACAACCCACTGGTAAATACTGGTGACCCCTCGAATTGAAAACCTAATGATGAAAAACAATCCAGGTTAATGGGAAAAAGCCTAAAAGCTAATTACCTTTGCTATTAAACCATTTTTCCCAACAATGTCTATCCCATGTTAAAGCATCTTCAAAAGAAACATGATGCACCAGGAAATCCAATTTATTGATCTCATCGTTAAGTTAATTTAGGCAAAGATTGATGGTGAATCAAGCTAAAGGCACCTATTTCCTTCTTTGGCACTTAGCCCAAAGTTAGGAAAAGCAGGATGTTGAAAAGGGCATTTAATTCTTCCCAAATGCAATTCATTTTCGATTTTACTTTTAACTATTTCTCTATTACCCTCAACTGATTTAGGATTATTCCCACATATAACATCCTTACTTTTAAAAAGCTATGAGCAATAGTTCAGACATCTGCTTGTTTGAGTATTATAAAGGGGAGTAGTTTTAACCATTCCACAGGAGTCACCTCCTTTCTGAACCTGTTACTTAACCCATCCTTTACAAAAACATTTCAAAGCAGGATGATTTCCAGTGCAAAGTGTACATTCATTTTTAAATGTAAAAAAATTTCTAACAAATAGCTTATTGGTACATTTGTTGGACATTAACCCCTTGGGGCTTGTAATTCGAAAAGACTGTGGCACCATTATGCACACCCATGTACCAACACCCTTCACATACCACTAAAATTTATTATGCGCTGATAGCTTTATATGCTTCCAAAACTGCTTCTAGATGTTAATAAAGACCCAAACTCTCACTATGCTTCTCACAAAAAACTACAACTACTACTACTGTAGCAAAACTATGAAAAGCCTGCAACTACTTGTTAAAAGACCTAGCTACTGGCCTACGTCTATCTCATCTGGATGCAAAGACAACATATCAACATATTCATCATTCAAGGTTTCTTCCAAACAGCACAAGATAACAATTTTTTCATACATGACTCATTCACTATACTATGCCTATTACTAGGACCACTCATTTGACACATTTTTTCATTATCACCATACCTGGGAACTTCTGGGCTCCGGCTACCCGGACACTTCCCTTGCGGGATATGGCCAGGACTGCCCACTAACATCAGCGGACCTCCCACTGACGCCAGAAACTCCCACCAACATCATGGGACCGCCCACTGACGTCAGTGGGCAGTCCTGGCCATGTCCTGCAAGGGTAGTCTTGACTCGGAGAACCGGAGAAACGGTGCTTCACCTGGCAAACCCGGAGAGTTCCCATGTATGATTATCACCCTCACCAGACTCAGATTCAGCTCTGTCATGCTCCTGTAGATCAGCATCCTAGGTTGTATCCTGCAGCTACTGAGAATCATGCCAACAAATGCTTGTATAAATGATCTTGTTGTGTGCTGCAGAATTTCTCTTCATGCCACTCACACTGATGCTGCCTTTTCCCAGTATTCACTCCTTTCTTGCATAGCGAATGGGATATTTTATGACAAGAAACCGACCTTCTAATATCCTTGTTGGCCCACTGATCTGGTCATACAGCACCCATGTTCTATTTGTGACATCTTTGAAGCCAGTTGGGTTGTTTGGGGGCTAAAAGACCACATTTGGGAAGTGTTTATTTTTTAAATTGGAATTTTGACATGTGGTCATCCTGCCCCCATGTGTTATTTGGGAGATCTTTAAAGCCAGTCAATTCAATTCACCCCATCAAATTATATATATTTTTTAAACTAGACACCCCAGAGTAGTCTGCACGCATTTTACCACCAGCCTTTGTCAGTTTGCAGTAGTATTTTATGGTGTGGTTATTCCCCACATACCACACATAGGAACACCATTTGAGAGAAGAAAGAGATCTACACCTGTTTAAACTCATGACGTGCCTGGCATGTCATTTGTCATCAAGGGGTTAAAATTGTATCTAAATCAATAAACAATAATAATAAATAGAATAATATTGTGACAAAGCAGGAGGATTCGCCATAGTAATTCATTACATGTTCCTTGTATTGCCTCACTTTAACCACTTTGCACAAGAATTGCTCTGCATACATATCCCCTTGACCTGCTAAAAGACAAGAAATGGAAATGTTTTATGTATCCTGCAGGCAATTTACATCAACGCTTTGTTTTAGGTAAGTGAAAGTTTATTACGTTTTTAGAATAAAGTACAATAAACATCGAGACAAATGGAAAAAACAAAATGTAAACAGGGCTATATCAGAAAAGACAATGTCCCCTAAGCAAGTAGGGGTTTGAGGACTAGAGGTGATCATACAGAGGGGCCTTGCAAAGACCGCACCTCTCCTCTGAGACAAGAAACAGGAGTTGTGGAGCAATGCGGAGTGGTGACCCCATAAAAGTAAACACAAAATTGAAGTCGCTGCATGGCCCTGACATCGCGAGAAAAGAGAAAAAATAAATAAAAAAATTTAAATTATGGGGGGGTAGACAGACAAAGACAAACATGCAACACACAAGACAGAAAGGAGGAGAACATAGACGGGCGAGGGAGAAGGAAGAAAAAAAAAAGGGGGGGAAGGGGGGATCGGTGAGGGGAGGAAGGAGGGGAGGAGGGAGGGACAGGAGAGAAAGGGTCAAGAGGGAAAAGAAGAGGGGCACGAAAAGAAAGCCGCGCAATGAAATGGTGCGAAAGAGCACAAGAGAGGCGTAGGGAAGCGTTAGAGCACAGGCAGGAAGGAAGGAAAAAGGTAAGCAGCTAGCAAAGAATCTATTGTCGAAGCAATGAGGCCAAAACAGGTGAGGATTGGAAGGACAGCCAGCATGCCCATGTCCCGGTGTAAGTCTCCATCCTATCGGTGGCTAGGTGGACCAGTTCTTCCATGCCCCGTATCTCCTCCACCCGGGACACCCACTGACACAAAGTAGGGACCTCGGTGCGCCGCCAATAAAGCGGAATAAGACTACGGGCCGCGTTGAGAAGATGGCGGAGGACCAAGCGCTTCATTTGACCCAAAGATCTCCCCGAATGAAGAAGAAGACCCAGTCCCGGGGACAGCGGGACCGGTTCCCCCGAGATCTCCCCCAAGCAACGGAACACACCAGCCCAAAAGGGCTGAAGACGACCACAACTCCACCAGACATGTAGGTAGGTACCCCTCTCCACCCCACACCTCCAGCACGACAGATCATCCCCCAGTCCCATCCTGCTGAGTGCCACCGGAGTCCTATACCACATCGTCATTATTTTATAAGTCGTCTCCTGGTATCGCGAGGCGATAGAACATTTGTGCGCTAGGATGCAGACCATCTAACGCTTTGTTTTTTGGAGGACTGTTCCAAAAGAAACACCTTCAGCCAATCAGAGCTAAGTAACCCTAAGCTGGAACAGACTAGTTCAAAGTAGCTAGATTCTAGACGTAACTAAGGAAAAGACCCAAGTTGTTTGTGATCCCAGGGCCTGTTAAGATGTTGATCCTGCATACAGCTCCCTATTTAAGGCTTGTGCACCTTAGACTGGCAGTAGCTGCACCGTCAGTATCTGTTGAAGACTTATGCAGCAGCCTGGCCCCAGATGCTCATCTGAACAGAAGTGAAGGTTCCCAGTACAAGGTATCTCTGCCTTCACCTCAGGTAGCGTTACCTGAAATAAAATAAGGGGCTTACCAAGTGCACCAGCATTTGTGACTGGATAAAACAATCTGTGAAGGGACTGGAGTGTTTAGAAGACATCTTCAGGTGCATACCCACCAATTGTACCACTCTATTTGGGACAGTCTCGAATTTACCACTTCATCTGGCTCTCCCACTCTGCCTTTGTCCTGCTTTTCGCGAACCCTTCAAATATTTTCCAAATCAATAACAGCTTCCACTTTTCTGGGGAGGCTTTCCACCATATTAAAGTGTTTCTGTTGGAATTTTTATCCATTCATCCAGTAGAGCATTTCTGAGGTCCAGCACTGATGTTGAATGAAAAAGCCTGGCTTGCAATCTCCATCACAGTTCATCCCAAAGGTGTTTGATGGGATTGAGGTCAGGGCTCTATGAGGGCCAGTTAAATTTTTCCACACCAATCTCATGCAACCATGTCTTTAGGGAACTTGTTTTGTGCACTGGGGCGCAGTTATGCTGGAATCAAAACGGCCTTCCCCAAACTGCTCCCACTGCCTAACCCATACCATATCCCTCCTTCACTAAACTTTACAGTTGGCACAATGCAGTCAGGCAGGTAACATTCTCCTGGCATCCGACAAACCCATCAGATTGCCAAACAGAGAAGTGTGATTTGTCACTCCAAAGGACACGTTTCCACTGCTCCAGAGTCCAGGGCTGGCATGCTTTACATCACTCCATTAGACACTTGGCATTTTACTTGTTAATGTGAGGCTTACATACAGCTATAATATTGATTAGGTTACACATAACTGGATAACTGAGATCTCACAAGCCCATTTTTCTGTCTAAAAATGAATAACTAAAACATTTTATAAATGCTTTTGATCAATATAATACAAATAACCACCTGAAACTCTTTAATCTTCATCATCACCTGCCTAGCTGAAATGCTGATTTAGAATATATAATATAACATTTTCTGGACTATTATAATAATATTTTTTTATGTATAAAAAGAGCTACATTGATACTTAGATAAATATATGCAAAAAGTATATAATAAGGTACAGGAACATCTGATTTTAGATGACATAATCTGTGAACACAATATTACCAAGTAATATAGTTTCTTCACTGTAAGTCCATTTAATGATATGTAAGCAATCTTCGGGGGATTATCCGTACAGTATTCTTGTTTTTCCTAGTATAGCTGCAGAGCTTTAAATATGATGGCAACAGTCATTATCTATGCATTACTGTTCAAACAGGTAACATATGCTTCTTACATGCCTCATGGGAAGTATAACTGAAATCTAAGCTTTAAAAAAGGCCCACTTCGCGTAGACCATTGGAAAGTTAATTGCAAGACTGGGAAACGTGACGTCTCTAAAAAGTCAAGTGGTCAATGGAGTCAAAGGGTTAACTTAATTGAGGTGACATAACTTAATATGCAATTTTCGACAACAAATTTTGTTTTCTGACCGCTCAATTGAAATTCTGAGGGGCTTCTTTGATTTGGCAATTAAATTCAAGGGGCAGTTCCAAAGGAAAAGGCACCTGCCGCTTTCTGGGCTCATGTTTCATCAGTAGCGTACCTAGCGGGGGGCGGTCCGCACCGGGTGCCGCTCATCAGAGGGGTGCCAACTTGCCGGCACCCGGCACCCCTCCAGAGACGGACAGCAATGTCCGCCGCTGGAGGAGCAGGCTCGCAAGGGAGCGGTATCGGAGGTCTTTAGCAGACCTCCGGCTCCCTTGAGTGATTTTAAGCCGGGTTCAACCCTTGAACCCGGCTTAAAACCACTCAAGGGAGCCGGAGGTCTGTTAAAGACCTCCGATATCGCTCCCTTGCGATCCGCGCGGCAACAGCTGCTGTGCGCCGGGATTTGTTGTCAGATCCCGGCGCACAACACTGAAGCCGCGCCCACTGTCGTCCGTGCCCTCTGACCCGGAAGAAGACAGAAGAACTGAAGAAGAGAAGAGGAGGAAAAGAAGCTGTAAGGAGAAAAGGTAGGAAAGCATTCAGTGAGTGAGAGTTGATTGGTATATGTGTGGATTGGCATGTGTGGATTGGCATGTGTGGATTGGTATGTGTGGATTGGTATGTGTGGATTGGTATATGTGTGGATTGGTATATGTGTGGATTGGTATATGTGTGGATTGGTATATGTGTGGATTGGTATATATGTGTATTAGTATATGTCTGGATTGGTATGCGTGTGGATTGGTATGCGTGTGGGTTGGTATGCGTGTGGATTGGTATATGTGTGGATTGGTATATGTGTGGATTGGTATATGTGTGGATTGGTATATGTGTGGATTAGTGTGTGTGTGGATTGGTGTGTGTGTGGATTGGTATGTGTGTGGATTGGTATATGTGCGGATTGGTAAGTGTGTGAGAGTGATGGGTGTTATGCTGTACCATTTCCAATGTATTTTTCATTATATAATTATGCTCTAGTACATCATAACTCCCATCACTCTATACTGTTCCATACAGTGGCAGAGCTGGGAGACAGAGGCCTTGCACCCCCACCGCAGGACTCCTGAAAGGTAAGTGAACTTCAAAGTGGGAGAGGGTAGATAGTTAGGAGGGGGTAGATAGGGAGAAGGGAGTGAGACGGGGGGATAGGGGGTAGATAGGGAGAAGGGAGTGAGAAGGGGTAGGTAGGACAAGAGGGAGTGAGAAGGGGTAGATAGGGCAATCATACTCCTATCATGCCAAGTCTGCGAGTACATCCTGGAATCTGGGTATGCCTGGGCATGATAGAAATGTGATTGCTGTTAACAATCATATATATATATATATATATATATATATATATATATATATTAATATTGTTATTTAATTGTTTTGTCCTATTTTGGTGTGTTACTCGAAATAAAAGTGTTAGATTTTTTTTATGGTGTGGGAGGGGCCATATTCGGTTTCAGCCAGGTAAATGCTGCTTTTTCGGTTTCAGTCCAGAATTCGTTTCGGTGCATCCCTACTACTAATGAAGTGGTAGGCCTACACCACATCAATGTTTGGCTTAGTATATAGTAATAGGAGTTATGCTGCACTATTGTCATTGTCTTGCTCAATGTATAGTGATAGGGATTACGCTGTACCACCGTCAATGTGTGCCTCAGTATATAGTGATAGGTGTTATGTTGTACCACCGTCATTGTCTGCCTCAGTATATAGTGGTAGGTGTTATACTGTACAACCGTCAATGTCTGCCTCAGTATATAGTGATAAGTGTTATGCTGTACCACCTTCAATGTCTGCATCAGTATATAATGATAACAGTAAGTGTTATGCTGTACCACCTTCAGTGTCTGCGCCGGTATATAACGGTAGAAGCTATGCAGTTTTAAAGTGTATGTGGAGGGGGGGTGCCACATACAGGATCCGCCCCAGGTGCCAAATACTCTAGGTACGCCCCTGTGTTTCATTTACAGTAGCAGCATCTTAAGGTTTAGGAAGAGATTTAGACTTAATTTTGCACTGCAGGACCACCAACAACAACAACTCTTTACCAATAGTTACACACATTAAGCAACATGCTATGGGACTGAATTTCCAAAAATTGGACCATTTTGATTAATTGACTCCTCAGAGGAAGGTGATAATGCAGCAGCAGTAGTAGGGCAGATAGACACATCCGACCCCATGGTATAGGACACTGAATTTTACCCCAAATTAGAAAACTTTGAAGACGAATTGGAATAATTAAACAACCAGAGTAAGACATGATAATCAGCCATAATGAGCCACTAGAGGCAGGGACAGATTCATTCAAATTGTAGAGGATTGTATAGGATCAAATTTCCCAACTTGCCCTTAACCCTTGGGTCACATAGGGTGTCCAGTGTGGGTCACATAGGGTAACCAGAGTGTAATCTAGGGCAGCTCTGAGGGCCTGCATTGCAAGCTCCTCTATCGGCCTTCTGATCATCTCCATGTGTAATGTGCTGCTCCACTGTCCACTCCACCATGTCCAGGGTTCCAACAATTGACTACCTCCTGATGTAATTGGTGCTGGGGTAGACGCACCTCCTTCTGTTCCTTTTTCAGCTGCTGGCTTGCATTCACACAGCGGTGAAAGTGCCTGTCAATCTTACAGAATGTTTTTGATCAGTTTCGACAGCCTACACTTCCTGTTAAAAAAGTTGCCCTCCTGTCATCCTGTGTGCCTACATCAGTTACTTTTTTTTACACTCACCAGTGTGCTGTCAGTGAAAGAAAGGCATGCTGTGCACTAGTGGCCCATATGTTGAAGGTGAAGTGGATGGTCTGTCCAGCTGCTTTGGAAAGCTGGAGATGCTTGTAGTAGTTGTGGCACCAGTGGCAATCTATGTCCTGGATCCCACAAAGTCGCCAGCACATAGACCCCTCTGAATCCTTGGTTGTAACTAAAATTTTCCCTTCGGTAGGAGAAGTAGACAACATTTTAGCACTTCTAGAGCGAGAATGTTTGGTACTGCTGCTGCATTCGGCTTATGGTAGTTCTGAATCCAAGCAACTGACTTAAACTCTACTCTGGGACAGTATTTTAAGAACTAAAACATGTTGCACTCATATACAGTCCAAAGTCCAATGCTTATTTTTTGCATCAATATTTACTAATGATTTTTTTTTTTTGTGTTCTCCACAACCTAGAAGTTACCATAGCAGTACCTGTATAAGTGTATAGCAATTATTAAGTATAAAACAAAGTAAGGAAAAAAAACCCACAGGCTGTTGGACCCATCAATCAGGGCCGTCTTTAATGCAGGTCAAAGTCCTTTGTGAGCAATTTGGGTGCCAGGACTGGCCTTTGGGGTTTGCAACATCATGATCAATGTCTGCTACTTAGGGTTTCCATGCATTATTTATTTGAGCTATACCTTCAACGCTGAGTCTGCTTGTGCATTTTTAAATTCTATGGCTGCAAGGCTGAGTTTGTGTGTTATTTAGTTGCTCTATAAGTGCAATGCTATGTTTCATGTGATATTTATTAATACCAGCAAAAAAACCAAGTTTCTTTATGTCTTATCCAGTTGAGCTATAACTGCAATGCTGTTTCCATGTGTTATTTGATTTATACGTGAATGGGGAAGGGGGCACCATGGAGGTGGCCCACGCAGGGCACCTTAACACCTAAAGCTGGCCCTGATGAAGACTCACACGTTTTAGGTTACTAGCCGTACCCGCATCATTCATTTGCTATACGAGAGACTTAGAGTGTGCTCCACCCCTGCCCTGGGCGTGTGGCTTGAGGACATCTCATGTGGAGTCACATTATAAAAGTATCAATTATTTATATGTACCCTCCTACACACAATCCCTTCCCACTTTACCTCAAGAAAGAGCACCAAAAGATTTTCCATTTGTATTCATTTTGTTTTGTTAAGAACCCTCCTTGTGAATGCATATAGTCTAGTTCATAATATGAGTTTAAGAGTGACCATACAATGACACATATAAATCTATCTAGCAAGTAGTGATGTCCAAATTTTCAGGCAAAGAATTACGTTCCCTGTCCATTGGGTTCGGATTTAAATCGGGTTGCATTTTTAATTCAGGAACAAAATTTGTTGCCTTGTGTCCACATTCCCTCTTATTCAATGTTACACTCTCTAAATGTTTCCGTACCTTCTCTGCTGACCACTTCTGCATCTTCTTGCTCTTCATCTTCTATCTTCTCTCTTTCATCTTCTTTCTTTTATCCTCTATCTTTGTACGCATCTCAGCGGACATAACCTGGTGTGAATTTACACCAAAATGGCGGAGCTTCCAAAGACATCTTCTCACCCCCTCCTACAGTTGGGAAGGGGGGCATCACCTCTGCCCAGATTGGAGCATCAGAGAAGTGGACGCCACCAGAAGCATCATTTTGGGGGCAGGGCGCATCAGGTTATGTCTGATCCTATCTGTGATTTGTTTTAACTGACTTGTGCCATTCACCGTGATTTCGCTCACAATTAGGATTAAAGTTATTGCCTCTGTAACCAAGGTTAATAATCCAGCGCAAAACTGATAAATGGAAAGGATGATTAAATCATTGGTGAGGTGAATACTGTTGGATGAGGACAGAGGAGTTTGAAAAACAAGTTAAGGCTGTTCGGTAAAAATTTTAATAAATAAGCACTGCATAATAAATGCAGTGCTTAAAAACCATAGAAATCTTTTCTTCAATGTTCTTAATTTCAATGTACAAACCATAGGGTAATGACAGGGGTCACCATTAACAGAAGCTGTAAAGTATTTAATGTACCTTAATGGAATGTTAATTGAGAGAAAATCTTGTTTATATTATTTTGATTATATGCTGTTGTTGATTACAGTGGTTAGGCTATAATCATGTTTGCTTGCTTGTTTACTTGAGGCAAATAGGAATATTTTGATGACTGGTCCTTTTTACCGACCTCTAGTGTATCCTTTTGTTTTGTAGCTGAATGTTCCTGTGTTCTTTTAGAAAATCAAGCTTTTGAAAAACATTTTTGTACTTTTACTATATTCCATCTCTAGGTATTGAATAAAAGTAATAATTTGTCAATTTGTTTTACTAATTTTACTGATTGCTAGTTCTATTATACAAAGGAAATTTAGGTTGATTTATGGGGCTGGGCTCTGTTTATAGATAGCTTCAGTATAATGTGCTCATACAGATGACTCTATAATGCTACAAGGATTGTTAAAAAAAATTTGGCCATCCTGAATGGTGACTTAACATAGGACATTGGACATAGAAATGGCACGTCCTCATTTGAGCTGGTTTTAGATACATTTGCATAAACTGTCGTCTTATTTCCAGTATATAAAAGACTACATTTCTTCTTTTTGTAGGAAATCTTATGCTAAATATTTTCCTCAACATCAAAGCTAGACAGCTCGGTGTACTGTGAAAAGGCATTCATAATACACATTAGTGAATAATAAATATAAGTTAGAAATATGTATATACAGGTCTTGTAATTGTGTGTTTTTAATACTTTACAATTCTCTAAGTATACTATAACAATGAAAAACTGTAGGCGTTATACATAAAGATATATCATGTATTACTATAGCTTTAAGGTTTTATCAGATGCATTAGGGGGGTTGCAAAGGATATCTGGTTTTAGTACATAAGTTGAATTTAAAATGTCAAGATTTCTTTCAGAAGAACTAGAACTTGTTTTTTTCATTTTCAGAAAATGTAGTCCATATATGATTGTAATTACCTGAAATTTTGAAATATGTGTCATTTAATATATTATCATTGTGTGGAAGTAATGTGCATACTGTCTTAAATAGAATGGCAATGACTAATTTTGTTAATAGGTGATTTCAAACCGAAGACAGAATTAAAGTAATTAAAGTAAACAATACTCAGGCAAAACATTGTAACCATTAAGCCTTCAACAGAGGTAAATTAAGTAGTGCAAATCCAGACCGGTAACATTCAATTTAGCAGAATTCCATTCAAGAACTTTTAAACATATTTTTATGGTCATGGTACTCCAGAGCTGACTATTTAGTGACTATATTTATTTATAGTAAGTTGGCAGGATGCCAGGTATTAAAGTAGTAGGAAATCAGTGCCTTTTTTAATGGGGTGCAACTTCTCTAAAAATGATCTTTCAATAAGCCATCTAAAAATTAGACTTTTGGGGGGGGAAAAACACTTACTTTGCAAACTAAATTTGTACTTACTACTAAGTGATTCAACTCCCTGGACACATTGTAAAGTATTAAGCACTGAGTATTACTGCTCTTCACAACAAAGGATGTTTACAGTTTTAAATCATCGCTTGTCTAAGCAGATCAACCCAAACCTCTGGGCTGCTTATTGAGGTCAAAGTAGTTAAAACAATTATGTTCATTTAAACAAAACGAACCATACAAATGTGTCCAGATCCTCTTGATACAAATTGCAACACAGCCTTTACATGTATATATTTAAAAATGTACAGATTATTGTGCCATCGATGTTTGCTAGCAACTTCCTACAATGTATCCAGGTAAAGCACCACAGTATCAGTGTTCATTGGTGAAACCATCTTGTAGTTACATAGAAACAATAAGTGTAGCAATGAAATGGTTTTTATATGGTTAATTCACCTTTGTAGTAAATTACTGACAAACCTCCCAGATAACAATTATGGGGTAAAGTAAAAAACAAAATAAAACAAACACAAAAGTGCTAATGCTCTTTTGAGGGCAAAGGGTGTCACACCAAATATTGATTTGATTTAGATTTTTCTTCTGTTCACTCACTTTCCATTTTGTTAAATGATAAAAACATACATCTATTTTTGAAAGTGTTCTTACTTTACAGCATTTTTTTCACACATCTCCAAAGCTTTTGCACACATTTTTGCAATATATATTTAACAAATTGTGTCCCTTTAGCTCCATGCCTCTGTCTTTGTATTCATTTTAATATAGTTTAATGACCACATTGAAATTGTCTTGTGCACCATTTTATCCACAATGCTTCTCCTTCACCCATTTTCAATAAACTGTACCTATTTCTGCTCATGTCCTAGCCTTTTTTGTACTCATGTCCTATTATTCACTTAGTTAACTTTGAAAGCTATGGGGGCTTAGTAAGTGTTTTGATGACTCAATAGACACCTCTGCATTGTTTATCATGGATATAGGGGATACCTTTGTTAAAGAAAGTTGCAACCTTTTTATTGTCCAAATGAACAAATGAAACATAGATCTAATGTATTCTCAGAAAAATAGAAGAACTGCAATAAATAAACTCCATATAAAGTGATACCCTTGTTCTAAAAAATAAATAAAAACAAATGGGCTGGTCTCTTAAATGTTTACAAGTTTAACATGGGTGCTTCTACCTCTTTATAATAATATAATGAATCCATCCTTTTTTTTAAAAAACAAACAAGACAAGACCAGAATATTAAAATGTAAGATGTATATAAAGTGAGAAGGTGACTTCAGTGCTCATATACTTTTTGGTTCCAATAGTCCTATGTGAGAATACTACATTTTGCTGATTCCCTTATTAATGACAAAGAATCCTAAAACTAAGATTTATGGATTTCATATGTATCATCATTACAATGCAACACTGACCTTAGACTGTTTATTTGTTATACAAAGATAATGGCTGGTGTGCAACTAGGCAGGTACCTCAGTGAATCATTTCATACATAGTCATGTATTCATAAGGCAAAAGTGGAAATGCCCAGGTTGATTTTTTAGACCCAGTCTAGCCCTGATTAATATTAAACATTGTTGAATGGTAAATTATAAAATAAGACCATTAACACTTCAAATCTGATATTATTCTTTTGTATATTTCACGTCCTTTTACAAGAAGATGTACATCTAGAAAAAATGGTGATCACAAAATGTTAATAAACACTAAAACCTTGTGAACTTTTTAAGAAAAAATATCCTGAAAAAAGACCCATAACTTTTGGTATGCTTATGAACTGCTACATGTAGCACATTATGAAATGCAATATGTTTTTTTTATGTTGAAAACGGGATTTTATAGCTGACAAAGTGAATGTTAAATGATGCATTTCAAGATAACTTTAAACTACACATTTATCTTAATGTGAATAACCTTTTTAATGTGCTCAAATAAGAAAGTAGAGATTTAGTTCCAGAACCACTTCTCCAGATTGCTGACAGATTTGTATTCCTGATGTCTTTTAATGTGGTCACATGCTAGACACGCATGAGATTCCCAGAAATGAGACAAATTCACCGTGAAGTGTCGTCTCCAGCTAAAGTATCCAAGATAACGCTCTGTGTCTTTATTCAGCATTAAAAGGTAATCTGCCAGCTCCCTTGGAGAAAGGAAATCTTCCACATGAATAAAGGAGTCCGCAGGTATGTAGTTCTCGTAGTTTTCTCTTGGAGGGCCTAAAACAACTGGTACTGATCCAGCCAGTAAAGCATTGTACAGCTTTTCTGTTACATAATCTTTGTGGATTGAATTTTCAAAGGAAAGGTAAAATTTACAAGTAGAGATTGTAGGAATCAGGCTTTTATCACTTAAGTATTCTCCAAAAGCTTGACCAAAAGTTAGAATTTCAATGTACTTGTTGAGTTCATTATAATATTTTACTCGAGCGTGTTCTGGGTTCCAGTTACTAACAATCCAACATACCAGCTTGTCTTTGCTTGGCACTTCAAACTCAAAAGGTTTTGTGCTTACGACCATGAAGCCATAAGGCACTTGAATGTCTGAATCACGCCTGTAAGTCAAAGTCAGATTAAATAAGTGCTCAATACCAGTTTTTTGTGGTGTGTGAGTTGGTGATTCCAAGTTCATCCAAATCCATTTCTGGAATGGTGGTCTGAGCTGCTGGGGAAGGTTTGTTAGGTCCCAGCTTATATCTCTATGGTGTATTAGGACAGCATGGGACTTGTTGTACAGTGTGCGGTCAGTAGTTAAATGGCACCCATGTATATTAAATAAAGTCTTGCAAGATGTGAGTTCAAAAGTTTGTCCAAAGGGCCACACCCAAATAAGAATGATGGTATCGTTGTAATAATCCCTTTTAGATGAGAAAAAATTCTTCATTTTAAGAACCGAATTAGCTGATTCAATAGGACTCGAGATCCAGTTATTTGTGGGTTTCACATATATCAGTAAACATACCATGAAACAGATCAACACAATGCTGATAACTAAAAATGGTCGGATTATGCATTTAGATGTTGATGTCATAATTTGCCCTGAAAAAAAGCAAAATAAAAAAATGATAGTTAATATCACTGATATTTTGGGCACTGGACATCTGCAATATACAATGGCAACTGTATTTTATTGGAAAAAACTTGTACATATTTGCAACACATCATTTTTTCCATACAATGTAGTGCCTGGAAACAAGCAGGAGTACTGAACCGGGAGTCATTGTCCATTTTCTGGAATGCAGTGTAGTATCTGTCAATATCAGCACTTTATTCTAAGTAAAATTCATCAGACAAGTCCAATTGAACTTAAAAACAAGCTTTTCTTTAGGAACCAAGGTTCAACCTATAACATCCTTTTAACCTGTACAAAGAATGGAACCAAACCCCAAATATATATGTGAACAAATTATTAACATTAGATGTCATATATGGGAACATCTGATATGTCTCCTGATAGCTCATGAAGTTACAGTTGACTGACCTCAGATTGTTAATCTTTAGGTTGGGGGAGTGGTGTTCATGTTACGCTCACTTTCCTTGCAGCACCACACACACCATTAACTATAAAAGTATATCTGTTGATTTGCCCTGATTTGAAAATGATCCTGTTTTATTTCAAATGTTGGTTTTTTTTTTTTAACTCTTACCTAACTTTAAACCTAATCCTAACTCTTTCTAATACCTCACTAAATAATCCCTACCGCACTACTTATAAAATATATTTGAACTAGTAATTATTAAAAAAAACCTTACCAGTCTGATTACACCAAGCAGAGCATTATTCTTCAGAAGTATAATTTTTAGGGCGCTACTGGTCAATTCAACGGAAATTAAATATTCCTGTAAGAGAGCAAACAAAAATCAGTCAATCGAATAAAGTTTTTTTTATATATTGTGTAACAAATTCTGAATTTTCCATGTTAATAAACCATTTTTCTTCATCTTCCAATAGCAGTGACCAATAATATAGGCACTAATCTAATTTCTTATATTATTGGTTGTTTATTATCAGATGTTAATATGTTTCAAGCATTAGCTTATATGATATTACATTGGACATACTTTTTGAGACATATTTAAATAGATCTACGGATTAAACCATGTGGGATTCATGAAGTATGTCACGGAGCTGGCTAGTCCGACCGACTACCTCCGCTGTCTTGTGCTCCCTTAGCCTGGGACAACACACTTTCCCCGGTTCCCCAGTCACTAGCCGAAACTCAGTGTAGGGTAAAACCAAACGAAGACTGATTTATTTTAGACACACAGAGCTGGATATATCCAGCAAAACACACATTAACATAAAACAAGATATTGGGACACAAACCTCCCCCTTAATCTGCCTCTCAGAGACAACAGGGGCAGTAACGTGATTAACAATACAATAGGGGGGAGACTGATTTATACAACATTAAACATCAAAGAATGGTGGTCACTCCCTGGTGGCAGATCCTGGCTGTCTGCCGGAGATAATCCCCTCAGCCAGTGATGAGATGATACTGCTGGGGGTAGCCACAGAAGTCTCTACAAACCCAGGGCCCATAGTCAATAGGGAGGAGGCTGGCAGTCAGGCTTCTCCAGTGGCCCCAGTGATGGAGGCTTCCGTCACAAAGTACATTGGTGGTGATGGTTGGGGTATGTGGCTGCCTCCGGATCAATAATATCTTACAAAAGGTTGAACTTGATGGACTTCCTGTAATTGAGTTCTCCCACTAGGCATTATACCACTCTTGATTACATCTGAATGACTGGATATTGCTCTTGTCAAGTGTCACACTATGATGGGTGTTTTCATCTAGTCTGACACAATTCCAGGTGCTTTCAGCTATACTCACACACAAATCCACGGCAAGCTTCCCACCATTTAATGTGATGCAGATTTGTACAATGTTAAGTGGCATGATTAATTCTCATCTGCTAAAACTCTGGATATGAACACAAGTCACACAATATCTGTTATTCATACTGTATCCTCCTTACTTAATGGATGATTATAAGCAGGTGTAGCTTTAAAGGAAAAATGTAATTATTTAAAGTGGAATTTCATTTTAACTAATAATTAGATAAGTAATCAGCACTACGCATTCCAGTAAATGCAGTATACTCACAGTACTATTAGAAACTTGAAGAAAACTTCTCTTCTTATTACTAATCTCACATTAAAGTGATAATTTTAAATAAAAATTATCCTCTTGCTTGTTAAGTATAGCATATTTCCTAGGTCCAAAAGTCATTTAAATCACTGTATTTAAAGAAATTTAGAATACATAAAAATACAGAATTTGATAGCAGCAATCGGCCTATTCAGTCTGCTTATATCCATGTTGTTGAAACCACAAATATCCATCCATGTTGTTGAAACCTTCTCTTCTGTAGGTATATATGTTAAGACACTTTAGTCATTTCTAATAAGTGTTATCCTGCAAGCAATTTCCCAGTACAAAATACTTGAAATGAAATCTTCAGGCCTTACTGAAAACTTGCTTCATTCTTCTATTATGTACATTTTATGTAAACACACATCTCAAGTAAAGTGTGAAGATTTTATCCTTCGTTGTTGTCACATCCCTTTTTTTTTAAATAGAGAATGCCTTCCGTGTAGGGCCTGTCTTCTGCTGGCAAAATTGGAAACAGCAAAAATGCACCGCTCCATTTCTACCTTTGGAAAGTTAATGTAATTTGTTTTGTTTACGCTTTGTTGTATAAGTCCAAGTGATTTACTTTACATCACTATCATGGTAGGGTAAGAGCTAAAATGTGTCTCAGTAATTGACCTCCTGGGTGCCTTTCCTCAGCATGAGTTATATAAACACTATTACCTTGTGTCTGCACATGTCTATGCGTACATGCTTATACTTGCTCTTAATTCACTATTTCTTTTTTTTCTTTTAAATGTTTTTATTCCATTATTCACAAACATCGACAATAAAGTTAATTCATGTTTCAAAGATAAGTACATTGTAAATTGTTCTTATTTTTCTTTAAATAAGTAATTATCTTAGATAAGAATCTCCATAGAGTTGGTGGGAATTACAATTCTTCGTAATCTACTTTACTTGTACACTTAATCTATTGTACACATTTATAGAAATTACCATTATTAGTAAGCCTGCGAGACACCAGCTGCTACTTTAATAAAGCTCTTCTTATCCACAGCAAGTATGGTAATGGAAGTTATACTGTATTATAAATGGAATCCTATAGACATTAGTTTCCTAATCCAGATGTTCTCATCAACCCTGTAAAGAAAGCTTCTCTCATTCTGGGTGCATACCAAATAAACAAGTGATACTGAAGCTTTGTGCTAGTTCATTTTTCACTTGTCATTAGAACGAAGTGTTTTCTGAAAAGCTGTATGAGAATTTCAGAGTAACCTTGCACTTTTAAAAAAGTTGATCGATTTGTGCTCAACTGGGCTAAACTAGCTCTGGGCAATGGTGTGTACAAAAAAAAAATGCTAACATAATATCTCAAATATCAATTTTTATTATAATATATAAATATATGCATATACTCCGATTATTCTGATTATTCATATTAATGTGGATCTGACACTTTTCTGACACTTTTCTCAGATACTACGATTTTACATTCCAACAGAAATCATGTTGTGTTTGTTAAAATATCATATCTTCCTTTGTTCCCAAGTTCCAAGTTATCCCTATTATTTTATAAGGTGACTGCTTGATGAACAATGAGTATTTTTTTAAAAAAAAAGTATTTATAAAGGCGAGAGAAGATGAGATTACATAGAGAGGAAAATTACTATTATGCTAATTATGTCACATTTAGCCAATGATTTCAGTTCCTCTAATATTAGATTCCCTTACATTTTAAAAGTGCAATATGGTTTTGATAAATGGATTTATTGATTCTAAAAGCTGGGATAGTGACAGTTCATCTTTAAATAAAGGGGCTGATGACACGACCTGATTTACTTTGCATTCAGTGGCTACATTAGGCTCACCGAATATTCTCTTTTCCCTGTGGTCCTTTTAAAAATGCTGTACAAGGACAGGGATGTCAGGAATACAAGGCATTTGTGCCTCATTTAGCTCTTCAAAGTCACAGTTTATTTTACACAGCAGAAAAATGTCTTATTTAGCTTCCTATGCAATTTAAATGAGCATATAAAAGGTTCCCTTTTCTGTCATGCACTATACATGCCCCCCACGTGTTTTCCCATAACGCTTAGCATCCACATGGTTCTACGTTTGCCTTTACTTAATTATACTCATTTAATCAAGAAACTGTTCTTTCCTACTCAAGGCATTTCAACTGGTGTTGTTTAGTGATGTTCCTTATTGAAGCATTTATTGTAAAGAGTTTTTTCCTCTGTGTTTGTCTAACCAAATCCAGAGGCTCACATAAATGGAATTGAATATGCATATAACATATCTGGTATATGTAGACATTTAGCATATGGCTGAAACTCTGTTTTTCAACCTTTGTCCCAAAGGTTGAACATTGGATTTTGAAACTTTGTCTCAAATAGGGTCTTCTATGAAGGTTTTACCCTATTTTTCTAGTCTCAAATATTTTATTCCATTATTTCATACATTTTTGTTGACAAAGGCAGTTCATACAAATACATAGCATGTATGTAATGTATATTCTAGTACAACAACCCCAAACATTTACAAATGGGAAACAAATCTGGCTACAATTTACTATGTTGATCACCACAAACATAAAATAATGTATTATTGCTAAATTTAAATATGTGCTTGTGTTGTTTTTGTCTATTCATAGTTCTATATTTTTAACATTTCTAGTAAAATGATGTGACTTGCTTTGATGTGGTTTCAGCTTGTCTCTCTCTCTCTCTCTCTCAAGGGAGAAAGAAAATTCTATGGTACATTTGACTGTCTTTTCAAGTTACTTACAGTTAGTGAACCAGCTCTGGAAGAAAATCACACATCGACTGATGTCAAAATCATATTACTCTGTAGCAGGCTGGTTATTTTCATGACCGTCTTACCAGTCTATCCATGAATTAGTCATTGAGGCAAACAGCAACCAGAAAAAATAAGAAACGATTCTAAATCAGAAGACCCGGGCCTAAAGACCAACCACTCAACATATCTAGCAACACAGTAATGCACCAAGCACACTTCAGGTATAGGTGACACTATAAAGTATATTTCACACTGGGCTTTGATCTTTGAAGATCAATAAACAGACATCAAGAGTGTGTGATGACAATTTCTGTGCAAATACAACATTTTATGGGATACAATTAACATACTTTTCAATCATAAAAAGGTAGTAGATATCTGCTAATGCAATTCATTCTCCCACATGCATAAAGGCACATGTAACAGATGGATAGACAGCTGCAAAGAATAAGACTGTCAAAATCTTAAGGGTATGATCATCACGATTGTTGCTTTTACTTTTGTTTCCATTTGGAGCATAGTGATTCATTGCTGTTATTCATTGCTGTGGATAATCGTGATACATTAAATAGTAATGATTACAGCTGCAAAGAATCATGACTTTAAGGTCATACTAACATATGGGCAAGAAGGAGACAAGATGAAAAAAGATCAGGCTAAGGAATGGATTCATGTTTTAGATTTGTAAGAAGATGGCAGTGCTGTTTCACCTTGCAAATAATATAAGTCCTCCTTAGAGATCAATTTCACTTGTAGTGATACACACCAGCATCAGCTCCATTTTTTGCCATCTCATTTATTCTCTAGTAGTTCCATAGTGTGCATTTAATGTTTCAGGTTGACATATTACAAACAAATACCTCAAATGTATGTGTCATAAGCCTATGTAATAAACGGACTGAAACAGTAACATAGGAACATATAATTTGACAGCATATTCAAAAACCATCCAAACATTATTATGCTACATTTAAAACTCTGACACTCCAGTTTTAGATTATGATGACTTGTTCTAATATTTCTTCTCCTTTGAAAAAACTTCCCTGTTGTTATATCCCTTTCTATATTTAAATACTGGCCTTATAGCAGCTTTTCCCCTTTCCCAGACATTCATTATGGCAACACTTGTCAAAATAATAATTATTTTTGAGTAGTTCCAAAACAAACATATATTTATAGTAATTTCTACAGTATCGTTGGATAACATTAAGTCCCTGTTGAGAATGAGTGCATTCAAGAGAACATATCTCAGCACACTTCAGAAATAATTAAAAGAATTGCCTGACTGTACTTCTAGTGCCACTGAATGGAGATTTATCACAACTCCCAGAGGAAAAGCATCAGACATGTGGTAGCTGTTCATACCAAAACTGGTATATTTTCGGAGTAGTAATTTTCTCCATGTAATTGTTCTAAATGTGGAAGCTTTTACTCCACATCTGGTTTCCGACTAAATGGAAAAATATAAATACAAAGCACCAAAAATAATACTCCTTTAACTACCTCGGTACTAGAAACATTTATGACATGCTAGGATGTTTCACCAGGGTACAGTATGTAGATGAACCCCTAAATGATGTTACAGTTTATACTTAATGAAGCATGGCAGCAGTTTTGTCAAGCATTATTCCTGATTTTTGGAAACTCACGATATGACCCATGATGTGTTTATTTTTTGCAAATATGAAAATATGCATCACTCTTTCCAAAGAAGAAGGTTTTCAAATGTAATATTGTGGGACTGTAGCTTTCATAGTGTCCATGAATCCCAAAACCATGTCACAAAGGGATATGTTTATGAAAAGGGTTCAATATATTACTATTTATGCAGACATTCCCTCACCAACCTCTTCTAAAATATGTGGCAAAAAGGTTTATTGTCACATGTCCTTTGCAATTTTGTTGAGGAATTTCTTAAAACAAGCACATACCATCAATGCATAGCATACATAGGTATTTATGTTCCCTTACACATTAAATATTATTTATTATTTTTGGTTGTCGGTCAACTGAGTGGTTTTCTATTTTTTCATGCTTATTAGGAAACATTTTATTTAACCGTTTATAGGATTTGAGTTACTTAACACTCTTCCACCCATATCAATGAAATTGGAGGGTGAGGCATCAGATGGACTCTTATGTTTCTACAAAAGTTTTATTTTACTTGTTACTTTGTTACAGGATAGGCTCTGTGCCACAAATATTGTTATTTTAACACTTAAATTCCACTGGGAAAAGGTGCCATAGGTATGCCCTATATCCAAAAGAAAGTTGATATTGTAAAGAAACATGATATTGTATTCAAGATATATTGATATCGTAGGCAAGAGATAGGATGTGAGTTTTGTGAAGTCTGGTCAGTCCTGCCAATGCTTAACTTGACTAACCAATTGAGTGTATACTTTTCTGTACCCATCCCACTGGGTCTTATCTGTTCACATTTAAGCTCTATTATTATCCAGTGATTTTTGTATTCTTTTAAATATTTAAATATGAAAGCTATCAAATTAATATTAATGGTACAAATGTACTCTAATGTAGTTTGTTAACAAAACATTGGTTCATTACTGTAAGAAACTGAACTTGAGTGACACAATAAAAAAATTATAGAAGACGCATTATTTTCCGGTGATATTTCTACTACAAAGCAGATGCACCTAGTCTTATATTTACCTCTGCATTTGCACGATAAGTTAAAAAAAAAAATAATGAAAAAGGTTTTAATTAAGTGAACAAAACCAAATATGTGATTTTTTTTTCTATTACCGTTAACCATTTTGTCCACATTACAGACAGTGCCATTCTTAATCACAGATTTTCTCTGTGCATTTCTCCAAGAATCTCTTTCATCTCCTAGTTTGATCGATTACAAAGAATTAAAAGTACCCACTTCTTAGCTACAGTGTCATTTTAATGCCGGTCCAACCAAAGGGACATTTATACAATTAGCTGTCCTGAAAAACATGTCCTGAACTTCATAAGATGTTGCACTCTCATTGCCTGGGAACGCTGCTTTTCAAAAAGATGTTTTTCTATGAACGTTATACATTTAAGCAATCATAAAGTTTCTATTTCACTTTACGTCCATGTTTCAGTGTCATGGTAATATCAAATTGTGAGAGGCAGAGGCAAAGTCAGCTCTTGGCCCTTCATAATGTGGTCTATTTACAAAGAAGATTGCTTAGCTTGGCTGAGGTTGCATACCCTCACATACTAAAAATGTGCAACTTATATGTGCAACATACCTGCAACTTATATGTTTTCACTTGGAAGTGACCAATTTATCACCCTTCCAACAATATATATATATATATATATATATATATATTATGAAAAAAGAATGAGGGTACAGGGGTGAGTGCTTCTTTCTTCTTCCTTCCATAAATACATGTGAGTGGATATAGTCAGTGATGTATTTAGCTTTGGGTCCACCCAAGTCTTTTAGTTTTCCAAATGACCATACCTGGGAACTCTCATGGTTTGACCCATTCATACCCTACATTGATCAGATGATATCTAATTAGTGCCTTTGCTACAAGTGAATGCATGTGTATATGGATGTATATGTAAATAATGACAACATTTTTACGGTATTAAACTCATTTGGTAAACACATTTTCTCCGTTGCTTATGGACAATTAAAAGGATAATATTTAAAGAGTCTCGGGGCCAGCTCATTTAAAATGTTTCTAGGTATGCAAATGACACAGATTCACTGTTTTCCTAATTATGTCATAATTGCAAATGCAAAAGTGTACAGTAAAATGCCTCATAGCGCAATGTAGTTTCTTTGATTTTATGTTAACCGTAAATATGTTGAAATAAAAGCTTTAGATTCTTCTGATAAATGTAGGCTAGCAGAATGTTTCCAAATTTTTCAGTCAAAATTATTTGCTTGTTGATAATCAGGGAGATAACCAGAGATAACCAGGGAGATAAAAAAAAATACACAGAGCTGCTTTTGTTGACTTAATTAATTAATTTGAGTCCTTTTTTACATGCTGTTATGATAATGGTTATATTTAAATGCACAATGTAAAAAGGTAAAATGCGAAGCAGTACGCTTGTCAAGTAATTTAATATGTGACTAACTGTGAGCACGCCAAAATGTTCTTGAATCAAACAAAAGATGACAAGCAACATCCAGTCACCTGGGTTAAGTCAAATTGAATAATATTATTCCTAAGATTCACTTTTGGCACATAGATTGTACACACTGGCTGGTCCTTCCTGGCATTCATTAGGTATCCGATACAATGGGAAGGGTCGTGGAATGGTGGAAATACAGATTAAAGACCTTTGAAGACCTCGACTGAATGAATGTATTTAACCTATCTACTGCATGTGATTTTCAGCAGTTAAGGTAGGTGTTTTGGATGTAATTGTTTTAAATGTCTACCTCAAGAAAGCGAAGGTATGTGTGTCTCAATGGAGTCCGTTCACTAAACTGGGAGTCCACAGGAAATGGCTACAAAATGCAGGTTGGCGGCAGCAGACTTGCACAAGTTGGAGTGCCTCCAAGTGCCACTTGCAAATTCACTAAACATAACTTGCATTTGTAAAGAAGCATTTTGAACTCTGAAGTTGAGATATGGTGTACTCACAAGTTGCCTTGTATCCTGCATTTGCAACTCTCAGGTTAATGCATCCGCAAATTGCTATTTAAACTCACTTCAACTAGACTCTCCAACCGTCTAGTGTATGCTAAAGTGATTTTTGTGATTGATTTGTCTTTAGTGAATTTGAGAGTTGCAGTTTTGTTCCACTCATGCATGTTCGCAGGTGCAAGCTCACATCTTTAGCCAGCTTGCACACCCTTTCAGTTTAGAGAACAACCCTGTACCATGATGACAAGCTAAAAAAAAAATCAGTCTGTCTATGTTATTGTTATTTACAAAGGCTTTAGCACATAATGCCAAAAATCATCAGTGGCCTGGTGACCGGTCTCTACAATCCATTTTTATCAGTTTTACATAGATTTAATTAGCTGCATTGTTCAATGCATCAATGCTTATCCCAATGTCTGTTCTGCACAGGGTTTCCTCAAAGCCTGGGCACTATCCGTTTGGTGAAGAAGGGGTGACTTTTTGCTTATATGGTTGGGAAACTAAAAAACACATGTTTGATTTATACGGCTATATATAGGTCAAAATTATGCTCTGTTACATTTTTTTTTAAAATCTGCAACAGAGTTAAATGTAGAACACTTAATAGAACACTTAATAAATCATCTTGATTGTTATAACGTTGGTTTGATCTTATTGCCTGATTCAATACAGATTATGGTGTTGGCATTCAAGTGTTACTAGGGCATACTTCCACACTTACAGTAAGAAAGCTGGACCTATTTAACATTTGGACTGGGACTTTAAAGTACTGACCTAGCATTGCCTGTCAGTCTATATTTGTTAGTACAACTTTAATGCAAATTATAGCAAACTGATCCTTTTACATTTCCACATGAGGAGATTCTGCAGAATTTTAACAGAATTATAAACTGTGATAATGTGTTTTTAATAATGTGTTGCCAATAAAAAGTTTAGTTACTTATGTATATAGTAACAGACATGAGGATGTTTAATATTATAGAGACATCCTGGCCATTATACAAATTACTTTAATGGACTTTAAATTAACATTTCAAACACTTGCACTTACATAAGATATCCATGGTTGTTTAAGTAATAATAATAAAAAAGAAACAAGGGACTCAGAACCCTCAATTAACCACTCCTTTTCCCTACCCCGTGGGTAGTGTGGGTAGTAAAATCAACCTTAGGGGAGTACAGTCCCCAATAATACTTGAAAAAATCATTTGAAGAGGCATGGACTTCATCTGACCCCTCTCCCCTCCTACCCATCCTGCATGATAGAGGGAGCAGTGACTGTAAAATAAATACATAAATAATACTAATATTTAAAAAACCTAAAAAAGTCTTACCCACCTTTCACTACCTCCAAGACTACCTCCCTCCACTACCACACTTTGGGTACCAGGAGAGTGGATAGTGAAAATCACTGTACATCATCATGATTTTTAAAGGGTGCAAAACTTGTTGGGGAAAAAAGACTTTAAGTAATCTTTTCAGCAGCAATCCAGTAATGATCAGCAAAACCATTGATCTTCATTTTTGCCAAGGAAAGGATCCTAAAAAAAAAACATTTAAAAAACCCAAAGGCGGTGTATTAACTAATGGCCTCTGGTTGTGCGGAAACATTTTATATAGACCCGTGCACCAGCAACACTAAGTGGTTTGAAGATGCATTGCACCTTCCGTTGAACCAAATGGATCTCATAGACTTGAATTGGCCCATGTGACTCAATGGATGATGCAATATGCAATGCATCCTTAGAGCTGCTAGTACATGGCAGTATCTATGTATCTATACGTATAACATTTCCATGGGCACATGAACAAGTTCAGTTTTCACTTTGGTTTTTGATGTCAGAAACTGTTGGCAGATCATTTGGGTAAAATGCTGAAGTACATTTTAAAAAATAAACCATTGTTAAAACTGGCATTAATGCATCACTCGTAATTACAGGACTCTTGCTTACCAGGGGTGGAATGGTTAATTACTCATGCACTGCTGGATGGTAAAATTGCACAGTAGATGGTATACGCTAAGCTGTCAAAACAGATTTAGAATATATCTAAAAAAAAAAAAAAGCTAACACAGTGTTTTTAAAATAGCCTTTCCTATACTAAATATGAACCATACCAAAAATATGAATCAGTTTGGTAAGGTCAGAAAAAGTCTAGATCTATAATAAAAACCATCCGTGCTGTACACTTCTTAATGATTTTCCCTGTCTTAAAAAAGAGAAAAGAAAACAGGGGACGGGGTTCTGACGAAACTCACAAATATACCTTTCATCAATACAGGCAGTCCTAGATTCACTTGATACTGTCAGAAGCTGGGATTAAATCAGCCCAGTTGCAATTAATCTCCCTGAACCTCTCTGCTGAAATCTCACTCTGCTGGAAAGCGCTTCTGCCTACAGTGTTATTAATCACAGGCTAGATATTAATCAAATTTCTTCAGCACTGGCTGTTAAGAACTTTTCTACAGAGTTCTCCTGATTTGAAACTGATGAGATAATTCTGACCTCAGCCCTTCCTAAATCCGTACATTCTTATCAAGAATTTTTGTATGCTCAGTAAAACTATTATCCAAGTGTAAAGGACTGTCGATAAAGACTGTATTTGGAAGTGATATGCCATCTATTGACGCCATTTTTTTTTATCACACAGTACCATGGAATACACAGTTTATCTAAGTAATTCAATTTAATCAACAGTAATTCATCTCGATACGGTCATAAAGGACTTTTCAATGGTTAAAAACTCAGATAATAAATTTCTCTGACTCTACTGGACTTGATATCATTGCCAACTCTCCCCAGCTGTGCCTTGTCAGGTGTCTGCTCTCTGCCTATAAAAGTCACTTCATATCACTGTATCTTTGCCAGATTTTTGTGGTTCTTGTCTGAACTTCAATCAATCCTGATCAATTCGGGATCAATTTTTGGGAAGATACAGCACTCATTTTAGCACTTGCTCATAATAATAAACTTTATTTTATTTTATTCTTTTTGGACCTTTTTTTAAATTTTGCTGGAACTGGATGGTTCCTCTTTTTAAATGTTTTTTAAGCTTTTTTTTCCCCCATATTTTTTTTTTATTATTTTTTAAATATTTTACTAATCACATTGTAATTAGAAAGCTGGGCTCCATTGACTTGGATGGTTGAATGCAGTACCTATATTCAACCCGCAAAGGGAGCCAGAGTTCTTTAGAGGGTCTTCAGACCCTCTGGCAAACTTTTCCCACGTTATTTTTTTTACCGGACGCGCCGCCATCTTGCGAGTGGCAAAATCACTCGCAGCGGCGGTTGTGACCGCTCTCCGGTGCTGTCTGATGCTTGGGGTGGGCTGTGCTTGGTGGCCTCTGAATACACTAAGCTAAGGCTAGCCACAGTGCCAACGCAGCTCTGGTGCAGCGGCACCCCCTGAAGGGATTAACCACTGGTGTCTCTGCAGAAGAAAGTGCAGCTTGGTGGGAGTACCCAGTAAGGGTATAGGCCGCCCTGTGACAGGTTGAGGCAAAACAGAAGTTAGAAGGAGGATGTAGTTGTTTGGTTGTAAGCAATTGCCCAGACTTTGCAAAACCAATGCAGTGTTTCCAGACAGTATGTTACAACTTCTTGACTGGGCAGATAGCTGGATTTCATGTCAAATTTTGCTGTGGGATCATTTTAAATAATGAAACATTTGCATAAATGTCCTGCCTCAATACTTCTGACAGAAACAGATGCGACATTAGAGGGGGACCACATACATCGATATACTCCTTCTTTTCAGTATAGTTTGATCTCTTAATTGATCTGCACAATGCTTTCTTGTTTTCTAATCTCCCTCAGTAACATGTTATTAGGGCTGCAACTAACGATTATTTTCATAATCGATTAGTTGGCTGATTTTTTTTCGATGAATCGTTTAATCGGATAAAAAAATGAATGTAAATTTTTCATTTATTTAAAATAATTTAATAAACAAATGATGTTAAATACAAACATCAGAATAAACACAACTTTAATTAAAATGCATTTCTTGTCTTTATTTCCCAACCAGCCCCCCAATTTATGCACATTTGAGCCCAGACATGCCACGCTGGCCCCCAGACATGCCACGCTGCCTCCCACATGTGCCACTTCACGCTGCCTCCCACACATGCCACTCCACTCTGCCTCCCACATATACCACTCCACGCTGCCTCCCACATATACCACTCCACGCTGCCTCCCACATATGCCACTCCACGCTGCCTCCCACATATGCCACGCTGCCTTCCACATATGCCACGCTGCCTTCCACATATGCTATTCCACGCTGCCTCCCACATATGTCACTCCGCGCTGCCTCCCACACATGTCACTCCACTGTACCCCCACATATGCCACTGTGCCTGATACGCCTTATACCCCGATACACCACTCCATCCTCCCCAGACATGCCACACTGCCTCCCAGACATGCCACGCTGACCTCCCCACATATGCAACTCCACTCTACCCCCAGATATGCCACTCCACTCTGCCCCCAGATATGCCTTATACACCCTGATACACCACTCCGTCCTCCCCAGACATGCCACACTGCCCTCCCCACATATGCCTTATATACTGTATATGCCTTATACCCCCAGATGTGTCACTCCGTCCTCCCCAGATATGCCTTATACCCCCCCGATATCTCATAGTCCCCTCATACAGTCACAGACCCGTTCACAGCACACTGACACCATACTTTTATAAATAAGTACTGGGTTATAATCTTCACTGCCCCCAGGATTTAGATTCCCCTTAGTTTGCCCCCCTTTCTCTCTAACTGCACCTTAAGTTAACTTTATTAAATTAATTAAATTAACCCTCAGTCCTCATCATTAAATTAACCCTAAACACCCCATTAACCATAACTACCCCTAAATTAACCCTAAACACTCCATTAACAACAGCATCCCCTAAATTAACCCTAAAGACCCCATCAACCACAACTGCCTCAAATTAACCCCAAACATCTCATTAACCACAGCTGCTCCTAAATTAACCCTAAACACCCCATTAACCATAACTGCCCCTAAATGAAGGGGCGGGGCCACTTGTCACAGTGATTACAGGGAGGGACTGGTAAGTAGGAACTGCTGCTGTGAGTCACTGAAACGGATTATGTAATGAGGGGTATTTTTCAGAGCGTTTGCTCTGAAAAAACCTCATTTTATAATCGATAAAAATCGATTCAACTAATCGATAATGAAATTCGTTGGCAACGATTTTCATTATCGATTATTATTTTTATCGATTAGTTGTTGCAGCCCTACACGTTATCCAAGCAAAACAAATGTAAATGGTATCCATCAAAGTATGGATATATGATAATAATTAATTATGTGTTATCTGCCAACATAGATGATGTGTAAAATTCTACTGTATATATGCTGACCTTGCCTTTTAGGTTATGGAGCTCTTAGAATCTTATTGTTTCAGAGGAGAAATGATTAGAATCCTCCAGTCAGTGTGGTGGAAGGATCACCAGGGAAATCCAGAGGATTCTCCATATACTGTAATTTGCACCTCTGTTAATTCCTTTTATAGAGATGAAAGATTCTTCTCAGAAAAAGCTCTAGTTGGCTTGATTGACTTATGGCTGACAGTGTTTATTCTTATGTTGAGTAGTGTGGGTTTATTTGTGAGGCTGCTTTCTAACAGACTGATACCACTACAAATATCTGGAATTCAGTAGGAGAATGCAGATCTCTGCTGATGTCTGTGTTTGGGGTCAGGCAGATATATAGACAGACAGATACATAGATACAATTGTTCAGTACTTTATGCATCAACTCTGTCTTTAGTAAGTTTGTATTATATTTCATTATATTTTGCAATCGTACTTTAAAAAAATTAAAGCAAGACCACCTGCAGCTTGATTGAATGAATCTTTTCATTTCTATTTTTTTTATTGTGCCCTTCTGACAGTGAAGGGGGTTTGGGGGTGGAATCAGACATCAAATTATATACTTGTATTTTAAAACAAATGATGCAGCATAATACAGCATTAATGACAATGCTGCCAGATGTTGCCAACAAGCTCTGAGCAGATTTAACACCCTGAAATTGAATGAGCAAGAAAGCATAGGAATATATTTGCTCCAGACACAAGTGCCAGCTTTCCCTGTTCATCAAAAGAGCCATGATAACAGTATTGATTTTTAGACTCGCAGAGAGAACAGAGAACAGGAACCCAGATGAGATTTTATAAGATTTCACGCAACATGTTACGGACCAACATAGCGCTTATGCTCACTGTAACTCTTGGAGAGTACAATACAAAGCAAATGGAAAGTTTCTCTGAACTAACTGATATTCTGAGATAGAATTAACTTGATTTATTTATACAGCCCAGGGGTCTCTTCTGCCGTTCGGATCATTTCTTATTCTGTAGTCAAGCTAAGGAGCTGATCAGAGCTGACCAAAGAGAGTGTCTCAGCCACAAGCAGATGTGTTATTTATGAGTTAGCTAAGAAATAAACTGTATGCTAATTCTTCAGAGGTTGGCAGGAGAAATGCATTTCAGCACATCACCAAGTTAAGATAAATTGAAGACAAGACCTAGCACCCTTTTGAATATGTATTCATTGGGTTCACTGCTCATTTCTGCTTCAAGATTATGTAAATACCACTGGAGCCCTGAACACCAATGGCAGGAACAAATTAGATAAAGCAGTCTTTACATTCTACTTATTCAGCTGAAACGACACGAAATGAAGCCGAAGGTAGGAACATTTGCAGATCATATGTGGTATGCCTATTCCTATGTCTATTTTAAAATAAAAAATACCTAAAATGAAAAACAAAACTCAATGATAATTTAATGGTTATGTGCTATATAAATAATACTGAGCTCTGTCGCCAAAGGTAAAGGAATCAGCAGGTTTAGGTACAGTCCATGGGCTGCATATGAAAAAACAGAAAAACTATAATGAGAAATAACAACTTCCATACAAATAGAAAATTGGCATGCTCAGATGACTACTATTTAATGTACCTCTCCAGCAATCCCCTGACAGTATGGCAACTAACCAAGGGGTCTCTCTCAAGATGGCGAGAGTGGTGCTTAGTTTGTAGCCCACCTCCTACTTCTCCTCTTTTGACATTGCCTGCTGGTTGCTGGCGCTGTCCCTAATGGCCCACATAATCCTAAATTAAATGTGGAAATTAAAGAGTGACTTGCAGTAGAGAGAAAGCACCTAGTAATGGTATTTCACTTTTTAGATAAAGTTTTTTTCAATTTTTTTCAATGCTGTGTTGTATCATCTGTAGTGGGGTAATAAGGACATCATACTTTTCTCCCTCCTTTCTTGAAACATCTTGATAACTGATGTGGGGACACAGATGGAAAACTAGATAGATCCTTGATGCATAGATTTTAAATGTACATTCACAGTAATGACTTGGCTGAATACCAATAGAAGAAAATGATTAAACTGAAATATGTCAGCGACAGTTAAATTGCACAGAAACTGTAACTATTTCACTTACCCCTCTAAAAGAAGAGGTTTGAAATAGGCATGTTGTAGTTTTCCTACTGTGTTTTCATAAAAAAATGTTGAAGCATTCCTATACCTCCCCAAATACCCTGTCTCCTTCCTTATTACTGAAAACCTGTGACATTTCAATATTCTAAACATCACTAGCCATGCTGTTTAAGGAAAGACAAATAATGAATAAACAAATAGTGTATCAATATTTATACGATTTGCATATGTTGGTGGATTTTTTTATCGAGCTGATGCATTACCTTTATTCTTCCTCCTTATTATAAACAAATTGCATGTTTCTAAAGGGAATAGGGTTGGCCATTGTTATTTCAGGTTCAGGATTTAGAGCGAAACTCCATATTATGCACAGACCAGTTCTAAAAAAAAAAAAAAGACAACTCGTTTACTGTTGAGTATTAGACTGACACATACATTATAGAATTATTGTTTGCAAAATGATACTGTATTTTCTCGCACAATCCAACCAATGTTAGCCCTAGCCTTCTTTGACCGTAAGAAGTTGACAGGTACTAAAACACAGGTTATGGTAGATATTGGGACAGCTACAAGTTATTAGCTCTAAATTTAAAGGGAACTCCCACCAAGTTTTTATTATTACTTGACTCATTATCATACTACCTGTGGCAAACAATACAATGACTCATTCTTAATCAGTCAGCATGACGTTCTCACTAATAAAAGTCTATAGAGGTAGGGACTTTATTAGCACTGCCATGAATAATCCGCTCAGTGTGGCATCTGAGCAGGGAAAGTCATCCAAAATGCCACATGATTGACAACAATGACATCCCCCAGGTCTGCAGATGAAGGAAGTATATTGGAACAAAATGTGGTGAAACCTTCTGGCGCCGGTGGGAGGGCAAGAGGTCGATGGTTCCACTTGATTTTACCTACCCCCTGGGCCAGCCCACCCTTGGACAGGCTACAGTAGTGGACAGTGAGATGTCTGCAAGATGTCTGGGCTGCTGTATTATTGGGCTATGTTACTTCGCTTGAAAGTTGCCAACCTTGTTGTTAGTGCATATTGCTTTTATTTATAATTATTATTTATAAGTATAATTTATTAATGAGTAATGCCATCCAGAACATTAGCCTTAACAGAAGTGTTGATGAAGGGTGATCAATGTCAATGCTATTATAAATAAAACAAAAAAGTAAGTATCTAACCAACATTTTCACAACTATAAGCTCTTTCACCAATAAGAGTTTCTTACAACTTCTCATATATTGACCCATAAAATTACTCATCGTTTGGAATTATTTTTTCTTCCATTTAAAGACATTTTTATCAAGTGTACTTTATCCACAATAGTCACCTTGTCACTAAAGCTGACCCACAGTATCACCCACTGATACTATCAGTCCCACCCACATACGCCATTAATCCCACCTACCAATGACACTGACCCCACCCACATATGTCAACAACCTAGCTGAAGGGGGAGGGGGCTCCGGGTGCTAGAGCCAGAGCCCATTCTTGATTATTGGCAACCAAACGAGACTTGATACAATGCAGGCCATAAGTTTTTATGTCACACATTTTTTAACATTTGGTTCTGTTCTCCAGCATATTGGATTTAAAATGGCAAAATGACAATGAGGATAATGTTTAAATCATTTCATTTTGGGGTATAACCACAAAACACTATAAATGCTGTAAGGAGTATATCCGCTTTTTTATACTTAGTCCTCCACTATCCCGGGGGTATCCCAAAAGCATTTCTAATGCAAAAACTTATATTGGGAGAGTGGAAAAATGTTTTGTACTAGACAGCAAGAGAAATATGTAACACATTTTACTATGATGAGATGATGATGTTCCTTGTGACTCAACAATATGTATGGGACAGATTTTTTAGGTCTTCATAACTCCATTTCCTCTCTTCGCTGATTTTAAGCGGCATGATTACTCATCAAGAGGACCATGATGGTGTCACCCACAGTGCAAGGCCTTTTGTACCCTCAGAGAAAACATTAAAATGCCATTGACTCAGGCATTAACATCATATTGCAAAATCATTGAGCTATTGATTCATTGCAGATGCTGTCAGCACTTATGCACAATTAATTCTAGCTATGCA
Source organism: Spea hammondii (assembly GCA_029215755.1). Taxonomy (NCBI): domain Eukaryota; kingdom Metazoa; phylum Chordata; class Amphibia; order Anura; family Pelobatidae; genus Spea; species Spea hammondii. The sequence goes on along the minus strand of JARDYJ010000003.1, from coordinate 74,201,587 downwards.
TTTTATGTTTAAAAGATATACTGTAGACAGATGCAGTCCAGTCTTACAACAAACTGAAAATCCCTAAATATTTAATCTACCTGCAATCACATCTTGGTGCCCATGAAACCTTCACAATCTCACCGGCCAGTGCTGTTGACATCTGTTTAGATATTGGAGGATCTCAGGTTAGAACACGTGTTTATTTAACACTATATAAGTCAGAGGGCCTTAAATGTAAATTTTGTAAAGTGCTTCTACATGGGGCTTATCATCTAAGCATCTATCACTTAATGCAAGACCAAATACATAGCAGAAGGTTATGCTGAAAATTATTTTGCTATTTTGATACTGTGGGATATGGATTTTTAGTGAAGTGAGTGATTGTCTAGAGCAGTCAGACATTCTCAGATGTACACTGAAAGCCTGACTGCACTTCCTCCAAAGCAAAACTAATACTCTGTTTTTCCAGCAATGCCTGCTGTTGAATGCTAAAACCAAGATGCTTACAGCTTCTCCTAATTGGATAAATCTTCTAATGCTGCAAAAGAAATCTCTTGATTTGGACAGAGCTCTTAAGCTTGTCTTAAAGTGTGCCCAACAGCCATACAGTCTGGCTGGGACTTTTTAAACAACTTAACTCTTACTGTCAAAACTGCTTTGAAGCAATGATAGATCCTGTACATCAAAGTTTTATACAAGGACAAGGTAGTACTCAATATATGTGTTCTACCTATCTTTTTTTTTTTAAACTTTTGTATGCTTCTGTATAATTTTGTATAGTAGAACTACCACAATTTACAGAACTGTGGATATTTCTTATTAAATAAGTTGTTAAATAATGTGTAAGGATTGTCCATGACAATGCGTTAGTTTATGATGTGGTCTAAGAAGTACCATAAAATCTATGGTATTATATGCACAATTTACCCCTTTTCAAGAGTCTTGACATGCGTATTATACCGAGCAGAAATGTGTGATTGTGCAGCGCTAACCCCTTCAGTGCTGCAATTGCCACTTGTGTCTTCAGTCCTCGCAGGCTTGTGGGGACCAAGTCACAATCAATGCTGCGCTCCAATGGAAATGCTGGTTTCAAAAATAACAACATCTTCAACAACACTGACCTGGAAGTCAAAGGTATTCAAAAATGAATGACTCTTTAGGTATTGATATTTGATCAGTCTCACTGATCATGAGCCAGTGAGCTAATCTGGTGGATGCATATTTTACATAGGTGCTTCATATTTCATACCAAATTTAGTGTAAAGTTATACCTGTGTATTATATATGCAGATGTGTATTATACTGCAGATTTTACAGTGTTAGACAGCAGCTTACAACCTGACAAAATAACCTAACGAGAAAAAAAAGTTTTCCAACTTCCTAGCCAGTGAAACAGCACCTTCAAGACACTACGCCAAATAAACTTGTGCTGGCATACACTATCAATAAGAAAATGTGAAAAAAGTGAACTAGTTAGATGAGTAATTATTAGTGATTGGTTAAGTATTTGATAACAGAACTATTATATTGTAATTAACATTTTGCTCAATACTACACATTTTTTTAAATAGTATATACAAATATGTTCACCAAGTTCAATTTTGTCCATATGAGAAATAATTGATAAGCATCCATAAGTCTTTATTTTCTTCATTTTGTAAGAGCTCACTAGCACCAAAGGATTTACTTAGCAAAGAGAGGGTAACGCAACTGAATCTCAGTCTCAGTGGATTCTAAAATGACCCCAAAAGTATGAAGAATGCATTGACTTGAATGAGTTCCATTTTCTACTCCCAAGCGATTCATGAATTAATTAATTTGCAAGGTTTTCTTGTTTCAACTCAATTATGCAAGTTCCTTTTTGCAATCTCAAATGGAAGTTGAAAATAATGAATTTGCTAGTTGGACTATAACTCAGCTTGTGTGAGTTTTCCATTGCAAACTTACATATTTTGCCAACTTGTTTTCACTTGCCATTTAGTGAAAAGACCTGCTTATATATAATGTACTAAACACATTTAGGGGTAACGGGTAAAAAGAGATTTTTATTCAAACTTAGAAAACTGGTCTGTAGCCTTTTCCACTGGCTGCTATGGTGATATGACCACTTTTTAAACATTTGCACCAGAATAATTTTTTATATATAATCTTTGTTAAGATTTCAACAAGCATCCTCAGCCATTTCATCCATAAAACCTTGTTTTCGACCACATATAAAAGAAAGTCATAGTTATTGACTCTTAAATAGCAAATTATTTCCTCCCAGCCTCGCTGTGCCCAAAGTAAGAACAATGTGAAACGCAGCTTAGACCCTCACCAACATACTAATACAAAATGCTGACCGAGCTGGCCTTGTCTCAAGTCCAATGCCAGACTCTGCAAGACGTGTAAAAATGGAAAGAGTTAAAGGTGGATTTGAGACGGCTAAAACGCATTTAACCGTTCTACGTTGCTTCCTTTCTGTAATTCATGAATGGGTCTGAGTCAATCTCTGATTTATTTGCACGGCACCACACAAATTAGCTCTTGTCAAATGATCTCACTAGGAGCTTTTTTTAAAAATACTCAAGTAATTTCACATATATTTACCAAATATTTATCAAATTGGAAAGGTCTAGGTCAGATATACTGAAACTCATCAGTTGATGATATACTGTACATTTTAACCTATCCAGAGAATAACCACATGTAACACTGCAAATGTTTAAACATAAATCTATTATTCCTTGCTGAATTTGAATGTGACAAACTGAACTGCCTTCTGTAATAGAAGGAAAAAAATCATTAATTACCGTATTTGCTCGATTATAAGACGAGGTTTTTTCCAGAGCAAATAGGTCTGACTATGAGACTAAGATCCAGATCCCCTGCAGCGATGCAGGGGACCTGGATCCTCCTGTGTTATGCCCCCCCCAACTTACCGGTGCTTCTGAGTCCCCGGTGCTTAGTCCGGGCAGCGTGTAGAGCTCTACTCAATTCGCGTAGAGCTCTACACGCTGCTCGGACTAAGGACCGGGGACTCAGATGCAGGGGACCTGGATCCTCCTGTGTTATGCCCCCCCCAACTTACCGGTGCTTCTGAGTCCCCGGTGCTTAGTCCCGGCAGCGTGTATAGCTCTACGCGATTCGCGTAGAGCAGAAGTTGTGTACGCGAATCGCGTAGAGTTCTACAAGCTGCCCGGACTAAGCACCGGGGACTCAGATGCAGGGGACCTGGATCATCCTGTGTTATGCCCCCCCCCAACTTACCAGTGCTTCCGAGTCCCCGGTGCTTAGTCCGGGCAGCGTGTAGAACTCTACGCGATTCGCGTAGAGCGGAAGTTGTCTACGCGATTCGCGTAGAGCAGAAGTTGTCTACGCGAATCGCGTAGAGATCTACACGCTGCCCGGACTAAGCACCGGGGGACTCAGAAGCTCTGGTAAGTTTGGAGGAGGGAGGGGGAGGGAGTGTTAAATGGGAGGCATAAGGCATTTCTGGAGGCAGAGTGCTCTGTGAAATGCCTTCTAACCCCCATTAATGCCACTCTGCCGCCAGAAATGCCTTTTAACCCTCTATATGCCACTCTGCCTCCTGAAATGCCCTATACCTCCCTATATGCCACTCTACCCCATAATATGCCTTTTAACCCCCTAAATGCCAGAGTGGCATATAGGGGTATAAGGCATTTCTGGAGGCAGAGTGGCACATAGGGGGTCAAAAGGCATATCATGGGGCACAGTGGCATATAGAGGGTTAAAAGGTGTATCATGGGGCACAGTGGCATTTAGAGGGTTAAAAGGCATATCATGGGGCACAGTGGCATATATGGGGTATAAGGCATTTCTGGGGCAGAGTGGCAAGCCTGGGGGCAGATGTGCATAACTGGAGGGGGCAGGTTGAAAAAAAAGGAAATAAAAACAAAATATTTTTCTCAATCGTAGCTTTTATTAACAAACAATTGTTCACATAGTTTACATGAATTAACATTTACTGGTAAAACTTTTCCTATAGGGTCGTCTTATATTCAGGCTTTTTCTTTTTTTCATAAATTAATATTCAGATTTTGGGGTGTCGTCTTATAATCAGGGTCGTCTTATAATCGAGCAAATACGGTAATTATGTACCAGAAGCACAAGAACAATAGGAAATAGCATTAACAATCACTTCTCAAACTAAAGTGGGCCAACCTATGAATTCTTTGACACCAGGTTAGAAGGAGATGTAAATTAAAGGAGAAAAACTAAGAACTAGAAGAAGTATTTAGTTAACTCTCACCACCAGGGGAGATAGGTTTTTCCCATTAAAATTACAATGTTCTCAGATTCACTCAGGGGTCATCTCTTGTCATCTCAGCTGCTGATCCATAGAATGGCTCTAAATTAATTGACTAATAAATCATTTGTAGCTGGTGGAAACCCTTTCTTATTTTAGTTGAACATAGTCACAACAACCAGGTCATTAACACCTAACTTCAAATATATTTAGTCACCATGTTACATGAGTAAGCAGAAAAAACTGAGGAGCTATTCCACTGGCCAGTGTTACCGTAATGTGTTTTCAATCACCTTCAAACTATCTAAAAACTCATCATTGGCTGTTCTATCCTATCCTTCAGAGTAATTTAGACATAAATGACAAACGTTTTTTTGGGGCTTGGAGGTTTTACGATGTTAGGACAGTTCTGAAGGTGATAGACTTAAATCAAATACATAATGAATAAAATACCATTTAAAGAACCATATACAACCACAAAACACAATATAGACATAACAAAAAAGGTACCATAGGAAAAGAGACATGTATGAGATCAACCTAAATGTTTGACATCCATGATCAAAACCAATGATACATGGCAAAAAGATAATGTCTTGATAAGTTAAAGACGCCATCAGTGAGAAAATATTGGGTTGATCTCATACCTGTGTCGGCCCTTTTACCTGAGCCGATTTTTGTTATTTCTGTACCGTGTTGGATGGCATGCATGTTTTAATTTAATTTATTTGGATTGCCACTATAAATGTTTTGTCCATTTGATTTATTAATCAGTATGCAGCATCAACATAGCATTCTGCAGTAATGTAAGCAAGGCTTTGCGGTAAAACAGTGGCTACAAAATTGGCGCATGGGACCATGCTAAAACCAAAGCTAGATTTTTTTTATTTCTTACTGTACACAGAAGACACAGCATTTACAGGATTAGTGCAATGTGTGTATGAATATTGTGAGCGAGAGGTGTTTTAATCTCAGCTAGTCTATATTGTGGTGCAAAGTTTAAAATGTGGCCTCACCACTGTAAACCATTAGAGTACCAGTTGACTGCCAGGTGTGGTGAAAAGAGAACTTTTTACATAACATTTATTCACTTCTGAAAAGTGAAAAACATATGTATGAGTAAGATATCAACAATTCTCCCCCATTAAATCAGTATCAAGTAATTAATCTAAAAAGTACAGAGACAAGAGGCCGGTAGATTTAACAGGACAAGTAGATTTAAAAAAGGAACAAACATAAATGACTGTTTCTTTTAATGTAGTGTTAGTGTTAGTTATAGAATTACTGCCGTTTGATGGTATTCACACTAAGAATGGATTTCCAACATATAAATAGAAGGTGAAATTGTGAGGCTATAGGCAGTAATCCAATATGGCCCAGAATAAACTGCTCAGTGGATACTGAATTACTTACACCCTATTAAAAGTTGGTTGAACATCACAACCTTCAGTCATATAAAGGAGATCTTTGTTCTCAAGCTGGATAGAACTGAAATATTTGATACTGTAACTGAAATGTCTTACAATATACTGCTTTTTTTAAAATGTCCTTTTACAATTCTCACAGTCAGGTAATTGACGTTGCCATTTCTGGATTGAAAATGTTCTCTCGTGGAAGATCTAACCCTGATCTTTGGTACAAGACTCAGGTGCTTTTCAGAAATGTAAATATTTCTCTTTTTATCTTTTAATCTTTACTGAGTGATTTTTGTGGTATAAATTTGTAAAGTACATAGAGCTTTTATTGTACTTAGTGGCAATACATTAGGTAGGGTAAATAAACGAAATACAATTTAAATTTAATAAAATAACTAATGTGTTCCATTGAAATATATTGTTTATTGTTTTACATTTTGCCATACTCAATTTGCATTTGTGGCTTAACCCCCCCCCCCCCCACACGTGTACAGTCTTAAAGCCAACATAATGTAAACTGGTGTATCTAATTGACCTTAAAATTAAGCCGGTGTGACCCAGATTTTAAATGTTCTCTTACGGAAAAATATGAGTTCAAAGCATCATGTTTTGTGTATAATATAAGCCTATCCTAAATCAGGGAAACTGTTAATATTACAAGTGAGATTCTAAAGGGATGAATTTCTAAAAAAAAATTATTGGGTAGGCTAAAAGTCTTATAATAAGTGTTCCCGGGCGAAACAACAATGGTTTACTGGCCAGGGCAGACACATGGAGATGGAATCAGGAAAAAGAGTTTTTATTGCTAACTACAAATGCACCTCAAGATCCTCAGGATGTTGCTTTCCCTAAATGTACAGTTATATTGTCATACTATGAATGAGGGACAAGTATGTTTTAGCTATATGGCACTAACATGTATACCTAGGACTTTATAACAGGCATTACAATGTATAGGAAAAATAAGCAGCTACAAATGCATTGATTAGAACTGACAAATAACATGTCACATACCACATATGGATCTTTAAGTCTGGTACTAGGTCCAAGAAAAGATTGTTGTATGGAGATTACATCAGACAAATGGCTATTAGGGATTACAGTTATTTAAGTTCTTTAACACTTATTACTCCTCTTTACTCAAATATTGGAATTTTTTCCAAAACAATTTTTTCCTTTCACCTAAACAATGTAGCATTACGCAATACTGCATATTACATTACACTATAACATACAGCAGTGTTTCTAAAATGTACATAATAACAGATTACTACGTACTTGTCACTGTACTAAGTCATGTTTTGGGCGATTCTTGTTGTATTTTCCAGAACCAGCGCTACCTATAGGCAAGGTAGGTATCGGCCTATGGCACAGATCTCCCAAGGGCGGTATACAAGGGGCAGAGATAAGGGGACAACAAAATGAGTTTTTGCCTAGGGTGACAAAAATCCTTGAACTAGCCTTGCTCATTTATGTGCCTGGTATACAACATGTTTCACAGCTTTAAAGATTTGAAACATAAGCTGTCAATCGTTAGCCAGTCATCTATGTAATAAAGTACACCCGCAACTTGTTTTTCCTTCTTCCTTTTTTTGCATGTATTTCCTGGATGGTGGACTGTGGAATTCTGAGATATTAATTTTTCTTTTTTAAACTTAGAGGCCCGCAATGGAAACCTATTTTGGTAATTTTCCCCAAGGGCACTGTTAGTTTCTAAATATAATGATGTATTTCTAAGGGTAATGACCTAGCCAGAATGCGCTGAATTCAGACACAGTACTCTGTGGTAGCGAAGAGGTAGATAGAAAAATGTGTTAGTAGCAAATCTATCTTGCCTCAGGGACCCATCTGCGGAGTTGAAGGTCATTGGAGGGACGAACAAGTCATAATGTTTTCATAATCCTTGTGATAATAACAATGAAAGATAAGGTCATGGCTTTGGATAGACAGTCACTTATGATGCGGTTGTGTGGCGAGTTCAATGTATATTGCACTGCGAGTGAATTGAGAACTCTCCAGATATCTAATAAGATATACTGGCTCACTGATCAAGAAAGGACAGCGCTTGGAAAAGCACATTATTTTGTGTAATTACTTGCATTTTGTGGATATGGTTATGTCGTCATCAGCAATGTTGCTTTTTATAAATTATGGATGCAGAGTTGGACATCTGCATTCCGGAATAAAAATAGTTGTTACATCTGAATCTGAGTCACTGAACCACAACTGGTAATTTCCTTTCATTAGGTGCTGTACATGCAGATTTTGTTGATGCTGTAGCCGAATGTAAATCCAAATGCAAACTGAAGCACACAAAACAAATAGCACAGCATTGTGCAAACCCCGCAGAAAGGTGTGCCAGCTCAGAGCTTGGTACTAAGCACATCTGTAATCCAATTTAGCTCAAACAATATCCAAATACATTGTGCCATCTGTTATACAACTTCAAAGAGTTCTGAACATATTCTACCTCTGCTACTGAAATTAAGCTCATAGGCAATGAAAGCTACAGGGAAAAAAACATATTCCTTCTAAAAGGAACTGCAAAATTGAATTAGTGCATGAAAAATATAGATGAGTTCTCTTCAATTAAAGGAACCATGCATTTTAACAAATATATCAGTAACCTAAGATCCCTTATGTTAAAGTCTCTGCAGGGCACCAGGACCCTTATTATGCATCCTAAACAATGGGGCTATGGGACCGAATAAACTGGGCACACGTGAACACCATGCCTCCCAACAGTCCCTGTTTTTGCAGGGCAATCCTAATTTTCCAACACTATTCCGGGTAGCTGCACCACTGTCCTGCTTTAGCGGGATAATGGGCTGGTTGGTGAACAGCCCACAAATCTGTAAATAGAGGTCGGTGCTGTTGGAACTCCCATGTGACCACCTTGGGATGCTCTGTTGCAGAGTGTCGCAAAGTACCTCTTTGGGTAAGGTGGGAGGATGGCTCATTTCTGGCACCAACAACACATCTCCTTCTCTCTTGCCACATCCCCAACATAGGTGTTCTGATTTGAAAGACACTCTGTCAAGTACAAACCACCCATTGTACAGTGCTGTGGAATATGATGGTGCTATATAAAAATAATTATTATTATTATTTCTGGTGGTGCTGTCTACATGTGACTGCCTGCTAGTTTTATGATCCCTTCAAAAAACAGGTATAATCGCTCCTTAAAAGGGTCAGTAGTGCCTTAGACTTGATCTTATGAAAAATAGAACAGATGGAAGTTCAAATGGGTTTGTGTGTGTTTCTGTGATTGGCTTCTTGGTATATTCAGTCAATCAATACACAGCCTGAATTTAGATCATGGTTACTGACCAAAATGTGAATAGAGTAAAATGAGCCTCCCTTTACTATGAATGGGATAATATAACTAAAATGTTAACATCTACCCATGAATAGTTGATTAAATGTAATGTCCCATAGTGGTTTTGGATGGTCTGTATAATTAAGGAAAGATAATAAAATTTAACACAAGATGAATAAACATTGTTAGTTTCAATATAACCCATTGTTCACCGTAAGTACAGTTATAGAGTTAGAAAGATTTTAGCACTCAGCAAATTATAAACATATTGCAAAAGTAGACAAGAGCACAAAAGGTGATATTGTGTATCTTAATGGACCTGTGCTCTTTACATCCTTAGTACTACTTTAGAATAGAGTACTTTTATCATTTGTCAGTTCCCAGAACTCCATTAGAATGATTGGTCATTCAAAAGGCAAGTTATGTAAGATAGAAAACATCATCTACCGTTCAGCCCTGTAACATGTCATATTAGGTTTCTCACAGTGCCACATGTATAGAACACAAATTGTAGTATGTGAGATAAAGTACCTGCTGCTGCAAGTTATAAGGTTATTAAATGTCACTGCAGCAACTTCCAGCTACAGATTGAGGTAATTTAAACTGTAGGAGATATGTCATACTATTTATTACATCAGGCTGAATAACTATACCTGAATTTTAATCACTCACCTTGAGAATCACAAGGCAGTGGTGTAAAACACATCTAAAAATCTCCAGACAGAATCAAAAGAGAACATTTCAACTTAATAGAACTTTTACTTACCACCAAAATGATTTGGGATGTCGGCTAACCTCTATTGTACGTAGCAGCAAACTCTGTAGCTTCAAGGTCCTCACTAGTAAAGCTGAACCTTGCTGATCTCGAAATCGCTGCCCATGAACACAATGATCTGGGCTGTTGGTGCTGACCAGATGAGTTCACTTTCTGAATCCAGGGTTAGTAGAAACAATTTAATAATTGTACGTCTTTAATACAAGAATTCAAAATGGAAGTACATTCAGTTGTGCTTGGGGCTACATCAGTTGACATTATAACACATTTTAGTGAGGTAGAATTAATCAGAATTAAGGTTTTCTTAACCTTTCCTTTCTACTTGCAGCCCTTTGTTGTAGTTAGTGTTAGTAGTTAGCACACTAGAGTTCCTTGTTCCTGCCGAGTTACAAAACTCCAGTCCAAGTACTACTGGCCAACCATGATTTTCATAATTTTTTAAGGAGGATCAATCAAGCTCAAAACATTGGCCATTTTGTGGTAGAATAAACATATATGCAGTGGCAACGTTTCTTGGTATAACTGTTCCTTTCAAAGTTCTTTCTTAGGTCTTCCTTGCAGTGTTTTTCTATGATTTTTTTCGCAGACTGCTTGGCTCTGCCTATTTTGAGTTTATAGTCTTGCTTTCTTACTAACGTTTGGTTCATTTTTCGGTGTCCAAATTACAGCCGCTGCATGAATATATTTAACGTTAACTCAGTATTTAATATGTTAACAAACAAAAGCCTTTTTTATATAGCCCAAAATAACACTATAAATATATTTCTAACTCTTGGTTTTCTATTAGTACGCTCTGTAACTCTATAAACCAGTATCTGCAAATGCATGGAAGTAAAGAGAACGGTCAAAATCACAATCATATCATCTGAGTAGAAAAACAATCATCTATTTTTTAACACAAAACTTGACATCACATCTAATTAAAATCAATCAGTACATTTAAACAGCTCTGGATCAAAAGCTAATGGATTAGGTACTTACAGTCCTGAAATCTGCATGGAGTTTAAACTTGATGACATATATATAACATATATAAAAAAAAATATATGTATATATTTTTGAGTCCTATAATTACATAGATCATAATATTCATTTGGTTTCCCCTACTCTTAACCATGACAGATCTTTAACCCAGATGTCCTCTTCTTGTGTTTCATAGTATGTATTTGGTATTTGTCAGCATGCAGTAAATGTTTTATATGCATATTGCCATTATGTACTAATTTGTCTTTACTTCCCCAATATAATTTTAATTAAATGAACCATTAAGGGATGAGAACAGATGCAGCCAGGAGGCAGAGTGAAATGCATCCTCATAAAGTTGTGTTGTTCGGATTTTATATGCTAACGACACCAGTTGCATGATTGCGATATCATGTCTTGTCTATTCCGTGTCGTCACTTGGCAAATGAAACTTCATTAATAGTGTCCAAATGCAAAACCATTTAATGTAATCCCTGTTAGCTTCCTTGAGCAGACCTTTGCATCATATGTCATTACAACATGTTGCTAATGACTGCATCTAAAAAAAAAGTGTTACCAACAACACCTTCTGCCCGGTTAAAGGCACACTCCAGTTGACCCATAGGAGTTCATTTTATAATGAAAATCTTCACATACACAAGTTTTCTGCACTGTCCGTACTGACTGCAGAATGAAATATACTTTATATGCTGCCTGAACAAGTGCGCTCAGCCTGCTACCTAAGAAGTAGTAGTTATTTAGAGAGTTTCAAATTTCTTTACTCTTATTTACTATTATGTTTTATTTTAAATATTATTGAAGACTCGAGTTTCTTTTTGAAGACTTGCTGGTTATCTACAAATACAAAGCACCTTGTGGTTTGTTAGTAACAATTCATACTAATACCCTTTAACATATATGTAAATCAAAGTTGTTGGTTTACAAACAAATGTGCACCCTGTTCCCTGTTGTAGTTTAATGCTAAGAAAGGACTCAAGGAGCCATCATAGTACAACCTGAAGGACTATTCACTATGATTTGGTAAAAAACACAACTTTGCAGTGTTGTTGTGGGCTGTATGGAAAATACCTGAAATATTGAAATACTTTTAATTACTTTAATATGCGTTTTTTAGCTGTAAGGAAAAAAATACACAACCTTTAAAAGCATGCTCCTCCATGATCCGTTAGTTGCTTTAATGCACATGGACTCAGTGGATCTCGTTAGACAATCTTGTAACTCTCGTGCATGAGTGAGACTTGGTAAGCAAGGGATGCATTTAGCCAATGGCATGTACTGCGAGCCAATGAAATGCTATGAGGAGAAACAATTGGGAAAAAACTTAATTTAAAGGTGATACTCAAGCCTTTTATGGACTTGTTTGTAAGAAAAAAATGTATTACATGATCCTGTTCCATAAGATTACAATTTCTAGTATGCTAAACTTATAAACATTATACGGCCTATCATATTATTTATCCCTTTGAAGGTTTAATCCGATAAACCAAACATAATAATAAAAAAATGCTTGGTTTTATGTTTCTTATTTCAGCAAAGTAAGGTGGAACAATACCTTCAAAGGAAACATAATAAACGTGATAAAACTAAAATTAACAATAAAACATAGAAACAGAATTTTATGGCAGGTGAGAACCATTCGGCCCATCTAGTCTGTCCACTTATCTTGATGTAGATATTTAGTCAATTCTGGTCTTGTCTTAGACTCATGATAGCTTTTTGCATCATATGCATGTTTAAATTCCCTCACTGAATTAGCCTATACCAATTCTGATAGCAGTTCCTTACATTACATCAAAACCACCGATCCTCCAGATTTACACTATGGTCCCTTGTTCTAACATTTCTCCTCTGAAATAAACGCCCCAAAAGTATTAATGCTACAAACTGGGACCATTTACAATGAAATAATGGTAATTACAGTTATTTATCATTCTGGAATAGGTATTTTTGTTGAAGCAAAATACTGATTCTGAGACGTGAAATGTAGCAGCAATTATACAATTTGAATAGAAGATGTTCAAGTGGACTATTGATTAGACAAGATAAAAGCAACCTACCTAGGTTGTTGATTAAATTACACAGAAGCATATAATTATTAAGTGAGGAAAAAGGCAATCTTAAGAGAAGTGCACTTTAAAGAAACAACATAGAGCACTTCATATTGTGTGAATAAATGCATCTCAGTAGGATGGTTTTGAGAATAAGGAAGGATGGATTCATACACACAATGTCATTAGCACTCATGTGTACATGAAGGTCTAAGTAAAGAGACTCGGATAAAGAAATATACCTACAAAGCAATGAAACGCTGCATGAATACTGTAGGTACAAGCATTTGATCTGTCCCATTGGCATGATATCATGCTAGCCTTCAATCTGAATTAGGCAGGGTTTTGGCTCCCTGCAAAGTATTCAACATAGAAATCCTTTGATATGCTGCTTCATAGTGTAAAACATAGTTACTATGTGTAAATACACTGTATATGGCCAATATTATTGCTGCATACATCATCAAACGTGTATCCTCATACAACAAGTGTTTTAACAACCATTTTACATAGATTTTCCGCTTGGTTTAGTACAGCATACTTCTACCCTTACGAAAAAATTACTGTAGTTTTTCTGAAGTAATACTGCAGTTTTTTGGACACGAAAAAACTGTAATACTGCACTTTTACTGCACATTTACTGCATTTGTACTTCACTGTACTGCAGTTTTACCGCAGTTATTTTTGTACGGAAGTACAAATGCAATAAAGCTACAGTGCATTGAAGTACAACTGCAGGTTTGCAATATAAAAAAAAAAGTGTGGTAAATGTGCAGTAAAACTGCAGTACAGTGAAGTACAAATGCAGTAAAACTGCAGTAATTTAAACTGCGTGTAAAAGTATTACTTCAGAAAAACTGCAGTAATTTTTCGTAAGGGTAAGCATGTATTCAGGAGATGTTCCCCATCCTCATAACACACACACATACTAACACCTCAAAATAACATCACACATAAGCGCATACAAACACTGCACTCCTAAAACACACTTACTTACTGGTCTGTCCCTTCATGCATGAGAACTTCACAAGAATGCTGCCTTATAGATATCTATGCCATAGCTGGCTATGAAGGATTGAAGCTGGCTACCTGTGTGTACAGGGGTTGGAACAAGGTGCAAGTCTGACAGAAGTATTTCCGCCGGGTCTTGTATGACCGAGCGCTGGCTTCACATGTCCTTCCGGTGCTCCACCATAGAAGCCCTGGCGGAAGTGCCAGCAGCAGCAGAGGTTGTCTGTGCGCATCCCGCAGCCGGTGAACGTTTGTGGGATGGGGACTACCTCCACTGCTGCCGGCACTTCCTCCGAGGGTTTCTATGGTAGAGGTCTGCATCGCACAGAACTCCACCGGCTGCCCCACTAGACACCAGGGAGTCTGAAGCACAGGTCTGAAGTAAAGAGTGGCATGGGGCGGGGTTCAATGATTTTCAGGAGGCAGAGTGGCATATTGGGGGTTAAAAGGCATACCAGGGAGGCAGAGGAAGTATAACGCATACCTAGGGGTATGAGAGTGGCAAATAGGAGGTTAAAATGCATATCTGGGGGCAGAGTGGCATATATGGGTATATAAGGCATATCTAGGAGGGAGAGTGGTAAATAGGGGGTTGAAAGGTATATCTGGGGGCAGTGTGGCATATCAGAGGGTATAAGGAATATCTGGGGGGCAGATATGCATAACTGGGGCAGAGTGGCAAATAAAAGGATATAAAAACAAAAAAAATATTTTTTTCAATCATAGTTTTTATTAAATATGAAAAAATAGTTTACATGTGAATGAATATTTACCAGTAAAACTTTGTTCCCTATAGGGTAGTCTTATATTCAGGCTTCTTCTTCTTCCTAAATTAATATTAAAATTTTGGGGGGTCCTCTTATAATCAGGGTCGTCTTATAATTAGGCAAATCACCACCCCACTACACACAGGAGTGGGTGGAAAGGTAGGCTAGCAGCCATGCTAATATGTTACATCTGTTACTTTGCAGAACATCACAAAGTGACATTGTGAATGTGAGGTCCTATTTGCCATTTTACATTTTCTGTTATGGTCATTATACATTCCTGTTGAAGACCTTACATTACATTAGGTTCCTTGGCAAAATCTCTGCTTTTTTAAGGTGTGGGTTATCAGTTTCATTAGCAAGTTTTAGCCTCACCCACTTATAGTCTGACTATATTCATAATATATAATATCAATTACCATGCTTTTTGCTTTTTAAAGCTACTAACATTAACAAAATTAACAACATGGTCCAATGAATCATGGGTGCGCTATGGCAGGTGCAGCGTGCCAGGCTCCATGGTAACTGAGGCCACGTAATGTGTGTTATATGACACTGTAGCATCAGCCTACAAGGAGAATGTAGGCTGCACTGTAAATGCTCTGCATGCAACGTAAGAAGCACGTGGAAGGGGGAGAGCTGTACTATACTAGGAGAGAGAAAAGGAGAAAAGAGGCATGAGCCTGAGTGTATGTGTGTGTGTATGGTGTTAGAGTGATTGTATGCATTTGTGTGGATTTATAATGTTAGTATGTGAGTTAGTGTATGGTATTAGTATGAGAGTGTGTTAGTATTTGGTGTCAGCATGCATGAATGTATGCTGTCTGAGTGTGTGCATGTTACTGTTGTTAGATGTGTATGTGTGTTAATGTTAGTGTGTGTATGCTAGGGTGTGCTCTTAGCATACATTTCTGTTAGTATTTCGTGTTAGCATGTGTGTGAGTGGGTAATTGTATTTGGTGTTAGTGTGTGTCAGTGAAAGGGGAAGAGTGAGGGAGGGGGTATGTTTATGTATGTAGTATACATATGTGGTTAAAACTAGTGTATCTTAGTGAATGGTTTCAGTGTAAGCAAGTGTGCATGTTGGTATTTGAGTGTGTTAGTAGGGGGTTGCTAAATAAATACTGCATTCAATTTCAATAACCCTTTGGTTATCCCTACAATTCATTTTCTATTCTTTGTACAAATAATTTAGTTTTTAGCTAGCAGTATACTTGTGAAGTGAAAAGGTACTCTTGTGTTGAGCTGTTATCATAGAGGCTATCTGTGCCCAATTTGTTACAACAAATTAATTTAATTAAATGTAGTTAGGTATCAATGGCACTTGAATCTGTGTGAGAAGGAAACTAATGGAAATGAATAATTTATCACAACTTTAAGCTTGAAAGGAATGGGAAAATCACATTAAGAGTTGTATCCCTAGTGTCTTGCTCACACACACCCGAAACGTAATGCAATCAGAAGCATAAAATATATGTAAGTACCCAGTGCCTGGATAATATATATATATATATATATATACACTCACTGGCCACTTTATTAGGTACACCTGTTCAATTGCTGTTAACACAAATAGCTAATCAGCAAATCCCATGGCAGCAACTCAATGCATTTAGACAACTTGCCGGAGTTCAAAACGAGCATCAGAATGGGGAAGAAAGGGAGTTTAAGTTACTTTGAATGTGGCATGGTTGTTGGTGCCAGATGGGCTGATCTGAGTATTTCAGAAACTGCTGATCTACTGGGATTTTCACACGCAACCATCTCTAGGATTTACAAAGAAGTGTCTGAAAAAGAGTACATATCCAGTTAGTGGCAGTTGTGTGAACGAAAAAGCCTTATTGATGTCAGAGGTCTGAGGAGAACAGGCAGATTGATACGAGATGACAGAAAGGCAACAGTAACTCGTTACAACCAAGGTATGCAGAATACCATCTCTGAACGCACAACATGTTGAACCTTGAAGCTACAGCGGCAGAAGACCATACCGGGTGCCACTCCTGTCAGCTAAGAACAGGAAAATGAGGCTATAATTCACACATGCTCACCAAAATTGGACAATGGAAGACCGGAAGAATGTTGCCTGGTCTGATGAGTCTCGATTCCAGCTGCGACATTCAGATGGCAGGGTCATACTTTGTCATAAACATGAGAGTATGGATTCATCCTTCCTTGTATTAATGATTCAGGCTGGTGGTGGTAGTATAATGGTGCGGGGGACATTTTCTTGGCACACTTTGGACACCTTAGTACCAATTAAGCATCGTTGCTGACCATGTCCATCCCTTTATGACCACAGTGTACCCATCTTCTGATGGCTACTCCTAGAAGGATAATGCACCATTTCACAAAGCTCACATCATCTCTAACTGGTTTCTTGAATGTGACAATGAGTTCACTGTACTCCAATGGCCTCCACAGTCAACAGATCTCAATCCAATAGAGCACCTTTGGGATGTGATAGAACAGGAGATACACTTCCTGGACATGCAGCCGAAAAAATCTCTGAGGAATGTTTCCAGCACCTTGTAGAAAGTATGCTATGAAGAATGAAGACAGTTCTGAAGGCAAAAGGGGGTCCAACGCAGTACCAGCAAGGTGTATCTAATAAAGTGGCCAGTGAGTGTATACTGTAAATATATAGTATTAATGGTACAGTGGAGTGTCTGTCAGTGTGTCTCATTAAGCACATCATTGATCTTCTCATATCCTCAACACTTTGAGTTTCCATGTCCTGCAAATTTAGATTTTGTCCTTTTTTCTGTATGTTCTCTTGTACCTTTGCAACATTTTGAATCCTACTTAACATTCTCCACATGTTCTCATTACTACAGCATTTGCTTGCATTACTGTGCGCATAATAATTAAATGGTTACTAGAGATCCATCATCATGACATCACATGTGGCTACAATACAAAGGTGTTGCCATGTCATCACACATCCCACAGAACATCCTGGTCGCCCTTGTGCATGTGCAGTGCCTGATATAGGCATTGCATGTGCACAGTTGTCAGTGACCGCAGAAAACTGATAAGAACCAAAGATTCATTTCTGATACAGCTAAAGCCAAATCTGTACTACTAGTAACTAGGTTGATGCTAAAAACTTCAGAGTGGATCCAGATAAATGCTTGCATGTCTATCAACATAATGCGGCAAGCAAGAATAACTACTTTTGAGTGGTAAGACGTCTCACCCCTATTTTGTCCATTTGTAATAAAGCCTAACCTTTAGTATAGACATGAATGTGTGTAGCAATAAGAACACAATGTGGAATAACATTTATGTTACACTATATTAATATAGGTAAAATCAACATAGTATGCACATGATACTTATTATCATAAAATGTAATAATATACCGTATTTGCTCGATTATAAGACGACCCTGATTATAAGACGACCCCCCAAAATCTGAATATTAACTTAGGAAACAAAGGAAAAGCCTGAATATAAGACGACCCCAAAGGAAAAAAGTTTTACCAGTAAATGTTAATTCATGTAAACTATTTTTTTTAATAAAAGCTATGATTGAGAAAAAGATTTTTTTTGTTTTTATTTCTTGTATTTTCCAACCTGTCCCCCAGTTACGCACATCTGCCCCCAGGCTTGCCACTCCAATATGGCACTGTGGCCCATGATATGCCTTTTAACCCTCTATATGCCACTGTGCCCCATGGTATGCCTTTTGACCCCCTATGTGCCACTCTGCGTCCAGAAATGCCTTATACCCCTATATCCCATTCTGGCATTTAGGGGGTTAAAATGCATATTATGGGGCAGAGTGGCATATAGGGAGGTATAAGGCATTTCAGGAGGCAGAGTGGCATTAAGGGAGTTAAAAGGCATTGTACAGAGCACTCTGCCTCCAGAAATGCCTTATACCACTATATGCCACTCTGCCATTTAGGGGGTTAAAAGGCATATTATGGGGCAGAGTGGCATATAGGGAGGTATAAGGCATTTCAGGAGGCAGAGTGCTCTATTAAATGCCCCCTTAACGCCAGTCCAGAAATGCCCTATGCCCCCATTTAACACACACACACACCCTATACCCCCATTTAACTAACTAACACACACACACACACACACACACACACTCTCTCCCCCCCCTTCCCCCGCTCTCCCCCATCTCTTACCGGTGCTTCCAGCCGGGGCAGCGGGTTGACGTCGCCTTCTGCTGCAGCCAGAAGGAGGTGTGGCTAGCAGCGGGGGTTTGTATGCGTCCGTCGCGTATACTTTCCCCGGCTGTCAGAGATCAGAGTTCCCCGCACCGGTGCGGGGAACTCTGATCTCTGACAGTCGGGGAAGGTCTATGCGACGGACGCAGACAACCCCCGCTGCTAGCCACACCTCCTTCCGGCTGCAGCGGACGTTGTCTACGCGGATCGCGTAGACGTCAACCCGCTGCCCCGGCAACACAGCAGGAAGCACCGGTAAGTGTGTGTATGATGGGGGGGGGGGAGTCGGGTGAGACAGGAGGATCCAGGTCCCCTGCAGCGGTGCGGGGGATCTGGATCTTAGTCTCCTAATCAGACTCTATTTGAGGTCTGATTAGAAGACGACCCCGATTAGAAGACGAGGGGTATTTTTCAGAGCATTTGCTCTGAAAAAAACCTCGTCTTATAATCGAGCAAATACGGTAGATTTTGCACCACAAACACTAGAAACTGCGGCCTTTAAGATATCATTTAAATTTTTTAGTAATTAAAGTTGTCATTGGCTAGAAGAACTGCAGATTTGGCAGTGATTTATAGAGAACAAAAATGTTCTGTGGATTTTTAGCTTTCTACTTTCTCTATAAAAGTCTATAATATGCCTCTGGTAATGTATGCAGTTTGAGCGTGTTTTTAGCCAGACTCGTTTTGCTGTCAGACACAATAGGAGACCTGCTGCTCTACAGCCGGTTAGATTTGATATTTTCTATGCATAAGGAACTTATAACAATGTAAGTTTTGCATAAACCAAACTCTTCCTGGATTAAAAGCACATAATTATCACCGTATGACACCATTTCACCTCATAAACACCAGGACTATAGTACACCTTACCAGATGAGAGCAATTACTTGTACCTTAATTTCCTTCCTTTTCATATAATATACCCATACTTTTTAGATAAGTAGGGCTTTAGTTTGAATATATATACATATTCAGTATTCAACAGGATTCAAATACTAAAAAACAGAGCTAAAATGGAAACAAAAACACATATTGTTGTAAAAAAAAACACGCATGAAGGAATGAAGGAGGGGCACAGGGATGTTGGTCCAAATTGAATGATCTATGGCTAGTATGGCAACCCATAGGGCAGGGGTGTCCAAGTTTTTTCTGCAGTGGGCCACTTCATCAGAATTGTATACGTGCGAGGGCCGCACACATGTTTGACTGCGTGAAAATATGGCCTTTAATAAGATATGCAGATTAAAATAAAGTAAATGACACAAAACCTTAACTTTTCCTCTCACTGATTTCTGGGATTTCTGGGCCTACAAATTCAGGATTCTCGATAAGTAAAAATAAAATAGTTCTATTTATTTTAGGGATGCACCAAAATGAAAATTTTGGACCAAAACCGAAAATTCAGGGTTCACTTAGCCAAAACTGAAAATGACCCCCCCACATACTTTTAATAAAAGTAAGTTGTACACCAAAATTGTACAAAAAAAAATATATATTATGATTGTTAACAGCAATCTCAGGCAAACCCAGATTCCAGCATGTACTGGTTTTTTGTCCAATTTTAGTGTGTAACCACACTTTTATTAAAAGTAACACACCACAATTGGACAAAAAAAAAATCAACAATATGACTTGGCATGATAGGAGTGTGATTGCTAACAGCAAACACACTCTTTTCATACCCAGGCAACCAGTAAATGCTTGAACCTAGACATGATGGGACTGTGATTGCTGTTAGCAGATTGCTGTTAGCAATCACACTCCTATCATGCCAAGTCAGCCAGTACATGCTGGTACAGGGTGGCTGTAAGTGCAGACCCCATACTGCTGGCAGCATCAATACACAAGGGGGGCAGCTAGCCAGGTTTCAGCATGTACTGGCTGACTTGGCATGATAGGAGTGTGATTGCTAACAGCAAACACTCTCTTTTTATACCCAGGGAACCAGTAAATGCTGGAACCTGATGATGGGACGGTGATTGCTCTTAGCAGATTGCTGTTAGCAATCACACTCCTATCATGCCAAGTCAGCCAGTACATGCTGGTACAGGGTGGCTGTAAGTGATGTGCAGACCCCAAACTGCTGGCAGCATCAATACACAAGGGGGGCAGCTAGCCAGGTTTCAGCATGTACTGGCTGACTTAGCATGATAGGAGTGTGATTGCTAACAGCAATCACAGTCCCATCATGCCTAGGTTCCAGCACTTACACACTCATTCATTTACTCATTCATTCACACATTCATTCCCTCACAGGCATACTCATTCAAACAACCTCCCCCACCCCCTTACCTACTACAGCTCTCGATGCCGCTCACAGACTTCAGCAGGGGGCGCGGCCTCCCTCGTTCTCCCCACAGAGGAGGCAGGACTGGAGCAGAGAATAGACCCTCCCACAAATAAGCGGCAGGGCTTGTGATCCTGGCTGCCGATCTCACGCGGGCCGCACCTCGAGGTCACATGTTGGACGCCCCTGCCATAGGGTGTCACTACTTTGGACCAGTTTCCCTACGATAAATACCCCACTGTCCGATCCCCCGCTGATTCAGGCTGCCTAAGACACTGCCCTTTAGTGTCTAATTTCATTAGTGGAGGGGAATAGCTAAACAATAATACAATGGTTAAAAGCCCTGCTTATTATTATTATTTATTGTTTTATATAGCACCATCACATTCCATAGCGCTGTACAATGGGTGGACAGAACATAACCAGTAGTATGTAACATAACAATTTGACTTACACTGCTCAAACGAGCTTACATCCTAGAGAGATTTAGAGTGTATTACACAATAGGTAAAAGGTAAAAGTGCCATTGTTGGGGATGGAGCAGCCGCTCCAGTAAAGGTATTGCAGGAGAGGGACTAGGAAAGGTAAGCTAAAGGAATATGGGAGGGCGCTAATGTGAAATGTTGTAAGCGTTTTTAAAGGAATAAAGGCAGGGGGAAAGACAAATAGGCCGAGGGAGAACATTCCAGAGGATAGGGGCAGCAAGTGAAGAGACTGACAGAGGGGAGAGGTGTTCGTGAAGCGATGGGAGAGTAAGATAAGTCTGGCAGCAGCATTCATGATGGATTGTAGAGGGATGAGCCGGTTAAGAGGGAGAACAGCTAAAACAGAATTACAATAATCAAGGCGGGAGATAATAAAGGCATGGACAAGAGCCTTAGTGGCATGCTGTGTTAGGAAGGGATGGATACGGGCAATGTTTTCAAGATGGAGATGGCAGTTTTTAGAGACAAGTCAAGCTTAACACCAAGACAGCGGGCATGAGGAGACAGGGAGATGATAGCACCATTAACATTGAGGGAAACTGATGGGGGAATCTTAGCGTTGAAGGGGGGTGTTGGGGTAAATACAAAGTATGTATATTTGTAATTAATATGTGCTTGATTAAGTTTATGTGTATATATGTATGTATGATAGCTGCAAGCCACTTAGGGGGGAAGTACCAGGAAAGACAGCTGTAAGAAGATATCACACCTATACACTATGTAGAGAAGGAAGGAAATGCATCACCTGGAGATAGGCATGGGAAACATAGCAAGTCAATAACATCACACGGTGGGGTCTTGGGAACAGAGGACAGGGACCTCATTTACACATCAATAGAGAAATCCCTTAAAAAGACATTGTAGAAACACATAGAAGGAGACTGGATTGGTGAGTCTCACCTTTGGCACATCACCCACACAGCATACACACTTAGCAGCAGATATTAGATAGATGGGATGTTTGTGAGTGGTATGAATGATTGTCATCTGTATATCACTGTAACTCTGGTTTTGTCTTTGCTGTAACATTAATCTGGGTAGATTCTAATTAAAGCTCTCTCTCTGGTAAGAATCTTGGGTTGGCTGTTTTATTGTAATATCAGGTAGAAAACCTTAGTAGAACTAGACATATATATTATCTGGAAAAGGGGATACGGTTATATGTAGTTCTTGGAGGAGGTAACAAGGGTATTACATTTATCATTAATACACAACGCAGAACGGATTATTCTCCACGCATATCAATTGGTGGTATTGGTTTGAGAGAGGAGAAGTATATTCAACATATTGGTGCCGTGACTCTTGGCCAGAAGAACTTTACAGAGTCTGCCTGGAGTGTGGTGAGTATAACTGTTATTATATTATATTGCTGTGATTTGTTCGTTTGATATGACATGCAACATGGAGGATGCAAAAGTTACTTATTCTAAAAATGTTAAGAAATGGCTTCTGAATTATATTAAGAGACATGGTGGTCCTTATGAAATCCCACAGGACTGTAAACAGTCATGGGAGATGTTGCAGAAGTTTTTGGGAGAGACATTATTTGAAAAAAAGGTGTCGGAGAGTAAAAGAAAAGGTTGCATTGTGCAAGGACTACTCTCTTGTTGTTTAAGATTAGAAGAAATTGTGAAAGCAAAGGAGGATAAGTTGGCAGAGCTGAATGTTTCAATTAAAGTAAAATCTGAGAAACATGATGAGATGTATAACGCGTTAAATAATAAGATTGTTGATCTTAGAGTGAAAACTGCTTTGGATTTTGCTGCTCGTTGGATAGCGGAGCAGCACAAATCAATGAAAGAGCAAAAAGAACTTTTGGAAGCAAAAGTTCTAGGTTTAAACATTGAAGTTGAGAAGTGTAAGCTTTTTGCACAGAATGCTGCAGCTTTATGTGTAAGCAACCAGCAGACTTTGCAAGAAATTGAGGAATTGCGTAGTGCAAATGAGTGCCTTACTCAGAGGCTGAGGGATGCAGAGGGGGAGATTAGGACCCTGGCAGCCTGCAGTAAGAGGGAGGCTGATCCTGTGCATTGCACAGCTAACGGTAACAAGTTAAATGTACAGCTACAGAAAAGAAATGATGTTGTGGCTGCAGTTGAAATAGATGGGCAAGGTTTAGAGGAGAAGCAAAGTAATGCTAATCATAAAATAATCCGAAATCACAGCAAAATCATTGCAAAGCCTGTGTCTGTATTAAGCCCCTCGCTTCAGAGACAGTTGTATCAGAGCAGGCTACAACATAAATTTCAAGGACCCACAGGTAAAAGGGAAGCCTTTAAATGTTTTGCTTGTGGTAAAGTAGGACATTTTGCCAGAAATTGCCACTCTCACTCTGCTAAAGAACACGATGTTCAGGAAAGACCCATGGTTGATAGTTGGAGGCAGGTAGATAAGAGTTGTTTTAATTACACTAGGTGGGGATCTCAGGGAAGAGGTAATGATGTTAGGAAAGACTATATCAAGCCTTGGATTCCCTACCATGTTATTAAGGCACAGAAAGAAAGAGTTGAAAAACAGAATAAAACTAGTGTGGTCTTCTAGATTTGTTTTCATTTGTTGTTGTAACATATGATGCTAATCTATTTGTTTTAAAGTATTTGTTTTTCAGAAAAAGAAGAGATGATACTAAATGAAAAAGAAAAAAAAAAAGGAAGAAAGTAAACAAACCCGTGGATCGGGACATTAACATGTTATTTCTTGCAGGAAATTAACATTTTATAAGAGGGAGGAAAGACGTTCAGAAGAAAAAGGAGAAATCAGAGTAACTTTAAGAGTAAAGGGGCAATCGCCAGAAGTTACATTTAAGGATAAGCATACCATGGTTGGGGCTATAGGGGGATGGATAGTGGTACAGTGTAATATTTCAATGCCTAAGTCTAACCTTCCCTCTGAATTTGCAGTTTGGAGCTATCCAGGACGGAGTGATATGCATAAGAGTACCAGTACATTTTGGACCAATACCACAAAGGAAGTGAGAATAAAGATGCTGCTGGAAAGAAATTTTACATTAACCCAGGATGGTTCTGTGACATGCAACCCAAATCACAGTGGACTGCATACTATAGTAGACTCAGAAATTAAAGTACAACTTACTAACTCACAGGACTGCCCAACAACCACCCCCTGACCAGAGCATGGATTATTCATACAACCAACACAAACGGTCGCTTATACAGATGTGTCTTATGTAACATTACCTTTATTGTTAAATTTTTCTTCATTTAATATACCAGAGAGCTGCCCAGAAATGTTGAAAGAATGGTTTAAAAAGGTGTTTCAAGCACATATTAATCTATTCTGGGATGCTACACAAGGGCTTCGTTTTAGAGAGAGAGAAAAAAGGGATCTGGATACTGATATAATATCAGGATTCAGTTTGGGGACCTCAATTTGGAATAGAGGAGACATAGAGGATCTAAACTCACGAGAACAAAAATTTGTAGATGGGTTGCAACAAATTTTACTTAAAGAGGGACGTGTGGAATTTAACACTCTAGCCGAAACTGATCTATCAATACAGAACATTCACACAGTTGCTGCAGATTTGCAATGGATTAATATATCTGTAAATGCTCTGAGAGAATCAGTTGAGAATAATGATGTGTCCAAGGCTATGGTATGTGGTATAGTCGGAAATCTACTAGTTGAACACCTAAATTTAGGCCTCCAAGAAATAAAACAAGGGGAATGGCCCAGAATTGTGAATTCTATCCTAGTTTTTGATCTGGTTAGGGAATTTGGCATAGATTGCCAGAATGTAGTCCTTTCCAAAATTAAAAGTCTACAGAGTTGGTGCAATAAGTGTAAAGTAGGGAAAAAGGTAATTCCATTACTAATCGACATTCCAGTTTGGACAGAACAGCCTGTACCTGTTTATAAGATGACTATGCTGGGTGAGTTAGACGTGGCTAATGGCACTAATGTTTTAAAACAACTCCTGCCACAAACCCGCTTGGTGGTAAAAGAAAACCAGTTATGGAAGATTATTAACCCCAGTTGCTGTGACAGACGTAAAAATGCTTGGCTTTGTTCCTGTGTACTAGAACCCCTAGTCCGGTCAGATGGATGCATAATGGAGAGCTCAGGGAGCTGCCCAGTTCACCTTCACAGAACTGTAAATGGATGGAAAAGGGTGGTACATGGGCAGGGCCCTACGATCTGTGCACTGGGTGTATCTAAAATTCTCTGGCAACAAACTGTACCTTGTAAGGTACCTGCTACAGGATGGTGTGTTAATCTCACCTATGGCTCCATGAAAGTGGGTAAGGAGGTCATAAGAGCTAACATTCAACTCACACAGGTATCTGTGAACATGGTACAGGAGGAGCTGGGAAATTGGAATAAGATGATTCCCTCACTATTTAAAACAATCCCGCCACTTAACATAGATTTGGATACATTATTTAAAAGAAATAATAGAAGGGTTGTGCAATTACAAGATCTGGTGAAACAAAATTTAGCCAGCACTAAAGAAATTACACACAGCTTTCAAGAGCCCTGGTGGAGCATTCCCTACAATGTATACACACACCCAGGATTAAGAACTGCTTCTGTAATATTTGTATTCCTGCAATTTGTATTAATTTGCTCCTTATTCATCTTATATTGCTTCTGGAGGAAAGAACTGAAAAAAACACACACCAAGCAGGAACGATTAGAGCTAGCATCGATTGTAGGGATATAAAATACCAGTATATTGGTTCTTGTAATACTGTTTGGGTTTGAGTTGGTATATGTCTTTATGAATAAGTTCCTATATGGATCTTATTCAAGTGGGGGAGTGTTGGGGTAAATACAAAGTATGTATATTTGTAATTAATATGTGCTTGATTAAGTTTATGTGTATATATGTATGTATGATAGCTGCAAGCCACTTAGGGGGGAAGTAACAGGAAAGACAGCTGTAAGAAGATATCACACCTATACACTATGTAGAGAAGGAAGGAAATGCATCACCTGGAGATAGGCATGGGAAACATAGCAAGTCAATAACATCACACGGTGGGGTCTTGGGAACAGAGGACAGGGACCTCATTTACACATCAATAGAGAAATCCCTTAAAAAGACATTGTAGAAACACATAGAAGGAGACTGGATTGGTGAGTCTCACCTTTGGCACATCACCCACACAGCATACACACTTAGCAGCAGATATTAGATAGATGGGATGTTTGTGAGTGGTATGAATGATTGTCATCTGTATATCACTGTAACTCTGGTTTTGTCTTTGCTGTAACATTAATCTGGGTAGATTCTAATTAAAGCTCTCTCTCTGGTAAGAATCTTGGGTTGGCTGTTTTATTGTAATATCAGGTAGAAAACCTTAGTAGAACTAGACATATATATTATCTGGAAAAGGGGATACGGTTATATGTAGTTCTTGGAGGAGGTAACAAGGGTATTACATTTATCATTAATACACAACGCAGAACGGATTATTCTCCACGCATATCAATTGGTGGTATTGGTTTGAGAGAGGAGAAGTATATTCAACAGGGGGGTTAGAAGTTTGGTTTTGGAAAGATTGAGTTTCAGGAAACCTGCAGACATCCAGGTAGAGACAGAGGCAAGACAGTTAATTACATGATCTAAGACAGAGGGAGAGAGATCAGGAGAGGATAGATAGATCTGGTTGTCATCAGCATACAGGTGGTATTGAAAGCCAAAGGATGAGATTAGTTTGCCAAGTGTGGCAAGTGTAAAGAGAGAACAGAAGGAGTCATAGGACTGAGCATTGGGGTACCCCTACTGAGAGGGGAAGTGTTACTGGAAACAGAGACGCAGAAGGTATGATCAGAGAGGTAGGAAGTGAACCAGGAGAGAACAGTGTC
This sequence comes from Spea hammondii, assembly GCA_029215755.1. Taxonomy (NCBI): domain Eukaryota; kingdom Metazoa; phylum Chordata; class Amphibia; order Anura; family Pelobatidae; genus Spea; species Spea hammondii. The sequence goes on along the minus strand of JARDYJ010000003.1, from coordinate 74,174,249 downwards.
ACGGAGACCAAAAGCATTAAGAGTTTGAAGGAGAAGAGGGTGGTCCACAGTGTCAAAAGCAGCAGAAAGGTCCAGTAGGATTAACATGGAGTAGTAGCCCTTGGATTTAGCAGTGAGTAGGTAATTTGTAACTTTAGTAAGAGCGGTCTCGGTAGAGCGTCGAGGGCGAAAACCAGATTGAAGAGGGTCAAGTAGGGAGTTGGAATCAAGGAACTTGGGCATAAACAATTCTTTCAAGAAGCTTAGAGGTGAGAGGAAGTAGAGAGATGGGACGGTAATTGGATAGATCAATCGGGTCAAGGGAGGGCTTTTTCAAGATGCTTAAAGGAGAATAGGACAAATCCAGTAGTCAGGGACATGTTGAAGATTTGAGCTAGAGTAGGGACAAGAGTAGATGAAAGACACTGGGTGATATGGGAAGGGTGACTGGGTGATCAGGTCAAGGGGGCATGTGGTTGGACAAGAGAAAAGAAGAAGAGCACGTACCTCCTCTTCAGTGACAGCGGAGAATTGATGTAATGTAGTGAAGGGAGAAGAGGTCAGTGGGTAGGAGGACACATAGTCAGAGAGGGTGATGGCAGGGTGGGGACTCTCATAGTTTCGATTTTATTATTGCAAAATCAGAGGCATTAAGGTTAGTGGAAGGGGTAGTAGGGATAAGTTGAAGAAGGGAAAGTGCTAAAGAGTCGTTTATGGTTATGAGACAGTGAGGTGAAGTAGGTTTCTTTAGCAAGGTTGGATTATATCAGTCCAGTTAAAATGTCTTGATGTATTGCATTCAGATTCAGAATATTACTATGCTATCAATGACATTAGCAAGCAAGTCATATGACATTGCAATGTAACAGAGAATTAAAATATACCTCAGTTGATTTGACAATTTAATTGATTTTATAATTATATTGCTTATATATTTACTAACAAATACGCAATAACTCTACAGCAAAACAAAAAACAGGTAGATTGCACACCAGTTCTGCTTTACTAGAACTTGATGACAATTGCCGGTCCGGGCACGTCACGGAAAATCATGTCGTTAACGACAAATGACGTGCCAGGACCGTCATTTGTTAAAACGGGTAAAAAAAAATCGATCCGTGATCGATTTTTTTACCCAAACGGCGTTGCTGTAATGCCTCGACCTCGAGGCATTCAGCAACGCCATGATCGGAATCAGGGGCCATGTCTGGCCCCTCCCCGGGGCGTCAACATCCGCCATACAATGTATGGCGGCGGACGCCCGTTTTAAAAGCGTTTAGGAGGCGATCAACGATCACCTCCTAAACTTAAATGGTGTCGCTGGAATGCCTCGATCAGGAGGCATCCAGCGACACCAAACACTTACCTCTTGATGAACTGTGACCGCTCCGGAGAGCGGTCACAGCCGCAGCTGCCGGTGATCTTCGCCATCAGCAAGATGGCGGCGACCCGGGAAAAAAAATAATAAAGATGAAAAAGTTCGCTAGACGGTCTCCTGACCCTCTAGAGAACTCTGGCTCCACTTGCAGGTTGAATACAGGTACTGTATTTCAGCCATGCAAGTCAATGGAGCTCAGCTTTCTAATCACAGTGTGATTAGAAAAAAATAAATTAAAAATAAAATAAAATTAATAATCATTAGAAAAAAAATAGTAAAAAACCAGTAAAATGTAAAAATAATTTCCCTCTGATGTCACTATCAGGGGAACCTTCAAGTTGAAAAAAAATGTTAAAAAAATAAAAAAAAAAGGCAAAAAAATATATATATATAAAAAATATATTTTTGTGAGCAAGTCCTAAAATTAGCATATTAGCTTAAAACAATTCTCGCATGGAAAGAGTTAAAATACTTGCATATTAAATGCCCATGGGGTGTCTACTTTTAAAAAATGTATGATTTGATGGGGTAAATTGAATTGGCCGGATTCAACAATGTCCCAAATAACACGGGGGGACGGATGGCCACACATCTAATTTCCAATTAGAAAAATGCACACGTACCAAATGTGGCCTTTTAGTTCCCCCCAAAAATGACAAACCCATGCATGTATCACTGTACTCAGGAGATGTTGCTGAACACATATTGGGGTGTCGTGTGACAGCGGCATATATCAGGAGCTGTAAATTCATACATAAAGTAGGTGTGTGTGGGAAAAATACACACACAAAAATACTACTGCAAACTTTGAAAAAATGCTGGTGGTAAAATGTGTGCATGCAAAGAGTTAAAATACCAGCATTTAAAATACCCTGGGGTGTCTAGTTTTCAAAAATATATGGCTTTATTGGGCACACTGAAATGGCCCGGCTCAAAGATGTACCAAATAGGGCATGGGCAGTGGATCCCCAAATGCCAAAGTTCCACTTTGAAAAATGTGCACACTCCAAATGTGGCCCTTTTGCCCCCAAACAGCCAGGCAAAATCATTCATGTGGGGTATCACTGCGCTCAGGAGATGTTGCTGAACACATATTGGGGTGTTTTGTGATAGTGACATATACGAAAACTTTTTAATTCATACCTGAAGTAAAATGTGTGTGACAAAACAAATGCAAAAAAATGACTACCACAAAGTTTGACAAAGACTGGTGGTAGATATGGTGCATGGAAAGAGTTAAAATACTAGCATTTGAAATACCCTGGGGTGTCTAGTTTTCAAAAATATATGGCTTTATTGGGCACACTGAAATGGCCCGGCTCAAAGATGTGCCAAATAGGGCATGGGCAGTGGATCCCCAAATGCCAAAGTTCAACATTGAAAATGCGCATGCCCCAAATGTGGCCCTTTTGCCCCCAAACACCCAGGCAAAATCATTCATGTGAGGTATCGCTGTACTCAGGAGATGTTTCTAAACACATATTGGGGTGTTTTATGATAGTGACATATACCAGAACCTGTTTATTCATACCTAAAGTAAAGTGTGTGAAAAAACAAATGCAAAAAAAATGACTACCATAAAGTTTGACAAAGGCTGATGGTAGAATTAGTGCTTGGAAAGGGTTAAAATACTAGCACTTGGAATACCCTGGGCTGTCTAGTTTTCAAAAATATATGACTTGATGGGGTAAATTGCATTGGCCGGCTTCAAAGATACCCGAAATGGCACATGGGGGGAAGAATTACCAGATTTGGAAAAAAAAGGCTTTGAAATAGCAAAACGCTACCTGTACTTTTTGCCCCATAATGTGTAGAAAAAAGCAAAAAAACATAAAAACATTGGGTATTTCTAAACTCAGGACAAATAGTAGAATCTATTTAGCAGGTTTTTTCATTACCTTTTATAGATGAGTAAAAGATTTTTCAACTAAAAGTTAGAAACAGTCATTTTTTTCTAAATTTTTCACCATATTTTATACTTTTTTTAATAGTAAATAATATGGTACAATCAAAACAATGTCATCTAAAGAAAGCCCTTCTTGTCCTGAAAAAAACAATATCTAATGTGTGTGGGTTCAGCAAACGGGAAAGAAGAAAATTACAACTAAACACGAGCAGCGCAGAAATGTTAAAACGGCCATTGTCACGAAGGGTACAAAAAGTAAAATCAGCCTTTGTCACGAAGGGGTTAAAGACAGACATCGCAGATGAGCATGAAAAAAGAAAACAAGCACAAAGAAAAAATGCGTCCAGTATGGACAGTGAACTAGAATTAATTGGAAGATCGTTTTGGTAAAGAGAAGGTTTTGGTAAAGAGAAAGTAATACTATGTTAACATTTAGTTCAGTGTCTCTGGTACAGAAATAGTTAATTATTTTAAACTCAAAATTCTTTCTCTCTAGGGTTCCGTTTGAGTACATTGATTTTGACGTTTAACTGCTTTAGACTGCTGTGGCCAATGCCTTATCAGTTCTGACTTGGGATTAGTACTATCCCTTAATAAACCTTATTCAGTTACTTAAGTGTCTGTACATGTGTGTTCATGTCTAAAACATGACATGGTTGTCTTTGCATAATGCTGTTCAGTGCCCACATTTGATGAGCCCAGCTATGATACTTGTGACAGATTGTGTTTCACTGTGATCTCTCATGTTGCTCTCTCAAGCAAAAAACAGTAACAATATTAGTAATTGTGCAAAACCACCCAACTCACGGGAAAACTTTTCGTATGGAATAATAAATATTGTTATTGATTTATATAGTGCAATCATATTCCTCAATACTCAAAAGACATGTCACTGTAAACGTATTAATGTGCCACACCTTCTGGAAGACCCTACCATACACTGCAAGTATTTACTGCAGAGGATCAACAGAACTGGAGAAAGCTTCTTTTCACGGTTGTTTTAAGTACATAGCAAATACATATCTGTTACTTAATTACATGATATAAGGAAATTGGACATGGGGGTTTCAGACTATTCAAACAATGTGTGAACCTCTTTTTCTGTTGTTTTCCGTGAATTGCCTCAGCAAGACATCTTATGTTGTGAACTTGGAACACAATACATTTAGAAATGTGATGAATGAAATACAGAAATGTGAAGGTTTATTCCTTCACAAAATGTCAGGCTGAAATCCTTTTCCTTGTGCGTGTTATTAGCAGTATAAGTCTCATTAACTCAATTACTACTATTACTATTATCCAAATTAAAATTAAATTAAATAATAAAAAAATGGTGCACTAGGTGGAGAATGGTGCACTAGGTAGAGAAAATAGACAATATGGGGGGTACAGACCACAAGTATACCCTTTACCCCTACAGCCTGCTGGGGGTACTGGGAGTTAAAGTTAGTAAAAATACCTTATGGGAACCACGTGCCTCCTCTCACCCACATCAGGTGCCTGGTAGGATGGGAAATGTTGACAATAAATAAAGGACCCCAGTGCATCCTATATTAGCTTAAATGGACCCCAATGACTTGAATGGGGTCAACAGACCTTCTATGCAACCCAAGGACATCATCTGTGAGATATGAGATACACATGAGATACCTTCAATAGGAATTGGTATTAACTGTAAACCCCATTCACCTGACCAGAGAATAGAGTGGTGTCTTACTTGGGATCTACATCCACAAGGGCTTATTTTATCATCCCTTGCCCACCATACAGGGGTGGGAGTAGAGTGGGGTGATAATCATCGGATGTCAGGTGAAACTTAATTGGAACCTCGGGTTAAAAAAATCTGTGGGCTGCTTGCTTTTTACAACTTATTAACCTGACTCTCCTGGAGTCAAGTTCATGCTAGTCAAGAGTGACTTTTTGTGCAAAAAAACCTTTAGCAAAGTTGGAAGCTCAACTTTTGTTCCAAGGAACATGCACTGAAAAGATCTCATTATCTGCCAGTAAAAACATTGGTCCAATTTGCTTCAAAACCCATTTTTTTCCCCTTTTTTACTGTGATTCTTTATTTCAAAGAGAAGTTCACCTTATAGCCTTGTGCTAACAGATTTATTTGAATAGTATCTTTGTAATGCTTTTTTCAGTAATGTAAGTTACTAATATTTTATTACACTTGGAAAACAAGAAATAATAATATAAAATACATTTTTAATAAAGCACAAACAACAATAGTATTAATAAATAATACCAGATATTTCAAACTCAAATATCATTAGAGATGTTTTCAACCTCTTCCCTGCCAACAAATAATATAGATTTAACAACAATCTTTTTTTCCTATTAGTTTATTGTAAATGTTATGCCTATTGCTAGATTTTTCAGTCATTTTATATGCTTAAAGTATTATGATATGTAAAACATTGCCAATCAAACTCATATTCAGCAAGAATGAATTCAAGCTGCTCATTCTTAATGCTTACAAGTTTCTCTCCTGTTTACCCAGCTTATGGAGATAAACACAAATACATTTTCACACAATATGCATGAAAATGTGATATACTAATGTATAGTTAAAATGAGGGTGTCATAAATAACTGTAATAAAATAATTCTTTAGAAATATGTGTGTCATTTTTTTGTGTAGCCTAAACCTGACATAAAACTAGAAGGAATTAGCCCTTATATACATATTTATTCAATACATTTTACCACCTCTTAGATTTTATTTCATCTGCTTTCTCCTTTATGTAACAGAATTGCTAGTTTGGCTGCACCAATGTACTCTGCATTTCACTAAAAAAATACTAATGGCGCTGCCATGATACTGCTTTTTGACTAGAATGTTTCGGTATGGAATAGTCAGATTACAAATCAGTGGGTTTGTTTAAGGTCAAAATGAATGGCCAACAGCATATTTGCCAACTACACGCATGTTCGCATGTATGGCAGCTGTGGACAGTCATGACTACTCGCTGACATGACCAGATCTTCAGTAGGCAACACCCTGATCGTTAATGAAAAGATTACACACTTATTTAAACAGTATACTTTGCCTTTAATGGCTACATGCTCCAGGAAGTTTTAAACACATTTTAATAGATGTGTAGCTGTAAAACATTCAGTAAAATAGAATCATAAATTGTAGACTTAGTCACACATTTTCCATTTGCAGGCCAACATTTTGCATATGTTTATTTTTCATAAGCATTCTTAAACAGATGATTCTAATACATCTGGTTTTCATACTGGAAGAAATCTTTTTTAAAAATTCAGGTTTAGGGTTTTTACACTATTATGCAGATTTATGTTACTATTCTGGGAAGCATTTCTTATCCTGGGAAATGAAGCGCTTACATATCTACAGAGTGCATCACAGATGTGTAGTGGCTTATAAATATTGGGTTAAATCTAGGGCTGCAACTAACGATTATTTTAATAATTGATTAGTTGGCCGATTATTTTTTCGATTAATCGATTAATCGGATAAAAAAATGCAATTTTTTTTAATTTAAAATAATGTAATAAAAAATTTACAATTTACACTTTCATCTCTTTATTGCAATGGCCTCTCGCTATTCCACTTCTTATTTTACTGACATAATAATAAAAGCTACAAGAACCCAAACACAGTGTTTCTCAAACTAGGTTTTAATACAAAGTTATTAGTAAATAATAATTCATATGTTAACTATTTTTCACATTTAACCCCTTAAGGACCGGGCTCATTTTTCGTTTTGTACCCTGTGGGACCGAGGCTGTTTTGACACTTTTGTGGTGCTTGTGTTCAGCTGTAATTTTCTCCTCACCCATTTAGTGTACCCACATAAGTTATATATTGTTTTTTTCAGGACAAGATACCATTATTTTGATCGTATCATCTTATTTACTATAAAAAAATTTAAAAAAACATGGTGAAAAATTGAAAAAAAAACACATTTTATGACTTTTATTTGAAAAATCTTTTACTCACCTAAAAAAGCAAGTAAAAAAACTAGCTAAATAGATTCTACTACTTGTCCTGAGTTTAGAAATACCCAATGTTTTTATGTTTTTTTGCTGTTTTTTGTAAGTTATAGGGCAATAAGTACAAGCAGCGTTTTATGATTTCCAAATCTTTTTTAACAAATCTGGTCAGTCTGCCTCCATCTCCTCTTTGGAACATCTTTGAAGCCGGTTAACTCAATTTAACCCATTCAAACCATATATTTTTGAAAACTAGACACCCCAGGGTATTCCAAATGCTGTTATTTTAACCCTTTCCATGCACCAATTATACAACTACACTTTGTCAAACTTTGTAATAGTAATTTTTTTTATTTTTTTTTCCACACAAATTGTACTTTAGTTATAGATATACAGGTGCTGGTATATGTCACTGTCAAACAACACCCCAATATGTGTTCAGCAACATCTCCTGAGTACAGCGATACCCCACATGCATGGGTTTGTCAGATTGTTTGGCTGGTAAAAGGCTACTTTTGGGGCATGCGTAATTCAGGTGGTCATTTGGTCATTGTGCCTCCCTCTCCTCTTTGGAATATCTTTGAAGCCGGTTAACTCAATTTAACCCATTCAAACCATATATTTTTGAAAACTAGACACCCCAGGGTATTCCAAATGCTGTTATTTTAACCCTTTCCATGCACCAATTATAGAACTACACTTTGTCAAACTTTGTAATAGTAATTTTTTTTATTTTTTTTTCACACAAATTGTACTTTAGTTATAGATATACAGGTTCTGGTATATGCCACTGTCAAACAACACGCCAATGTGTGTTCAGGAACATCTCCTGAGTGCAGTGATACCCGACATGCATGGGTTTGTCGGGTTGTTTCAGATTTAAAATGCCACATTTGGGAAGTGCGCTTTTTTTCTCCATTTTGGTCAGTCTGTACCTATGCCCTATCTTTGAGCTAGGCCACTCCAATTTACCCCATCAGCCATTTTTTTTATATATTAGACACCCCTTGGGTATTTGAAGTGCTTTTATTTTAACTCTTTGTTGAGATTTTTGAGAAATTTTAGCACTTGCTCAAAATAATAAACTTTATTTTTTAATTTTATTTTTTTAATACTTTTTTTATATTTTTTTTACACATTTTGCTGGTACTGGATGGTTCATCTAGTGACATCACTGCATAATTATTTTTAAATGTTAGCACATTTATTTTTTTAATTTTTTTTTCCATTTTTTATTTATTTTTATTTTTTTTGACTATTTTACTAATCACATAGTGATTAGAAAGCTGGGCTCCATTGACTTGCATGGTTGAATGCAGTACCTGTATTCAACCAGCAAGTGGAGCCAGTTCTCTAGAGGGTCTGGAGACCCTCTAGCGAACTTTTTCGTCTTTATTGTTTTATTTCCCGGGCCGCCGCCATCTTGCTTGATGGCGAAGATCACCGGCAGCGGCGGCTGTGACCGCTCTCCAGAGCGGTCACAGCCCACCCAGAGGTAAGTGTTTGGTGTCGCTGGATGCCTCCTGATCGAGGCATTCCAGCGACACCATTTAAGTTTAGGAGGCGATCGTTGATCGCCTCCTAAACGCTTTTAAAACGGGCGTCCGCCGCCATACAATGTATGGCGGCTGTTGACGCCCCGGGGAGGGGCCAGACATGGCCCCCGATGCCGATCTCGGCCTTGCTGAATGCCTCGACATCGAGGCATTGCAGCAAGGCCGTTTAAGCGAAGAAAGTGATCCTTGATCACTTTCTAAGCTTATTTAATTTTTTGACGGTTCAGGACCGTCAAAGGTCATTTAGTGACCTTCTTGTTATGACGGTCCTGAACCGGCAAAGGTCGCGAAGGGGTTAATAAAAACTATGAGAAAAAAGCCTTGTTTATATTTTCTTTTATTTACCAAACTGCCCCCAGTTATGCACATCTGACCCCCAGCTTGCCACTCATATGTCCCCATATATGCCTTATACCTCCTATATGCCAGAGATTCCACTGTGCCCCCTGATATGCCACTGTGCCCCTGATATGCCTTATACTCCTTATATGCCAGTGATATGCAACTGAGACCCCTGATATACCTTTTACCCCCAGATATGTCTTATGCTCCCCTGATATGCCTAATATCGATATGCCTTATACTCCCTATATGCCTTATAACTTCCAATATGCCACTCGCCCCCATTTATGCCTAATACCTCCCTATATGCCACTGTGCACCCTGATATGCCACTCCACCCCCCATAAATGCCCTGCACCACCCTGAAATTCATTATACTCCCTGATTCACCACTCTACCTCCCCCTATACACCACTCTAACTCCCCCAGATATGCCATTCTGCCTCCCTGAAATTCATTACACCCCCATACACCACTCTGCTACCCTGAAATTCATTATACCCCCCATACACCACTATAACTCACCCATACACCACTCTGCCTCCTCCCCCCTCCCATACACCACTCTGCCTCCTCCCCCTCCCATACACCACTCTGCCTCCTCCCCCTCCCATACACCACTCTGCCTCCTCCCCCCTCCCATACTCCACTCTGCCTCCTCCCCCCTCCCATACACCACTCTGCCTCCTCCCCCTCCCATACACCACTCTGCCTCCTCCCCCTCCCATACACCACTCTGCCTCCTCCCCCTCCCATACTCCACTCTGCCTCCTCCCCCTCCCATACTCCACTCTGCCTCCTCCCCCTCCCATACACCATTTTGCCTCCTCCCCCCTCCCATACACCACTCTGGCTTCTCCCCCTTCCATACACCACTCTGGCTCCTTCCCCTCCCATACACCACTTTGCCTTCTCCCCCCTCCCATACACCACTCTGGCTTCTCCCCCTCCCATACACCACTCTGGCTCCTCCCCCTCCCATACACCACTTTGCCTCCTCCCCCCTCCCATACACCACTCTGCCCCCTCCCCCTCCCATACCCCACTCTGCCTCCTCCCCCCTCCCATACACCACTCTGGCTCCTCCCCCCTCCCATACACCACTCTGGCTCCTCCCCCTCCCATAAGCCACTCTGCCTCTCTACCCGGGCTCCCTGGTGTCTTGTGAACCTCCGTTGCTGACAGGCACTTTCACTGCAGCTTCATAGAAGCCTCAGCGTAAGTGAAGGGCAGTAACGGAGGCTGTCTGTGCGCATCGCGCAGACCCCCACCAGCTGACAGAGAATCAAGGTCTCCTGCAGAGGATCATCCTCTCTGTCAGCTGGTGGGGGTCTGCGCGATGCGCACAGACAGCCTCCGTTACTGAGCAGTGTATGGGAGGGGGGAGAAGTCAGAGGGGTGTATGGGAGGGGGAGAGAGACGGAAGTGAGAGACCGGCCGAGAGTGAGGGGAATCCAGGTCCCCTGCAGCGTTGCGGGGGATCTGGATTCTAGTGTTATAATCCGATCTCTGTTTGAGGTCGGATTATATAAGGAGAGGAGTTTTTCAGAGCATTTGCTTTGAAAAAAACTCTTTTTATAATCGATAAAAATCAGGTAAAACGATTTTAATTATCGATTATTATCGATTTTATCGATTAGTTGTTTCAGCCCTAGTTAAATCAATGAAACTTAAAAATGATGTATTCAACTTTTATACATTCTTGCTTTTTTGTCATATGCACATGCTAGAACAACAAGTAAACTAGAGTAAAACCTATGCATATTATCTATGGTTGTATTTTCATAAATATGGAAACATAGTCCCAGGGCCGGCACAAGACATAATGCCTGGGGCGAAGTTTAAAATGACGCCCCCTGCCGACGCCAGGGGGGGGCCGCATTTTAAACTTCGCCAACGCCATTATCTACCCTCCCTCCTTATTATCTACCCTCCCTATTATCTACCCTATCCCCCCTTTGTACTTACCTTTAAACAGTCCTGCGGCGAGTCTCCCTGCTCTGCCACGGTGCCAGCTTGTAATGCTGAGCGCCGGAAATTTACGTCACTTCCGGCGCTCAGCATTACAAGCTGGCACCGAGACCGAGCTAAAGGGGCTCGCAGAGGGGAGAGAGAGGGGCGCCGAGCGGGTACTGACAACTTGGTAAGCGAAAACCACTCGGCTCCCCTCTCTCTCCTCCGCAAAAAAAAAACGGAAAAAAAACATTTGGGGGGGCAAAGTGCCGCCTCTTCAAAAGTGCCTCCTGGGGCATTGTAGGGCCGGCCCTGCATAGTCCCATCATTAACTCCCTTGGTCCCTTCATTAACCCCCTTCCACACTCCAGTCTGCAAATCAAATAAACATCCTTCTACCCTTCTGCGTTCCCTCATTAAATTATTTAAAATAAATGAAAAAAATTGCATTTTTAAAATCTGATTAATTGGAAAAATAATCGGCCAACTAATCGATTAGAAAATAATCGTTAGTTGCAGCCCTAAGCAGAATGACCACTGACAGGTGAAGTGAATAACGCTTATAATCTTATTTTCATTGCACCTGTCAGTGGCTGGGATATATTAGGCAGCAAGTGAACATTTCGTGCTCGAAGTTGATGTGTTAGAAGCAGGAAAAATGGGCAAGCTGAAGGATCTGACCAACATTCACAAGGGCCAAATTGTGATGGCTGGGCGACAAGGTCAGAGCATCTGCAAAAATGCAGCTCTTGTGGGGTGTTCCCGGTCTACAGTGATCAGTAAGTATTACGAAAATAATAGTTAGTTGCAGCCCTATTTTCATTATCTTAATGTATAACTGCATTAAGGGGATTTGAACATTATAATCACTGCACACTTATGGAGTTTGAGGAACTGATATCATTAACACACTTCTTCAGATCTGCTTCTATTTACATATTTAGTTTTGACAATTAAGCTGAATTACTAGACCTGATGTCAGAAAAAAAGCCTTGATGTTAACGAGATATGATAATCAACCTTTCATTTTAAATTTCCATATACAATACTCACATCCCATTATATAAATAAGCTATATGTAGATACATATAAGAAAACTGATTTTAGGAGTCATTTTACAAGTACTGGCATTGTGCAAGACCTTGTACAAGTCAAGGTGTTATGCCTGCATATGCCATGAAAAACTACACATTTCTAAATAATGATGTTTCATTTCACTAATTTCACATGAGAACTCCTGAACCTTGACTAGTTTCAAGAATGGTGGGTCATGGACATAGTATTAAATGACTTGCTGATTGGCATTCCTATCTGGCCTGCTTAAATTAGAACAAAATTAGAACAATGTCTCTGTGTGTATTAGGTATGTTTGCTGATCAATCTGTGTAATGCAGATGTTGCATATGAAAAATAGATACTTATTTAATTTATTTTGATGTTGATTAAATATGAGTTACCTAATACAGTAAGTTTCAGCTACAATGAAAACTCAGTATGAAAGCGCAAAATAGTGTTATTGTGGCAGCAAGTATCCCACTGACAGCATCTCCCATTTCAATTTACCACCAAAGCACCTGCTGTTAGGTTTCATAAAAAAGTCGCTTATCAGGAGACTGCGGTGCTGAACCTACAGAATGAAACATGCAATTCAGCATTGCTTATTTTTGTGAAGCTTTATTTTGTGTTTACTGTGAGGTTTGCTGCATTTTAATTAAGGTCTTCTTTTTTCGTCTATTAATGCTTTCTTTTGAATTTTTTTAACTACAAAAAGGAAAGTCCCATGGAAAAATATTTTTTCCCCTTAAGCTTAAAATACAGAGCTGTATACAGTAATATACATTAGCACAGACAAAACCGGTATTATCTAAGATTGTTCCCATAAACTTCACCTGCAGACCTGGAGGCTGCCAATTATCAGTCATGTACTATTTTGCATGACTAGCTCAAACACCACACAGAGCTGATTCTTCGTAGCAGTGCTAATGAAGTCCATCCTTCTAAAGACTTTCATTAGTTAAAGTGTCCCACTGGGTGATTACGACCAAGCTATTCAATTGTATTTCACAAAGTTGTATAATAGATGTAATGCTCAATGGAGGTAACTGAACCCAGGTTGGGCAGCAGACAAACTCTGGAACAGGGCGGCCCAGGACCTCTAAGGCTGAGTTAGGTACTAAGGACGAGCAGACTAGAACAACAACTGTAGGCGACAGTGAAGCTGTGGGTAGCAGCCAAGTCATCAACAGAAGCAGACTGGGAAGCTATCAAGCCAAATCAGCAAAGAAATGGCGATGTTGTGGGACGTAACCAGGACAGCAATCAGAAGCACACTGGACAGGAACCAAGACACATTGGCAGGCAGGAGTCATGGTCACAAGAACAGGCCGAGTCGGGAACCAAGAAATGCTCACTAAAACTGCAAGAAGTTTAAAAAGAGGAATTCGCCAGAAAACAGAATCAACCTATGGTCAAGGAGTCCCCTTTAAGAATTGGTGATATAATTCATGTGCACATGTCTGCATGAGTGTTGCGCATGTAACCTGTTGCTCAAGGAAGGCCTGAAATCGAGCCTACTTGCTTCACGGAGGGATATGGGAGATAGAGGAAGAAGTGGAGCATCGCGGTCAAGCACTGCAACTTTGGCTAAGATAGCAGAGCTAGAACACGAACTAAAGGCACATAAGCAGGTGCCTAACAACATTATGTTTAACTAAAACTAGATCAATATATGTGAAAATCTATTTTTAAACTAATATTAGTAAAAAAAAACAAACATACATGATGGGCATTAACCTTTAAGAAATTCTCATCACATCTTTCCTTCGTTACAGTATTCACAAACTTGCAGCGATGGGAGTGTTTTTTTCAATTCAGATAAGGATGCACAGTCACCACCCCGAGAGTAATAAAAAGACCTGTTACGCTGTTAGTTCGAAGCTCTGCTGGGACATGGGACTACGCTGGGTCCAGCTGTTGTGTAGCGTACTCTCCATCGCAGGAGACAGGTGACACAGACAGACGCTTCCCCTGTGTTGCTCCAGTAACCCAAGCTAAGTTTATGAACTTTTGTTGTCTTTGAAGCAATAAACTATTTCTGTTTTTAAGAGCATGTTTTGGTGTTAATTTATTTTGGGACCTGAAGTAGTTTACTGATGTAAGGTATTTTCCATCAGCTTACACTTGACTGCTCCTATTCTTCACTATGCCCTCAGATCTCCCATTGCAGTGCAGGTAGTTTCTGTGGTGTTTAACCCAATATAAAAATATAACACAAAGGTTTGTCTACTTTAACAGATATTTAATAAGAGACAAAAACACAGTAACATACAATAAATGAGTGACAACCCAACATACAATGCAACACTTTCCAAGAATAACCTGCAACCTAAAGGTCCAACATAACCCAGCACAACACAGATTGCCCCATCCATGCAGGATGGTGGGCAAAGAGAGAGACTGAACTAAGATTTTGCATTCAACAGGCATATTGAATCACTGGAGTTGTGCCCTCGTTAACATATCAAAAGACATGTAATACAGGAAGAGTTCAACTGGCAAAAACATTGACAACAAAACATATGTCACCACAGTTTCTCCTACCCCATCGGCTACATCGACAGGAGCTCTGCGCCTGTAGTAGAGCTTACTTTCCAACATGTGTAATTAATCTCTACAGAAATTTGTAACTTTTTTTTACCATGCCTGTTATGTTTTCTATTACTCTTAAATATAAAGTAAAACAATAACAATAATAATAATAATATCAAATGTTATTAAACACACACAAAAGAAGAACGCAACTGATTATACACAAAATAAGTCTTACCATTTTAACATGGTTTCTTGCAGAATTCTCATTTACCGGATTTATGGATACCAAGAATGGTTACTTACCAACACACGAGAATACCATACAGACATTATTCAACATGTTTTTGCAAGGTGTTCAGGTTTTCTTGTAGAATCCCACATTTAAAAAAATATAACTTTTTTCTGCCTGGCCGCTTCCATGATGAATACATTCCTACACCTTTAGTATCTATTTCTAACAACCCTTCAATAGCTCTTTTACCTACTATGCAAGAAGCTGCAATATATATCACTAATAAAAATATCTGCTTTGTCCATAATTTCATAGCTAAGTATGGATTTTTATTGTGTTTAAAATTCAAGAGGAAAAATATGAAGCCTATGTTCAACACAAATGAAAACTCACTTTTGCTAACAGGATGTATACTATATTTCACAACAGACCCTGTGAATGAAATGGGCTAAGGATCATGCAACATGTCTGAAGATACTCGCTATCTTTAGCCATCAACTTTGTCACTGTGTATTATCCTGCTTCTCTCTACATGTTTTACTGCTTGTCTGTCATTCTGACATAGTTAAAACAAATGCAATCCTGCACTGCCTCTTTAGACTGGTTTGATATTGAAGTCATGAGGCAGCAGTAAAGAAAACTACACTATATTGACTGTATCCTTCTTTTAGCACTAATAACTACTGGATATAGTAGTCAATTCTACTAGCGCATATGTAATTGCAGGAAATACAACCACCTCTTTGTTTCTCATGAAAACATGTTTTATATTTAACATCATAACTATGATTTTCATATTGTACTCTTTTGCAATCCATTATTTTGAAATAGTACAGTATTTTTTATTTGGGATTTATAAAATATGGCATTGGGGGAACGGTTGCGCCAGTGAAAAAAAAATATAGGGACTTGGGGGTAAAGGTACGAAGGCAATGAAATGATGCATCAGAAAAAGCAAGCAGGGTGCTGGATTGCAAAGGTAAAGGCATTAGTAGCAAAAAGAAGGAGGTGGGTTTGCCACTTTACAGAACATTCCTAACCTAAAGTATTGTGTACAGTGAAGAAAGGTATTGACATTTTGGATATACTAAAAATTTGACAGGGACATGGCCCTTTTGGACAGAGTTGGCCATTTCAGGGTTCATATCCTAAATAATGAATGACGAATTCAAGCAGCTAAAGCTGGTGCCAAATGTCAATTGCAGAAGAAGTGATGCACTGCAGCACTGCTATTTACAAATTATATATATATATATATATAATTTGTAAATAGCAGTGCTGCATTATATATATATATATATATATATATAATGTAAATCACATAAAATATATGAGACTAGAGTAAGGCTTTGCATTGTTCTTTCAAGATGCAAGAAGTTGCTGTTCAGGAACAACTGCTACCCAAACTTGGTTAAAAGTTTTTTTTTCAGTATTATTGGTAAGATGAAGTTCTTTTCTGCAGTAGGTTCATGCGACATTTGCAAATATCTCCATCCATTTATAAACATTAAATCTAACTATTCAGTCAGAAATCGCTGCTGTAAATTTGTAGCTACACAACCAAGCCATAAATCTCAGGTTCTCCTGTTCTCTTCTATTACTTTATCATCCATGGTTTATTATTACCACTATAGATTATATTACAGTTTCTCGTTTTACTATCATAAGCTATAAAATGTTACTGTTACTTGTTGTTTCACACAGCATTCATAATTAACTTTGAAAACACAAACTATCCGAGAGAAACTATGTCATTGGCATTTTTACTTTTTTATCTCTTCAGCATTTTGCCTGACAGAATAATCTCTCCTTTTTTGATATTGTCTTCTTACACTCATCTTCATGGCTTTTGTTATGCTGCCTCTCTACTATCCATCTTCAAACTAAACTAAACTTTAAAAAGCCATCTTTTGAGCCCCTGTAAGCCAAATGCCTCAGCTTTGTCCCAAAATTGATTAGTTGGAAGCTGTTATACCAAGCTTTTGTTGCTTTTTATTACCTTATTTTTTTGTCCAAGTGTTTTTAATATAAGGTAGACAAGGCTTGTTGGTGCTCATAGTTGGCAATAAATTATAGTAATGGTGTTAAATTTCAACCATTTTATATTAGGTCCTTTAAAATTGACCCAGATGGTGTCTACTAAAGATTTGCAAATTCAACCCAAGCAAATAAATTACTATTATCCTCATTGCTATGAATACATGTCGTTATGGCTGAAAACATTGGTTTTCATACCAACATAATATAACCCAAAAACAAGTAAATCAGCAGCATTTCCAAATGAAACACAGCTTCCTAATGTGGCTTGGGGTCATTAATGACGGAAAATGGCATTTGCTCATTTCGCTTTTACAAAACCAATCGTGTTCCTTTGCTTGTAAAAGCTAAACCAATTTACACGTGTTTAGTAGTTTTAATGTCAAAGAAAAGATGAGCAATGTAGAATTACTTTGATAAATATACCGTATTTTTCGCTCTATAAGACGCACCTGCTGATAAGACGCACCTAGATTTTAGAGGAGAAAAAAAAGGAAAAAATATTTTGAGCTAAAAAATGGGCTATAAAAAAGGACATCATCCTCCCGTCATGCCTGCACAGAAAAAAGCTGGTCAGACATGATGGGAAGTGTAGTTGGACTACAAGCGCCGTACTGCGCATGCGCCGGCGCCATACGTGACACGGCGCTTGCGTCAAATCCCCCCGTCCTCTCCATCCAGTCCGCCCTTAGCCGTCGCAACGGACCAGAGAAGAGGAGAGGCGGCGACAGAGGCGGCGGTCTCCAGATGAAGACCTCCCCTGGACGGCGAAGCGAGACAGAGACTGTCCGGGACACTTTTGGTGAGTACCGTATTGGCTCGGATATAGGCCGCCCCCGTATATAGGCCGCCCCCTAAAAGTTTGGTGCTTTTTTAAAGAAAAAGTTTTTTTCTTTAAAAAAGCACCAAAAAACATACTGCCACTCTGCCCCCCCCGCCCCCCGAGATATGCTACCACTGTCCTCCCCCCGAGATATGCTGCCACTGTCCTCCCTCCCCGAGATACGCTGCCACTGTCCTCCTCCCTGCCCGAGATATGCTGCCACTGTCCTCCCTCCCCGAGATATGCTACCACTGTCCTCCCTCCCCGAGATACGCTGCCACTGTCCTCCCTCCCCGAGATACGCTGCCACTGTCCTCCCTCCCCGAGATACGCTGCCACTGTCCTCCCTCCCCGGGATATGCTACCACTGTCCTCCCTCCCCGAGATACGCTGCCACTGTCCCCCTCTGCCCCCCCCTCCCCAACTTACCGGAGCAGACTCCCGGGTGTCTTGCGGGGCCGGCGGGGGACATCTACGCAATACAACTTCCGGTGCGGCACATCCGGCACCGGAAGTTGTATTGCGTAGACGTCCCCCGCCGACCCCGCAAGACACCCGGGAGTCTGCTCCGGTAAGTCCGCGGGGGGTGCAGAGGTAAAACGCATCCGCGCGATGCGCTTAGACAACCTCCCGTGCCGGCACCCCCCCCCGTGGGAAGTGCTGGCAGGGGAGGCTGTCTGAGCGTATCGGGGAGTAGGATGCAGGTCCCCTGCACCGCTGCGGGGGATCTGTATCCTAACCCCGCTGCCTGCCCGGCGCCCGGGACTGCATGTCCCGGGCGTCGGGCGCTAGACCCCGAATATAGGCCGCACCCCCACTTTAAAGTCTTAAAGTGGGGGAAAAAAGTGCGGCCTATATTCGAGCCAATACGGTATATCGTTGCCCCCCCCCCTCCCTGCCTGCATCTTCGCTCCATAAGACGCGGCTGATTTTTCATCCTACTTTGGGAGGAAAAAAACTGCGTCTTATGGAGCGAAAAATACGGTACTTTAGCCCAATAGGTCAAAAACTAAAACTCTTCTCTTGAATTACATTTGTGCCAAATGTGAGTCCCTGTGATATACTGGTTGGATCTAGTTGATGAATGGTTGCTGAACTTAAGCAACCTATTAATTCATGCAGCACAGCAGTCGATCCTTAACAAGCTATACCACACTAAACTCCTCTTTGCCAAAAATACATCCAGGCCTTTTATTAATAGTGCCATCAAAGCTGCCAACATGACCTTTTTTGGCAATGAACTTCATATATTTACTTTCACTACCAACCAGTTCCTGTGCAGAATGTGAGTTTGCCTTCATTTCCTTAATCTCTGATTAAAACTGTATCATCCATGCAATGATATGGATACATAGTTATTGACAGGGATATGTAGGCGCGTATTGAAATTATATATTATTTTTAATACAGGGAAGTACAATGAGCTGAATACCTAACCAAAGGGTTGACCTATATTTTAATCCCCGACCCACCAGTGGGAGAACCGGGGAGGCATGCCAATTTTCAACTGTCACACAACTCTATAAGGCTAGGTTTCCACTTGGGTTTTTGTCCTGCGTTATTTTCTTGATGAAAAACGCCAGGAAAAACGCCAAGAAAACTGCCACTGCATTTACCTGCGTTTTGGTGTTTTTTCTGGAGTTTTTTCTGGCGGTTTAGTCTTTCTATGGAAATTGCTTTTTTGACGCTAGGCAGTTTTTCCAGTCTTTACACGTTAGAATTTTCACCCAGCTAAAAGGGATTAGGATAAATGGCAAGTATCTGCCCGCTCCTGATGTCATTTCCTTGGTAGAGTTCTACTTAAACACGCCCCGGCGGACCCCGTTGTCTCTTTTCTGTGGTTTGTAAGGCATGCTTTATTCCCAATGTCTGCTCCTTGGCCCCAAATGGAAACCTAGCCTAACACTATAATAGAACAACCACCAAAGGCAGCAGAGCCTGTCAAACATTCAGGGAACTTGGGGTGTCTGCATTTTGTTTACTTGTTGTGCTTTTGTTGTCATTGTGGTAACTAAGATTGACTTTTACTATATATGCTTATGTATTACTATTTGTACATTAAAGGTGTTTTGGGTGTGTAGCTTCTTACATTAGTATAAGTACGTGCTTTTATTAACCCGTGTAACTCACTTTTTGGTTTGTGTTTAAATGTCATTATATATTATTGTGTTTGTTTTTGGACTATATTTAAACCACAGTTATGGATAGGCTCCAATTTCCAAACAACTCAGGGGTTAACGAATTCCAAATCTGCTGTTTCTTGGTACCTGTGATGCATAATGAAAACAGTACTTCAATTGCATGTTTAGTTCTTGAATTTGAACAACACATTTATTGTAAAAGTTGTATTGTGTTTAGATTAACTACATATTAACGAGTGTACATATGAAAAGACAGAAACAGTAATACCTTTTTACCTTTTATTCTTGCACTACTTCTGTTTTTATCGTATTATGTTATATAAGCAATGACAATGTGCTTTCCAAAATTATTGGTTAAGAATCTTTTTATCTAATTATGTTTTTGTCTAAATCATCTGTGCCTGTGGGAATCATTTAATTTATAATTATAATTAATTTATGTTTTTATTTGGCATTAACATTCAACATTCATTCCTTTATCTGGATTGCTGTCTACAGCTTCCAGGTTGTCAATTCATATAAACAGTTGCAGATCTGGGTTAGCAGGATGTTGTATTAATACATTTAGGGATGTTTTAGTCTCTGTTTACTTGCCTGTTTTTTGTTTTTGTTTTAGATGAATACAAGTTTTATTAGATAGGGCACTTTGTTGTTGTAAATCAGCGACAATCTCCCTTGGTTTCTCGTCATATGGAACCTTCAAGTTATAAGTTATAAGTCATTACGTATAAGGTTAGGGAGCTATTTATATGAAATACCAGACATTTGCTGGACGAGGCTAAAGCCTTGATTCCCTTGCATTGGGGTACAGTTACCCCACCCTCGTTTAGAGAATGGGTGCTGAGGGTAGAGAATGTGCGGCCTTTAGAAGAGTTGGTGGCCTGCTCTGATCGGCTGGGTGAGTGGCATAGACGGACCTGGTTCTACTGGTCCCAATACTTGCTGGACCCCTCTACTCAATTGCTACTGACCTAATTGGTCCTGGGGAACTGGGTAATGGAAATATGCCTCTTTTATGGTGCCGTTTTACTGCTTGCTAATGTGACACTGTGATTTACCCAGCTGCGTCAGGGACTCAATATATTCCTGTAACCATTGGCTGTCCTCCTTTTGTCTTCCCCTTCCCCATTGTATTTGTTTGTTTTTTTTCCTTTCAATTCGCATGTTGTGACACAAAACAATAAAACTTTGATTTACAAAAAAAAAGAAATACATTTAGTTTATTTTATTTAGATTTCTCTTTCCCTATATGTAGACAGTATTTTCAGGGTATATCTGTGGAGTTTGTTCATTTATAGTGTCATTTTAGTAATTTTGATTTAAAGTTTTGTTTTATAGAGGTCACACATAGTTAGTCTTTAAGCATCTACATTTTTGGGTTATGTCCTGGTGTACCTCTTTTGACATAAGTTGATGGCATATCTTGGTTGTTTATTATTATGCTCAAAAACACTGCCACAGCTATTCCAACATACAATCAATTATACCAGCCACAATACTCTACAGTTTCATGCTGTACAAATGACTGCCAGTTAACACTAGGTTCATCTCGAGCTGGTACTTAGTGTCTTCCCACCAAATGTTTAATCCTTGAAGGCTTATTTTATTTCTAAGTAACTTTTGATACGGAAAATATTTTTTTTTCCTTAATGTCAACAACCTAATTTTGGCTGAGGTTCCAATTTGGCATTTTTTACTTCAGGTATAACACACATCTGTGTATAATACGCAGGTATAACTTTACATTCAATTTTATAGGTAAAAATAAAGTACTTGCGTATAGTACCCACCCATAACTCCACAGGTTATTTCTACAATCTTAAATATGCAAACAATTACTGAGACTCACATACACTAACACTTATACATGTACACTCTCACATATAAATTCACTCCATGCCTCTCACACACACATCTATGTTTAGGCCTCCTTCCCATCTTACCTAGCTTTGTAGGCTAAACAGGATGCTCATCCCTTGTGGTCCAGTGGCTGATGAAGGGTCTGTTCTTCTGCTCCCTCACAGTCCTCACACGCTGCCTTTATCTGAGCCGCTCTCTCCTCACACACTGCTTGTGCTAAATATGATTGACTTTTATTATATATATGTTTATGTTTTACTTTTTGTACATTAAAGGAGGTTTTGGTGTGTAACCACATACATTATTATTAGTACGTGCCTTTTGTATGTTTAGTTCTGGAATTTTATTTTGTACAATACAATACATTTATTGTAAAAGTTGTATTATGTTTATATTAACTACATATTAACAATAGTGAAAAGAAAATGGTAGAAAAACTAATACCTTTTATTTTTGCACTATTTTTTGAGTTTTTGAGTTATCATATATTATATTTATCTAAGAAGGGAATTTTTATTTTATTAATTTATAGGGTCATTTAAGTATTGTTGAATAAAAGTTACGTTTTATAGAGATCCCACATATTCATTCTTTAAGGATCTTTTTGGTTAAGCCCTGGTGTACCTCTTTTGATATTTATGTTTTGCCACTGGCATATCTTTGTTGTTTATTATTAATTATGCTCCAAAACACTGCCACAGCTATTCCAGCATATAATAAGTTATACCAGCCCCCATGCTCTACGGTTTCATACTGTGTAAATGATTTTGCTAATCTTTTATTCTTTTCTATTTATGTTTAGAAAATTAAAGAATATTAAAAGTGAGTGGTTGTCGGTATTACTGCACCAAGTACTTGCCAGTCTATATGAATCAATAAAAAAGGCCCCCAGGAAAAAAATAAAATAGAAATACATGTATTGGGACTCACTATTCTTGAACTGTCTGTGTGTCTAACAGTGGCCCTTGTACTTATTCCTGGTATTCCAGGAATAAATCCCGGGGCATCTGGCAAAATCAGGATGAAGAACAGGCAGACAGTGCAATAGTTAGGTATCCAATAAAATGGCTTTTGCAGAGGTCAATGTTGTAACCTAGGTTCTGGTCTATATGTTTATTCTTGTTGGTATCTGACAAGTTCTGGAGTCTCTACTACATTAAGATGCTATTTAGGGCTGCAACTAACGATTATTTTAATAATCAATTAGTTGGCTGATTATTTTTTCGATTAATCGATTAATCGGATAAAAAAAACAATATGCAAATTTTTCGTTTATTTAAAATAATTTAATGAACTGGATGTTAAAAAACAACTTAAAATTTACATTAACATTCTTATTTTGTTATGATGTAATAAAAAACAATATTTTCAAAGTACAAGAACCCAAACACAATATTTATGAAACAAAATAACCCCAAACATTCTGAAAAGAGGTGGACTATTACTGTTCAAGAAACTTTGCCCCAGCCCTGGCACTTTGCACCCAGCACTTTGCACCCAGCACTTTGCCCCAGCCCTGGCACTTTGCACCCAGCACTTTGCACCCAGCACTTTGCACCCAGCCCTGGCACTTTGCACCCAGCACTTTGCCCCAGCCCTGGCACTTTGCACCCAGCACTTTGCACCCAGCCCTGGCACTTTGCACCCAGAACTTTGCACCCAGCCCTGGCACTTTGCACCCAGCACTTTGCCCCAGCCCTGGCACTTTGCACCCAGCACTTTGCACCCAGCACTTTGCACCCGGCACTTTGCACCCAGCCCTGGCACTTTGCACCCAGCACTTTGCCCCAGCCCTGGCACTTTGCACCCAGCACTTTGCACCCAGTCTCCAACTCTGCCCTGCACCCAGCCCTGCCCCCACATTCTGCCCTGCCCCCACACTCACACCCTGCCCCCACACTTACACCCTGCACCCACTCTGCCCTGCATCCCCACCCCCACTCTGCCCTGCACCCAGCCTCCCACTCTGCCCTGCACCCACACTCACACCCTGCATCCCCACCCCCACTCTGCCCTGCACCCAGTCTCCTGCCCTGCCCCCACACTCACACCCTGCCCTGCATCCCCACCCCCACTCTGCCCTGCACTCAGTCTCCTACCCTGGCCTGCCCCCCCACCCCCACTCTGCCCTGCACCCACACTCACACCCTGCCCTGCATCCCCTGGAGCCACTCGCACAGAGCGATTCGCACAGACATGAAGAATACTTACCTCCGGAACGCGTCACATCCGTCACGTAACTAAAAGAAGGCGGAGACTGCAGAGCGTGTAGCTGAAGCGGGGAACGCTCGCGGAGGTAAGTAAAAGGAGCCGAGTGCTCCAACAACGAATCGATCACTCGATTAATCGATAACGGAAATCGTCGACAACGATTTCCGTTATCGATTATTATCGATTTTTTCGATTCGTTGTTTCAGCCCTAATGCTATTCATGTATTGCTCTCAACAGAACTTTATTTAGAAAAGCCATCGTGACCCTTCATAATGTGGCAAGAAAACATTTTACATCTCTTCACAATTCACAGTTTAGTATATTCAATCCAGCATAAATTAATTATTACTAATTAGTGATTCCATTTAATAACAATTGTTACTTGACATTTATATAAGTAGCAGTGTGTTCTTTAAACATTACATACAAAAACACATAGACTTTGTATTATACCATTTTAAGAGATGCAGTGTAAATCAATATCAACGTTTGTGCTCTATTGAAGGAATTTTCCACATGCTTGCTGTCATCAAACCCGATCTTCTAACTCAGGCGTGGACAATAAGCAACTCTATATGCCTTTCAGCTATAACTCGCATACTGCTCAACTAGCCATTGGCACACTCAATTTTACATTATGCTGTATTTAAAAACAAGCTGCAAACATATCTATTTTATTTGGACCTTCTATGTTATAATAGAGATTCTGACAAAATAATTGGTGGATGCAGAGTAAAAAAAACTTGGAAACTGTAGCTTCATGAGCAATTCAGGAAATGACAATACATACATTAATCAGTGTTCTTCAAAATGAATATGCCATTTTATAGCCACAATCTGTGCCTATTGTAAAGATCATTAAATGACAATATCACATCAGGCAATATAACTGCATTCACACTGAAGCGTGATTTTGTGGCCACGCAATCTCAATTGACCCCAAACACATTGAGTAATCCTGACATTTCAAGAGGACTTCCCAAAAAAAGGTGGGGTTTCAGAGAGCTTTTGAAGTTTGCATATATGGGAGAAAGTTTGAGAATACCAGAGATGGAGTACAGCACATGTGAAATCCTGAATAGGAGAGTGGGAAGAGGTAATGACAGTAGAAAAGAGACACAAGTCATGAAAGGAACAAAGTGGGCATTTAAGGGTGTATTTGGATAAGAGGAGAGAAATGTAAGGGAGGGGGTGCAGAGTTATAAAGGGATCTGTAGGTCAGAAGTTTGAATTTGATTCTGGAGGGTAGTGGGAGCCATTCAAGCAATTTGACACAGTGAAGCAGCAGATGAAAAATGGTTGGAAAGGAAGATTAGTCTAGCCATAGTGTTGAGGATGGACAGAGAGGTGAAAGGCAGGAGAGGGGAAGACCAGTTCATAGGGAGTTGCCATAATCCAGATAGGATATTCACAGGACAGTGGGTTTATATTTTGGTTGTTTTTTTGTGTGAGCAATCAAATGTTTCTTTAGAATGGGAGAGATGACTGCAAGTTTAAATGAGGATGGGAATACAGCCAAGGAAAGAGAGAGATTTAAAGAGATTGGTTAGGGTTGGGGTGTGGACGCTGGATAGAGACCTCAGTAGGGGTGTCTGGGCTAAAGCAGTTAAGGCTGGTTTATGGCGAGGAAGCGGGTCAAGGTACCAAATGATTTACACCATGAGGATATTATCCCTGATAGTGTCTAATTTGTTTTAAAAGTAAGGGGCAAAGTATTTGGCAGAGAACTAAGAAGGTGAGGGAGGTTAAACCAGGTGATAAGGAGTTCAGAGGTGGATCAGTTGCAATGATAATATTATACTAGGCATAGTTCAAACCTACCAGCCTTAAGTATGCAAAGGTATTTTCTAAAATAACTATAAATATATTTAGCCATGTAGCTGTGGTGATAATTATTAATATACCCAAGGTTGAATTACAACCTTTGTATTAAAAGGATACATTAATTTTGATGTAAAAAAAAAAGTATACACACGAAACATAATTTCAAAGCCAGTTGAAAAATGAATCCTTTAATAATGTCATAATGTTAGAAGCATTTGACAAATGAAAAATGATTTAATGATTTTCTGTTGGAAGAAAAAGATTGCTGTGTTTGTTCAGAATCAAATTAAAAAGAATTGATTTAAATTAAAAATATGAACCAAAACATTGAAATATATTTTGAAGAATTATCTGTTAGTATATTCACATCACACAGAATGTTGTCTTCCATGAGCTGAGTGCATATAGTAAAGCCCTACAAAGACATAATGTTTAAATGATTCAGATTGAACTCTTATTAAACATGAACCTCTCGCTTTTATAGTATGGAAAACATGATCATTTCTTGCATACAATCTAATTTGTATTCTGTAAATATAAGGAGGTGCAACAAGTCCACAATATCTAGCTATGGGTGATGTAGGCTACAGTGCAACATCAGTTGGAAACTAAAGTCTTGAGTAAAGGCTCATCTAAAATCTTTTTATGTTTAGTGTAGATGTTTCCACACATAAAGAAAGCACTTAATAGGGGCTATGGTGATGCTGCATAAGTACCGTATTGGCTCGGATATAGGCCGCCCCCGTATATAGGCCGCACCCTAAAAGTTTGGTGCTTTTTTAAAGAAAAAGTTTTTTTTCTTTAAAAAAGCACCAAAAAAACATGCTGCCACTCTGCCCCCCCCCCGAGATATGCTGTCACTGTCCTCCCTCCCCGAGATATGCTACCACTGTCCGTCCCCCCCCCCCCGAGATATGCTGCCACTGTCCTCCTCCCTCCCCGAGATATGCTGCCACTGTCCTCCTCTGCCCCCCGAGATATGCTGCCACTGTCCTCCTCTGCCCCCCGACTTACCGGAGCTGACTCCCGGGTGTCTTGCGAGGCCGGCGGGGGACATCTACGCAATACGCGTATACAAGTGTATACGCGTATTGCGTAGATGTCCCCCGCCGGCCCCGCAAGACACCCGGGAGTCTGCTCCGGTAAGTCAGGTGGGGGGCCAGAGGTAAAACGCATCGTGCGGTTAGACAACCGCACGATGCGCTTAGACAACCTCCCGTGCCGGCACCCCCCCCGTGGGAAGTGCTGGCAGGGGAGGCTGTCTGAGCGTATCGGGGAGTAGGATGCAGGTCCACTGCACCGCTGCGGGGGATCTGTATCCTAACCCCGCTGCCTGCCCGGCGCCCGGGACTGCATGTCCCGGGCGTCGGGCGCTTGACCCCGAATATAGGCCGCACCCCCACTTTAAAGACTTAAAGTGGGGGGAAAAAGTGCGGCCTATATCCGAGCCAATACGGTATATGTTCAGTGTTATCTGATGAGTAAATCACCTTGTAAATGAGGTTCCTCAGACAAACAAAGAAGTTCTGAGTCCTAGTTGGTGTCTTTACTCGAAATGATAAATGTCTCCAGCTATAAATTTGAAATAATATGAATAGTAAATTGATTTGAAAAAATAATATTGTTAGATACTAGACTTGTGCATTTGGATATATACAAATTTTAATTTTAAGAAAATTTGCCAATTTCGTCAATTTATATAAAAGTCCAAATATGAGTAGGGACTCCTAACAAAACTCTCAAGAGAGCTCCGAATTTTAATTTGCATTTAGTTTTTTCACTCTCACTAACACTTACTACACCCTCTTATGCTTTCTCATACCCTTTCTTAATGTCTCACTACCTTCTCCGGTGACTGCTTCCTTGTCTACTTTACCGCATCTCTGCTTCTTCTCTTGCCTCTTCTTGTTCTTCTGTCTTTTTTTTTTCATCTGCTTCTCCCCATGTCTTAATTGTTTGTCCGCTTCACTGTGAACCAGGCCTCCCGAAGCACTTCTGCAAAAGGGTAAAAGTACTCAGAGAGGCCAGAATAATGTAGAAAGATTTGCCTAGAAAGAAAGATGCAGAAACACTTTTCTTTTTCCATGAATCCATCCTAATTATTCTGGCCCCTCAGAGTAATTCTGCAGAAGGGCAGAGCCACAGGGACCCAAATTAAATTTGTTGTCCGAAAACAAATGATTTAAAAACGCAATGAAAAATGTGCTATTAGATACTGGTTTTGACTAAATATCTAAATATCTCTGTGACCAACGTTGAGTCTAAATAACGGCTTCTATGTTTTCTTAAATAGCATTATTTCATATACAAAGTATGCATCCATACAACACTAATTGATGACAGATGATCGTAAGAGCACGATGGGTGCTTCAAAGACAGAAGAAAGAAAGTAGAGGATAGGCAGGATGGAGGATAAAGGTAGAGGTGACCTTTCCCTCCAAACCATGAGTATTTATAGCCTTTTATAATATAACTTAGGGTGAAGTAAGTACCCGATGTGGCAATATCCACAAGGATATATCTTTAGTTCTCATGTAGCTACTACATGATTCCAGATAGACCCTCTAGTAGTTCTGTCACGTCATTAAAACACATGTCATTAAAACACAAGAGCCCTTTCTAATGCTATGCACAATTTATCTGACTTATTTTAGCATTAGCGGCTATGAGGTGTTTACAGACTTATGTCTTCGCAACTTTTACCTTCAGGCTATCTACTGACTTCTAGGCAATAGAGATAACTCTAGGACTCGAGCCGTTGGTACTCCAAGTGTTATATTGTGATATAAAAAATAATGTGCTTTATACTACAACAGAAATTGTATGTGTGATTTATTTTTAATTATTCAGTGTGGAACTTGACTACAATGCGTAATATACTCAGAATATAGTCCCAAGATCAAGACGGTTTAACATGTGCTTTTCTGTTTTTACAGCTTGTATTCAAAACGTTCCACAATGCCCCACATCAGGTAACAAATGCAAAACCACTGTCTTCTAATAAATCCGTACTTTGCACAAGCCTAGAAGAATACAGACTGTGCAAATATTTTAAAAAATCCATATCATGAGGAATATGACTTACCTTTAGATACAGCAACGATTAAGCATTCATTGACATTTAAAAGGTTAACGTGCAAAAAAAAAAAAAAAAAAACGCTTTTATGCTTGATATCTCTCGTTGAATGAATTTATATTAGATGAAATAACTTTACCCTTTAAGAGCCACAATAATGTACAACACAAGGTGTTGATCTTTCCCCTGGCCATCAGAGGTTAAACGAGGTAGGACAGAATGTAAGTGGGATTTGTCAGTTTATCAATTTAAATACAAAATACAAAAGGGGCAACTCATTTCAGAAAAAAATGGAAAAAAAAATAAGAGAAAAACACAATAAGCACTTAGAACTATAACCAAATGGATATTTTTCGAACTGTGATACATCAACATCAGTGACATTTTAAAATGATTCCAACCATTCATTGTTTGTACCAACAAATATCGCAGAAAATTCACAGCAGTTTGGATAAGTAACATGATTGAATGCATCCTTGAAAGTAATAAGTGAGCTCTATATTCTGTGCAGATCTGGATGGATGCATAATACACAATGCAAGTATGTAAATATGTATATATGCGTATATTATACATATATATACTAGCAAGCAAAACATGAATCATGTCCTGTAGAGGTCATGTCTCCATTCACCAAATCAGAATCATTCTATTGTCAGGATAAAACAGAAAAAAATGAAAACGCTATAAATCAGAAACTATCTGTCTATGGACTCTGTTTCCAAAATCATCAAAAACTGCAAAGCGCGTGGATATTTTAAGCCATAGAAAATGGTATTTGTAGCAAATCAAGCAGCCAGCCAACCCTTAAAACGGTGTGCATCACTACCTTCCAGGACACACAGGTCTTCCAGAACTGCAGCACAATGCAAGACTTTACAAACACAGAGAGGTCCATTCAGATGCAGCAGATGAATTTGTCCTCTTCTATGTATTTAACACATGAAGAATAAAAATAGGTTCAATCCATACCCTTAATAGCACAACCCTCAATAGCTACAAGGAACCTATAGATATCATAGGACATTTATGCAGATCTCATCATATGGCAGACAGAACTTTATGTAAGCCCCAAACCCAATCAACACATATTAGCAAGATCTATTCAACTATGTGGATCTTCTCCATAACAGCATCTATAAATGGTTCCAGGACTTCCAGCAGCCTGGATCTCAATAGGAAGTAAGATATCAACCTACAGACAT
Organism: Spea hammondii; assembly: GCA_029215755.1. Taxonomy (NCBI): domain Eukaryota; kingdom Metazoa; phylum Chordata; class Amphibia; order Anura; family Pelobatidae; genus Spea; species Spea hammondii. The sequence continues at coordinate 74,144,172 of JARDYJ010000003.1, read as the reverse complement.
GTAGTCTTTCTCCTTTAAAACTCAGGGCAATGAAGCTTTGTAGCGATGGTTTGGGCACCAGACATGGCACTGACTTGGATGCATTGTCGATCAGCTGCTGCGCTAATCCACCCCCCAAAACAGGTGGTGGGAGATAATTCATTTCAATGGCACCCAATGGATAGTAATAAAGGATCGGTAAAGATCAGTGGTAACCCAGTCCCAAAGAAAATATAAATAATTGTCCTGGCACACACACCCTGCATGCAAAGCATATAAAGCACTGCAGATCTCAGATCTATTTGAGAAAGGATGTATCGGGGCTTGCATACCCCGATCAGACACAGATCTGGTTTAGCTCGTGCACTTGGCACTGAAAGCAGAAACACAAGATGCGGGGACTATATAAGGGGCATTGCTTACCCCTGGGGATGGTGATGTGCTTTTGGGATGAATGGAGAGAGATCCCTCTACGCGCACGGAGAGGTGCAGCTGGGCTGAGCGCTCCAGGAGCTCTGCGCTGCCTCCATCTCTCCCTCAGCCAGCAATGACAGGATGTAACCCGGTAAGAGCCGAGAGTATGGAACGCGGGACCGGGAGGAGGGCTGATGGGCGCGTCCACAGCGCCGATTCAGTCGCTTCGCGTGCACGCGGCTCGTCGCACGGCTCACTGTGGCATGCGCGCACCTGAGGGGTTTGCTCCATAGCTGTTGTCCATTACCAGGCTTTTTACCCCCCCCCCCAAAAGCAATACATGGCGCTAGAATAGGGGGTTGCCATGCCTACGTATTTATTAGAGCAGCTAACGTTGTTTTAGGAACGGCTGCTATTTGCAAATCAAATAAATAGGATACGTGCGTGTCATTAAAATATCATCGAGCGTCAGCTTCTGGCAGCTATCACCGGTCTTGTGGCTTTTCCTGCATTTTGTGGCGTGGAAGGGGTTAATGGCTGTCAGGAATAGACGTGCTGTTTGTTTTGTCAGACGAATTTGGCTCACTGCGGAAAGGGATAAGGATGCTGAAGTGGGTCATCATTTACCTTGAGTGGACTTGTACAAATGCAAAGTGTAGCATAATACATTAGCCACGGCCATGCCAGCCAAATCCTCTTAAGACGACCCCCCAAAATCTGAATATTAATTTAGAAAAAAAAGAAAAAGCCTGAATATAAGACGACCCTATAGGAAAAAAGTTACCAGTAAATGTTAATTCATGTAAACTATTTTTTTAATAAAAGCTATGATTGAGAAAAATATTTTGGTTTTATTTTCTGCCCCCCCCCCCGGTTATGCACATCTGCCCCAGAAATGCCTTATACCCCCTATATGCCACTGTGCCCCATGATATGCCTTTTAACCCTCTAAATGCCACTGTGCCCCATGATATGCCTTTTAACCCTATATGCCACTGTGCCCCATGATATGCCTTTTGACCCCCTATGTGCCACTCTGCCTCCAGAAATGCCTTATACCCCTATATGCCACTCTGGCATTAAGGGGGTTAAAAGGCATATTATGGGGCAGAGTGGCATATAGGGATGTGTAAGGCATTTCAGGAGGCAGAGTGGCGTATAGAGAGTTAAAAAGGCATTTCTGGAGGCAAAGTGGCATTAAGGGGGTTAAAAGGCATTTCATAGAGCACTCTGCCTCCAGCCCCCCATTTAACACTCCCCCACCCCCCCAAACTTACCGGTGCTTCTGACTCCCCTGTCATGTAGCCAGGGCAGCGTGTAGATGTCTACACGATTCGCATAGACAACTTACGCTGCAGCCGGAAGGAGATGTGGCTAGCAGCGGGGCTTCCCGGCTTCCACACTGGGGACTCAGAGGCACCGGTAAGTGGGCCGGGGGGGGGGGGCAGGAGGATCCAGGTCCCCTGCAGCTGCGGGGGATCTGGATCTTAGTCGTCTCATAGTCAGACCTATTTGAGGTCTGATAATAAGAGCAGATACGGTATATTCAACAACCCGAATTCTGCTGGGAAGTGGGGGGTGATTTAATTTGCGAAGCAGGAGCTTTAACGTTATGAAATGAAAAAAAGGTGACGGTGCTGTGTTATGCCCACAGAGGACAAGAGGTTCCAATATTCTGGGGCTACACTCCCCTAAGAGATATATGAAGCCCCTATCTGGCAAAACCAAGGGAGGGAAGGGGGGTCTTCTAGGCCCCTCCGGGCTAGGGCCGACCTTATGTGTTCAGGCTCTCTGTGCGGACTACGTCTCTGGCGGCCCCCTTGACAAAAAAGAAAGGGAAAAAATCTTGTAACAAACAACTAGTTTTAATTAGAGATTATTTATGTGCAAGTGCAAACAAGTACAATAATATATAACTGGAAAAACTGGTAACAATAAAGGCCTCGGTCTCATTGTCCTGCCGCAGGCCGGGTAGCTTCACAGCTGAGCATCGGGATATGACGTCATATTCCAGAGCTCATCATGAAGCGCCGCACCGCGACCAGGGCCTCGAGCTCCGGGCAGCGGTAGGGAGCAGAGGAGACAATGGGGGCCGAGCGGTTGCTAAAAACTTTTTCATGTGTGACCACTCAGCCCCCTTTCTCTCCTCCTCTCCCTGACGCCTCGGCGCGGCCCTGGCCTTGGTGATGGGACAGCCACATGGTGCCCCTCCTTCCATTGCGCCCTGTGCGGCCGCACAGCCCGCACGCCCCTAAGGCCGGCCCTGCCTCCGGCCACTGAAGTCTTCACAGGGAGCCAAACGGTCAGCCCGCCTAAAAAAATCTTCCGGCTTCACAGTGCAGCGGGTGAGGCGGGTGAAAACCTTCGCCCGTATTCCAAAACTGCTGGGAAATGTTAGGTTCTTCACCTTGTGGTCAAGAGTGTGGTGGAGCCCATTATGAAAAAAATCCTGCTTTTACAGCTGGGCCCAATGGGCAGGCTAGATAAAACACATTTTTCTTATTAAATACAATATTTTGGTGTAAAAAACTAAATTACGAGACTAGAGAGGCGGAGATAATCAAAAAAATATATATTCAGATTTGGCCCACTGTCCAGCAAGATCAACAGGCAGCAGTTTTATAGCAATTTAACTAAGGATTAGTGAGGCCATTTTAATATGTTACCAGACAAAGGATTAGTGGGGCCAATTCAACATGTTACCCGTTAAAGGATTAGTGGGGCCAATTTAACATGCTGTTTTAATAAAGTAATTACTTCTATGTTAATTTCTCAGTCCTTCTACCAAATTGCTCCACTTTTTACCGCATGATTATTATAATGGTAGATCAGAGAGACGTGTGAATGAACAGTTTACAAACTGTTTTAAAGGTTGAATGAATGCTCCAGTATTCAGTTGCCATGGATATGTGAAAAAAGTTAAACTTAGCTAAAAGTGTTATCTTGTTTACGAAAAGAATGCATACTTGTTCTAGAGATTATAGGGTGGTTTGGAGGGGTACAGTCTCGGACAGTATCGACATTTACAAATATTTGTGTATTCACTAAAAGATCTATCCCTTTAAGCACTAATTTTTCCTACAACATGGTAAAAAGGAAAGAAGATAGATATCTGTAAATGTAATAACTATTACCACAATAACTGAACAGTATTAAAGGGACGCTCCAGCCATCATATGCACTTGAACCTCTTCACTACCGTGTTTTTTAGAACCTCAACAACCACACATTTTTGTCCATTTTTAACATATGTGGGTTTAATTAAGATTCCCCTTTTCTGTGTGATGTATCCACACAAATTATACATCCCTTTTTCAGAGAAAATAGGGCTTTCATTTGAAACCATAGAAACATGCAAAAAATCATAGTCATGAGTGCTAGGAGTGTGGGGAAAAAACTATACCACCCGCAAGCTCACCCATCTTTATCAAAAGACCCTTTTTTTCCTTTCTTTTGCATCTGTTCGATAATGTTTCCTTTCCTAAATGCCGACTCTAGAGATGATGTTAAATCTCTTTCTGTATAAATTGCTATCAATATTATTTTACGTTGCTATCAATATTATTTTACGTTGTAATATCTTTACAATTACGTCTATTGTGTACCTTGCATGGCATTTTTAGATGTTTTTTTCCCCTTTGTTTTGCATAGTACCTTATAGGGTAGTATCTTTAATACTTCTGTCTTAAGGCATTTGGGGGTAGTGAACGGGGCAGGGGTTATAATTTTTACATGTACTGCTAGGGTAATGAGATGTACAGGCTTTTTCTAGTATAATTATTGGCTGCATATTTCACAGAGGTTGGCAGGAAGCCAGCAGTCCAAGCTGTTAATAGATCTTCCTTTTAATGGCAAGGAGATGTCCCTGCAGCTGCAAAAAAAAAAGTTAGGACGTACGGGCACAGCTTTTTAGGACATAAAGATATCTCTGCCGTCAATGTACACACACATCTTTGCAAAACATTTATTCTGATTTCTTTAGATGCAACAACTTCTATGAAATATGCAACCAAGTCTATCTGATTTAGACATAACATTTTAACTACAGTATTTGCTCGATTATAAGACGACCCCCCAAAATCTGAATATTAATTAATGAAAAAAAAGAAAAAGCCTGAATATAAGGCGACCCTATAGGAAAAAAGTTTTACCAGTAAATGTTAATTCATGTAAACTATGTGAACAATTATTTGTTAATAAAAGCTATGATTGAGAAAAATATGTTGTTTTTGTTTTTATTTCCTTTTTTTCAACCTGCCCCCCCAGTTAGGCCACTCTGCCCCAGAAATGCCTTATACCCTCTAAATGCCACTGTGTCCCATGATACGCCTTTTAACCCTCTATATGCCACTGTGCCCCATGATATGCCTTTTGACCCCCCTATGTGCCACTCTGCCTCCAGAATTGCCTTATACCCCTCTGGCATTTAAGGGGTTAAAAGGCATATTATGGGGCAGAGTGGCATATAGGGAGGTATAAGGCATTCCAGGAGGCAGAGTGGCATTAAGGGAGTTAAAAGGCATTGTATAGAGCACTCTGCCTCCAGAAATGCCTTATACCCCTATATGCCACTCTGGCATTTAGGGGGTTAAAATGCATATTATGGGGCAGAGTGGCATATAGGGAGGTATAAGGCATTTCAGGAGGCAGAGTGCTCTATTAAATGCCCCCTTAACGCCACTCTGCCTCCTGAAATGCCTTATACCTCCTATATGCCACTCTGCCCCATCATATGCCTTTTAACCCCCTAAGTGCCAGAGTGGCATATAGGGGTATAAGGCATTCCAGAAATGCCCTATGCCCCCATTTAACACACACACACACACTTACTTACCGGTGCTTCCAATTTCCTGCTGTATTGCTGGGCAGCGGGTTGACGTCTCCTTCCGCTGCAGCCGGGGAAGGTATGCGCGACGGACGCAGACAACCCCCGCTGCTAGCCACACCTGCTTCCGGCTGCAGCGGACGTTGTCTACGCGGATCACGTAGACGTCAACCCGCTGCCCTGGCAATACAGCAGGAAGCACCGGTAAGTGTGTGTGGGGGGGTGTTAAATGGGGGGGGGATAGGAGGATCCAGGTCCCCTGCAGCGGTGCCGGGGATCTGGATCTTAGTCTCATAATCAGACCTCTATTTGAGGTCTGATTAGAAGACGACCCCGATTAGAAGACGAGGGGTATTTTTCAGAGCGTTTGCTCTGTAAAAAACCTCGTCTTATAATCGAGCAAATACGGTTAGTGTTGCAGACTATGTACATCCTTTCATGGACACATATTTATGGAGTTGATACCACAATCTCTTGCAAACTCTGTCAACTCTCCCTCTAGTGAAAAACGTACATTCCCCATCCATTTGGATCTTTTTGAAGATCCATAACAAAATTATCGTTTGGTATGTATTATAAAAAAGCATGTATTTTTAACCATAGTCCTGCCCTGAGCTTTTGATAACCCTGCTATTATATGCAGTATACATGTTCACACATACAGATATACATACAGTATGCATTAGACAAATACTGTATATGCTGCCAGGGCTACTAATAATAAGAACCTGTGGCTTTTATCAGTCTTGGGAGGTGTGGTCACAACAGCGAGTGCATGAGCAGTTTTTGCATGAGAATGCTAACTATAATATATCACTAATAGTGATATGGTAATATATGTCCAGACTTTACTTAGTCATAGCCAGGCCCGGACTGGGACAAAAAATAGGCCCGGGCATTTAAGACTGAGCAGCCCATTTTTATTTATTTATTTATTGTTAAAGCCCACCCTTCATGTACCATCTTTGCATTTCCCCAAATCACTTAAACATTCATGATAGACACAAACACTTACTCACTCATTCACACAAATCATTAACACATATTCATTTAATGCAGTCTCACAAATCATTCAAGCAATTCATCCACACATTTATTAATTCATTCTTGTACGCATTCACACTACCCCCTCTCCCCATCCCCTTCTTATCTGCCCCTTCTATGTCCCCCCTTATCACTATGTACCCCCTTCCCCAATATGTACCCCCTCTCACTATCTATTGCCTCTACCCCTTTCTATCTAACCCCTCTCCCCCCTCTGCCCCTTCTCACTGCACCCCCTTCCCTCACCCTACTTACCTTGTTGCCGGAGTAAGCAGCAACTGCGACCGGGCCCGCCACTCTAGGGGGCTGGGCAGCCCCCACCAGGGCTTAAATTAAAACATCGGGGTTTTTTGTTGTTTTTTTTTAACTTTATTTAACATCCTCCATGTTAAATAAAGTTAAACAAACTTTATTTAACATGAAGGATGTTAAATAAAGTAAACAAAAAAACAAACCCCGATGTTTTAATTTAAGCCCTGTGCGGCCGCACACCCCTAAGGCTGGCCCTGGTGGGTGCTGCCCGGCCTCCTAGAGTGGCTGACCCGGTCGCAGTTGCTGCGGGCTTAAGGGGCAGGTGCCTTATGCCCCGCGTTAATGCGGCCGCATAGGCCCAGTCAGTCCGGTCCTGACTGAGCCTATTTTAAGGTAGGGGCCTGGTGTGCCCGATGGCCAGTCCGGGCCTGGTCATAGCTTTGAACATATTCAAATTCATGCACAAAACAATAAGCAGGTCTTAAGGTTTATACTTCACCACAATGCCATACTTCACACACACACATAAGTACACATGCATTCTCACACAAGTACACATCCATGCTCACATACATTGGGTTCAACAACGTCACATGACCCCAATACACTGCTGTCTCCCCGTGCCAGCTTAAAATAGACAGAATTCGTAAACACAATCTAAACTGTCATAGTTAGGATTAGCTTCTGCCATCTGTATTAATAGCATTGTCAATGTTCTTTTGTATATAAACAACTAAACCAACAAAGCAAGGGAATGGTATTGTTAAGTCATTGAATATTACTTACCAAATTGTTCCGGTCTGTAGTGGTTCAAGTGATATATTGCTATAGAAAATGTGACACTAAATTTAATAAACCAATAAAATTATATTTGAAAAAAAGACAATGAATGTAAATGTTTTAATGGACACATATGTGCATGCATGAGTAAGTGGCCGAGCAGCAAAATCAGATCTCCCAGGAAGAACTTTCTTACACCAAATAGTTAAACATAAAACTTATTGATATAAAACATAATTATATACCGTTTTCACATTTGACTGCTGAAATATAAAGGGATGCTACAGCCAGCATATGCCCTTTAAAGTATATGATAGGTGCGTGGTCTGTTTATATTTTCATGTGGTCCATTTTCCAAATGTATAGGGAGATTCCACATAATCCCCAAATGTGTTTGCCTCTTTCCCAAATCACCAGGTAAATGCCCTGCAGGAGATGCATTTGGCCTGATGCATTTCCCTGTATGTGATGTACTTGCATTCATTCAGCTCTATCGCTGACTCTGCTGAACACTGCTTACTGGGGTCTGTTTAGACCACAGTGCGCATGTGTAAAGTCTTCCCACTGATTTCCAAGGGAGCACTTTTCTGCCACTGATAGAAACATACTCCATGGATTTTATTAAATGTACTTTACTGCCACCAATTGGTCGCTTAAGCAGCCAATAAGTGTCAAGAAATTTTAAATCATGAAGGAGAAAAGAAGATTTTGCAGCATGGCTTTAACTGGTTGTTTCATTTTTGTTTTGTTTTGAAAGAATGCATATTAAAGTACTCACACTTAATTTGCATTCTTCTTTTGTAGGGTTGTCATGGGCATTAGACTGTCCCTTTACGAGAAAGAATATGTTTAATTAAATAGGGGAATTGGAATACAGTTAGTTAAGATCCCAAATTTGATAAATAAAAAAAACCTCTCAACTTTCTTAATATTAAGGTTTCATTTTACCAAAGATTATATTTCTTGCTGTGTGCAGGCGATGAGTATCTTTTCCCAAGTCATTTCACATAGTTTCATAATTTATTATACATTTTGTTATAAAAGAACATCTCATAGTTTCACTGCTATGATCTTACAATATTAATAGCTCAAGGCACAGAAAATATTTGAACAATATTTTTTTTATCTTTGTAGTTTTAATATAGCCACTTCTCATATTTTTATGTCTTTATCTGTTCTATAGGTGCACAACTTTTAGGTTTAGGTTATTTTAGCAAGTCCTATCTAATATTCAAGATCGCTGTATTGCTCACTATATATGTACAGTATCTCACAAAAGTGAGTACACCCCTCACATTTTTGTAAACATTTTATTATATCTTTTCATGTGACAACACTGAAGAAATAATACTCTGCTACAATGTAAAGTAGTGAGTGCACAGCCTGTATAACAGTGTAAATTTGCTGTCCCCTCAAAATAACTCAACACACAGCCATGTTTAATGTCTAAACCTTGGCAACAAAAGTGAGTACACCCCTAAGTGTAAATGTACAGATTGGGCCCAAAGTGGCCACCATTATTTTCCAGCACTGCCTTAATCCTGTTGGGTATGGGGCTTACCAGAGCTTCACAGGTTGCCACTGGATTCCTCTTCCACTCCCCCATGATGACATCACGGAGCTGGTGAATGTTAGAGACCTTGCACTCCCCCATCTTCCATTTGAGGATGCCCCACAGATGCTCAATAGGGTTTAGGTATGGAGACATGCTTGGCCAGTCCATCGACTTTACCCTCAGTTTCTTTAGCAAGGCAGTGGTCGTCTTGGAGGTGTGTTTGGGGTCGGTATCATGTTGGAATACTGCCCTGCGGCCCAATCTCCGAAGGGAGGGGATCATGCTCTGCTTCAGTATGTCACAGTACATGTTGGCATTCATGGTTCCCTCAATGAACTGTAGCTCCCCAGTCCCGGCAGCACTCAGGCAAGCCCAGACCATGACACTCCCACCACCATGCTTGACTGTAGACAAGACACACTTGCCTTTGTACTCACCTGGTTGCCGCCACACACGCTTGACACCATCTGAAACAAATACGTTTATCTTGGTCTCATCGGACCACAGGACATGATTCCAGTAATCCATGTCTTTAGTCTGCTTGTCTTCAGCAAACTGTTTACGGGCTTTTTTGTGCATCATCTTTAGAAGAGGCTTCCTTCTGGGAAGACAGCCATACAGACCAATTTGATGCAGTGTGGGGCATATGGTTTGAGCACTGACAGGCTGACCCCCCACCCCTTCAACCTCTGCAGCAATGCTGGCAGCACTCATACGTCTATTTCCCAAAGACAACATCTGGATATGACGCTGAGCACGTGCACTCAACTATTTTGGTCAACCATGGCGAGGCCTGTTCTGAGTGGAACCTGTCCTGTGAAGCCGCTGTATGGTCTTGCCCACCGTGCTGCAGCTCAGTTTCAGGGTCTTGGCAATCTTCTTATAGTCTAAGCCATCTTTATGTAGAGCAAGAATTATTTTTTTTCAGATCCTCATAGAGTTCTTTGCCATGAGGTGCCATGTTGAACTTCCAGTGACCAGGAGGAGAGCGATAACACCACATTTAACACACCTGCTCCTCATTCATACCTGAGACCTTGTAACACTAATGAGTCACATGACACCGGGGAGGGAAAATGGCTAATTTGGCCCAATTTGGACATTTTCACTTAGGGGTGTACACACTTTTGTCGCCAAGGTTTAGACATTAATGGCTGTGTGTTGAGGGGACAGGAAATTTACACTGTTATACAGGCTGTACACTCACTACTTTACATTGTAGCAGAGTGTCATTTCTTCAGTGTTGTAACTTTTAATAAAATATTTACAAAAATGTGAGGGGTGTACTGACTTTTGTGAGATACTGTAGATTATATATATATATATATATATATATATAGGTCTTTGTAATAAAATAAAATAACGTTTTAATAAGAGGTATACATACAAAAAACACATAAATATATATCCAAAAGTGCCTGCAGGAGTTCCACAATCAATGATTGGATGTGTGTTTTAGAGGTACGTTGACATAAAAAACACTTTAAGTTTGCTATTCTCAAGAAGCATCTGATAACGTGAACTATTTCAAACAAGAAATCTCAGAAAACCTACAATCAAGAATTGTTGATTTGCATAAAGCTGTACAAAGCGTTACAAAGTCATATCAAATAGTTTACATATTCATCACTGCACTGTTATTGTTATAAAATTGTTTATGAACAGAGACAATTTGATACTGTGGCTACTCTCCCTAGTAGTAGGCCATGATGACTCTAAGGGCACAAGGCAGAATACTCAATGAAGTAAAAAATAAACCCTAGAGCAACAGCTACAGGCTTGAATGAATCATTTAAACTGGTTAACATCTCTGTTCATGAATCTACTATATGCAAAACATTTAACAGAGGAAGATTCTGCTCTCCAATTTAACATCACTGTTCACCTCAAGTTTGCTAAAGGGCACCTTGACACCCCACAAGGCTACAGAGAAAATGTGTTGTTGACTGATGACACTAAGGTTGAATTGTTCAGGAAGAACAAGCAGCATTAAGTATGCCCTTGAAAGGGCACCACATACCCACATAAAAATATAATCCCAATGGAGGAAGCATCATAATTTAAGGCTTTTTACTTTTTACACTAGCACTGTGGATGTTTAATGAGTGTGTTCAATAAAGAATGAAAGATTTGCATTGTTTGTGTATTATTAGCTTAAGCACATTGTGTTTGTCTATATTTGTGATATAGATGTAGATCAGATCACATTTTATGCATTAATGCAGAAAACAGGTGTCACAGAATTACCTGTCATACAGGAGCCCAAGGTACTCAGAGATGGCTCCAGCCTGGCTGCCAAACAGGCAGGAACTCTATTGTGTAAACTAATCCCATTAATAGGATGGCTACCAGGGGGATATTCAGTAGATAAAGGGTATTAAAGGTTGGATTGTCTACCTGTTTATCAATGTTGATTTATGTTAATGAAGTTCTGTGGCTATATCAGTCTATGTTTTAGAACAATAAACTGTTCATTCCTGCTGTACTCAATTCAAGGTAGTTGTGTGTCTACTTATTGGGTACACATAGCAGGGTTCCAAGGTGCGCATGCTGGCTGGTGCTGGAAGTAATTCCGGGGACAACAGGAGGATACATGTGGGTGATCTCGGCGTGATATTTTAGGCAGCAAGTGAACGTTTCATCCTTAAAGTTGATGTGTTAGGAGCAGGAAAAATGGGCAAGCGTAAGGATCTGAATGACTTTGACAAGGGCCAAATTGTGATGGCTAGATGACTGGGCCAGAGCATCTCCAACACTGCAGCTCTTCTGGGGTGTTCCCGATCTTTAGTGGTCACTACCCATCGAAACTGGTCCAAGGAAGGAAAATTGGTGACATGGTCATGGGCGGCCAAGGCTGATCTATGCACGTGGGGGCGTGTGATCAAATACAACAAACGAGCTACTGTAGCTCAGATTGCTGATAACGTTGAAGCTAATTTAATAATGCCTGTACTACCCTATATATATATATATATATATATATATATATATATATATACCGATCGGCCATAACATTTAGACTACCTGCCTAATAATGTTTAGGTCTTCTTTTGCCACTAAAACAGCCCTGACCCATTAAGGCATAGACTCCACCAGAGCCCTGAAGGTGTGCTGTGGTATCTGGCACCAAGACAATAGCAGCAAATTTTTTAAGTACTATATGTTGTAAGGTGGGCCCCCCATGGATGCATCCTGGCGCCATGTGTTCTCCAGGTAAGCGAAGCACATGCACCTGGTCATCCACATGATTGAAAAGAAAACATGATTCATCAGACCAATTCGATCCTCAGTAGCGTGTCTGTTGGATTTGACTACATGGGCCAGCCTTCGTCCCCCACGTGCATCAATGAGCCTCGGCCTTCGATGACCCTATCGCGCATTGATTGCTTTTCCTTCCTTGAACCACTTTTGAATACCCCACAAGAGCTGCAGTTTTGTAGATGCTCTTACCAAGGTGTCTAGCCACCACAATTCATCTCTTGTCAAAGTCGCTGAGATCCTTACACTGATTTTCCTGCTTCTAACACATCAACTTTGAGGACGAAATATTCACTTGCTGCCTAATATATCCTAAAAACTGACAGGTGCCATGATTATCAGTGTTATTCACTTCACCTATTAGTGGTTATAATGTTATGTCTGTTCGGTGTAGCAGATGCATTAAAGTGCATATGTGCTATACATATATCTAAAGTTAAAAAATGTCTATGGAAGGAAGAGGACGTGTTAAAAATCAGAGTTATTATATCATACCAAGACCTTAAGGTAATTATTAAGTGCCAAAATGTACATCCCGTGCAACTAACTTTCAACTCACTTTAATAAAATTAATTTTGCATATAGGACTTAATACATTCAATTGTTAACCTTTCTCATTCTTTTTATTCTGTAAGAAAAAACAAATAATGAACTTTATTGTTTACAGTTAATGCTTTTGCAAAACAGATCTCAGCTACCACATGACACTTCATCCTATATAGAGGCAGAGTGCTACAATATGACATAATTTCCCAGTAATCGGCTGCAATACATCATGTGGATGGTCCTGCACAAGCCCTAACTACACTCCTGCCCCACCTCTAACCATTCTCCAAACAAAGGCATCTTGCTGTGGACACCTGACATGTTGGAAGTTAACCAACATGCAAAATTGGCCTTTAATAAATAGACTGTTTAGAAAATATGTATGTCTCAGGGAAAACAAGTCAGATTTCCAGCTACATTTTACCATGACCTTGCTGGCTCCCCTCTGATATATAACTAGGAGTTTGGTTAATTAATCAAGTGTTGCTGAAGCTTGTAGACATGATAATTTAGTTCTGTACCTCCGGGTAAGATGAAAAAACCTGACTGACAGAGTTGGTCGTTCAACGTCAAACCAGATAAATTAGACTGACACAGACAGGCACATTTGGCTTATAAGGAAAGGATTAGACTTTAGCATTCTTATTTATTACAATTCATATTGTTTTCCATATTTAATCTGTTCTTTCATAGCTTTTGGCTATAAAATCACAGATTCTGGCGCATGGAAATAATTTGCACATATATGAGAAAAAATAACATTCTGAATTAAATGCAAATGTGTTAGAAAACTCTAAACAAAAATTAGAAACATTGCCAAATTCTAGTGCAGGAGGCACTTTGATTTTATATATTTATTATTATATTGAAAAGGAAATAACCTCTTTTAAAACCCTGCCATAGAAGAAGACCTGTACAGATACTTTTGGCCAGAGTAATTATTTGTGGAAAAGAAAGCCTTCCAATAAAATTGCCCAAGTCATTATAATTTCAGTCTTTTATCACAACGTACTACATTAAACACATGTGAGCAATGATCTTTGCTAGAACTGGCAGCTTTTAATTACTCAAAATAGAAGTTAAGGAAAAGTTGGAAGCATAATATTGCCCAAAATGTCTTGGTATGTCCCTTTCAGCATACAAAGACATTTTGGACAATGCTATGCTTCCAAGTTTGTGGGAGCTGATTGGGGAAGGTCCTTTTCAATTCCAGCATGACTGTCCCCTGGTGCACAAAGCAAAGACATAGTTGGATGAGTTTGGTGTGGAAGAACTTGACTGGCCCGCACAGAGCCCTGAGCTGAACCCAACCCCACTGAACATATTTGGGATGAACTGGAACAGAGATTGCAAGCCTGGTCTTCTTATCCAACATCAGTGCCTGACCTCACAAATGTTCTACTAGATTAATGGGCAAAATTTCCCATATAAAGCTGTTATAGCTGCAAAGGAGGGACCAACTACATATTAATGTCTATGTATTGTGAATGCAATGTCATAAAAGTCCCTGTTGGTGTAATGGTCAGGTGTCCCAATAATTTTGTCCATTATGGTTAGTGTCTGTTGACAATAAAACTTTATAAATTATTGTTTAGCTATATAAGCAGAATAAATATCATCCTGAATGTATTCTAACCTAATGACTCTCAACAAAGAGTAACACATTACATTGGTTAATATTACATATATGACTGAATCTACATAACAAACTGCAGTGAATAAATAAATGAATGATTACAACTGAATACATTCAAATAAACAAAGTAATTGAATTTTTCATGGTTCTTAAACTTTATGACACACAGATGTCCATTTTTTAAATGTAAATTGCTTCATAATGTAAAAAAAAGAACAACAGAAGACAACACAATCATTGCAAAGTACATCAAGTGCATCAGCCGACACATTCCATTAGTGTTGAAACCATATTCTTGTGTGGGATACCAAAATTACGAACATTTCTTTGAACAAAGCATGGTAAGAATTACGCATATATTCAATATAGAAACAGACTGTAGAACTTGGTTTGCTTTGGTATGCAATGAAAAACAATTTATATAATAAGCTAGGCTACAGTCAGATATTGACAATTAAAGAACATTTTGTCAAATATTGGTTAAAACCCCTGCTTGTGTCCTGCTTATTATCTCAGTGTGATAATCATCTCAGTTAACTCAGTTACAAGGTGAATTCACTAAACAATTTGCAACTATTTAAATGTTGCTAAAAAAAGAGATGACTTGGAAAACAGGAGCAACCACAATAACATGAGACTGCTGAACTTTCAGAACATATCAAGCTACACTAAACTATACAAGAGAAAAGCCCTTGTTAATTGATATAGGTCCAAAGAAACATGTTTACACAGTGACACCCACAAACATACCCAAAGAAACATGTTCATTAAAATACCCACATACAATAACATACCCAGACAGACACCCCAAGACAAAAGACACATGTTCACACACATACACTTATACACCCACTCACATACTAATATACCCAAGCACATCCAAATAGGCAGACACACAAACATACCCACAAAGACACACTAACATACCCAGACGCTAACATACCAACTCAGACACTAACATACCCAGACAGGTAGGAAAATATATGCCTAGAGCTGGCCCTGTGTCCAAATACTTTTGTCCATATAGTGTACCTCTGCAATCTGTCACAGCAGAATTGGCAATACTGGCAGTAATAGATGACCAATATTCTTCTAGTAAATGCACATTTACAGCTATTCATGGCTGCAGCTCATAAAGCGGTATTGTAGCAATGAGTTCAGAGTGTGCCACCTAATCTGGATCTTCTGAAATCCAAATTATATTATTTAATGGAAATTATTTGGATACCAGCCTAGATACATACATTATTATACCCAGACAAGACTGAGATGAAGTGGACTTTTAGAAAATAGGGGAGATGAAGCAACTAGACAGTTGGAGACTGTACATGTATGCTCTCTTTCAGCTTCAATATAATTTTTTTTTAAATAACACAGTGATTTTAAACCACCATTGACCACAATTAATGTCCCCCTTCTAACCGGTATGTAAATGTGAAATGTACCTGTCCTGTGAACACCTCTCTATACTGTTGTAACGGACAAGTAGTATTCTACTATGGTCTTTAATGTGAACGCATGTCTCATTTCACTAGTAATTTGGGGATTTCTGAAACAGCCAGATTGTAATTAAATATAAAGTAGTCTTATTTAGTTTTATTTTAGCAAATAATACTTTTCCACTTACTATAGTTCAATTTATCATCATTTTATGTTTACTCTCATAATTACTAAACAGCATCAAGTTTATCTTACATTTATTTAAATAAATTCATATTTATTTTAGTGCTGCTTATTTTCATAACATGTAGCAGGGAGCTTGTGAATCCTTAATCTTCATGGGATCAGCCATTAGCGGCAATGCTGAGAAAATGTGTTTGTATCATAAATATTTTAATGATTAGTTTGTTTCTTGCAAAGATTGAAGCAATTTCTTTTTCTCACTAGGGGCTGCAAGGATCCAGCTAACCCTAGGATTTTATTCTTTTAACCCCTTGATGACAATTTTCGTTAACGACAAATGACGTGACAGGACCGTCATTTGTTAAAACGGGTAAAAAAAAAATCGATCCGTGATCGATTTTTTTACCCAAACGGCGTTGCTGTAATGCCTCGACCTCGAGGCATTCAGCAACGCCATGATCGGAATCAGGGGCCATGTCTGGCCCCTCCCCGGGGCGTCAACATCCGCCATACAATGTATGGCGGCGGACGCCCGTTTTAAAAGCGTTTAGGAGGCGATCAACGATCAGGAGGCATCCAGCGACACCAAACACTTACCTCTTGATGGACTGTGACCACTCCGGAGAGCGGTCACAACCGCAGCTGCCGGTGATCTTCGCCATCAGCAAGATGGCGGCGACCCGGGAAAAAAAATAATAAAGACGAAAAAGTTCGCTAGACGGTCTCCTGACCCTCTAGAGAACTCTGGCTCCACTTGCAGGTTGAATACAGGTACTGCATTCAACCATGCCAGTCAATGGAGCTCAGCTTTCTAATCACAGTGTGATTAGAAAAAAATAAATTAAAAATAAAATAAAATTAATAATCATAAGAAAAAAAATAGTAAAAAACCAGTAAAATGTAAAAATAATTTCCCTCTGATGTCACTATCAGGGGAACCTTCAAGTTGAAAAAAAATCTTAAAAATGTTTTAAAAAAGGCAAAAAAAAATTAAAATATATATATAAAAAATATATTTTTGTGAGCAAGTCCTAAAATTAGCACATTAGCTTAAAACAATTCTTGCATGGAAAGAGTTAAAATACTGGCATATTAAATGCCCATGGGGTGTCTACTTTTAAAAAATGTATGATTTGATGGGGTAAATTGAATTGGCCGGATTCAACAATGTCCCAAATAACACGGGGGGAAGGATGGCCACACATCTAATTTCCAATTAGAAAAATGCACACGTACCAAATGTGGCCTTTTAGTTCCCCCCAAAAATGACAAACCCATGCATGTGGGGTATCACTGTACTCAGGAGATGTTGCTGAACACATATTGGGGTGTCGTGTGACAGCGGCATATACCAGGAGCTGTAAATTCATATATAAAGTAGGTGTGTGTGGGAAAAATACACACACAAAAATACTACTGCAAACTTTGAAAAAATGCTGGTGGTAAAATGTGTGCATGCAAAGAGTTAAAATACCAGCATTTAAAATACCCTGGGGTGTCTAGTTTTCAAAAATATATGGCTTTATTGGGCACACCGAAATGGCCTGGCTCAAAGATGTACCAAATAGGGCATGGGCAGTGGATCCCCAAATGCCAAAGTTCCACATTGAAAAATGTGCACGCTCCAAATGTGGCCCTTTTGCCCCCAAACAGCCAGGCAAAATCATTCATGTGGGGTATCACTGCGCTCAGGAGATGTTGCTGAACACATATTGGGGTGTTTTGTGATAGTGACATATACGAGAACTTTTTAATTCATACCTGAAGTAAAATGTGTGTGACAAAACAAATGCAAAAAAATGACTACCACAAAGTTTGACAAAGACTGGTGGTAGATATGGTGCATGGAAAGAGTTAAAATACTAGCATTTGAAATACCCTGGGGTGTCTAGTTTTCAAAAATATATGGCTTTATTGGGCACACTGAAATGGCCCGGCTCAAAGATGTACCAAATAGGGCATGGGCAGTGGATCCCCAAATGCCAAAGTTCAACATTGAAAATGCGCATGCCCCAAATGTGGCCCTTTTGCCCCCAAACACCCAGGCAAAATCATTCATGTGAGGTATCGCTGTACTCAGGAGATGTTGCTATGGTGTTTTATGATAGTGACATATACCAGAACCTGTTTATTCATACCTAAAGTAAAGTGTGTGAAAAAAACAAATGCAAAAAAAATGACTACCATAAAGTTTGACAAAGGCTGATGGTAGAATTAGTGCTTGGAAAGGGTTAAAATACTAGCACTTGGAATACCCTGGGCTGTCTAGTTTTCAAAAATATATGACTTGATGGGGTAAATTGCATTGGCCGGCTTCAAAGATACCCGAAATGGCACATGGGGGAATTACCAGATTTGGAAAAAAAGGCTTTGAAATAGCAAAACGCTACCTGTACTTTTTGCCCCATAATGTGTAGAAAAAAGCAAAAAAACATAAAAACATTGGGTATTTCTAAACTCAGGACAAATAGTAGAATCTATTTAGCAGGTTTTTTCATTACCTTTTATTGATGAGTAAAAGATTTTTCAACTAAAAGTTAGAAACAGTCATTTTTTTCAAAATTTTTCACCATATTTTATACTTTTTTTAATAGTAAATAATATGATACAATCAAAACAATGTCATCTAAAGAAAGCCCTTCTTGTCCTGAAAAACAATATCTAATGTGTGTGGGTTCAGTAAACGGGAAAGAAGAAAATTACAACTAAACACGAGCAACGCAGAAATGTTAAAACGGCCATTGTCACGAAGGGTACAAAAAGTAAAACCAGCCTTTGTCACGAAGGGGTTAAAACGGGGTTAACAACACATCCTTCACGGCAGCTGCTGCTGCTCCGAACGTGTGTGCAACTCTATTGGTCGTTTCGGCAGGGGGCTGGTCTGGCATCAACGAGTGAATTGCAGAACGCACTTCATTCGTTGATGGCAGGCCAGCCCCCTGCCGAAACGACCAATACAGTTGCACACACGTACTGAGGTGTACTGTACACAAAACGACCTAGAGACAAATGCTCCAAGGAACTTGGCCCCCGTTTATCATTCACAATCACACATCCATAGATGTTTAATAAAAGAATAGGGATTATTTTACATTTTTAAATAGATTTTGGACCACTTGTAATACATGCCTAACATTTGCTACCTATTCACAATGGCATACTTTGCAACAACCCAACTTTTACTGGACAGGACTGGAAAAAAGCAGGACTGTCCACCAAAATCTTGGGTGTGTTGGCAGGTATGCGGATGGAAAAATGTTGGACAAGAACTAAAAAATAGCTTAGGGTTAATGTACGGTTATGTTTAAGATTAGTAGGAGTGCACTGGTTTGGTTAAAGATGTATTATGTCTAAATAATAATTTAATTTTAATGGGTTTAAAAAAAAAATTAGGGGTTTATTTAAATGTATTTTAAAGTTAGATTTATTATTTAGTACTTTATTATATTTATTTAATGTTTATACTAGTGCTACCTACCGAGCTATAACTACCAACGTGTATTTGCATACCTAGATAGCTAAATTAGATGGGACAGGACTGGAAAAAAGCAGGACTGTCCCTTAAAAAGTTGGGTCTGTTGGCAGGTATGTGGATGGAAAAATGTTATAGTATGAAGTGTGAGTAATAGCGTTAATGCTAGTGAGTGTAGAAGTGAAGGCTAGGACAAATAACAAGAGGAAAGGTCCTTGTGATTTGTGCAGTTTACGTGTATGTGTTATGTGTGTTATGTGTGTTGTCACTGTGTGTTATATGTGTTGTGTGTTATGTGTTATGTCACTGTGTTATTTGTGTTATTGTGTGTGTTATGTTTGGTTGGTTGGTTGTGTATGAGAAGGAAAATAATGAAATGGAAATGGAAAAGGCGAATGAGTGGGCAATTGGCGACCCACTCACCTGTTTCACCCCAGAGCAAAGCACCCAAACACTGTCAGTCCTAGACGTTTGGCAGCGGACTTCCAGAGCTCAGACACAAGGCCCTAGCGTAAGCTGGCCACTCCGGCGGAGGTAGCAGGCGTTGCCACACCGCAAACAGACGCAGCCAGGGGGGAGAAACTGCCCCTACCATTAGGGACATTTTGGGCATGACTCTAGCCAGGAAGCGAACTGGCACAGAAGAGATGCTGGCACCACCACCACAACCACCACCACCAGCAGCAGCAGCAGCAGCATTGAAAAATGGGAAAGGCGAATGAGTGGGCAATTGGCGACCCACTCACCTGTTTCACCCCAGGGCAAAGCACCCAAACACTGTCAGTCTTAGACGTTTGGCAGCAGACTTCCAGAGCTCAGACACAAGGCCCTAGCGTAAGCTGGCTACATTGGCGGAGGTAATAGGC
The DNA here is from genome assembly GCA_029215755.1 of Spea hammondii. NCBI lineage: Eukaryota > Metazoa > Chordata > Amphibia > Anura > Pelobatidae > Spea > Spea hammondii. The sequence continues at coordinate 74,123,922 of JARDYJ010000003.1, read as the reverse complement.
GTTGCCACACCGCAGCAAGTGCAACCAGGGGGGAGAAACTGCCCTTACCATTAGGGACATTTGAGGCATGACACTTGCCAGGAAGCGAACTGGCATTGAAGAGACGCTGGCACCACCAGCAGCAGCAGCAGCAGCAGCAGCAGAATTGGGAAAGGCGAATGAGTGGGCAGTTGGCGACCCACTCACCTGTTTCACCCCAGGGCAAACCACCCAAACACTGTCAGTCTTAGACGTTTGGCAGCAGACTTCCAGAGCTCAGACACAAGGCCCTAGCGTAAGCTGGCTACATTGGCGGAGGTAGCAGGCGTTGCCACACCGCAGCAAGTGCAACCAGGGGGGAGAAACTGCCCTTACCATTAGGGACATTTGAGGCATGACACTTGCCAGGAAGCGAACTGGCAGAGAAGAGACGCTGGCACCACCACCAGCAGCAGCAGCATTGGAAAAGGCGAATGAGTGGGCAATTGACGACCCGCTCACCTGTTTCACCCCAGGGCAAAGCATCCAAACACTGTCAGTCCTTGGCGTTTGGGAGCAGACTTCCAGAACTCAGACACTAGGCCCTAGCGTAAATTGGCTACACCGGCGGAGGTAGCAGGCATTGCCACACCCGCAGCAAGTGCAACCAGGGGGAGAAACTACCCTCTCCATTAGGGACATTTGAGGCATGATTTCAGCCAGGAAGCGAACTGGCAAAAGATACTGGCACCACCACCAGCAGCAGCGTTGGAAACGGAAAAAGGTGAATGAGTGGGCAATTGACGACCCGCTCACCTGTTTCACCCCAGGGCAAAGCATCCGAAGACTGTCAGTCCTTGGCGTTTGGGAGCGGACTTCCAGAACTCAGACACTAGACCCTAGCGTAAATTGGCTACACCGGCGGAGGTAGCAGGCATTGCCACACCCTAGCAAGTGCAACCAGGGGGAGAAACTACCCTCTCTGTTATGGAACCAGAATAAATATATATATCAGCAAGAAACGTTTATGGCTTAGAATGAATATAAGCTGGCTCTGACCAGTATAAAGGGTCAAACCTCACGCAAGTATGCGAGTGACGCAAGTAGCAGTACGTAAGGACATTCAGTGTCAGTTAAACAAATAAGTACTCTATGTTTTACTAACCACAAAGATATCCGGCTAGCCTTATGTTCTAGTTACAGGGAAATTGCCTAACATTGTGTAATGTCTGTTTGTAACGGTTTTCTGCTTATATCCGCATAGTTTTAAGGATTTAACCAATTGTTGTGATGTACGTGTTAAGACGTCCTTCTTTTTGATCACTATATAACCTATGGTATTAACGTAATAAACCAGAGTGATTTTGGACCTGACCCAGAGTGTGTTGTGTGTCTTATTTCTCTCTCCGTGCACGTACATTTATATTCATATAATTTGGAGCAGTTCAACAATTGAAGAAAGGCTTTATTGGAAAGCATCCAAAACAGTTGGCGCCCAAAGTGGGGCTCGAGGAAGCCGTACCCGTCGGGGGTCCCTCTCGGGGAGAGTTCGCACCGTGAACTGACGATTGGACCCTGGGATCGCAACCCAGTTACAAGGTAAGATTGTTTCTTATCTACCTTGTGTGTCTCTCGTTACTCACGTGTGTATTCGGAGGAGGGAACTCAGGTGGTTGACGCACCCTCGAGAGGCAATAAAAGAACCCCATGTAAATATACTGTCGTAGTCACTTGTTGAACTGTGGTGCCTCCCTTTTCTGGCAAACACACTGTAGTAGGAAGGAATCGGTAAAGTGCTGTGAGTCTGCACCGGATCAACCCAGTTGCCTTGATCCCCAGACGGTGACGTCAGACTAGCCAGTCAGTAAAGTGTTAACAGTCTCCACCGGATCAGCCCAGTTGCTCTGATCCCCGGACGGTGTCGTGAGACTGACACTAATTTGGACAGCCCAGTCGCCTGTCCCCAGTATATTATATTACTACAGTGTGTGTGTGTGTGCCTCGTATCCGAAGGTTTCGGACGGTTGCGGACAAGGTTACGATATTGTTGCGAAATGGGGAACGATAACAGCGTTCCAAAAGGGTATTGTACACCCTCCCAAATAGTTGCGAATAGACGAGGGAAAAAGTACATCAAACAATTGTCAAAGTTAGAAAAGCGATATGACATACCGAAAGGAGGGACATTATCAGTTGGTGTTTGGCAAAACCTCCTAAATGACATGGCTGGAAAATTGAACGATGAAGGATTGAAAGATACTGTTAGAATTTGGCTAGATTGTAGCAAAGAATTTAAATCGCTAAATGGTGAAGAAATGTATGATGACAAACATTCGAGATATCTGTGTAGAATTCCAGTAGCGTCTACGCCACCGCCCTATGATGGTGCCGAGTTGTTGGATGGGTGGAGCTGCTCAGCCTCTAATGCTGTGACGTCAGGTTCTTTTTGTCATTACTGTAAGGCGCCCCGCCCTCTGCCTGATTTGCCCACCCTGTCATGTGTGACAAAGGCGTCAGCGCCATCTTGTGCCGCACCTTATCAACCGGCAGTAGTAGAAGGTCCCTGCCCACTGCTTACTCCGCCCACTATGCAATATCCGGAGCAAACATCGGCGCCATCTTTGATAGCCGACAACGCCCAAAGCCAGGGCCTATCTCCAGCCCCGGCACCCCCTATGAGAACCCCCACGACATCACTGTATCCGGTGATCAACCCCGATGGCACATACGTGTTACCTTCTACGGAGTTGACACCTAACAACACGGCTCCTATTATGGTTACGGGAGATAGTGCCGAATCAGGAAAGGGAAATACTATTATCAATGTCCACATAAATGGACAGGCCGAGGAAAGTAATTAAGGGAGGGAAATGTGTTAGAAAAACCTAAATAGGTATTATTTCCACATGGGACCCCTATAACTAGTCCACCAGCCCAGGTTATGATGATAAACCCGGGGGACAGTTCAGAAGAGGAGGAAATAGATACGACTGAGGGTGCAGCGGCTGCCCCGACCCAATCCGATGCCGACCATGGTATGATGCTGAAGAGGGGAAAAAGGTTACCTATACCAACTAAACCCCAGAAACGAACTAGGCCTAAATATATGTTCTCCCCCAGATTCCAAGACCCACCTGAGCTCCATTCTGAGGAGATAAGAGCTAAGCCCAAGGATGTGGGTATCTGTGATAGTAAAGAGGAAGAAGAGGAGGATTACTCAAATAATTACCAGGGTTTACCTCGTCCACCTACTTCTTCTCCTCAACCACCTCCATCGATGAGAGATACTAATCCCAGAAACCCTATTTCTCCTCAATTTGCTGAAATTATGTCTGATATGGCAGCAATAGTAAAAGCAAGTCGGCTTGCCACTGAAAATGCTGCTCAGGCCACCCGACTCGCCACTGAAAATGTTTCCCCACGAGATGGTCTCGCTTCTACAGAGCCACGTTCTAAGTATGTAGCATTTAATCCGCAACAACTGTATACGATCATCAAAGATCTCCCTGAACCCGAGTCACACCCAATGCCATTTTAACGGAAAATCTGTCAGGCTTGGACTACCTATGGTTGTACTTGGTCTGACCTAGTTAGTATTGTCCAAGCCAAAACAGGAGACTATGCAGATCTTATTCTCAATCAAATTGTACGAGACCCATCTGCCATGCCAGATGACCCCAGATCCACTGAATCAGGTCACCAGTTTATCAAACAATTAGAAATCTGGGCAAAAGATAAATTGTCTGATCAAACAGTATCTTTACAAGATATAACCCAAGAAAAAGGAGAGTCAGTGGAGAAATTTGCCTACAGAATTAAACGACATTTTTGTGATTTAGGATTCTCACTCCAAACAATGGCAAATATTCGTATGTTGAGTCGGGCCTTTGTAGATGGCCTCCGCCCCGATCTCAATAAAGTACTCACCACCTGCCGTCCAGAATGGAGAGTAATGGATCTTGAGGGGGTTCTGATACCTGTTGCAAAAGGATTAGAAGCCGGAAACCTGCAAAAAGAAGTCTGCCATTATGGCAGTCATGACTGGAGACGATGTTGTAAAGGAAACTACAGATGGACAACGACAACCTCGCAGATGCTATGGATGTGGAAAGGTTGGTCATATAAAAAGAATGTGTCGTAGCCGCCATCTGTGGGCTGCTCATCAGGCTCAGAATCAGAACCAGAACTCTCTCCCGCCTCCACCTCCTCTTCAGCAATAGGAAACAAGCAAGCAAATGGAGGAGGGGGACTCTATTTGCATGGCCGTCTCCACCCCTCCTTCTGGCCCTTCTCCTAAGATCACTCTTGATGTAGCCGGAAAACCATGCTCATTTCTTGTTGACACTGGCGCTGCTCGCAGTGTACTCTGTGAGACGGATGCGCTACCCTCCTGGCTATCAGATATACAGCTTCCTTGTAGCAGGTTAGAAGGCGTGGTTCAACATAATCCACTCACGCGCCCCCTACCCGTCACAAGCTCTTCGATACATCTGCCTTCCTCTAGCCTAGCACAATTTGTAGTCAGTGCCACTTGCCCTTTCAATCTTTTAGGAGCAGATTTTCTCAGCAAAATCCAGGCCAATATTTCCTTTACCGATAAAGGAACTGTTACTCTCAACACCGCCCTTGCCCCTGAAGAAACCTGTATGCTTATGGCAGTAGTACATAACCCAGATGTCGAAATCTGGGATGACATATCCAACTCTCTGAATGCTCTACTTGACCATCTTCCAGACACCCTATGGGCCTCAGGGCCTATGGACATTGGACGACTCAAGGTTCCACCAGTTCAAGTTGTACTCAAGGATCCGAATATTCTTCCTTACAAGGCCCAATATCCTTTGTCGATGGCCCAACAAGATGCAATCTCTACCCAAGTCGCGGCACTCCTAGAGTCCGGTGCAATAATACCCACCTCTTCTCCCTGTAATACTCCACTGTATCCAGTCAAAAAGAAGCAGATCAAAGGACAACCTCCAGTGTACAGGATGGTACAAGATCTGCGTGCTGTCAATGAAGCCACGGTTTTAGATGCCCCTATTGTTCCAAATCCACATACTCTTCTGTCTAGTATCCCACCCACGGCATCGTGGTTCACCGTAATTGATCTTGCAAATGCTTTTTTCTCCATTCCATTGCACCCTTCGTGTCAATATCTTTTTGCATTTACTCATGCTGGTCGACAATACACCTGGACGGTGATGCCACAAGGAGCTCAGAACAGCCCGTCCAGCTTCAGCAAAGCTATGTCTTCTGTGCTTTCTTCATGGCAGGACGCTCACCCGGAAGTTGAACTCCTGCAATACGTGGATGATTTACTTCTCTGTGCCCCGATCCATCCACATGCCAAGAAACTACCGTGGATTTGCTCTATTTTCTAGCCACTGCTGGCTGCAAAGTCTCCAAAGCGAAACTACAGCTATGTCTTCAAAAAGTGATTTTTCTGGGACATTGTATTACAAAAGGCCGTAAGCATCTTACCATGGCACGGAAAAAGGCCATCCTAGAGTTGACTCCGCCAGAAACTCCACATCAACTACAGACCTTTCTGGGTCTCATTTCATATTGTCGTCCATGGATTCCCGACGCCTCTGTTCTGATGCAACCACTATATGACTGTATTCCTCGAGAATTACCAGCAATTTTCTATCTAACGCCAGAAGCACTGGACTCCTTCGATGCTCTACAGCAAATGATTGCTTCATCTCCAGCGCTGGGAATTCCAAACTATTCTCTTCCGTTCCGTCTCTATGTTATGGAACGACAAGGCCATGCCACAGGTGTTCTCACTCAGATGCATGGTGGTCGACATCGTCCTCTCGGATTCTACTCCAAACGTCTGGATCCAGTTGCACGGGCAGCACCCTCCTGCGTAAGGGCTATTCATGCTGCCAGTTGTCTTCTGGACACCACTTCAGACATTGTTCTCGGACATCCTTTGACAATTCTAGCTCCACATGATATCTCAGCTATTCTACAACAGACTCAACCCAGACATCTCACTGCTCAGCGTCCTCTTCGTCTCCAAGGGAGTCTGTTGTTGCCCGACAATGTTACTATTCAACGATGCAATGTTCTCAATCCGGCTGCCCTCCTTCCACTTCCAAGGGGGGAGTGTACTGATATTCCATCTACGGATTTTATTGATTTAGCCACAGAAGAGGATCTTCAGGAACAACTATTGTGGCATACACAGTCAGCGAATGTTGATTTTCCAGATGTACCATCCGAAGATGACCCACATGATTGTCTGACTATGATGCAAGCGGAAGTCGGTTCGCCTCCAAATATACAAGATACCCCACTCTCAAACCCAGAATGGACCCTCTTTGTGGACGGTTCCAGATATGCCGATGACAAGGGTCGCTTCCATATGGGAATGGCAGTCACGACTGACACCACTGTACTCTGTGCAAAAGCTCTACGACCGGATCAGTCAGCTCAGGAGGCTGAACTAGCTGCCCTCACTGAGGCCAGTATTATGGCTAAAGATTCTACCGCAAATATCTATACGGATTCCAGGTACGCTTTCGGAGTTGTACATGATTTTGGAGTAATCTGGAAGGCAAGAGATTATATCACTGCCGCCGGGACTCCAATCAAGAATGGGAAAGCAGTGGAAGCTTTGATGACTGCGGCCCTACTCCCGAAGCAAGTTGCAGTGATCAAAATCAAGGCACACTCACGGGCTGACACTACGGAAGCAAAAGGAAACGCCTTAGCAGACACTGCAGCCAAACAAGCAGCCCTCAAAGAAGACTCAACGGTCCCTCTGATGACGGTGACCAAGGAAGCACCAATGGAATTAGACTGGGATATTCTAATTCAATTACAACAACAAGCTTCAACCAAGGAACAAAATCAATGGATACAAGAAGGAGCAAACAAAGATGAACGGGGAGCCTGGGCCAGAGGCCAATATCTTTGTTTACCCCGGACTTTATATCCTTTGGTCGCGTCACTAGCCCATGGGCCGACACATCAGTCTAAGACCATCATGAAAGAGATTGTCGACAAAATTTGGATTGCACCGGGAATCACTACGGTGTTGGCACGAACCACTGAAGCATGTTTAATTTGTGCACAGTGCAATATCGGAAGGACAGAACCTACACCATCTAAATGTTTACCGAATGCTCAATACCCTTTCCAATGGATTCAAGTTGACCACATTCAAATGCCGATGTGTTAGACATTTCAGTATGTATTGGTAGTGGTAGACGTGTTTTCCGGATGGCCAGAAGCCTATCCAGTACATAATCAAACTGCACCCACTACCGCAAAGAAACTTATTCAAGAACTTATTTGTCGTTTCGGAGTTCCTGAGGTCATAGAAAGTGATCAGGGACCTGCATTCACGGCAAACATCACTCAGGAAGTGTGGAAAATTATAGGTTCACATCTTGCATTTCATACCCCCTACAGACCACAGAGCAGTGGGAAAGTGGAAAGACTAAATGGTATAATCAAGTCAAAAATGCTAAAGATGACTCAAGAGACTGGTCTAAATTGGGTATAATGCCTACCCTTCGTGCTCTTTGCTATTAGACATACGCCAAAGGCATCACATAAGTTGACTCCACATGAAATACTTTTTGGAAGTAGTCCTAGGCTAGGACAGTATTTCCCACAACAGTTGCAAATGAATTATGAAACAATGGCAAAATATGTTATTGCTTTGACTACTCAATTGTCTAACATACATGCCCAAGTTTTCTCTTCTATTCCAGATCCTAATACCCTCGAAGGTACTCACTCTCTGTTGCCTGGAGAGTGGGTGGTCGTGAAGATCTACTCTGGAACCGAGATTCGAGGGCCCTTTTCAAGTGCTGCTAACAACCCCTACCTCAATAAAAGTTGAAGGGAAGCCCACCTGGATACACGCATCGCATTGCAAGAGAGTCAAAGGATACGATCCTCCAGCCAGCGACTCCTAGAATGCATATCCTTTGCAATAAAGTGGGCATCCTGCTATTATGGTTCATGTTCCAGTATATAAAAATGATTAGATCCCACGGGCATACAGGGTCTACAGCTCAAGCTATCAGTCACCAGGGGGGTCGGGTAGCCATTACAAGAGATGCGCGGCAAACAGGTCCACCCACTTTTTGGTATAACTCCAGTAGCACAACAGTGGCCACTTACTCATTTCAACACTGCCACATTATAGATTGTGTTACTAACCGCTATGTCAGCCTATACTCCGGCGTCCAAACACGAGAAGGGGATAGCACTGACAATTTTGACCCCGGATATTGTGATATTAAAATAGGGGAGTGTATTGCATATATATGCTATGCAGGAGGGAAATGGGGGGATGACTGTGGGTATTGGGGCTCTGTTATAACTAACTCAGGTATCAATTGGGGATATGGTCCCTCTGAAGCCCTAGCCCTCAAAGATCAGCATGGTAAACCATTGCTCACACGAATGACTCTTCTATCCACCGGCACGGGTAGTAACCAACGGTACACTCTCACTATAGAGAATCCACGGCCAACTGATGCTCGAAAATATATTTTCGGGATCTACAAATATGGTGCCGCCAATGGCAAGACCCCCTTCTATCTTAAGGATATGTATAATAACCCGGAATGGAGAGAGCCGCAAAGTAATCCCTCAAAACAACCGGTCTCAAAACCACCAGAAATCCCGTACAATGCTTTGCGTGCCATCCAATGTATGATAGCTATTGCAAATCCCACTTATGATGATACTGTAGCCATAGGTATAATGATATTAATCTGTGGCTCGAGTGGATACAATATTCTGCCCTAAAGCACAATAAGTCCAATTGTTATGTGTGTGGTAGAGCCCGTCCCCATCTTGGAACGGTACCTTTACAGTTGCCCTATCAATCATTGTTATGTCTATTGAGTCTTTATACAAATACTAGTAACAAATTCACCGAATGTGAAAAGTGGAAAAAGGAATATCCCCTATTAACCGAAGCTCCCAAATTTAGTGATGGAATAACTATATATTCTGGTGCTTATACTTGTATTTCGAACACCAAAGGAACTGGCAAATTTCTTGGGAAATTCTCTAATGGTAATTGTGCTGAATACAGCAATCTGACTGGTGCCCCCACACAGAATCAAGTCTATTCACTAGGATATATCTATTGGCTATGTGGCGATATGAAATTACGCACCAGACTGGAGGGTAGTTGGACTGGTGAATGTGCACTGGCCAAACTCATAATGCCATTACTTATAATGTCAGAAGAGCCAGAATCTGTTGAGGCCCAGTCCACCCGTAAAAGACGCAGTGTTTCAAAAACCCCCGAAGGAAGTTTTGACCCCCATGTGTATATAGATGCGATAGGAGTCCCTAGGGGGGTCCCAGATGAATATAAAGCCCGAGATCAAGTAGCTGCTGGTTTCGAATCCATTTTTCCAATTGTTACAGTAAATAAAAATGTTGATTGGATTAATTATATCTATTATAATCAGCAGAGATTTGTCAATTACACTCGAGACGCGCTCCAAGGATTATCGGAACAATTGGAGGCCGCTACCCAGATGACCTTTCAGAATCGTATGGCATTAGATATGATTCTGGCAGAAAAAGGCGGGGTCTGTAAAATAATCAAAGAAACTTGCTGTACCTTTATCCCAGACAATACCGGACCTGATGGAAAAGTGACTGTGGCCATTAAAAAGTTAACTGCTCTAGGAGAGGAATTGAAGCGTAATTCCGGAATCGATCATCCCTGGGCTGAATGGTTTGGATGGCTCAAAGGATGGAAGCAGGGCCTGGTCCAGCTGGGAATAATTTTACTGATTATTGTGATTATTGTTGCTTTTATACTATTATGTGTGGTCCCTTGCTTTCGACGTTTATGTGATAAAATGTTTGCAGTAGATGAGACTACCCCATTGATGCTCATATATGATGATACGATGCCAAGTCTTACACCTTCCTACGAAACACCATTCAGTGCAATAGTTCCCCCTAACGGTAGTCCCCGCCCTGTGTAAGGACATATAGATCCGAGGGACATGTCCAAGGCCTGAAACCGGGATTTTATCCACTAGGGATAATTTGTCGCCACTGCAGGTGAAGAGGATGCGGGATCATGTCCAGTAGGATCTGTCAGGAATAGGGACAGTTAGCCATCATATATTCAAGGGGGGACTGTTATGGAACCAGAATAAATATATATATCAGCAAGAAACGTTTATGGCTTAGAATGAATATAAGCTGGCTCTGACCAGTATAAAGGGTCAAACCTCACGCAAGTATGCGAGTGACGCAAGTAGCAGTACGTAAGGACATTCAGTGTCAGTTAAACAAATAAGTACTCTATGTTTTACTAACCACAAAGATATCCGGCTAGCCTTATGTTCTAGTTACAGGGAAATTGCCTAACATTGTGTAATGTCTGTTTGTAACGGTTTTCTGCTTATATCCGCATAGTTTTAAGGATTTAACCAATTGTTGTGATGTACGTGTTAAGACGTCCTTCTTTTTGATCACTATATAACCTATGGTATTAACGTAATAAACCAGAGTGATTTTGGACCTGACCCAGAGTGTGTTGTGTGTCTTATTTCTCTCTCCGTGCACGTACATTTATATTCATATAATTTGGAGCAGTTCAACAATTGAAGAAAGGCTTTATTGGAAAGCATCCAAAACATCTCCATTAGGGACATTTGAGGCATGATTTCAGCCAGGAAGCGAACTGGCAAAAGATGCTGGCACCACCACCAGCAGCAGCATTGGAAAAGGAAAAAGGTGAATGAGTGGGCAATTGACGCCCCGCTCACCTGTTTCACCCCACGGCAAAGCATGAAAGTCTGTCAGTCCATGGCGTTTGGGAGCGGACTTCCAGAACTCAGACACTAGGCCCTAGCGTAAATTGGCTACACCGGCGGAGGTAGCAGACATTGCCACACCACAAACACGTGCAACCAGGGGGAGAAACTACCTTAAACATTACAGAGAAAAAAAATTCACTTTCCAAGCTAAGAGCTGGGTAACCCAACTTGGGCAGATTGAATTTAAGAAAGGCAATCTGCTCCATCAGATGAGGTGCCATGCGTGAGCGCTGTGGACTCAGTATGTTTCCAGTCATAGAAAACACGCGCTCACTTTGAACAGTGGTTGGCGGACATGATAGTAGCTGCTGCGCAACCCATGAGAGTGCAGGCCACACACTCTTTTTTTCATCCCAGTAGCTAAGAGGATCAACATTAGGCGCAGAAGGAACTTCACAGAGGTAAAGTTTGACCATTTCAGCAGCACTACTCTCCTTTCTGCTGCTAGCTCTGTCAGATGGTCCAACTATACTCCCAAGTGCCTCTTCCCAAAACGCAGCTGCTCCACTCAGCTGTGTTGTGCTGCTTGTGGCACTGCTGCTGATGCTGCTGCTAGGAGTAGCAGACCACATCATCTCTTCCTCCTCCTGCACCTCTCCCTCCTCGGACAGCATTCCCATTTTACGCTGCCAGTCACGCACCTTGTTGACCAATTGCTCCCGGTAGCTACTGAGAACATTAAATTTCAAAGCTAGCTTTCCCTTAATTCTTGGATCGCAAAGGCACGCTAGCATCATTTCGGGACTCTCTTCCATTCGTTTGCGAAGGTGTACTTTTAGCAGATCCTTCAGCTTCCTGACTATGGCTGCTACGTCAGGATGTAGAGTGCCACCTTGAACAGCCTCACGGTTTCCAAGGAACACATCTTGCTGCCTAGATGGGAGAACACTGGGATTACCTGGGCCAGACTGGCAGTGTTTGATCTTAAATTTTCTGTGGCATCCCTGAATGGTTTAAGGACTGCCACTAGCTGGGCGATCACTGTCCAATCCTCCCTATTCAATGGAGAGGTAATCCCAATATTGTGCTCTGAGGCAAGATTATGGATTGCCCTCTGCTGCTCCAAAATCCTCTCCAGCATGTCTAACGTGGAGTTCCACCGTGTACTGACATCCTGACGTAGGCAGTGTACGGGAAGACCTGACCTCTCTTGCTCTTCCCTCAAAAGTTGGCTAGCCTTAACACTATGGTGAAAGTGCCCAGCGATCTTTCTGCAGCGGGACAGAACTACTGCTGCCACATTAGTTCCTTCTGACATTGCTGCCTTCAATACAAGATGGATGATGTGGGCTGCACAGCGCACACCAACAATATGACCATGACTAGTAGTAGTGCGAGCAGGAAGAATAGACTCTGCACTTGGCCTCTCAGTCTCAGGCTCCTCTGCTACCTCGCTAGGTGGAGTTCCACTATGTGTAGCCCTCTCTCTAACTGTCTTTACAAAAATTTTGTAAGGACTTGGTGGCTTGCTAGAGGTACTAGGAGGACATGGCGTGGCGGTACCAGTGGGAACAGTAGGCGCAGCACTAGTGGTGGTAGAGGCGGTGGGGGTGGGGGTGGTGGTGGTGGTGGTGGTGGTTTTCCCTACAAAGGAATGAGATCGCTTTGGTTTGGGACCCCTCTGAGTCTTGCTGCTAATTTGGCTCTGCTTGGTACCTTGCATGCTGCTTGTGGATGGGGAAGATGCTGCTTGGGGCAAAAGGCACTTCTTTTTAGTCACTGGGCTGGTACTACTTGTGCTACCCTTTAACTTTGAACGTGCTTCTGGTGCTTTAGGCTTTCCATAAAAAACCATAGAGCTTGTGGGCCTAGCCGCACTACTACTGCCTGCTTTTGGTGCCTTTCCTTTACTTGATGATCCTTCAAGCAATTCTTCCCCAAATGATAAGCGAGAGCTTGGCCTACTTGGCCGACTAGACTGACGCAAAGGCTGCATTTTAGAACTGGTGGTGGTGCTGGTGGTGCTGGTGGTGGTGGTGGTAGATGGAGCTTGTCCCTCCTTAGTCCCAAAAGGAGGATCCATTTCAAATTTTGTGTTGTGTGTATAGTGTAGTATAGTGTAGTGTTTAAAAAACTATAAAAAAAAAAAAAAAAAAAAAAAAAAAGGAAAAACGAATTAAAGACAAAAAAATTAGAGGAAGTTCTCTTCAGTGCTACTGCTTAAAAAGTAAAACTATGCACTACTGCACTGTGCTGTTGTGTGCAATCTGCCAAAGTGCTAAAATTATTTAAATTATTAACTCAAGATTAACTATTTAATAACTAGCAGTATTTTATTTTTAATTTGAATTTACACAGGCCTAAGAGCTTAGCCTACTACTATGCTAGCCTAAAGCTATATTTACTTACTATAAGTCTACCTCTAGGCAGACGCTCTCAAACCCACTAAGCTAAAGTGAGGTTAAATCAGATTCAGTATATGATTTATTAATTAATATTAAGTTATATAATATTAATAGATTAGAAATAATTTACTTATATATTATGTATTATAGATAGAAGAATATAGATTATGAATTAGAATTTAGAATTAGAATTACTTATATTATAGATTATGAATTAGAATTTATATTGTTATATATTATTTATAATATATTATAGATTAGGATTAAAGAAGATTAGAATTATTTTAGTACTACAGCTAGTAGCTTGAAGCTTTGCTTAGTACAGCTCGTCACAGTCAATTTTTCTTGAAAAGAATTAGAAATAAAATAAAATGTCACAGCAAAACAGTTAGCTTCACTGCTTGCTGAACAAAAACACACAGCACTTATGCGGCTGCACTCACTAGCCCAACAAGTTCACTTCACTGATGGACTGAGGTGAGCAAAACACTAAGGGTACTTTTAATAAAATTGAAATAAAATGTAAAATAAATGAGAAAATCTTTGCAAAACAGTTAACGTCACTGCTTGCTGATCAAAAAAAAAAACACAGCACTTATGCGGCTGCACTCACTAGCCCAACAAGTTCACTTCACTGATGGACTGAGGTGAGCAAAACAAATGAAATAAAATGAAAGATTATTAATTAAGAAAAATTGACTTGGTCTCTTGCTGTTGCTAAAACAAAGCACAAACTATAGAGCTGCAGCACCACTACTAATAAGATTAGCTGAACTATACGCTAGTAGTAATTAATTAATATTATTACTTTTATTTATAGCTAATTTAATTAACTATTAAGATAAGAAAGAATTATAGAATTATTGATATTACTGATTTTAGATTATACACTAGTAGATATCTTGAATGTCTACAGTACACTCTACACTAGTATACTATTACGAACTATAACTGACAAATATATATATAATTTTATAATGAATTCAATTATTAATTATATTAATTAATATTACTGATTTTAAATTAGACACTAGTAGATGAATGTCTACAGTACACTCTACACTAGTATACTATAGTATATATATATATGACTGACAAATATATATATATCTAATATTATAATGAACTATTAAATTATAGATTCTATTAAATTATTATTTATAAATTCTATTTAATTTATTTAAGCAGGACAGGCAGTAGGCACTAGTGCCAGCCCAGGGCAAGGGCACCCCAGTGCCACTGAGACACTGGGTGCACTGTCAACTCAACAGCACTTACACTACAGTTGATGACAAATTAAATAAAAAAAAAATTAAATTAATCAAATTATTATTATTAATTATATTAAGTAGCACTGAAGTGAGGATGAAGTACACTGTGAGAAATGGCAGGCTAAGGCTTACCAGTCTCACACAGAACAGAACAATCTCTCTGTAACGCTCGGATGCAGCACAGCAGTGTTGCCAAAGCAGTCACAGCGAAAAATGAATGGATCTCTCAGGCAAGCTCTGGTCTTATAAAGGCGCCTTCAGAATTCAAAAAACAGCAGCACAGGCATTGGACGAGACCCTTAGCATGACGTCACAAGAGTGAGCTGATTGGACAGACGAGATCAGCTCTTCGATTCTTCGTGGTTGTGAGTCTTCGTCTTCACCTATGTTTTGCCGGCACTGTATTCTCTTCGGCGTGTCTTCGGAACGAACAAAAAAACGGCCTCTTTGTGCTCGTTTTCATGTTCGCCCGAAGACGAATGCGCAAGTCTAGTATTTATGGCATTGCTGATGATGTCTGGTCCTCCATAGACTTTTATTAGTCAAAGTGTCCAGTGATTAAGAATGATCCATTCTATTTTACCACAGGCAGTACGCTTAGAGTGTTTGTCTAGTAGATTGGGCTGCGATAACAAACCTAGAACATATATGAATGCCAATTTTCAGCTGAAAATATTATTTTATGCAAAAGCTAGAATTGTTAAAAACACTGGCCGGAAGGCCAGAGACAATACCCTTAAGGTCCTTGACCTGATGGCGCTGGCCCAGTCACGCCACACTCCTCTGCTATTGGTCTCCATGGACGCCGAGAAAGCCTTCGATCAGGTCTCGTGGGCCTTCTTGTTTAAGGTACTCGAGCGGCTGGCCATGGGCCCTAGGTTCTTACAACTCGTACGCGCCCTTTACTCCTCGCCCTCTGCCCATGTCCGTGTCAACGGGACCCTCTCCAATAAGATTGCCCTGGCTAATGGCACCAGGCAGGGTTGTCTGCTCTCCCCTATGCTCTTCATCTTAATGCTTGAGCCCCTGGCCAATGCCATCCGGGCGAACCCATCCATCTCTGGCCTCTCAGTCGCGGGTGAGGAGTTTAAACTCTCCATCTATGCGGACGACATGCTTTGCCTGGTCACTGACCCTTTAACCTCCCTTTCCCACCTCGCTGCCGAACTGAGTAGGTTTCATGACCTTTCCCTTTATAAGATAAATTTACAAAAATCTGAGATCCTGGGCTTACGTGTCCCTTCCCCTCTGCAGACGCAGATCTGTCGCACATATCCCTTTCGATGGGCTGTCTCCTGTATAACTTACCTGGGGGTCCGACTCCCGGCAGACCTGTCCTCCCTGGTGGAGGTCAACTTCGTTCCACTCCTGTCCTCTGTTACGGCTGACCTTCGGAGGTGGTCTTTCGGTCACATCTCCTGGTTCGGCAGGGTGAGCGTACTAAAGATGAATATACTCCCCCGCCTTCTCTATCTCTTCCAAACCCTCCCTGTCTTCCTCTCCCGATCCCTTCTTAAGCAATGGACCGTCACGAAACGGGGGCACAGGTAGAGAAGGAGCCCAGGTGCAGGGGATACTACAGACATGAACAAGACATGACACCACTATACAGAAACTAGCCTAGGACTATTTGATAACTATTGGAGATTCCGTCACATCTTATGGCCATAGTATGCTTAGCCCACCACTACGCCAAAGTACTCCAATGACGGTGGGTCCCAACACTAATCCCTGCATGACAGTGGTACGAAACAAACCAAACACGTAATCCAAACACATAGCACTGAGACATACCTTTAGACTGCAGACTGAGACAAACAGAACACACGGGTGGGGCACACCTCATAAGGGAAGCAGAACTGAAGCAAGGAAAGTCTCTTGGCTGGAAGCCCTGAGGATGGGGCACACTCGGCAGGAAGCCCCCGGGATGGGGCACACGGGAGGAAGCCCACTTGCAGGGCACACGGCAGGTTGCCCACTTGCAGGGTACTCGACTTGGGAGTCCACTTAGTGGGGCGCTGGCCGCAACTCAGGAACACGGCAGGAAGCCCACTTGCAGGGCACACGGCAGGAAGCCCACTTGCAGGGCACACGGCAGGTTGCCCACTTGCAGGGTACTCGACTTGGGAGTCCACTTAGTGGGGCACTGGTCGCAACTCAGGAACAAGGCAGGAAGCCCACTTGCAGGGCACACGGCAGGTTGCCCACTTGCAGGGCACACGGCAGGTTGCCCACTTGCAGGGTACTCGACTTGGGAGTCTACTTAGTGGGGCGCTAGCCGCAACTCAGGAACAAGGCAGGTACAGGAACAAGGCAGGTACAGGAACTAGGCAGGTACAGGAACTAGGCAGGTACAGGAACTAGGCAGGTACAGGAACTAGGCAGGTAGTCCCGAAACATCAATGACAAGGCCCAGACTGAAGGGCTGAGCATGTTTATAAAGCCTGGCTTGATCAGGTGATACACTGCAGCTGGACATCATAATCACTCTGAGTGAGTCAGAGTGACAAGAGCGGCCACTAGTGGCTGAAAACGGACATGACCGCGAAATGATTATGCATGGTCCAGACTAGCAGGGTGGAATCATGACATGGACTAGGCTTTTTACTAGGTATGTCTGGTCCAACCGCTCTCCCAGATTGGCTCATTCTTATCTAATTGGTACTAAGGACAAAGCTGGTCTGGGCCTCCCAGACGTAGAGGGGTATTGGATTTCTTCCCATCTGCGTCGGGTCGTGGAGTGGGTTTCCTGTCCACATAAACAATGGGTGCGCATCGAGAACTCCCTTTTCTCCACAGATATTGCGGCAATACCCTGGCTCCCGCCTGTATACCGCAGGCTAAACGAACCGGGGCATCTGACTGTCAGGGCGACGCCAGGTCCCTGGCCAGGTATCCCCTCATAAGTTGCTCAGGCCCCCTTACCCCTGTCTCCTCCAACCCCGACTTTCCTCCTGGCTTGGCCTGTGCCGACATAACACCCCTGCTCCGAGAGGGGGAGAGGGTGCTCCGCGTTACTCACCTCTATGCGGGGGACTCTGTTCGCTCCATCTCGGACTTCGTTCCCACGACCCCCGTGCCCTTTAGGGTGACTTTCCTCTTTCACCAGATTCGGCACCTTTTCCCTGTCCCCCGCCTCTGCCGCTACCAAGCCCCTGACCCCGTTAGAACTTCTCTGTTCGGACTCCGCTGGGCGATCACATCTCCTTTCCATCATTTATAAACTCCTGCTTACACACCGTACCTCTAAGAAGCCCTACTTCCTTAGCTTATGGGAAAGGGATTTGAACCGTACATTCGAGACTGATGAATGGGATCAGATGATCTCACTCACGCTACGGGGGGTTACGTCTAGTAGGCTGCAGGAATCCGCATATAAGCTCCTCACTAGATGGTATAGGGTGCCTGCTGATCTCCATCACTTCCTCCCGGACGTGACTCCCCATTGTTGGCGTTGTGGGTCCGATGTCAGTACTTACATACACCTGTGTTGGACCTGCCCCCTGATATGACCTCTGTGGGAGGCAGTGACCGCGGTTATACGGGCCATAGATGATCCCAGTTTCCAGGCCACTCCTGAACTTTTTTTGCTGCACCACACGTCCTCCAGCATGGGTTCCTATAAGAGGTCTCTATCCATTCATTTCGTTACTGCCACCAAGGCCGTTATCCCTCAGTTTTGGAAGCAACCCAAGACCCCTCCCGTGTCAGTCTAGCTCCGGAGGGTCAATTTTATCTGCCAGATGGAGGACCTAGTCATGACCTCTAGGGGCCTCGGTTATAAAAACGGCCTGAAGTGGCTTCCCTGGAGGGAGTTCCTGGCTTCCACGACGATATATGTTAAAGTCATCTGTTAAAGTTATGTCTGAGACCCTCATTAGAAATAATGTCCGTAAAACACCTGGCAAGCGCTCACCAAATTTTGTTTAATATATGGTAGAATAAAATTGTAAATTCCATCACAACGTTTTGTAAAACTTCTGTAGTGAAATGCCTGTGTATTAGACATGCTTTAATAGATAATCCAGCCATATGCACCTTCACTGGCTGCATAGTGGTAGCTGTGTGTGAAAAGAGGAGATGAGCCATGTGCCTAAGAGGTAATAAGATTTGTTTTGTGTTTGTAAATGTATGTACATATGTGTGCACAAGCAAGATCTTAGGGGGTCCTAATGCGGCAAGGGCTAATGTAATCTGTTTGATTCTATATCGAATAACGTTGTGTGTATTTTACTGAGGATTATACAGCAATCTTCTTGAGCTTTATCCATGTTTATACATGAGTATGAATATAAAATTATTATACAGCTGAGTGATTTTATTTTTGTCGTAATTGGGGAGTTCGTTTTATGAAGATATTGGAAAGCATTGTGCTACTCCCTGGCCTTGCATGTTGGTGTGTTCATTCCAGACTATTCTAGGTAATGGATTAAAGTAATAAACATTTATAATACATTATGATTCTATATTATTGTTGAAACATTTGTAACTTTGTATGCACAGATCCACTGGAAATAAACAGAAAGTTAAAAAGTATTTTTTAATCAATTATCATTTTTGTTAATCATAACATTATCATGCCATTGGAATAATGATTTGTGCCAAATCGTCCTTAAACCCCAGATCAATATCAGACCACATACCCCAACCTTTTGAATGTGTAGCTGGCAGCGTCTCAATAGATAAAGGATTTGAGTACTGTTAATATACAGATCCCCAGGATATCTGAAACAACTCTAAGACCTTTTGACTAGTTTAATCCTTGAACACCCCTAATGGCTTATATTGGGAGACTTCAACACTTGGATTGACGACATTTAGGCAAGACCTACACAACTTGATGAGTGCATTCTGTTTCATACAAATCGTCACTACTTCTACGCGCAGAAGAAGTCATAGATTTGATCTAATTTTCTAGTCTGGACTAGAATTGTCACCAGTAACTGTAAATCCTGTTGGTGGATCAGACCACTCCATACACTTTTCCATTGTATCACACTGGGCCAGACCCCAGTCTCAGAACCTGATCAAACGCCAATCATTAAAAAGGGTACCGCCATTATACATAACATCAATGTGGATCTAAGTAGACTTGTGCATTCGTCTTCGGGCGAACATGAAAACGAGCACGAAGAGGCCGTTTTTTTGTTCGTTCCGAAGGAACGTAGAACAGAATACAGTGCCGGCAAACCGTAGGCGAAGACGAAGACTCACAATCACGAAGATTCGAAGATTCTTCGTGATCGTCTTCGTTTTTGCCGCGCAACCGCCAAAATTTCAAACAGGAGTGAGCTGATCCTCGTCTGTCCAATCAGCTCACTCTTGTGACGTAACGCTAAGGGTCTCGTCCAATGCCTGTGCTGCTGTTTTTTTAATTCTGAAGGCGCCTTTATAAGACCAGAGCTTGCCTGAGAGATCCATTCATTTTTCGCTGTGACTGCTTTGGCAACACTGCTGTGCTGCATCCGAGCGTTACAGAGAGAGATTGTTCTGTTCTGTGTGAGACTGGTAAGCCTTAGCCTGCCATTTCTCACTGTGTACTTCATCCTCACTTCAGTGCTACTTAATTAATATATTTAATAATAATAATTTGATTAATTTAATTTTTTTAAAATTAATTTGTCATCAACTTTAGTGTAAGTGCTGTTGAGTTGACAGTGCACCCAGTGCCTCAGTGGCACTGGGGTGCCCTTGCCCTGGGCTGGCACTAGTGCCTATTGCCTGTCCTGCTTAAATAAATTAAATAGAATTTATAAATTACAATTTAATAGAATCTATAATTTAATAGTTCATTATAATATTATATATATATATATATATTTGTCAGTCATATATATATATATATACTATAGTATACTAGTGTAGAGTGTACTGTAGACATTCATCTACTAGTGTCTAATTTAAAATCAGTAATATTAATTAATATAATTAATAATTGAATTCATTATAAAATTATATATATATTTGTCAGTTATAGTTAGTAATAGTATACTAGTGTAGAGTGTACTGTAGACATTCAGAACATCTACTAGTGTCTAATCTAAAATCAGTAATATCAATAATTCTCTAATTCTTTCTTATCTTAATAGTTAATTAAATTAGCTATAAATAAAAGTAATAATATTAATTAATTACTACTAGCGTATAGTTCAGCTAATCTTATTAGTACTGGTGCTGCAGCTCTATAGTTTGTGCTTTGTTTTAGCAACAGTAAGAGACCAAGTCAATTTTTCTTAATTAATCTTTCATTTTATTTCATTTGTTTTGCTCACCTCAGTCCATCAGTGAAGTGAACTTGTTGGGCTAGTGAGTGCAGCCGCATAAGTGCTGTGTTTTTTTTTGATCAGCAAGCAGTGACGTTAACTGTTTTGCAAAGATTTTCTCATTTATTTTACATTTTATTTCAATTTTATTAAAAGTACCCTTAGTGTTTTGCTCACCTCAGTCCATCAGTGAAGTGAACTTGTTGGGCTAGTGAGTGCAGCAAGCAGTGAAGATAACTGTTTTGCTGTGACATTTTATTTTATTTCTAATTCTTTTCAAGAAAAATTGACTGTGACGAGCTGTACTAAGCAAAGCTTCAAGCTACTAGCTGTAGTACTAAAATAATTCTAATCTTCTTTAATCTTAATCTATAATATATTATAAATAATAATATTCTAATTCATAATCTATAATATAAGTAATTCTAATTCTAAATTCTAATTCATAATCTATATTCTTCTATCTATAATACATAATATATAAGTAAATTAGTTCTAATCTATTAATATTATATAACTTAATATTAATTAATAAATCATATACTGAATCTGATTTAACCTCACTTTAGCTTAGTGGGTTTGAGAGCGTCTGCCTAGAGGTAGACTTATAGTAAGGAAATATAGCTTTAGGCTAGCATAGTGGTAGGCTAAGCTCTTAGGCCCGTGTAAATTCAAATTAAAAATAAAATACTGCTAGTTATTAAATAGTTAATCTTGAGTTAATAATTTCAATAACTTTAGGATTTTGGCAGATTGCACACAGCACAGTGCAGTAGTGCATAGTTTTACTTTTTAAGCAGTAGCACTGAAGAGAACTTCCTCTAATTTTTTTGTCTTTAATTCGTTTTTCCTTTTTTTTATTTTTATTTTTTTATTTTTTTTTTTATAGTTTTTTAAACACTACACTACACTACACTACACTACACACACAACACAAAATTTGAAATGGATCCTCCTTTTGGGACTAAGGAGGGACAAGCTCCATCTACCACCACCACCACCACCACCAGCACCACCACCAGCACCACCACCAGCTCTAAGATGCAGCCTTTGCGTCAGTCTAGTCGGCCAAGTAGGCCAAGCTCTCGCTTATCATTTGGGGAAGCATTGCTTGAAGGATCATCAAGTAAAGGAAAGGCACCAAAAGCAGGCAGTAGTAGTGCGGCTAGGCCCACAAGCTCTATGGTTTTTTACGGAAAGCCTAAAGCACCAGAAGCACGTTCAAAGTTAAAGGGTAGCACAAGTAGTACCAGCCCAGTGACTAAAAAGAAGTGCCTTTTGCCCCAAGCAGCATCTTCCCCATCCACCAGCAGCATGCAAGGTACCAAGCAGAGCCAAATTAGCAGCAAGACTCAGAGGGGTCCCAAACCAAAGCGATCTCATTCCTTTGTAGGGAAAACCACCACCACCACCACCCCCGCCTCTACCACCACTAGTGCTGCGCCTACTGTTCCCACTGGTACCGCCACGCCATGTCCTCCTAGTACCTCTAGCAAGCCACCAAGTCCTTACAAAATTTTTGTAAAGACAGTTAGAGAGAGGGCTACACATAGTGGAACTCCACCTAGCGAGGTAGCAGAGGAGCCTGAGACTGAGAGGCCAAGTGCAGAGTCTATTCTTCCTGCTCGCACTACTACTAGTCACGAGTCTCACGACGATATCAGTCTTAGCTCCAGCCTAGCAGGAATTCCATTCGATCTGGCTAATGAAGAGCTAGACTATGAGCCAGAGGAAGTAGAGGAGATGAGTGGTCAGGAATCAGATTCCTCAGGGAGCAGTGTCCAAATGACTAGTGCACAATTTTCCCCTGAGCCTCCACCTTCTCCGCTACGATCATCACCATCACCACCACCAGCAGCAGCAGCAAAACCTAGCAAATCTAAAGCAATTAGCAGTCCCACTATGGCCAGTACTGTTACCACCAGTCCCACCACCACTAGTTCTGCCTCTGTTCATCCACCCCGAGCAGTAAGAGCAGCACCCAAGGCACACTCCAAGGCTATGCGCGCCCCAATTTGGGAGCACTTTGAAAATGTTGAAGAAGGGCGCTATGGAAAGTGCAAACATTGTGGGAAGCTAATAAGCAGAGGGAAAGTGTCTGGCCATTTTACCAGTGCTAGCATGAAGCATCACCTCAGCACTCAACACAACGCTGTGCTATTGGGGAAAGATGCAGAGGTAAAACTTAGTGCAGGCAGCATAGCTGGTGGCCGTGGAAAAACCCCAACAGCTTCTTCTTCTGAGCCAATAGCAGCAGCAGCAGCAGCAGCAACTAGTGCTGGCAGCCAGAGACCAAGGCAGGTTGGAGCACTGCATGCCCAGCCCACCCTGGAAGAATTTGGGGCATTCCACTCCAAGAGAACGATGCCCAAACAGCAGGCCAATAAAGTAACGCGACTTATTGGTCAGTTCATTGCTGTTGGAGGGGCATCCTTCTCCATGATTGAAGGGGAGCCTTTCAAACAATTGATGGCGGCTGTGGCTCCACAATACACAGTTCCGTCACGTTCCACTTTCAGCAGGAACATTGTCCCCTCGCTGTATCGGTCCTGTGTTGCAGCAGTGAAAGAGGAGCTTTCCAAGGCTGCTGGTCAGTGTGTTCATTTCACTACAGATTTGTGGAGTGCACCTAGCGCCCAGCATGCCTTTCTTTCTTTGACAGCACACTGGTGGCAGCCCGGTGTGTCTAAGGAAGTTGCTGCAGCAGGCTACCGATCATTCCTTCTCCATGCAGAAGTGATGGATGAAAAGCACACTTCCCAAAATATTCTGCATGCGATTAGGAAAATGTTTAGCCTTTGGGTGGGAGCAGAGGCGGGCACCAATGTTGAAGTTGGTTTTGTGGTAACTGACGGAGGTGCCAATATGGTGAAAGCGCTGCGAGATGGTCATATTGTTGGTGTGCGCTGTGCAGCCCACATCATCCATCTTGTAGTGAAGGCAGCAATGTCAGAAGGAACTAATGTGGCAGCAGTAGTTCTGTCCCGCTGCAGAAAGATCGCTGGGCACTTTCACCATAGTGTTAAGGCTAGCCAACTTTTGAGGGAAGAGCAAGAGAGGTCAGGTCTTCCCGTACACTGCCTACGTCAGGATGTCAGTACACGGTGGAACTCCACGTTAGACATGCTAGAGAGGATTTTGGAGCAGCAGAGGGCAATCCATAATCTTGCCTCAGAGCACAATATTGGGATTACCTCTCCATTGAATAGGGAGGATTGGACAGTGATCGCCCAGCTAGTGGCAGTCCTTAAACCATTCAGGGATGCCACAGAAAATTTAAGCTCAAACACTGCCAGTCTGGCCCAGGTAATCCCAGTGTTCTCCCATCTAGGCAGCAAGATGGATGTGTTCCTTGGAAACCGTGAGGCTGTTCAAGGTGGCACTCTACATCCTGACGTAGCAGCCATAGTCAGGAAGCTGAAGGATCTGCTAAAAGTACACCTTCGCAAGCGAATGGAAGAGAGTCCCGAAATGATGCTAGCGTGCCTTTGTGATCCAAGAATTAAGGGAAAGCTAGCTTTGAAATTCAATGTTCTCAGTAGCTACCGGGAGCAATTGGTCAACAAGGTGCGTGACTGGCAGCGTAAAATGGGAATGCTGTCCGAGGAGGGTGAGGTGCAGGAGGAGGAAGAGATGATGTGGTCTGCTACCCCTAGCAGCAGCATCAGCAGCAGTGCCACAAGCAGCACAACACAGCTGAGTGGAGCAGCTGCGTTTTGGGAAGAGGCACTTGGCAGTATAGTTGGACCATCTGACAGAGCTAGCAGCAGAAAGGAGAGTAGTGCTGCTGAAATGGTCAAACTTTACCTCTGTGAAGTTCCTTCTGCTCCTAATGTTGATCCTCTTAGCTACTGGGATGAAAAGAAGAGTGTGTGGCCTGCACTCTCATGGGTTGCGCAGCAGCTTCTATCATGTCCGCCAACCACTGTTCAAAGTGAGCGCGTGTTTTCTATGACTGGAAACATACTGAGTCCACAGCGCTCACGCATGGCACCTCATCTGATGGAGCAGATTGCCTTTCTTAAATTCAATCTGCTCAAATTGGGTTACCCAGCTCTTAGCTTGGAAAGTTAAATTTTTTCTCTCTAATGTTTAAGGTAGTTTCTCCCCCTGGTTGCACTTGCTGCGGTGTGGCAATGCCTGCTACCTCCGCTGGTGTAGCCAATTTACGCTAGGGCCTAGTGTCTGAGCTCTGTAAGTCCGCTCCCAAACGCCTAGGACTGACAGTCTTTGGATGCTTTGCCCTGGGGTGAAACAGGTGAGTGGGTCGTCAATTGCCCACTCATTCACCTTTTTCCGTTTCCAACGCTGCTGCTGGTGGTGGTGCCAGTATCTTTTGCCAGTTCGCTTCCTGGCTGAAATCATGCCTCAGATGTCCCTAATGGAAAGGGTAGTTTCTCCCCCCTGGTTGCACTTGCTGCGGTGTGGCAACGCCTGCTACCTCCGCCGGTGTAGCTAGCTTATGCTAGGGCCTTGTGTCTGAGTTCTGTAGGTCTGCTCCCAAACGCCAAGGACTGACAGTGCTTGGATGCTTTGCCCTGGGGTGAAACAGGTGAGCGGGTCGTCAATTGCCCACTCATTCGCCTTTCCCAATTCTGCTGCTGCTGGTGGTGGTGCCAGTGTCTCTCTTCAATGCCAGTTCGCTTCCTGGCTAGTGTCATGCCTCGAATGTCCCTGATGGTAAGGGTAGTTTCTCCCCCCTGGTTGCACTTGTTGCGGTGTGGCAACGCCTGCTACCTCCGCCGGTGTAGCCAGCTTACGCTAGGGCCTTGTGTCTGAGTTCTGGAAGTCCGCTCCCAAACGCCAAGGACTGACAGTTTTTGGATGCTTTGCCCTGGGGTGAAACAGGTGAGCGGGTCGTCAATTGCCCACTCATTCGCCTTTTCCAATGCTGCTGCTGCTGCTGCTGGTGGTGGTGCCAGTGTCTCTTCTCTGCCAGTTCGCTTCCTGGCTAGTGTCATGCCTCAAATGTCCCTTATGGTAAGGGCAGTTTCTCCCCCCTGGTTGCACTTGCTGCGGTGTGGCAACGCCTGCTACCTCCGCCAATGTAGCCAGCTTACGCTAGGGCCTTGTGTCTGAGCTCTGGAAGTCCGCTCCCAAACGCCAAGGACTGACAGTGTTTGGATGCTTTGCTCTGGGGTGAAACAGGTGAGTGGGTCGCCAATTGCCCACTCATTCGCCTTTCCCAATTCTGCTGCTGCTGCTGCTGGTGGTGGTGCCAGTGTCTCTTCGATGCCAGTTCGCTTCCTGGCTAGTGTCATGAATCAAATGTCCCTAATGGTAAGGGCAGTTTCTCCCCCCTGGCTGCCTCTGTCTGCGGTGTGGCAACGCCTGCTACCTCCGCCGGAGTGGCCAGCTTACGCTAGGGCCTTGTGTCTGAGCTCTGGAAGTCTGCTGCCAAACGTTTAAGACTGACAGTGTTTGGGTGCTTTGCCCTGGGGTGAAACAGGTGAGTGGGTCGCCAATTGCCCACTCATTCGCCTTTTCAATGCTGCTGCTGGTGGTGGTGCCAGCATCTCTTCTCTGCCAGTTCGCTTCCTGGCTAGAGTCATGCCCAAAATGTCCCTAATGGTAAGGGCAGTTTCTCCCCCCTGGCTGCCTCTGTTTGCGGTGTGGCAACGCCTGCTACCTCCGCCGGAGTGGCCAGCTTACGCTAGGGCCTTGTGTCTGAGCTCTGGAAGTCTGCTGCCAAACGTCTAAGACTGACAGTGTTTGGGTGCTTTGCCCTGGGGTGAAACAGGTGAGTGGGTCGCCAATTGCCCACTCATTCGCCTTTTCAATGCTGCTGCTGGTGGTGGTGCCAGCATCTCTTCTCTGCCAGTTCGCTTCCTGGCTAGTGTCATGCCTCAAATGTCCCTAATTGTAAGGGCAGTTTCTCCCCCCTGGCTGCCTCTGTCTGCGGTGTGGCAACGCCTGCTACCTCCGCCGGAGTGGCCAGCTTACGCTAGGGCCTTGTGTCTGAGCTCTGGAAGTCTGCTGCCAAACGTCTAAGACTGACAGTGTTTGGGTGCTTTGCCCTGGGGTGAAACAGGTGAGCGGGTCGCCAATTGCCCTCTCATTCGCCTTTCCAATTTTTCAATGCTGCTGGTGGTGGTGGTGGTGGTGGTGGTGCCAGCATCTCTTCTCTGCCAGTTCGCTTCCTGGCTAGAGTCATGCCCAAAATGTCCCTAATTGTAAGGGCAGTTTCTCCCCCCTGGCTGCCTCTGTCTGCGGTGTGGCAACGCCTGCTACCTCCGCCGGAGTGGCCAGCTTACGCTAGGGCCTTGTGTCTGAGCTCTGGAAGTCTGCTGCCAAACGTCTAAGACTGACAGTGTTTGGGTGCTTTGCCCTGGGGTGAAACAGGTGAGTGGGTCGCCAATTGCCCACTCATTCGCCTTTTCAATGCTGCTGCTGGTGGTGGTGCCAGCATCTCTTCTCTGCCAGTTCGCTTCCTGGCTAGAGTCATGCCCAAAATGTCCCTAATGGTAAGGGCAGTTTCTCCCCCCTGGCTGCCTCTGTTTGCGGTGTGGCAACGCCTGCTACCTCCGCCGGAGTGGCCAGCTTACGCTAGGGCCTTGTGTCTGAGCTCTGGAAGTCTGCTGCCAAACGTCTAAGACTGACAGTGTTTGGGTGCTTTGCCCTGGGGTGAAACAGGTGAGTGGGTCGCCAATTGCCCACTCATTCGCCTTTTCAATGCTGCTGCTGGTGGTGGTGCCAGCATCTCTTCTCTGCCAGTTCGCTTCCTGGCTAGTGTCATGCCTCAAATGTCCCTAATTGTAAGGGCAGTTTCTCCCCCCTGGCTGCCTCTGTCTGCGGTGTGGCAACGCCTGCTACCTCCGCCGGAGTGGCCAGCTTACGCTAGGGCCTTGTGTCTGAGCTCTGGAAGTCTGCTGCCAAACGTCTAAGACTGACAGTGTTTGGGTGCTTTGCCCTGGGGTGAAACAGGTGAGCGGGTCGCCAATTGCCCTCTCATTCGCCTTTCCAATTTTTCAATGCTGCTGGTGGTGGTGGTGGTGGTGGTGGTGCCAGCATCTCTTCTCTGCCAGTTCGCTTCCTGGCTAGAGTCATGCCCAAAATGTCCCTAATTGTAAGGGCAGTTTCTCCCCCCTGGCTGCCTCTGTCTGCGGTGTGGCAACGCCTGCTACCTCCGCCGGAGTGGCCAGCTTACGCTAGGGCCTTGTGTCTGAGCTCTGGAAGTCTGCTGCCAAACGTCTAAGACTGACAGTGTTTGGGTGCTTTGCCCTGGGGTGAAACAGGTGAGTGGGTCGCCAATTGCCCACTCATTCGCCTTTTCAATGCTGCTGCTGGTGGTGGTGCCAGCATCTCTTCTCTGCCAGTTCGCTTCCTGGCTAGAGTCATGCCCAAAATGTCCCTAATGGTAAGGGCAGTTTCTCCCCCCTGGCTGCCTCTGTTTGCGGTGTGGCAACGCCTGCTACCTCCGCCGGAGTGGCCAGCTTACGCTAGGGCCTTGTGTCTGAGCTCTGGAAGTCTGCTGCCAAACGTCTAAGACTGACAGTGTTTGGGTGCTTTGCCCTGGGGTGAAACAGGTGAGCGGGTCGCCAATTGCCCACTCATTTGCCTTTCCCATTTCCTTTTCCATTTCATTATTTTCCTTCTGATACACAACCAACCAAACATAACACACACAATAACACATATAACACATATAACACACAGTGACATCACACATAACACACATACACACACACTTACAATGCACAAAACACAAGGACCTTTTCCTTGTTATTTGCCCTGG
Organism: Spea hammondii; assembly: GCA_029215755.1. Taxonomy (NCBI): domain Eukaryota; kingdom Metazoa; phylum Chordata; class Amphibia; order Anura; family Pelobatidae; genus Spea; species Spea hammondii. The sequence goes on along the minus strand of JARDYJ010000003.1, from coordinate 74,095,524 downwards.
CCTTCACTCACTAATAGCATTACATTAACACTATAACTCACACTTCACCCTATAACATTTTTCCATCCACATACCTGCCAACAGACCCAACTTTTTCAGGGACAGTCCTGCTTTTTTCCAGTCCTGTCCCATCTAATTTAGCTAAACTAGGTATGCAAAATGCAAATACACATAGGTAGTTATAGCTCGGTAGGTAACGCTACTATAAACATTTAATAAATATAATCAAGTACTAAATAATAAATCTAACTTTAAAATACATTTAAATAAACCCCTATTTTTTTTTTAAAAAAAACATTAAAATTAAATTATTATTATTTAGACATAATCCATCTTTAACCAAACCAGTGCACTGCTACTAATCTTAAACATAACCGTACATTAACCCTAAGCTATTTTTTAGTTCTTGTCCAACATTTTTCCATCAGCATACCTGCCAACACACCCAAGATTTTGGTGGACAGTCCTGCTATTTTCCAGTCCTGTCCAATAAGTAAGTTGGGTTGTTGCAAAGTATGCCATTGTAAATAGGTAGCAAATGTTAGGCATGTAAAGTGGTCCAAAATCAATTTAAAAATGTAAAATATTCCCTATTCTTTTATTAAACATCTATGGACAGTACACCTCGGTATGTGTGTGCAACTCTATTGGTCGTTTCGGCAGGGGGCTCGCCTGCCATCAACGAATGAAGTGCATTCTGCAGTTCTGCAATTCACTCGTTGATGCCAGACCAGCCCCCTGCCGAAACGACCAATAGAGCTGCACACACGTACCTTCACGGCAGCTGCTGCTGCTGTGATGTGTTATTAACCCCGTATTAACCCCTGCTAGGCAACCAGGAGGAAAACGAAGATTAAACGAGCACGAAGAATGTCCGCGAATATTCGCCCGAAGAGAAGACAGGAACGGGCGAATATTCGCGGAATACGAAGATTTTTTTTTCCCCGAAGACGAGCACGAAGACGAACACGAAGAGCCCCCTGGTGCCCAAGTCTAGATCTAAGTGCACTGATGGGCACTTATGAAGAACCCAGCTATTTATTCCAACTCTACAACAAAATCATGAGAGACACCCTAGAGAGTATAGCACCAAAAACTCACAACAATGCACCTTGGTTTGATAGCACAATTGGAGATGTGAAGAAAATAGGCTGTAAACTCGACAGAAGATGGTGTGGGACACATGATCCAGAGAATAAAGCCACACATTTCAATAAATATCAGTTGTAGATAACTCAGAAATAAAATTATACCACCAACAATAGACTCAGGCAACTTTTTCACACAGTAGAAAGGCTCTGTAAACCAGCATGCATATCACCACTAACTTTTCACAGGCTAAATGTAAATAATTTCTGATCTACTTCACTGACAAGATTTTCTCCATCCAAGCCTCTATCACAACAGACCAACCAGTTACACACCAGAACCTTTATAGTAGATTGCCAGATTGGCACAGTCTATGGACTACCTTTACAAATTTGGATACAGAAGAACATGACAAAGGTTGAAGCGCATTAGTTGACCTAGACAGTGCCCCAACTCTTCTTATATCTACATGCATTAAAAAAACACTCACCCCCATCCCTCACTAAAATAGGGTAGTGTTCACTAAAAACTGAACATTTCCAGAATCCTCTAAAAGAAGCAGTAGTAAAAACCTTCCTAAAGAAACCTTCATTAGACCCAGACTGCGTGGGAAATTACAGACCAATAATCAACCTTTCCTTTTTCGGGAAAATCATTGAAAAAGTAGGTGCAACACAACTAGAGGCCCATCTATCAAGCTATAAAACCTTTGATTCTTTCCAGTCAGGTATTAGGTGTTGCCACAGAAAAACTGGAAACTGTGCTAATCTGAGTGCTAAATGATCTCTTTATGGCAAAAGACAAAAGTCATTACCCCATCCTTACCCTTCTGGATCTCTCATTTGCATTTGACACCATTGATCATGGGACTCTTTAACAGAGCACTTGCAACACATCTGTGAACTAGAAGGCACAGTCTTCAAACATGTTCATGTCACATAACATGTTCTCCACTCCTTGCATTGGCTTCCAATTCAATGGCAAACATTTTAAAATTGTCCCGCTGACATTCAAAGCTTATACAACCAAGGCCTACAGTACCTGAAAGAGTTCCTCACAACCTATATTCCATCTCACTCTCTTCGGTCAGCCAACAGATCCCTCCTGTCAGTGCCCTGAATAAAGACCAACCTCTTTATCTGTTATCATTCAATCAACTCATCTGACCAACAGAAACCCTTAATTTATATATCTATATATTTGAGACATGACAGGGAGTCTATATATTAGAGGTGTCAGTGAGAAAAGCACTATAAAATTGCAAAATATTACTACTATTATTATTATTATTATTACTGGATCAACAGCAGGGATGTACTTGATAGAATTGTGTATTGTTTCAACTATATTTTTAATAGTCTCCAGTAAGCTCTGATGCAAACTTACATTTTCTCCTTTCATCAGTTTCATTGAAAATACAGCAATGTTCTATATTTTGGTGTAAATTCATTCAAGGAGATGAATTGCTGTTTATATCCCCCTGCTAACTTTACAACTATACATGCTGATAATGCAATAAACAAATTTCCATATTATCTCAAGATCAATGTAGTTGCATTGCATGTATCTACTTTAAAATGGGTTATAGAAGTCAAAATGAAGATGTTTCTATAACTATTTTGTGGTCCTTGATGACTCAGAAGCTTGTTAAGTAGATCTTGCAAGAGGGGGGATAAGAGCAAGGTCATATTGAAAGACTATTAGCAACTGCTTTTTTAAACTATATGTTCAGAGTTGCTAATGTATGCGGTATATTTTCTCCATATTCTTTCCCCTATCTCTTTAGTTTTTAGGGATAACCCATTATTCCAGCTAACACCCTTTTCCATATATATCGGATATTTTAGTTGTGATTCTAGTTTTTGTGAGTGAATACTTATGCACACACCGCTTTTCTGTTTTAAATTTTTTAGAATGTTTTTCTTCTTTTCACTTCACCAATTTGAACTATTTTGGCCATTACATTAAGTCCAAATAAAAATCAATTTTAATTCAAAGTTGTAATACAGCCAAATAGGAAAAATGCCAAGGGGGGTGAATACTTTTGCAAGGCATTGTATGTATCTCACATATGTTGTGCCCTTCTAGTATAGAAATAACTATCTACAAAATCTCTCTGTAAAAGTTTAATGCTTGCAGAGTCATGGAATAACATAAAAAGACAGATTAGTGTTACTGCATGTGGGTTAAGAATTTTAAAAATAATGCATATAACAATTCTGTCCCAAGAAGTTTTGTTAACAATCTGCTGTTATTTGCCAGTTTTAAAGGAGAGCTGTTAAAGAAATGCAGAGGTTTCATATGCTCTTGTCATATTGTTCCGAAGAGCAACAACAAATGTAGTCTTTTAGTCCCCCATGCATGTGGGGTATCACTGCGTTCAGGGGATGTTGCTGAACACATATTGGGCTGTTTGAAAGTGACATATACCAGGAGTATACCAGGTACATTCATACCTGAAGTACAATGTGTGTGAAAAAAGAACAAAAAAAGTTTGACAAAGGCTGGTGGAAGAATTAGTGCATGGACAGAGTTATATCACTAGCATTTGATGGGGGTAAATTGAAGTGGCAGGCTTCAAATATGTCCTAAATAGCACATGGGGCAGAATGTCCAGATTTGGAAAAAAATATTTTGAAATAGCAAAACAATACGTGTAATTCTTGCACTATAACGTGCAGAAATAAGCAAAAAAAACATAAAAACATTGGGTATTTCTAAACCCAAGACAAATAGTAGAATCTATTTAGCAGGTTTTTTAATTCGTTTTTACAGATGAGTAAAAGATTTTTCAAATAAAAGCTAGAAAAAGTCCTTTTTAAAAAAAATACCAGGCCCTATACTTGAGTTTGGACTCCCTCTCCCGACAGATCAAGACTTTTGGACTTTCTTGGGCCTCTGTCTTTTTGGACCACTTAGGTTTTAAATCTCCAAGAATTTGTTGCAGTTATATAAGGTAAACATATGCAACACATTAAATAAGATCCACTCAGACTTATAGTCTTGGGAAAAACCTTAATGTACTCATGTAAGTTTGTGAGTTTCCCTAAATTGTTATTCCGCTACAGTTTTTACCAGTATTGCTAAGACCCAGAGATGACAAAAGACTGAAGCAGATGTTCACTAAATTTATTTGGAGAAATAAAAGGCCTATAATGCAGATGGGGCAAACCCTGCCAATCCCAATGTTTTATAGGATGGCGTCTTTGATGTGACACGCCTGGACAAACTGGAACAGGAATTTTCATCAGATAGGTCTTTGGCTATGCTTTTACATACACTATTTGCTAATATCACTGAGCACATAGCTGATAACTCTTTATTAGGCTTCATGATATGAGGTTGGCCTTAGGACTCAATTGGCAGGGGACTGTTTTTCATTCTTTGTTGGGTAATTCTGTGGGGCATCCTCAAACGGAAGGAGGGGAGCACAAGGTCTCTAACATCCACCAGCTCCGTGATGTTGTCATGGAGTAGTGGAAGAGGACTCCAGTGGCAACCTGTGAAGCTCTGGTGAACTCCATGCCCAAGAGGGTTAAGGCAGTGCTGGAAAATAATGGTGGCCACACAAAATATTCACACTTTGGGCCCAATTTGGACATTTCCACTTAGGGGCATACTCACTTTTGTTGCCAAGGTTTAGACATTAATTGCTGTGTGCTGAGTTATTTTGAGGGGACAGAAAATGTACACTGTTATACAGGCTGTACACTCACTACTTTACATTGTAGCAGAGTGTCATTTCTTCAGTTTTGTCACATGAAAAGATATAATAAAATATTTACAAAAATGCGAGGGGTGTACTCACTTTTGTGGGATACTGTACATACAGCACCAGCCGATGACAGATGATAGTAACAGGATGATGGATGTATAGGTAGGGGTGGAGAGTAGGGTGACCACATATCTCGGATTGCCCAGGGCAGCCTCAATCCAGGAAAATGCGTTGTCCCAGAATCAGTGGCCTCCACAATGAAAATGCCGTCCTTTTTTTTTTTTTTTGCTGCGGAGGAGAAAGAGGGGCACCAAACGGTCGCTCATGAATATGCTTTCAGCAACCGCTCTGCGCCCCTGACTCTCTTCCGCGAGGCCTCGTGCTCCCACAGCAGGACTTCCACAAGATAAGTGAACTACAAAGAGGGAGAGGATGGAAAATTAGAAGAGGGGGGAGTAGATAGTGAGAAGGGGATGTAGATAGTGAGAAGGGGAGGAGAGGGGGTAGATAGTGAGAAAGGGGGAGAGTGGGTATATAGTGAAAAAGGGAGAGAGGGGGTATATAGTGAAAAAGGGAGAGAGGGGTTAGATAGTGAGAAAGGGGGAGAGGGGATAGATAGTGAGAAGGGGGAGGAGGTCGATAGTGAGAAGGGGTAGATAGTGAGAAAAGGGGCAGGGGTAGATAGTGAGAAGAGGGAGTAGATAGTGATAAGGGGAGAGGGGGTAGATAGTGAGAAGAAGGAGTAGATAGTGATAAGGGGAGAGGGGGTAGATAGTGAGAAAGGGAGGAGAGGTAGCTAGTAAGAAAAGGGGTAGTAGAAATATTGAAATAAATAAAGAGTGAGAATGAGTGAGAGAATGAATGAATGAATTAATGTGTGCATGCATTGTGGGAATTATTGAGAAAATGAATGAATTAATGTGTGGATGAATTGTGTGAATGAGTTAGAGTGTGAATTAATATGTGGATGAATTGTGTGAATGAGTGAGAGAATGAAAAAATTTATGTGTGGATGAACTGAATGAGTGAGAGTGTGGATGAATTGTGTGAATGAGAGAGTGAATTAATGTGTGGATGAATTGTCTGAATGAGTGAAAGTATGAATTAATGTGTGGATGAATTGTATTAATGAGTGAGAGAATTAATGAATTTGTGAGAATGCATGAATGAATATGTGTAAATGATTTGTGTAAATGAGTGAGAGAATAAATAGCGTGAATGAATTATGTGAATGAAAGTGTGGATTAGTGAGTGACTGTAAAAGTGTTTGTGTGTATCATAGATGTATAATTGATTTGTAAAAAGGCAACAATAGCACAAGCAGGATGTTTGAGCCTTGGGAAACAAGATTACACAGGCAGGGTGTTCATGGGACAAATATGGCACAGGCCGGGCTGTTTGGGGACAAAGTTGACTCATGCTGGGCTATTTGGGGACAAAGATGGCAAGTCCTATGTGTGTTATCTGGGTGCTGGTCAGGTTCTATGTGGGCAGTGTGGAAGCCAGTGCTGGCTTTGGGGTATGCTGCCTGTGATATTTGTGTTATTCTGTTGATCCATATCTGCTATGCTATGTTGCCATCCATGATTTATGTATACCTGCAGGGTTTGTTTGACTTATTCAGTTGATCAATACCTGCAATGCTGCTTCCATGTGTTGTTTATTTGATCTATACCCTCAGTTCTGAGTGTACAAGTGATTTCCAGTTGATCTATACCTGCAATGCTATGTTTGTGTGTTAATGTGTTACCTGCTATGCTATTTTTCCAAACATTATTCATGTATATCTGCAAATATAGGGTTTGTCTGTCTTATTCAGTTGATCTATACATGCATGTGTTGTTTATTTGATCTATACCTGAACTACAAGGAGTAAGTAATAGACAGGTATGGTTTAGTGAATGAGGGGGAAAAAGGGACTCTGGGGATGATTACGGGATAGAGTACCTCTCAATGTCACGGTAGGGTCAAAAGAAGGGAAGACTGCACTGACTCTCACAGTCTTCCCCTAATCTGCAGTCAGTGCAGCATATTTTCTTTTTTTGGTGTGGTAGCTGAGGGAGTGATTGCATACTAGGGACAGTGGTGAAAGAAAATGCTTTCATAGGGTCCAATTTTTTCAATATAAAATGTATTGGCAACAGGGTCTAATATTTATATATATATTGGCAGCAGGGTCTAATATTAATATATATCGGCAGCAGTATCTAATATTACGCAGACTAATATATCTAATATAATGGACGCAGACAACCCCCGCTGCTAGCCACATCTCCTTCCGGCTGCAGCGTAAGTTGTCTACGCGAATCACGTAGACATCTACACACTGCCCCGGCTACACACCGGGGACTCAGCACCGGTAAGTGGGGCGGGGGGGAGACAGGAGGATCCAGGTCCCCTGCAGCTGCGGGGGATCTGGATCTTAGTTGTCTCATAGTCAGACCACCTAATGTCTGATTATAAGACGACCCCGATTATAAGACGAGGGGTATTTTTCAGAGCATTTGCTCTGAAAAAAACCTTGTCTTATAATCAAGCAAATACGGTATATATATATATATATATATATATATATATATATATATATATACCTGTGTGTGTAATCTCATGCGCTTCATAGTGTGTCCCTGAATGGCAGAAAGAAAATGTGGTCACCCTAGTGGAGGGTAGAGGTATCCATATATTCTAACATGAGTCTTTATACCATTTTACCATATTGGTTAGATTAAAATTATTACCCTTTATGGCAAAGAAATATCGGTATATCTCATGCACCTGTTACATCATACAAAAATTCCAGAGAGACCCTCTAATGGTTCTGTCACATGGTTAAAACACATGTTCCTGTCACACATGTTCCACTTATACCTAATGTGAATATATATGATAAAGGAAGCATAGATTTGGTACACACACCAAAGTCCGAAAAAGGAACAGCCACAAATTAAATCACCCTTCTACACTAACATGTTTGTACAGTCATCCTTCCAATAGAGTTGTTTTTTATGGCAGTAATTATGGCAGAAAGAACGGTGCATTTATTAAGAGCTAAGCTTTTATAAAACAAGAAAGTACATCTTCACTTGAAACTGCTTTCTGTTTTGAATTGATAATATTGAGCCATATGTATTAGGGAAAACAAATGGTTCAGGAGTAGAATGCTACATGTGATGCAATCAACAGTAGGATGTCATTGGTTTTGGCAATCCCAATTAAGGACTCTGTCCTATACCATATTTTAAACGATTATAAGACAATTCTGATTATAAGACGACCCCTAATAATTAATTGAATATTACTTTAGGAAAAAAAAGAAAAAGCCTGAATATAAGACTACCCCTTGAGAAAAAAAGTTTTACTAGTAAATATTTATTCACAAGTAAACTATTTTTTTTTCATATTTAATAAAAACTATGACTGAGAAAAATGCATTTCATGTTTTTATTTCCAACTTGCCCCTCATCTGCCTCCAGTTATTCACATCTACCCACCGGCTTGCCACTCTGCCCCCCAGATATGCCTTATGGCCCCCTATATGCCACTCTGCCTGCCTGATATGTCACTCTAACCCCCCGTTATGCCACTCTGTCTCCCTGAAATGCCACTCTGCATATATATTTAATATATATATTTATATTTAAGCATTATTTCATGTTTCCTGATAAGTCATTAAGTCATTACACTAAGTGGCACCACTTATACATGAAAATGTATAATTTTTCAAGATAACAACGTGGTCCACTGTACTGCACTGGGCTCAGTGCTATACAGTACACAAGTTACAACAACAGATTCCAGTAATTCTAAATACTGATTAGCTCATTAGCTAATGAAATATTAAAAAAGACCATGCAAGATGTTCTGCAGCAGAACACTCAGTTTCTACGGTGCGTTCACTTTCTCTGTGCGGCCGCATTTAAAACTGCCCTACCAGCTGCTGATGGTGCACACTAAAAATAATGTGATGTTATGTAATTTAGCCACCTATACATTTATTAGCAAAAAATAAAATGTTTACCTGGGTAACAGATTGACAGGGCATTTGTGACAATCTGAATGATGGGCACTTTTACAAAATCCCACCTTTTGCCATGCTAGATCTGCCCTGGCCCACTGTAAATGCTATCTATCTAATACCACTAAGCCTAGGCTCATACTTGACACTCTAACACCATACACTGACATGCGCAGTCATGTAAACACCATACACCAACACCCACACAGGTTAACACCAAGTATTCATGCTAACTAACGTACAAACACTTTAGCACTATATGCTGACACATGTTCTAACACCATATACCAACACTCAAACATATGCTAACATAAACTCACACACAGGCAAACACCATTTAGTAACACATACACTAATCTCATACAGTAGCAAACACACACACTCTCTCTCAAAGCTTTCCTCCTCACAGTATAAATATATGTACATATATATGCGTGGGTTTGCGTTTTATTTAGTGTCTTATTCTGCTGTAAGAACTTTTAATATGAACTTGATATGCAATTGTCACAAAAAAAGATTTAACTAACCTAGAAGTTACAGTCCTATTGCTGTAGCTGCCCTCCACCAGGCTATTTATATTAAGATCCTTTAACATGTCCTGGTAAGTGTTATCCTGCAATCCATGAACCATTTTAGTAACCATTTTCTGAACTTTCTCCAACATATCTATATCCTGAAGATACGGTCTCCAGTACTGTACACAATACTCCAAGCGAGGTCTCACCAGTGCTCTGTACAACGGCATGAGCTCTTCCCTCTTTCTACTGCTAATACCTCTCCCTATACAACCAAGCATTCTGCTAACATTTCCTGCCGCTCTATTGCATTGTCTACACACTTTTAAGTTCTCTGAAAAATCTGTTTCTTCAGATGTTGAGGTTAGGATCAAATATTCTATATTTGGGCTTTTATGCCCCAGGTGCATTATCTTGCACGTATCCACTTATATGTAGTCATATCAGATGTGGCGCATACTGGCTGACATGCAGTGGGAGTTTGAAGAGGAGATTGTTGCCTTAGTCTGCTCAGATGTCTATTAGTATGTCAGTCTGGCCCTGCTTGCAAGTCATCAGCAGGGTATTTTGCCCTTCACCTGGAGACCCAGAGAAACGGTCCAAAATCCAGAGTCTCTGGGTAACACCCAGAGAATTCCTAGGTATGCTGATGACCTGTTCGTTAGTAAGTCATTACAAAGAACCAGAGGTCACCCCTTCAGACTTGAAGAAATACATTTTCCATTAAAACCACTTAAGGGTTCTTTACAGTGAGACCAATAAAGATGTGAAATTCCCTATCCATACACGTTATGCTATCAAATTGGATAGGTGCATTTAAATAATGGTTTAGATTACTTTTTAGCAAAAAAGAATATACAGGGTTTTTATAATTAATAATATATTTGGTTATAAGTACAATATTAATTATAGATTGTTGATCGAGTAAGAAGTCAGATTACCATTTTGGAGTCAAGAAAGATTGTTTCCCATCATAAGGTATTTTTTCCACATACATGCTTCTTGTTTTTTGCCTTGTATCAAACAAGATTTAGTTTTTTCAGATTTTAAGTTCAATAACTCATTCAGTTTGAAAAAGCTTTAAATCACAAATATTCATAGCTACAAATAACTATAGCAAAATGAGCAATCAGTATGAAAAGGATTTATTTGTCATAATAATTTGACTTTGCTCTTAGTTGTGTACAGTTTGCTCCCTGTTGTTAATGAACGAACCAATACATAAAGGATAGAGTTTAATCAAATCATACAAGACGTAACATTAAGTTGTTAGGAAATATGGATTTTGTTCACTCTATTGCACTCATTTTTTTACTTTAAATAACTGATAGGAAATACATATTGTGCGTTTTCATTTAAAAAACAAACTATACATACGACACTGAAACTGCTGCAACCAGGGCTGGCCTTAGGTAACAAAACAAACAACTAGTTTTAATTAGAGATTATTTATGTGCAAGTGGAAACAAGTACAATAAAATATAACAGAAACACTGGTAACAATAATATACCTTAAGTATATTAAATATAGGAAAAAACAGCAATCTTTGTAATAAAAACATTTTTCCTTTAAATATTGAAAAAACTGGACCCTAGCCAATTATTTCCTTTGCACCCCATGCACGCACCCTAGTATGCAATCACTCCCTCTGCTCCCACACCAAAAAAATAATAATTGCCACACTGACTGCATATTAGGGGAAGACTGTGAAAGTCAGTGCAGTCCTCCCTCCTTCTTACCCTACCGTGACTTTGAAATGTCCTCTCTCCCATACTCTTCCCCAGAGTCCCTTTGTCCCCTCATTCACTAAGCCACACCTCTCTTTTCCTTCCTCCCTGTAGTTCAGGTATAGATCAAATAAACAACACATGTAAACAACACCTGCGTATATAGAATTTCAGGTATAGTCCAACAGAATAACACACCCAGCTTTGCAGGTATAGATCAAATAAACAACAGCACTGCGGATATAGATCAACTAAATAAGATATATAAACTTTGTATTTGCAGGTATACATAAATAATGAATGGAAACATAGCATAACAGATATAGAGCAACAGAATAACACACAAATCCAGCTTTGCAGGTATAGATCAACTGGAAATCACATATAAACAGATCACAGGTTGCACACCCCAAAGGCCAGCTCTGGTGTCCACATAGAACTTTACCAGCACCCAGATTACACACAAATTACAGCCCAGCCTGAGCCATCTTTGTCCCCAAACAGCCAGCCCTGGGCCATCTTTGTCCCATAAACACCCTGCCTGTGCCATCTTTGTCCCATAAACACCCTGCCCGTGCCATCTTGGTCCCCAAAGCTCAAACACCCTGCTTGTGCCATCTTTGCCTTTCCCCAAATCACTTATGCATCTATGATACACACAAAATACTTATACACTCACTCATTCACTCTGTCATTTACACAATTCCTTCACATAATTATTAATTCTCTCACTTATTCACACATATAATTTACACATATTCATTAATGCATTCTCACAATTAATTCTCACAATTCATCCACACATTAATTAATTCATTCTCTAATTCATTCACACAATTCATCCATACATGAATTCATTAATTCTCTCACTATCTACTCCCTCTATCTACTCCCTCTCCTCCCCTACTCACTGTCTAGAGGCGGGCTACAAAATTAATAAAAGGAATGGAACACTTTAGTTATGAAGAAAGGTTAATTAATTTAAATCTGTTTAGTTTAGAAAAACAGCGCCTCAGAGGGGATATGATAGCATTATATAAATATATTCTGTAACGTATGCTAGCACCAAAAGCACTCACCGCAGGAGATCTTCAGAATAAGGAATCACCAGGAACTCAGGATGATCCCAACAGTGAGGAAGCCGCCGTGATAGCTGAAAATGGTAGATACTGAGCTGAAGCAGCGAGGTGCAGAAGTAGATATAGGAACAGCCCGGGATCAGCCCGGGATCAGATACACAATGCTGGAAGTCAGACGAGCCAAGGGTCAGGAACACTAAACGGGTAGTTAGCCAAGCCAGGGGTCAGGTACACGAAGCAGGTAGTTAGACAAGCCAGGGGTCGGTAACGATAGTCTCAGGCAGAGGTACAAAATCAGCAGGCAAGAGGGTAGTCAGGAAATCCAATGGTCAACCAAATAGTAACAAAGCAAACTCAAACTTCAATTCAGAGAAAAGACCCAGCGCGCCCAAAGATTGTGTGCAGGAGTTACGGTGCAGTAGTGGAGTTGAACAGGGCCTGGTTGCAGGGCGCCCACACTCACCCAGGTGATGAGTATCTAGGGATGTGCAGCCAAACACCAGTGCCCAGATATAGCAGCGGATGTAGTCCAGAACAAAGTCAAATCCTGCAGGCACCCTAGAACAGGCATGAGACATCGCACAAGACTCATATGCAGGATGCTGCAGGCTGGGAGTATGGAAGCTAAGCAGAGAAATATAGCAGACACATAACAAGCAAGGGACAGGGAGACCAAGCACAAAACATAACCAGACAAGATATACATGTTACTGAGCACAACAGTGAACAAGACAAGGAATAAACATAACCAGACAAGATATACATAACACAGGGCACAACAGGGAACAAGACAGGACACCCCGCTGCTGGGGATACAGGACAGGACACCCCGCTGCCGGGGATACAGGACAGACTGGCACACATAAATACAGAAACTAGCCTAGGACTGTATGATAACTATTGGAGATTCCGTCACATCTTATGGCCATAGTATGCTTAGCCCACCACTACGCCAAAGTACTCCAACGACGGGTCCTAACGCTAATCCCTGCTGACAGAGGTACAAAACAAACTAAACATGTAAACCAAACACATAGCACTGAGACATACCTTTAGACTGCAGACTGAGACAAACAGAACACATGGGTGGAGCACACCTTATAAAGGAAACAGAGCTGAAGCAGAAGCAAGGAATGGAAGATCAGAACAGAGCAAAAGGAAATCCAGGAATGGATTGAAGCAAAACAGGGAAATTGAAACAAGAGCGAGATATGCAGCTCCGCAGCCTGGGAAGGACGTGACATATTCGGGGCCAATACAAACCATTGTGTGGAAATCTATTCATAAACAGGACTATGTATAGGACACGTGGTTACGCACTTAGACTGGAAGAAAGGAGATTTAGTCTAAGGCAAAGGAAAGGGTCTTTTACAGTTAGGACAATAAGGATGTGGAATTATCTGCCTGTAGAGGTAGTTTTATCAGAGTCTGTACAGACATTTAAACAATAATTGGATGAATACTTGCAAAAACATCTCCTTTTTCTCCTCCCCTACTCACTAGCTACCTCCTCTCATCCCCCTACTCGCTATCTACCCCCTTCTCACTATCTACCCTCTGCCCCCCCTTCTTACTATCTACCCCACCTTTGCAGTTCACTCAGGCTTGTTGCCCTGCCGCAGTATGCGCAGCTTTACTGCTGAGGGTTGGGGTATGGTGTCATATTCCAGTGCTCATCGTGAAGTGCCACACCGCAACCAAGGCCTCTCGCTCCCACCACTGCAGTCAGTGCAGTTTGCACAGCTCTCTGCTTCGTTTTTAGAGATTCGTACGAACAGACCAAATTGGCAAATTTCATTAAAATGTATACTTATCCGAATAGTAACTTACTGGACATACATATTCATGTAAATCCTTTACTGATAATAGTGCTTGGGCAAGTGACAATGCGTTAAATCAACAGATATTTACATAATATTGTAGCCTACTTAATACTTAACCCCTTCAGGACCGGGATTTTGATACTAACGTGTCGCTAAAGGACCGGAGCCGTTTTTGAGTTTTTGCCATGTCTTTCTTCAACTGTAATTTCTCTCTTATCAATTGGTGCACCCACACAAATCATATTTTTTTTTATTTCAACACAAGTAGGGCTTTCATTTGAAACCATATTAAGCTGGGTAGTACATTGTTTTGTTTGAAATAAACTGGAAAAAGTGGGGAAAAAATGAAAAAAACGCATTTTTTTACAGTTTTGTATACATACAAATTGTACACACATAGAACCAATGGGAAAAAATTATCCCAAATATATTCATTAAGTTGTCCTGATTTGGAAACCACCCAACATGGCCAGGATTTTTATCTATTTTGACCAGTATAGGGCAAATATTGCAAGGCATGCATCACGTTTTTGAAATGTAATTTTTTTCAAATTTGGCATGGTAGTCTAATAACGGCAATAGTTGTCACATATACTGATTATCCCCCCAAAATTATATGTTTATGAAAAGTAGATAAGTCAAGGTGTACAACTAGGGTCATTTTGACACTTTTCAGGGATTTTATCGCCAATTGCTGCCAAATTTTGAGGTATTTTTATATTTTATTTTATTTTTTGCATATGTTGCAATGTTGCTTTAGATTTCATATTATATTTTGTATAGAATATGTGCAACTGCAGAAAAAAACACCAAATTGTGTTCACCAACATCCCCCGGTTCCAACAAGGCCTCACATGCATGGTTCATGCATTTTTTGAGGAAGCTATGAGGGCAAAACTGGAACATGCGCATTTTCGTTTTCACATTTGGAATTTTCAGAAATTGGTTTCCTGGGCCCATATCCCATTTGGGACATTTTGGAAGCCCCCCACTCTAAATTACCCCATAAAAGTATATATTTATGAACTGTAGACAAGTCAAGGTGTTCAACTAGGGTAGTTTTGACAGTTTTCAGCTAGCCATTTCTTCACTTATGTCTGCCAAACCTACAGGACTGATCAGAGGACTTCTGGGGGGTCGTTTTTGCTGTTGCTGGTCTGCCTGGGCTTCCAAAACGGGAATTAACCCCTTCAATGCCGCAATTGCGGCATTCAATGCAGCGATCGCGGCATTGAAGGGGTTAACGCTGCACTGACGCTCTCATGGAGCGATCAGGCAGCAGGGGGGTGTTGGATCAGGTCCCCACACTTGTGTGGTGACCCATTCAACACCCCCACCCCCTTCCCCTGAAGCTGCATGTGGCAGCTGAAACCGCGATTGCAGATTTTTCTGCAATCGCTGTCTCTGCCTACAAAATCACTCCGTGGGAGTGATCGTGGGCTTGGGGGCGGGCTTAGACAGGCTGTGCTGTCTGCCCAGGAGTCCTGGGCAGACAGCAGCAGCAGCGCCCCCACGATCACCGCAATTGTGGTGATGTGGGGGCATTTTTTGGAGGAGACGTACCTGGTACGTCCCGGTCTACCAGTTAACCAGGAAGTACCAGGTATGTCCCGGTACTGAAGGGGTTAAAATGTCTATTATGTAATCATGTATTCTTTTTAACAAATACCAAGCCAATGTGTTCAGATTTTCTTGTGAATGATTGTGATCAGGGCCGGCCCGACAATGGAGCCGAGTGGGGCCAGCCCTTTTTTTTTTTTTTAAAGCGAAAGAGAGAGAAAGGGGTGCCAAGCTGGCAGTACCCGCTCGGCGCCCCTCTCTCTCTCCTCTGCGGCGAGTCTTCCTGTTTTGTCTCGGTGCCGGCTTGTAATGCTGAGTGAGTAATTCCGGCGCTCAGCATTACAAGCCGGCACCGAGACCGAACAGGGAGACTCGCCGCAGGACTGCTGAAAGGTAAGTACAAGGGGGGGGGGGCGGCAGGGACGGAGGAAGGGTAGATAAGGGGGGGCGGCAGGGACGGAGGGAGAGGAAGGGTAGATAAGGGGGGGGGCGGCATTTTAAAATTCGCCCCAGGCGGCATTTTGCCTTGGGCCGGCCCTGCTTGTGATAAATACATATCTAATGGACTGGAAACACACAAATATGCATTGAAATCAGTGACATGAGATGTTTTCTGACTAATAGATTAATGATGCAACACATCAGCTTACTGATCCGTTAACAAAGATACTGCAGCTTTGTTATTAAATCCATTATGCTGAAATGACTTCACTGTACTATTTTATTTGGGTCAATTTGTTTAACATTGCTTTCTCATTTAACATACCATTAACTAATGTCCGTAATGTTTATTAATACACTTAGAATTACTGTGTTGCTTTCTTTTGTAACTTAAAATTCAAATATTGTACATTAGATCCATTGTACATGTAAACTATGCTATCCTTCATACCAGGCCCGGACTGGCCATCGGGCCGGGCCGCGGCAGGGCCGGATTGATTTAGGGGCTGATGGAGCTGCAGCTCCAGGCCCTTACCTTAAAATAGGCCCAGTCAGGACCAGACTGACTGGGCCTATGCGGCCTTTACTGCCGCATTAACGCAGGGCATGAGGGGCGCCTGCCCCTTAAGCCCGCCGCAACTTCGACCGGGTCCGCCACTCTAAGGGGCCGGGAAGCCCCCACCAGGGCCGGCCTTACGGGTGTGCGGCCGCACAGGGTTTAAATTAAAACATCAGGGTTTTTTTTTTACTTTATTTAACATCCTCCATGTTAAATAAAGTTTTTTTTAAAGCGGCGGGCTTAAGGGGCTCTGCGTTAATGAGGCCGCATAGGCCCAGTCGGTCCGGTCCTGACTGGGCCTATTTTAAGGTAAGGGCCTGGAGCTGCAGCTCCATCAGCTCCTAAGTCAATCCGGCCATGCCGCGGGCCCGGTCGTAGTTGCTGCTTGCTCCGGCAACAAGGTAAGTAGGGTGAGGGAGGGGGGTGCAGTGAGAAGGGGCAGAGGGGGGGTTATATAGGGGAAGAGGGGATAGATAGTGAGAGGGGGTACATAGTGAAAAGGGGGAACATAGTGAGAGGGGATAGTGTGAATGCGTATGAGAATGAATGAATAAATGTGTGAATGAATTGTGTGAATGCGTATGACAATTAATGAATTCATGTGTGGATGAATTGCTTGAATGATTTTTGAGACTGCATTAATGAATGTGTTAATGATTTGTGTATGCAAAAGATGGTACATGAAGGGTGGGCTTTAACAATAAATAAATAAATTAAAATGGGCTGCTCAGGCTTAAATGCCCGGGCCTATTTTTGGTCCCAGTCCGGGCCTGCTTCATACTGAATGATGAGTCTTCACAGCAGGAATGGGTCAAATGGTTCTCATCTGCTGTCAAATTCTATGTTTCCGTGATGCCATCTGATTCCCTTTTTAATAATGTTACTTGTTGCTTACTCTTTGTAATGCTTAGACTGGGGCTGCACAGCTCCAGTCCTCATAGAAACACAGAATCTGATGGCAGATAAGAACCATTCTGGTCTACCCGATTTTCCTTAAACAGTCCATGCATGTTTAAATGTATCCAGTCTATAACCTTTAGTACTTTAGCTGGGAAGCCGTTCCACTTATCTGCCACCTGCTCAGTAAAGTGTAACTTTCTTACATCACATCTGCAGTCTCTACATCTGCAAAGTCTGCAACCTGGTCAGCAGTTCTTATCTAAACAAGAGTTTAATTCATTTTTATTTGAGATGCATGTACTTAAGATGGAATATCGAACACTCTTTATGACAAGAGTTGTGCAGCCCTGACCTAGACCAATTAAACAATTTCTCTTCTAAATTGTGGAATGTACCTTTTCAGATTATCATGTAAAATCAAATAGTTCTACAACCAAATATTATGAATCCATGTTGTTAGTTTTGCGATGTCTTCATGGAATGTAAAAACACCTGTGCGAAATGAAAATCTTCATTATACTGGCCATTAATCCAACATAGTTGAAATAGTTTGAGAGAGAAAACCCATGGGGGGTGTAGAATAAAAATACTTAAAACATGTGATACTCTAATGAGGTGAGAAATGGAACGCGGTGCAGGTAAAAGATGCTGCTTTTGGATTAAGAATAGGAAGGTTAGGTAGAACGCTTAAGCTTGATGGACTTAGGTCTTTTTTTTACCTTATTTACTATGTAACTATGAGGGAGGAACAATCAAGACAGAGATGGGACATAGCATAGTTAAACAATTACCTGAAAAGATCATGGTATGGTACAAAGAGGTTACTTCTAAATTGTAGCACACTTTTGCTCTTCAATGCAGACCCAACATTTTAGCTTACACTAAATCTTCATTTCCTAAGAACATACTAGCTTGGATTAAACACATTTCCATTAACGAGTAGGTCAAAATGATTAATGTAGTACATAAGATGTTATCCCATACTTTAACAGTGTGTCCTTTAGATATTTTTTTATTTTTTGTTGAAATAGAAAAAGATCATTAAATGCAAACCATTAGCATTAGTGGTATTTCAGGCTTATTAGGTTAGTATTTTATGAAAACTAATCTATAATTTATTTGTGTCTACATTACCTGATTGCTAATAGAGATTCATATAGTATTCTACACATCAAATCTGACATTAAATTCTCCATGTGTCCGTTGTTATCTAGTGCATAGGCTGCAGGCCATATCTGACCCTCAAACATTCATTTAAGCACCCAGCCTGCCTAAAAACATCCACACTATTAAAAAATGAAATGAATACCTCCCATGCTATGTTTCTGAATGGTATGTAGCCTTTCTCTCTCTGAAATTAGACTGTACCGCTTGAGATTAAATAGCAATAAATGTAGTACTTAGTTTTAAGGGAATGCTGATTACAATCAAGAATTGACAAGACATATCACATAATTAAATGGTAAATGCACTCATTTAATAATAACAGCAATTGTTTTAGCAATAGTATCAATAGTGATGTCCCTGTTCACTATTTTTTCCATTCTCCAAGGAGATCATGTATCAGTAAGTGCTCTTTCTTTAGCACAATTGATTAAATGCTGCTTTCCCTTGTTTATATGGGTGTTAAGCAATAGGAAAATGGTCGCTATCACATTTCCTCTTTCTTTTCATGTTTCACAGTTTTCTGACAAGAGAACACATAAAATAGTAAAAAGTAATTTCTAGGAGTAATGCAAGGAGAATAACAAAAAGAGTATTAGTAAGTTGTTAGTAAAGATACCAGTTATGCATCTAACAGAAATTTCAGGGCATGATGTAATGTGTTATAAGCTATGTATGTAATGAGCATATCAGCTTGGGAAAAGCACCAGCATGTATTTAAATAGAAAAAAAGATAATAATAATAATCTTCTTACCCATCTTTAATACAAAACTCACTTGTGTATTTAGGATAAAGGCAAGACACTTTCAATCGTATAGTATGTTTTAACAAAATGTATTGTATTTACTAATAGAAAGATAAAATTCAGTTTTCTCTGTTTTGCAGAGATATAACACTTATGCTTCATTTCCTCTCTCAGGTTAATGCAGTGGCCTAATGGGTTTCATCTGTCAGAGCAGGGGTTGTCAAATCTTAAAATAAGGACTTTATAACGTATACCGCTACACATTTAATAATACAATATATTTAAGCCTGTTGAGCATCTCTACACTCTGACCTTATTGAATGGAAAGATGTTTACGTACATCCTATAGGACACATGTTCGTTTAGACTTCAAATAATCAAACCTTGTGTCATGATAATGAGATACAAAGTAAATCACTAGAGCACTCTAAAAACACTAGGGGGTGCAAGCCAACTACATGTCTCAAATGAAAAGGTGCAACAATGACAAGAAAAAAACAATGTCTCTGTTGCAGACTTGGAACATGTTGCCTTTTCCTTCTTTATTGTTTTGAGGGGATATCAGCCTTTTTGACACTTAGGCATCATACTTTGTAGCACCAGGGGCCTGCTAAAATGACTAGAAGTATGTGAACACCTGGCCATCACACCTGTATGAGCTTATTGGACATCCCATTTGAAAACCATGAGCATTAATCTGGAGTTGACACCCCCTTTGCAGCCATAACAATCTCTACTCTCCTGGGAAGGCTTTGCACAAGATATTGGAGTGTGGCTGTGGGAATTTCTGAGCTTTCCGCCAAAAGAACATTTGTGATGGCAGGCATTGATGTTGGGCGAGGAGGTAATTGGAACACATCATTGTTCCAATTAATTCCAAAGGTGTTCAGTTGGGTTAAGATTTGGCTCAGTGCAGGCCACTCAAGTTCCTCCTCACTAAATTTGCCAAACCACATGTTTATGGACCTTATTTTGTACATAGGGGACTGTCACATCCACGCTATGGGCTCCTGGAGGGGCCTGAGGGCCATCTTCCTTCCTAAAGATTATGGACCCTGGCCTTTGAAGGGGTTCTGTTTTTGGGGAGGTGGGTACAGAGGGTTCATTGGGGCTACTTCATACCCCTTGGAGTTTTCCACAAGTACCAGAGACTGTGGAGCTCGGACGCAGATTTGGGAAACCTGCATTTTGGGAGGGTGTTTATGTTTGCTTACGTGTTTTACGTGTTACTCTCCATCAGATGAGAATTTACAGGTCAAAGATCTCCATGGCTTGTATTTGCACTATGATCTGATATACAGCAGGTTTCAGCCAGAAGTCAGGGAGGCCCCTGTGTTTACCATCTTCCCCACAAACTACACTCTACATTAAGCTTTGGCTAGTGGTTTGAGTGACTAGTGGTGTCGTATATTATGTTCCTCAGCTCTTTTGGGAGCTGGTAAGCGAGGAAGCAAGGTTCTGACGAAGGTACCCAGCCTGGGTACAAAGTGGTTCCGTGCGTTATTTGGTAGGGCTTATTAAACTTCTACGAAATGTTGCTGGCCGAGGTGATGCTAGTTTTTTAGCCTATGATTATATTGTTTCCAGAACAATTGGGTCTGTAACCTAGAGATCCATTCACTTATGATTTATGTGCAAGTGGTTAGTGATCATGTTTTTTTTAATTTGTGCTGCTGGAGTTGAATTGCTATCTAGTTACTATACCTTTAACATGGGATCTACCCTTTAATCAATACGGGACAGTGCGGTAAGCAATTTAATTCTGGTATTTTTGTAGTTTAGAATCATTTTTACTTTGTAAGATTTTGAAACAAAGAATTTCAAATTAGGTTAGTAGATATATTTTTTTTAAAAATGGCAAATAATGAACCACACAAAAAAAGATCCATACTAGGGGTTGAACTAATGGAAGCACAATTTCCTTAAGCCTTTTGTTTTCAAGGCAAATCCAGGTAAATTGGTAAATGCTTAGTTAATATTTGTTTTATAAATTTTTTGTCAAAGCGTCCTTTGTGCTAACATTTACATGCAATTATATAAACATGCAAATTATCAACTTCAAAAATGCCTAGAGAATTGCATCTGAGACGCTTGCTAATTTTTCTGTAAACAAATTGGACGCTAATTAAAAAAATTGTTATATTAAGCTTAGTTGACATTCTAGTCACAGTACACCATTCCACAGTGCTGAACAATTCAGAATATTTGAATTTAATAGATTTATTGTCAAATA
The DNA here is from genome assembly GCA_029215755.1 of Spea hammondii. NCBI lineage: Eukaryota > Metazoa > Chordata > Amphibia > Anura > Pelobatidae > Spea > Spea hammondii. Next base: position 74,073,957 of record JARDYJ010000003.1, on the reverse strand, counting down.
AAAACAGCTTGCTTGCTGTTATACCTATAATCAGTTGTTCTCAGCATTAACTTATAGAACTGCCTAAACAACCAAGAAATATTTTCTACTGTAATAAGTGAACATTTCATATTTGCAAATTTAAATTCAAATTGACTGCAGACATACTGTGTCTACTGTGTCTGTGTTTTTAACTTTGTAAAACTACTTACCTTACACTAGCATTGCTTGTGAGCACGGATCTTGAAGAAGAACACATTTTGTATTAACCGTTAAGAATTAGTAATTTTCAAGGGACGGAAAAGTAACCGGATCAATCATAACATAATCATGAACAAATTAGTATTATTAATACTTAGTTGAAAATAATTTGCAGTGGATGACTGCTTGAAGACTGGAACCTATTAACATCATCAAATTCTGGGTTTCCTCCCTAGGGGTTCCCCAGGCCTATAATGCAGCTGTTTTAAGTTGCTGCTTGTCTGTGGATCTTTCTGCCTGCAGTTTTGCCTTCAGCAAATAAAAAGCATGTTCAATTGGGTTGAGGTCATGTGACTGACTTGGCCATTTAAGAATATTCCACTTGTTTTCCTTGAAAAGCTCTTTGGTTGCTTTCACAGTATGTTCTGGATCATTGTCCATCTCTACTGTGAAGCACAATCCTATCAGTTCTCCTTCTCCCAGCCACATTTTCTGGGGTATTTGCCAACAGTTAGCAGCTGTTACATTTATCGGCCTCATAAAAATGTAATAGCTATAATTGGCTTTTGGAAGGACTCCTAAAAGTAACCTGGGGGAGGTCCTAAAATTAGGCTATTTCTTCACAAAAATCCTGGCATGAAAAGACTTAAAATACTGGGATTTGAAATACCCATGAGGTATCTAGTTTTCAAGAATGTATGCTGTGATAGGGTAAACTGAATTAGCCAAGCTCAAAGATGTCTCAAATAGGACATAGGCATAGACTGAATAGATGTCAAAATTCACAAAAAGTGCAGCTCCCAAATGTGGCACTTCAGCTTCCAAACAACCCAACAAACCTATGCATGGGTGATATCACAGGTACTCACGAGATGTTGCTGAACACATTATGGGGTGTTGTTTGACAGTGACATATACCAGGAACAGTAAATTCATACTGAAATATATTGTGTGTGAGAAAAAAAATAATACTACAAACTTTGACAATGGCTGATAGTAGAATCAGTGCATCGAAATATTTAGAATACTACCATTTAAAATAACCGGGGGTGTCTATCTTTTAAACATATAACTTGATGGCGTAAAATTTCAATTGACCAGCTTCAAAGATGTCTCAAAAAGGGCATGGGGGCAGAATGACCAGTTTGGAAAAAAATGGTTTTGAAATAGCAATATGCTACTTGTGCTTATCGCCCTTTAAAAATGTTTCCCTACCTTCTCTGCCTACCACTTCTGCTTCTGCATTTTCTTCTACGTATTCTCTTTTCTTCAATTTCCAATCCTTAATGCTCTTCTCTGGGCACATAACTCGGCAACGTTTGCCAAAATGGTGACACTGTGGTGACGTTCTCCCGGATCATCCATTACAATCGGGGAAGAGAACATCAGCAAAGCACCAACTTGAGGGCAATATGGCAGTGCTTGCGGTGACATCCTCTCTTCCGATTCAAGGATTGGGGAGATGAGTAACGGTAGCGCCGCCATATTTCCCTTGTCCTCTCCTGATCCTCTAATCGGGGCAGAGGATGTCACTGCAAGTGCCGCCATATTGCCCTCAGTTGACTTGAGGACAAAATTAGGACACTTGCAGTGACGTCCTCTCCTCCGATTGAGGGATTGGAGACATCACTGTAGCACCGCCATTTTGGCTGAAGTTGCTCTGTTATGTCCGTGGAGATGCAGACGAACAAAGAAGATTAAGGACTAAAGATTGAAGATTAATTACAGAAGAGAAGGGAGAAGATGAAGAAGATGTGGAAGCGGGAGTGAAAGCAGTCGGTAGAGAAGGTAGGGAAACATTTAGATAATGTGAGAGAGAATGAACGAGAATCAGAGTGTGAAAGAGTGAGTTAAAGTGAATGTTCATTTTCATTGGCAGGGAATGAAAATGAATGGGCCAAAAACAAACCAAAAAATTTGTCCAAATAGTTTCCATTTACACGTCTAATAATTATTTTAAGGTAGAGGTATTGTAAAAAAGAGTCTTTCTTGGCCTGAGCTTGCTACTTTATGGCATATTAGTCTGCTGAGCAATCCCAGGAAACATGGAAACCTAAAACCTGTCAACAGATAAAAACCACTCAGCCTATCTAATCTACCCATGTTTCCAGCTGTAAAGATATCTTAATCAGTCATTGGTCTTGTCTTGGATTCATGAGCCATAACCCTATCCCATGCATGTTTACATTCCCTCACTGTAATAGTCCACTTCTCACAGAAAGCCGTTCCACTTATCTATCACCCCCCCCATCAGGGAATAAGGCATGAATACTGGAAAAAAGAAATCTTGCCATTACCACCTCTTTACATTTTTACAAGTAGACCTCAGAAATATTCAATAGAATAACCAAATTTTAGCCTTTATTTTATGTTTTAATCTTTTGATTAGATTTGTTTTATTTAAATGGTAAGCAAATGCCATATCAAGTGGGCTTTGTCTTGATACTTTATTAATTAATTAGTTAATTATGTATATTGAGCACATACAGCTAGTATAGTATCGAAGGGGAAAGAGTACATAGTTTACATAGTTACATAGGCTGAAAAAAGACATGCGTCCATCAAGTTCAGCCTTTCCTATATCTGTTAATTTGTTGCTGTTGATCCAAAAGAAGGCAAAAAAAAACCCCGGTTTCGCTCTTTCCAATTTTGCACTAACCAGGGAAAAAAATTCCTTCTTGACCCCAAAATGGCAGTCAGATTTTTCCTTGGATCAATAAGCTGTTTCCCCATAATTAAAGATATTTCCCTGAATATTATGTTTTTCCAAGTATCCATCCAGTTGCAGTTTAAACGTCTGTACAGACTCCGATAAAACTACCTCTGCAGGCAGAGAATTCCACATCCTTATTGTCCTTACTGTAAAAAACCCTTTCCTCTGCTTTAGTCTAAATCTCCTTTCTTCCAGTCTGAACGCATGACCACGTGTCCTATGCATAGTCCTGTTTATGAACAGATTTCCACACAATGGTTTGTATTGGCCCCCGAATATATTTATATAATGTTATCATATCCCCTCTGAGGCGACGTTTTTCTAAACTAAACAGATTTAAATTAGTTAACCTTTCTTCATAACTATAGTGCTCCATTCCTTTTATTAATTTTGTAGCCCGCCTCTGCACCCTTTCTAGTGCTATGATATCCTTCTTTAGAATAGGTGCCCAAAATTGCACAGCATATTCAAGGTGCGGCCTTACCATTGATTTATACAGAGGCAAAATTATATCTTTATCCCGCGACTTAATGCCCCTTTTTATACACGACAATACCTTACTGGCCTTAGCAACCGCAGACTGACATTGCACATTGTTGCCTAGTTTGTTGTCTATAACAATTCCCAAATCCTTCTCATTTGTCGTTACCCCTAATTCACTACCGTTTAGGGTGTAGGTTGCTTGTGCATTCACTACCCCGAAGTATTAACAGGAAGGAACAGGATCGGAAGGCATGGGCCACCACATAAGACTGGGATCATTTTTTTAGACCAAATAGCCCTACACCTAAACTTGCCCTACTGTGGTGAGTTTTTTTCCCACATGCACAGAGCTCATTTTCTTCCTTCCGTCCTTCCTTCCTTCCTTCCTTCCTTCCTTCCTTCCTTCCTTCCAGGACACTGTGAGAGAGAGACATCAGGGAGACCAATCAGAGCTGACACAGCTCTAGCCTTGAAACTGAGCAGTGACCACTCCCAGAGCCCTCATACTAATGTGCACGAAAAAGGCAGCAGCGGGGTGAGGTCTAGTTCTAGATGAATTCTTAATGAAAAAGCACAAACAGGCAGCAGGGTGAGGAGCAAGATACTAATAAAACAAAATATAAGGATTCTGTATGGTCTGGAACGAAAGAATGTCCATGATGATACCATGAGTTAATGCATGTTAATGAGTGACACCAACCCTAGTGACCCAACTGTTCTTTGATCATGTCAGATAATTATGCTCATGAGACATCAGAACACAAACATGGAATCTAAGCCTACATGTACAGTAGCTGGGTGGTGGCCCAGAACTGTTGGTGTCTTTGTATTTCAGAAAAACAGCCATAAGGCTAGGTTTCCACTTGGGTTTTTGTCCTGCGTTATTTTCTTGATGAAAAACGCCAAGAAAACTGCCACTGCATTTACCTGCGTTTTGGTGTTTTTTCTGGAGTTTTTTCTGGCGTTTTAGCCTTTCTGTGGAAATTGCTTTTTTTGACCTTAGGCAGTTTTTCCAGCCTTTACAAGTTAGAAGTTTCACCCAGCTAAAAGGGATTAGGATAAATGGCAAGTATCTGCCCTCTCCTGATGTCATTTACTTGGTAGAGTTCTACTTAAACACTCCCCTGCAGACCCTTTTGTCTCTTTTCTGTGGTTTGTAAGGCATGCTTTATTCCGAATGTCTGCTCCTCTAGGAAGATTGGCCCCAAATGATGGTGCAAATTGTTTGCTGTTGCTTTTGGCACGCAGGATCCAGTTGATGCGTCGGGTATGTTTGTTTGTAATGGCATGTTTGTTCCCAATGGTGTAAAATTCAATATGAACTTTGTTTTGTGTGAAACTGTTTGTTTCCAGCCTATTTCTCGTAGGACACACAGATACTGGGTCCATCCTCTGCATTGTAACTGTGGAAAAAACCCCATAAAAACGCCAAGGCAAAAAACCCACATAGCTTTTTCAGGCTAGGTTTCCACTTGGGTTTTTGTCCTGCGTTTTTTTTCTTGATGAAAAACGCCAAGAAAACTGCCACTGCATTTTCCTGCGTTTTGGCGTTTTTTTCTGGAGTTTTTTTCTGGCGTTTTAGCCTTTCTGTGGAAATTGCTTTTTTTGACCTTAGGCAGTTTTTCCAGCCTTTAGAAGTTAGAAGTTTCACCCAGCTAAAAGGGATTAGGATAAATGGCAAGTATCTGCCCCCTGATGTCATTTCCTTGGTAGAGTTCTACTTAAACGCCCCGGCGGACCCTTTTGTCACTTTTCTGTGGTTTGTAAGGCATGCTTTATTCCGAATGTCTGCTCCTCTAGGAAGATTGGCCCCAAATGATGGTGCAAATTGTTTGCTGTTGCTTTTGGCACACAGGATCCAGTTGATGCGTCGCGTATATTTGTTTGTAATGGCATGTTTGTTCCAAATGGTGTAGAATTCAATATGAACTTTGTTTTGTGTGAAACTGTTTGTTTCCAGCCTATTTCTCGTAGGACACACAGATACTGGGTCCATCCTCTGCATTGTAACTGTGGAAAAAACGCCATAAAAAACGCCAAGGCAATAAACCCACATGGCTTTTTCATGGTGTTTTTTCTCTCCCATAGACTTCTATTGGAGAAAAACGCCAAGATTTCCTTGCAAAAAACGCCAGAGTGTCAACATGCTGCGATTTTGAAAAACTGCCACAGAGCCCAAAAAAGCAGAAAAACGCCAAAGAGGACTGAAAAAACGCCAAACAGAAAAACGCCAAGTGGATATGGCATTGTGCGATTTCCTATTGAAGAACAGCTAACATCTGGCTGCAGCGTTTTTTCACTAAAAAAACGCCAGGTGGCGCTATTGGCGTTTTTATGGGCGTTTTTAGCAAAAAAAAACAAGTGGAAACCTAGCCTCATGGCGTTTTTTCTCTCCCATAGACTTCTATTGGCGAAAAACGCCAAGATTTCCTTGCAAAAAACGCCAGAGTGTCAACATGCTGCGATTTTGAAAAACTGCCACAAAGCCCAAAAAAGCAGAAAAACGCCAAAGAGGACTGAAAAAACGCCAAACAGAAAAACGCCCAGTGGATATGGCATTCTGCGATTTCCTATTGAAGAACAGCTAACATCTGGCTGCAGCGTTTTTTTCACTAAAAAAACGGCGTGTCGCTGAATTGGCGTTTTTAGCAAAAAAAAACCAAGTGGAAACCTAGCCTAAAGAGGATAACATGTAAAACATAGTTCAGTTTAAAATTTCTTTAAAGGAATAATCATGTGAAAGCATATTTTGCTAATCTGTTTCCTTTCATAGGGACATTTTTTCTTGTAGCTTATTTTCTTTTTGTCAATGATCTTAAATTTCCCTAGTTTTATTGCATGTATTGCAACACAATTGCACGTTTAGCTTTCTAATGCGTAATTAGGATTTTGCTTGGCAATTTGCCTTAAAAGCCAAAATGCAAAACATATTTTCTTAATGATTATTATTATGAGTAATAAAAAGCGATAGAAAACGATACAACAAAATAATGTAAAAAACAGAACAATTTACAGGTTTGCCGTAAGACATTCCAAATTAGTGCAATATGATTTAAGGACATTATAATTATAAGAAGTAATTTGCAATAGGATATTAATTTCAGGCAAAGAAAAAAGTTGAGGACTATTACTGGCAGATCAATTACATCAGGAAATATAAGTGCAATAATTGAACAGAAGTAGATATTTTATTTTTAATCAATTTTAATTAACTGGGGACATTTCCACTTCAGTGCCTAATCAATACATGGATTTATTTTTTTAATTACTACACTTTTGTATTGCTAATGCAGTTTCTAATGTTAGCCATGAAGCTGTGTTTTTAAATGTCAATAATACTTGGACATTATTGCATATATTTCTCTAGTATTTGCAATTGGATTCATCAAAATAAATCATGCCAAATGCATGCTTTTGGCAAATGATTCAAGGATATATATAAGGAGCAGCTTATGACGGTGTTTCCATCACACAATAAAAATACGCACATCCAATCTTGAGCAGTGAATTATATCTCAGTTCTGGAAACCTTAACTCAGAAGCATATCGATATTTTGGAGAGAGTTCAGGGGAGGGCTATTAAAACAGTAAATATCTCACAAGCTAAAAAATATCAAGGAAGACTAAGCGATCTAAATATGTATAGCTTGAAGGGTATAACGAAGGGAAACGGGAAACATGAGATATTAACATTTAAATATTTTAAGGGATTTAACAAAGTACAGGAGAAAAGTTTATTTCAAAGATGGAAAAATGTTAGAAAAAGGTAATATTCTAAAACTAGAAGGCCAGATGCTAGATATAATGTAAGAACGTTTTTCTTTACTGAGAGAGTGGTAGATAAATTGAACAGCCTCAGAGCAGAAGTGGTAGTGGCTAATACAAGGAATGAATTCAAAAATGCATGAGATAGACATAAAGCTATTCTGAATCTAAGACACGAACACAGACTGTTTAAGATTTAAATAGACAGACTGGATGAGCCAAAAGATTATCTGCTGTCAAATTGTATGTTTTTATGAAAGAGAGAGGATAGGCCTACATGTGCCCGAGACTGAACACAGAACAAGGGACACAAGTCAGTTTTTTTAACTCACGGAGGACCTAATGTGTTACTGAAGGGGTCCTCTTGTCACGTGCCTGACAGAAAGTCTAAAAAGTATTATTTGATAAAATAGTGCACCTCCTCCATATTCTGCGCAGGAGAATCCGACTTCCAAAAGTTCCAAAGTATGTACCAGGGATGTAGCAGTGTTATAACTGCTACAGTGTTTATAACCTTTATATTACATTATTGTTCAGGTGACATGGTGCAGCAGAACTCTAGATGGGGAGTTGGTCATGCCTTTGACTGTGTGGACTGTCTCAGGTACTCTTCAATAATATAGATGTTTATTGGACAATATCACACCGTTGACTCTGGAATGGGAACTGAACAGAAATGTCAAAGACTTTTCATACAGGATCTTGTGTAATAAAATAGAGAAGTAGCAAATACAATATACAATTTTCTTTGGTCAAATGGTTGAAATTTTCCAGACACATTGCACTTCTGAAAGTGGGGGGGGGGGTGAACATATAGACATAGCTTATATGAGTTGTGCTTTAGTTTTTTGGTTCTAAAAGGTCATAACCATGTGAACTGTTTTTTTTTGGTAGTTGCTTCCTTTTTTAACATTGAATGTTCGAGTCTGATGATTTATCTAATCTTAGCCTGTTAACTATTTCCTTACGTAATGATATAACTAAAAAATAAAATGTAAGTATACCTTATAAATCTAAATGCTCTTGCATGTATAATGCTTTTACATAGACGGGAAGGTCCCTAATATAAAAGGATTGCTTTTCTACTTTAGGAACAATATGAGGATAAGCTTTTCCTGAAACAAATCTACAAAAATATAAAGCTAAAATTAAGATAATCTAATAGTTTCGATTCCGGCTACTGCTGGCTTGTTCCCACACCAGTAATGTCAGGCGTAAACTCTCCACGGCAAAAGTGGTGCCCGTAAATTCAAACGGCAAAAAAAAAAATCAAATTATTATTTCATCGGGTTACTCAATATCTGTACACTGCCACTGATCCTGGCTGCTTCTGATATGCTAATGTATCTGATCCATGTAAGTTCTTTTATGTTTGTTTTGATTGCACTTTGCCCTATCCCCGATGGCGTCTTCCGTCGTTTACACTTTCCAGCGCTGTGGTGCTCTCTCCACGGTGTGGGGCTCTCCGGGCTGTTTTGTCTTCAGTGGATTGTTGTTGATTTCCTATATATTAGATGTCGATGCGATTCATTTTATTTTGTCCATTTTTGTACTTCCACTTTTACCTATTGTCACACTGTACTATTCTTCATGCCCGCTTTGCTGTGAAAGTATGTTCTCCTACTGTTATACAATGTATTGGAAGCGTCTAAAATGTTAAATACAATAAAAAACTTTAAATTTTAAAAAAAAAGATAATCTAATAGTTCAAAAATGTGTCATATTTTTATCATTGGTTTTTCGACATTGATCACTCTGGCTTTGTTCCAATCAAGCAATCAGAGGTTTGCCAGTACTGTGCTGGTGGGTTTCTGTTTGTTCCTGCTCTCAGTCCCTGATACATGATTTACCTGCATTTTTTTTACTCTTTTATCCCCCAATGGATTGTTTGGGGCTTTGTTTATGTTGAGCAGTGACTTGGCTCTTGGCATTGTTTATGTTTCTGGATTATCCCTTGTTTTAAATTGGACTGACTCATGGCTGACCCGTTTGAGTCTCAAATATTATCGTTGGGGCAAGGACTACTTAAAGTTAAAGGACGAAGACAAGGATCTTACATCTTTAGTTGGTAGGGTGCTTTTCAATATTTCCTCTAACACCATACACTTACACATACATACACAAGCAATCTTTTCACCTCTTTTCCCTCACTAACCGTATGCTCACTCCTGACCCTCTAGCACTATACTCATGCTAACACCATATACTAACACACAGAAGCTGACACCAAATACTAACACATACTTGTGCTGACACCATATACTTATACCATATGCTGGCACACACTCACACTAGCACCATACACTAACACACATACTCAAACACCACACATACCTCAAATAAAGTATACTAACTCCATACGCTCACACACATATGCTATCAACATACACTTACACACTCAATCTATTACCTTCCACTTATATACACACACTCTCCAACACCATATGATCCTGTCTTTACTGTAGCATATTGCCACTCTATTACTGTGGGATCATACAAAAATCAAATAGCTAAACCCAGAGCCTCCCGTGTAAGCCACATTAATGACCAGTTTACTCAACTGAGCTGCCTAATGCTTGAAATCAATGAAATATACCATCTTTTTAAAGTTGTGTGCCTACTTAAAACTGATTTGTAGGCTTTCTAAAGTATGGTGGATGTACAAGATATTACTGCAGTTGACATGGACTTCCAGAAGAGACTTCTTGGGTCACCAGGTCCTCATAATCCTCTGGGGCCCCTCTTTGTAATGCAACAGAGATAGGAGTGTGTCCAGGTCATTCCTGTGTAAATACAAAAAGAGGCCAACAGGTGAGTGCCTTCTATGTGAGTGTATGGGGGGACATGTGAAGTCCCTAATATTTGTGTATAAAATACAGGAACAATTTGAGAGTTGGTAAGTCTACAGTAGTGAGCAGGCCGGGCCGGATTGACTTAGGGGCTGATGGAGCTGCAGCTCCAGGCCCCTACCTTAAAAAAGGCCCAGTCAGGACCGAACTGACTGGGCCTGTGCGGCCTCTACGGCCGCATTAACGCAGGGCATAAGGGGCACTTGCCCCTTAAGCCCGCTGCAACTGCGACCGGGTCCGCCACTCTAAGGGGTCGGGAAGCCCCCACCAGGGTTTAACTTAAAACTTAACTTAAAACATCAGGGGGTTTTTTGTTTTACTTTATTTAACATCCCCCATGTTAAATAATTTTTTTGTTAACTTTATTTAACATGGAGGATGTTAAATAAAGTTAACCCCCCCCCCCGATGTTTTAATGTAAGCCCTGTGCGGCCGCAGACCCCTAAGGGCGGCCCTGGTGGGGGCTTCCCGGCCCCTTAGAGTGGCGGACCCGGTCGCAGTTGCAGCGGGCTTAAGGGGCAGGTGCGTTAATGCGGCCGTAGAGGCCGCATAGGCCCAGTTAGTCCGGTCCTGGTGCGGGCCCGGCCGCGGTTGCTGCTTGCTCCGGCAACAAGGTAAGTAGGGTGAGGGAGGGGGGTGCAGTGAGAAGGGGCAGAGGGGGTTAGATAGTGAGAAATGGGGAGAGGGGATAGATAGTGAGAGGGGGTACATAATGAGAAGGGGCAGATAAGATGGGGAGAAGGGGTAGTGTGAATGCGTATGAGAATGAATGAATGAATAAATGTGTGGATGAATTGTGTGAATGTGTATGACAATTAATGAATTCATGTGTGGATGAATTGCTTGAATGATTTGTGAGACTGCATTAATGAATGTGTTAATGATTTGTGTGAATGAGTAAATGCAAAGATGGTACATGAAGGGTGGGCTTTAACAATAAATAAATAAATAAATATGGGCTGCTCGGGCTTAAATGCCCGGGCCTATTTTTTGTCCCAGTCCGGGTCTGGTAGTGAGTGAAGCTTATTGGCAAGACAAAATTGTGACAGCATCGGAAAATGATGCCTAATAGAGATATGATGCATCAGGTTACCAGCTTTGGCTGCAGGGCCATGACCTCATAATATTTTTAGATGTATTTATTAAACTGGAATTTTGCAGAAGACTTGTATGTTTCCTGATATCACTATGCATTATGAAAGTCAAAGCATAGTCTGCCTGCAAGAAGAGCTAGCCCTGCATAACACATAGTTAAATCAGTAAGATTGGTTTTAAGATATCTCTTACATTATATTGCAGTATTATGCAGGGCAAACTGACCCCTTTTTGCAGGAAACATAACTCTTTTAAAGGTTATATGCAGAAATGAAATGAAAAATAAAATAACAGTGATTTATGGTTAGAAAACCAACACTGATTATTTTATGACTGATTTTCATAATATGGAAAAAGCAAGCTACCAATAATTATATGGAATAACTTGTATTTCTTTTATTGACAATTTGTTTTCAAAATATGTTGCAATTTCTTTTTATGGTGCTTGACCTTAATGCCTGAGAAAAGTTACAAGTGCAATCACCTTTAGGCATGAAGAAGCAATTTTACAGTGGTGGAATGTTTTGGTATAATAAATCTTTTATTTTCTGTGCAGAGATGGGTAAGCTAAAGTTCAGTAGAAGAGCAAGTACATTCACTACTACATTCCAATTCTGCCACAGGGCTCCAATCCTTTGAGCAGTTATTTTCTGTTAAATCACTTTGTCATAAAACAATAAAATTTTGAGCACATTTCTAATATAATATATATGATGACTTGGGCCTGTCTCTTCAACATTGCTGCATTGTGATGTCATGCTTGTTCATAAGTAGCATTACAAATGGAGAGAGACCACTCATAGGAAGCTTTTACAACATGACAGCTGTAATGAAGACTGAGTTTTGTCCTTTGTTCTTTTGACAATGACAATGAACATGGAAGCAATGAGCTACAGTGATGGAATTAGAAGCTGGTAAACAGTCTAGCTTTCATATTGTCTGTGATCCTCTGGAAAAAAACATTGAGCTTCGGTTATTTCTTATTACTTGTTAGCAAGATTTAGCCATTACTTTATGGGGTTGTTAAACGTAGTATCTTTATTGGAGCTTTAACACAACAATCAATATTACTTTAATATATTAATTTTATTATTCAAAATGTTTGTACAGTACATGAGGTCATACACATCATACAACATAAATATTACAGTGTATATTGTAGGCCATAATATGATAACCGAGAAGTGTCATAGATAAAAATAAAAGTTTTTACTAATTGACCTCCATTTGTGTGAGATATGTCATCAATGTCCAGTTATTCAATTTTAATTGCAAGATTTAAGACATGGAAATTAGAATAAAGAAAATGCCAGATGCCTAAAGTGTAGTGGGTAAAATAGGGAAGGTGATTACCCTAATTTTCTTATTATGCTAAAGAAAGAATGTGCCCATAAAATATCTTTGAGGAATTCATAGAGTACAGGAAAGTTTTTTCCAAAATACATATTTCAGCCTAGATTCAGATTCAGATTAGACTCCTTGACTTTCCAGTGAGTGTAGAGGGGAGCATATTTAGTACAGTAGGCAGATATCTGGGAGAGAAGGAATATTCAGACTAAGACACTTATTAATAAGTCCAAGAATATTGTATCAAAAGAGAAGTATTTTTGGACAACTCCACCAAATCTGTAACATTGATCTTTGGGCTCCACATTCCCTCCAAGTACTTCTGGAACCACATCATACATTTTTTCTCAAAGTGATGGAACTAGGTACTAGACTTGTGCATTCAGATTCTTACACATTGCAGCTTTAACGAATATTGGCAAACTTGGCAAATTGTACGAAGCCCCAAAAACAAGGCCAGACCCCCAACGAAGCAAAAAATCCACATTCACTCAGTCCACAGAGTCCACATTCACTCACACTCTCTCACACTTTGACTCACTATCTCACACTCTCTAAATGTTTCCCTACATTCAGTGTCGACCACTTCTGCATCTTCGTCATCTTCTATCTTTTCCCTTATCTCTTCTTTCTTTGTCCACATCTCCGCAGATATAACCTGGCAGAAACTTACACCAATATGGCGGTGCTCCGTGTTCTGTTGCTCTTGAGATATAGCATTGAGGTTGATTGCCATAATATGTTGCAAATTAATTGGCAATAGCTTGTGGATTGGCGATTCTTATCTTTTGTTGCATTCTTGATGAAGGGTACTCTGGTTAGTGCATTTTATTGTTTCAGTTGCTTGGCTAAGAGGAAACCTGCTTTGTTTCCTTATGTGTAGTGTTTAGATTTTAATTTTCTCATTATTAGTTCCATTTATTTTACTTGGATAGCCTGAAGATCAGTTTTTTTAAGACTGGAGTTTCCTTTTGATAATAGGGGTTAGAAATAACTGTTGTTGTAATTGGCTGTCTGCCGGTTGCAAAACAATGTCCTTTTTATTCTTGTCTCTCTGCTTCTTTTTTAGTGATGCTACTTTGATGAGGAAACCCCTAATAACAGCTTTATGAGCCAGCCATATTGTGGATGCAGATACGTCTGAAGAGTTGCACAGATTACCCCATCTATTCCAAATTTTTTTTGCAGGGTGATGTTAATTGTTGAAGTTGGCAGTAGTTCTGTAAAACAATAAGCGCCTAACAGAATAGCTAATGGTTAATGATTTTGGATAGTGTATAAACCACCTGTGATCTATAAAAAAATCAAACTATAAGAGATTAATAATCAAACATGTAATGGAAAAACCTGCCGCAGTGGTATAAAAACCTGGAATTCCATATGGAAGGGACACAATCAAACTCTTGATGTGGCTGGAATAACTTCAGACGACTTGGATCGTTTGGAAACAGGAGACCACTCTCGAGGTACCTTATGTGGAACCTTGTTGGCTGATGGCGATTGTGATGGTATGTCTTGTAGACCCGACAGCTTGAGGAGCTTGAATCCTTCTGAAGTTTAGTTGATGGTTGTTTGATGGCTGTTTTTCATGATCACTAACTTTAAAGGGACGGCCCAGTAATATTGTATTCCATGCCCTCTGAAAGTTGCAGGGATTTCGTGTTGCAGGGTGAGGACAGATCCAAAAATATCTGAAAATCACCCAAGCTGTCCCAAGTATGTCTCCTGGATCTTGCTACTTTCATAATCTTTTCTTTGTATTTGTAAAAGTGAATTCTGACCACTATGACCCATGGTGCATTGTCCAGTGCCTTCCTGAGTTCGGGGACTTGGTGAAGCGATTTGTTATGTTTATTTGGCAGTGCCAATTTGGTGAATAGTTTGGAGAGATAATATTCCGTGTCAGCTTTATTGACCAACTCTGGAATACCTCAGATCCACGAGTTATTACACCTTGAGTGGTCCTTAGCATCGGCCAGATGCGTTCTTAGGGTTTCCACTTCTTTTTCAAGGGCTCTCTGCAAGCATGTTGTGTGAGTCAGATAATTTGTTTTTTTTTTAAATGTTTTGTAAAAGCTTGTGATCGGCTTTTGCTTCAGCTCTGTGAGTAGTGATTTAATATCGGCCACTGAAGCTGGCACTGTAGGAGCTGACTCGAAGTGTACTGTGTTCCTGCTCATCCTTGAGGTAAGATGATACCTTGAGTGATTCCTCAGGCGACTGAGGAGCTGTTTAGATTTTTTATGGCAAGGGTGGAAGTATCCTGCTAATGTATCATTAGCCTTATTTTGCTGTTGGCTGACCATGCTGTTCAGGTAAGATGTGTATTCGCTTTCCAGGAAGCTACATTTTCCTCTAAAGTTACTTTGATGGGAACGACCTGTACCCTGAGGTAAAGGCATATCTGGGGCAGAGTGGCAAATAGGGGTCTAAGGCATTTCTGGGGGGCAGAGTGGCATAAAAGGGGGTCTAAGGCATATCTGGGGGGCAGATGTGCATAACTGGGGCAGAGTGGCAAATAAATGGAAATAAAAACAAAACATGGATTTTTCTCAATCATGGTTTTTATTAAATATTAAAACTAGTTTACATGTGAATTAATATTTACTAGTAAAAAAAAATATTATATTCAGGCTTTTTCTTTTTTTCCTAAATTAATATTTACATTTTGGGGGGTTGAGTTATAATCAGGGTCGTCTAATACAGTATATACTATATGATCAAAAGTATGTGCACATCCCTCCTAATTCACACTTCACTATGGAAGTCTGATGGATGAATCTGGGTTTGAAGAATGCCAGGACATTACCAACTTCAATGCATAGTACCTACTTTAAAGTTTGTGGGAGGGGGATAATGGTATATGGGTGTTCTTCTGGGTTTGGCCAAGATCCCTGAATTCCGATGAAGGGTCATTTTAATGCTACAGCATAAAAAAGACATTTTAGAAAATTGTATACTTCCAACTTTTTGCTACCAGTTTGGACAGGCCCTTTCCTGTTCCAGCATGACTGTGCACAAAGCAAGGTCCATAAAGACATGGTTTGACCAGCTTGGTGTAGAGGAACTCCAGTGGCCTACACAGAGCTCTGACCTTTACCCCACTAAACATCTTTGGGATCAATCCTTTCCGTTCAACATCAGTGCCTGACCTCACAACTTTGGGTTAATGGGCACAAATTCCCACAGACACACTCTAAAATCTTGTGGAGGTTGTTATAGCCACTCAATATTAATGACCATGCTGTTAGAATTGGATGTTCAACAAGCTCATATAGGTGTGATGGCCAGGTGTCCACATACTTTTGGTCATATAATGTATCTATAGCCATTGGGAAAGCTTGCCAATAGGCTTAGCAGCTATTCTACACTACATTTCACTACATAAATATATATTTAGTAATTGCTTATAGCAACGTCCCTCAAAGATCCATTACCCATGTCATACATAGTTGGCATTCTAAGCCTGATTCACCAGTTATGCATTTGTATATGTAGCTTACACTGTAAGGGTTAAGCTGTGTTTAAATGCTTTTCATGCCCTTTATAGAGTTCAAGTTCAACTGTACAAGCAAACATCTGCATATATACGAGTGGACATTTCTAGGTCACAATATATTTCTTCTGGCAACAAGAATGTGGAAAAATCTCTGGAGGATCAGCGTTAATTTAGAATATCATTACTTTAGCTTGAATTTATATCATTTGCTTAATGTACTTGACATCTTGTTGTTGCCTTTAATTTTTAGTTGTACACTTTAAAGAAATCTGCAGATTTACAAAAGTATTAGATTTTTCATATTTCCTATTATGTTGTATTAGTAAAACACTTATGCTACCAGCAAAACCTTTTACCTTTGGACAATACAAAATAACAAATTACTAAACATATGAGACAAAATTAGGCGTTGGACATTGCACATTTCCACTACTTAAAACCTCTTAATTTTGGACAATGCAAATAATAAAATACTGCATTGGTATATATACTTGCAAAATATACTTGCAATGTAATTATTTATTGTTTAGTTAGGTAGGCCAAAATATGGGGTTGTGCATGTGCTCAGGGCCTGCCTTAGGGCTGTGCGACCTGTGCGGCCGCACAGGGCGCCATGGCAACAGGGGCGCCTGTCCGGGACTTAAAATAAAACATCGGGGTTTTTTTTGGTGGGATTGCTTGAAAGCTATTCTATGCTCTATTCTGTCTGGAGCTGCAACTAACCATTATTTTCATAATCGATTAGTTGGCCGATTATTTTTTCGATTAATAGGATACAAAAATAAATGTAAATTTTTCGTTTATTTAAAATAGCTGGATGTTAAAAATAAACAGCAGAATAAAAAACCTTTGAGAAAAATGATTTTTTATTTTATTTCCCAACCTGTCCCTCCAGTTATGCACATCCGAGCCCAGGCTTGCCACACTGCCTTATACCCCAGATATGCTACTCTGCCCTCCCCTGATATGCCTTATACCCCCTGATATGCCTTATACCCCCGGATATGCCACTCCGCCCTCCACAGATATCCTTTATACCCTCATATATACCCCTCTGCCCCCCCAGATATGCCTTACAGCCCCTATATGCCATAGTGCCCTCTGATATGCCTTATACCCCAGATATGCCACTCTGCCCTCCCAAATATGCTACTCTGCCCTCCCAGATATGCCTTATATCACCTATAAGCCTTATACCCCATGATATGCCACTGTGCCCTCTGATATGCCTTTTACCACCTGATAAGCCTTATACCCCCAGATATGCCACTCTGCCCCCCAAATATGCCTTATACCCCTATATGCCACTGTGCCTCCCTGATATGCCTTATATCCCCCAGATATGCCACTCTGCCCCCCAAAATATGCCTTATACCCCCTATATGCCACTGTGCCTCTCTGATATGCCTTATAACTCCTTATAATGCCAATGTGCCTCCCTGATATGCCTTATAACCCCCAGATATGCCACTCTGCCCCCCCAAATATGCCTTATACCCCCTATATGCCGCTGTGCCCCCCCAGACTTACCCCCCCATGCTCCATACTCTTTGGTGTCTAGTAGGGGCAGCCGGTGAAGGCAAACCTCTGCTGCTGGCTGGCACTTTAGCTGGAGCTTCTATAAATGAGCACCGGAAGGTCATGTGACGCCGGTGCTCCATCATAGAAGCCCCAGCGGAAGTGCCGACAGGAGCGGAGGCTGTCGGCGCACATCGCACAGATGCCCACCGGCTGCCAGAGAGGAAGATACAGGTCCCCTGTAGAGCTGCAGGGGAACCCTCCTCTCTGGCAGCTGTGCAATGCGCACAGACAACCTCCGCTGCTGGCCGGTATTTCCACCGGGGCTTCTATGGTGGAGCACCGGAAGGCCATGTCACGTGGGTGCTCATAGAATCGATGTAACTAATCTATAATCACATTCGTTGGCAACAATTTTTATTATCGATTATCATCGATTTAATCGATTAGTTGTTGCAGCCCTAGTTCTGTTAAGCATGGAATAAAACAACTAGCAGCGCCACCACAACCGTATTTTTTAAATATTGGGGGAATTCATTACTATACCACGTGGCTGGATAGGTCTGTCTGCTGGAGCCTGCCATGCGCCCTGCCTCTGCTACTGCTGCGGCTCAGTCTCCTTCATTACCCTGGAGGATCAATTCTTGTTTTTTTTTCTAATAGCAGGAAATTCCGTCCTGTACCAGGTAGCTGGATGTGCCTTTTTGCCAGTGCCTGCCTTGTGCCCTGCTCTTTCCTTACTTTTGGGGGATCAATTTTTTTTTTTGTAAAAGTGGGGGATAATCAATCTTGTACCATATGTTTGGAAATGTCTGTCTGCCAGTGCATTCTCTCGGCTGAAGCGGCTCAATCTCCTTCCTTTCTTTGTGGGATCAATTATTTATATTTTAATATTTGACATTTTGAGGCATCTAGTCTAGAATTAAAAGTACAATCTTTTAATTCTTTTTAATATTGGGGAAGTTCAGTCCTGTACCATGTGGCTAGATGCATCTGGCTACCAGTGCCTGCCCTGCACCCTGCACCGCCTCTACTACTGCTGGGGCTTAATCTTCTTTCCTACTCTGAGGGATCTATTTTAATATTTATTATTTTGGGGAAAATTTAGTCCTGTACAATTTGGATGTGTCTGTCTGACAATGCCTGCCCCGTACCTTGCCCTATCTCTGCTTCTGCAGCTCATTCACTTAATTAGAGGGGATTCAGTCTTCTGCCATATGGCTGAATTTGTCTGTCTCCTGGTGTCTGCCATGTGCCCTCCATACTTACATTCTCTATCAATTCCTTAAAAAATTAGTCTGGATCTCCTCCTCAACCTTGAGATGCTGCTGCTGTAAGTAAAAAGGGTGCTCAAAATTTTGTTTCCGAATCCAAAAAGCCCTTTGAACTGAACTGCCGGAAAACGAAATGGCAAAATGGAAGAAAAGTATATGTTGTTCTGATGTGCATGCAAAAGTAGAGGTAGATAAGCATATTGGTTCATTGAGGTCTATAAAAGTATGACTAGAGCACTGTCAGGGTTTTGGCCTACCTGTACTGGTTTCCTCCTCCTCATGGCTTTCTGTTTGGTAGGCCACACCCACTTTCTCTTATTACTAACCCCTCCTCTACCTTCAGACTGCTACTATAATTACCTGGCTAGGTCAGTTGCTGGTTGCCCTTTCGTGGATCCAGACCTGGGAGTGCGTTCCTCCTGTGTATGATTCCTGCCTGATTTTGGACTATGCGGATTTCCCCTGCAGCGCCGCGGGGGATCTGGACCCAATTATAGGTTTGGCTCACAACACCTAGGCGCCAGGACAAAATTATCAGTCGCCATGGCGACCTGGCGCCTGGGATTTGTCGAGCCCTGGGTTACTAGCATAGAAAATAATGTATTTTATGAAATTATTATAGTTTGAATATTTACTGTAAGTTTATTAAGTACAATGCAGTTAAATGAATTATCTCAACATAATGCAGTTCAAGCTGCCTTTTATACCTATTGTAGCCCCCATAACTACCCTTGATGGGTAACTGTGATGTTTGAGATAAAACCATAGCAAAATATAACACTAAGATAATATGTTACTTGTTAATGTTATTTGTACTAAATGTTATTCAGATATTTATTTTCCAGCTCTAATGCCCACCAGAAGCATAGCAAGGGTATTTAATGTACATTTGTGTCTATTCCACATTCTCTCTCGAATGTAAGCTTGAGAGCAGGGGGAAACCTAATGTATCAGTCTGTCAGTTCTAGTTTTGTCATACCCCTTGAATATACATATTGTAAGAGGTGATGCGTAAAATTGTTGGCGCAGAATACATTACATAAAAGAGAATAATTTCTCACGATCCCCCAATAAACATGGCATTGGAATCGTAATTCCTGCATATTTAGAAAGATGTAACATGGTTCCTGGGGTCCACGTGCTTTATCCCCTTCGTGACAATGGCTGATTTTATTTTTTGTACCCTTTGTGACAATGGTTGTTTTAACATTTCTGTGGAGCTCGTGTTTAGCTGTAATTTTCTTCTTTCCCTTTTACTGAACCCACACAGGTTATATATTGTTTTTTCAGGACAAGAAGGGCTTTCTTGTCATTATTTTGATTTTATCATATCATTCACTATTAAAAAAGTATAAAACACAGTGAAAGATTAAGAAAAAAATGACTTTTTCATTGTGGATGAAAAATCTTTTACTCATCTTTAAAAGCTAATAAAAAACCTGTTAAATAGACTCTACTATTTGTCCTGAGTTTAGAAATACCAAATGTTTTTTTGCTTTCTTCTGCACGTTAATATAAATACAATAAATACAAGTTGTGTTTTGATATTTCAAAACCATTTTTTCCAAATCTGGTCATTCCTCCCCTATGTGCCATTTTGGGTATTTTTAAAGCCATCCAATGCAATTTACACCATCAAACCACTGTCCGTGCCCTATTTGGTACATCTTTGAGACCGGCCAATTCAGTCTGCCCTATAAAACCATGTGTTTTTGAAAACTAGACACCCTAGGGTATTTCAAATGCTGGTATTTTAACTCTTTGCATGCACACATTTTACCATCAGCCTTTGTCAAAGTTTACAGTAGTATTTTTTTGTGTGTAAAACACGTTGTACTTTAGGTATGAATTTACAGGTCCTGGTATATGTCACACCACCCCATTATGTGTTCAGCAACGTCTCCTGAGTAAAATGATACCCCGCAATCATGGGTTTGTTGGGTTGTTTGGGGGCTAAAATGTTTGGGACGTGTGCATTTTTCAGATTGGAAATTAGACACGCGGTCATCCTTCCCCGTGTGTTAATTGAGGTATTGTTGAAGCCGGCAAATTCAATTTACCCAATAAAATCATACATTTTTTAAAAGTAGACACCCCATGGGCATTTAACATGCCAGTATTTTAACCCTTTCCATGTGAGAAAATAAAGTGCTAATTTTAGGACTTGCTTATAAAAATATTTTTTATATATATTGTATATGTATATTTTATTTTTTTACATTGTGATTAGAAAGCTCTGATCCATTGGCTTGCATGGTTGAATGCAGTACCTGTATTCAACATGCAAGGGGAGCCAGAGTTCTCTCCAGAACGCTTTTCAACTTTATTTTTTTGAAGGATGTTGGTGGATGTTGGGTGTCGCTGGTATGCCTCGCTATCGAGGCATTTCAGTGACACCATTGAAGTCTTTAAAACATGCGTCTACCGCCAGATGTTGACGCCCCGGGGAGGGGCCACACATTGCTTTAACCGTTTTCACGTGAGGTGCCCGGACCGTCAATTGTCATCAAGTGGTTAATTTAGCAAATTGCACAAGAGCCTCTAGTTTGACAGATTATTTGCAACCACGCAGTTTCTCTCTAAGGTGTTATTACACATGTTAGAGATAACAGTTTAAAACATATCATATAACAGTAAGATGGTAGCATTCATATGCAGTTCAAATGAAACAGTGCTCTCCTCATGTGATCCACAAGCTGAAGTCAACACTGTTTGGATAATTTCAGAGCTTCATGCTGTCACACTAAAGGCTGTAGTAATGTGCCATCAAGCAAGCTGACAAATTAGCATAATGGTAATTCAGGGATGCTCCTCATCACTATTCTTCTAAAATATCCTATCTTACTGGAATGATTTTATCGATCCTGTGGCGAGGTAGGGCCTCTATTGATCAGACTTGTTTGTCCAGCACATTCAAAAGATGCTCGATTGGATTGAGATCCAAATAATTTGAAGGCCAAGTCAACACCTTGAACTCGCTGTGTTCCTCAAACCATTCCGGAGTGCATTACCTGGCTGAAAGAGGCCAACGCCATCAGAGAATACGGTGTCCATGAAATGGTGTACATGCTCTGCAACAATGCTTAGGTAGGTGGTACGTGTCAAAGTAACATCCACATGAATGGCAAGACCCAAGGTTTCCCAGCAGAACATTGACCAAAGCATCACACTGCCTTTGTGAGCTTATCATCCACACGATGTAAAAGAAAACATGATTCATTAGACCAAGCCACCTCCTTTCATTGCTCAGTGCTCACATGCCCATTGTAGGCACTTTTGGCTAGGGCCGGGGTCACCATGGGCACCCTGACTGTTCTGTGGATACGCAGCTCGATAAGCAAGGAACTGCGATGCACTGTGTGTTCTGACACCTATCGGAACCAGCATTAATTTTTTTCAGCAATTTGAGCTACAGTAGCAAATGTGTTCAATTTGACCAAATGGGGCAGCCCATGACCCTGTCGCCAGTTCACCGCTTTTCCTTGGACCACTCTTGATAGACACTGATCACTGCTGACTGGGAATACCCCACAAGAGGTGCAGGTCATAATGTTATGGCTGATCGGTGTAGATTATACATATATAAATATACACACACACACGTTAGTTCCTTAAGGGGAAGACAGCTCACTTTTTTTTAAGCAATCATGAATATTTTGTTACAACCAAGACAAATGTAGATCTTTTTTTTAATATTTAAATGGTAAACTACAGCAGAAACGCACACACACATATAATCATAGCAGCTATTTTATTGGCTCTAAATTCGAGTGGTTAAAAACATACCAAAAAGTATATTAACATTAACAAAATCAATTAATTTTACACACGTGTTGTATAATGGTTTAAGTAGCCAGACTAATCCATAAGAACTAGTAATGTTATAGTCTTACATAAGGTTACTGGAATGTGCAAAAACAAACCTTTGTTTAATTTTAGTGTGAACAGCGTATTCAGAATGTAACATTAGAACAATAAAAATCTGCTTATGGTAAACAAAAAAATATTACAATAACAAATGCAAAAGGACGGTGATAAGACCAACTCCACGCAATTTTTTTTTTGGCACTGGCATAATTTTGTTAGCCTCCTACATTTAGCAACAGCCAAGTGCAACCCATATGGGGAAAAAAAGTCTGTCTGCATATATGTCATAAAGGTAGATGGACCTAGTATGGGGTAATGAACATGTAGTTTTCCAGCTGTTGAGAAACTATTATAGTTATATTTATAATTAAGAATGCAAACTGAGCATCATAGAAGCTTAGAAATTAGCTTTTGGTACATTCAATATATATTTTCCTTTTTTTTAACTATACATTTCACATTAATTCTGCAAATTCAATAAACAGAACTATCATATGCTCAAAACAGGCACAGTAGATGAGACAAATGGTTCTTACAGGTCATCAAATTCTGTTTCTATTGTTAAATAATATTTAGGTATTACACTCCAAGTGCAAGTATAAACTCATACTTGACAATGAGTATGGCAAAAGTTAAAAACTCTCCATCAACAAAAATTGGAATATGTTCCTTATTTCCAGACCTGTTCCTTTATAGCTAAACTACTAAGGAAGAAGTATTTCCCATCTTGAAGAGGTATGTAAATGTCACATTCTCCACCACAAATTTATAATGCTGAGGTAAAGATATTGGGAATTATAATTTAGGAATGCAGGGTAACCATTTATGCATATAGGGGCTATCTGTTTGGGTAATGAAGTTGGAATTATAGTAGAAAATGGATGGGCAATTATTACAAGGTAACAATTACATTTTTGTTGCTGTTGAATTGAATGCATTGTGGTAGAAAAAGGAAAGGAGATTAATGTTCAATAAACTTTAAAGTAAACACATCAGCATATTTATCATGTGATGACAGCATCTGAATACTAAAAGTTACCTCTGGATGACAGGTCTACCTTAAGATACACAAGATGCGCAAATAATAAAAAGAAATACTCTAATTTAGTAAACAAAAATAAAATAAGTTAAAGAAAGTTTTCCAGTGACAAACTAACATCTTTTATGAATGAAATTTACTTTTTCTAAAAATGCACACTATTCAGGTTATTCTCACTTAATAGTGAAGTGAGTCGCTCATCTTCTAGATTGTAAACTCACTTGAGCAGGGCCCTCTGTAACTTTTTTTTCTGTAAATTCAAATTATTTTGTTATGCACTGCTTACCCATTCAATCAAAATCAAGCATTGTTCACTATTTAACTTGTGGTTATTTCCCTTAAGGTTTTTCTATAGTTCTCCACTTGCCTGAGAATCTCCAAAATATAGCATAACCATTATATATATTTAATAAACTTTTGACCGTGTTTTAAACACGTTACAGCTGTAAGCTTACATTTGCACACTTAACTGCAAACTATGAGATGCATTTATGGTGATTACTATATGTGTGAAACAAAATGAGTGTGTCTGAAATTTATAAAATGCACTTCTTTACAAATTCCCTTATTTATCAAATTTTTCCATAATTTGTTCCTGTATCAGTCAATCTCGACAATGGACAGAGCTGCCAGTGGGGAAAAAAGGAGTTGAAACAGATAACTCTGGAGATAATAGCCGAGCGATGTCCTGGCTGGAAGAACAGCAAATTATCCCACAGGTACATGAACCAAAGCATCTGCTGTTATTCATCCTGCAATATCAAAAGCTTTAGATATGTTTTGTATAGGTTTTTGTTTTTTTTATGATAGCCACTGTTCTTTTTCTTTGATAAATTTTTCAGACCATTTGCGGGTGAGCTGTAGATAAATATTAGGCTTATGAGGCAAATAATCATCATATTTATACAGAGCGTTCTTCTTTTGGACAGCTGTTTCAATCTGTGTTCCTTCATGCCATTCATTAAAAGAGGTGATTGAAATAATGCTGGGCCGCACCAGTAAGGCTGCATTTAGAGCAGTTTCATAGTATTTTCCGTTGATTCGATTTCGTGTATTTTGAAGATTCCAAGGACGTATGCTGGTATCTACATACCCCGGACCAACACTTGGAATAAACATCAAGTTGTTGGTGTCACAAAATGCTTTTAAACTTGACCAGTGGTGGTGGGACGATCCATATGAAAAACCATTTGTTGCAAAATATGTGTATAATCCATCAAACCCACTTCTATGAATATCATACTTGTGTTTTTCTTCCACAAGTAAAGCAAGAAAAATCCCATCATATGGGGTATTCCTAATACTCTGAGATCCAGACAGTGTTAAAAGATTGGCCCATATGTCTGGGCTCGTGATATACGAATCATATATGTAGAACATTGGCAAAGTTCTCCCATCACTACTCTTGTATCTGTAGAATGCTGGGTGGCTCCCATATCTAGAGGAGACAAAGCACAATTTCAGATTCTATTACGCATTTTTTAAATGTCTGGTAAATTATTAATAAAATAATATTATGTATATGCTAAAGCTGCACTTTGCAACACTTAAGTAAAACAATAACATAGTTACATAGGTTATAAATAAAAAAAAAAATAATAATAAAAAGACATGCTCCCATCAAGTTCACCTTTTCCCACATCTGTTAATTGCCGTTGATCCAGAAGGCAAAAAAACAACAAAAAAAACAGTTTGTAGCTCTTTCCGATTTTGCAACAAACTAGCTGTTTTCCCAGTATTAAAAAAATATATCTTTGAATATTATGTTTTTGCAACTATTCATCCAGTTGCTATTTAAACGTCTGTACAGACTTTGATAAAAACTACCTCTGCATTCAGAGAATTCCACATCCTTATTGTCCTTACTGTAAATAAACCCTTCCCTTTGCCTTAGACTAAATTTCCTTTCTTCCAGTCTAAATGCGTGACCACGTGTCCTATGCATAGTCCTGTTTATGAATAGATTTCCACACAATGGTTTGTATTGGCCCCGAATATATTTATATTATGCTGTCATATCCCCTCTGAGGTGCCGTTTTTCTAAACTAAACAGATTTAAATTAAACATTCTTCATAACTAAAGTGTTCCTTTCCTTTTATTAATTCTGTAGCCCACCATAATATATAATCCAGCATCAACAGTGGTGAAGCAAACACTTATCCACGGACGTAGAGTTGAACTAAGGGAATTAAGAATACTCTATTTCACTCTTAGTGGAGGGGCTACTGTTTACAACATATGAACTGGTTCTGTCCGATCTGGGGTGCCACAAGTATTAGAATAACTCCCATCTCATGGTTTTGCATGGATGAGAAGAGCCACTGGGAAGACCCTTAGGATATTTATCATATTAAGTATTACTAAACAATAGACCTTGGCACTGGTTTCTCTTGTTTATGCAATATGCAAAACAGGTTTACTAATTAAAATAGACCATATGGAAATTCTCATTTGTATCAAGTTACTGATTTAAAGGTAGTACATACTCGTTATTTTCTTCATTCGTAAAAAAAGGTTTATATGAACTTGTTAATAAAAGCACTGTGAAAAATTAGAAAGAAGGAAATACATGGAGCTAATTTCATCAAACTACTTACTTATGAATAATATAAATGACATTGTTCCGCAAGCTGTGGTCATCACGGTTCTTGTACGGCTCAATGTGAAACGTAACCTGAAAATAAGCAAAAGCTCTAATTAAATAACATGAGCTCTTGGAAAAATAAAAGTAGTACTTAAATGTGATTAAAATAATTCATCTTTGATGTGGGCCACCAGAGATATTAGCCATGTCATTTTGATCAATAAAGAAAGGTTTACAAATGCATAAAACATTCTAGTGTGAAGGTCATTCAGTTTGTGACATGTATCCTGCTCCAGTGAGAAACAGTTATTTTCAATATAAATCAGAAGGCAACAGATACCACATACAAACAAATAATTCTACAGTGAACGAGTTGATCATGAACACAAAATAAAACTAAAAATAATGCTCAAAAAGTTGTTTTGCCATTCCCCCCAAAAGCATGTTTAATGTTTCAACTATTAACAATGAACTCAAAAGTATTTAAAGTATTTTTTACTACGTTAAAACTCACTTTTAGTCCATAATTATGAGCTTTGTCTAAAATAAGTGGTACAATGTCATCTGTTGGTTCCCCATTGTCATCACTCATACCCAGTGGATACCATGATAATGCCACCACACCTGTAAAATTAAGACATTATTTTAAAAAATCTCCATGGCTTTCTTAAATTGTTTGTCTATTACAGATTCTCAATACTTAATGTATGGTTCCAGTATAGTACATGCAGGGCAGACCACATGTTGAATGCCTTTGTCTTTGCCAGTCATTGCAATTCATATTTACATAATATTACTATTATTGTTTGGCCTTCAACACCCTCAGTGAAACAGCTGTGCCAGCAATGCTCAATTAATACCCAAAGATCTTTAATATGCCGTTCCCAAGATCATTAAACAAAATATGGTTGGACATGCAGGACCAGGTAATTTTGGGTCTCACTGCAGGAGTGCTGTTGGCTATCCTTGGATAAAGGTAAATGTTTTTTTTGTGGAGGGCACAGACTTACACATAGCAATGTGAACACAAGTTTTATGGTTTTTGGGCCACACTTCATTTTCCCTTTCATTTTTATGAATTGTGTCATTATAATTCAACCCAATGCAACTAATGTTTCAAGTCCTGGCATGTTCTCGTACTAGCAATATTTCATTGTTAACGGAAGACTGAACACTTTTTACAATATCACAAGTGCTAGAACAAAGGCAATTATAACTCTGTAGTGTTGTAATCCCTCCATCGTTCAATTGCCCTGAAAACCTCATCTAGTTTTTTTCAATCACTAGAAAATGTAGTCTGCAGACTGTAACTCAGAAGGATATGCATAGTTTCAAATTAAATGTATTTGTTGTGCCTTTTTGCTAATAGGGTTAACATTATATATAGAAGAACGGCATCTTATAAAAACAAATGAGAAGGCATATTCCCAAAATGGATGATTGGACAGAATAGTAGGGGGGTATTGCAAGGAGTAGAAAATGTATACAAAATATATAGTGCATAGCTATATTAAAAGGTATTCACTGTGGCAACCAAAGTTACGGTTGAGTGTGGATTGTGATATATGCAACTAACCATAGGGGAAAGAAAAGATGCAGACTTTTAGCTGGTGAAATACAAAATCCTCTTCTTTACAGTCAAATCTACTTGCAATGTAATTTTTTTTAAACCCATAAATAATATTGTGTGCTCTTCAGGACAAACATTTTGTGGATGACAGCATTAGACATAATATAGCAATACTCATCTTTATGTAGAATTAAGGACCTAAACAGATTTCTGTTTTTCTGAGGTCTGTCTCCTTCATTAGAATTGTATTTGTTTAATAAAAAAAACAGTATGTTTTGAACATATTGTGATAACATTTTTGTCACTTTTCATTGGTAAATAGCACAATCTTAAATATCCTGTAAAGATTTAATAAACGTATTACCTATAGAAGCAGATCGCATTTGTTTCATGTGAGCGTCTACAACAGACGGATCTCTGGAACTATATGGTCCTAATTCAGGGTAAAAATTTGCTCCAATATCATCAGGAGGATTGTGTACTCCAGAAGGGAAATTGTTTGAAATCTTAGCATCCCAGTGTTTTAGCAATGGGTGGTTCCAATGAATATATTTACCATCAAATTGTGGGTTTCCATACCACGTGTAATAAAAAGTATGAAAGTCATAATTCGGAGATGGCAACTCTTCCATCTCTAGGTGATTAACTGACAATGTTTGTGAAACACCCTCTTCTGTTTGGGCCATAGTTTTTTCTTCTACATGTATGTCAGATTCCTTAATACGCCTCTCAGGTAAGAGGCCAAGACCAAACGGACTTCCAAAGGCTGCACTTTCAGGCCTCAGTGTTTTCAATCCCATCATAACAGAACACACAAACAAAATGAAAACCCCCAAGGTAATACATGTTCTTCTGCGAAATCTTAACATTATGACATTGCTCCATCAACATTACATTTCTTCAGTGCTATAAAAGAAGCAAAAAAAAAGATTAAAAAAAAAAGGTGGTGAAACACTGTACAGGCATCCACTACTTAATTCAGTCATGTATGAAATTGTTCATAATCTATTTAAGATTGATATATTTACCAGTAACTGAAAAACTGAAATATACTATTAGATCAGAGGGGTTATATTTGATCTTCAACCTTCCTTAGGTCATCAGGAGCGTAATGTATACCATTGCAGTGCATTAGGACCACCAGGTTATGGTTAAACATGGGATCTATAAAGCTTACAATAATGACATCTGTTGCTATGTATTATGTAATTATGTATCACTAGGCATGTGCAAGGTTGTTCCATAACATCTCTGCACATATGGTCACAACTTTACATATGCTCTATGAAATAATTAAAGACTACGACACAGGATACAAATGTGTTGAGGGGACCACACAGAAAAAGTGCCCCAGCACTTTACGTTACGCAAACGTATGTCATATCATAAACTTAGTGCCATTTGGTTTCTTTACTAAAGTAATGGACACTATGATTAACAAACTAAACTACCTTTCTGTACATTCATTGAAGTTACTTTAAAACTTTAGGTACAGACAGAGTAAGATAGTGGGACGGTTCCTTTAACAGAAACTAACAAATATCACCAGGCAAGCACTGGCAGGCAAGTGGACATATACCTGCCAATCCCATTGATGAATATGAGCCTACTGGAAGACTGTGTTTCCATACACCTGCAGTTTAAAAGAAAGTTGTCAGTTCATTTTTACACTTATATAAGTTTATTAACTTAATGTAAAAAAAAAATAAAAAAAATAAGTCTCCCCTTATAGCCATAGTGAAAACAAAACAAAAAAAGACACATAGAAACAATTCAAGACAAGGAAAAACCCCCAAATATCCATGTTCAAGCTTCCACTATAATGAAACCTGAACACATATATAGAAACAAATGTATAAAGCTCAAGAGGCTACAATAATTACGTGAAATTATGTAACTATAGCAAAGGGTGTTATTTACCAAAGGGAGAGTTGTAAGAGGAGTTTGATGGAGAGAAGTGTTGGAGTTCCTTCAGTTCACTGTACATTATAAAAGGTCCACATTATAAAAGTGCTTTCTGCTAAAGAAAGCACTCTGTTGGCCCAATACAATGTATACTCAAGTGAGTAGATTTTTTCAGTCTTTAAAGTCTTTTTGCCCATTAAACTATGCATTATAAAGAGCCAGCTGAGCCCTTTTTGGGGGAGAAACGGGCTACTGTTGGTCCTTCATAATGAACGGTGAATTGAGAGAGTTGAAACCACAACTCACCTGCAATCTATCCCTTAGTCTATAGATCCTAAACAAACTAATGGAACAAAATATGGAGGTAGGTGCACCACACACTACAATGGCACAAGGAGTCATCCAATGGCCCTAAAAAAATCAATGGACATAAAAAGAATCTACAATAACAGTAAGGATATATAATTGTAGATAAATAATAGTCCTCAACTGTCTGTTGCAAATATAATAAATCTGTAGATTATCTATTCACTCCACTTGGAAATGGTTACATCAGATCAGCCACTTACATGAAATAAATACTGGAAATGGTGTAGATCCATTTATAAATATAGATTACTGTTATGTTTTATTTGATGATTCTCTATGCAAGGTGTATGATGTGGAGCAGTGCCTTCATATCTTGTTCCACAAGCATGTTTGCTTTCACTCTAATATACTTACTGTTTGAGAATTTGATAAAAGATTTAAACTACTTGAGCCTCAAGCTTTTTGCACATTTGTTTCCATACTTGGTTATACCGAGCACAGAGCATTTTTTTTTTCCTTTTTCTGTTTCACTTGTTCATTTGGATTCAGTATTGATCTGCAGCGGTGCAAGGATTTGTCCTTTATTTGCTGTAAGATTTGTTTGAGGGTTGTGACTGTTTATTTTTTCTCCCCATTTTGGCCTTTTACTTTGGCTTGTCCTCTCAAGGCTGGTGGACAAGCAGATGCAAAGTAATATGAGACAGTGGAGCGGAACATATAAAGACTGTTTCATCCACTCATTCTTACTGTTCTTTAAAAGGGTGCCAATGTATTCATAGCAAACAATAACTGCATTCTGTGGTACGTGAAGCAAATACATTTTAGTAGATTGTTCCGTAAAAACTACAAAAGCAACTTTTGAGAAACTTTTCCCAGCTGTGCCCGCTTATGTGTCACATGACAGTTAAGTGTTCTTGGCAAAATTTTACTTGATTAAATTATTATTTCATGGAAGATTTGGGACACGCAACAGTTCTGGGGATTACGGTTCTAGCAAGCCGGCGTAGCCAGAACTTGCTCTTTTAGGATATTATTATTCTCTATTTGTATAATAATGACTTGCGTGCTTAAGTTACAATTTGCCTTGAATACGTTACATTCAGATCATATAATTTAGAAGACAAAAATATGCATTAACCTTCTCAGCTATAGTTTGGGTGCCATTCATGTTTTTAAAGCGACATTTAAATAGTGAAATACAAGCTTATCCATGGGCTTCAAAACAGACGGATAAAGCGTTTGGTTGCATAACAAGAAATCTGGCATTAATGAGATGTATAAGGCATTTCTTATAAGTAACCACTGCTGCTGGATTTCATGATGCATTTGATTCCAAATGAAGTGTCAATGGCTGATTTTTATAAGGATAACCAGACAACATGGAGCAGTTAATATACACATTACCTAACCTAAAACATTACCAAGGCATTATACATTGTTTTAATAGCCGTGCAGAAACAAACGTCAATAACGAAGTAAAACTGAACTCTACTTAAGCATTACTCACCCCACGTTCCCTACAGCCACGGAGTCTGCACAAGATTTCCCTTCCTGTTTCAGGAACTAAACGGACCAAATTGACATGCGTATACAGCTCTTTTTACTGACTGCGCATGCGCGATAGTGACAGACGAAGGGGCGGGAACGCGTTTCTGACAGAAGTACTGTGTTATCAGTTCTGTCGGGTAATGTGATGTTTTTAGATGAGCAAGGCGATAATAATAATGTCCCCAGTCAGTGTATCGAGTCTCATGTTAGAGGTAGGATCCGGAAGACACAAAATGGCGCTACACCAACTGATCTTTATACTCTGGACTCATCGTTGCGTCCCCAGTCAATGTCAGTTAATTAGTAACGGATAAGCGTAGGCCAGGAATATTAGGTGAAATTTAACAAAACGGATAAACAAAAAGCAAAGACCAGTGTCTGAAATTTAGATAAAATATTAAATAAGCATAAAGGAAAGCCATCTTTTAATTGTGGAAAAAACGACAAGGTGCCTCATGTTAACAGTGTAAATGTGTAGGTCAGAACTTATTGTGTAGAATACTCATATCTTTTAATTTGTGCTTATTGTTAGAACGGAAACAAAGGTACAATGCAATATGTAACGGTTAGTACCCAAATACCTGAAAGACTGGTTTGTTTAGCCCTCTTAGGACCAAGCTATCTTTCACTGTTTTACTCTTAAGGATTCAAGGGTTTTCATTTTTGGCGTGTCTTTGGTCAACTGTAATTATCCCCCCTCGTTTTTTTTAACCCAACTACACTACACATAGTATTTTTTTCTCAATCAAAAGTAGGGCTTTTTTCTATGAAACCATTCTCATTACAAAAGCTATTACTTAATCCCTTTGTGACAATGGCTGTAATGTTCTTCTTTCTCCATTACTGAACCTACACAAGTTATCAATTGTTGTTTTTTTCAGGACAAGAAGGGCTTTCTTTAGATGTCATTGTTTTGATTGTATCATATCATTTACCATTAAAAAAGTATAAAATATGGTGAAAAATTGAGAAACAATGACTTTTTCTGACTTTTACTTGAAAAAGCTTTTACTCATCTATAAAAGCTAATGAAAAAACCTGCTATTTAGATTTTACTATTTGTCCTGAGTTTAGAAATACCCAATGTTTTTGTGTTTTGTTCTATTTCGGGTATCTCTGAAGCTGGCCAATACAATTTACCCTATCAAACCATATATTTTTGAAGACTAGACACCCCAGGGTTTTTCAAATGCTGGTATTTTAACTCTTTGCATGCACACATTTTACCACCAGCCTTTGTCAAAGTTTTTAGTAGTATTTTTTGTGTTTATTTTTCCCACCCATGTTGTACTTTAGGTATGAATTTACAGCTACTGGTATATGTCACTGTCACACAACATCTCCTGAGTACAGTGATACCCCACATGTATGGGTTTGTCGGGTTGTTTGGGGGCTGAAAGGCCACATTTGGGATATGTGCATTTTTTAAATTGGAAATTAGACATATGGTCATTTCCCTGGTGTTAATTGGGACATTGTTGAACCTGGCCAATGCAATTTACCCCATCAAATCATAATTTTTTTTTAAAGTATACACCCAATTTAACATGTCTGTCGTTTAGATAAAGTGCTAATTTTAGGACTTTATATATATATATATATATATTTTTTTTTTTTTTGTTTGTTTATTTGTTTTTTGGCCTTTTTTTTTTTTACTTTTTTGGAACTGGAAGGTTCCCCTGATGGTGAAACATGTTACCATTTTTTAATTATTTGTTTTATTTATTTTTTGTTTTTATTTATTTTACTAATCACATAGTGGTTAGAAAGCTGGGCTCCATTGACTTGCATGGTTGAATGCAGTACCTGTTCACAGGAGTTTTGAAATGACCTTGCGAGTGGCAAAATCACTCACAGTAGTGGTAGTGACCGCCGTCTGAAACGGTCACGGCGCATCCTGGGGTGGGAGTTCCATGTCGCTGAATGCCTCGCTATTGAGGCATTTCAGTGGCACAATTGAAGTTTCTATATTTGGTTTAACACCACACATTGTATTGGTTAAAAAAATGATCACATACATGGAAGGAGACCTGATTTGCTGTAGCTGGTATTCCCGCTGTCGATGTGTGGCAATCCAGGACATTTAAACACGGAAGCTACTATTACCTCTTTTGCCATGCCTTACAAAACCTGAGCTCAGCGGTATAAAAATGTTTAATTTCTAGGTGTCATATGACATGCAAAGTGACCCATGTAAAACAAATATAACACTCATAAAAAATAAAATTTCCTCTCCCTCCACCCAATAATGTTGAAAAGTTAGCAAATGGCAACATATTTTACATTTTGTAATGATTTAAAATACAAATTTTTTACTTTATTCACTCACAGTATTATTATTATTATTACCTTTATATAGCGCCAACAGTTTACTCAGTGCTTAATACAATACATAAATTCAAGGGATATGACAAGACAAGAATTGACAAACTAAGACAAACCGATACATTCGGTGGAGAGGACCGTGCTCGCAAGCTTACAATCTTGAGGGAATGGGGTGACAAACTCCAGTTGTAGAGTTAAGACAAATTTTACAGTAACAGTTGGTTTTGACGGGGTGGGTGCGGACTTGAGGTAGAAAACAAGAAGATGAGGTGAGTGGGCCAGGAGGGGAATGTTACTAGTCCATAAAAAAAGTAGTACCTTAGCACGCTCTGGTTCGTCCTGCTACTATGTTATAACTGAAACTCCCCTCCTTAACACCATGAAAGTACTTCTATGATGAGATTTCTGAGGCTTCA
Organism: Spea hammondii; assembly: GCA_029215755.1. Classification (NCBI taxonomy): domain Eukaryota; kingdom Metazoa; phylum Chordata; class Amphibia; order Anura; family Pelobatidae; genus Spea; species Spea hammondii. Next base: position 74,039,670 of record JARDYJ010000003.1, on the reverse strand, counting down.
CAATCCGGACTTCAGTTTTTTTTGGTCAGTCTTTCCTCCCAGCTTTTTAGAGCATTTCCATCTCCACCAAACCATACACTTTTTAGATTCTTGTTGGGAAACTGGACCAGGCTAAACGTGAAGTACTCAAACACCTGGACGAATGCCCTCGCTGATTGGTGACCTGTGAAGAAGATACTCACATCCTTGTAACGTGAGCACTTCTTTCTTTTCTCTGACTGGTGCAACTATGCATTTTATCTTTTAATTCCTTTAAGCGAAAAGCTGTTTTTGACAAAAACAAACAGCTAAGAAAAGGCACACTAATCTGACCCCAGAACTGGAAAGGTGTCAGTCTTCCAGCTCTTCACAAACACAGTGCTACAAATACCAAGGTACATCAGGTGTATGCCTTTTCCTGATTGAGGCTGACCAAGGCATGCAAATCCAGCGATCTATGATGTAATTGATCAGTCTCTGTAAGAACCAGACTATCTATGATTCTGGGACCTGGAATGCCACAGGTCAGGACCAGGTAATCTGTGTCAAACTAGCTATAGTGCGGTTAAGACTGCACAATCGCTCTCCTGCAGTGATTGTGTAGTTTACTTCAGGAACAAAACTGCCCTGCTATGTAAAGGAACAATGTAGGGGTAGTGGTTTCAGTGGCTGAAGGTACTTTTACGTACAACTCGACTCTCTCTCCATAGCAAGATCTGGAGGAGAGATGGTGGTGGTTTCTTAACAGGAGACTTGAAAAGATTGTTCACAACGCCATTTTCCTTTTTATCTTTGTTGTTTTGCTTCCTCTTGCTTTGGTTGGCTTCTTTTAGCTGCTTTTTCCACAGGTAATCCTGACAAAATAGCTAAAAGTATTACAGCAGGAGTGACACCTGATTAAGTCCAAAGGCAGAGTGGATACCAGAAGATTGAGGGCTGGGGGTTAGTCTTCCTCCTCAGTCTTAAGAAAGCTTGTGGTCAGGCTGCAATTGTCTTTGACAGTGAGCATTTCCTTACCGAGGTGCTACCCATATGTACAGCAATCTCTCCTATGTCTCCAGTATCTGTTCCTGAGCCATAGCTTATGTACAAACACTTATTTGACAAAAAAAACTGCCATCGCACAGACCATTTGATTGCCCCATCAACTTATTGTCTGGGACTATGTCCCCTTTCTATACCAGAGACAAATGCCATGGAGTACTGTGTCAAAGACAGCTGAAAAAAAGATAGGTTTATTAGAAGATCTACATCCCCAGCTGTTGCGGGATTCTTTTTGTTACCAAGAAGGAGAGAGACCTGAGAGTGTATGAGTCTAAACAAAATAACAATAAAAAATACCCCATACCGCTCATATCTGAATTGTTTGAGAGATTGAAAGGATCCACCACCTTGTACTACTTACAATATGTTACAGATAAAGGAGGGTGGCAAATAGAAGACGGCTTTTAACATGCGTTCAGGCCACTAAAAGCACACGGTGATGCCATTTGGTCTCTGCAATGCACCAGCTGTCTTCCAGGGGTTTGGGGAAAAATGCCTTAGTTTACCTGGACCACATCTTGATCCATTCCCCTGATCTTCTTACCCATAGAATACAAGTCAAGCTAGTATTCCAATGCCTCAAAGAGAATGGACTATATGTCAAATTGGAAAAATGTACTTTGGGATGAAAAAAGCAGCCTTCTTGAGGTACATTTTAAGCCCTCATGGCTTCAATGTATCCTGCCAAACTCATTAACAATCATTAAATTTAGTTCCCAGTACAAAACACTCTATTTTTTTTAACCCCTTGATGACAATTGCCGGTCCGGGCACGTCACGGAAAAACATGTCGTTAACGACAAATGACGTGCCAGGACCGTCATTTGTTAAAACGGGTAAAAAAAAAATCGATCCGTGATCGATTTTTTTACCCAAACGGCGTTGCTGTAATGCCTCGACCTCGAGGCATTCAGCAACGCCATGATCGGAATCAGGGGCCATGTCTGGCCCCTCCCCGGGGCGTCAACATCCGCCATACAATGTATGGCGGCGGACGCCCGTTTTAAAAGCGTTTAGGAGGCGATCAACGATCACCTCCTAAACTTAAATGGTGTCGCTGGAATGCCTCGATCAGGAGGCATCCAGCGACACCAAACACTTACCTCTTGATGGACTGTGACCGCTCCGGAGAGCGGTCACAGCCGCAGCTGCCGGTGATCTTCGCCATCAGCAAGATGGCGGCGGCCCGGGAAAAAAAATAATAAAGATGAAAAGGTTCGCTAGACGGTCTCCTGACCCTCTAGAGAACTCTGGCTCCACTTGCAGGTTGATTACAGGTACTGCATTCAACCATGCAAGTCAATGGAGCCCAGCTTTCTAATCACAGTGTGATTAGAAAAAATAAATTAAAAATAAAATAAAATTAATAATAATTAGAAAAAAATTTGTAAAAAAACAGTAAAATGTAAAAATAATTTCCCTCTGATGTCACTATCAGGGGAACCTTCAAGTTGAAAATTTTTTTTTAAAATGTTTTAAAAAAGGCAAAAAAAAATTAAAATATATATATAAAAAATATATTTTTGTGAGCAAGTCCTAAAATTAGCACATTAGCTTAAAACAATTCTCGCATGGAAAGAGTTAAAATACTGGCATATTAAATGCCCATGGGGTGTCTACTTTTAAAAAATGTATGATTTGATGGGGTAAATTGAACTGGCCGGATTCAACAATGTCCCAATTAACACGGGGGGGGGGAGGATGGCCACACATCTAATTTCCAATTAGAAAAATGCACACGTACCAAATGTGGCCTTTTAGTTCCCCCCAAAAATGACAAACCCATGCATGTGGGGTATCACTGTACTCAGGAGATGTTGCTGAACACATATTGGGGTGTCGTGTGACAGCGGCATATACCAGGAGCTGTAAATTCATACATAAAGTAGGTGTGTGTGGGAAAAATACACACACAAAAATACTACTGCAAACTTTGAAAAAATGCTGGTGGTAAAATGTGTGCATGCAAAGAGTTAAAATACCAGCATTTAAAATACCCTGGGGTGTCTAGTTTTCAATACGAGAACTTTTTAATTCATACCTGAAGTAAAATGTGTGTGACAAAACAAATGCAAAAAAATGACTACCACAAAGTTTGACAAAGACTGGTGGTAGATATGGTGCATGGAAAGAGTTAAAATACTAGCATTTGAAATACCCTGGGGTGTCTAGTTTTCAAAAATATATGGCTTTATTGGGCATACTGAAATGGCCCAGCTCAAAGATGTACCAAATAGGGCATGGGCAGTGGATCCCCAAATGCCAAAGTTCAACATTGAAAATGCGCATGCCCCAAATGTGGCCCTTTTGCCCCCAAACAGCCAGGCAAAATCATTCATGTGAGGTATCGCTGTATTCAGGATATGTTGCTAAACACATATTGGGGTGTTTTATGATAGTGACATATACCAGAACCTGTTTATTCATACCTAAAGTAAAATGTGTGTGAAAAAACAAGTGCAAAAAAAATGACTACCATAAAGTTTGACAAAGGCTGATAGTAGAATTAGTGCTTGGAAAGGGTTAAAATACTAGCATTTGGAATACGCTGGGCTGTCTAGTTTTCAAAAATATATGACTTGATGGGGTAAATTGCATTGGCCGGCTTCAAAGATACCTGAAATGGCACATGGGGGGAAGAATTACCAGATTTGGAAAAAATGGCTTTGAAATAGCAAAACGCTACCTGTACTTTTTGCCCCATAATGTGTAGAAAACAGCAAAAAAACATAAAAACATTGGGTATTTCTAAACTCAGGACAAATAGTAGAATCTATTTAGCAGGTTTTTTCATTACCTTTTATAGATGAGTAAAAGATTTTTCAACTAAAAGTTAGAAACAGTCATTTTTTTCAAAATTTTTCACCATATTTTATACTTTTATTAATAGTAAATAATATGATACAATCAAAACAATGTAATCTAAAGAAAGCCCTTCTTGTCCTGAAAAAAACAATATCTAATGTGTGTGGGTTCAGTAAACGGGAAAGAAGAAAATTACAACTAAACACGAGCAGCGCAGAAATGTTAAAACGGCCATTGTCATGAAGGGTACAAAAAGTAAAATCAGCCTTTGTCACGAAGGGGTTAAAGCAGGTTAGTGGGACCTTTACTAACATTAAATTGTAATGTTCATTACCATAATCAAATTACATGTTTATCTATTCTCTACTTACTGTACGTTCCAAAAGGCTTAGTAATACTCAATGATACTGATTACTCTAGATTTATTACTCATGTATGACATGACATAATCATTATATTATTATATATTTAGCCATTCAATCAATTTAGATTTTTTTATGATCAATTTGGATGAGTACACATTTGGTTAAACTGCAATCCAGTACACTGTTTCCTATAAGGAGAATTATCTTTGCAATTAACTTTTTCTAGTTATTTCAATTAAACTTTGGAATTTTAAATAATTGTATTTAGAATTAAAAAATATTATATTAATGTGTCTCTGAAATTCATGTAGTAAACATAGATTCTACTTACAGAGAATTCTCCTTTCCCTGTTATTTCCTTGGTGGTACATACGTTAAAGACAGACTTTCTAGGCAGGCATAAATCTGTTCTGGTGAGGCCAGACATCTCTCCGCCAAGGAAGCTGCCATTTCCTGGTGGAATAAGCCTTAACCCTCATAGATGGCAACTGTCCTACAGATAAATAAGCAGTCCTAATTGCTTAAGTTATCCAGCGTGCTATAGTTCGTTTAGAAGTATAGCGGCCTCGGGCAGCTCCTGAATGACAGATAAAGAGGTTAAGAACACACGCCAAGACTCTGTTCTGAAGAGATAGATGAATAGGGACCTCTTGAGATCTAAGGTATGCAGTAACATTTCTCCCTGATTACTGAGGTTAGGAAAAAAGGTTGGGAGTGTAATATACTGCTGTCTGTGTTAAGCCAAATTTACCTTTGGTGAAAATTCCTGAGGTAAGGACAGGATGACCTTGTCAGGAAAAATTATGCAGAAAGGGTTCTTTCGAAGACAGAGCTTGCAATTCACCCACTCTTTTGGCAGATGTGATCCCCACTAGAGAGGCTGTCTTCTGAAATAACAAGGGAAGAGGAGCCAAAAGCATAACTTTTAGAGCCTGATGTTGCTGAAGCCTGTCTACAGCAATATAGGATATTTGAAAATATCTTAGAGAAGCCAGGTCCCGAAAGGTGCCGAGTGCTGAAATATGTAGCTTTATGGTCGCAGTCCTTTATCGAACCTCTCTTAGAGGGAATCCAGTATAACGACACAAGGGCAGGACACAGAACAATATTTTTTAGACACACACCATGAGGAAAAAACTTTCCAGATCTTAGGGTAGCAAAGTGAGGTGACTGGCTTCCAGCAAAGACTCTGTGACTGTTTCAGAAAACCCCCGTTGTCTCAAGATCCACCTGTTAACCTCCAGGCCGTGAGTCACAGCATAGCTGGATTTGGATGATGCAAATCTTGTTGTGTCTGCCTGAAAATTCACAGCTACTCTAAAATGAACGGTTGAAAGGGAGATCTGCTGTCTGACAAAGACAAAGACTTGTGGAAGGGCTTGACTCCTGGTTCCTGTCTGACCATTCATGTAGGCCACTACAGCAATGTTGTCCGACTGAATCTCAACTGCCTGTCCAGTGAGGAGATCTTGCCAGGAGATTAACGCTCTTTTTCAACGGCTAACAGTTCCAGCATGTTTGCTGGGAGACCTGCTTTATTTCTTCCCCAGCCGCCTTATAACACTAAATCCATGAACCCAACCCGTGCTGCTGGCATTTGTAGTGATCAGAGTACATCAGCGGTGGGGGTGTCAGCCAGTCTTTGCCTGAGGTAAGATGGCATAGATCTGCGAGAGACACCAGGGAGTTCAGGCTGTTGGGCACACAGCTGTTGGAAGGAAGCCTCAGATCTTAGCTAAGCCATAAAGTCCTCCATCTCTCTTAGAGACTCAGCCTCTCCAACAGTCTTGAGACAGCCAGAACATAACTTCTTAGTAGTATTATGGGGGGCTTTGCCACAACCTGTACAAGATAGATATTTAGTTTTGGCTGAAGCCTTCTTAGTCTTCTACTCCTCAGGCTGTTTGTCAGGAACATCAGGAGCAGACATCCTAACTAACCTACACACAAGCAATGAGGAAGTAAACAGGCTTAAATACCTAGGTCAGGTGAGCTTCAGCAGACTAGGCGTCGTTAACATCAGAACAAAGGTGAAATGCCTAATAAAATGCATAAAAAACGCCATACCGGTTCATTGGTGATAGAGCGTTTAGAACCCCAAAAACACTTCTCGTGACACAAGCTAGGTCCAAGCACCACCCCGCCGGAAACTTGGAGTCCCGACCTCTCTAGTCAGGATATCACTGCACAACAGAGAGAAAGCACTGAGGTAAGCCCATACACTCGCTCCTCTTTTGCCCCCCCCAAAACATTGCTCCTGTCTGGCAGATGGGACCAGCCCTGCCATGGGCTCTCAGGTCCAGATTACCCTAGAGGGCTTAGCCAAATAACTAGACCCAACCTAGTGTCTATAAAACAAAAAGATCTTGGTTGATTTGCAGCACATGATTTTGATATTACATTGATTAATTATTATTTCACTTTTTTTGCCCACTTGTTCACTTTTTTAGAACTTAATAATAAACAGCTTAGTAAATATTAACTAGATATCTCCAGTAGCGTACCCTAAGGGGGGAAGAGGAGGCAGTGCGCCCAGGGTGCCACTCATCAAGGGGGGTGCCAGGTGGCCTGAAGGCTGCCTAATGTGGGCCCGCTGCTTACTGCTGTGGTGCCCGTGTGCTGGAAGGAATTTTTTTTCCTGCGCACGGGGAGCAGGAATGTGGGCGGGAATAGAGTAGTAAGCTGCAGGCCCGCGTTAGGGCGCATAGACATCTGCTTGGCCGGCCCCCGGACTAGTGAAATCTGCAAGAGAGGTAGGGGTGTGGGAGAGTGAATAGGGGAATGAATGTTAGTGGGTGATTGAATGAATAAATTAAGTTAGTAAGTTAGTAGTGAGTAAGTGTTTAGGGGCAGAAATGGCACAGGTAGGCTGATTAGTGGGGGCATAAGTGGCACAGGCTGTAACGGCCAGGAATGGTCAGGATCAGTAACTGAGGATCCGCAGTGCAGAACCCAGACACGAACCAGAACAGGCGACTGGGACACGGGTACAGCAGTCCACAAACTAAGCCGAGGTCAAGGATTGGCGAAGTCAGGATAGCCGTGAGACGTAGCCGAGGTCAAGGATTGGTGAAGTCAGGATAGCCGTGTGACGAAGCCAAGGTCAGAACCAGAACAAACAGGATAACTGAGAAGCACGATCAGAGGCCAGAGAACAAGCAATGAATATCTATGACAGGCAGCTAGTGGACAGCTAAGGTGCCCTAAAATAGGCCCCAGGCAGATAACCCCGCCCCAAGCCAAGTGCACAAATAGGCGGAGACTGCGACATGCGTATACTGCGACAGGAGTAAATGGTCGGCTATCATTGGAGTGGCCTGCGCATGCGCAAGGTCCGACGGCATCTGCGGGAGGTTGCTGCAGCCGTAGCCACAGGTAAGGTGGTTACACAGGCAGGCTGATTGGGGGCGTAAGTGGCACAGGCAAGCAGATTTTGAGGGCAGAGTTGCCACATACAGGATCCATCCCGGGTGCCAAATACTTTAGGGACGCCCCTGGATATCTCTCTATAAAAGTATTGTCACTGTTGGAGTTGTCGGTCATGCTGGGAAATTTACTATTATTGGACCTTCGCTACCATATGTGATAGAGAATTTGCATGCTTCCCAGGTTCTGGTGGCTAGTCTGTAGGAATGAGAGTGGATGCTAAATAGTGTTGTATACAGAAAGGAAACACGCTGCAGGATAGTCTTGTTTCCCGAGGAGAAGGGATGCTGCATTGTGTTTGTGGAGAGGAAGTGGGGGACTGCAGTAAAATGTTATGTGCGGGATGAGAGGGATTTAAAAAAAAAAAAATAGAAGAAAGCCAGAGAGGAGGGAGAGAAAAGATATAAATGAGGGAGAGAATGGCAAATAAGAAGAGAAGAAAGAGTGGAATAGAAGGAGAACAGAACAAAGAAAAAGAGAGAGGAAATAAATAATAGAGAAAGAAAGAGGCTAAGGAGAGAGAAAAGAATAAAGGGAGGTATAGAAAACAGAGAAGCACAGAGAAGAGATATCATGGGAGGAGGATTCACGTAATTTAAGTGAATGGCTCTTATTTTTTAATCATTGCACATTAGAAGCTTCCAAGGCTCATTTGTTGAGTATATGTTTTTTGCTGATAGATTTAACTTTACTCTTATTTTTTGCTTATATTTGTATATGCTATATCAAAAACATTGTATGCTTTGAATGTTCAAGTAATTATGAAAGACAAATTAAACAGAATCGCATCTGACAAGCAAACATAAGAAATAAACTAATCTTACAAAATACACTATATTTGCAATTAATTTTAGTTAATTAAATTTCAATAAATGTATTTAGAATTTATTTATTCTTTATCTTTTTTCTTGTTTGAAATGCAGTCCCGGGCGCCGGGCAGGCAGCGGGGTTAGGATACAGATCCCCCGCAGCGGTGCAGGGGACCTGCATCCTACTCCCCGATATGCTTAGACAGCCTCCCCTGCCAGCACTTTCCACGGGGGGGGGGGGTGACGGCATGGGAGGTTGTCTAAGCGCATCGTGCGGACGGTCACTGGCTGCGGAGGTTGTTTACCCGCATCGCCGCAGCCGATGACCGTCCACATGATGCGTGCCGGCACCGGAAGTTGTATACGCGTATTGCGTAGATGTCCCCCGCCGGCCCCGCAAGACACCCGGGAGTCTCCTCTGGTAAGTCGGGGGGGGGGCAGAGTGGCAGCATATCTCGGGGGGGAGGAGGAGGACAGTGGCAGCATATCTCGGGGGGGGAGGAGGACAGTGGCAGCATATCTCGGGGGGACGGACAGTGGCAGCATATCTCGGGGGGGAGGACAGTGGCAGCATATCTCGGGGGGGAGGACAGTGGCAGCATATCTCGGGGGGGGGAGACAGAGTGGCAGCATGTTTTTTTGGGGTGCGGCCTATATACGGGGGCGGCCTATATCTGAGCCAATACGGTAAATGTTTCCTTTGGAACTTGCATGGCATTTCTTCCAGTGTTAGTCTCTTTTACTGATTTTTCCATTTTCACTAATTACATTAATTACACCACTCACTTATTTCACTCATATATAACTCCTCCAATGCATGAACCACAAACGAACATGGACGTGGAAAAATGTAATCTGTGTTCATTTTGCATTATACAGGGACCAACAGTGTATTTTTGTGGGGGCAGCTGAACCTACGTTCTGTAAGCTTTCCCTCACACCATGGTGCGCCATTTTGCAAACCTCAATGAACTGAAGCAATGTTGTAAAGAAGAGTAAGTGCAATTGAATCATAATGTGTACTTATTTTTCATACATGGCTTCTCCATTTTAGCTTTATTTTTGTTGAATAAATCATGACATGGTATAATATGTCATGTGTTGTTCTTCATCTGAGGTTGTATTTACCTAATTTTTGACCTGGTAAGAAACAGATGATTGTTATTATGTCCTGATATGTAAACCATAGTGTGGTGTTTGAACCAAATATAAAAATATATCTCACAAAGGTTCGTCTACATTAAAAGGTATTTATTATAAGGTAACAACACAGCAAACACATTTATCTCATATACACGCATAGCCAAACCCCACAAGACAACAACCCCTTTTTTATCTCTCTCTCTATACATATAACAATTCCCTTCAACACAATTTGATCTCACCCAATGTTAAGCCTCCAGATCCGATAATAGCTCACTGCCGGGAGCTCACTCTCACCACATCCACCATGGAGGAAAAGGAAAAAGAACTGCACATCCTGTTTCATCACTTCCTTTAGTGAACTGTGGGAGGGAAGGATTCTAAGAACGCCCACCTTAACCTAATCCCTTTGTTTATGGGGACAAGACAAGTTACCACACATAGAATTCAAAGAGGGCTTACTTTCTTTTTCACACCACTGTATCCACAAACTCAACCACCTGCAATAACATACCCAGACAAAGCCACACACGCACATGCACTAACATACCCAAGCACACATAGTTACACAGTAACATACCCACACATTAACATACCCAGAGAAACACATGTCCACACCAACAAACCCTGTGACACAAATATTAACATTCTGTGACAAACCCTGTAGCATGAGGGCCATACATGTCACTTTTAGGGGTCCTAAGCACAGTCCTCTAGGGCAATCAGAGTCGGGAACACGAGCTTGTAACAAAACAGCGCTTTATTTTAACTGCTCAAACCCCAAAACCAAATCATAAAAACAAAACCTAGCTCTCTAACTGAACTATGCTGGTCCAGACTGACCAGCCTAATCACCCACTACCTCAACCTCCCAGCCAGAACCAGCTATGCCAGGCTTTGGAAAACCTCCCTCAGACAGCACACAAAATGTCCAGGCAGGTATTGCCTCACTTCGCTCAGGGCTTCTTGTTCAGGGCCTCTCCTTGCCCTGGGAACACAGGGAAACTTCCTCTTCCCCCAGCAGTCTCCCTGATTATCAGGCTCCAGGGGTTTTAAATGTCCAGCACCTGTGCCTGATGCCGGCTCCATAGGAATCCTGGCCCATCCTGCTCTCCAATTGCTCCACCCCAGGGACCCATATTTACGATCTGGATAGCACCTGTACCCAAATGCCACACTAAGCATCTCCCTGGGGTTTACACTGTCACAATACCTAATCACACAAACACTGACATACCCAGTGACACACGTACACACACACATTCACCTTTCCAGATACACACTAACATACCCAGAGAAAGCCAGGGACACAGGGTGCATTATACCCAGGCACAAGAAATTCTATGACTATATGCAAACACACACACACAGTCTAACACAATTGACTAACACACTGTTTGTTGACACTCCACCCAGTTTAATACTGAATACAGACACTCCCACACACACTCACTGTAACACCATACACTGACACCCAACACACTCTATGCACATTGTGTACACTGCCACCCATTCACACTTATTCTAACCCTCTATACTGACACACATGTTAACCCTGTACACTGACACTCACAGTCACACATACACACTGATTTTAGTATAGGCACAGACATGGTTTATGGTGTACATTTTCATAGTTTCCAGTCTAAGCAAAGGATACTATACCATTTTTTTAATTCAAAACAATACTAAATAGTGCCCTGGGGTAAAAGTGCCCAAGACACATTGTGTCTCAAAATCCACACCTATACACTGCTCTAACAAACGCCTGCCTATACACACATATGCACTGCACATATACACTGCCCTTACACACATATACACTGCCCTTACACACCTGCCCATATACACACACACACATATACACTGTCCATATGTACACAGATACACTGCCCTTACACAGGCCTGCCCATACACACACAGGTATTGTATGCTGCACTTATAAATGTCTGCCCATGCAGACACATATACACTGCCCTTACAAACATCTGCCCATGCACACATATATACACTGGCCATACAAAAGCCTGCCCCTACACACATACACATTCATAATTGCCGTTACACACAAACATACTGGCTCATACTTGCCCTTGCAGTCACAAGCTTACTTCATTTTAGGCATACTTGCCCTAACATACAATTAGAGATTATATTAGCCTTGGTGAAGGTATAATTTAAATTTTATTAAAGACAGGAGGCGAATAATTTGTATAAACCTTCTTTACTCTTCCACCAATAGCAGCAAAGAAATAAACATAGAAAAAAATACAACCAAAGTGTAACATAAACCATAAAACCAAGTGACAGTGACACTCCATCCTCTTCTTTGGTGCGGCGAACACAAACAAGGGAATCCAAACACAGTCAGAAACTGGACATCAACGCAGTAGGCCCTAACTCCTTGGTTCCTAAGTCCATGAGCCGAGGATGAAGGTGTAGTAAAGCGGCCCAGCGTCTTTCAGTAGAGAGGGCCATGTTGGCGTTGCCGAGCAAAATGACACAGCGTTGGATCCATTCCCTGGCGAGGGTGGCATCCATAGGTGTACCCGACATGACTGCTTTGTCGGCCATCAAAAACAATTGTGTTAAGGGGCCTGACACGTCCAATAGCTTATCTTGAGCACCCCAAATGCCCCTTTCTGCCCCTTTCTTAGGGTCTCAACCAGTCTTTGACATGTGTATCGCTATGGTGGGGTCGAATTTTGGGGTTTTAAGGACCTTGTGCGGTAGAATTGGGCGAGGGCACTCAGCCCGTAGTTTGTTGCGGACCTCCCTCTCCACAGGCCTGCAGATCCACTTTACCAAGAAGTTGGAGATGTGTTGTCGGGAGGTGTCCACTCAGCGGGGCGTGGGTGCCTGATGCGTTCTGGATCAAACCAAGGTTCACCCACGGCATCCAGGTAGCAGAGTCGCCCGTAGTGTCATTTGTGGCAGTAGGAGTAGGCACGTAGGGGTCTGAATCTCCAGTAGTTAGGGCCGTCTCGCTGAACGCGCGAGAAATAGGGAGATCTCGGTCATCAAACTCCGAGTCAGAGTCCTGCGACTCCCCACGCCACTTGTCTGGGGCGGAGGCAATGGGGTTGCGCACAGCGCGGTGTTTCCCCTTGCTGGTGCCAAACAAGATACCCTTACGTGGGCGTTTGTGTATTGAGCCCTCGGTATCTGGATCCGACTGTGTGGGATCTTCTCTCCGGTGTAAGCCAATAGGGGCGTCCTGGGAGGCCATAGTAGGCTGAGGGATGGAAGCCAGCCCCTGCTGTAGGGCCAAATCAAATGAAGCCTTGGCGGCTGACAGCCAGGATGAGAGATCAGCCGCAGAAGATGACTGGGTACTCTCTGTCATATTGCTCACTGAAGTTGACGCTGCACCAGAGGTATGTGCAAATCAGATACAAAATACTGTGCAGAGCACAACAAGTCAAACCACAAGGTGGCAGTAGAAGCTGAGAAGCAGAGGAATGTTACTTGCTAAGCCCAAAGTAGAGGTATAATATCACCCAGACAGGGCCAGCTGAGCATGAAGTCTGCCAAAGCGAGACCTTATTAGATCACCCTGATTATAATCAAACACAGGGGACAGTAAAAAGGACTGTATAATATAGTATTAGTAATAATAGAATAGAATAAAATAAAATTAAAATAATCAAATATTCAAATATGAGGGGTCCCCAACAGGAACTATCCACACTGAAAGCAGAGCCTTAGCTGGTAGAGCCATACAGCTGCTTAATGAAATAAATAAAGAAAACATTAAAAAGGTGTAGATACGAAATTGCCATAGAAGGAAAGACACTGCCTGGAACGGCAGTGGAGGAGTTAAAGGACAGAAGAGAAGCACGTGGAAAGCAGCCAGATCATAGAAGACGGACAGCAGCGCCCCTGAGGCGCGAAAAGGAAGCAGACAGCAGATGGAGAAGGCAGACAGGAGGACCGCAAACAGAAAAAAGAACCTCGAGGGAAGGGAGAAGGTAAGAGAAATTTCGCAGAAAGGAGAAAACCACAAAGAAAAAGACGCTGAAGACAATGTGGGGGGGAGATGTCCTGAGGCAGAAAACTGCCGGGAAGGCCAGGAAAACAGGGATAAAACCGCAAATGGAGCGGATGAATGGGGCAAAAGAGTACCGGGGAACCGGCAATACTGAGGAGTGGTGGCCCCACAAAAGGGGGCCAGGGGAAGGGGCAAGCCCCAGAAAAAAACAAGAAGAAAAACAATAATAAATCTAATAAAATGACAAATATATATATATAAAATATAAAAACAATAATAATATAATAATAATATAATAACAATATAGGAAATAATAAAATATATAAAGACAATAATGATTAGCTTGTGATTTGACCTTGTTGGTGGAAGCAGCAAAGAAAGAGGATGAAAGAAGATTACACTTTGGTTGTATTTTTTCTGTGTTTATTTCTTTGCTGCCATCGGTGGAAGAGTAAAGAAGGTTTATGCAAATTATGAAGCCTCCTGTCTTGTTGTAAAATTCAAAATAGAAACTCTCTTTCCCCTTTCTCATTACCCTCCTCTTCTTCTTTATCTCTCTTCTTTATCTTTTCTCTCCCCTTTTATACCAATTTCTCTTGTTTCTGGTTATATCTTACATTTCTCGCTTTATCTCTCCTTTCTTTTTATCTCCTCTCCCCATTTTCTCTCTCATTTGTCTTTATCTTTCCCCTTTCTCACTAGAATCTACCACCCTTTCTCCCCAATCGTTCAGCTTTCTCCCCATGTCGTACGTTTCTCCATCTGCTTATTTAAGTCATGTGCCACAGGCTGTGGTAGGAGTGTGAGGTCTGTTCCTTCAGAACTCTGTTTCAGCACTCCTTCGCTGCGCACTGCTTCCATGCTGACCACCAGCATATGACATCCCAGAACTCAGCATTAATCCCTGGCACATTGCGTTAGGGATCGCTGAAGCAGAAGTCTAAAGGAAAATCTGTGATCTCCCACACCTGATACCTGCTGCTGAAGTACAAGGGCAAGCTCCCAAATCCCAGGAAGGTCCATAGAAAATCATGACAGTTGACAATTGTGGGCTATCCCCACCCCTTTTATGACTATCCCTACCTCCTTATGCTACGTCCTAAAACTGTATGCAAATGCCAAAATAGATATTTTGAACATACTGGGCAAACTTAGCACCTACACATTGTTGAATTTCCTGTATAAGTCTCTTTAACACTAGAAGTCCCCAACTACTAAATGTAACCATAATTTCCTGCTACCATATATAGTTACATAGTTATATAGGCTGAAAAAAGACATGCGTCCATCAAGTTCAGCCTTTCCTATATCTGTTAATTTGTTGCAGTTGATCCAAAAGAAGGCAAAAAACCCCATTTTGGATCTTTCCAATTTTAAGGCAAGACAGGAGGCTTCCTATTTTGCATATCTTCCTTTACTCTCACCAACAGCAGCAAAGAAAGAGTTAATAACACAAGTGAAAACAACCAATAGAAACAGTACACAGGTGGTATATAAACCCCTTAACTATCTTCCTCTTCCTCTTTCTTTGCTGCTCACCATTATCTATAGTGGGCGTATGGCACGCGGATTCATCTAGTGAATCAGAGGCTTCAGCAAATCTGGTCTCGCCCAGAGATTTAGACTCGCGCTTCGTCCGTGAGTATTTGGTGGATGAGCCCCACCTAGACGATCCCCAGCAGAACTTGGGAGCAGTCACCCAAATCCTATCCCTGGCAGACAGAGCAGTTCTATAGGAGACACCACTTTATCCCAAGACTATCTGAGATTGGGCACTTTGTGTGGTATGCCTGTTGGGAAATGCAACAGTTTCAATCTCTTCTGTACGTTGCAAAGGCTACTCCTCATGGATCCCAGGTTGGCGGAATGGGGCCCTAAAGACCTGGGTGCAGCCGCTTACTGTTTGGAGACACATTTGTCAAGGAATCAAACCGCCACGTATCCTAGATGACATCATGGAATAAGGGCAAACTGTCAATGAGGAAGGTCTTTCAGACTGGCCCTCGTTTTTCTGGGAGGGCTGGTCGACCGCCGGGCCACCAGCCGTTCATCCCGAGGCTCCCGGTACTTCCCTCAGAACCATATGTCCTACAGGACTCCGTTCCAACAGAGGGCCTTCAGCCCACGCGGAGACAGTAGAGGCGCTTCCGGATTTCCCAGGGGACGCTCCGTTTTCGGTAAGCCCGAATGTTTCTTGTCCTTCTTTCCCTTCCCTGGGTTACGGGCCATATATCATCTTTTTCCACGACTGGGTATCTGCCCAGGATCCTCTGGAGATCCCATCTCTGTACTATCCCCTGACGCGCCCGGAGGTCCAGGTTCATCCGCACATCCTGGAAAGACATCTCCTCCTGGTGGTATGGACGATTTCAGGGGACCCCGAACAGTCTTGGGCCTATTGGAGGCGGCTCAGTCCTTGCTCCGCAAATCTTAGGCTCCAGGTACCAGTATGTCATACCCGACAGCTTGGCGAGGCTGGGCTCCTTGGAGTTTGGGACGGCACATGGATCCCCTTGGCTCCCTTAGTCTGCCACCTTTTGCTTGGTATTCGTTTATCCCGTCCTCCGGCGCCACGCTACGGTTCTCTGTGGGAAGTAGCTGTCGTGTTAGATTTCCTTCGGGATGGCCAGACAACGATTCGCTCTCCCTCAGTGTCAGGAGCAGGAATCAGGAAGGACCAGTTCAATAGGGAGCAGAGCTCAATATGCAGGCAGAGGCGTTTAGCAGATAAGGCCAACAACGCTGTCAGGACTAGCCGAGGTACGGTACACGAGCGGGCAACGAGGTACAAAAGGGTCAGGCAAAGCCGTAGTCAAAGGAGAGCCAGGAATCACGAACCGTTTAGTAGATAAGGGTCAGGCAGAAGCGAGGTCAAAGGAAAGCCAAGTAGGTACACGGAGAATCACTAGGAAGGCGCACTCAGGATGTAGCAGGGAAGCACAATAACTGAGCACTGAGCAAAGCTCAGTGCTTGGTTTTAAACTTGCCGCTCGGGGGAAGCTCCGCCCCCGAGTGGGAGGCTACAGCGGCGAGTTCCCGCGAACCTTGTTCGGGGAACAATAAAGTTAATAGAGGGCGCGCGCGCGCGCGCCTAGCAAAAGCCGGTCGAGTGGAGAGGCCGGTAGGACACCTGCTGGATCCGATGCCCGCGGGTAGCGGGCATCCAGGTAAGAGACCGCGTCGGGTCGCCGGACCCCGGCGGGTACCGCAACGGGTAGCCGGACCCCGGCGGGTACCGCATCGGGTCGCCGGACCCCGGCGGGTACCGCGTCGGGTCGCCGGACCCCGGCGGGTACCGCAACGGGTAGCCGGACCCCGGCGGTTACCGCATCGGGTCGCCGGACCCCGGCGGTTACCGCAACGGGTAGCCGGACCCCGGCGGTTACCGCAACGGGTAGCCGGACCCTGACAGTTCCTCCCCCTAACGGAAGGCCTCTGGCCTGTACGAGGACCAGGGCGATCGGGATGCCGTCGGTGAAAGGAGGAAACTAGAGCGGGAGCATGGACCGAATTGGCAGGTTCCCAAGAGTCCTCGCTGGGATCATAGCCTTTCCATCGGACCAAGTATTGCAAATGGTTGCGAAATAAACGCGAATCCAGGATCTCCTTAACCTCGTATTCAGGGGAATCGTTGACGATGACTGGTGGGGGAGGACTAGCATGTCTCCCGGGAAATGGGTTCATGACCCAAGGTTTAATTAGGGACACATGAAAAACTGGGTGGATGGATAAAGATGATGGTAATTGTAATTTTACTGCCGAGGAGGAGATAAGTCGTACAATAGGGAAAGGACCAATGAACTTGGGACCCAACTTCTGCGTAGGACAAGTCAACTTAAGATGTCTTGTGGACAGCCAGACCTTGTCTCCAAGTTGGTAGGATGGGGCTGCTCTCCGGTGACGATCTGCAAAGTCTTTATAGCGGTGTTGAGCCTCAACCAAAGTCTTGCGTAAATGTACGAAAGTTCTTGACATACGTTTGACATGTTCGGCAACCGAGGGTACTGGGCTGAGGATCGGTGCTCCAGGTAGCATGGAGGGATGGTATCCGTATGAGGCAAAGAAAGGAGATGTCTGAATTGAGCGGTGGATGTGATTATTGTAAGCAAATTCAGCGAGTGGTAGGTATTGGCTCCAATCGTCTTGTAAATACGTAGTATAGCACCTCAGATATTGTTCGAGCGTCTGATTAGTTCGCTCTGTTTGTCCATTACTCTGAGGATGGTAGGCGGAGGATAGGTTACGGCTCATGTGAAGTTGAGTGCAAAATGCCCTCCAAAAATGCGAGGTAAATTGTGATCCTCGGTCAGAGACGATTCTCCCAGGTAAGCCGTGTAGTCGGAAAATCTCCTTAATGAATAAAGCGGCCGTCTCGGTGGCAGAAGGAAGGCGCCTATAGGGAATAAAATGTGACATCTTCGTGAACCGGTCAACAACCACCAGCAAGGTGGTAAAATGATCCGATTGTGGGAGATCTGTAATAAAGTCCATTGAGATGTCTGTCCAAGGATTAGAGGGCACAGGAAGAGGCTGTAAGAGACCTGTCGGATTTTTAGGGGCCTCCTTGGCACGAGCACAGGTGTTGCATGAAGCGACGTATCTTCGAACGTCCTTATGAAGAACCGGCCACCAAAACATCCGCTGGATCAAGTCTATGGTCTGATGAATGCCCCCGTGACCGGCAAATGGGGAGTCATGATGAGCTTGAAGGATCTGTAAACGAGCCTCAGGAGGAACATAGATGCGCCCCCGGTGGTAGTATAATCCTTGGCGTCTTATTAAAGTGGACGTCTCCGAGTTGTGGCCTCTCGAATGTTCACGTACGCAGTTCCAAATGGTATGTGTGAGAGAAATGAAATGAGTGGTTGGTAACACTGTATCCTGTTGCGCGGGATCTTTCACAGGTGCCTCAAACATACGAGACAAAGAATCAGCTTTTACATTACGTGAACCAGGCCGATAGGTGATGTGTAGTTGAAAACGAATAAAAAACAGAGCCCATCTAGCCAGGCGAGGTTGTAACCGTTTAGCTGATCGTAGATATTCAAGGTTTTTATGATCTGTATATACAGTCACTGGGTGTAGAGCACCCTCCAGGAGATGTCTCCACTCTTCAAGGGCCAGTTTTATAGCTAATAGTTCCCGTTCCCCAACGCAATAATTCCTCTCGGCGGGGGACAGAGTACGTGAAAAGTAGGCCACGGGGTGTAATTGTTCATCTTTGGCTTGTCTTTGGGATAAAACCGCTCCTACGGCAGAGTCAGAGGCGTCAACCTCAAGAATGAAAGGAACTTGAGGGTTAGGCATTTGAAGAATTGGAGCGGAGACAAACCTTGTTTTAAGAAAGTCAAACGCTTGTTGAGCGGCCTTTGACCAGATGAATGAAGTGGTCTTGGAGGTCAAAGCTGTGATGGGTTGTATGTGTTTGGAAAAGTCTCTAATAAACTTTCGGTAATAATTAGCGAACCCAATAAATCGTTGCGCTCCTTTACGATCCGTAGGTGGTGGCCAATGGAGGATGGCTTCGACTTTCTTGGGATCCATTTGGATGCTGGTTGGAGAAAGGATGTAGCCCAAAAAGTCCACGCTTTGTACCTCGAACATACATTTGTCTAATTTAGCATATAGGCCATGAGTTCTTAATCTGGTAAGCACCTGACGAACATGCTCTCGGTGAAGTTCCAGGGTGGCAGAAAAGATGAGGATGTCGTCCAGATATATGATAACGAAGTGATCCAGGATATCACGAAAAACATCGTTAACGAAATGCTGAAATGTGGCTGGAGCATTACAAAGTCCAAAGGGCATCACTCGGTATTCGAAGTGGCCATAGCGACACCTGAACGCGGTTTTCCACTCATCTCCCTCCCGAATCCTCACTAGGTTGTAGGCACCCCGCAGGTCAATCTTGGTGAAGATTTTAGCCGAGCGAGCATGCTCAATTAATTCCGGTATAAGTGGTAGAGGATAGCGATTTTTTACAGTGATATTGTTAAGTTCGCGGTAATCAACACACGGACGTAAACTGCCATCTTTCTTGTGTACGAAAAATATGCCAGCACCCGCCGGGGATGTGGAAGGACGGATAAATCCCCTGGCGAGGTTATCCTCGACATAGTCTTTAAGAACAGCGAGTTCAGGTTCCGACAACGGATAGATCCGACCGAAGGGAATGGCTGAACCGGGATACAATTCGATGGGGCAGTCATACGGCCTAAATGGGGGTAGAGTCTCGGCCCTTCTCCTCTCAAAAACATCCGAAAATTGACGATATGGTGCAGGTAACCCTTGAAGGTTGGTGGCCGACTGGGAGATGCAAACCGTAGTAGGAGACAGGCAGGTCTGGTTGCAGAAATGCGAGGTAAAGCGGAATACCCCCGTCTCCCAGTTGATACAAGGGTTATGGGTACGAAGCCAGGGAAGTCCCAATATAATAGGAGAAATAGGAGAAGGAGCAACGTCGAAGTGAAGAGATTCCACATGTCTGTCTCCCAACTTGACGAGCAGAGGGATGGTCTCCAAGACAATAGGACCGGTCTTTAAGGGACTGCCATCGACTAGCAAAATGGAGAGGGGGTGCTTCTTTCGTTGAGTAGGGATGGAGTGAGTCTGAACATACGTGGAGTCGATGAAGTTACCACTGGCTCCGGAGTCGATCATGGCTGAAAGGCTAACAGCTCCTTTATTCCACTGTAATGACACGGAGAGGGAAAGGTAAGCAGATGTGGCAGGTAATTGATCAGCATGAAGTTGAAGATGAGCTATAGGCCTCTTACCCTTAGCGTGGCGAGCCCTGGCTCTGCAGTCCTTGAAAATATGCCCAGGTCTGCCGCAATACAGGCACAATCCCAAAGTCCGGCGACGTTCCTTCTCCGCAGCTGACAAAGGACCTCTGATGATGCCAATCTGCATGGGTTCTTCCTGGGAGGAAGGTGCAGGAGATGGAAGTAGAGAACGCACCGGAGGCCCGGCAGAGGTGGTAGCCAACCGTTCTCTCCGTCTTTCACGAAGGCGGCGATCAATCAGGGTGACGAGGGTAATAAAGTCTTCCAAACCGGTAGGGGTAGTAGTACGGGCCAGCTCGTCCTTAACAGCCTCCGAGAGACCCCAACGAAATTGGTCGTGTAATGCAGCCTCATTCCAGGAAGAGTCGAGAGCAAGACGACGGAATTCGGTGATATACTCCTCCACTGGTCTTCTCCCTTGCTTAAGGTCTCTTAAAGTGGAAGTGGCAGTAGAGGCTCTAAAAGGGTCATCGTAGAGGGTGTCCAGAGCTTGCCTGAAAGAAGGCCAGGAATCCAGGACCGAGTTTTGGGTGTGGATCAAATTATGTGCCCACATCTGAGGTTCATCCGCCAGGAGGGCGATGACTGTGTGAACCTTAACATAGTCCGTAGCATAGGTTCTGGGCCTCAAATTAAACAGGATTTGACAGGAGGTAATGAATGTACGGTATTTGGTACGATCTCCCGCAAATCTATCGGGAAGCGGAATAGCAGGTTCGAAGGCCGGAACTCCCTCCGGGGCTGGAACAGGAGGAGAAGCGGCAGCCTCGGATGCAGCTCCCTGATGAAGCTGAAGTTGATGCACCTGTTGCTGAAGGTGATGTTGGTTGGTCTGCATGTCTTGGAATGATTGTGTCATAGCTGTCAATTGCTGAGACAGGGTAGTTAGTGCCTCTGTAAATCCTGCGGGCTCCATCAGGGCTCAGTTATTATGTCAGGAGCAGGAATCAGGAAGGACCAGTTCAATAGGGAGCAGAGCTCAATATGCAGGCAGAGGCGTTTAGCAGATAAGGCCAACAACGCTGTCAGGACTAGCCGAGGTACGGTACACGAGCGGGCAACGAGGTACAAAAGGGTCAGGCAAAGCCGTAGTCAAAGGAGAGCCAGGAATCACGAACCGTTTAGTAGATAAGGGTCAGGCAGAAGCGAGGTCAAAGGAAAGCCAAGTAGGTACACGGAGAATCACTAGGAAGGCGCACTCAGGATGTAGCAGGGAAGCACAATAACTGAGCACTGAGCAAAGCTCAGTGCTTGGTTTTAAACTTGCCGCTCGGGGGAAGCTCCGCCCCCGAGTGGGAGGCTACAGCGGCGAGTTCCCGCGAACCTTGTTCGGGGAACAATAAAGTTAATAGAGGGCGCGCGCGCGCGCGCCTAGCAAAAGCCGGTCGAGTGGAGAGGCCGGTAGGACACCTGCTGGATCCGATGCCCGCGGGTAGCGGGCATCCAGGTAAGAGACCGCGTCGGGTCGCCGGACCCCGGCGGGTACCGCAACGGGTAGCCGGACCCCGGCGGGTACCGCATCGGGTCGCCGGACCCCGGCGGGTACCGCGTCGGGTCGCCGGACCCCGGCGGGTACCGCAACGGGTAGCCGGACCCCGGCGGGTACCGCATCGGGTCGCCGGACCCCGGCGGTTACCGCAACGGGTAGCCGGACCCCGGCGGTTACCGCAACGGGTAGCCGGACCCTGACACTCAGACAGTTGTCGGCGAAACTTACCCTTGTGTTGTCTCATCGTTTTGCAGGGTTTTGGATGTTAGCGCCTTGGATGCTCATGCTGTCTCTATTTCTTCCCTGAGTTGTTCTCATCTGTATCCTAGCCGTTTTCTAGGCGACCCAAATATGTGTCGCCAGGTGTGTCAGGACTTATCTGTCACGCACGACGTCGATCTGTCCGGTCTTGACATCTCAACTCCTCTCCTTTGTGAAACCTTTCAAGGCTGTTTTCTTCTCCTTCAAGAGCATCGGTGCTCTTTCCGTCAGGGGAGCTGCGGCCTCCGGTGCCCTTCGGGCTGGTGGAGCTTTAGTGGATATTCTGCGAGCGGCAGATTGGTCCCGTGCCTCCACTGTTTTATTTCGCCTGGTTTCTTCAGGGGCAATGGCGTTGGTTTCCGGCGTTAAAAATGCAAAATAGGAAGCCTCCTGTCTTGCCTTAAAATTTGAAATTATTCTAGCCTTGGTGCCCGAATAATTATAATTTTAATAAAGACAGGAGGCGAGTATTTTCCCTCCCTGCCCTCCCGATGGTTAGGTGTACACTCTGGGTAAGTAGGCCAGGTTTGAATTTGTTTTTTGGGGGGTTTTGTCTG
The DNA here is from genome assembly GCA_029215755.1 of Spea hammondii. NCBI lineage: Eukaryota > Metazoa > Chordata > Amphibia > Anura > Pelobatidae > Spea > Spea hammondii. The sequence goes on along the minus strand of JARDYJ010000003.1, from coordinate 74,017,016 downwards.
CTCCGTTGCGTTTGCTAATTTGTGATGACTCGTTCTACTGTGTGTTACCATGTTTGTGAAGAATTTGGTTCTGTTATGTCTCTCTCTTTGTTTCAGCTTGCTGCCATCTCAGTGTCAGCGGTTCTGTTTCCCAGTTGGAGTGCATTGTCGCCTTGCTCTTGACTTTGGTTCCAGTTCGGGTGTTGGGTTCGGTTTTACATTGCTAGACGGTTTGCTGTGTTCTTCAGTTCCGGTTCACAGCGGACGAAAGAGGAAGAGGAAGATAGTTAAGGGGTTTATATACCACCTGTGTACTGTTTCTATTGGTTGTTTTCACTTGTGTTATTAACTCTTTCTTTGCTGCTGTTGGTGAGAGTAAAGGAAGATATGCAAAATACTCGCCTCCTGTCTTTATTAAAATTATAATTATTCGGGCACCAAGGCTAGAATAATTTCAAATTTTGCACTTACCAGGGAAAAAATTCTGTCAGATTTCTCCTTGGATCATTAAGCTGTTTCCCCATAATTAAAGATTATATCCCTGAATATTATGTTTTTCCAAGTATCCTTCCAGATTCTGTTTAAACGTCTGTACAGACTCTGATAAAACTACCTCTGCAGGCGTCCTTACTGTAAAAAAACCCTTTCCTCTGCTTTAGACTAAATCTCCTTTCTTACAGTCTAAACGCATGACCACGTGTCCTATGCATAGTCCTGTTTATGAACAGATTTCCACACAATTGTTTGTATTGGCCCCGAATATATTTATATAATGCTATCATATCCCGTTTGAGGTGCCGTTTTTCTAAACTAAACAGATTTAAATTTATTAACCTTTCTTCATAACTACAGTGCTCCATTCCTTTCTTTAGAATAGGTTCCCATCACACTGATGAGACCACAAATTCTAAAATGTGATTAAAAATGCTGGAAATCACTTTAAATAACATAGGCCATATTTAAAGAGTAGTATTCAGTATTTTGAATAGCTATGATTTCTTACATAAGTACTATATGATACAGTGAATGGTACATTCTGAGTGACTAACCCAGGAAAATTGCCAGATTTTACTAAATTATGATGTAAAGTCATGATTTATAAAGACACGGAGGCGAGCATTATGCTTATCTCTTTTCTTTATTCCCTCAGCAGCAAAGAAATGAGAATGTAAACAAAACAGCAAAAAACACCAATTAGAGTACATGTATATATAGGCATCCAATGAGGGACCTCCATGGATATCCCTCCTCTTCCTATATATAACTGCATGATCCCATAACTCTTCCTCTTTTCTTTGAACTGGAACCAGAGAAACAAGAGAATAACTGATTAAAACCAGAAATTTCAATGTAGAGAAGAAACCATCGAGTCAACCGTAGAGGCGAATGGAGGAAACCCAATCCAGTCATTCGCCCGCCAAACAGAAGGACAGAGAACAAACCAAGACAATACATCAGATTGCAAAGAAAAAACAGCACTAAAATATACAAACAGAGCCCGAATGAATACATATATACCAAAAAATAAAATACATAAAAACAAACAATAGTATATATATATACACCGCAAAAACGGGCGGGAATACAAAGAGAAAAAAACTATATTAAGGGAAGAGAAAAAACTCAGGGTGGGAATAATGCTCGCCTCTGTGATTTTATAAATCATGACTTGACGTCATAATTTAGTAAAATCTGGCAATTTATAAAGACACGGAGGCTCCCATTATGCTAGTTTAAAGCTGATCAATGACCGTAGAAGAAAAATGCGTCAAAGGTTTAAAATAAAATTGCCTAAAAGTAGACTCCCTAGACCAGTCCGCGGCCTTAAGGAGATCTTCCAACCTACATCCCAAAGATGTAACTTTGGACGCCATGGCCCCCCTAGTGGAATGGGGACCAAAAATGGAAACGTCTACACCGGCAGACCCTAGCAACCATCTGACCCAACGTGCCAAAGTTGCAGTGGTCACCGGTAAATGAGGTCTGCGAAGTGATAAGAACAGCTCAGGACGAGCTACGTCCCTGAAAGAAGCTGTCCGTTCCTCATAAGCCTTAAGACAGGTCACAGGACATAACTGAGGTTGGTGTGGAAAGCAAGGATAAAACACCGACGTAATAGACGTTTTGGTAAGTCTGGAAATGTCAAATTTCACACCTTCTGGAGTAAAAGATCTAGCGGAGACATCCAAAGCCCGAACGTCAGACACCCGCTTACAGGAGACAAGACAAAACAACATAACCAACTTGGCAGATAATTGTTGAAGAGACAAAGAGGCATTATCAGGCCACAAAACCAAAAACCGTAGGACTATATTAACATCCCATAGACCTGAATAACGAGGTCGAGGAGGGCGAGATAACGTCATGCCCTTCAACAAACGACAAACAACAGTCTGTTTTCCCACTGGCACGCCAGCAAAACCAACATGTCCAGCTAGAATGGCAGATCTATACACGTTAATCGTGCGATACGCCAAACCATTGTCAAACAGTTCAGTCACAAAACGTAATACAGCAGTCAGCAGCTGAAACGGGATCCACACGTTGTGCCATGCACCAACGTTCCCATGTGTCCCAGGCATGACTGTCTTGTCTTGTTCCTGGAGCCCAAGCTCCCGCCAAGAGATCCAGAGTTGATCTTGAAACTCCTTGGATACACCAAGGTCCCCTGAAACCTTCCAAGCCATCAGGGGCAGCAAACCTTGATGAAGTAGAGGGTGAGGAGACTCCTCACGAATCCACCACCAAGTCCAAGCTAGAGGGAAGCAAGCGTGGAATGTCCACTAACAATTCCAAGAGCGTCGGGAACCACGGCTATGTGGGCCATAATGGGGCTATGAGGACCGTGTTGCATCTCCGAAGATGGAGTAGCCAGAAGACAAAAAGGAGGAAAGGCGTAACTCTTGTGAAGAGACCAATCTTTAAAGGAACGCGTCGCACGGGTCTGGTCTCCAGCTGAAAAATCTGGGAAGTTGGGTTTTCAGACGCGAGGTGAATAGATCGATTTCCCCAGAGTTCCGATATCTGGTTGAACACAGTTTGGAGTAAGCGTCAATTGCCGGAATCCCTGAGATGTCTGGAATTCCAATCGGCGACCTTGTTGGCCAGGCCCGGAATGTGTTCTGCTTGAACCGCTATGTTGTGGGCTAGGCAAAATTGGCAAAACTCTGTGGCCAGGCCCGACAGCTGTTGGGACCTCGTGCCACCCAGATGATTTATATATCTTACCACCGACACGTTGTCCAATCGGAGGAAAACGGAGCAGTTTAATGAACCTCTCAAGAAACTTCGTATGGCGAATGAGCCTGCTAACAGGAGCCTTCTTTCCTCTTGCGACCATTTGCCACCCGTGGAGAAGTGACCGCATCTTGCTCCCCAGCCTGCTAGGCTGGCATCAGACTCTATCACCAGATCGGGGGTAGTGCCGAAAATTGCTCTCCCATTCCAGGCATCTACGTGGTTCAGCCACCAGGAGAGTTCTTCCCTTGCCTCGCAGTCGATCGGAATCAACTGGTCGTAGGAAAAACCCCGGAGTAAAAAGCAGTTCTTGAGACGTTATAATGCGCGATAATGCAGGGGCCCGGGGAAAATATTTTTCCCTATTATCCGCGCTAGGTTCGGGATGGTAATGTCGGGTTGATTCACCACTTTCCTGATCTCCTTCTTGATCTATTTTACTTTGGAAAGTGGAAGATGCATGAATCGTGAATCGAATCGATCAAGAATCCCAGGAATTCCATGGATTGAGACGGGCCAAGAACCGACTTTTTCCAGTTGATCAGGAAACCCAGGTTCAGTAGGAGTGACGTGGTCCAAGACAAGTGGAGTTTTAAGGAGTCTGTGTAATGAGCAAGTCATCCAAGTATATGATGAGGCGAACTCCTTTCTCTCTCAACTTGCCCACCAAGGGTTTTAGGATTTTGGTGAAACACCACTGGGCGGATGATAGGCCGAACGGTAGGCATGTGAATTTCCACCTCTGCGAGTCCCAACGAAAGTGGAGAAAATCTTGATGTTCTGGCGCTATTGGAACCGTTAGATGGTAGCCGTTTTGGCTACCAAAAAAAGATTGCTCAGAAAACCCGGGGTATCGTCGGTGATAGGGCTTATGGCCCCCTTTGTGAATAGAGCCTGTACCTGTGCAGAGACCGGCGCTCTGTCCGTTGCTGAAAATTTTATATCCCTGGGGATTTGGAATTGAACAGGATCCCTTACGAAATCGATATGGTAGCCCAACACCGTATGCAAGACCCAAGGGTCCGATGTCAGAGATTTCCAAGCCTCGTAACAAAAACGGAGTCTGCCGCCAACCTGAGAGTCTAGGGACAAAAAGGTTAGATTTGTACTTACCATAAGGGCGCCTGCTCTGGTAGGATCCTCTAGCTCCCCTGTTCTGCCATGGACGCGGCCGTTGGGGGAAGAAAGTAGCGGACGCAGGTTTGTGCTCCTGGAAATGAAACCTGGATAGGCTGGGGCCTCGAGGACCAGAGTACGAACCTCTGGGATTTCAGCCTGGTAGACAGCCCCTGTGTCTACCGGCCCCTCCAAAAACCTTGCCTCGGAACACCTTGCGCATGTTGGATTGCGCTTTGTCCAGGGCGGTAAAAGTATGCACGAAATCTTTGACAAAAGAGTAGCCCTTTTGTCTGTGGGCCAGGCACAGATACCGCCATGTTAACCAATTTTGGTTCTATTTTAAAGGAGGATAGCCTTGCGCCGTTCAGACGCCACAGCCGTGTTGGCGTTGCAAACCAAACAAATAATCCGTTGAATCCAGTCACGCAGTACCATAAGGTCCACTGGGGCATTATCGGATACGGCAGCCTCAACCATCTCAAAAGCTTTAGTAGTTGGGCCTAGGATATCCAAGATTTTATCTTGGCAGTTCCTAAGAGAAAATTCCAGACCTTTCTTAGGTTTCCAGCCCATTTTTCCCAAAAATTGGGCAATTTTGGGGTCCACTTCAGGCTTGGAACACTCATCGTTGGGTACAGACGGCCTAGGACATTCCGCCCTCAATTTTTTTCTGGCAGCCTTATCCAGGGGCTTACGGACTCTAGAGGCTATGTATTGCGCAACATGCGGAGCAGGGGACCACTCTGCAGACCTGGGGTTCTGTAACTCATCCGGATTAAAGTGTGGTTCACCCTGGGGATCCACAAGGATATCCCTGTCCATTTGCTGGGAGTTAGGATTAACCTGGTCCCCGCTCACAGGTGGCGAACCCGCATAATCGCAAAAATCAGCCTGGTCAGAATCAAATGACACATCTGATGCCTCCTCATATCTCGACTCAAGAGTCGGACGAATCGGAAAGGGTTCTTGCCTTTTTCCACTTACGCATTGATTTGCATGATGGTAGGCTCTTTTACGTGGTGTAACCACGTCCTCTGTGACAGGGCGTACCGTGTCCGTCTTACTATTTTTGGAGGGCATATGTGAGGCACAATGGGATGTAGACGAAGCTTTACGGCTGGGGGGATCCCTAGACGACCCTCGCATAGGCAGAACAGAGTCAGACGACGTGGGAGGCAACTGAGCAGCTTTAATGGCAGAGGAAATAGACTGAGAGATATTGGAAGACATCATCCCCAGCGCTGAGTGCAGAGCCTGGGTAACTGATCTGGTCATAGTGGCATCTAAAAGTGTATGAAATTCCTCAGAGGAAATAGTATCCCCTTGGGGATCACCCAGATCCAAGCCCTCAATATGATCACCAGAGTTGAGTTGGTTAGAAGTGCCTGGCAAGTCAGCAGAGGGAGTTGTCCGTTTAGAAGACACAGCCAGAAACGATAATAACCCGAAAATGGGACACAAGAAAACAAGCAAACAGACTGGGGGCCAAATAAAGGATAATAGAACAGTATATGAAGCCCAAAACGCGGTAAATATGAAGGATTACCGCACAGAAAACAAAACTGCGTGATCACGATGGGAAAAAAATGACCGCCGCAATAGGAAACAGGAAGTATATGGACAAAGTCCTGGCGCAAAAGAAGAAAAACACAATCAAAGATGGCCACCGCAGGCATAATGACAATTATCTGGTAATGGGATATAGGCATAGGCGTAGGAACCGGGGGGGACAGATCCCCCCTAGTAACTCATGCGGGGGGGACAGATAATGAAGAAATCCCCCCCAGGGCCGTAGGAACCCCCCCAATAGAAACGCCGCAAATGCGGCCCGCGAGCCCTGCTATAACAAGAGCCCTGCTACTTACCTGTGGGAGGGTCTTCTGTACTGCACAGAGGAAGCGGAAATCAGCAGCGTTCAAGTGACATCACATCCTGCTTCCTCTGTGCAGTACCAGAGACCGCAGAGGGAGGCCGCACCCCCTGCTGAAGTCTGTGAGCGGCATCGAGGAGCTGCAGTGCAGGTAAGATGGTGGGGAGGGAGTTTGAATCAGTATGCGTGATTGAGGGAATGAATCTGTGAATGAATGAGTATATGAATAAATGAGTGTGTGTGTGATAGCATGGATGTGTAAGTGCTGGAACCTAGGCATGATGGGACTGTGATTGCTGTTAGCAATCACACTCCTATCATGCCAAGTCAGCCAGTACATGCTGAAACCTAGCTAGCTGCCCCCCTTGTGTATTGATGCTGCCAGCAGTATGGGGTCTGCACATCACTTACAGCCACCCTGTACCAGCATGTACTGGCTGACTTGGCATGCCAAGTCATATTGCTAATTTTTTTTGTCCAATTGTGGTGTGTTACCTACTTTTATAAAAAATGTGAGTTTTTATTATTATTTTTAAAGGTGTGTGGGGGGGTAATTTTCGGTTTTGGCTAAGTGAACCGTGAATGTTTTGGTCCAGAATTTTCATTTTGGTGCATCCCTAGAATAAATAGAACTATTTCATTTTTAATTATCCTGAGTCCTGAATTTGTAGTCACAAAACTTTCTAGGCCCAGAAATCATTGAGAGGAAAAGTAAAGGTTTTGTGTCATTTACTTTATTTGAATCTGCATATTTTATTAAAGGCCATATTTTCTCACAGTGAAAAATTAGTGCGGCCCGCGCACGTATACAGTTCTGATGAAGTGGCCCACTGCAGAAAAAACTTGGACACCCCTGGGTAGACAGTGAGAAGGGGGGGTAGGGAGAGGGTAGCTAGTGAGAAGGGGGGTAGGGAGAGGGTAGCTAGTGAGAAGGGGGGTAGGGAGAGGGTAGCTGGGGAGAAGGGGGTTAGGGAGAGTGTAGCTAGTGTGAAGGGGGTGGTAGGGAGAGGGTAGCTAGTGAGAAGGGGGCGATAGGGAGAGGGTAGCTAGTGAGAAGGGAGGGTAGGGAGAGGGTGGCTAGTGAGAAGGGGGGGTAGGGAGAGGGTAGCTAGTGAGAAGGGGGTAGGGAGAGGGTAGATAGTGTGAGAAGGGAGGGTAGGGAGGGGTAGATAGTAAGAAAGTGTGAGAGGGGGGAGAGGGGGTAGATAGTGTGTGAGATGGGGAGAAAGTGGGGATCTGATGGGGGAAAATGCTGTCCCCCCAAGATTTTTAGGGGTTCCTACGCCCATGGATATAGATCAGCAAATTTGTCAGTGAATGGCATGAGCCAAGGTGGGACAAAGCCTGACTACAATCTATGCTCCTTAGCTGTTCATAAGGGAACACAAGCAAAGAGTTAATGCTTGTGAAGACCAACAGCCTGACTAAGAAAGAACTTTTCAATAACTTTAACTCAGGGTTCTCTTCTCTTAAGGTCACACTATACATTTGGACATACCTAATATTGAGTTGAAATACATTTTTTATATAATGACAAAACATTTTATCACTTAACATCACTTTTTTAAACTTTAGAATTTAGAATTTATAGACCCCCTAGAATATTTTTTTCAATTACACATTTAATATTATATTTTGTAGAACAATTATACCTTATACCAACTCTTCATAATAATATATTACATTTGCTACCTCTTTGTATGATTCATAACCATAACATTCAAGTTAATTCTGTCAAATCCATTTGGTCACTAGCTTCCATAATGAAATAACTTCACTAGCCTTCACTATAAAAATAATGTACTGTTTACAGTTAGCATAGTTATTTCCAAAAATTATTTGTATCGTATGGTTGAATAAATAGTTTGTAGAAGCTGATTTTTAAAATGTTTGCAGTATTCTGTGTTACAAAGATACTATCACGTTTCCTTTAAATACATTTTAACTTGTGTAAAAAAAAAACCAAAACATACTTCATAAAGGGTTTTGCCAAAAAATAGAACATATACACTAAATAGCAATTTATCGGTCCTTATATGTTTAGGAGGTGGTTCAGGTCTTTGAAGTGTATAGACTTCCCTCTAGTGGCCATCTATAGTAAAGACCAGAGTGAGTATATTGACCAAGAATTTTCATTTTACAATTTTCTGCAGCAAATGAATGTAATAAGGGTAAGACAGATAGGGTTATCTATAAACATGGGTTCATGTGGATTTTTTAAAATGGTTTTATTGTCCCTGCTGTCCTTTCCTTTGGTGACTATGCTGATAAAACCACTTTAAAAACGTTGTGCCAGAGTCACTCTATACAATACACTCAATATAAGATATGTGCATATTAAATGTCTATTTAAATTGAAAACTTATTTAGATTATAACCAATGTGTTCTGAGATATAACTGAGCAATAGTAATCAATTTAACCATATGCCTTTATCGTGATAAATTATTTGTGATGTTGGTACCTATTTCTGATCTATTTTAACCCCATTATTTTAGTTATGTAAATAGCTTTAACTATTCCACATATAGACAAATAAAAAATAAAGGTTTTTCAAGGGCAATTACAAATTTAATAGCACCAGCTTATCAGTCTGCATTGAATAAATGTTGACTTTTTTTATCTACCCCTTTTTGAATACAGCACTCAAAATGTATAACATTTCTACAAAAGCAGATGAAGATATAGGAAGTTTATATGATATCCCAAAAAAGCAACAACACATGCTTGTAGGAGCTTTTACATGACTGTGTTATGAAAATACTGTGTTGTATTAACATATATTAACTTAGCCATATGTTAGCATAGCTCTAGTGTTGATCTCCCGCATGCCCAAAGCGAGGGAACAAAATGGATGAAGGTGATTGAAGAACTATGCTTTCAAATAAATAACTTTGTAAAAAAACCCAAAGACATTCACTAAGAGCTAAATTCAAGAGAAAATGTCACCATCACAGCTTTTAGCATAACAAAAATCCGTTAATTAATGAACATGCACAAATGGGCCAAAAATGATTTGGATGCAATATTCAGTTCATTTTTGGCCTATTTGTTTTCAGGCAATGAATTGTGTCCCCTGCTTATTAACTTTGGCCGAAAATTCAGGGGCATTTTTGATTCAAAAACACAGTTTGTTATTTTCGAGTTATTTAGCTTAACAATTAACTACACTGAGAGATTGGTAGAAGCCTGTGGTAGGGCCACCACTGACACTCTGGTACTTCTGTCTCACCTTGGATACTATGGGTCTGATACACAGTACCCATATCTTAGCTCAATGTTAAAACTCTTCTGCATGCTTAAAATATCCAACAACACCTAGCAGTGACTTCACCAGTCTTGTATATACACACATTAGAGCCATTTGCTAACACTGTTCATTTCAACCTAGACATCACTGGATACAGATACGGTGGCTTTCATCACAAACTACCTGCATTTGGAGATGATGTCCTGTTTATTTATTTTTTGGATTTACAGGATAACCTGCAATGTTTGATGAACTTTGATTGCTTATTTTTGGATGAACTCCATATAGATTTTTTTTCTATCTAAAATATTTATGTTTTAGTTGGTTTATTTCCTTGGAATTGGGTGCTACCCTGATTTGAATCAGAAAAAAGCCAAACTAAAAATCTATATCTATAGATCAATGATATATTATAATCCAATCTAATTAGGGGGTAAGCCTTGCACTTGTGATTGGAAAGAGAATGGGAGATACAATATACCATATTTGCTTGATTATAAGACGACCCTGATTATAAGACAACCTCCCAAAATCTGAATATTAATTTAGACGACACTATAGGAAAAAAGTTTTACTACTAAATGTTAATTCATGTAAACTATGTAAACTATTTTTTTTTAATAAAAGCTATGATTGAGAAAAAATGTTTTTTTGTTTTTATTTCCTTTTATTTTCCAACCTGCCCCCCAGTTATGCACATCTGCCCCAGAAATGCCTTATACCCCCTATATGCCACTGTGCCCCATGATATGCCTTTTAACCCTCTAAATGCCACTGTGCCCCATAGTGTAGTCGGGGCAGCAGGTAGACGTCTACGCGGTTCGCGAAGGCAACTCCCGTTGCACCCGGAAGCAGGTGCGGTTAGCAGCGGGGGTTGTGTGCGTCCATCGCGCATACACCTTCTGGCTGTCAGAGAGAATTCCCCGCACCGGTGTGGGGAACTCTCCTCTCTGACAGCCGGGGAAGGTCTGCTCGATGGACGCAGACAACCCCCGCTGCTAACCGCACCTCCTTCCGGCTGCAGCGGAAGTTGTCTACCCGCTGCCCCGACTACACACCAGGGAGTCAAAAGCACCAGTAAGTTTGGGGGGGGGGTTAAGTGGGGGGCATAAGACAGGAGGATACAGGTCCCCTGCAGTGCTCCAGGGGATCTGGATCTTAGTCTCATAGATTATACAATTACCCCGATTATAAGACATTTATAAGACATTTGCTCTGAAAAAACCTCATCTTATAATGGAGCAAATACGGTAACTTTTATTAATTTGCAAGCTAAAACACATTAATACAAAATGAATATAATTGCATAAATGTTGGCCAATACTAAAAGCTAAAAAAATGCTGAAAAGCCCGTCCCTAATCACTGTCTATATCACTCTAAATACATGTCTAAATTGGGTATATGCCACCATTGACTAGTGGAGTAAATATGATAATAAATTTCTACACTAATTATACAATTATATGGTAGCTTGCTGCACACAAAAACCTCTCCCTGTGGGGTAGGGGAAGAGAAAGCCAGTTGCAAAGGTGCTGGTAGTGTGGATAAAAAAAACCATATATTATATATATATATATATATATATATATACATACACACACACACACACACCGTATTTGCTTGATTATGAGACGACCCCTAAAATTTGAATATTAATTTAGAAAAAAAGGGGGGCGTGTCCTGGAGCTCGACCAAGATGGCCGCACGTTGAGTTGCTCCTGACTCACCCGCCGAGAATTTCCGCTTTTTTCAGCGCTAAACGCTATTTATTGCGCCCCATCTCGACAGGCAAAGATGCCTAAACATCCCCCGAGGGATTCGTCGACTGCGGTCGCTTCTTACTTTCGGAAGAAGGATTCCGCGACACCACGTGCCTCGAGCAGCCCGGATCCTGGGGATGAGGATTTGGATTCCCCGTGCACCAAAAAGGACATAGCGGACCTTGCTGACCTCCTCAAAACGGTCAAAAAGGACCTCCACCGTGATATCAAGGATGGTCTGACGACCCTAACCAAGGAGGTTCGTGACCTGCAAACCCGCACCACAGAGCTCGAACACGGCCACGTGGCTATGGCCGAGGATCACCAGGCCGCTGCCGCGGACATGGCAAACCTCCGGTCCAAATACCACGCTTTACAGGAACAAGTCGAGGATCTGGACAATCGGTCGCGACGCTGTAATATTCGGGTACGTAATGTGCCTGAAACGGCTCTCTTACCTGATTTTATTGACCGCTACCTCCGCCTTCTCTTGCCCGGGGCCTCGGCTGAGGATTTACATTTGGACCGGGTTCATCGTGCGCTTCGGCCGCGTCCTGCACCGTCGGATAATCCGAGGGATATTATCCTTAAATGCCACCACTACACGACGAAGGAGGCGATCTTTCGGGCGGTTCGCAATGGCTCTCCGTCTTTGGACGGTATTACACATCATCTTTACGCGGACGTCGCTCCATCTACGCTGCAGAAGAGGAAGGTGCTTAAACCCATCACGGAGCTCCTTAGTTCGAACGGGATAAAGTACAGATGGGGGTTCCCGTTTCGCCTTATTGCGCACCATGGCTCCACTCTTCATGTTCTCCGGGACCCCTTCAAAGGCCCGGATTTTCTGAAACACCTGGGGATCACCGCCACCCAAGAAGTCCTGCGCCTGCAACATTTGATGGATCCTCGTCCTCGGTCTACTCTGGCTGCTTTGTCCTCTTCCTCACCCGAGACTGTTTTGGGGGCCGCTGACATTGTCGAGGATCCCGCTCCGGCGCTTCCTACCCAAAGGGACTAAGAGCTTTTTTGGGGTTCTTTTTCCTTATTGCTCGCTTTTTCTGTAATTTTGGTTTGTTTGGGTTTTTTTTTTTATTTTTTTTTTTTTTATTATTATTATTACACGTATGTATATCTCCGGTTGTTTCTTTTTACATGTGCGTTCTCCATTCCTTTGCTCAACTGCTCCCCTGGTGGCGCCTCTCCCCTTAGGGGGTTACAGCCTTTGTAGGCGCATGCTCTACTGTTCATGTCAGGGGTAGATAGGCTCCACCTACGTTGTTACTATGTGCTCTGTATACCTTTAAGTTTTTTGTTTTTTTCTTGTTTTTTTTGTTTTGTTTTTGTTTTTGTTCTCTCCCCCCTCATTACATTTATTTCTCCTCAAATTGTAGCTTTATGGGCCCTGACGTCTCTCGCCTTAGGGGGCTTCAGGTTGCTATTGCCTCCGATCCTTGACCACCCCTATTATTTTTTATTTTTTTATTTTTTTTTTATATACACATAAGTCTGCACACACCACGACACACGGCAGTTTTCCTGTTTGAGTTAACATTCTGTTTTATTTCCGTTGCGCTATATTATTCTCGGCGGGGGGTTCCGTCTGGTCTCCCAGGTCCCCCCATAGAACAGGCTCGCCGGTCTCGGTGTGGGTCCTGCTCTTCGTTTGTGACCTCAGTTCATAGGCACTCCCTTTTCACTCCTGTGATTGGGGTGCTTATCCCTTGTTACGTATTGTTTTTTTGCTACATTTATACTTTTCTTTGAGATCGTTCCACGATCCCCTTTACTGGGCTCCTGTAGGTGGATTCCCCTTCCCAGCCCCTGTGGTACCCCCCCTTTTTTTTTTTTTTTTTGTTTTTTTGTTTTTTTGTTTTTTTGTTTTTCTCCTCTCTCCTTCCTCTGTTCTTCTTTTCCCTTTTATTTATTTTGTGTTCTTCTTTTCAAGGGTCACCTCACGCCTCTTTGATTTTGAGCCGGCCGGCTGTGGTGCCTGATGGATCCGCTGGAGTCGTCTGGGGGGTCCACCCTGAAGGTAATAACCCATAACACACATGGCCTCAATTCCCCACAAAAACGTCTCAAAGCTATCAAAAACTATTCTGCCGTTCGCGCGGACGTAGTCCTCTTGCAGGAAACCCACTTTAAACATGACCATGTCCCTAGGTATTGGGGCAAACATTACCTCCAACACTTTCATGCTACCAATCCCACGAAACACAATGGGGTCACGATTCTGTTACACAAACGGCTCGATTTTCTCCTTACTGGTTTGGTCAAGGACCCTGAGGGCCGATATTTACGCTTACAAGGTACCTTGTTTGGCAAGGACGTTTGTATCCTCAACGTTTACGCGCCCTCTCCCAACCTCTCGGGTTTTTATTCGCGTCTGGAGGCTCTGCTTGACGTGCCCAGGTCCACCGCCCTGATTGTAGGGGGGGACTTTAATGCCACTCCGGACCCTTACCTGGACAGGTCTGACTTTCGTCGTGTCGCTCTCCCCCGGTCTTCGTACAAACCCCTTCAACTTTTCTTACGCCGTATGAATCTGTTTGATGCCTGGCGCGCGCTCCACCCCAGTGACAGGGACTACTCCTTCTACTCCAACCCTCATGATAGCTACTCCCGCATAGACCACATTTTTATATCGCAAAATTTATTTGGCTCTTTGTTGTCTTCCCGAATCCATGAGATCACCTGGTCTGATCATGGTATAGTCGAAGGGACGTTCTCTGATCTTTCCCCCCGTCGCCCGAGCTCCACATGGAAGCTGAATGACTCCTTATTAGCGGACCAGACCATGGGTGCTTTTGTGGCGGACGCCCTGGAGGAGTACTTCCGCTTGAACTCCTCCCCCGATTTGGCTGTGGGGACATTGTGGCAGGCGCACAAGGCGGTTATCCGCGGCACCTTTATTCGCCTGGCCTCCCAAAAGAAAAAGGAGAAGCTCCGTCAGGAGCTCCTCTTGAGGACCGAGATTTGCGACCTTGAACGTAGGCATAAGTCGACTGGGGACCCTCAGGCCCTTCGTTCTTTGTTAGTCAAAAAGGGGGAACTTAATTTGATCCTTTCGGCTGATGTTCTGAAGGCCATTAGCTGGACGAACCAGAAATTTTTTGAAAAGGGCAATAAGCCCGACACCATGCTAGCGAGACGCCTTCGTTTAGCCGCGAGATCCCATCATATTCGGCAAATACATACGTCCTCGGGGGGGACATCCTCTCATCCGGATGTCATTTGTAAGCAATTCACTAACTATTACACCTCGCTTTACGATGGCCATAAGACCTCTCATACACCCCACACTGCCCAATCTATACGGGATTTCCTCCGTGACTCTCGGTTACCGTCGCTTTCCCCGGCCGATGCGCTTCATTTATCCGCTGCGATCACTCAGGAGGAGGTAGATTTGGCCCTAAGTACCATGAAGGGCGCTAGGGCCCCCGGTGTGGATGGGTTCACGGCCGCCTACTATAAACGCTTCAAACACATTCTGTCCCCACATTTGACTGTACTGTTCAACAAATTCCTCTCGGGATCCCCGATACCTCCAGAGATGCTTTCCGCCAAAATTGTTGTGATTCCCAAGGAAGGGAAGGATGCTTCCTTTTGCTCCAATTACCGTCCCATTTCCCTCATTAATGTGGACGTTAAACTCTACGCTAAGATTCTGGCCATGCGGATTGCCCCATGCTTACCAAGCCTGATCCACCCGGACCAGGTGGGCTTTGTCTTGGGTAGGGAGGCCCCTGATAACATCCGCCGCGCCCTGGGTGTCGTTCATGCGTCCCGGTTGGCTCGGTCTCCGACCTTGTTACTTTCTCTGGATGCGGAAAAAGCGTTTGACCGGGTCGACTGGGACTACATGTGGGCGACGCTCGGGACTTTTGGTTTCACTGGGGGTATACTCACTGCTCTGCGTGGTCTTTATTCTTTCCCTAGCGCGGTGGTGGACACCAGGGGGGCAGTGTCTTCCCCGTTCCCTATCCGCAATGGTACGCGGCAAGGCTGTCCCCTTTCTCCCCTTCTATTTGCTCTGTGTATTGAGCCTCTGGCAGCTTCTATTCGCCTGAATCCCGACATTAAGGGGGTGCAGGTGGGAGGCTCTAATTACAAAGTTAGTCTCTTCGCAGATGATGTGCTCCTTTCCCTCACATCCCCCCTGGTGTCCCTGCCGAACCTGTATGCCCTTTTGTCCCGCTTTTCGGCCATCTCGGGCTATAAGATCAACAGCTCTAAATGTGAGGCGTTGAATATCTCATTACCTTCCCACACCGTTAAACTTATAGCCTTGAACTTCGATTTTAAGTGGCAGCCTCATCGGCTTTGCTATCTGGGGGTATACCTGACTGCCCGCCTTCCCGACCTCTATGCTGCTAATTATCTCCCGATGCTGCAGAAGCTGAAGGGTGACCTCCGTCGGTGGATGCCCTATAATATTTCTCTACTCGGTAGAGTTTATAGTGTTAAGATGACACTTTTGCCTAAAATTCTCTACCTTTTTCGTTCGCTCCCTGTCCCTCTGGTGCTTCGGGACCTGGACCTTCTGCAGGCGGAGATCTTTCGCTTTGTTTGGAGGGGGGCCAGGCCGAGGTGGCGACGTGCTCATCTCTACCGGTCGCGCGTTATGGGGGGCCTGGGGGTCCCTCACCTTCTGTCCTATTTTCATGCTGCCCAGTTGGCGCAACTGGCGCTGGTCCATCTCGGTTCTCAAGCCCCTAGATGGGTTGCCCTTGAGGGGGCTCTGTGTCACTTACCTGATGTCTCGGGGGTCTGTTGGCTGGGGGGGAGCGCGCGCCCGTCCTGTACCGATAGCCCTACGCTGTCCTTTTCCCTCTCTTTATGGGACCGACTTAAAACGAGCCGCGCTTTGTACCGCACGCCGTCTGCCCTTACCCCTCTGTTCCACAATTCTGCTTTTCCTGCAGGGTTGGCGTTGGCTTCCTTCCACTGGTGGAGGTCTCATGGTTTTTCGAAGGTTGGTCACCTATATCACCAGGGCTATTTACACACCGTGCGTACTCTCACTGGCTCTTTTCAGATGCCCCCTGCGGAAACGTATCGTTTCCTTCAGCTTCGCTCGTTTTTGGCGGGGCTCAAGCTTCCCCGCACCTTCCCTCTTATGACTCCATTCGAGCGGCTGTGCTGGGCTGGGGAGAGACGTCCGGGCGCGATTTCGCAGCTTTATGCCCACCTTACAGCGCATACCTTCTCTGCCGCCCCTTCCCATTGCCGTTTGTGGGAGAATGACCTTGGGATATCTTTCACTCAGTCAGACTGGACGGAAATATACACTAACACGTTCTCACTTACCGCTAATACTCTCATTAAAGAAGGCGCGTTCAAGGTGGTTGGCAGGTGGTATCTTCCTCCTTCCCGGGTTGCCCAGATGTTCCCGGGCTCCGGTGATGGCTGTACGAGGGGTTGTGGAGAGAGGGGCTCGTACTTTCACATGTGGTGGACGTGCCCTCTGGCCGTGGATATGTGGACCTGGGTCTTTGATCTTCTCAGTGAACTTGTGGGCACCCGGGTTGATAAGTGCCCTTTGACGGCTTTGCTCAATAAGGATCACCCTGACCCCCAATTTCCCAGATGCACCCAGCGGCTCATTCACAGGATATGCGCGGCGGCGCGACTCTCTATCGCTAAACATTGGAACACATGCATCCCTCCCCGATCACTAATTTTATCTAAGATTTGGCATATTATGCACATGGAAAAACTCACTGCATACATACACGATACTACTGAACGCTTTCTGAAGGTGTGGACCCCCTGGATGTCTTCCGCCTACGCTGATGGCTCCACAGGCCGGATTGCTGCTCTGTGAGGTACCATTCGGGTGCATGGTGTGGTCTCTTTCTTCCCCTTCTTCCCTTTTTTTTTTTTTTTTTTTTTTTTTCCCCCTGGTTCCTGTGCTGAGACCTCTGCCCAATAGGGCTGCTCCGCCTTTCTTTTTTGCTGCCCAGTGGTTTGTGAGGTGTCCGCCTGGGGTTTCTGCCTACGGGTTGGCCCGTTCCCTGTTGAGGTTTCCCTTCCCCTGTTTGTTCCCACTACGAATTATCGTGTTCTTGTTTTCCGGGCATGCTCCTGGGGGCCGCTGTCTATGGGCCTTTTTTCTCCTATTTGTCTCCTCACTACCACCTTATCTTGCTGAGGCCTGTGACTTTCCGTGACATTAGTGATGTCGATATTACTTTTTGTATGCACTGGTTCAATGATACCTATGTTGATGACTGCTGATGTTTCTGCTACTTGCACATTGTTATCATGTTAACAAAAAAAAGGAAATGATGTCTAGGCGCCGCTTTACTCTAACCTGTACGATTTTTATTTTTGCATATTCTGTCGTCTGCTGTGCCTGGATGTCAATAAAAAACTTTTCAATCGAAAAATTTAGAAAAAAAAGCCTGAATATAAGACTACCCTATAAGAAAATTTCTATTAGTAAATATTAATTCACATGTAAACTATTTCATATTTAATAAAAACTATGATTGAGAAAAATATTTTTTGTTTTATTTCCTTTTATTTGCCAACCTGCCCCCAATTATGCCTTATACCCCCCTATATGCCGCTCTGCCTCCCTGATATGCCACTCTGCCCCCTTGATATGCCTTATAACCCTTAAATGCCACTCTGCCCCTCAGATATGCCTTATATCCCTATATGCCACTCTGCCTCCCTGATATGCCACCCTGCCCCCTGATATGCCTTATACCCCTATATGCCACTCTGCCCCTCAGATATGCCTTATACCCCCCTATATGCCACTCTGCCCCTCAGATATGCCTTATACCACCCTATTTGCCACTCTGCCTCCCTGATATGCCTTATACCCCCTATTTACCACCCTGCCCCCCAGATATGCCTTATTCTCCCCCTTTTTGCCACCCACCCGACTGCATCCCTAGACTTGTCCCCTGTGCTCCAGACTACCTGGGGTCAAGTGGGGGCAACCGGTGGACACCGGAAGGTCACGTCACGCCGGTACGCTATCATAAAAGCCCGGAGGAAGTGTCGGGTAGCAGTGGATGTTGTCTGCACGCATGGCACAGTCGTTCACCGGCTGCCATGGGATCCTCCTCTCTGGCACCGTGCTGTTTGCCCGCACAGACGCACATCGCACAGATGTCCACCGGCTGCCACAGAGGAGGATCTAGGTCCTCTGCAGCGCTGCGGGGGATCTGGATCTTAGTCTTGTAATCAAACCTATATTTGAGGCCTGATTATAACATGACCCTAGTGGGTTCTCTTTCCAGTTACTCTTTCTAGTCATGCAGCGGATTAAGTAGCATAATGAGCTATTATGACAAGTTTTTCCATATTAATTTATATAAACGTATTCTTTGCTCTACATGTTTGGTATTAAGCTGATAATGATCTTTCATAATTTTGTTATTTGAATGAATGAATCTGGAAAACTATAAAGCTGTTTTTGTAATACTGTGTGTTAATTACAATAGTAATCAGATGCATTTGGTTTTCATAAATGTTGTTTTATGATACATAGCAAGAGTGTTACATTTTGTGAGGTGCATATTAATTTCCCTTGAAGCAGCTAATTAAGGCTTTTACCATTTTAAGATAAAAATAGTCAATGAGACTTAAATAACACTGCATTTTATTTTTAAACTACTGCATGGTAATATAGTTTTGCATTTAGGATACTTCACAAGCGCAGCAAAGAAATAGCAAAATCACTATATTTATATGAGAGTAATTTTATTAGCATTTTATGATCCCCTCTGAAGAAAATTACATTATATTAATGAGAATTTTTAATGCAAAGGCCTATTTTATGATCCACATAGAGAACATAACTTTAAATCAAGGATAAGAGTGATATATTAGTTTGTTTTTTTATGAGCAGCTCAATAAATTTTACAATATTATGTTCAGTGAATGGTAGCTATATATTGTGACACATTTAGTATTTCATGGCAGATATAAAGATTAATTAACCATTCGCATATACCACGGCTGTCTAATTAGGCCTAAATCATCAGTCCTAAATTGAAAATTAAATTTTTATTGCTCTCACAATCACATGTTCATTTAACCCCTCTCACAGAAACATTAACAAAATATGTTTTTCAGTTATAGTTTTATTATTATTATTATTATTATTATTAGCTTTTATTTATATAGCGCCAACAATTTACGCATTGCTTAATACAATACATATATTCGAGGGGTATGACAAGACGAGAATTGACAGACTAAGACTAACCGATACATTAGGTGGAGAGAGCCCTGCTTGCAAGTTTACAATCTTGAGGGAATGGGGTGACAAACATAAGGCACAGAGAAAAGGTGAGAGGTAAATATTTAAATCAGTATAAGTCTTAGTTCTGTGGACATCAAGCTACTAGTTTTGGCTAACAAAGAGTGACTTAAATAGAAGTCATTTAAGGTAATAATACCCCCCCACACAAATTATTATTAAAAAATTGCATACATAATTATCATTTGATCACTTGTCAGTTACGTTTTAGGTTGCTGATTATTGATCAAACTCACTGATTAATGTCAGTGGCCTAAACTTGTCACTTACAAGTGATCTGATATACATATATAAAAAATATAATACATTTAGCGTAATGGAATGCTATGTGACCACTGATTAATGACCTTTTTGGTCATCATTGATTAGTTTCACTTCAATAGCCAGGGACCTAATCTGATCATCATCCCTAATATACAGTATACAGTACTGTAACCTAACATCTTACTATCCACCAACAGGACCTTAGTGATACCCCTTATGCTATCAGCTAACCCCTAGGTATTTTCACTAAACTGAAAGGTAAGGGGGAATCATAGTCTTATGGGGTTAAAGTGAAATATGGGACCTCTACTGTGTCTTAAATGAGACCTAGACCTAGGAAACGGATCTGTCAAAATTCCATGTTTGAACACTGTAATGCACATGTTCCAATATTGAAAATGCCCCTGTTGAAATACTTTGCGATGTGAGCTTTAGAAAAATATATGCTTTTGTTTAGCAGTTTTTCTTTTTCTGGCAGCTATTGGGGCCCAACTCTCAGCATACCACGTTTAAAAAAAAATCTTGTTTAGAAACAGCGATCCGCCAAATGAAAAATACCAAGCATATGTCATGTTTTTTCAGAATTCCCCTATTACTAGGTGCATGGTCACCAAGGGGTGTTTCCAATGCATTTCCATGGTTACTTTTAATCCTCTACTCCTCCCTCCAATAAAGGATCAATCACCTGGCTATATAAACCCTCTCCTCCTCTGATTCATTGCTTCCTGATTGTGGAACTGCCAGTGTGTGAAGCTTGCTTCCTACTATGTCTGTCCCTTTGCTGAATATCCTGATCCAACTGCTTTTGACCTCTGCCTGTTTTGTGACCCTGCTCCTGTTCTGCCTGCCCCTGAATTTTTGGCTTCCCCTTGACTACCTTCCTGTGCTGACCTGACCTGATTTTTGCCTCATACTTTTCCTGTACCTCGCCTTGTGCACTCACCTTCCTCCTTACTGTCCAATCTCCAGTAAGTAGGTTTGGCTCCTATTTTACATGTGTGCCGGCTGACCTCCTGCTACTGGACTCCATCCTTCCTGGTAAAAGACTCCCGGCATTACATAATCAGTAAGCCATACCATGGAGTCCGCAGGTTTGGCTGAAGCTATCATGGTCCTCACTCAACAACTCACCACCCTTAATCAGATGGTATTGGATTTACAATCAGGACAAAGCCAACTACAGAACCAGATACAAGCTCTGCAACCCACATCCTCTAATACTGCTGGGTTTCCTCTGTTAGAGCCCCCTCTTTAACAGCACGGAGGTGCTGCCTCCTTCTTTGAACCCTGGGTCATTTTACCGTACACAATATCAACGGCCTGTCAAGTTCTCTTTACACTTTGACCTAGGACCTATGCCACGGACTATGTTCGTACACACATAGTCATTTCTCTTCTTACAAGGGAACCACAAACCTGGGCTCATCACCTTCTCCAGTTCAGTCCTTGATACCTGGCACTCATTCTCCAGAGCCACGGAGGCCATGTACGATGACCCCCATAGGGTATCTGATTCCCAGCTTTCTCTGAGACACCTTAAGCAAGGCTGATGACCGGTTGGAGAATATGTCACCGAGTTTAGAAACCTGGCCATTGAAACCGGTTACAACGAGACTGCTCTTGTGGATCAATTCTATTGTGGTCTTAACGACGTTCTGAAGGTCGAACTTGCCCGTACTGGTACTTGTTTATCTAACTTGACTAGGAGGTTTAGAGAACACCGCCAAGAGAAGTCTCTGGAACATGGGTCCCCCAAACATTGGCCACGCATGTCAACACCTATTGTCCTTTCTCAGGTTGTACTACCTCATTCCGCTACTACACAGGAGTTGCCAATGCAGATCAGGGTAGCCCGTGGGCCTTTGACCAAGGAAGAACACCTATACCACAGGTTGCATACCCTTTGTCTGTACTGTGGGAAACCAGGCCACATTCTTAAGGATTACAAGGTGCAACCCAAGGCCTCAGTGGGTAAGCAACCCTTCATACCATCTTGCATGCCAGTCAAAGGTGTAATTCAACCCCATCTTACTGTCTCCTTTCTGGGGTGATCAGCAAATCACTTTGGCCGCTATGATCGACTCGGAGGGCCAGCGACTGCTCTTTGGATCAAGCAGTTGTGGATCAACATCGAATCCCCAGTAGAAGAAACTGAGTGCTTCACAGGTCAAGAGTACATGAGATACCATGGTGATGGCAAAGGGAGCACTGTGTGCTGAGAGTTGTAGTTGTATGTCCGCAGTGCCTTCCAGATTTTTGTATGGAAGTGGTACAGGGGTGGATTTTGGGTCCATCTGATCCATTTGAGGATATGTTTAGCTGTCACCCTGTGTCACCCATGCAATAAACATGGAAGTTCTGACTGAACTGCAAGAACTTTTTTTTGATGAGTTGAATTTGAAATGTGCAACATTTCATAAATGGAAGTCCTTTCAGTTGGGAGAGGAGAGGAGCAGAACCAAAATGCTTTTTTTTTCGGGGGGGGGGTAAGTCATTTTAACATGCTATTTTTTATATTTATATTGTATTTTAAAGGCAAATACTAATTGTACAAACTGTAAGTGAACTGCATGTCTATCTTTGTATCCTCTTTTGTAATTATCTTCTGATGTCTGTGATTGCTTGGTGGATGAAAACCAGGGCTTCCAAACCATAGGAGGTCTACTCTTATATGCATAGTGTGAAGGTAACATAATTGCATCATCTGAAAGACAGAACATTTCTGCTGATGTGCAGCAAATATTACACACAAATTATACCACAAGGTCTTTGTAAAGGTTTGATGCCCTCTTCTGGGAATTTTTAATGCAATTTAGAGCTATTAACAATATTGTGTAAAACATTAAAAAGAAATTGCACCTATTTGAATTGTGACTATTTGCTGAAGATACTGTATTGAAAACAAAATTAGAGGACATAATTTCTAACAAAATATGAGATGTATTATATAAGCAGCATAAACTATAACCCAAATAACTCTCTAACATAAAAATCATGGAAGATTACAATTTTATTTCTATCCAAAGTCACAAGTGAATGCATTATACCAGAATTACATTTATGAACAAATATGTAATTTAAGAAAAAAACAGCAGAGGGCACTGCAATTCTGTTCTATTGGTATAACTAAGAACCTTTATCTGTTGCATACTGTCTTAAAAAAAATAAGGTGGGCAATGAAAAGAGCAAATTCAAACCAATGTGAAATAATACAACAGGTGTCAAAAATGCTGCAAAAATAGGGTACATTATTAAAGCAATACAACAGAAAACAAACCGGACCCTGCCAACTCTGAAAACCTTCGATATCTTAAGGAAGTGTGGTCGTTGGGATGTCCATAGTTAGCGTGAAACGCTACTATCGGCATTCGGTCAGCTCAGGAGGCTGTTTAGGCTGTTGCTAGCCAGCTAGGTGGTTCCTAAAGGGTGTTCTTACATATACAAATTACTGGGGCAACTTCACATTTCCTAAGGTTCTGATGAAAAGTTTGGCTCATTGGAATGATTGTAGGCCCTAGTAAGCCAGGAAGCTTTGTTCATAGCAAGAAGTTGGTGTGTGTACTTGCAATGTGTAAGCTGTGTTCTTTATTTTGAGGAAGTACACGCAGGCTCACAATGAGGAACAAGTGACCAAATATAAAGCTAAGCTAAGACAAAACACATTCTTACATGTAACAAAACACAGAGACAATTGCCAAGTTAACAAAAATGGTAAGGTGAAAAGGTGATTAAAAAAAAAGACATATAAGTGAAAAGCAAAATGTAAACAATCAATAATTAGATTAAAGTCAAATGAAGGAAGGATAAAGATCTAGGTGACTGCCTAAATAAATACTTCTGTTCGGTTTTTATTGAGAAAGGTGAAGGGAATGGACCTCAGATAGAAAGGAAAAACAAGGAGACATGTAAAGCATATTTGTTGAGTAAAAAGTTCTACTTGAACTCTCCAAAGTAAAAACAGACATATCCATGGAACCCAATGGGATACACCCAACTGTATGGCATTTAATTGTGCTGGTAAGGCCGTTAGCAGACTCCTTTAACCAGTCACAGAAGGTAAGACCCAATCAGTCCATCTTTCCTGATGTATAGACTTAGAGCTTAATCACTCCATGGTCTTGTCTTAGATTCATGCCTATTCCATGCATGTCCTTCTTTAGACTTAATGTGGATTTGAGTTTCTTTGCACATTATCAACACTTTCTATAACCTGCTCTTGATTCCTGGCCGTCAAATTGACATGCACACACTTGCTCTCACACCCCTCCCACTCTCCTCCTATCTTGACCCTCCTAAGTTTTCTTTCTTTGTATATTATCTGCCCTGCCTTACCCCCCCCCCCCAATATTAGGACAAGGGAAGACTCTCAAAAGCTTGTCATTACAAAATATTGTTAGTTCAATAAAAATGTTTGACATAACATTCTGTTACTCTTCATCTACATCGCTAGACTAATAAGGCTACTTCTAACTATATATACTGTATATGGGGGGAGGTCTATGAGTGCCTTGAAGGCCCCCTTGGGTGCACTTTAAATTAGAAGTGAAGAAAAAAATCTGTGAAGAGGAGATTTTTTGCCCCCCCCCGGAGCATTTTATTTTGGACAAGGGGTCTAAAGCAGATGAATGTTAAAGAAGAAGAGAAGAGCAGAGATCATTTATACCTAAGACCTTCTCAAAATGGTTACAAATCTTTGCAATCTTAGCTAGTGTGTTGGGGAGAAGCGCCTGGAAAATGGTTCTGTTTTTTAGATAGCATTGGTGAAGATCATCATGTGTATGGGGGTCAAGGCTGGCTGGGCTACAATAAGCAGTTTAGACACCATATGGCGGTTCTTCCCCATATACATTGGGATCATAAAGAGAGGATTGTGGCTTTTGTTCCACAGAAAGCTAGTATGTTGTCTTTACAGGCTGGCTCGGGTGCTGATGCATTTACAGTGGCCAATAAAAAGAGTGTTTGTTGGCAATTTTAATGTGGGGCAATTAAGATGGATTCAAGATTAAGAATTATGCTAAATCAGGCGGTAGTTACATAAAAGGGGAAAATATTGGTGAGCGTTGTGGTGATGGATCTGTGGCAGTAGGAAGAGGATGGGTTTTCCTTTTCGTATACCATTTCAGGGGTTGAATTGAGGGCGATAATACAGCCTATGGATGATTTTGGAGTTTGGGAAACTTTCTTGGTTTCCTACAATGGAAGGTTGTGTTGGTTGTGATCTCTGCAATAAACAGATTTTGTTCTGGTTTGATAATTTGGGGGTGGTTCAAGCTATCTCTAAATTACCTTCCTCTTCCGTCTGCAGTTAAATGTTTAGGCTTGGGGCATGCCTGCTGTGGCTAATGCTTGTGCTGATTCTATATCAAGGTTTCAGTTGGATTGCTTTCAGTCAATGGCCTCAGAAGCAAAGAGGACATGGAGCCCGCAGTTGCGGCTTACACTGAAGGTTAGTCGGTAGCAAGTAGTCAACAGGAAAATGGCGGCTTTGGCTTCTTTGTTTAACTTCAGGGGTTTTGTTGATATGACTTTGTGGGTGCGCTAGGCCTTACTGAGTTTTAGGCAAGGGTTCATATCTCAGGATATTAGGCTCCCCGGTTTCATTTTCCTTGTTGTTGAGTTTGGGTAGGATTGTGTTACCTTTTTGACTGGCTAACACTGGAGGCTACCCAGATTTGGAGAACTAGAACCCTTTGGCAGAGTAGTCGATGGTAGCCTTTACCACAGGACACTACTGACAGCATAGAGCAGGGCTGAGTCAGTCACAGGTTAACAGGTCCTGGATGGGTAGTCTTAGTCCAAAACAGGGTCAACAACAGTTTAACAGGTCTTAGATACATAATCAGGGAACAAGCTGGCGTCACAACGGGTTAAAAGGATAACATATGAAGCACCAGAGAGTAAAGCAGGAGATGTAGTCCATGTAAAAATAGCCAAGTCAAAACCAGACCTGACCGACAGAGGGCAGCAGACGTTGTGGAAGATAGCGGGTGCGCACTGCCTTATGTGCCCAGTCCATTATTTTTTTGAATACCTAGAGGTTTGTCCAGATTCCCCTGTTTTTGATTCATCAAGACATGTCTGCGTTGCCACAGTTCTAATTTATAGATGTATTTGGAGTTTTGGTCTGGGTGATCATGAATTTGATTCCCATTCTTTTAGGATCGATGCTGCCACCGAAGCTGCTCGGTAGGGCCTGTCTGAGCAATTGATTAATCATATTGAGCAATGGGAATCAGAGGTTTTGCTCTTATGTTTGTACGTCTTTGTTGTAGTCAGTTGAGGTGTTTAGGGGATTGTGGGTTTTGTAATATCTAGTTTGTGTTCATTTTCTTTTTTATATAGTGGAGAGGTCCTGGTGTGAATTTTAGGTAATTCTCATGTGTTTTGGGCAGCTTGATGAGTGGATTTCCGGCCCAGTAGTAGGCATGTGAAATTACATCTTCTATAGTGATGGTTTGGTGGATTGAGATTCGACACATAGCGTGGCAAAACATGCATCAGGAATCTACGTGGCAGATATGGCTAAGCAAATGTCTAGTTTTTATGCAGGTACATGCAGGGGATAATGACCTAGGTATGCTCAGGAGGTGCCAGGATCAAGGTGAGAAACCGGATATGCAGGATACACAGCACTCAGGAGCAACCAACTAGGTACAGCAAAGTCCGAAATCAAGCCGAAGGGTCAGGATTGGAGATAGCAAGGTAAACGTTTAATCAAGCCAGAGGGTCAGGATTGGAGACAGCAGCATAATCGAGTAACAATAGCCAGAGTGTCAATAACAGGAATTAGGGAGAACAACCAGGAATAGCTCTGTAGGGCACAATAATTGAGCACTGAATGATTCTCAGTGCTCGTTTTTAAGTCCACTACCAGGGGTCGCCCTACCCCGGTGCATGGTGACGATGGTGCGCATTCCCCGCCTTCTCAGTTCAGGAGTGAATAAGGAGAGGTGGGGGCACGCGCGCGCTCTCTGGTACAGGCATCGTGGCAGGAGCGGTGATGGCGGTGAGAGCGGTGGCGTGGTAGCTGGTACCCACAGTCAGCAGGTACTCCGGTAAGTTACTTCGCTGGGGGTTTCTCAGTGGACCCTGACAGAAGGTTAATTAAGGATATGAAGTATGATTTGTTGAGATTATTGTCTTGCTTCCCCTGATTTAGTATTGGTATGATCCCAGATAATGTCCTTGAAAAGTTAGCCCTACAAACAGCTATCCTGGAGCCAGAACAGCTTTCCAAGATCGCGGGCGCCAGTAGGGGGGAAGCAGTGCCCCACACTGCAACCACACAATGACTACTACCTGTAATGCATTTTAATTATATGACTCCTGAGCCTGGTCACGACATTGTTCATTAGCTAAGTATAGTTATATAACTTGTAACTTAGGCCACAGACATCAACAGGTACAGACCACCGAATAGATAAGAAAACGCCCAAGCACATAAGAAAAACATGGCAAAGGACCTCTGTTTAAAGTGCCTGGCCAGCACCATAAAATAGAGGGCCAGCCTGCGTTACAGAACAGAAGCCACCTAGAGATAACACCACAACATGAAGACACTCGCCCCTGGAATATTCTGGAACGTCCCCACAACCGCTATAAAAACCCATGGCCACGACCACAAACTTTAAAGCCTCACCTGCAATGTTTGCAAGAACGTGCACGGGCAGCCCAGGATGGATCTTGCATCCGAGACAAGTGGCTCTTCGAAATGACTGTTCTGAGGCGTTTCCCATTCCCTGCTGAGTTGCGAGTTAATCAGCTAGAGGAGAGATAACGAATTGGCTCGGTGATGTATTACTGTATTGACATTTGACACTATAGCGCTGATTGCTGTGATATTGATTGATTGCTTAACTTGTTTTACACACACATATATTGAACTGTTGGCGCTATATAAATAAAAGATAATAATAATAATATATGTAGCAAGAGTTCTATATTAAAGTTTTGCTTGATCAAATTGCTGTGTGCTGTCATTCCGTATCCTCATTGATTGGACAAAACACCACCAGAGGGCGTGCTCAGACAGATTCCTCAAGGTTGCTAGTGACAAACATTGCTATGGCGATGCTGCAGCAACATACCAGGAAGTTATTTTCCAGGGCAAAGGTCACTACCCTGCAATGCTATAAACAGCTCTCCTCCTCTCCTTCATTGCTTTCTTACTTATAAGCTACCAGTTTGTATTACCAGGGTTCCTGGACTGTCTGTTTTCTTACTCTGTAGATTTTCTGGACCTTGACCTCCTACTTGCACCATGACTACAATCCAAAGCTGCCAGCCCAGACCTCTGCATTAATCTGACATTGCCTCCACTCTTCTTGGCAGAATTGTCTGTATTCTCCTACATTGGAGGGTTTTTGAGCATGAACTGTCTTTTTAAGGTGATACCACAGCATCTCAATCACATTCAAGCCAGTAATTTGACTAGGCCATTCAAAAACCTTCATTTTGTTTCGTTTGAGCTTTTTGAGGTGAACTTGCTTGTATGCTATAAACATACCGCCCTTGAGCTTTAGGTCATGGACTGATGACCAGACATTCCCCTTCATGATTTTCTGCAGAATTAATGGATCTATCAAAGATCTATATATATATATATATATGAAAGTCGTCTAGGTCATAAAGAAGCAAAGCAGCTCCAGACCATTACATTACCACCATTGTGTTTGAT
Source organism: Spea hammondii (assembly GCA_029215755.1). Classification (NCBI taxonomy): domain Eukaryota; kingdom Metazoa; phylum Chordata; class Amphibia; order Anura; family Pelobatidae; genus Spea; species Spea hammondii. The sequence goes on along the minus strand of JARDYJ010000003.1, from coordinate 73,988,573 downwards.
TGTTGGTACAATGTTCTTATTGTGTTAGCTTTACACCAGATGTAAGTCCATGTCTTCCAAAAAGTTCCACTTTTGACTCATCAGTCCACCGAATATTATCCCAAACGTCCTGTCAGACAAGCCTTTTTGTTCTTTTTGGTCAGCAGTGGTGTCGGGATGCTTGCTGGAAAGGTAGGGAGCGTAGAGCAGGGTAGCACCAGATGGGAGGAATAAGCCAAATACAAAGTCCGAGTGATAAATCCGGTTCAGGGCAGGCAGCGAGGAACAAGCCGAAGTCGAATACCAGGAGGTCAAACACAAAAAGGCAGGATAAATGGGGAATCACACAGAGCAGAACACAAGGCACTAGAAGCTCAATAACTAAGCTCAGACTGGAGGGTGAGCTGGGTTTTTATGTCCTACAGGCCAGGTTCCTCCCACTGACTGACAGGTGTTACCACCTACACCTGTGAGCATAAGTAAGGTTACTTTTGTCTGCCCTGCACTACCGTGCGGCGGACAGCAGATGGCGCATGAGGACGGAATCGTCCCTAAATTATTTTTCTTCATTTATTTAATTCACTTCGTTTTACACGAGTGCCCATTAATTTGCCCCCCTTTTGATTCACGGCTTGAAATTCACGGCTTGGCCCTCACAATTCTACGGCACACGTATTTGTACCACGTATTTGTACCATTTTGGACACTGTTTTCTTTTTAAGAGGCAGTGAAGCCTGGACTTTGCTGGAGGAGGATTGGGAGCCTTCTGGCCCCTTCCTCTCTTCACAAAAACCAGCAAGGAGTCTCACTCTTCGGGGTGAGACTCAAGATCCGACCCTCCCATGGGGGGGGTTGGAATTTGTCCGAGTTCTCCGTGAGGGAACTCAGTATCGTAGTCTGGCTTCTGCTGCCTTGTGCACAGAATGCGGCACCAAAGGAGCACGCACCTCGGGCTTCCAAAAATAAAAAAAATAAAAAATGAGGACAGAATCGTGCGGGGGCACGCCTTGCAGCAATTGCCGTGCGCGGCCGCAACGGCGTGGGGGCACGCTTCGCAGGCGGCCGTTGTGGCCGAGTGATCCGCCGCGTAGCTGGCGGCACGGGAGACACGGTAGGAGGACGGGGACGCAGTCCGCCCCGCAACGGAGCACGGCGTCCAGCCGAAGACCCCGGTAAGGGGTATGATGAGGGGCTGGGGGCCTGACAAGTGGTTTTCACCTTGCAACTCTCCCATGGATGACCTTTTTGCACAGTGTCTTGTGGAAGCATGAAAACTGACTTTAACTGAGACAAGTGAGATCTGAAGCTCACATGTTAGTCTGTGTCCTTTTCTGACCTCCTGGATGGGTTGTTGATGCACTCTTGGAGAAATTTTGGCAGGCGGAGCACTCCTGGGAAGGTTCACCACCAATCCAAGTTTTCTCCATTTGTAGATAATGCCCCTCATAGTTCTCTGGATTTTCAGAACCTTAGAAATGGCTTTGTAAACCTTTCCAGACTGATCAATGTCAATGACTTATCTTTTCTTGAATTTGTTGAGATTGTGGCATCATGTGCTGCTTTTTGAGACTTTTTTTGCACTGCTATGATTTGCAAGACCAGTTCTATTGAATTGATGTTTAGATTCAACTGGGCTGGCAGTAATTATGCCTTGGTGCATCTAGTGATATTAAGCCCAACTATCAATAAAGTTTGGTAACCAAGGGGTAATTACTTTTTCACATAGAGCCAGGTAAGGTTGGGTAGCTTTGTTCCTTCCGTACACCAAATCAGCATTCAAAAACAGCATTTTGAGTTTACTCATGTTATAATTTTCTAATATTAAAATTAGTTTGATCATCTGAAACATTTAAGTGCGACAAATATACAAAATAAATCAGGAAGGGGAAACTACTTTTTCACAGTCCGCAATTGTCGTACATTAACCCATATTATAGTAATGCCAAAATCCTTTTTAAGTAGATGCCAATTTTGCCTAGAAGGAGAAGGCAGAATCCCAAAGGATGAAGCATATATTCACTATATGGGTTTGCAGGTATGTTGAACATTTCAACCACCTGCATAATGCATAATCAAATTTGTCAGATGACTTTTCAAGAGATATTCCCTCCATAATGCAAAGTCAAATCTGGGGGATAACAACATTTAGAAATATCCTCTGAATTATGCATAATTAAAATTTCAAGATAACATTCATTAAAATGAAATGTTAATATGTAAATTGCATAGTTAAATTATTCAATGGAAAATAAATGAAAATAACATATCACCAATGCTCTACATTGAACTGGAATATTTTACAGAGAGTATTGAAAGGCAAAGTACATGATTACCTTTCTAACAAGACAATTCTAAATAATTCAATGTAAAGAGTTTGTCAATTTGTGAAGGTTTTGCTCTTTTCCTTTCAGGAAATTCAGCAACTTAGTTGAGAATTAGCTTTGCTGGCCTTTAAGGCTGCATTGCTGTTGATAAACACATTTTCCAGCAATGGAAGACGACAATTTATTACTAAAGTGTTTGCTCTGAAACTATTCAAAGATATTGTTTTGCTACTGATTTCTGTAAAGGTTAAGGCTCTTAAAAAATGCAGTAACTACAAATTTGAAAGCTATGGAATACATAGATCACAATATGAGGTTGTTTTGACTTGGCAAACTACCGTATATAGCTAAAACCAAAGATTGCTTCTTTTGTTCTAGGAACGCTAACTGATAAAATGTTCATGTAAATGGGAAATGTAATATGAGTTATGTAGTATACAAATATTAGTGTATAATTATATATTTGACTCCTTATTTTAGGGATCAGTATCCTATACTATGTTGGCTTCACTGTCATTGTCTAAAGCAATCGAAGCAGTTGTCAAATTCTGTTTGATAACTCATGTTGAATGCCAACTGACAATTTTGAGGCCTCTTGTTAGGAGCTCCTGTTTTGTGCAAGTGCACATGCAACGGCATCGAGAGAGGGTGCTCATGCTCCCACTGTGATGTTTCCCTCTTGCAAGTTAGTTCAAGATTAAAGCCAACAACACTTCATTACGCCTTTAACACTGTAGTTGGGTGCAACATGCATCCAAAGAGAGGGCTAGCAGTTCTGCAGTGTGTTTCTCATGGAGAAAGAGAAATGACAAAAGAGGTGTGCACAAAGGATTTAGTCTTTTGAGAAGAATAAGGTAATGTTTCTGCTAATCCTTGCAGCCCTTATGAAGACAAACTGATGTTACAGTGTAACATAACAAATGGAAGCAGAGCTAGCAAGCCTGGGAAGTGAAAGGTCATAGATAAAAATTAAGAAACACGATAGCGTATATAGTATGCATCCATGTTTCTGTGTAAATACAAAAATAGAGTAAGTCACTAACATTTTACATGAGAAGTACCGTATTTGCTCGATTATAAGACGACCCCCCAAAATCTGAATATTAATTTATGAAAAAAGAAAAAGCCTGAATATAAGACGACCCAATAGGAAAAAAGTTTTACCAGTAAATGTTAATTCATGTGAACAATTTTTTTTTAATAAAAGCTATGATTGAGAAAAATATTTTATTTTTATCTCCTTTTTTTCCTTCAACCTGCCCCCCCCAGTTATGCACATATGCCCCCTGGCTTGCCACTCTGCTCCAGAAATGCCTTATACCCCCTATATGCCACTGTGCCCCATGATATGCCTTTTAACCCTCTAAATGCCACTGTGCCCCATGATATGCCTTTTGACCCCCTATGTGCCACTCTGCCTCCAGAATTGCCTTATACCCCTATATGTCACTCTGGCATTTAGGGGATTAAAAGGTATATTATGGGGCAGAGTGGCATATAGGGAGGTATAAGGCATTTCAGGAGGCAGAGTGGCGTATAGAGGGTTAAAAGGCATTTCTGGAGGCAGAGTGGCATTAAGGGAGTTAAAAGGCATTTCACAGAGCACTCTGCCTCCAGAAATGCCTTATGCCGCCTATTTAACACTCCCTCCCACCTCCAAACTCACCGGAGCTTCTGAGTCCCCGGTGTGTAGTCCGGGCAGCTTGTAGAGCTCTACGCGATTTGCGTAGACAACTTCCGCTGCAGCCGGGAGGAGACCTTCCCCGCGCAGACCTTCCCCGGCTGTCAGAGATCAGAGTTCCTCGTGATCCCCGGATCCGCACGGCTGGTTTCGCCTGATGGGCAAAACAATGCACAGGAACAGCAGAAATGTAGTGCAGAAGGACAAGGCAGAATCTTGGTCAAGGCATTCCAAGATCGAGTATACCACGGCAGGACTTGCTACATCAGTAGAAAAGGGATAAGGCAAGAACAAAGGTCAAGGCCAAGCAAATCGGGTACACAGTTCAGGATCCAATGGCAACAGTACAACAGGATAAGTCAACTTTTGCTCAAGGCAAGCAACTGGAAACCAAAGCAGAACTCAGGACAAGGCAGTTACAAGGAAAACACCCAGAGGCTAAAATTAGCTCTTGCATGGGCAAGGCCTACAGGGTGAATGAGGATATACACCAATGAGCCATAACATTATCACCAACCAGAATGAGGAATCTGCACACTCCACTTGAAAAAGACCTCATTGTGAGGTCGAAACATTGTTTTTTGTCTCAATAAATCTGCCTGACACTGGAACTCTCGAGTGCCTGGAGCCTTTATTTACCTTCTGGATAACATTATGACCAATGACAGGTATGATTTATTAGGCAGCAAAAAGGCAGCGAACGTTTCGTCCTGTTGCTCTGTTAGAAGCAGAAAAAATGCGTCAGCCTCTGAGCGAGTTTGACAAGGACCTAACTGTGATGGCTAGACAACTGGGTCAAAGCATCTCCAAAACTGCAGCTCCTCTGGACTGTCCTTTGTCTGAGTGCACAGTTCTTATTAAAAGTGGTCCAAGGAAGGAAAAGTGGGCTCCCAAGGCTCATTGATGCATGTGGGGGACAAAGGCTGGCCCGTTTGATCAAACAGACAAGCTACTGTAGCTCTAATTGTTGAAAAATGCTGGTTCTGATAGAAAGCTGTCAGAACACATAGCGCATCACAGTTTGTTTCGTATGGGGCTGTTTAGCCTCAGTCCAGTCAGGGTGCCAATGCTGATTCCTGTCCACTGCCAAAAGTGCCTGCAATGGGCACGTGAGCATATGAACTGGACCATGAAGCAATTGAAGAAGGTGGCCTGATCTAAAGAATAACATTTTCTTTTACATCACGTGGATGTCCGGATGCATGTGCATCACTTACCTGGACAACACACGGCAACATGATGCACTATTGGAAGAAGGCAAGCCAGTGGAGGCAGTGCCATGCTGTTGGGCAATGTTCTGCATGGAAACCTAGTGTCCTGCCATTTATGTGGACACATATCATCTACCTAAGCATTGTTGCAGACCATGTACACCCTTTCATGGACATGGTATTCCCTGATGACATTTGCCTCTTTTAGCAGTATAATGTGCCCTGTCACAAAGCATAAATGGTCTGATCCATGAAGGCCCCACCTTGCAGCTGCTAACATCTTTCACACCTTTCAGAGGTCTAGTGGAGTCCATGCCTCGACGGGTCACGGCTGTTTTGGGGGCAAAAAGGGGACTTTAGGCAGGTGGTCATAATGTTATGGCTGATCAGTGTATAAAGGTATAAGGGAAGAAAGTGCACACCCAGCAGTTAGAACTGGTGGTGTGTTCTCCTTAAAGCATATAGGCCAGGTGTTACCCTTTAAATGTTTATTGAGTAGCAGGGGCACGCGTGCTTCTCAGACCTACATGCTGGCGGCGTTCACCCACAACCACCGCAGGGGAAGGTTAGAACAGCCCTGCCATGCAACGCTTCATGGCAGGGACATAGAGACCATCCCCATTTTTATCCTCATACTTTTGGAAAATTAAGGCAAATAGCTATACAGTGTTCATTCTGCGCACTAGCATTTTCTATTCAATTGAAGATGGATATTTCAAATACATTGACACATCTGTACGTAAATGCAACTTTTGTGGTTGATATATATTATTTGTTGTGGCTATATTTAATGTTAATGCTTCAAGCTGTGTACTATTTAATGTACATATATGCATAGCTAAGTGAAGTGACAGGACTGCAATATAGCCAAATAATTTCTTGCTCAGTAAACCAATTGAGAATAAAGAAAAGGTACAGCAATTTTACATTAAGTTTCAAAACAAAAGAAAATCACTTTTTTGAGTGTATTGTAGATCTTTACATCTGGCGTTGAAGACAGATGAAAAGTGTAGCATTGGGAATCCTTTAGTTTCTCTTCTGCCAGTTTCTTCAGGTGCCAGTTCTCTGGTGGGTTTTAAAAAAAACAAGATGAAACACCAAAATGGCTATTCAAAAGGAGAAAGGATATTAAGGATGCAAATAAATCTTTTCTAGTTTGTAGTTTTAGATTTCTGAACAAAACTTAAAAAAAAAACTGGGAATAGAGATTATCTTTGCTAGGATGTTGAATCATTTGTAGTGTGTAGGGGTGTGCTCATTAGCACAAATGCACTAGTCATTTAATGTGTCATTGTTTGATTTTTAAAACCAGAAGTGTGGTTTTTTTTTTTTAAAAAAAGGTCCCTGTTGACCTTCTCATGATGACACGATATATATGCAGAAAAAGTTATTAGTGACTGCTTGGAATCCCTCTCTCTCTCTCCCTCTCCCTGCCGCTCCCTGCTGCAACAAGCCTTGGCATGGCCCTGATCGTGGTGGTGGGAGCTCAGCATTGAAGCCACGCACACCTTATTGGAGCAGTGAGACAGAGGCCCAGCGTTCCCCCCATAGGACTTTAGTAATGTAAGTCATTAAGATAAGGGGGGTACATAGTGAGAGAGAGTTTATTTTTCGCATAAACGGTGTTACTGTAATGCCTTAATGTTGAGGCAGTCAGTAACACCGAGATTGCCATCAGAGGTCCCGGGGTGTCAACGTCCGCCATACTCTAGTGAGGCATTCAGCAACACCGAAAATCCACCCCAGGAAAAACTGTGACTGCTCCAGAGAGAAACACGTTTCTAAGAGGGTGTCTTGCATTTAATCATGCAAGTCAATAGAGCCCAGCTTTCTAATCACAATATGATCAGTAAAATATTTAAAAAAATAAGTTAAAAAAGTGCACTTCCCAAATGTGTTTTTTAGCCCCCAAAAAACAGACAAACCCATGCATGGGTGGAATCGCTGTACTCAAGAGTAAACACATTTTGGTATGATGTTTGACAGTGACGTATACCAGGAGCTAAAAGTTAATATCTAAAATACGTGTGTGAAAAACATACAAAAATACCACCACAAATTAGTGCATTAGTTTGATAGGGTAAATTGAATTAGCCGACTTCAAAGATGGCCCACCTAGGACATGGGGCAATAGGACCAGATGTTAAAGTTCCAAGTTTAAAAAAAATGTCGCACTTGAAAAAAGTGACATTTTACCTCCCAAACAACCCGACACTTACTGTGGTGTTGTTTGACAGTGACGTATACCAGGAGATGTAAATTCATACCTGAAGTACAATTTGTATGATCAAAAACACAAAATAAATTACTACCACAAAATTTGACAGGGTGGTAGTAGAATTGGTGCATGGAATGGGTTGAAATACCAGCATTTGAAATACCTTGGGGTGTCTAGTTCTCAAAAATATATGGTTTGATGGGAATAAATTGCATTGGCCGGCTTCAACGATGTCCCAAATAGCACATGGGGCAGACTGACCAGATTTGGAAAAAATGGCTTTGAAATAGCAAAAGCTACTTGTACTTATTGCCCTATAACTTGAAAAAAAAAATATTTATAAACTCAGGACAAATAGAATCTATTTCATTAGCTTTTGTAGATGAATAAAAAATGTTTTAAATAATAGTGAGAAAAAGTACTTTTTTCAATTTTTCTTCATACTGTATTATGGTTTTTTTTATAGGAAATTGGATGATATGACCAAAAATGGTATCCGAAGAAAGCCCTCCTTGTCCTGAGAAAAACCCAATATATAACCTGTGTGGGTACAGTAAATAGGAGAGGAGAAAATTACATCTAAACACAAGCACCGCAAGTGTTAAAACGGCCTTGGTCACAAAGGGTACAAAAAATAAAAAGCAGCATGGTCCTTAAGGGGTTGATGTTCCTATTACAAGTAGTGTCATGTTCTGGGACTGCACTGCATCTCACTCACACTGCCAAGGACAGGTATTGGCTAGATCAGTATCACTAGCTATGTGTTCTAGAACTACAGTCACCATACAAAATATGCTTCGCATTTGTTTAAGGAACATTGAAGGCATTAACATGCCAATTAAATTAAAATTAGTCACCAATCATCTTAAAACTCTTAAGCCCCACATTACATTCCTCCAGGAAGCTCACTGGAAGCATAAAGTACCTTCCACTTTAAAACCTAACTGGATCACAGCCTCCTACTGTACTAAGTCAAGTGGTGTAACAATTCTGTTAAGCAATGCTCTAAATTATACAGTACATTCTTCACAATTGGACACTGAAGGTAGATATATTATTATTTCTAGACTCTCCTGTTGGTCGTGAACACTTTGCCCGTTTACACAATATATCTTTATATATATATATATATATATATATATATATATATATATATATATATAATGAAGCACTCCATCAAAAGTGCTTATAATAATATTGTGTGCATGTTGTGTTGTGTCAAAAAGAAGACAAATAGAAGACTCCCAAAACTTCGGTGTCTTTAAAATTCTAAAAGTATAACATATTGGTAAATTTTAGAATTTATTTCTGGATGTTCGTGTTTTAGGTATATTTCTTATCTAGAATTGCAGAAAAGTACACCAGGTTACAAATGCTATTACATCTGGTAATGAGCAGTTTACTGTTAAATAATTCATTGGAATCCATACCTGTTTCCAGTAATTTTTTTATTATTTTCATTAAGTATTCCAATTGTGGATGTAGCCTAAGGCCAGTAAAAACTGCACATGACACATAAACTAAGACATTGCAATTGAAATGTACAATCTACTATCTGTAAACTATTTTCTTTCTATAAACTCTAACCCATGCTGTGCTTTGTATGCTGTATTATTAAAGTGTACAGCACAACACAGTGTGGAATAAGGAAAATACCTGCCATGCTTTTCAGATGTGGTCAAACATGTCACAGCTGTAAGCTGCCATCTTTACTCTTTGTCACTTAGCACTGATGAAATCTACAAGGAAGATATCAAGGAGTTCCCTGCTGTATAGTTGTAGGTACTGATGACTGGCTTCCATTGATCAAGTTAAGAATATACTATTACAAAATCATTTTTACGGCAATTACTTTTAATACAACCTTAAATAGTTTAAAAACACATACTTTACAACTGCATAAACATCTGTCTTTCTTGAAAATATTTTAGGATACCAACATATACAAGGGAACTGTGGCTCTCAGGAATATAATTTCATTAGGAGTGGTAAAGGGGTATGGAAGTATCAAATTAAATTAATCCTTAAGAAAGGATGAAATTCTGAGGATCAGATAAATTTGTAGTTTTAAAGTACATATCATAGGGTCAGAAAAAAAAAATCTGACCATATTTAAATATTTTTGCCACAGTTGTGATGACTTGAAACTAAATGATTTTTGAAATTAATTTTGTGTATAGTGACATAACCATACCTGGGAACTTCTGAGCTCCAGCTACCCGAAGCCTTCCCTTGCGGGATGCGGCCATGACTGCCCACTGACGTCGGTGGGCGGTCCTGCTGATATCAAAATGGGAGCGCAATAACATAAAGGAAAAAAGGAAAAATCTAAATTGTGGGATTAAAAGAGTTACTGCTGCACTGTTGCTCTCATAGAGTGATCAGGCAGCAGGGGAATGTTCCAGCAGGTGCCCACACTTGTGTGGTGACCCAAGCAACAAACAGCCTGTGGCAGCAGGAATGCCATCACCGGTTTACTGGAGTGTTAAGCCTGTAGAATCGCCTCCGCGATCACCACGATTGTGGCGGCATGGGGACGTTTTTTTGCATGACATACCAGGTACGTCACAGGACCAATGAGCCCACTTGTGCATGATGTACCTGTTACATCGCCAGATGTGAAGGGGTTAAGAATATTCTTAGAGAAATATTTTTAGTTATAGTACAGAAAGGGTGGTAGCAACATTTGAAAATAGTTTTGCAAATGAGAAAAAAAAAGAAACCTAAATGTTTTAAATAAGGAATTCATAAATTAGCCATGTATTTGCAATCTAATGTCAAGTATGTTTACTTTATCTAAGCGCCTGCAATAATAATGATTTCCTTGAGAGCTTCAATTACGACTACTGTATTAACTGCTATATGGACTTTACAAAATGAAATTTATAAAAAGTAATTATATAAAGAGTTTTTATTGTCATTATATTGTATTTAAAAAAAACATAAATAGAGAATGACATGAAAGATCCTTATGATTTCTCAATTAATTGATTTTTACCCAACTATGAATAAAGATTTCTTGGTTTGCAGAGACACCTGTGATCTTCCTACATTTCTGCTATACTATTCATAGATAAAACACCCAGGCCGATGAAAGCAGAGACATAAGTGCGTCACTCTTACATATATACATATACATAATTTATCTGATACATTGAGTTAATGTAAGGAGAAACACTCTATATAGGCTTCCTGGAAACTATTATAGCATGCATTTAATTTAAAACTTCAAAGCAACATTAGCCTTTTCATGTTTAAAGCAAAGCTTTCAAGAAAGCATAGGCAGTTTTAACCAGAATTTCAAATGGTATGACTTTGGAAGGTAATGGATGAGTATTTTGCTAAGCTGTACATTTTGTTTCAAGCACCTGTATCTCTTGCTTACCAAATAACAATGAAACTACATTTCCAAACAATGGGACTCTCATATAATAATCAATTTTGGGCTATTTATTTAAATTAAATAGCTATTTGACTCAAATAGAACAAAGTTTAAAATTGTAGTAAAATTTAAATCCAATTTTTAGTAATATTCAAGTAATATTCATTATTTAAATGTATGCCTTATGATTCTGAATGTAATTACCGTATAAACAGTTACTGTCTCCATAAATTGTTTACTCAAGTGAATATATCAAATACATGCAGTTATATGATATCTTTAGATCATAGTAAAGCCTTGTGAAAATTTAGTTTACCATAGTGAATGCTTTAGCCTAGGTTCTTAGTTTAGATTCCTTGTGTACTATGATAGATGCAAGACCTGACAGAATTTAACAATAGTTTCTTCATAATTGAGATCAGACCTAAAGTTTTATAGATATTTTTTTCTAAACAGAGATAGATTTCCTCTTTACATGTTTTCCAAATAATGAGCCACCTCTTATGCATTAGCTCCCAATGAAAAGTTTGTAATTTTTTTCTCAGATCTGGATTGTTGTTCATATGAAATGACAATGCATTAACTGTGCCGCTGTGCACAAAGCAAGGTCCATATAGTCGAGTGGCCTGCACAGAGCCCTGACCTTAACCCCATTAAACACCTTTGACGTGAATTGGAACATTCATTGTGAACCTTAGACCTTGTTCTATTATATTAATATAAGCCTAGTCAAGCCCTAGAAAAGACAGATTTGGTAGGCAGATTTTTCATATAATGCTGTGAAAGATCTTTAAGTATTAAAACTCATCAAGAAATGTTATTTAGAAAAAATATTGGTTTGCGAAAAAGCAGCGCCACTGAGAATTTGCATGTTGTGACAGCTGTTGTTGAGGCTGAAATCCAAAATTAATAACTCTACTAATTGACTGTAACTGTCATGTAGACAATTATTTTAGTACTAATTCATTATGAAAGGATATAAACAGGTTTTACCTCAGAAAATGTTAATTGACATCTCTACATTTGCAGTTCAATTTGGATCATTAGTTTGAAAAACATATTTGGATAATTCATCGAAGTCAAGATGCAGCACATCCATTTTTGTTAAATGCCCTTACTAATCTACTTGTAGTCATGTTGCAATTTTATTTATTTATTCATAATTAATGTTTGTCGATGTGACATTAGGGCTACCGTACACAGTAAAATCATGCACTTTTCCAAGCAGTTATATAGTTAGGGATGATGATACCAAGAAAAAAAACATAATTTTTATTTTTAAACAGGAGAAGTACCATTAAACGTTTGGGATATGCCGTGCTAAATTAATAAATGTCTGAAAAGATCCAGTGCCAAGTACCCCACTTAGTGTACCTGTAGTGTTTGAGCAGGTTAGGTGCCTCTGGCAGGGAAATGCCACTACCATGGATTTGCACATTGGGTGTTGTAAATGCCATACTTGGTGAGCCCAAATCAAGGAAGACATACTACAGGACTACAAAAGGAGCACATCAGGAACTTTCAAACAGTAACACAACAGAAACTCAGGAACACTGGTGGCAGTATACAGCAGGAGACATGACTAAAAGAAGGTCGATCTCTAAGAGTTCTCTTAGAACTCAGACAGGAACCCAACAGCAGACTGACAAGACTGATCAACAGACACCAGGAAGCAAAGCTGAAGAGCAACAGAGGTGAAAGCTTAGTCAGGAAAAGCAAATAGGTCAAAATAAGGGCCAGTCAAATACCAGAGATGAAGTAGTAGAGGACAGACACAGGGCTAAAGTTGTTATGGAAGCCAGTTCTCAGCAACAGGTCAGAAATGGTCAGCGGTCCCATGGCCAGCACATGATAGTAGTCGACACGATTAGGGCAGGGAAACTGTGGTTTTCAGAAGAAGAGAGCAGAAATGCAAAATATGTGTCAGTAGCAAGAGTACTGATTGTCAAATTAAGAATAAATCATTCTGCAATGGCATTCACCAGCACATGAAAACAGACAAGGATATTGCAGCCACATGTTGTTTGAGATGCTGGAGTCTTATAGATGTACGGGACGTGATGGGGGATATTGAAGTTATGATGATTTGTACCATGATATTAATTATAAAAGAGTAAAATGTACCCTGCAGAATTACTAAGTCTGTCTAATGTTATTTAAATTGATTGGTTAATAAGAATTAACTTTCAAGAAATGGTATAAAACTAATTCATAGGAGCTCTGAAAGCATTTAGCTAAAATAATACTTAATATAATGTCAACCAACCTTTACTTCTTCCAGAGTCTATGCCTAAGTAGAGTGAGTCTTACTATATTTTCCCCTTTAAATGGTATACATGGAGTGCAAATATGTTTTGTTCCTCTCTGGAATTGTTTTGGAATACAGAGTGATAGCCTTGCAGGGGTTCAACAGAGATTGAAATTTATATAAATAGACAAGACTATGTGACATCTAGTATTACTTTTTACTATGTTTGTTAAGCAAAATTTGCTGCCGTGTTTTATTCAAACCTTGATCTTAAGGAAATAAATTTGAGTTCATAAGGATATTAATAAAATGTATAATTTTAATACTTTAGTACTTACTTTACAAAAATATATATATTTTTTTTTCTCAATTCCCAGTTTATTGCACATATGGTAACATATACATGGCGTAAGGTACCGAGTACATAAATAAAACAGCAGAGCAAGTTACATATACAGCATAGGCAGAGCCTGCACACGAGTAGGAGTGGCAAGGAAAACATGAGACATTGAGAACAATAGTTGAGCAAATCAGGTACCCACAAGAATAAAGCCACCCCCAAGGGGGAGGACAGAAAAAGGCCAATAGGCCAATCGGTACCCAATAATACAGTGTCATAAAATATGTAAAACAAAAGGAAACAAAAAACAGAATAAAACAAGTCTGTCCCAGGGTCCAGCAGGTAGCTCCGCTTACAAAGTCACGTTAACCAAAGGCACGAACATACAAAGATAGACCCAGTAGGAGAGTAGTAGCTGACCCCTAGAGGGACACAGGTAAAGGGCGATGTTCCAGGGACGCGATGAACGACCTCCAGTGAAACCACTTAAGTTCAACTGTATGACCTGCCCCCCTAGCTGACTACATGAGAACTTCCATTTGGTAAGTGAATTCGACCTGATGTACCCAGGCCATAAAAGAGGGAGGGGAGACTGATTTCCAGTGGCGGGGGAGGACCGCGTTGGCCGCATTAATCAGATGAAACGTCAAGGACCGCTTGTAGCTAGAAAAAGAAGTCTGTGTGTGATGGAGCAGAATGGCCTCAGGAGAAGCCTGGAAATCGGGATCGGCCACCTCACGGATCACCGCCGTGACGGAATCCCAAAAGGGTCTAATATCTGGGCAGGACCACCAAATATGCAACAGGGAGCCGGGATGGGCACTACACCTCCAACAGGTCGGGGGGACCCGAGGGGCGAATCTGTGAATGTCTAGGGGAACCCTGTACCATCTCGTAAGTATCTTAAAAGACGTCTCCTGCATTCGACTAGACACCGACCCCTTGTGGACGATAGAGAGGATCTGAGACCAGTCCTCCAGTTCAAATGAGCAGGCCAAGTCCCGCTCCCACAGGCTAAAATAATACGGCTTGGCGACCGGCTCGGGGGAGAGCAACAATGCGTACAATTTAGATAAAAGATGGGGCGGCTCCCTGAGTTCAAGACAAAACCTCTCCAATTGAGTAAGCGGACGGTCCAGACGCGGCCGAACCGCCAAGGAAGAAACAAAATGCCTAAGTTGATGGTAAAGGAACTGGATGGAGAAGGGGCAGGGACCCGGGCCCGACAGGGCCTCTAGAGGCTGCATAGCTGCCCCAGTAACCACATGGCACAGGCGCAGGGTGCGAACCCCCGGAGGGAGAAAAGCCTGCAAGCCCCCACCCGAGCGACCCGGGGGAAAGTCCGGGTTCCCCACCAGGGGAGTCAGAGGGCCAGGAACCCTAGCAACCTTACCATCCCGTAGCAACCTACGGAAGACCCGCAGGGTGGGGAGAAGGAAGGGGTGGGCAGAGTACGTGACGCAGCCCACAGGGTCGCCAATCCATGGTAACACAGACAACGGGCACGACAGGAAGGACCCTTCCACAGAAGCCCACTGCTTACCCGAGTCTACAGACCATTCGATAACGCGGTGTAGGTGAGACGCCTGCCAATAAAGCTCTAAACTCGGAAGACCTACCCCCCCCTGCAGTCGCGGCCTAATCAAGTAGGAGAACGCCAAGCGGGACGACCTGCCCCTCCAGACATAGCGCAAGAAAGTCCTCCGGCATCTCTGGAAGAAAGACCGCGGGAGATCTATGGGTAGCGTCTGAAAAAGGTAAAGGAATCTGGGGAGAAGATTCATCTTTATGACCCCCACCCTCCCAAACCAGGAGATATGGGGATATGCCCATTTACGCAGGTCCGATTCCAGAGTAGACAACAAGGGCTCAAAATTAAGATTGCGCAACTTTGAGAGGTCCATGGGAATACGCAGACCCAGATACTTAATAGAATCATCCCTCCATTTAAAGGGGAACCCAGTCCGAATGTGGTTACAAAGTTGCGCCGGAATGTGAAACCCCAGGATCTCCGATTTGGACAGATTGATTTTATAATTGGACAACACCTGGAACCTGGCAAGCTCCGACAGGACAGCTGAGAGGGACCGAACCGGGTCAGTGAGAGTCAAAAGGATGTCATCCGCAAACATCGATAAGGCATAAGACCGGGGTCCAATCCGGACTCCCGCAATATCCGGGTGGGCCCGGATGGCATTCGCAAAAGGTTCGAGAACTAAAAGAAACAAAAGGGGGGAGAGGGGGCAACCCTGCCGCGTACCGTTCGCCAACGTGAATGGATCGGACAACAAACCATTAACGGCCACCCGTGCGGTCGGGGAGTCATATAAAGCCCTAACGCAGGTCAAGAAGCGAAGACCGACACCAATCCTCGAGAGAACCCCAAAAAGGAAGGACCAGGACACCCGGTCAAACGCCTTCTCGGCATCCATCGAAGCTACGATCAACGGAAGGCCACGAGATTGGGCACGGGCAATTATGTTTACCACCTTCATAGTGTTGTCTCTTGCCTCACGCCCGGGGACAAACCCCACCTGATCGGGGTGTATGAGATGGGGCAAAAAGGGCAACAGGCGATTCGCCAAAATTTTGGAGAATAACTTCAAATCAACATTGATCAAAGAGATAGGGCGAAAACTACTACATAAATGTAAGTTTTTGTCAGGTTTAGGGATGACCACGATATGCGCGGACAGGGCCTGCGGGGCAAATGGAGCACCTTGGGCGATGGCATTAAAAAACGAGACCATGTGAGGGCCAAGCACGGAAAGGAATTTCTTATAATAGCCAATGGTATAACCATCCGGGCCAGGACTCCTACCAGCCGGAGAAGTTTTCACGACCTCAGCTACCTCGGCCAAGGAAATTGGGTGGGCAAGGAGGGCCCTGGCGTCGGGAGGCAGGGTTTTGGTGATGAAGTCCGATAAATAAGCTGTAAGAGCCTCCTCCGACTCAGAAGGGGGAGTCCCCGGGCGCGGCAAATTATATAAGGACGTATAATACTGTCGAAAACAGTCGGCAACCTCCTCCGAACGGAAGCGAAGCCGACCCGCGGGGTCCCTAATACGCGGAACATAAGTCTGTGCCCTCTTAGCCCTCAGTGCCCGAGCCAGGAGCCTGCCAGGTTTGTCCCCAAATTCATAAAACTGACGCCGTACCAGAAGATAGTTACGCTTAGTCCTATCATCAAGGAGGGCCGCTAACCGCGCGCGAAGAGCAGAAAGCTCCACCTGGATGGAGGGAAGGAGGGTCAGCTTGTGGCGGGCCTCCAGACGTGCTATTTGTTGCGTAAGGTCTAAGATGGTGGCCGCGCGGTTCCTTTTAACGGAAGCGCCCAACTTAATCAGGTGGCCCCGCAAGACCGCCTTATGCGCTTCCCAAATCGTAGGAAGCGAAACGTCAGGGGTGACATTCTCTGCAAAATAATGTGTAATGTGAGAGGACAATTGGGAAACATGGTGGGGGTCACTCAATAAGTTCTCATTGAGACGCCAATGCCAGTTGGTCCTGGGAAGGCCCGAGAGAGCTAGCTTCATAAAAACCGGGGCGTGGTCACTAATCGTAGCCACACCAATGCTAGCCGAACACAAGAGCGACAAATGGAAGTGGGACAGAAAAAAGGCGTCTATGCGCGAATATTTACAGTGACTAGGGGAAAAATAGGTATAATCCCGCACAGTGGGATGGAGGGCTCTCCATACATCCACCAACTGGTTCAAATGCAATTGATGGTTTACCTTACGAATCATAGAAAAGGGAACATGGGAACTCCCCGAGGAAGTGTCAATCTTAGGGTCCAACACCATATTACAGTCCCCCCCCAAGATGGTAATACCCTCCTGGAAATCAGCCAGTTTGGACAGGATCGAAGTGACAAAACGGGCCTGATTACTATTAGGGGCATATATATTTGCCACAGTGACTCTATGAGAGCCCACATAGCCCTTGACGAAGATAGCTCGGCCCTCAGTGTCCTTCCACGTCTCAGAGGGTTGGAAGCGAATGCACTTATGGATGAGGATAGCCACCCCCTTGGTTTTAGAGGAAGGGGAGCTGGACAGAAATGAGTGAGTGAAGTGTCTATTCAAAAGAGGGAATTCCCTGTTAGCAGAATAATGCGTTTCTTGCACAAAGGCAATATGTGTCTTAAAGGAATGGAGAAACACTAGGAGTTTGGAACGCTGTTGGGGTTTATTGAGACCTCTGATGTTCAACGAGACCAAGTTAAGAGATTGAGGAGCCATACAGTATATTGAGAGAGCACCGGGAAGAGCACATCTGAAACCGTGGAGCCCTGGGACAAGCAAACAAACCAATAAAACAAAACATAAACCAAACTGTGTGTAGTGTGTGTAACATGTGGTGCGATGCAAGGGACAACATCCCTAGTGAGATTGCTGCTGCAATATGCAGGGTGAGCACGGGGACTGCGAGCAGGCCCAAATCAACCGTCCACACAGGGACAGGAAGGCTCTGGGGGGGGGGTTGCCGAGGAGGGCAAAGAAAGGAAGGACCGGGACGGTCCCTAAAAGCACAGGTGACAGGGAAGAACTATACGTCCCCGTCAACGGGACTGAGACGAAACATAAGGACCGCTATGGGGAGAAGAACCCGGGACCCAAAACATCGGGCCAAGGACGCCAAGCGCCCTGCTGGGTAATGACATGGATGTGTAAAAGGAGCAAAAAAGAAAAATAAAGAAAACAATGTAATGTGGCAGCGAGCAGAACTTAGACCGGTGAGAGTCAAACCCCCACAATCTCCAGGGGACCCAACCAAACTAGGAGAGGGGGGCCACCCAGACTTAGCCGAGCGGAGACAAAGAATGTAGTGTGGTGCACGAGCGACGACGCGTGTATAACGGAAAACCGGAACGAACGAGCGAACGAGGAACGAAAAATACCGAAAAAACAATAGAAAAATGCCGAAGTCCGAAGAGTCAATATGGCAATGTCCAGAGTGCCTCACCCACGACGGGCGTGAGAGCACAGACATGGGAGCCGAAGATGACACCAACTCACCACCCGGACCGGCAGAGAACCCCATCGAAAAGCGTCCACCAGCCAGGACTCAGGAGCTCGGCAGAGGACGGAAAACTGGTAGTGAAGCCAGACACTCAAGGGTCTCAGTCGGCCGCCGTCTCCGTAGTCGCGGCCCGTCGAGACCTCTTCCTGCGTTGCACCGGGGCTGTCCAGGACCTGGCCGGTTCGGTGAGCTGCTGCGGAACCTCAGCGGAAAGTTCCCAGTCCGGGAGGCGAATGGCTGGAAGATCCAGGTGAGTGAGAAAAAACTCCAGGTCGCTGTGATGACGAAGGGTGAGGACATCCTTGTCCTTGCGGGCAATGAGGACAAACGGGAATCCCCACTGGTACGGAATGTTCGCTGCACGGAGCGCCGCTGTGACGGGTTTAAGCGCTCTACGCTTCTGCAGGGTGATCGGGGAGAGATCTTGGAAAATTTTGATCGGGTCCCCCTCGAAATCCAAGTCACCCGAGAGGCGACACGCCTTCAGCACAGCCTCCTTAACGGAGTACTCGTGTAAACAGCACACCACGTCCCTCGGGGGTGCCGAAGGGGGACCTTTCTGACGGAGTGCCCTGTGAGCCCTGTCGAAGCGGATCGGGGTATCCTCAGGCTGTTGGAGAAGCTTATTAATTAAAACTTGCAGTGTCTTACGGACGTCAGCCGCGGAGACCGATTCAGGTAGGCCTCTGATGCGTAGGTTATTGCGCCTACCCCTGTTGTCCAGGTCTTCAAGCTGTCGGTGCAGGGCAGTAAAAAGTTCCGAGTGGCCACGGTGCATAGCCGATAAGGCATCAACCGCCTCACATGTCTTGACCTGATCTTCCTCCAACGTGGCGACACGGTCACCAATGTGCTGAACATCCTGCTTGATCGCGGAGAGATCAGCTCGAACTCCCTGTAAGGCCTGGTCCAAGGCGGAGTCGATCACCGAGACCAGATCCGCCTTCGTGGGTAGCTGCTTCAGGGCGTCCTGCCAGGTAAGTGACTCCACCGGAGGATCGGATAGCGCGGCGTCCCGGTCTAGCGAGACGTCGTCGGAGCAGTCGCTCGCTCGACTCGAGGGAGAAGGCGCCATCTTGGACGCATGGCCTCGAGAGTCGGAGTCCTGGGAGCCCCGGAAAAAGTGCCTCACGGAAGGCGCCAGAGGTCTCTCCCGGGTGCTGGGAGCCTTAGGGGTACCGGCCGAGCGGTTCGACTTCCCCATAATCGCGGCAGCGGAAACTAAGTGCGTAAAGTCCCGAGACGGTGGACAGAGCTGCGGTCTTATGCAGCCATCTTGGATCGGCGCCGGCCCCGCCCCCCCTTTACAAAAATATTTAAAATATTAGATTATTATATTCATGGATGGGATCTGTATAATATACTGAATAATACTTCTTAAATATTTATATATGTATAAATATCTAGTGCCCAATATATTACAATAAATTTTCTTAAAGGTATATGCAATGTGACCTTTGGTCTTGTTTTCTCCTTTAACATCTATTGTTGTATTCAAAGTAGACATTGTTATGTGGAAGACGAGATTGAGATCGAAGACTGGCCCTGACAGCAGCCAATGGCTGATAAATCACAAGAATGCATCCTTCAGGTAAATCTAGGTGGGTGTAAGCTTCACTTTTACAGTGCAACCACATATACTGCACTGTATCCAGCACAATTAAAATGAGAGTCTGCTGCTTGAAGGTCTTGGCTGCCCCTGGATAATGTCGAATTGAATCAGTTAGATTTCGCCATTGTCCTTACCCATTAAGTTATACAGCGTCATAAGAAACCTGCCATTATTTGTCCTTCATAATGATTAGTGAAGTGAGTTGGTTAAAACCACAATTCTCTTGTGAACTCTTCTTTTGAATGTTCCTTTTATTGAATACCGTATATTCCGGCGTATAAGACGACTGGGCGTATAAGACGACCCCCAACTTTTCCAGTTAAAATATAGAGTTTGGGTTATACTCGCCGTATAAGACTACCCCTCTACCCAGCATACAACAACCAGCCAATCACGGCCCTTACACTGTCCTTACACACACACATACACACACACACACACACACACACATACTCACATGTATCTACACATACTCACATACGCCTGTCCATACATACACATGTATACATACATACGTATTTATACATACGGTATATATACATGTATATATATATATATATATATATATATATATATATATACATGTATGTATGTATATATATATATATATATATATATACACACATGTAGATATATATATATATATACATGTAGATATATATATACACATGATATATATATATACACACACCAGCTTACAAACACACAAATACCTACACTGCTCTTACACACACCTGACCATACACATACACTGACCATCTCACACCAACATACATACACTGCACTCACACCCCTTTCTCCCCATCTCTTACCTTTCTCATCTTCTATCTTCTTTCTTCCATCCAGTTGTGGGAGCGCGAGGTATGTCATTTCAGACCTCTGCTTTACTGCTCCCTCATCACTACGCCGGCAATCGATGCCGAGCGCCGGGACATGACGTCATCCCCGCGCTCGGCATTAATAGCCGGCGCGTACTGATTAGGGAGCAGGGAAGCCGAGGTCTGAAGTGCCAGACCTCGAGCTCCCTAATGTTGGGCTAGTTAGAGGGAGGTCGTGATCTCCCCAACCAGCCCTGCTGATCAGGGCTAGTTGGGTACATCACAATCTTGCACCTACCTCGGCGCGGCCCTGAAGACCAGCCCAGGGGAGGCGGCTTCTCCACTCGCCCCTCCCCTAGAGATTCGTGGGAATCTCCGGCTCGGTAAGTACCCGGTACTTGGTTAGTACCCGGCGTATAAGACGACCCCCGACTTTTGAGAAGATTTTCTGGGGTTAAAAAGTCATCTTATACGCCGGAATATACGGTAAATCCCTGTATGATCCTCAGAAAATTAAATGGCCTCCTCCACCCTTAGTGTTATGCCCTTCCAAAACAAATCATAACAACCAAGGCTAGCTGCTTGGCATAATATATCACTGATTAAAAATGTGATACATTTCTCTGACTATTAGAATCTCTCACGTTCAAACATCATTTTTTATGTCACTGACTTTCTGCTTTTATTTAGTTCCATCCCATCCATACACATCTGAAGCTATTATTTAAGAAATTATGATTTGTATAGAAATACTGTATATCCAACAGATTTCTATCATGAAATGCTAACTTCAATTGTAAAATACTTTTACTTGAAAAGTTAATAACATTTCAACATGAACAAATATGCCATATTTATGCTGTCACTAGCCCACCAGTCAGTGACGTAACCACAGGTTTCACAGGATTCACAACTGAGACAGGGCCTGTATATCTATGGGGCTTGGGCGACCCCAGCGACCACTTGAACTGGCACAGGGAAACACAATTTTGAACTGGCAAAGGGAGACAAGAACGCAGTGGGGTAACATTACGTTATGTCACGTGAAACCGAGGCTGCTCACACAGTGTGCGAGCAGCTGAACCTAAAGCTGAAGGAGCAGTAAGAGGGCGCGGGCAGGAGGTAGGGTTATATATATTTCTATGTATGTAAGAATGACTGTGTATGTATAAGTGTATGTGAGCATGGATGTCTCTCTCTCTCTCTCTCTCTCTATATATATATATATATAGGGGTATGTGAACATTTCAAGCTCATCATTATAGCCATCATCTCTGTCAACAGTGGTACAAAATTTTTATTTAAGCGTAGGGTTTGTGTCCACTTTTCTTTTTCCCACACATCTAATGCTTTCTGTACATTGTGTTATGTTAATTCTGTTATACTACTTATTAAACAACTGGTAGAAAATTAGGGACCACAAATTTGCTTCTTTTTGTAGTTGCCTTAATTTGTGTGGTGCTAGTAGTAGTGACCGAGGCTAGCAGACTAATATATGCAGTAAAACAAATGCATTCATTAAATGAACTACCAGAGCTATTATGTTGGCAAATGACTTGAAAGTGTCTGGTGATTACAAACGTATTCAGTAGGGAATATACCGTACTTACTTATGCAGAAATCCTGTCAAAGATCCACAGATTCAGTCACAACACAAGTGGTGCTTAAAGTCCAGACCATTTTTGCTATCTGTGAAAAAAGTAAAACACACAAAAAATCTCATTGCTACTCCCCTCTACAGACTAGGTAGTCATTTGGCCACACTTTGATTACAATCCATTGGGTGGAACTTTAGATGAGAAGTAAAATGCTGCATTGTTGTTTTCCACTCAGTATTTATGAGAACTATTTATCTTATATATAACAGAGATATGCTCCAATGATTTTGTTTTGTTGTCAACACCGGTACTATGTTTTTTTCTATAATATTTTCAAAATTAGTTATCTATATATTTGTATTAATTAGTCATATGCTGTCTTTGTTTGTACTAGATATTACATTTTATCTTAGTTACTTCCTTATAGGTTATACTGGAGCATACGTTAACAAGATGGGATTCCAAAATTTTAATGGGCCCAAAAAGGTGCTAAAGGATTATTCGAGTTACACTAAAAATTCAATTTAATTCAAATAAATCAAATCAATTGACTTTAATTAATATTATCTATTTTTGTCTTTATACTGCTATTTCACATTCTATTTATTATATTTACTTTATGAGTATTTGTTTTGCTTTGGTATTTCAGAAGCTAAAGCCCACATGTTTGTATTTCTAATCACAGCTACCTAAGAAATAAGCATGTGTTTAATCTCTCTGAATTTCTGTTAAACATAATCCATAAAACGTGATTCCTCATCCAAAAGCATCTTGTAATAAGTTATGGGAAAAAGTAATGAATATAAAGTATATTTAAAAAATCTATTATCCACATAATGTGATTGCATGTACTATAATACTGATTAAATATTGCACAAATGATATTGACAGATGCTGGAAATGTTTTAGCCTTTTGTTGATGAAAAAGTAGTAGCATCCACCAAATGCCTTGTCAAAACAAATTTATTGGGTTTTGGTTCACCATTAGCACAATAAACGGTCTATTGCAACAGTCTGCAATTAAGCATTGTCTAAAGTGTATAGCTTGAGAACAATCACTTCCTACCCACCAGCATGTGTTAGCTAAACACGTGTTATCACTTTATTTTGCCTAAATGAAGTATAAAAAATTATTTGAATTGGTCATATATATCCAGGTTGTCAAGCAGATGCCACTTTTTGATATAATATCATGAAAAAGAATGGTAATCTTTTAAGTATCATATGATGGTAATATTATTATTATTATTATTAAAAATAATGATTAATAATGAGAGTATAATGAGGATTTAAAACAAAATAATATATATATATATATATATATATATATATATATATATATATAATATATAGTAGTGTGGCTTGTCCTGAAGGGGAAATAATAATAGAGGGTCCATAACTGCTTTATCCCAGCATTTCTCCCTTTCTGCATCCCCAGGACTTGGTTACTTTCCCTGGACCTTTTAAATGGAAACAAATACATTTTGGATTTTGCTCTTAGACTGCTTTGGAATGCTCAGGGGGACAGACGCATAGGCTGGGAAAAGGAATTCCAGAGGATAGGGCAGCCCTTGGAAGCATTCATGAGAACTAGAAATCAAAGGAGAAGACAGACAAAGATAATTGGATGAGCAAAGAGACAAGACTTGAGTGTATTTAGATGAGTGAGGAGATGTAAGTAGGGGAACCGCTATGAAGAGCTTTGAAGGTAAGTCAGGAGTCAGGATTGAAATGAATCCGGAAGTGCATAGGCAGCAAGTGAAGAGACTGACAGTGGGTAGAGATTTTAGTAATGGGAGAAACAATGGGAGAAAAGAAAAGCATGGTAGAAGCATTCATGATGGATTGTAGAAGGGCGGCACGTGTATAAGGGAGATCGGCTAGGACAGAGTTGCAATAGTCAAGGAGGGAGATAATGAGAACATGGGCAAGAGCTTTCGTGGCATCTTGTGTTAGGAAGGGATGAATGTTTTTAAGCTAGAGATGATGGTTGTTTAAGTCAGACTGAATATGGGGGTAAATGAGAGGTCAGAGTCAAGGCACACACCAAGACAGCAAGCGTGAGGGGACTGGCAGATGATTGCACTTTTGACATTGAGGGAAACTGGTGAGGGGATGTTAGCATTGGAGGTAGGGAAGATGAGGGGTCCGGTTTAGGAGAGATTGAGTTTTAAGAAAGTTATAGACATCCAGTTGGAAACAGAAGGAGAAAGATCAGGAGAGGGTAGGTAAATTTGGGTGTCATTGGTACATATACAGGGGATATTGAAAGCCAAAGGTTGAGATTTGTTTTCCAAGTGAGGTAATGTAAAGGGAGAAGAGAAGGGGTCCTAGAATTGAGCCTTAGGGTACCTCGATTGAGAGGGGAAGGGGTGGGAAAATGTTAGTAGAGATGGAGACACTGAAGCTATGAGCAGAAAGGTAGGATGTGTACAAGAGAGAGAGCAGAGTCGCGGAGACCAAGATCTTGAAGAGTTTGGAGGATAAGAGGTTAATTTACAGAGTCAAAAGTAGCAGAAAGATCTGTAATATTAGCATGGAGTTGTAACCCTTGGGCTTAGAAGTGAGTAGGCCATTAGTAACGTTAGTAAGAGTGGTCTTTGTAAAATGTCGAGAACGGAATCCAGGTTTAAGGGGGTCCAATAAGGAGTTGGACTTAAGAAACTTAGTTGGGTGTAAACAATTCTTTCAAGAAGCTTGGAGGTATGAGGAAGTAGAGAGATGGTACGGTGGTTAGACAGATCAATCTGGTCCAAGAAGGGCTTTTTCAAGATAGAAGTTATAGCATGCTTGAAGGAAGATGGGACAGATCCAGTAGAGAGGGAGAGGTTGAAGATATGCGCTAGTTGAACGACAAGAGTAGATAAGAGAAACTGAGTAATGTGGGAAGGGATCAGATAAAGGGGACATGTGGTTGGACAAGTGCATAAAGAAGAGCATGAACCTCATCTCTGACAAGAGAGAATTGGTTAATTGTAGAAGAGGAAAAACAAATGTAGTGTATAAAAGGGTGTCAAGTCAGATGGAGGGCTACGGCATGAGGGGGATAATGAAGATATTTCACATCTGATAGTATCAATTTTATCATTGAAGTATGTGGCAAAGTCAGAGTCAGTAAGGTTAGTAGAGGGGTAGTTATGATAGGGCAAACAAGGGAATTGAAGGTACTGAAGATACTTTTAAGGTTATGAGACAGGGAGGAGATAAGGGAGGGAAATAGGTTTCCTTTAGCAAGAGTAAGAGCAGAGAAGTAGGAACGTAGCATCAATTTATAGTGGAGGAAGTCAGGAAGTCCATTGGCTCAGACTTGACGGCTCTAATTTTCTTTATAAATATTCACCATCGAGCCTTACCTCATCTGAGACAGGCACGGGAACGAAGGCAAGACCCTGACTGATCCGTCAAGTGCTTCCAGCTGGGGAGTGAGAATGGGGGGGCTGCCGACCGGCAGTCTGCGTGATAACCGTGTGATACCCGCACATAACCAGGGCCACAGGCCCGAGACAGAGATATCGCCACTTACCTCACTATTGCCATAGACACAGAGACACCCAAAGGATGGTAGCGTTTAGTTACACCCATTATTGCTGGTTTTATAACCTATACAACGCTTCCTTTTATATATTGATGGTCGAGGCTCCTTGCTGGAGCAGTGTGCAGCAGTATACTCTCTGGGCTAGTCCCGAAGCTCCGGAATTCTGAGGCCTAATATTTATCTTTTTGTTTAACCCTCAGGGGCCTTTTGAGATTTATTTTACTTGTTGGCCAGAAAATTATTTTATTTCTATATTTGGCTACTTAACACTACAATCGATTCTGATTTTCTTTAATGTTTTGTTACTGCTCTGATCACATTGCTATACTGTGAATAAGTTTTTTTCGGACTTTATTAACTGTTCAGTCACTTTTCCAAGCTACAGTATACTAGATAATTTACAAATTTAGAGTGTGCTCCCTGCAACGAAACAGCAGAGGTGTTCTGGCACTTATTTAATGTAATTTTGTATTTTTATTGAGCCATAGCTCCGTATTGATACATGATTCCCTCTTGTGTCATGGGTTAACGCCATATTCAGAGGCCAGAGGACCACGTTCATGAGGAATTATCTTCCTTGCTTCTCCTTAATCATCTCTGGTCTTGACACGAGAGACCTCATTTTTAAATTGCTATTCTGTTTTCCCCTACCTCTGTTCAACCTGATACCGACAGTGGATATGCTGTCATTAACACCCGCGCATGGAGAGATTCCTTGATATACCACCAATGATGTCTGCCAAACAGCAAAGGGAAAAGTCCTCCAAAAATTCCAAAACACCCTCCATGGATACAAATCATGAGGGATCACAAGCCTTATCCCAGTCTGATGCCGCATTTTATGAAGGGGACTCTATCGCTCAACGAGTGGTGGAAAAAATCTCACCACTGCTAGAAGGCAAGTTAGACATGCTTCAGACAGCTTTGGAGGCTGTCAGACAAGATTTGAAACAAACCATAGACAGACTGGATAAGGTGGAGAGAATCTCTACCCAGGAATCTACTTCTATGCAGATCCAGTCCGACGTTGGGGATCTCCAAAACACAATTTGACTGCTAGAGAATAAGGTGGGCGATCTGGAGAACAGGAGCCGCCACAACAACCTACACATCATAGGTCTCCCGGAATCCATGATTGGTAAAGATCTACTTGAATTCCTCTCTCAAACACTACTTGCTCTCTTATTTCAAAACAGATCTGATTTCCAAATCAACATGGAAAGAGCCCATAGAATTGGGTGGCCTAGTCAGGCAGAGCAGGAAAGGCCGAGGTGATATTCAAACTTCTCAACTACAAGGACAGCAAGAGATACTGTCTGGATTCAGAACCATCCCTGCTCTCCTATACAAGAGCCAAAAACTACTGATTTTTCAAGACTTTTCGACGACAGTGGCATCCAAGCGTAAGGCCTTCTATCCTATTTGCTCTCAGCTACACTCTCGCAAGATAAAATTTACATTAATCTATCCCGCTAAACTCAAAGCTATCTACAAAGACTGCACACAATGGTATGCCCCTCTGGAGGATGCTCTCACCTTCATACAACACTTAGATGACCCTTCCTAGATGATGAAGATCCAAGCTACTAGAGATACCGGATATTCGGATACCTCATTTTTTCTTTTCCTCCCCACAGGGTCTGTCTATCCAATTTTTGTCCTCGTGTGGCCCCTATGGAGCGCACAGAGACTGACAGCTCCGAGAACACTCTTCACACCTTATATGTTGTTTTTATGGTTTATATGGTTATCTTTTATGTTGTTTCTTTTTCGCCCGAGACACTGGTTTTGCAACGTTGAACTAACTCTCTTTGCCTGATGGTAGATTTCTCACTAGTTTTACTTCATTCCGGAAGAAAAAAACTCCAATTTCAAACACTCAGCTACGATCGCAAGTATTGCACTGCTACCTACTCGCTGGGAGAGGTGGTGGTGGTTAGTTTATATTTTTTGGCATCATTGTAGGCACTTATGCTGTAATTTTTTAGATCCTTAACATATGTCTTTTCCTTCAACTCCTAACCTAATCTCCCAGGATTTAAAAATAGTCTCTTTGAATTTGAAAGGTATTTCTAATCTGATAAAAAGGGTTTAGGTCCTTAAACACTTGAATTCTTTGGGAGCTCAGATAGCTTTATTGTAAGAAACATGCTCGGAGGAAGGGGAGCACCGTAAACTTCTCAGGGGCTGGGTGCAGGAGGTAGTGGGAGTAGCGAGACCAAATGGGGGTAGAGGGGTGAATATGTTATTTCACCGATCTCTAGATCTCTCCATATCGAAAGTTCTTACAGACCCAGACGGTAGATAAATTGTAGTGTCATGTAATATTAATGGTAAACGATTAACAATCTGCAATGTATATGCTCTGAATAATGCACAGGCTGTTTTTTTGTAATTCTTTTAATGCAATACTTCTGTCGTTGAATAGTGACAATTTGATTGTAGGTGGAGATTTTAATGTGTGGGCTGATCCTAAGCTAGATCATAGTAGAGGGTCCTATCCTACCACAGGAACATGATCTTACGCCTCTGCAGACAGTTGCAGCTCATTGATGCATGGCGCATTTTAAACCCAGTTGAAAGGGATTTGACTTTTTACTCTCATCCCCATAATTCCTTCATGCGAATAGACTTAACTCTTATGTACATCCCACCTCTCACTTCATTAGAAAGGCTCAGATTTTGGACATACTTATCTCAGATCATGCTCCTATAACGCTTTATTTACATTTCGTCCTCCTTTACTTTCCTCCTTTAACTGGAGGATGAACCCCTTACTGTATAAATCACAGACTTTTATGCCAGCCTCAAGGCAGCGTGGTTTGAATATGAAGAAAATAACAGGGCACATAAACACAATCCAATACTCTTCTGGGAAGCCGCAAATGCCACCCTTAGGGGTCATATAATCTCTTATGTTGCAAAAAAGAAAAAGGAAACTATTACCAATCTCAATAAGCTCAGTGTCAGCCTGTCAAAAGCTAAGAGGAGACTTATTGTAGACCCTTCCCCCACATCCAAAGGGGTTTACACTCAAGCCAAATTGGCTTATGACACTCTCCTACAAACTGTCTCTCTATTGAAAATTCAATATAAAGAAGCAGAATTGTTTCGTCATGCAAATAGAGAGGGTGCATTATTATCAAAGCTAGTTAGATCAGTAAAGCCTAAATCAACCATACCTGCAATCAGACTAGCAGATGGTAATCTGAGTACCTCCTCTGAATATTTGAGTCTTTGCAAATTATTATGAATAGTTATACTCCTCCAATACAGTTCCAACTGACTCCATAGCCACTTTCCTACAACAGGTGGATCTTCCCTGGTAGGGCTGTTGGGAGCCTCAAACTAGGTAAAGCTCCTGGGCCAGATGGCCTATCAGCAGAATTTTATAAAATTCTAATAGAACAAATCACTCCCTCGCTTACTATGGCCTTTAACGCTTCTTTCAATACACCAGAGGTTTCCTCCCACTCCAACATTGCTCGCATAATTGTTTTGCATAAGGAGGGTAGGGACCCCTATACCCCTTCTTCATACAGGCCAATTTCGCTGCTTAATTTGGACTTTAAGATTCTACACAAGATACTAGCAGATAGACTTGCTTCCTTTCTACCAGATATAATCTCCCCTTTACAGAAGGGGTTCATACAACACATTCATTCAGTCATTTGTGCCAGACATATAATTGCAGCCATTTTCCAAGCAAAGAATACTCCACATACCCCACATTTACTTCTCAATTTGGATGCTGAAAAATCATTTGATAATGTTAATTGGCAATGTCTATTTTCTCTCTTACAACATCAGGGTTTTGGTTCTCCCTTTATACAATATATTAAGGCCATATATTCCTCCCCCAAGGCCTTTATCACAACTAATAATTTAAACTCCCCTCTTTTTGTCCTGGGCAAAGGCACCAGACAGGGATGTCCTTATCTCCGCTCCTTTTTAACATTGCTTTAGATCCTTTCTCCTGTTCTCCTGTTAGACTCACCCACTTACAAAGGCATATTGATAGGAGAGAGGGAGATTAGAGTAACGGCATTCGCGGACGAATGGGTGTCCCATTTGATACTATCCCAATAATTATGTCATACCTGGCTCAATTTGAGGAAGTCTCGGGACTTAGAATGAACTGAGGTAAAACTGAAGCTTTGTGGTTATCGGAGAGTAGACCTCCTGATGCTCTGAAATCATGGACTTTCCAGTGGGCAATATTGCATGTCTTCTTAGATTTGCAAGAGACTGGATTTCTCACTCTAATCTTTACACGGATTGGAGGAGAGATCAAAATTGTTTTCATGCTCCCACAAGGCAGATACCAGTTCCATTACGCACTAATCCTCTCCTAATGGCAAGAATCAAGGCTTGGTGTAGCGCCCGAAGATCGCTATTTGGCAACTCGGCCTACTCGTTCTTTTTGCCGTTAACCGGCAACTGCACATTTCAGGGGCTCATATACTCATTACCTCCCTCCCATATATGGCCATACCTGCAAGCAAAACACTAATTACACCAGACCTTACATCACATACATCCTGCTCAAAGAAATCATGCACTAGAGGTACTACTCAATACATCACGCTCGACCAAGGTCTCGATTTCGACGCTCTATAGAGCGTTATTTCAATCAATTAACTACTCCGAATGCATGGCTGGCCTGGCCAGGTGGTCCTCTCTCCATCAGGGCACCTCCCTCACCCCTCCTAATGTGTTACAGGCGTACATACGTCGACTAAAGAACCTGGAACCTTCATGGTTTTATGATACTGTTATTAAACTTTTCTAAGGGCATACATCTTCCCTCAACAACTCTCTAAAATGTCTCCCCTTACGGGCAGTCAGTGCTGCAAATGCAACTTGGTGTCTGCCGACCTTGAACATTGCTTACTCACCTGCCCCAAGATTTTGAATTTTTGAAAGAAGGTGGGCCTATTGATAGGGGACATATTAGGTCACAGCCCTCTTATTATTTTCGAGTCGTTTTTGGGAGTGTATTAAGCATTAAACATTAAGGGGAAATATAAAATTAACTAGATCACTTAATCCTCATAGCTCTCAAAACTATTTTTGGTAGTGTTGCCCAACTATGTGTTGGGTCAAAAGTTTGATTTGACAAACTACATTGTTTTGACAAACCCTGTATTCTTATTCTATAAATTGGACGGCACAGATTCTCTTCTCACTTTCCATCTATACCTTCTACTCATTTTCCAATCAATTGTATCTTATTTTAATGATTTTTGTTCTTTTTTGAACTACATGTTTGAAAAGTGCAACATACTTGGCGTTTATTGTATAGAAATAAGAAAAGGTAACGATAACATTACTAATGACATGTAAATTGTAAATCCCTGCAACAAACTTTCTGTCTTGCAATGTAGAAAACCATAATAAGCATGGAATAAACAAAAACAATTAAAGCTGATGTTAGCTAGGCCCATAGCTCTGTAGTTTGCTTTGAAAATCTTAATGACAATGTGCAACCTTTTGAAGTCACATTTTTTAAGCCATGAGAACCTTACTATGGTTTGTTTCCTCACTATATGACAGTATGTGTTTTGGACTTTCTATAATATATTAGAAGGGGCAATTTGGCTCATCTGTGAAACAGTACAGTTTTTTTTAATTCTCAAACCTTATTGAGGATGTTTATGCTGTCTTCCTATTTTTATAGTGTTGTTCTCTCAGTGGAATCATTCCTTTCTTCAAGCGCCAGAGCTTCTCCATTGTAATCTAATCAACCAAATCCCCTTCATGAGCTTGATTTGCAAACATTAATTTACTGTGAATGAAATCCAAATTGCTAAATTTTGTGACTGAATGTATCCATAAATTTACTACACATGATCTGCATCATATGTTAAAAAAACCTTAAAGTTTAGACGAATAAAATCATCTGATTTTGTATAAGATTGTATATAACTAAATCTGCCTATTGTTTTAAATCTCCAAAAAGCAAATTTACTTTACTAGCAACTGCTGTCTTTTAAGTACTTTTAAACAAATGTTCTGCTTTGTTTTTTAGCTCAAGCAATCCCAGCATCCCATATCTCTCACTTTTATGACATTACTCATCTTGAACAGTTATTAATCATTAACCCAGATCTGCATAAAAAAATCTGCTTTAGAACTTTCTATCAAGTAATTTCTATCAAGTAACTCATCACAGATTGATGGTTTATACAATAAATATCAAGATGCACACATGAGCAACGGTAATGTAATAAGTTTAGTTTTAGAGAAATCTATATATTAGATAGATCATTGGAAGAAATGCTGGCAATTTTCCCATCTATGTAAATATTACACATTCTTAGTACTATTGTTATTTATGTACCATATGTGCCTATAAATCAAAATAAATAAAAAATCATCTGAACATGAAGGGAAATATAACCATCATTTAATCACCCTGTTACTTTCAAATGATTATTGATTTCTAAAATGATGTCCAGTGGTGTCTAGAAAATCCATTTCAGTAATGATTACTACCTTGTGCTTTATCTGTCAAATTGAAGGTTGTTAAAAGGAGGAATCTCCTGAGAAGACTGCAGCTCCAAACCTGAAATATAATATTTAATATGTTTTATCTGAAAAGAGATTCTGTCTATACCCTTTCACCCAGAGCACTAGTAGGGTGGAAAACTGAAACACTTGTTTCACTCTCAGTTTAATTATAAGATATGCTCCACTGGGATGTACTGTAGTTGCCTGCTGCAATACAATTTTGGCAGATATCAATATGGCCTGCAAAAAGGTCTGTTATTGTTCCTGAATTATGGGCTCCTGCAGGTATGGATACATAAATCCAACACTATATTTTAAACATATTAACCAACATTAATTGTTTAATCTTAATATTAACTGTTTTTTTTCCAAATGATGTTACATAATTGCTTTTGTACAAATTACATACATCTTCTTTTATATCCAATATATCCTACAATAGAAGGACAAACATTATCAAAACTTGAATTTGTATTTAAACCCTGTATATTAAATTTATAATAGTTAGAAATGTCACCACAAATGTAGCCAAATGTATGATTTGTGTTACCTTTAGCTAATTAAAAGGTGTTCCAGTTAGTGGCTCCTGGGCCAGACGGCCTATCAGCAGAATTTTATAAAATTCTAATAGAACAAATCACTCCCTCGCTTACTATGGCCTTTAACGCTTCTTTCAATACACCAGAGGTTTCCCCCTCATAGTAACATGACAGATATTCCCTGTTTTGTTCAATGAAACAACTCCCTTCCAATTTATTTTATCACCATTTTTTTGTCATACATTAGAGATGGACAATATAAAGCATTAGTATTATAAGTTGATCGTTTGACCGTTGATGGCTCTTTGCACTTACCAATCAACATAAATTCATTGAAAGAATAATTCCAATTTACAACAAAACACATATACAATAACTTGTAGTCATAATAAAATGAGTAGTATTAGAAAAGATAAATTTGAAAAAAAAAAGAAAAGTCACTATCTGCAAAAAAATTAAAAAGATTTTAAAAAACATCCCTTTAATTCCAGCAAGGTAGGAGATACAAAGCTGGCAACGTAGACTCAGACAGCCAGCTATGTATCTGAAAGAGTTTCCTTAGATCATAGTCATGGGGCCGGCCATCTGACCTCACATAAAAATGACATCAAAACCATACATGGGAACATTCTAAATAAGCCCTGAAACTCTTACAATATTACTCTTTAATAGCACATCATAAAGGTTCTACTTAGTGACTGCCAAATTTATTATCCAAATGGCTCTAATATTGTTCCTTATAGAAACTTGTCATTATCTAAAAGTATCTATAGCAAAAAGCAAAAGAAAACCACCAAACACGTGAAAATTGTAAATAGATAAAAAAAATATACCCTATAAGTTCTGCAGCTCCCAAACAACACTACTTACAAATGTTCATACAGTCAATACATCATAAATGGGGCACAAGAACATGTGGAATAAAATGATACAAAACAATAGTGTAATAAGTTCTGACAAACGTTAGATATGTAAGTGTATAAGGTGCACTCACAAAAGTGTCTCATCAAAAGGGCTCACTCACAAGTTCTTTTGAATATATATATTCTTACTGATTCTCTACTCAGTGGTGTAACAAAAAACGCAGCAGCCGCCGCGAAGGAGAGGGAGACCCCCCTCCAACGCAGGGCCACCTCTGCAGCAGCCGCCACGAAGGAGAGGGAGACTCCCCACCAACGCATGGCCACCTCCGCAGCAGCCGCCACGAGGGAGAGGGAGACCCCCCTCCAATGCACAGCCACTTCCACTGCCGTCCTCTGAAGTGCCGCGCAGGAGAGGCAGACCTCCTGGTACACGGCTTCCCGGAATCCTGACCTTGCCTTGTCTGAACTGTTCTGTCCTGGAGTCCTACCTGACCACGGTGTCTCCTACTACTTGTACGTGACAGGCCATCATGAGACCCACTTCGGTGGGACTTCAGGGTTCCTGTGAGGCTCGTCTGGACAAGATGGATCATCATCATCTGGATCAGTTTACCCAGGCGTTCCAGACTCTTCTTCAGCGCACTGATCCCGGATTACAGGTGCATTCTCCAGTAGTAGCACTTCCACCAGTTCCTCCTCCACTTCCACCAGTTCCTCCTCCGGCGCCAGTCTCCTACGAACCTTCCGCCGCCACAACGTTATGGAGGAGATTCTGCTACATGTCGTGGTTTCCTTAACCAATGCAAAATTCATTTCGTACTTTCTCCTTATGCTTTTGCTTCAGACCGTGCTAAGGTTGGATACGTAATTTTGCTCCTCAACGACAAGGCTCTGGCATGGGCATCTCCTTTGTGGGAGAGAGACACGCCGGTAGTTCCCTCCTACCCCGAATTTGTGTCTGCACTACGCTCAGTATTCGACGTTCCAGGCAGGAGTTCAACCGCTTCGTCCTCGCTTTTCAATATTCGCCAAGGGGAAAGCTCTCTGATGGACTATGCTATAGAATGTCGCACCCTAATGGCTGAGGTGAACTGGACTAGTGAAGCACTGATTACAGCCTTTTTGAACGGATTATCAGAGACTTTGAAAGACGAGATTGCTGCCCGAGATCTACCATCTGACCTTGACTCTGTGATATTTTACATAACTCAGATTGATCTTCGACTCCGCGAGCGACAGTTACAGCAGGACAGCCTGAGAGCACGTGACAGAGGAGTTCGTCACTTTATGCGTCCGGTCTCCCAGTTCATACCACCATCTACGGCTCCTTCCGCTTTGGAGGAGTCCATGCGACTGGGTGCTACCCATCTGTCGGAGTGTGACATAAAGAGGGCCTCTGCTTGTACTGCGGCACGGCAGGACATTGGGCGAATTCTTGTCATAAGAAGTTGGGAAACGCCCGCACCTAGTGTGGTTCAGGGGACCTGCTTTGGGTGTGCTGGGTATGTCCTCTGACACAAGCAACACTCGGATGACTGTTCCGATTCGGGTGTCCTGGTCTAGGGGGTCTGTTTGCACAGAGGCCTTCTTGGATTCGGGAGCTGCGGAGAACTTTATCGACGCCTGTTTTTGTGAACACACAATGCTGAAGGACACTCCTGTAAGACTCGAGGCCATTGACGGTAGACCTCTTCATCCTGCTCAGGTTACCCATACTACTAAACCGGTGACACTCTCCGTAGGCATGATACATAACGAGAAAGTTCCTGGTTATCTGCTCTCCCTCTACTCCAGTCATTTTGGGTTTTCCGTGGTTAGATGCACAATCCCACCATCGATTGGACGACTAAAGAGATTACGTCATGGAGTCAAACGTGTGAGGAGCATTGCGTCAAACCCGTTAAGCTGGCCGCCACTACAGTTCTTCCTAGACAATACCAAGATTTTGCGGATGTCTTTGACAAGAGGGAGGCGGAGAAGTTGCCTCCACACAGACCGTATGATTGCCCCATTGATCTCCTCCCGGGTACTATGCTGCCCAGAGGTCGGGTCTATCCACTATCGGTTCCTGAGACCAAGACTATGGGGACCTACATCGAGGAGAATCTCAAGCGTGGCTTCATCCGTCGTTCTACATCTCCTGCCGGTGCTGGGTTCTTTTTGTTAAGAAGAGGAACGGAGAGCTGAGACCATGCATCGATTACAGGGGGCTGAATAAGATCACACGACGTAACTCCTACCCGATTCCCCTCATCTCAGAACTATTCGACAGGGTACGAGCGGCTATATTTACTAAACTGGATCTTCATGGGGCCTATAACCTTGTCCGTATCCATGCCGATATGTCATGAGTGGAGGACTGCATTCAATACACGTTCTGGACACTATGAATACCAATTTATGCCGTTCGGATTATGCAACGCCCCGACGGTTTTTCAGGAATTTATCAATGACTGTCTCCGAGATTTCCTCCAGCAGTTTGTCGTTGTTTATTTGGACGACATCCTGATTTACTCTGCAGACTTGCCTTCCCATCGCGAACAGGTCTGTCGTGTACTGTCCCGTCTTCGGCAACACGGACCGTTTGCTAAATTAGAGAAGTGCTTCTTCGAGACTCGTAAAGTGACGTTTTTGGGATACATTATCACTCCTGAGGGGTTCGACATGGACCCAACAAAGGTACAAGCAATCAAGGACTGGCCGCAACTCGTGAGCCTCAAGGCTCTTCAACGTTTCCTTGGATTTGCCAACTATTATCGGCGTTGTATTCGAATTACTCCAAGATTATTGCACCCTTAACGGACTTGACAAATTAAGGTGCCCAAGCTGCGGAGTGGTCTCCTGAGGGAGTGTGAGTATTCACTCTTCTCAAGGAGAGATTCACGTCGGCCACGGTGCTACGGCATCCCGACCCCCACCTACCGTTCATCCTGGAGATGGATGCTTCTGAATCTGGGGTTGGAGATGTACTCTCTCAACGAGCATCGTACAGTGGACCGCTGCACCCATGTGGGTACTTTTCTCGGCACTTCTCTGCGGCTGAGAGGAACTACGATATCGGGAATAATTAATTGTTGGCTGTCATTCTGGCTCTGGAGGAGTGGCGTCACCTGCTGGAGGGAGCTTCTGTACCTACCTTGATTTTAACCGATCATAAGAACCTCCAGTACATGGAATTTGCTAAATGCCTCAATCCGCGCCAGGCCAGATGGGCTTTGTTCCTCTCCCGATTTCCATTTGTGCTGACGTACCGTCCGGGTTCAAAGAACACCAAGGCAGATGCATTATCTCGCATGCACACACGGCCGGAGGAGGAGAGTGGGGAACCTGAACCCATCATTCCTTCTGCCAAAGTCATCGCTGCCATTCAATTACGTGGCTTCACTCCCCTCCTGGATCACATTTCTCGCTCTCAAGGACAAGCTCCGGCCTCCTTACCTCCAGGGAAACGATTTGTGCCTCCTAGTTTGCGTACCCCTGTACTATGCACGCTCCATGGCACCAGAACCTCGGGACATTCTGGAGTGGCTAAGGATATGATTTCTCAGACTTTTTGGTGGCCCCACTGGGGCAGGGACACTACAGCCTTCGTCCAATCATGCACCAAATTCGCTGCAAACAAGTCCTGCAGCACACGTCCTGCTGGACTTCTTCGGCCGCTTCCTTGTCCCTCGGTTCCTTGGACTCGTGGCCATGGACTTTATTGTCGAGCTGCCTCCTTCTAAGGGTCATACTGTGGTTGTTGACCGCTTTTCAAAGATGGCAGATGTTTTTATCCGGGACATCGTTCGACTCCGCGGAGTGCCGTCTGAAATTGTGTAGAAGTACCCAGTTCATTGCAAGATTTTGGCGCGACTTTACTAAGTCCTTGGGCATCACCCTGGCTTTCTCCTCGGCATATCACCCTCAGACGAACGGCCTGGTTGAGAGAGCTAATCAACATCTGGAGCAATACCTGCATCTCTTCATCAATGACCACCAGGATAATTGGGTCGATCTACTGCCGTTTGCTGAATTCGCAAGGAACAACACGCTCCAGGAGGCCACTAGGATATCTCCGTTTTTCTGCCTTTCTGGTCTCCATCCGCAGTCTCTCCCGGAAACACCTGTTCCAGATCTGGAGGAGAGACTTGCTTCCATCCGTGCCACATAGGCTTCTGTTCATTCCGCACTGGAACGTGCTGCTCAGCTCCAGCAACATCAGACCAACAGCGAGCGGCTTTTAAACGCTGTCTTTTTTTTTGATGCGGAGGAGAGAGAGGGGCGCCTAGCAACCGATCGGCGCCCCTCGTTCTCCCCCGCATCAAAAAAAAAGACAGTGTTTAAAAGCCGCTCGCTGGTGCCCGCTGCTTCACTGCTGAGCGCCGAAATACGACGTCATATAATGGCGCTCAGCAGTGAAGCAGCGGGCAGTGCAGGAAGACAGAAGCCTCGTGCTCCCGTCGCTGGACCTCAAGGGGGGAGAGGGGTTAGACAGTGATAAGGGGGGAGAGGTGTTAGACAGTGATAAGGGAGGGAGAGGGGTTAGACAGTGATAAGGGAGGCAGAGGGGTTAGAAAGTGATAAGGGAAGGAGAGGGGTTAGAAAGTGATAAGGGAAAGAGAGGGGTTAGAAAAGTGATAAGAGAAGGAGAGGG
The DNA here is from genome assembly GCA_029215755.1 of Spea hammondii. Classification (NCBI taxonomy): domain Eukaryota; kingdom Metazoa; phylum Chordata; class Amphibia; order Anura; family Pelobatidae; genus Spea; species Spea hammondii. Next base: position 73,950,051 of record JARDYJ010000003.1, on the reverse strand, counting down.
GTTAGATATAAGTAAAGAGTGTGAATTAATGTGTGGATGCATTGAGTGAATGAGGGAGAGCATAAGTTAATATGTGAATGTATTGTCTGAATGAGGGAGAGCATTAGTTGTCTGAATGAGGGAGAGCATGAGTTAATATGTGGATGAATTGTCGGAATGAGGGAGAGCATGAGTTAATATGGGGATGGGTTGTCTGAATGAGGGAGAATATGAGTTAATATGTGGATGAATTGTCTGAATGAGGGAGAGCATGCGTTAATGTGTGGATGAGTTGTCTGAATGAGAGAGAGCATGAGTTAATGTGTGGATGAGTTGTCTGAATTAACCCCTTCGCGACCTTTGCCGGTTCAGAACCGTCAAAAAGTAAAATAAGCTTAGAAAGTGATCAACGATCACTTTCTTCGCTTAAACGGCGTTACTGTAATGCCTCGATGTCGAGGAATTCAGTAACGCCGAGATCGGCATCAGGGGGCATGTCTGGCCCCTCCACAAGGCGTCATATACATTGTATGGCGGCGGACGCCCGTTTTAAAAGCGTTTAGGAGGCGATCAACGATCGCCTCCTAAACTTAAATGGTGTCGCTGGAATGCCTCGATCAGGAGGCATCCAGCGACACCAAACACTTACCTCTGGGTGGGCTGTGACCGCTCCGGAGAGCGGTCACAGCCGCAGCTGCCGGTGTTCTTCGCCATCAACAAGATGGCGGCCACCCTGTAAAAGAAACAAACAAGTTTTTAAAGTTTGCTAGATGGTCTAGAGAACTCTGGCTCCACTTGCAGGTTGAATACAGGTACTGCATTCAACCATGCAAGTCAATGGAGCCCAGCTTTCTAATCACAATGTGATTAGTAAAATATTCAAAAAAAAAAAAAAAATATGGAAAAAAAAAATTATGGAAAAAATTAAAAGTGCTAACATTTAAAAATAATTATGCAGTGATGTCACTAGATGAACCATCCAGCAAAATGTCTAAAAAAATATACAAAAAAAAAAATATTAAAAAAATAAAATAAAAAAATAAAGTTTATTATTTTGAGCAAGTGCTAAAATTTCTCAAAAATCTCAACAAAGAGTTAAAATAAAAGCACTTACCCAAGGGGTGTCTAATATAAAAAAAAATGGCTGATGGGGTAAATTGGAGTGGCTGAGCTCAAAGATAGGGCATAGGTACAGACTTTCCAAAATGGACAAAAAAAGCGCACTTCCCAAATGTGGCATTTTAAATCTCAAACAATCACTGCACTCAGGAGATGTTCCTGAACACACATTGGGGTGTTGTTTGACAGTGGCATATACCAGGACCTGTATATCTATAACTAAAGTACAATTTGTGTGAAAAAAAATAAAAAAAAATTACTATTACAAAGTTTGACAAAGTGTAGTTGTATAATTGGTGCATGGAAAGGGTTAAAATAACAGCATTTGGAATACCCTGGGGTGTCTAGTTTTCAAAAATATATGGTTTGAATGGGTTAAATTGAGTTAACCGGCTTCAAAGATGTTCCAAAGAGGAGATGGAGGCAGAATGACCAGATTTGTTAAAAAAGATTTGGAAATCATAAAACGCTTATTGCCCTATAACTTACAAAAAACAGCAAAAAAACATAAAAACATTGGGTATTTCTAAACTCAGGACAAGTAGTAGAATCTATTTAGCTAGTTTTTTTACTTGCTTTTTTAGGTGAGTAAAAGATTTTTCAAATAAAAGTCATAAAATGTGTTTTTTTTCAATTTTTCACCATGTTTTTTTTTATTTTTTTATAGTAAATAAGATGATACGATCAAAATAATGGTATCTGAAGAAAGCCCATCTTGTCCTGAAAAAAACAATATATAACTTATGTGGGTACACTAAATGGGTGAGGACAAAATTACAGCTGAACACAAGCACCACAAAAGTATTAAAACAGCCTCGGTCCCACAGGGTACAAAACGAAAAATGAGCCCGGTCCTTAAGGGGTTAAAGTGTGAATTAGTGAGTGACTGTAAAAGTGTTTGTGTATCATAGATGTATAATTGTGGAAGGGAAAAGATGGCACTAGCAGGAGGTTTGAGCCTTGGGGACCAAGATGGCACAGGCAGGGTGTATATGGGACAAAGATGGCACAGGCCGGACTGTTTGGGGACAAAGTTGACTTGTGCTGGGCTATTTGGGGACAAAGATTGCAAATCTTATATGTGTTATCTGGGTGCTGGCCAGGTTCTATGTGGGCAGTGTGGACGCCAGGGCTGACTTTGGGGTGTGTAACCTGTGATCTATGCCTGTAATTTAGGGGGTTTTAAATATACATTTAATGCCGTGTTTTTATGTGAATTCCAATTGATCTTTAACTGCAAAGCTGGGTTTTTGTGTTATTCTGTAGATCCATATGTGCTATGCTATGTTTCCATACATTATTTATGTGTACCTGCAAATACAGGGTTAATATGTCTTATTCAGTTGATTAATACCTGCAATGCTGTTTCCATGTATGTATTTGATCTATACCTGCGATGCTACGTTTCATATATTATTGTATACCTGCAAATACAGTATTTGTATGTCTGATTCTGTTTATTTGATATATACCTTAAGTGCTGAGATCACACGTGAATTTCAATTGATCTGGGTTTGTGTGTTGATCTATACCTGCTATCGGCAGCAGGGACTAATATTTATATATATATGAGCAGCAGGGGCTAGTAAATGGGTTTTAGATATTTGGACAGGGGTGCAATTTCAGTGCTTGCCATAGGCGCTATTTTCAGTAGATACGCCTCTGACCTACATACATAATATTTACACATCCACAGTGACATATTTACACACACTTACATACTTACACACATATACTAACATACACACATATAGTAACATACTTACACAAACACACATACACACACATACTTATAAGCACACATACAGCAACATACTTACACACAAACTAAGATAATTATTTACACTTACACATACACAATGTATCTTTGTTGGCTGAGGAGGGGGTGGCCGTTCTTCTGCTCCCTCAAGGTCCCCCCATGCTATGTCAAAGTGGCTTAAGATAAAGAACAATGAGCCATCAAGACAATAAGCATTCAAAACCTAATTTGATTTTATTATCACATTGTAACTGACATATTAATTATAAGCAAAAATAATTATTTTTGTGTCATCACCTGCTCAGCAATGTGCTTAAATTTTTTTGGAAAATAATTTGACATACTAATTTGACACTAATTATAAATTAACCAGCTGATGAGCCATGAGCCATGAGCCATGAGCATATTCCTTTTAATGTTAAAGCCCAGTTTACCTGTTCTGTAGTTATAATCAATAATCTGAAGAAAACTAAACAAAGATGCATTTTCTTTTACTTTTTATCACTTAGTGAATAATATCTTCCCTCATACTATCTCAAGGGAGAGGTAAAAGTTCATTATTTCTATCCACAAAAGAGAGGGATATAAGAATAAAGAATGACATATACTTCTGGGATTTTTCTTAAACAACATAATTTGCATGCAGGGCGCCACATCAAAAAGTACTGGGTGCCCTTTTTCAGATATTAATTTGAAGCTTTTTTCAAGTTTTCCCTTGACTTTGTGCCACAATTAAAGTATGTTAAAAGTAGGACTTATTTGAAAAATAAAAGTTTTGCAACTGTTCGAGCACTTTGAAATATTGTTTTTTTGCGTTTGATCAACTTGAGCATTTTGCTGTCCTAGAAAAATAAAACACTTAAAAATTATTGTATGACTCATCTTCTCTGGCTTTTTTGCTGTTTGGAGATAAGTATTGTGGTAATAAGTAATGAATACATTATTTAAGTAACATTTTATATATTATAATCCATTCTATATATACTTCAGGGAAAACCACAATTCAGCTTAAAGAAGATACATACATATATATATATATATATATATATATATATATATATATATATAGCTCAAAACTCAAATGTCCTAAAGGGTGGATTATTGGGAGGTAGAGAAATAATAACTATTTCAGTGTTCATCTAGATTAATGTGATTTATAAATTGAAGAAATTTACATTGTTAAGCATAAATTCAGGAATTAAAAAAAAACATTAGGCTGAATAAAACAAAATAAAAAATACATTGAAGATTCTAATTCTCTTTCTAAACAGGCAAACCCAACGAAAAACTTCTGTTATTCGAATTATACATGCTTAGGTTAATTCATCACTTATCTAAGATGACTTGGCCACTGATGGACTACATGAAGGTTGTTTATTCAGTTTTTTTACACTTTTGGATAATACACAGTTATTTTTGTCTAGATCGAAGGTTTAATCCTTGAGTGCAAGCTATGTACATTTGTAGTCACTTAGGCGTAATCCATATACCATATGGCCTCTGTTGTATGTTGTCTAAATGACAACTGAGCCAGTAACCATAACAGTAACATATCAAATATGAAAACACTAAAACCTGTGCTTTTGTGGAACAATCTGATTCTTCGAATTATTGGTTAAATTTAATTTTACCTATAGCTTTTTACAGGTGTAATTAATATCATGATTGCTCACATATTTATCTGCACTTATAGGTATTCAATAAGTTGTCATGTTAAAGATAAGCAACTCTATGCTTGATTTAGTTTGCGTCTTTATTGATTATTAACTCAAAATATAACTCAAATGAATATATTGTGATATAGTTTTGCCAAAGAATCCACTGTTAAAGAATCAGTATTACCAAACACATTCTCTTTTCTTGTGAGTGACAAGTTTTGATGGCCACGCACATAAATCAGTGGACATGTTCTCCCAATGCAAACTCTAAAATACTGTCCTGAGATGTGAATGATTAACTATATGGCTTAAGGTAAAGAACAATGAGCCGAGGCTTGAATCTTTTTAACTTGGGGCTGCAGTAGTCAGGGGAGCAGGCCATGGCATTGAGGTATGGGGCTCCACTGAATTAAGGGGTTAAATAGCATGGTTGTGGTGGGTGGTGTGTCCTTGCCGGTCAGGGATTATAAATTACAGCGATGGAAGTTGGTGTAAAGGATGGCAAATTGGGTCTCAATCCTCCCCTGAGCTCCCATAAGGTCGATGCCCACTGAGATTATGGTTAGCACTGGTTTCTGAACAATGTATGGAGCTGTCAGTGTTATTGGACAAGGGCAGGCCAATACCTTGTGGTGGTAACCAGAGCTAAAAGGTTGGCTGGCAAGGACGGTGTAGGTTCCAGTACTGTGTTAGCAGTTTGTTTATGAGAGGGGTTATGTTCATGCTTAGGCCAACAGAGTGAAATTCTTATTTTAATAAAAGTTGTGGGCTTTTATTATCCATACAATAGTGTCTGTGTTTATTTGAGTTATGAGGTTTTGGTGTCAGCAAGATAGTGGATATTCATAGCATGGTCTCCACTACCTTCATACATGTACAACATTCAAGTTTTAAATGCCAATAAAACTATTTGCTATTATTATGCCAATAGGTCTATTCTCTGATGAGAGATTTGTAGGTGAGTCAAACATTTCAACTTCTTCATCACTTTGCATTGTCAAGGGTCAAACCCAGTAAGTTTCTCTTGCAAGAAGGTTTGAGTTGGTCCTGGAAACAGCATATGTACTATATAAGGATTCTTAAAACGCACCTTACTGATTACCAATGTATTGTACAGGAAAGCTTGCTGGGGTTGTCCCATGATAAAACAATGATATCTTGGGTACTGATTTGATTGAAACTATTACATCAGACATGGTCCACATTCAAATAAACCTCCATTTACTGAAAAGAAAAAAAGACATGGTCAGCCACATGGGAAACCATCTGTAAGAGGAGATATTTTTTATGTATTTAGGATCAAACTATTTTAATTTTAAATGTTAAAACTATAGTATACCAAATGAATTGCCATGTATTATGAAACAGGAGAGTATAAAAGAGCCCATCCGTCTGCTCTGCTTTACTCTAACATAATGTATATCTAAATTTTATCTCACAACCTTGTACGGTTTAGGAAATAATACAAAAAAATACAAATAAAAAAACCCCCTGGCTTCGGCAATACCATTCTTGTAATATATATTCCTAACAGCAACAAATTTGATTTCTAAAAAAATTGTCTCTCTGCTTTGTCTTGAACAATGCTCCAGATTAATTTTACATACCAGCATTCATCATGTTAATTATTTTGAGGGCTCTCTGAAGACTTTCACAATTTTGAACTCATTATTTTAGTTACTGAAATGATGCCTAAGCCACATCATTTGGACTTACATTAGTGGAGTGAATATGATAATGGATGACAAATCATTCTTACGGCATAAAGACCAGAGCCAGTGTGGATTGAAATGCAACCAATTTTCAGACTACACATTAGTACAAATCTGACATAATAATTCAGGCTTACAAAATATGTTCTCAATATATTGCATCTCTGAATGGCCTACAGAAACAATAACTACTTGATGCCAGGAGGGAGTAATCATTCAAGTAATATACACATTTCCTTGTACAAAAAAACAGCATTTTGTTTCCACTTTTCTTTTTGTCCCAGAGCACAAAGTCATGTTAATAAAAACACTTGAACTCTTCCCTGTATGAGAAATAGAAATGTGAGTTTGAATTACCTTAGTTTTTTTCTGACTAAGTAGATTTGGTGACCTTTTCAGTTTGCCATCGCATTGTCTAGTCAACAGTATTATGATATAGCAGAACAAAGAACATTGTATATACTTTAAAGATGCAATCTTTTATTTTTCAAATTAATATTAGCAGGTTTGCTTCTACCAGTTTGATCTGGTGGAAGGTTTCCTAGGGCCTATATCAAATGTGGGTTAGGGCAGCTTTGACTATATTTACATAAAAACCCCAATATATTTACACCAGGACCAAGCTAGTATAAAATGAGGCTATGAGACATATTTACCAAGCCAGATTTTAAAAAATTATCAGAGAAATAACCTGATTGTTTCTTCAATGTTTCTAAGCTCAATTAAGGGCAAAATGATGGTGCTTTTGGTGGCCTCCTCTTCCCTGATTAGAGGATCAGGGAGAGGATGTCAGCAGAAGCGCTGACATTTTGGAGGAAGTTCTCCCTGCTTGGTTATGTCTGTGAAGATGCAGACGAGGATACAAGATTAAAGGTAGCAGACTGAACATAGAATACAAGGGAGAAGATGAAAGATAGAAGATAAAGAAGAGGGTGCAGCAGCGCAAGTGGTAGAGAGAAGCGGAAGTGGTCAGCAAAGAAGGTAGGGAAGCATTTAGAGAGTGGGAAAGAGAGCTTGTACAAAAGAGTGTGTGTGAATATGAGTGAATGTGGGCCCACGCATTTCAGACAAGAATTTAGAGCTTCTTGCTTAGTTTTTCATCCAATTCATGGGGGGTCTGGCCTGGTTCTTGCGGCTTCGTATGCAACCTCCTCTTTTGATCCTCCTCCTCCTTCCATATATTGGCTGCATACCTTTCCCTCACCAGGCTTACTGTTACAGAGCTGTTACAGTACTGTTGTACTTCTCTCTGCCTCGTCTAGTGACTGGTCTTGATATTACATTTGTGTTTCTCATTTCCTCCCTCTAGTGATCAGTCTTCGTATTACAAGTAAGTGTAACAATTTTCCTAGGATACATCTCAATATACTGTATTTCATAGAGACCATAAAATATCTGTGGGTAAGTCCTGAGACATTACAATTTGTATGCGCCTGTGTTTCCTGAACTTAGGTATGTCATTACATATACTGGAGCAATTATTAACATGTTGTATGCGTATAAGTTATCTCAGGAATAGGATCTTAATTAAAATAGTATTGCGCATCGTGAGTGGAATGGGACTTAACAATCAGTTCCCTATTTTTTATTGGTGGCATTGATGGTAGGCAATATTTTTGCATGGGCGTCTGTGTAACCGACCCCCCCCCCCCCGTCCACAGCTTGCAGTAATCCTTTTTTGTAATGTTAAAAAAAGTAATGAGTTAAGGAACATATTTAATCTCTTTTACTACTGAAATTGCACCATATTGTAAATCCAAAGACTAAGTGGTGTGAATAAACCAGATGAAAATTCTGTGGTCTTTTGACAACAGCAAAAAAAAAATATTTGACAAAGTTATAAACAAGCATCATAGATAGAGCATGCATAATTTAATAATATGCTGAATGGTGGTATATTATGGATCATATTTGGGTTTTTTTGTTTCAGATTGAGAGTTTTTATCTATTGGGATTAAGTAAATATGTGTACACTGATATTTGATGATAGATCTTACTAATACTTTATTCAGTTCAGGTAATCTTTAGAGGGCTCACCTACTACCCCTTGCATCAACAGTCAGAGTAATTTAAGTGTAACTTTATTGTAGCCATCGGTTATCTTGAATTCCCTGTGACCTCATGATCTACTCCTTCAGGCAACGTAGGTACCTGTCAATTAGTACACTCCAGGAATTCTCAGTGCTGTAAAATAATTCTTTAATCTGATTTAAAATGTTTTTATTGCAATTTTTTTCTCTTTATGCAAGTTGAGTAGCACATCATAATTTAGTATTAACCTGAACAAAAATGTATACATGTATAAAATGCATACAAATAAATGTTATTTTTTAAAATATAAAAAAGGTTCAGTGGCCGAGGGCGGAGGTTCAAAGCGCTAGGTTATTGATCATATTAAATCCCCTATAGACAAAATGTATATACTGGCTTACAAGGCTTGTAAAATCAAACAAGGTCATATACACATATTAATAATAAATTAAAAAAAGAATAGGTAAATAACCTTAGAATCCATATAATTGAACGCTCCTAACATGGTCTACCCAATGCAACAAAATATATAATAATAAAAATTATAATTTTGAGGGGACTCACTTTTGTTGCCAAGGTTTAGACATTAATGGCTGTGTTGAGTCATTTTGAGGGGAAAGCAAATTTACACTGTTACGGAGGCTGTACACTTACTACTTTACATTGTAGCAGAGTGTCATTTTTTAAGTGTTGTCACATGAAAAGATATAATAAAATATTTACAGAAATGTGAGGGGTGTACTCACTTTTGTGAGATACTGTATTGCTTACTGTGTGTGGTATCACCTATCTTACCTACTCATGATAGGTGTCACAGGTCCACAGTCTACATGCATGAGATACTGTAAGTTGACAACAATGATGTCTAACTGCCAGCTGATTGTCTAGAGAGGAGATTTATTCTCTACTGTTCACCTTTCTTCATTGGTTGCTTCTGGTCTCTAGCACAGGGGATGGGAGGTGAGGAGGAGGTGGTGGGATGCTCAACCCGAGACTCCGGCGGGTACCAGATCCAGCGCCACTTCCCCTGCTTCTTCCTTGATTGCCTCACTCATGACTGTGTCTGTGCGCCTGCATACCGGACTCCTCCATCTCCCAAACCTTACAGGAGGTATGGTTAGGCACTGTACCTCCTAAATGTTGCTGTGCTTAACATAGCCCTTAAAGTTATCACAACTACATAAAAGCATCTCCATCTTCGTATTCGACAAAATTCGTCCAACATTTTCATTTTCGGAAACCCCATTCGTTCGTCTGGTTGCCATGAAAACAAAAATTAAACGTGTAGAAGAAGTTGAATAGGGAATTTGAGACCAATGGGTGGATCATTGGCTTAGATTTTCAGTTAAGTTTAAGGATAGTAGTTAAATGATCTTAAGTGAATTAATAAAATAATGAATAATCTTAATTAAATCAAAACTTTAAGAGTCTGAGACACTGTGAGAAATGGCAGGCTGAGGCTCACCAAGTCTGACACAGAAGAATCTCCCTCTGTAAAACGCTCAGATGCAGTAGTGTCACATAAAGCAGTCACCTCTGCCTGCTTTGCTCTTATATAGACTCTCTTCTTTACTAGTCTGCTTTTTTTTTCTTTGAAAGATGCAGCAGAGCCATTGGGCAAGCCCTCAGCATGATGTGATAGGAGTGAGCTGATTGGACAAACGAAGATCAACTCACTCAATGTCCCTCCTCAGGTAAATTTGGAAAGAAAACACATTCATCCAAGAACGATTGCTCACATCTACCACGTACTATGAATGTTGCTAAAATTCTCCCTACAAGCATAGCATATTAAGCAGGCTCTGAATTAGTAAGTGTTAATGATCCTCAATCCCACTGGCATGGGAGGAATATTGTAAAGTCAACGCAAATGAACGTGTCAGCAATTTGCAAAAATTTAGGTTGCAGATACTAACATGACATTGTACATAAGATTGTGATTTATTTGAATTACTTTACCTATTTGAATTAGACAGTCTAGTAGGTAACATGAAGGTACTCTTTTCAACATGTCATGCTATATTTGTCTATGTTTCTAGTGCTGATAACTTGACTACTGCTTGGAATCATGTTTAAAGAAGGGTACAATGGTTACTGGTATTTAGCAAACTATTCATCCAGATATCAATAAATAGAGCTTTATCAGTACAACAGCAAATGAATTACTAAAAACCCTGTTTATAGCATTATGGATACACTAATATACACACCTTCCTTAATAACTAGTCTTTACTATGAAGGCAATATTTTGCAATTGCTAATACAAAGCAAAAAAAAAACTTTTTTACTCACTGTATTACAGTATTGTTATTAATAATAATAAACAGTATACTTTCAAACACAAGACAAAAGGAAAAAAAACACAAAAGCATATTTCACTTTGCTTAGCCATAGCAAAATACATAACCTTGATTAGAAAGGTTATATATGAGTGAAGAGAAAACTGTAGGGATAAAAATTATTTCATTATCATCTTTTTATCAGTTGGAGACCAAAGCTCAGTAAGTTTTGCTGAACATGTATTTTGGTCTTGGAAAATTTACTTTGTTTCTCTCTAAGGGCATTCTGGGGCAAAAGGTCAGGTGTAAATCTCTATAAAGTATCTACCAACCAAAGTCTCAAGAAAGCTTCTAAATTGCATTTTTGTATTGTTTGGAATGCAGTATTTACCATTTCATTGCACTTCTTTCTACATTTTAAAAAAGCTATTTCCTACTATGACTAGATAAAATAACAGAGTATGTTCAACAATAACACTAATAATATTACATGCAATGGTATAAAAAAAATAAGTAGCACATGCAACAAAATTCTCTAATATCTAAGCAAGTAAAATGTTTATTTTTGCATACAAAGAGGTCTGAGAAACACTATTAGGACCTACCTGGTCCATATGATTAAGAACTGAAATTTCTTGCATGTAGACTGTGGACCTGTGACACCTACCATGAGTAGGTAAGATAGGTGATCCCACACACAGTAAGCAATACAGTATCTCACAAAAGTAAGTACACTCCTCGCATTTCTGTATGTAAAAAAGGAAGGCATGATTGACAATCAACTGTATGCCAATGAAGTGAAATGGTGTTATGATGCAGAGATCCAATGGGCAAAGCCTCTCTATACAAGACCTTAAAATGGTCTCAAACATTAATGGAGATTCTTCTCTGCAGAGCACATGGCAAATCAGTTAGGACATTTGGTCACCTTCCACTCCCTCCCCCAGTGCAATGTCCTTTCCCTTTTCTATCACCTTGGTCTCTAAGGGTCACTGGAGAAGATAGGTTACCAGGGGAGTGTCCAGCAGAAGGAGGACTTATTGTGTTTATAAAGTCCTGCCAACTCTCTCTCTCTCTCTCTCTCTGAGTCTGCGTGGAGATGATCACAAGGGAGTGGTAATTGTATCACGTGTTTACAGGCTTATCCTGCTGTTTCTTTGTTATTTCCATTCAATCAATGAATAGATAGTTTGGTAACAGCATATACTAACTTATAGTAATTTGTATATGTTTTTATATTTATAACACTGTAAATATTTTATTATATCTTTTCGTGTGACAACACTGAAGAAATGACACTCTGCTACAATATAAAGTAGTGTGTACAGCCTGTATAACTTTTTAAATTTGATGTCCCCTCAAAGTAACGCAATACACAGCCATTAATGTCTAAACCTTGGCAACAAAAGTAAGTGCACCCTAAATGTCCAAATTGGGCCCAAAGTATTATTATTATTATTTATTGTTTTATATAGCGCCATCAAATTCCGTATCGCTGTACAATGGTTAGATAGGACATAACAAGTAGCATGTAACATAACAAATTGACTAACAGAGACAACAGGTGAGGAGGACCCTGCTCCAACGAGTTTCCAATCTAGAAGGATTTAGGGTGTATTACACAATAGGTAAAAGTGTAAATAGGTAAAAGTGTCAGTGTAAGGAATGGACCAGCCACACTAGTAAAAGTATTGCAGGAGAGGGGCTAGGAAAGGTGAGCTAAAGGAATATGGGAGGGCGTTAATGTCCTATGTTGTAAGCGACCTTAAAGAAGTGTGTCTTGAGGGATTTTTTGAAGGAATAAAGGCACCAAGAAAGACGGATAGGCCGGGGGAAAACATTCCAGAGGATAGGGGCAGCCCTTGAGAAATCTTGTAAGCGTGCATGAGAGCTAGAGGATAGAAGGAGATCATTGGATGAGCGGACAGACCGGTTAGGAGTGTATTTAGAGATGAGTGAGGAGATGTAGGGAGGGGAACCGATGTGAAGGGCTTTGAAAGTAAGAGCGAGGATTTTGAAATAAATCCTGAAGCGCACAGGCAGCCAGTGAAGAGACTGACAGAGGGGAGAGACGTTAGTAAAGCGATGGGAGAGGAAGATGAGTCTGGCAGCAGCATTCATGGTGGATTGTAGAGGGATGAGACGGTTAAGAGGGAGACCAGCTAAGACGGAGTTACAGTAATCAAGACGGGAGATAATCAGGGGATGGACAAGAGCCTTAGTGGCATGCCGTGTTAGGAAGGGACGGATGCGGGCAATGGAAGGCCCAATATACTGTAGATAAAAGGGGACCCCCGAACCAGGTACATTTCTTGCCTAACAACAACTCAATTGTGAACTGGCAACAACTTAAACAGCCTGAGCGACATTACAAAAGAAAATTAACCAATGACACACAAGGAAATTCCAGAAAAAGAAATATGAGGCAACTGCCAAACCAGACCACAGAACTAGACATTTTCTCTGGATTGTTAAGCCTCTGAGGCTCCACAGTCCAATCAGCTGACTTTATTCAGTCTTTCCTCCCAGTTCTTCAGGGCTGCATCACCTCTCCTAAGCCAGACCCCATGCATTTTGGCCTTCATAAGTCTTATGAGTGGGGCATGGTTGATATCCCTTTAACCACTACTGGGCAAGTAAGGTTAACATCTGGACTCACCGAGACTCAGCTACATGGCTCTATAATGGCACAATTGAGCTAAAACGTGAGACACCCCAGAGAAGGGACACACCTTAAGGTAGACTATTAAGTTGCTGTCTGTCGTTGATTAAGTTGTTCTCATACATTTTACTCAGAAATGTATGCAGTTTCTCACCTTCAGGTTCTCCCGGAGTCCAGACATACACCTTGTGCCGAGAAGGATACCAACCACAAACTACTGATGAGGTCCATGAAGGTTGAAAGATATGTTTATGAGAGTTGGCTACCTTGTGCAGAGGAAATTTGCCCTGTGTTTAGGTACTAGACTGTACTTGTGGGCAGAATACGACTAATATGTCAGTTGTGATTTTTCCTCTCTAATGTCTCAAGTTAAAATTAAAGATACTCCTAAACATGTACAGGGCACACTATAAAGTTGCTCTCTGATATCAGTTAAGTTTTTCTATATAAAATGGTTTTGACTTTAAAATATACATTTTAATTTTAAAACAATGTCAACAAACCTTTCATATATAACATGTACTGCCACACATCCCTGGGCAATATCAACAACAGTGCCACCAAACAGAATTGTAATAAATCACTATTCAGTAATGTGATGCAAAGCAGGACGACTCATTATGCATAACATTTATGTTTCTCAAGCTGCTTAATTAATGCTTCTCAACAATCTACACACTGGCAATCAGTTTGCAGCAGTCTGGACTATAAGCTAAAACATTTTGAAAATCCATAAACTAAACCATAGCTTTATACAACAGTTTTCTCACTAAGCATGGAAAATAAGAAATAATGCATTTTCTTTACACTCAGTGAGAGTGGAGCCCAGGGAAACTTCTAAACTGCAAATAAGTATTGACTAAGTTGACTGTATTTGTCAATTCTCGATTGAAATAATTATAGTCATAATCTTATTTCCATTTTTAAGACTCTTCATGATGGGAACTGTCCAGGGTCAATTTGGAATTTCGAACTGAAATGCTGTTTTCCCAGGTCAGTTTCCATTTTCTCAGGGCAGGCAAGCAGCATTTGGCTGTGCCCACTCCCATCCCACTTCATCTCTTACACTTAAGACTTTCTAGGATTTGGCCCTGGCCCTGTGTGCAGCCTGTCATGCCCTATGTATGGCTTGTTCCTCCTGACACATGACCAGCTCTCCCTTCACTGACAACTAGCCTTCAAGTATACCACACTTAACCTAAAGACCTCTCTGTGTCCATTGCCATCAGATTGTAAAATGGCTGCCAGTTGTGCAGGGGCATATAAATAGTCTCCTGTGCACTAGATGCATTCCTTCTTCATCTATCTTGAATGGGTCCTATTCAAGTCTATGCATCCCATTTATGTTTACTTGTGAAGAGATTCCATTGAGCAACAGAGTAATTGGTAAAAAATAGACTAATGACAACTAATGTATAATGAAAAAACGGATTCTGAATTGCTAAACAGTTCTTCTCATTTCCGCTTGATAAACATTTCAGGTTATATAACAGCTTTCTTTTTAATTAGCTTGTCAAAAGATTTTGACAAAAACCTCCAGTGAGTTCTTGGGTAAACTATCTGCACAGATTACACTTACTGAATCCTTTATTCTGTTCCTCATCTACTCAGCTTTTAATAGGACTGATATAATCACAGATATGCTGTTTCTTATCACTTTATTTCTTTGTTTACATTGTGTTATGATAGATTGTAGGAGACAATTGTGTTCTCTAAATTTTTAATAGAAAAAAGCTGATAAATGTGTTTCATGCTTAACTTTGTATATAAGATTTGGTATATACTAAACGTGTGTAGTTAATGTATGGTAATACTGATGTGCAATAGTAATATTCAGTTAATTTAGTTAACACTTCTGTATAAGTAGAATTCTTGTTTGTCAAGCAGTGTTATTACTCGTTAGTCAATGTCCTCTTGAAGTTATCTTTCATACTTTACTCTTACAAAAGCTGCCTGAACCAATCAGATATAATTCACAACTTAAAAATAGGGGAGATATTATTTAATGAGAACAAATAGTAATGCAGGCTCTGAGAAAAGGCAGCTGAGATTAGAGCTTGGGAACAAAGTTAAAATATACTTCGGTGGGAGCTATCTTTAAAGGCAGACTTTTTCACCCGATTCTCTGGTAAAGTTTGTAGAAACACTAACATGAACAGAATTGCCGAGACAGGCATTTTTTTTACCCATTATATACTTGAGCAAAAACTTAATGGGGTTTATTCACTAAAGAGGGAATTGAAAGGAGAGTTGCAGTTTCACCTCACTGACAAGTGCAAATGGACCAAAAACAATTTGGACACATTTTTGGCCCATTTGAATTTTGTTTCCTGCCCATTTGTGTTGGAAGAAAATTGGAGGCTTTTTAAATTTAGAAACAAAATTAACTGTCCCATGCCCACATTCAATCCCACTGACTCTCTCATACTCTCTCACACTCTCATTCACTCTCCCTTTCTTTATGAATATTAGACTTGGGCACCAGGGGGCTCTTCGTGTTCGTCTTCGTGCTCGTCTTCGGGGGGAAAAAAACCTTCGTATTCCGCGAATATTCGCCCGTTCCTGTCTTCTCTTCGGGCGAATATTCGCGGACATTCTTCGTGCTCGTTTAATCTTCGTTTCCTTCCCGGTTGCCTAGCAGGGGTTAATACGGGGTTAACAACACATCGGAGCAGCAGCAGCTGCCGTGAAGGAACGTGTGTGCAACTCTATTGGTCGTTTCGGCAGGGGGCTGGTCTGGCATCAACAAGTGAATTGCAGAACGCACTTCATTCGTTGATGGCAGGCCAGCCCCCTGCCGAAACGACCAATAGAGTTGCACACACGTACTGAGGTGTACTGTACACAAAATGACCTAGAGACAAATGCTCCAAGGAACTTGGCCTCCGTTTATCATACACAGTCACACATCCATAGATGTTTAATAAAAGAATAGGGATTATTTTACATTTTTAAATTGATTTTGGACCACTTGTAATACATGCCTAACATTTGCTACCTATTCACAATGGCATACTTTGCAACAACCCAACTTTTACTGGACAGGACTGGAAAAAAGCAGGACTGTCCACCAAAATCTTAGGTGTGTTGGCAGGTATGCAGATGGAAAAATGTTGGACAAGAACTAAAAAATAGCTTAGGGTTAATGTACGGTTATGTTTAAGATTAGTAGCAGTGCACTGGTTTGGTTAAAGATGTATTATGTCTAAATAATAATTTAATTTTAATTTTAATGGGTTTTAAAAAAATAAGGGGTTTATTTAAATGTATTTTAAAGTTAGATTTATTATTTAGTACTTTATTATATTTATTTAATGTTTATACTAGTGCTACCTACCGAGCTATAACTACCAACGTGTATTTGCATACCTAGATAGCTAAATTAGATGGGACAGGACTGGAAAAAAGCAGGACTGTCCCTGAAAAAGTTGGGTCTGTTGGCAGGTATGTGGATGGAAAAATGTTATAGTATGAAGTGTGAGTTATAGCGTTAATGCTAGTGAGTGTAGAAGTGAAGGCCAGGACAAATAACAAGAGGAAAGGTCCTTGTGATTTGTGCATTGTACGTGTATGTGTTATGTGTGTTATGTGTGTTGTCACTGTGTGTTATATGTGTTATGTATTATGTCACTGTGTTATTTGTGTTATTGTGTGTGTTATGTTTGGTTGGTTGGTTGTGTATCAGAAGGAAAATAAAGAAATGGAAATGGAAAAGGAAATGGAAAAGGCGAATGAGTGGGCAATTGGCGACCCACTCACCTGTTTCACCCCAGAGCAAAGCATCCAAACACTGTCAGTCCTAGACATTTGGCAGCGGACTTCCAGAGCTCAGACACAAGGCCCTAGCGTAAGCTGGCCACTCCGGCGGAGGTAGCAGGCGTTGCCACACCGCAAACAGACGCAGCCAGGGGGGAGAAACTGCCCTTACCATTAGGTACATTTTGGGCATGACTCTAGCCAGGAAGCGAACTGGCACAGAAGAGATGCTGGCACCACCACAACCACCACCACAACCACCAGCAGCAGCATTGAAATATGGGAAAGGCGAATGAGTGGGCAATTGGCGACCCACTCACCTGTTTCACCCCAGGGCAAAGCACCCAAACACTGTCAGTCTTAGACGTTTGGCAGCAGACTTCCAGAGCTCAGACACTAGGCCCTAGCGTAAGCTGGCCACTCCGGCGGAGGTAGCAGGCGTTGCCACACCGCAAACAGACGCAGCCAGGGGGGAGAAACTGCCCTTACCATTAGGGACATTTTGGGCATGACTCTAGCCAGGAAGCGAACTGGCACAGAAGAGATGCTGGCACCACCACAACCACCACCACCACCACCAGCAGCAGCATTGAAAAATGGAAAAGGCGAATGAGTGGGCAATTGGAGACCCACTCACCTGTTTCACCCCAGGGCAAAGCATCCAAAGACTGTTAGTCCTTGGCGTTTGGGGGCGGACTTCCAGAACTCAGACACAAGGCCCTAGCGTAAATTGGCTACACCGGTGGAGGTAGCAGGCATTGCCACACCGCAGCAAGTGCAACCAGGGGGAGAAACTACCCTCTCCATTAGGGACATTTGAGGCATGATTTCAGCCAGGAAGCGAACTGGCAGAGAAGAGACGCTGGCACCAGCAGCAGTAGCAGCATTAGAAAAGGTGAATGAGTGGGCAATTGACGACCCGCTCACCTGTTTCACCCCAGGGCAAAGCATCCAAAGACTGTCAGTCCTTGGCGTTTAGGAGCAGACTTCCAGAACTCAGACACTAGGCCCTAGCGTAAATTGGCTACACCGGCGGAGGTAGCAGGCATTGCCACACCGCAGCAAGTGCAACCAGGGGGAGAAACTACCCTCTCCATTAGGGACATTTGAGGCATGATTTCAGCCAGGAAGCGAACTGGCAAAAGATACTGGCACCACCACCAGCAGCAGCGTTGGAAATGGAAAAAGGTGAATGAGTGGGCAATTGACGACCCGCTCACCTGTTTCACCCCAGGGCAAAGCATGAAAGTCTGTCAGTCCATGGCGTTTAGGAGCAGACTTCCAGAACTCAGACACTAGGCCCTAGCGTAAATTGGCTACACCGGCGGAGGTAGCAGGCATTGCCACACCGCAGCAAGTGCAACCAGGGGGAGAAACTACCCTCTCCATTAGGGACATTTGAGGCATGATTTCAGCCAGGAAGCGAACTGGCAAAAGATACTGGCACCACCACCAGCAGCAGCGTTGGAAACGGAAAAAGGTGAATGAGTGGGCAATTGACGACCCGCTCACCTGTTTCACCCCAGGGCAAAGCATGAAAGTCTGTCAGTCCATGGCGTTTGGGAGCGGACTTCCATAACTCAGACACTAGGCCCTAGCGTAAATTGGCTACACCGGCGGAGGTAGCAGACGTTGCCACACCACAAACACGTGCAACCAGGGGGAGAAACTACCTTAAACATTACAGAGAAAAAAAATTAACTTTCCAAGCTAAGAGCTGGGTAACCCAACTTGGGCAGATTGAATTTAAGAAAGGCAATCTGCTCCATCAGATGAGGTGCCATGCGTGAGCGCTGTGGACTCAGTATGTTTCCAGTCATAGAAAACACGCGCTCACTTTGAACAGTGGTTGGCGGACATGATAGAAGCTGCTGCGCAACCCATGAGAGTGCAGGCCACACACTCTTCTTTTCATCCCAGTAGCTAAGAGGATCAACATTAGGCCCAGAAGGAACTTCACAGAGGTAAAGTGTGACCATTTCAGCAGCACTACTCTCCTTTCTGCTGCTAGCTCTGTCAGATGGTCCAACTATACTCCCAAGTGCCTCTTCCCAAAACGCAGCTGCTCCACTCAGCTGTGTTGTGCTGCTTGTGGCACTGCTGCTGATGCTGCTGCTAGGAGTAGCAGACCACATCATCTCTTCCTCCTCCTGCACCTCTCCCTCCTCGGACAGCATTCCCATTTTACGCTGCCAGTCACGCACCTTGTTGACCAATTGCTCCCGGTAGCTACTGAGAACATTAAATTTCAAAGCTAGCTTTCCCTTAATTCTTGGATCGCAAAGGCACGCTAGCATCATTTCGGGACTCTCTTCCATTCGTTTGCGAAGGTGTACTTTTAGCAGATCCTTCAGCTTCCTGGCTATGGCTGCTACGTCAGGATGTAGAGTGCCACCTTGAACAGCCTCACGGTTTCCAAGGAAAACATCCATCTTGCTGCCTAGATGGGAGAACACTGGGATTACCTGGGCCAGACTGGCAGTGTTTGAGCTTAAATTTTCTGTGGCATCCCTGAATGGTTTAAGGACTGCCACTAGCTGGGCGATCACTGTCCAATCCTCCCTATTCAATGGAGAGGTAATCCCAATATTGTGCTCTGAGGCAAGATTATGGATTGCCCTCTGCTGCTCCAAAATCCTCTCCAGCATGTCTAACGTGGAGTTCCACCGTGTACTGACATCCTGGCGTAGGCAGTGTACGGGAAGACCTGACCTCTCTTGCTCTTCCCTCAAAAGTTGGCTAGCCTTAACACTATGGTGAAAGTGCCCAGCGATCTTTCTGCAGCGGGACAGAACTACTGCTGCCACATTAGTTCCTTCTGACATTGCTGCCTTCACTACAAGATGGATGATGTGGGCTGCACAGCGCACACCAACAATATGACCATCTCGCAGCGCTTTCACCATATTGGCACCTCCGTCAGTTACCACAAAACCAACTTCAACATTGGTGCCCGCCTCTGCTCCCACCCAAAGGCTAAACATTTTCCTCATTGCATGCAGAATATTTTGGGAAGTGTGCTTTTCATCCATCACTTCTGCATGGAGAAGGAAAGATCGGTAGCCTGCTGCAGCAGCTTCCTTAGACACACCGGGCTGCCACCAGTGTGCTGTCAAAGAAAGAAAGGCATGCTGGCCGCTAGGTGCACTCCACAAATCTGTAGTGAAATGAACACACTGACCAGCAGCCTTGGAAAGCTCCTCTTTCACTGCTGCAACACAGGACCGATACAATGAGGGGACAATGTTCCTGCTGAAAGTGGAACGTGACGGAACTGTATATTGTGGAGCCACAGCCGCCATCAATTGTTTGAAAGGCTCCCCTTCGATCATAGAGAAGGATGCCCCTCCAACAGCAATGAACTGACCAATCAGTCGCGTTACTTTATTGGCCTGCTGTTTGGGCATTGACCTTTTGGATTGGAATGCCACAAATTGTTCCAGGGTGGGCTGGACATGCAGTGCTCCAACCTGCCTTGGTCTCTGGCTGCCAGCACTAGCTGCTGCTGCTGCTGCTGCTGCTGCTATTGGCTCAGAAGAAGAAGCTGTTGGGGTTTTTTCACGGCCACCAGCTATGCTGCCTGCACTAAGTTTTACTTCTGCATCTTTCCCCAATAGCACAGCGTTGTGTTGAGTGCTGAGGTGATGCTTCATGCTAGCACTGGTAAAATGGCCAGACACTTTCCCTCTGCTTATTAGCTTCCCACAATGTTTGCACTTTCCATAGCGCCCTTCTTCAACATTTTCAAAGTGCTCCCAAATTGGGGCGCGCATAGCCTTGGAGTGTGCCTTGGGTGCTGCTCCTACTGCTCGGGGTGGATGAACAGAGGCAGAACTAGTGGTGGTGGGACTGGTGGTAACAGTACTGGCCATAGTGGGACTGCTAAATGCTTTAGATTTGCTAGGTTTTTCTGCTGCTGCTGCTGGTGGTGGTGGTGATGGTGATGATCGTAGCGGAGAAGGTGGAGGCTCAGGGGAAAATTGTGCACTAGTCATTTGGACACTGCTCCCTGAGGAATCTGATTCCTGACCACTCATCTCCTCTACTTCCTCTGGCTCATAGTCTAGCTCTTCATTAGCCAGATCGAATGGAATTCCTGCTAGGCTGGAGCTAAGACTGATATCGTCGTGAGACTCGTGACTAGTAGTAGTGCGAGCAGGAAGAATAGACTCTGCACTTGGCCTCTCAGTCTCAGTCTCCTCTGCTACCTCGCTAGGTGGAGTCCCACTATGTGTAGCCCTCTCTCTAACTGTCTTTACAAAAATTTTGTAAGGACTTGGTGGCTTGCTAGAGGTACTAGGAGGACATGGCGTGGTGGTACCAGTGGGAACAGTAGGCGCAGCACTAGTGGTGGTAGAGGCGGTGGGGGTGGTGGTGGTGGTGGTGGTGGTTTTCCCTACAAAGGAATGAGATCGCTTTTGTTTGGGACCCCTCTGAGTCTTGCTGCTAATTTGGCTCTGCTTGGTACCTTGCATGCTGCTTGTGGATGGGGAAGATGCTGCTTGGGGCAAAAGGCACTTCTTTTTAGTCACTGGGCTGGTACTACTTGTGCTACCCTTTAACTTTGAACGTGCTTCTGGTGCTTTAGGCTTTCCGTAAAAAAACATAGAGCTTGTGGGCCTAGCCGCACTACTACTGCCTGCTTTTGGTGCCTTTCCTTTACTTGATGATCCTTCAAGCAATGCTTCCCCAAATGATAAGCGAGAGCTTGGCCTACTTGGCCGACTAGACTGACGCAAAGGCTGCATCTTAGAACTGGTGGTGGTGCTGGTGGTGGTGGTGGTGGTGGTAGATGGAGCTTGTCCCTCCTTAGTCCCAAAAGGAGGATCCATTTCAAATTTTGTGTTGTGTGTGTAGTGTAGTGTAGTGTTTAAAAAACTATAAAAAAATAAAAAAATAAAAAAAAATAAAAAAAAGGAAAAATGAATTAAAGACAAAAAAATTAGAGGAAGTTCTCTTCAGTGCTACTGCTTAAAAAGTAAAACTATGCACTACTGCACTGTGCTGTTGTGTGCAATCTGGCAAAGTGCTAAAGTTATTTAAATTATTAACTCAAGATTAACTATTTAATAACTAGCAGTATTTTATTTTTAATTTGAATTTACACGGGCCTAAGAGCTTAGCCTACTACTATGCTAGCCTAAAGCTATATTTCCTTACTATAAGTCTACCTCTAGGCAGACGCTCTCAAACCCACTAAGCTAAAGTGAGGTTAAATCAGATTCAGTATGATTTATTAATTAATATTAAGTTATATAATATTAATAGATTAGAAATAATTTACTTATATATTATGTATTATAGATAGAAGAATATAGATTATGAATTAGAATTTAGAATTAGAATTACTTATATTATAGATTATGAATTAGAATTTATATTGTTATATATTATTTATAATATATTATAGATTAAGATTAAAGAAGATTAGAATTATTTTAGTACTACAGCTAGTAGCTTGAAGCTTTGCTTAGTACAGCTCGTCACAGTCAATTTTTCTTGAAAAGAATTAGAAATAAAATAACATGTCACAGCAAAACAGTTAGCTTCACTGCTTGCTGAACAAAAACACACAGCACTTATGCGGCTGCACTCACTAGCCCAACAAGTTCACTTCACTGATGGACTGAGGTGAGCAAAACACTAAGGGTACTTTTAATAAAATTGAAATAAAATGTAAAATAAATGAGAAAATCTTTGCAAAACAGTTAACGTCACTGCTTGCTGATCAAAAAAAAACACAGCACTTATGCGGCTGCATTCACTAGCCCAACAAGTTCACTTCACTGATGGACTGAGGTGAGCAAAACAAATGAAATAAAATGAAAGATTATTAATTAAGAAAAATTGACTTGGTCTCTTGCTGTTGCTAAAACAAAGCACAAACTATAGAGCTGCAGCACCAGTACTAATAAGATTAGCTGAACTATACGCTAGTAGTAATTAATTAATATTATTACTTTTATTTATAGCTAATTTAATTAACTATTAAGATAAGAAAGAATTATAGAATTATTGATATTACTGATTTTAGATTAGACACTAGTAGATGTCTTGAATGTCTACAGTACACTCTACACTAGTATACTATTACTAACTATAACTGACAAATATATATATAATTTTATAATGAATTCAATTATTAATTATATTAATTAATATTACTGATTTTAAATTAGACACTAGTAGATGAATGTCTACAGTACACTCTACACTAGTATACTATAGTATATATATATATATGACTGACAAATATATATATATATAATATTATAATGAACTATTAAATTATAGACTATATTAAATTATTATTTATAAATTCTATTTAATTTATTTAAGCAGGACAGGCAGTAGGCACTAGTGCCAGCCCAGGGCAAGGGCACCCTAGTGCCACTGAGACACTGGGTGCACTGTCAACTCAACAGCACTTACACTACAGTTGATGACAAATTAAATAAAAAAAAAATTAAATTAATCAAATTATTATTATTAATTATCTTAAGTAGCACTGAATTGAGGATGAAGTACACTGTGAGAAATGGCAGGCTAAGGCTTACCAGTCTCACACAGAACAGAACAATCTCTCTGTAACGCTCGGATGCAGCAGAGCAGTGTTGCCAAAGCTAGCTTTCCCTTAATTCTTGGATCGCAAAGGCACGCTAGCATCATTTCGGGACTCTCTTCCATTCGTTTGCGAAGGTGTACTTTTAGCAGATCCTTCAGCTTCCTGGCTATGGCTGCTACGTCAGGATGTAGAGTGCCACCTTGAACAGCCTCACGGTTTCCAAGGAAAACATCCATCTTGCTGCCTAGATGGGAGAACACTGGGATTACCTGGGCCAGACTGGCAGTGTTTGAGCTTAAATTTTCTGTGGCATCCCTGAATGGTTTAAGGACTGCCACTAGCTGGGCGATCACTGTCCAATCCTCCCTATTCAATGGAGAGGTAATCCCAATATTGTGCTCTGAGGCAAGATTATGGATTGCCCTCTGCTGCTCCAAAATCCTCTCCAGCATGTCTAACGTGGAGTTCCACCGTGTACTGACATCCTGGCGTAGGCAGTGTACGGGAAGACCTGACCTCTCTTGCTCTTCCCTCAAAAGTTGGCTAGCCTTAACACTATGGTGAAAGTGCCCAGCGATCTTTCTGCAGCGGGACAGAACTACTGCTGCCACATTAGTTCCTTCTGACATTGCTGCCTTCACTACAAGATGGATGATGTGGGCTGCACAGCGCACACCAACAATATGACCATCTCGCAGCGCTTTCACCATATTGGCACCTCCGTCAGTTACCACAAAACCAACTTCAACATTGGTGCCCGCCTCTGCTCCCACCCAAAGGCTAAACATTTTCCTCATTGCATGCAGAATATTTTGGGAAGTGTGCTTTTCATCCATCACTTCTGCATGGAGAAGGAAAGATCGGTAGCCTGCTGCAGCAGCTTCCTTAGACACACCGGGCTGCCACCAGTGTGCTGTCAAAGAAAGAAAGGCATGCTGGCCGCTAGGTGCACTCCACAAATCTGTAGTGAAATGAACACACTGACCAGCAGCCTTGGAAAGCTCCTCTTTCACTGCTGCAACACAGGACCGATACAATGAGGGGACAATGTTCCTGCTGAAAGTGGAACGTGACGGAACTGTATATTGTGGAGCCACAGCCGCCATCAATTGTTTGAAAGGCTCCCCTTCGATCATAGAGAAGGATGCCCCTCCAACAGCAATGAACTGACCAATCAGTCGCGTTACTTTATTGGCCTGCTGTTTGGGCATTGACCTTTTGGATTGGAATGCCACAAATTGTTCCAGGGTGGGCTGGACATGCAGTGCTCCAACCTGCCTTGGTCTCTGGCTGCCAGCACTAGCTGCTGCTGCTGCTGCTGCTGCTGCTGCTGCTGCTGCTATTGGCTCAGAAGAAGAAGCTGTTGGGGTTTTTTCACGGCCACCAGCTATGCTGCCTGCACTAAGTTTTACTTCTGCATCTTTCCCCAATAGCACAGCGTTGTGTTGAGTGCTGAGGTGATGCTTCATGCTAGCACTGGTAAAATGGCCAGACACTTTCCCTCTGCTTATTAGCTTCCCACAATGTTTGCACTTTCCATAGCGCCCTTCTTCAACATTTTCAAAGTGCTCCCAAATTGGGGCGCGCATAGCCTTGGAGTGTGCCTTGGGTGCTGCTCCTACTGCTCGGGGTGGATGAACAGAGGCAGAACTAGTGGTGGTGGGACTGGTGGTAACAGTACTGGCCATAGTGGGACTGCTAAATGCTTTAGATTTGCTAGGTTTTGCTGCTGCTGCTGCTGGTGGTGGTGGTGATGGTGATGATCGTAGCGGAGAAGGTGGAGGCTCAGGGGAAAATTGTGCACTAGTCATTTGGACACTGCTCCCTGAGGAATCTGATTCCTGACCACTCATCTCCTCTACTTCCTCTGGCTCATAGTCTAGCTCTTCATTAGCCAGATCGAATGGAATTCCTGCTAGGCTGGAGCTAAGACTGATATCGTCGTGAGACTCGTGACTAGTAGTAGTGCGAGCAGGAAGAATAGACTCTGCACTTGGCCTCTCAGTCTCAGTCTCCTCTGCTACCTCGCTAGGTGGAGTCCCACTATGTGTAGCCCTCTCTCTAACTGTCTTTACAAAAATTTTGTAAGGACTTGGTGGCTTGCTAGAGGTACTAGGAGGACATGGCGTGGTGGTACCAGTGGGAACAGTAGGCGCAGCACTAGTGGTGGTAGAGGCGGTGGGGGTGGTGGTGGTGGTGGTGGTGGTTTTCCCTACAAAGGAATGAGATCGCTTTTGTTTGGGACCCCTCTGAGTCTTGCTGCTAATTTGGCTCTGCTTGGTACCTTGCATGCTGCTTGTGGATGGGGAAGATGCTGCTTGGGGCAAAAGGCACTTCTTTTTAGTCACTGGGCTGGTACTACTTGTGCTACCCTTTAACTTTGAACGTGCTTCTGGTGCTTTAGGCTTTCCGTAAAAAAACATAGAGCTTGTGGGCCTAGCCGCACTACTACTGCCTGCTTTTGGTGCCTTTCCTTTACTTGATGATCCTTCAAGCAATGCTTCCCCAAATGATAAGCGAGAGCTTGGCCTACTTGGCCGGCTAGACTGACGCAAAGGCTGCATCTTAGAACTGGTGGTGGTGCTGGTGGTGGTGGTGGTGGTGGTAGATGGAGCTTGTCCCTCCTTAGTCCCAAAAGGAGGATCAATTTCAAATTTTGTGTTGTGTGTGTAGTGTAGTGTAGTGTTTAAAAAACTATAAAAAAATAAAAAAATAAAAAAAATAAAAAAAAGGAAAAATGAATTAAAGACAAAAAAATTAGAGGAAGTTCTCTTCAGTGCTACTGCTTAAAAAGTAAAACTATGCACTACTGCACTGTGCTGTTGTGTGCAATCTGGCAAAGTGCTAAAGTTATTTAAATTATTAACTCAAGATTAACTATTTAATAACTAGCAGTATTTTATTTTTAATTTGAATTTACACGGGCCTAAGAGCTTAGCCTACTACTATGCTAGCCTAAAGCTATATTTCCTTACTATAAGTCTACCTCTAGGCAGACGCTCTCAAACCCACTAAGCTAAAGTGAGGTTAAATCAGATTCAGTATGATTTATTAATTAATATTAAGTTATATAATATTAATAGATTAGAAATAATTTACTTATATATTATGTATTATAGATAGAAGAATATAGATTATGAATTAGAATTTAGAATTAGAATTACTTATATTATAGATTATGAATTAGAATTTATATTGTTATATATTATTTATAATATATTATAGATTAAGATTAAAGAAGATTAGAATTATTTTAGTACTACAGCTAGTAGCTTGAAGCTTTGCTTAGTACAGCTCGTCACAGTCAATTTTTCTTGAAAAGAATTAGAAATAAAATAACATGTCACAGCAAAACAGTTAGCTTCACTGCTTGCTGAACAAAAACACACAGCACTTATGCGGATGCACTCACTAGCCCAACAAGTTCACTTCACTGATGGACTGAGGTGAGCAAAACACTAAGGGTACTTTTAATAAAATTGAAATAAAATGTAAAATAAATGAGAAAATCTTTGCAAAACAGTTAACGTCACTGCTTGCTGATCAAAAAAAAACACAGCACTTATGCGGCTGCATTCACTAGCCCAACAAGTTCACTTCACTGATGGACTGAGGTGAGCAAAACAAATGAAATAAAATGAAAGATTATTAATTAAGAAAAATTGACTTGGTCTCTTGCTGTTGCTAAAACAAAGCACAAACTATAGAGCTGCAGCACCAGTACTAATAAGATTAGCTGAACTATACGCTAGTAGTAATTAATTAATATTATTACTTTTATTTATAGCTAATTTAATTAACTATTAAGATAAGAAAGAATTATAGAATTATTGATATTACTGATTTTAGATTAGACACTAGTAGATGTCTTGAATGTCTACAGTACACTCTACACTAGTATACTATTACTAACTATAACTGACAAATATATATATATAATTTTATAATGAATTCAATTATTAATTATATTAATTAATATTACTGATTTTAAATTAGACACTAGTAGATGAATGTCTACAGTACACTCTACACTAGTATACTATAGTATATATATATATATGACTGACAAATATATATATATATAATATTATAATGAACTATTAAATTATAGACTATATTAAATTATTATTTATAAATTCTATTTAATTTATTTAAGCAGGACAGGCAGTAGGCACTAGTGCCAGCCCAGGGCAAGGGCACCCTAGTGCCACTGAGACACTGGGTGCACTGTCAACTCAACAGCACTTACACTACAGTTGATGACAAATTAAATAAAAAAAAAAATTAAATTAATGAAATTATTATTATTAATTATCTTAAGTAGCACTGAATTGAGGATGAAGTACACTGTGAGAAATGGCAGGCTAAGGCTTACCAGTCTCACACAGAACAGAACAATCTCTCTGTAACGCTCGGATGCAGCAGAGCAGTGTTGCCAAAGCAGTCACAGCGAAAAATGAATGGATCTCTCAGGCAAGCTCTGGTCTTATAAAGGCACCTTCAGAATTCAAAAAACAGCAGCACAGGCATTGGACGAGACCCTTAGCGTGACGTCACAAGAGTGAGCTGATTGGACAGACGAGATCAGCTCACTCCTGTTTGAAATTTTGGCGGCTGCGCAGCAAAAACGAAGACGGTTGTGAGTCTTCGTCTTCTCCTACGTTTTGCCGGCACTGTATTCTCTTCGCCGTGTCTTCGGAACGAACAAAAAAACGGCCTCTTCGTGCTCGTTTTCATGTTCGCCCGAAGACGAATGCGCAAGTCTAATGAATATCTTCTAGGCTGGCTGCTTCTGTGTCTGACAGCTCCGCTTCTTCTCTAGCATCCTCTTCATCTTCTTGTTCTTCATCTTCCTTCTTCTTTCTTCATCGGTATCTCAACAGACATGACCTCCCTTGCAGAAGTTAACAGGAGGAGCTTCCAGGCACACCCTCTCCCCCGTTCCTCCAATCAGGGAAAAATATGTTATCAGAAGCAACGCCATTTTTTGCGGATGTACACAGGAGTCCCTTTTGCAGAAGTTCACCGGGAGTTCATGTCTATGGAGATTCAGACAAAGCAAGAAGAAAGAAGAGAAAAGAGAAGAAGATGCTAGAGAGAAAGCAGAACTGCAAGACACGGAAATGTAAGTGGTCAGTGGAGAAAATAAGGAAACATTCAGAAAGCATTAGAGATAGAGTGAATGAGAGTGTGAGAAAGTGAAAATGAATGAGGTCAGGAAATTACAAAAACGAAAAGCCTGAGCTTTTTGGTTCATTTTGTGGGGGTCTTGATTTGTTTTTGAAGATTCATAGGAATTGATGAACTATGCAAATTTCTTTAAATTTTAAATTATCACTGTCACTGAAAAGTTAATTTTGGTAACATCCAGAAACAATGTACATACATTTTAGAGCTGATGAATTAAAGGCTAAAAATAAAATAATGTTAATATTTAAGTTTGTTGGAAAGCTTGTTGTAAGATTCTACCCACTTTCCAGGTAAACCAGTCTATGCAAATGATCTAAGTGCCATCTGTCAAAAGAAATCTGGTGAGAGATTGAATCATGGGTACTTATGATTTTAGAACGCCAGTGTCAACATTTAACAGATATATATGCTGCAAGCAAGGAAGGGCCATTCTTAACACTGGGTTTGTGTGATCTAAAGAGGTCTGTGGTCATATT
Organism: Spea hammondii; assembly: GCA_029215755.1. Taxonomy (NCBI): domain Eukaryota; kingdom Metazoa; phylum Chordata; class Amphibia; order Anura; family Pelobatidae; genus Spea; species Spea hammondii. The sequence goes on along the minus strand of JARDYJ010000003.1, from coordinate 73,920,865 downwards.
CTCCTCCATTTTTTTCAGTTTTTCAGCTCATTGATTCTCCAATCTGAGAATAAGATGTCACACGATGCACAGGCAAAATGACGGTTCTTTCAATGACGTCTTCTCTCATGATTGCAGGATCGGGGAGAGGATATCGCCACAAGTGCCATTATTTTAATGGGAGTTCAGGCTGGGTTATGTCCATGGAGATGCAGACAGATAGATGATAGCAGATTGAAGATTAAAGGGAGAAGATGCAGAAGTGGAAGAGGTCAGCCGGAGGGGTTGGAAGAGAAGGCAGGAAAACATTTAAAGAGAGTGAGACAGGGAGTAAACGAGAATGAGAGCGTGAGAGAGTGAGTTAATGTGGACCCATGAATTGCAGACAAATATTCAGAGCTTTATTTTCGTCAGATTTGTGGGCGGTCTGGACTCGTTTTTGGGGCTTCATATCAATCGACAAATTTACCAAAATTCTGTAAATTTGCCATTCATAGAAATTGGAATAATTCGTATCTAATGCTAAATTCTGTTTTCTTGTTTTAGCATGTAGTAATGTAGTAAATTGGAGAACTGAGGATTGGATGTCACCAAAAACTCAACTTTGCCCTAAGATAACCTTGTGTGAACTTGGCGGTGCTTCTGGCGACATCCTCTCCCCTCATTGAAAGATTGAAGAGGAGAGGACGTCACCTGAAGCTCTGACATTTTGGCTGAAGTTCGCTGGAAGAAAGAAGAGAGAAGATAGAAGAGAAGAGAAAGGAGGACAAGAAGATGCAGAACAAGCAGATGCGAGACCTGTAAGGGGAACTGCGAGACAAGGAAGCAGAAGTGGTTGGCAGAGAAGGTAGGGAGACATTCAGAGAGCATGAGAGAGGGAAAGAAAATAAGAATGTGAGAGAGTAAGAGTCTAAGAGAGTGTGAGAGTAAATGTGGGTGTCAGACAATGAATTTAATTCCCCAAGTTAAAATAGCCCCAATTTATTATCCTAAAACAAATGGGTCAAAAACAAACCAAGAGATTTGTCCGTATTATTTTTGACCCATTTGCCCATGTCTAGTAAGTATTCAAATGAATCACCATAAAACACTAAAAAGCCATATTAGATATAAAGCATCATCAGTATGGTCCCCAGGTGCAGAATGCGCCAAGGTCTTGCTAGGCAAAAGTAAAAAAACTATGGCCAGGTTTATCTAAATATGTCAATTTTGTATATATATATATATCACATATCACAGGCGTTCCAAATCATAAAAGCAATTTCACATGCAAACCAATATTTTGGATGAAATGTACCAAAATGTAAACAAAACAATGAGTTCTGTAACTTACATGTTACTGTGTGGGTAGAATAATATCAATTGTCTTCTTCAGATTGTACATAAAAAATACATTGATATAAAAGGTTGGATGTTTCTTTTATAACTATGAAAAGTAGAATTGCTCCAGAATTGGTTCTTCAAACTAATATTTTCTATAATACATGTTTAGACATTGAAAGCTACCATTTATGACTTGTACTCTCCATGTTGTTTCTTTGAAAATCGGAAAGCACTTAGAACAGTGATGAAGGTGATAATGGAATACATTTTCTGAATGTAAAAAAGAGAAAAGCTATAGTTTTAAGTGAGGTTAGATATGGAAAAAAACAACTTAGTGTATCGTCTCTGATTAGCTGGCAATATCAGAATTTTAATCATGTTTTCAGCATATTTTTAAAAGAAAACACATGTAGTAGTAGAACCAGTTTTGTTATTTATTTTTAGCCTTTGTTATTTTAGTTACATAATTTGGGCATCTAAAACATGTTTTTTTCTGTATTTGTACACATTTAATTCATAAAAGCACAATTTATTATTTTATAGACATATTACTGTCAAGCTAATACAATTCAGTATCATTGTAAAGAATATAGAAACCAACGGTGTGAAAAATTAATGTATAAGAATGGCCAGTATTGGGGGTAGTAGTCGACTTGCCTTATGTGAAATGGAAAAACAATAGAAGATACATAAAAAATGTTGTGTCAAGACAAGTGGGAATTTTTTATCTGCATGGCACCACCAGTACTGATAGTTATGATCAGAGAAGACAGGTATATTCCTTGTGCACATGAGAAAGAACCAACAAGCTTCTCTGGTTTTACATATATCACCCAAATGGTTTATACACACAGGTTAAAATGGCAATTTAAGGTTAATTTCCCACACCTGTGGCTTTTTAAATTGCAATTAGAATCTGTGTTTAAATAGTCAATAAGTTTTTTAGCTCTTACTTTGATGCCCTAGCAGGCTAGATACTGAGCCATAGGTAGCAGAAAAGAACTGTCAAAAGACCTGCATAACAAGGTAATAGAACTATATAAAGATAGGAAAGGATAAAAAAGCTATCCAAAACATTGAAATGCCAGTCAGTACTGTTCAATCACCTATTAAGAAGTGGAAAATTCTGGTATCTCTCGGTACCAAGCCAGGGTCAGGTAGACCAAGAAAGATTTTAACCACAACTGCCAGATGAATTGCTCAGGATACAAAGAAACATCTACAGGTAACCTCAGGAGAAATACAGGCTGGCCTGGAAAAAGACGGTGTGGCTGTTTCAAGGAGCACGATATGACATTACTTGAAAAATTAGCTGCATGGTCGAGTTGCCAGAAAGAAGCCTTTACTGCGCCAATGCCACAAAAAGATTGGTTACAATATACTCAACAACACCTTGACATGCCTCACAGCTTCTGCCACACTGTAACAAGACCAAAATAGAGCTTTATGGTGACAACCATAAGCGCTGTGTTTGGAGAGGGGTCAACAAGGCCTATAGAGAAAAGAATACCATCCCCACTGTGAAGCATGGTGGTGGCTCACTGATGTTTGGGGGGGTGAGCTCTAAAAGCACAGGGAATCTTGTGAAAATTGATGGCAAGATGAATGCAGCATGTTATGATAAAATACTGGCAGACAATTTGCATTCTTCCGCACGAAAGCTACACATGGCACGTTCTTGACATCATCACAGTCTCCTGACCTTAATATAATCGAGCCACTCTGAGGAGATCTCAAACGTGCTGTTAATGCAAGACGACCAAAGACTTTGCATCACCTGGAGGCATTTTGCCATGAAGAATGGGAAGCTATACTACCTGCAAGAATTTGGGGCCTCATAGACAACTATTACAAAAGACTGCAAGCTGTCATTCATGCTAAAGGGGGCAATACACAGTATTTAGAACTAAGGGTTTTGAAAAGGGGTCATTTCATTTTTTTTTGATGTTGCCATGTTTTGTTTATGATTGTGCCATTCTGTTCTACAGTTGAAAAAAATCTAACAGATAGATTGCAGAAAATTGAAACATCATAAACTCTTTTAAAGTAGATTTAAACATTTATATGTTGTTTAGCTACAATTAATACAAGGCTGACAATTGTTTAAAGAAGAGGATATATAATTAAAACCTAAGTTTATAATTGTGGTACTTTAAATTATAGACTGATTTTTTTCAAAACAAAAGGATTTTAAGTGTGATTATATATATATATATATATATATATATATATATATATATAAAAGCAACTAGCAAAAATCTATGCAGTAGTCTACTAGAAGTAGTTATTTTCCCAGTGCAGTAGATCACATTTTACAAGTCAACAAAATTGTAACTGGAACATTTCTGTCGTTTGTTCCACCAAATGCTGCATAACCACTATGGGTTATTAAATTAAACTTACCAGCTGCATATCATTCCAGCCCTTGTGTTCAATGTATGGGGTGAATATAATCACATAATATTGCAATAAAAAGGCAAATTGTGAGAAGTGTGGCCAATTGTTTCGGTCAGTTATATGAGGCACATGCTGTCAAATACAGATATGCAGTATGCACAGATGGTGGGACAGACATCAAAAATATAAGGTGGACCTAAACATTATTGCTAAAAAATATAACTGGCAATGGTTAATACAAATGGATTGGCATCCAGAAATAATTTATCTTCCACTTTATACTGCATACTGTGTAATAAATATACCTTTTTATATTGAGTTCTTACTTTTTATTTTAAAATAGATTAAAATGAAAAAGACTTAAAGAAATGTACAGCTGCACAGAGAATAGAAGGTCATCCTAGCTTTGTACATCTCCTTCATGAGTTCTGTTGCTGCTGGCTGAATGTTGATTTCTTTTTGAATTTCGTCAGGCAGAAGTAGCCATTAAATATAATTAATGGTATAGTGATCTGATATGAAACAAAATGTACAAACATTTCATTTTAGTCTGTATATTATGAGTTACAATGTGATGCATCTAAGTTATAGACTGAGTACCTCTAGCCTAGAACATGCTATGTTGAGTCAATTCTAAATTTAGTAGCCCAGAATTATTCACAAGCACTGGTTCTGCCTTGGAACATGTTCAGTTATGAATATGATACATTCAGCATGGTGTTTTTCTTTCTTTCAGTCCATATCCTTTTCCTGCCACACTGAGGGTCCCTGGTAGTAGTGGGGGTTTGCAATTTAATGCCACTTCTATATTAAATCAGCTGATGTTAAGTTTTGGGGAACTGCTGGACCAGTGCTGGTTTATGGGGCTGTAGGAACTGGATAGCCTCTAATGTTGAGCAGTGTAGCAGTGTAGTTGGGGTTCAGTCAGCTGCTGGGTCTGTGGGGATGGTACAATGAGGTGTCAGGTTTAGTTGGGTCTGACCGCAGTTTGTTAGAGTTGGCAGGAGTCACAGGAGGGTGATAGTGTTAGATGCGGCACGTGGTGAGCTTTATGTGTGTTTTAGAGCCCTCCAGGGTATGTTTTTAAAGCAGGAGGTCAGGGTGGAATCTGGTAGGATGAATGACATCATATTCCGGCACTCATTATGAAGCGGCGCACTGCGACAGAGGCCTCGAGCTCCCACCACATCAGTCATCACAGCGTTAGGGAGCTGAGGAGACAAAAGGGGCCGAGCGGTTGCTGAAAACTTTTTCATGTGCGACCTCTCGCTCCTCCTCTCCCTGCTGCCTCGCCGTTGGTGATGGGACGGCCGCACGGCGCCCCTGCTCGGCCGCACACACCTAAGGCCGGCCCTGGCTGTAATGTGGCACACCCGTTCTCAAAAGGCATCAAGTGGCAGAAATGGGGAAAATGGGTAGGAGGCACAAGAAAGGTGAGTCTCCACTGCAGCTAGGGATGATGCTCCCTTTGCTGGTGGGGGGTTTTTAGTCCAGTTTTAAGATCCCCTTCCATGTTGAGGTGTTTCCGGAGCGGTCTGGGAAACTAAAATCAGCTTTGGCCAATACTGGGGTTGTGGTAATGATTATAAATATATTATTTAATCTGAAATCAGCATTGTTCCCAAGTCTTCCTAATAATAAATAATATTTTATATATATATATATATATATATATATATATATTTATAGATATATATATAATTTATATATTATAAAAAATGTATTTTATGTGTATGTGATGGTGTGCTCATATGTGAATCAATGTGTATTTGTGCATCGCTGGTCTCCTGCAATAGTTCGATTATGTCTTTGTCACCAAACATTTTAGCTGTGCCATCTTTGTGCCCAAAAAGCTTTTCAGAGTCCCCAAACTAGTGCACAAACTGAGTGCAAAGATAGGGCAGACAACTTGTTTGAGTACACAAACGGCTTGTCTGTGCCATCTCGGTGCCCAAACAGTTTGTCTGTGGCATCTTTGCACCCAAGCAGGTTGTTGGTGCCCCCTAATGGCTTGTCTGCACCATCTTTGCCACCCAAAAATATGAATAGAAGAGAAAGCTCTTGTGGAGTGGAGGGAGGGTCATCTCGGGAGGGGGCAAACCATTTGTTCTGTAAGAAGCCCCAAAACCTCTGATGGTGGTGCTACTTCCATCGGTCATACACTATTTATCTTGAGTGTGAGGCCCCCAGGGGGCACGCAGCGTTAAGTCTTAGGCTTCAGTGCAGCAGACGGGTGGAGAGTTTTGTGTCCCACTAGCTTCTGACAAGACTAGCTATGTCGGCTGCTATAGGCTAATGTAGTTCAGTTGAGTATTTTCAGGGTAGCTGGTACGTGAGCACTTGGACTGAGTGCTGGGGAGTTTGCAGTTTTTGGATGGTGTATGTCCCTCGAGCAAGGACTGTTTCAGTTGGCTTTCATACTTGCCTTTTTTGGTGCTTTCCATATTGGGGAATTGGTTAGCCTGACTAAACAGGTTCAAGGGGGCCATCTGTTTAGTGATGTTGGAATGGTTGAAAACTAATTGTCATTAAAGCTATACTGCTAAAATATACTTAAATACTAATTCTCTGAGCAGATTGGGGGGGGGTGCAATACGAAAGACTAGAAGAAGGAGGCTGGGTCATGCAGGGTCATGTAGCATGTGACCCAGTAGTACTAACATGCCACACTGCTTAGCTGTGTTGAGAACAGGTTGAGGCTTCAGTGAATAGTGTGTTTATATGTGTGTGTATGTTAGTGTTTGTGTGTAGGTTACAGTTTTAATTTTATTTTGATTTAATTTTAAGGATTTGCATTTATGCATGTATATATAGTGTTTTTACTTATGAATTAACAGGTCAGATCATTAGAAAATAATATTGTTTTAGGCAAAATAGTAATTTATATTTTCATTATAATGTTAATTGAAAGCAATTTGTAACAATAGTGGATTGAGACTTTATAGTACTTAGGCTTACATTGTTAAGATATGTCAATCATTCTACGTTTTGCTGAGGGTTCCTGATGGATGTCAACTGCCATCAGGTCATAGTCTGAATGACTTCATTATTTGTTTTTAGCCCAGAGCATCCCTTGTAAATAAATAAATATTTTGTTGCATAGTTCAATAATATTATAATAATATCATGCTTTTGGCTCTTGTTTTGTTATATTTATAAACACTAACAATCTGAGGTTATATGTATGATTCACTACACTGCTTTTTATGACCTTATGAATACTTTATGATGTATACTGATGGTCTTATGCTTACTTGAAATTGCAGTTACATTAGCAGATATTTTTTTAAATCCTAAACATGATTTAATATTTTTTGCCAAAATGGCTACTTATAGTTATATCTATCTAAATATTTTAATCACAGTAATATATGTACATGCATTTGGGTTTAGCCAATAAATATCTGTCTTAACGGTTATTTTGGTGTTTATTTACTAAAGGAAAAGTTGACAGGAGTCTTTCCAAGAGAGTCGTGGGTTTTACTCTCTCCTTTCACTGCTCATTATGAAGGGACAACAATAACATGTTTTTCTTGTAAGAAGACCTGAGTTGGTCCTATATAATTTATAATTCAATGTTTAAGGAGACTTTAAAGATATTTTACTGAGTTAACAAAACATTATAGAGGGCCAGTCAAGCTCTTCCTGCAGCAGAAGCTCACTGAGGTATGATGTATAGTGAGGTCAAGGAATGGCAACTCAACTCTCCTGAAGCAGGAGGAGCAGGAAGAGCAGGCTCAGTTGGGGAGATCCAGGATCTCCCTCTAACTTGCTTAAAATTAATCAAATAAGCGGAAGGTCTCTTAATACAGACCTCCAATCCTGCTCCTTTGCGATGTGCACTGGCAAATGATGCTGTGCATCCACCCCCTACGTGATTATAGAAGGCCCTTGCATTGATAAAGAAGACTTTATAGGAAGAGCCCAGAGGAAGAATGAAGAGGAGGAGGTGGAGAGGAAAAGGATATGCAGCATGAAAAGAGACAGTAACAGAGGAATGGTACGGAGAAATTGAGAGAGAGAAAGTATGACAAAGTAAGTATGTGAGAATGATGGGAGTTATGCTGTACCATTGTCAATGTCTGGTTCGGTGTATAGTGATGGGAGTTGTGCTCTGTGGTAGATTGTAACTCCCATCACTATATACTGAGCCAGACATTACATTGATTTATATAGGAGAAGAGAACCCTGCTCTTGCGAGCTTACAATTGATTATAGATTAAAAACTTACAAACAAGTAGGCATAACGACTGGGTTATGCGTATGAGCAATGTCCTTTATAAAGATAAGTAGATGATCATCAAGTCCATGTAAAGTCCAGGTTTCAATAGTTGTAAAGTTTTCCAAAATGTCTCAACGCGTTTCGCCGATTTTCGGCTTCCTCAGGAGAAAATTTAAGAAATCAATCTGTGTTATAAAGGACATTGCTCATACGCATAACCCAGTCGTTATGCCTACTTGTTTGTAAGTTTTTAATCTATATTCATTAAACAATATCTATTTTTATTGCACTATTTCGTTTCTTATCTTCTACACAGAAGCTCCAAAGACGAAAAAGAGTATGGATTTTTGACGAGCTTGCATTTTCTAATACACTTGTGAGTGCAACAAACATCTCTATTATTATTTTTTTCGTATTAACTTATTACACTATATTTGTTTTATTTTTTCCCACATATCTATGCGCCCCGACCTTTGCCTATACACCATTTGTTATAACACTTATAAGGGGTGTTGTTCTGCGGGAGCAGCAAGATTTGTAGGGTACTGTAATTCATTTTATATTCATTTTTTAAGACCTACCCACTCGTGAAGGTGTTTCTTTTCCGTTCTATATTGTCACTATATACTGAGCCAGATATTAACGATCGTACAGCGTAACTCCCATCACTATATACTAAGCCAGACATTGATGTGGTAGACACCTATGCATTTTGCATTTGGTATCCCCTATGTATTTTAATTTAAGAAGAGACATATGTCATGCACACCTTTACAAAATTGTCCATACATCTCGATCAATTATCATATAATATGTTAATAGTTGAAAAGGTAGAATCAATGTTTTAGTCCTTTGTGACCCAAATAAAAAATAATTCATTTTAGTGTGCCAAAGGGCCAACCATTCGGACAAATTTTTCAGTTTGTTTTTGGCCCATTCATTTTTGGGCAACAAATTATGTTCCCTGCCCTTTCGGTTTGGACGAAAATTGGTACCATTTTTTTATGTCCACAGAGATATGGACAAGATAGAAAAGATAAGATGAAGAACAAGAAGATGAGGAAGCAGAAGCGGAAGTGATCAGTAGAGAAGGTAAGGAAATATTTATGGAGCATGAGAGAGAGTGCACATTTCAGTGTCAATTGAGTTAATGACTTAACTTCACTGACACAACTGACACATCTCTCATGAACTTGACTTACATGATTGGAAAGTTGGAAAGAGCTGTTGCTAGGCTAGCCCATGTCCCTATTTTTCAGTAGTGGCGACAGATTTTGGAATAATGGTGACAGATTTTACAATGGTCATGAGACCCTCACCATTCACTCATAATGGTGAGTGTTTTGCCACCAGCTACCAAGGTTGGTCAGGTGGAAAGAAGCCTCACTAGACAACAGACCACTGCACATTCACATCAATCCGTGTGTTTGCTCCATGCTTTATTGTTCTTTGAGATATGTTTAATCCCGGGCAGTAAGGAAAACACTAAACACCCAACACCCAATTAAAACCCTGTTAAGGAATTACTTTTTAAATACTAGGATAGTGTCATATTACACAGAACATTGTATCTTAATCTCATACCACAATTGCCATCTTGTAATACATATTGCATGTTAACATTGTTATTGGTAACATTGAATATTGTTAGCTTAAATGTTATTTTAAACTCCCCACGCTATTATAATGTTAGCGATCATCAAAAATAATTTTTGTGTTGATACACTATATAACTAAAATGTAATACTGTAATAAGTATAATATCAATATTCTTGCTCACTTAGCTGATAGAAAATGCAGAATACCCACCCATTTACAATAATGCCACTAATGGCCACTATTGTCAGACAATGACCATTCGTGCAATATTTATTGGCAGTGACTAATCCTAAAAGTACAACTTGATTTATATTTATAAAATAAATGTATAACCCAGGTTCTAAATTGTTACTATATAATTGAAAGTGAATGGAATCATTTCCAATGTTGAGTACTATTTATCAACAGCCCAATTCATTTAACTATGATGTCAATGAAACTTCCATTACAGTGATCCAGAGTACATGTTTACAAGATCTCCAAGATACAGCATATGCGTTCTAAAACAACATTATAATATGTACCTTTCTAAACATAATTACCTAAAAATCAGTTGCTTGAAGACAGGATTTAGAAACGACTGCTGTAAAACTCAAAATAATCCAGACAGTTGTTGGATTGGTGATGTTTGTGTGAAATGAAGTCTGGACCTCTATTAGTCCCCAACTGTACAGCTCAGTGGAAACCCTGCAGGTTTATAAATAAATGACTACAAGGATAAATCTATCATTTTTTAAAGTAATGACTATATACTAAGATTGTACTCTCAAGTGGTCCATAATGCATTAAGATCTTATAAATCAGTTCCCACTTCTCACTAACTTATGCCAACTATGATTTACTGAATTTAAAATAAATATGTTTTGCTTAATTGAGCTCTTGCAAAACTCAAAATAGAGGTCAATCACATTTCTTTCCTGCACTTGGAAATAAAATGCATATAAATTAACTATAAGAAAAAGGTGAGCCTAGAATTATAAGACTAACATGTAGCACACTCTAATGTTTGCTTATTAATATTTTAAAAGTAGATGACAATTACAGTGGATGATATATCTGCTCAGATGTTTACTTTTGGGATATGAAAACAGTCTTATTGAAGTCAAGGAGCATTTGCCGTATATGATAACAACATCTTATTCTTTTGAACTATTTATGCCATGTGAAGGTCACTTTCTAAAGAAAGTGTGTACAACATTGCAGCCCAACTAGGTTACATGATATGTTTCCCAGGAGATCCAATTAAACTATTGGATTTTAGTAGATTTGGCAGCAAATGTTCTTTAAATTTAAATTGAGGTGTAGTATTTTCAATGTATAATGTTTATTAAAGGGACATTCCAGCTTTCATAAGCACCTTTTGAATATATACTGTTCAAAATAATAAAGGGAACACTTAAACAAAACAATGTAACTCGAAGTCAATCACACTTCTGTGAAATCACACTGTCAACTCAGGAAGCCACACTGATCAATTTCACATGCTGCTGTGCAAAGGGAACAGACAACAGGTGGAAATTATAGGCAATTAGCAAGACACCCCCAATAAAGGAGTGGTTCTGCAGGTGGTGACCACAGACCACTTCTCAGTTCTTATGCTTCCTGGCTGATGTTTTGGTCACTTTTGAATGCTGGCGGTGCTTTCACTCTAGTGGTAGCATGAGACGGAGTCTACAACCCACACAAGTGGCTCAGGTAGTGCAGCTCATCCAGGATGGCACATCAATGCGAGCTGTGGCAAGAAGGTTTGCTGTGTCTGTCAGCGTAGTGTCCAGAGCATGGAGGCGCTACCAGGAGACAGGCCAGTTCATCAGGAGACGTGGAGGAGGCCGAAGGAGGGCAACAACCCAGAAGCAGGACCGCTACCTCCGCCTTTGTGCAAGGAGGAGCAGAAGGAGCACTGCCAGAGCCCTGCAAAATGACCTCCAGCAGGCCACAAATGTGCATGTGTCCACTCAAACGGTCAGAAACAGACTCCATGAGGGTGGTATGAGGGCCCGACGTCCACAGGTGGGGGTTGTGCTTACCTTTTTTGCCAGAGAACACCAGGATTGGCATATTCGCCACTGGCGCCCTGTGCTCTTCACAGATGAAAGCAGGTTCACACTGAGCACATGTGATAGACGTGACAGAGTCTGGAGACACCGTGGAGAACGTTCTGCTGCCTGCAACATCTTCCAGCATGACCGGTTTGGCGGTGGGTCAGTAATGGTGTGGGGTGGCATTTCTTTGGGGGGCCTCACAGCCCTCCATGTGCTTGCCAGAGGTAGCCTGACTGCCATTAGGTCCCGAGATGAGATACTCAGACCCCTTGTGAGACCATATGCTGGTGCGGTTGGTCCTGGGTTCCTCCTAATGCAAGACAATGCTAGACCTCATGTGGCTGGACTGTGTCAGCAGTTCCTGCAAGGGGAAAGCATTGATGCTATGGACTGGCCTGCCCGTTCCCCAGACCTGAATCCGATTGAGCACATCTGGGACATCATGTTTCGCTCCATCCACCAACGCCACGTTGCACCACAGACTGTCCAGGAGTTGGCGAATGCTTTAGTCCAGGTGTGGGAGGACATCCTTCAGGAGACCATCCGCAACCTCATCAGGAGCATGCCCAAGCATACGGGCACGAGGAGGCCACACACACTACTGAGCCTCATTGTGACTTGTTTTAAGGACATCACATCAAAGTTGGATCAGCCTGTAGTGTGGTTTTCCATTTTGATTTTGAGTGTGACTCCATATCCAGACCTCCATGGGTTGATAAATTTGATTTCCATTGAGAATTTCTGGGTGATTTTGTTGTCAGCACATTCAACTATGTAAAGACGAAAGTATGTCATACGATTAGTTTATTCATTCAGATCTAGGATGTGTAATCTTAGTGTTCCCTTTATTATTTTGAGCAGTGTATTATATGATAGCGGTGTGGTCTCTTTAAATTTTCATGGTGCCCTCCACCCCTGTACATCCCCCTATATTAATTTGCCTGACCCTAGCTATTTTCTGCGCAGGAAATGTGCTCAGCAGAACACTTCTCCATTCATGTGATGTACTTATTGTCAGTCAGCTCCGGGGCTGGCTCAGGCACACTGTGGGTGGAGGTCTGCTCAGCACCCCAAGCACATGTATGGAAAGTAAACCCACTGATTTCAATAAGATCTCTTTTCCTGTTGCATGAATCAGAACTGCAGCCTCTACCTCTGCTAAGTGTTTCTTTAGTTTTTGAAGAACACATGTTAAAGCACTTACAGAGATGTACTCCAAGAGCACTTTAATATGTGCTTTAAAACTGTCAGTTTTCTTCTGTTCAGCTTATCATCTTTAGTATGGAAGAGCAGTGAATGTAACATCAAGAGATGATAATTTTAATAATCTTTGGATCATATTCTAGACAAGCAACCCTCATTACTTATTTAGAAAAATAATTTCTAGTTAAATAGTAGATTAATCTATTCAAAATATGCACTCTTCCCAGTGGTTGAAAAGTAAAGATATTGCTTTGATTAAATATTTGTGCACGCTCATTTTTTAAAATACATTGTGAACCTGTACATGTATGGGCTTTGTCGTGAATGGACTAACTTGTTTTGCATATTGTAATTGTCATACTGTATTTGTTACACAGTTTCTTTTGACAAGAATAAGCATGAATCAATTCAATGCCAAACCAAGAATTAAAGGGATAAGATTTTTTAGGACATTTATTTCACCCTAGTGCATTTTTGTTCTTGCTTCTTGTTGCAGACTCTCTGTGATATTTTACTGAAGAGTTTTTATTTGGTGATGACCTACTGTAATAATCAATATTAGTAGTTGGCAGTGTTTTGATTTTTATACTTTTGGATTCGGATTCATCCGAATATAAACTTTAACAAATTTGCCAATTTGTACAAAGCTTTGAAAATGAGGATGGATCCCCAACAGAAAAAACGAAAACGAAGCAAAGAGCTCTGAATTTTCTATTGAATTTCACAGTTTTTTCCCACTCACCCTCATTTATTCCCATGTTCTTTTACACTCTGACACTCCTACTCATATTCTCTCACGCTCTTTGTCTCGTGCTCTCTAAATGTCTTCCTACCGTCTCCGTTGACCACTACTGTGCCCCTGTCTCCTTGTTGCTCATAATTACATCTTATTGTTCTTTTATCTTCTTTCTTCTGACTTATTTCTTCGTCTGCTGTTCCAAAAGGGTTCGCTCTTTGTCTGCTACTCCATTGCTAATTGTTGATGTCTTTGCTCCTTGGCATTGTGTTAACACACCTGATTGCTCAAGATCAACTAACTGCTAAAACTTTGGCTTTTATAGAGGTCACACATTTGATTAGCAGGACATGTCTGCTACTTAGCAACTTAATTTATATGGAAGCAGCAAGAGAGTACTTTTTCCACACATGGCTTCTCTATTTTAGCTTTATTTTTGGGGAATAACTCATAAAACAGTGTAATATGTCATCAGAGGCGTATATAGGGTATGGCAGCCATGGCACGTGCCATGGGCGCCATCTCAAGGGGTGCGCCGGTGAGCTGCTTTTAAATGCCGCTCACCGGCATTTTTTATTTTTTTTTTTGATGCGGAGGAGAGAGAGGGGCGCCTAGCAACCGCTCGGCGCCCCTCATTCTCCTCCACGAGCCCTCTACCCCCATCCCGGTGCCGGCATTTCATGCAGAGCGCCGCAATATGCCGGCATATTGCGGCGCTCGGCATGAAATGCCGGCACCAGCGAGCGGCTTTTAAACACTGATGCGGAGGAGATAGAGTGGCGCCGAGCTAGGCGCCCCTCTATCTCCTCCGCATCAGTGTTTAAAAGCCGCTCGCTGGTGCCCGCTGCTTCACTGCTGGGCGGCGAAATATGACGTCATATTACGGCGCTCAGCAGTGAAGCAGCGGGCACCAGCGAGCGGTGCAGGAAGACAGCAACATCGTGCTCCCGTCGCTGGACTTCAAGGTGAGAGAGAGGGGAGAGGGGAGAGGGGGGAGGGTTACAAAGTGATAAGGAAGGAAGGGAGGCAGGGAGGGGGTTAAAAAGTGATAAGGGAGGGAGGGAGTTAAAAAGTGATAAGGAAGGGAGGGGGTTAAAAAGTGATAAGGAAGGGAGGGAGGGGGTTAAAAAGTGATAAGGGAGGGAGGGAGTTAAAAAGTGATAAGGGAGGGAGGGAGTTAAAAAGTGATAAGGGAGTTAGGGAGTTAAAAAGTGATAAGGAAGGGAGGGGGTTAAAAAGTGATAAGGGAGGGAGTTAAAAAGTGATAAGGGAGGGAGTTAAAAAGTGATAAGGAAGGGAGGGGGTTAAAAAGTGATAAGGAAGGGAGGGGGTTAAAAAGTGATAAGGAAGGGAGGAAGGAAGGGAGGGGGTTAAAAAGTGATAAGGGAGGGAGTTAAAAAGTGATAAGGAAGGAAGGGAGGGGGTGGGTTAAAAAGTGATGAGGGAGGGGGTTAAAAAGTGATAAGGAAGGGAGGGGGTTAAAAAGTGATAAGGGAGGGAGGGAGGGAGTTAAAAAGTGATAAGGAAGGGAGGGGGTGGGTTAAAAAGTGATGAGGGAGGGAGGGGGTTAAAAAGTGATAAGGGAGGGGGGTAGATATAAGTAAAGAGTGTGCATTAATGTGTGGATGCATTGAGTGAATGAGAGAGAGCATGAGTTAATGTGTGGATGAGTTGTCTGAATGAGGGCGAGCATGAGTTAATATGTGAATGTATTGTCTGAATGAGGGAGAGCATGAGTTAATGTGTGGATGAGTTCTCTGAATTAGTGAGTGACTGTAAAAGTGTTTGTGTATCATAGATGTATAATTGTGGAAGGGCAAAGATGGCACTAGCAGGAGGTTTGAGCCTTGGGGACCGAGATGGCACAGGCAGGGTGTATATGGGACAAAGATGGCACTGGCCGGACTGTTTGGGGACAAAGTTGACTTGTGGTGGGCTATTTGGGGACAAAGATGGCAAATCTTATGTGTGTAATCTGGGTGCTGGCCAGGTTCTATGTCGGCAGTGTGGACGCCAGGGCTGGCTTTGCGGTGTGCAACCTGTGATCTATGCCTGTAATTTAGGGGTTTTTAAATATACCTTTAATGCTGTGTTTTTATGTGAATTCCAATTGATCTTTACCTGCAAAGCTGGGTTTTTGTGTTATTCTGTAGATCCATATCTGCTATGCTATGTTTCCATACATTATTTATGTGTACCTGCAAATACAGGGTTAATATGTCTTATTCAGTTGATCTATACCTGCGATGCTACGTTTCATATATTATTATTGTATACCTGCAAATACAGGACTTGTATGTCTGATTCTGTTTATTTGATATATACCTTCAGTGCTGAGATCACAAGTGAATTTCAATTGATCTGGGTTTGCGTGTTGATCTATACCCGCTATCGGCAGCAGGGACTATATATATATATATATATATATATATATATATATATATATATATATATATATATATAATAGGCAGCAGGGGCTAGTAAATGGGTTTTTATTTGGACAGGGGCGCAATTTCAGTGCTTGCCATAGGCGCTATTTTCAGTAGATACGCCTCTGTATGTCATGTGTTGCTGTTCATCTAAGGTTGTATTTACCTAATGTTTAGACCTGCTAAGGAGCAGATGGTTATACATTACATATATATTAGATTCTAATGTACCTTACAGTTTGGTGATATTTCAGGGCTGTAATGAGGTCAGCTTCAAAACCTGAATTTGTTTACCTTTACTATATGTTAAGCAATTGCAAATTAAATCAACATATTGATTTAATATCACTGATCTAGTATTATTTCACTGCATGGGTCAGACATGAGTTCTGTGAAGCTGCTGACTGAACTTCTAGGCCATGCTTAATGTGCTTGTATTCCTGTGCAGACATCCACCTACTATAAACAATAATATAAACCGTATTAGATTAGAAAAAGGTAACACCGATATCCTTATTGGTAGCCTCTGTTTACCTAGTAAAATGTATCACCTATCAAGATAACAAAATACTCTTTCTTCTTAAATTAATTGTTTTCACATACAGTATATTTCTTAGTTGTCATATTTTATATAAAAGTAGTTTTTGCCAAAATTCAAACGGCATAGGTAGAAACACATAAGTTATTTCTTTCATTAGTTGCGAAAAATGTAAAAACTGTAGCTATAGATCAACGTTTTATTTTTGAATATAGGTAAAACTATTCAGATTAAGTGTTATGCCAATTGTCAAAGGTTGCAGCACCGACAACTGCAGATGATAATTGAGAAAATAAAACTTTCTACAGGAAGGTGAAGGAGATCAATAAATGTGAAGCAAACATTTTGAGAACTAAATGAGGGCATGCAGGGAAGAATGGTATTTCAAAGGCACACCTATGATTGGAAAAAAAAGGTTAAATTGCTTAAATGGTATTCTCCCTATATGTGTCTGTATGTATGTCTGTCTTTTTACCTGCCTCTCACTATCTAGTATTACATTTTAATACTTTTAACATTTTAGACATTTTATAACAAAGATCAGTTAAGTTAACCCTTAACTGAAATAACTAAACTTTTCAGTGAATGTAATTGGCGCCTATAAAATTGTGTTGTGCATTTTGAAATATTCAACATCCCTTTTAACAGGTGTGCTGTAGTTGCACTAGACATATTTTGTGTTTATCGATTTATCAACGGAAACATGATTTTATTTGTGAAAAAATATCTCTTTTACATGTACATCAATCAAAAAGCAGAGATATGCTCACCGAGAGACAATCTCACCAAGTCATGTCACTGGAAACACAGATGGTCTATGATGTAAAGAATTATATTATTATAGACCGCTTTTCAAATATGAGCAAATTATCATGTATGACAGTGAATTTGGCGAGCACTTTAAAAAACAAAAGGAGTTACAAAAATCTGTATCTGCTATGCAATTGATGTGACTGAACTGAAGCTAAGCTCTGAAATAGAAGTTAAAATGGATTCTAGTTATTGGTTTTTTTTCAGATGAAGTCAGCTAAATCAAAGCCAGAGCAAGATCAAACCATATGACAGGAGCCCCAGGTATCCTGAAATGTTCATCCTTACTTGTATGACAGATATAAGTTGAGGTTTTGTAAAACGCATTTCTTGGGATTTCTCATTTAGGACACGAACTGTATGATTTGCCAGAGGGCAGCAGTGAACTTTCAGTCTTATTTCAGAAACTTGTAGAAAAAGAAAGCTATAGGTGTTGTCATAAGAAAAGTCTAAATTGCAATTTTATTGTTCAAATTTGTGTCATAGCCAGTGATTAAGATTAGTTTAGAAAGAATTTCTAAGCTAAGACTTGCTTACACAAATAGTATATTCCATCTCATTGTGTAATTATGAACTCTGATGACATGACACAGGAAATCCTCACCATGATCTAACCATAGTGACATACACTATGGAACACTGTGCCTATCCACCCTTTGCTCTATAGTAAACTTACTAAGCACTGCTATACCTTAAAAAGCAGTGTGCCAGAATATGATGTTATAGCTGGCTCTCAGTATACAGGGCAGCAGCTAAGGAGGTAAGTCGTGCGGGGTAGCTGGGGCATTGCCCTTGGTCAGGCCTAGGACAGTGTCCAGCCAAGATATGTCACTGGATCTAACAGAAGGATTCCTCTGTTGCGCCTAGTTTTTAGGACTTTTGTCTCTTTATAAAATTTGTGAATAGCAGGTGAACAAGATCCCAAACAAGTAAGTGGATTCATCAAATTCACTAAAGTATTTACTGAGTTAGGTAGCAGTGGGTTAGTTCCTCCTAAAGTTTGAAGGGAACACATGAGCTCTAAGACTATTTTCTCCTAAACTTGGAGATTTGGAGGTATAGGAATTAATGTTGTTTTGAATGTTGCAAGGTCCATAATGAGAGAATCAACAATTAAAATATTAAATGAATAAATATAAATAAATAAATATATATTTTATACGCCACAATGTAACAAGTGGTCACATGGGTTGCCTGGGCCCACTAAAGAGACCCCCATAGTTACACTACTACTACAGAAAATTAGAAATTTAGAAAAAAGTATGCATGTTACCAGTTAAGTGCTTGGCACAACAAAAAAAACACACAAATATAGTTTTAAAAATAAACACTTTTTCAAATCAATGTTATTGATGATGCAAAATGTATATTTTATCGGAAATAACAAAAGGAGAACTTTAAATGTCACTGATTATATATTTTTACACAGTAATATTTTTCATTGTCTATATGGGATCTTTTTTCTTAGGCATCAAAGTAACTTTGGACCACCTTTGGGCAGAAGTACTAATTTTGGCTCTTGTACTAAATTAAATATATGTCTCACTGTATTGATAAACTACAAGTAATGTTATAATTTCTTAGTACTAACTGTTTGAAATATTATAGTTGGCAAAAACTGATCACGTCACAGTTTCTGCTATGCTGTCTAATAAACTATTGAACTCAGGAATTACTTTGTTCACAACTTTGACTGTCATAGATACTGTTTCTATTCCAAATAAATGGATTGAAAAAGATCATTGTTCCATTGTTATATTTTTGAATGCTTTGGGATTTAAGAAGTCATGGAAAGTTTGAGGTCCTGAATTTATTAGTATGAATAGCCTTATTTTTGCAAATGTGTTTCTACTGAGCAAGATAAGTCAACATTATCACATTAGCAAATATTAAAACTGAGACCCCCAGGCAAACAAAAATCCACTTATCTTAAATCCGTATTTGTAAATCACTAATGAAGTACTCTTTGAGTTTGACAGTTTAAAAGTTCATTTGTTTTGCTTAATTGTGCAATATGCTAGGAAACATCTTTGATTTCAAACACTTTCAACAATGAACCTCTTTTTGCATTTTGTAACTTTCTGGAAAACATTAAGTGTATTTCAGACAAAAGAAGAAGGTCATGTATGTAGTATGGTATTACACTTCACATACACAAAAGGGTGAGACTACTTGTGCCATGAACATACAGCGCTTAAACGGCCTGACATCTTTACACTTGGGGATAACCCCAAGAGATTCCCAGTGGGAGAAAATGCAAGTTCAGGTTTGACATTCTGTGATAATGACTTCTTTACTCAAGTTCAGACAGTTCCTTATGAACCAAGAAGAATCCTTAACACAATACATTAAAGCACACACCATGTGATTTCCTGGAAGAATTCCACACAGGCTTTGGTAGGGCTGGAAAGTCTTTGGGTTTGTTTTCTATGGTTCACACCAAAGCAAAAGGGTACTTACACAACAATTGTAGTGAAGTAGCCTCTGGCACTTGGTATCTGCACAGCCTCCTAGTATGCATGAATGTCCTTAGGGGAAGCCTCCTTAAATGACCTATTGCTCATATGGTTAGGTGCAGTGCAGCAGACCAAATTGTTTGAGGACCTTTGTAATTTACCATTCATTGGCGACTAGTTTTTGGACTTGAAACTGATCGGGGATATAATTAGTAAAACCAAAATAACATAGATTTCAAGTTCCTATAGGTGAATTAATTTACTCTCGAGGAATTTTTCCTCAATTACAACCTTCCAACAATCAATAAGCTTAAAACAAAGGCTATACCAGAGAAACTATCCCAAATGGGTTGTAGAAAAAGGATGCAATATAGCAAAACAAACAAAAAAGATTTATTGAAGGATCATAAAGAGTCCAGAGAACTAAACATACAGTTAATTTTAGTACGGAGTATTGTTTACTGTTTAACAAGAATAATTAAGAAAAAAAAATTGTCAGTCCTTAAACTTGACCCCATAAATGCCAATATTCTGGTAGATGGAATACAATCTATGGCAGGAAAAACTAAAACACTACATACATGGTTATCACCAAGTTTATTTGTAAGAAACAACAAACAAAAAAAGATTTAAAAATTGTGTGGGGTAGAAGCGTATGTTAAATATGTTAAACAAACCAAAGCATTTAAATCTGACATCACGGGTGAGAACTTAAAATTAACACAATTTGTTAATTGTAATATATCATATGTAGTGTATCTTATAATGTGCAAACAAATGTCAAATGCAATATCTTGTACGTACAATAAGACCCTTAAAGGATAAGAGAACATCTAAAAAACATCATCAATAATTATATAATAATTTAAAAATAATTTTAAGTTTATATATACAAATTAATATATATTTTTTTGTAATATCCACCCATATGGCTTATTAGTAGCATATTTAGATGAATAATAATGCATACATTACCAGGTTTATAAATCATTATGTACTGTGGTATAGTAGATAATGTTTAAATCAAGTTTATATTAAATACCGTATTTGCTTCGATTTTAAGACGACCCTGATTATAAGACGACCCCCCAAAATCTGAATATTAATTTATATAAAAAAGAAAAAGCCTGAATATAAGACGCCCTATAGGAAAAATTTTTTACCAGTAAATGTTAATTCATGTAAACTATGTGAACAATTTTTTTTTAACAAAAGCTATATATTTTGTTTTTATTTCCTTTTTTTTTCAACCTGCCCCCCCCAGTTATGCATATCTGCCCCCTGGCTTGCCACTCTGCCCCAGAAATGCCTTATACCCCCTATATGCCACTGTGCCCCATGATATGCCTTTTAACCCTCTAAATGCCACTGTACCCCATGATATGCCTTTTGACCCCCTATGTGCCACTCTGCCTCCAGAATTGCCTTATACCTCTATATGCCACTCTGGCGTTTAGGGGGTTAAAAGGCATATTATGAGGCAGAGTGGCATATAGGGAGGTATAAGGCATTTCAGGAGGCAGAGTGGCGTATAGAGGGTTAAAAGGCATTTCTGGAGGCAGAGTGGCATTAAGGGGGTTAAAAGGCATTTCACAGAGCACTCTGCCTCCAGAAATGCCTTATGCCCCCCATTTAACACTCCCTCCCCCTCCCTCCTCCAAACTTACCGGAGCTTCTGAGTCCCCGGTGCGTAGTCCAGGCAGCGTGTAGAGCTCTACGCGATTCGCGTACACAACTTCCGCTGCAGCAGGGAGGAGGTTTGGTTAGCAGCGAGGTTGTCTGTGTCCATCGCGCAGACCTTCCCCGGCTGTCAGAGATCACGGGGAACTCTGATCTCTGATAGCCGGGGAAGGTCTGCGTAGAGCTCTACACGCTGCCCGGCCTAAGCACCGGGGACACAGAAGTACCGGTAAGTGTGTGTGTCGGGGAGACAGGAGGATCCAGGTCCCCTGCATCGCTGCGGGGGATCTGGATCTTAGTCTCATAGTCAGACCTAGTTGAGATTATAAAACCCCGATTATAAGACGAGGGGTATTTTTCAGAGCATTTGCTCTGGAAAAAACCTCGTCTTATAATCGAGCAAATACGGTAGTTACTTTGTAGGTGTCACCAACCTGCATCAGTAGCTGCCACGGAGGAAAGGAAGACCCACCTCTCTGTCAGCCAGCAGCAGCACCCACCACGAAGGCTAGGGAGACCCCCCTCCGTTAGCCAGCAGCTACCACGGAGGAGAGGGCAATCTATTTGTCAACACTCATCAGGACAACTAGGTGGATCTCCTGCCATTTGTGGGGTTTGCCCTCAATAACTCAGTACAGAAGTCGCCCCTCTCTCTCTCCTCTGGGAGCCCTCTAGCTCGGTCTTGGTGCCGGCTTGTAATGCTGAGCGCCAGAAGATTACGTCATTTCCGGCGCTCAGCATTACAAGCCGGCACCGAGACCGAACAGGGAGGCTCGCCGCAGGACTGCTGAAAGGTATGTACAAGGGGGGGTAGATAATGGGGGGTGGCAGGGGGGAAAGGGTAGATAATGGGGGGACGGCAGGGAGGGAGGGACAGGAAGGGTAGATAATGGGGGGGCGGCATTTTAAACTTCGCCCCAGGGGCCATTTTGTCTTGGGCCGGCCCTGGAGATACCGCTGCGAGAGAGATTGAACGCCCTGTAAGGTCTAAGGAGACGCCCAGCGGTAAACAAACGCCCACAAACATAGCACCCTCAAGAACGCAAACGTAATACCCTGAAGGAAAGGATGCTGATGGGGGTATAAATACCCCCTAAGACCCCTCTCACAAATACAGGCTGTAAACAGACTTTACATATATTGTAATTGTGTATTCTGCCGTTTAAATTGTGGAGCACTTTGGGTAAGCACTATTTATGAACGGAAATTATCTAGTCTGTATGCCTATGACTAAGCGCCATTTTTAGGATCAAAGCATACGTTCACCTATGGGATGACTGATCCCTCATCGAGAAAAGCCAAATGAGGTAAATAAACGTATATATTCGGAATCATTACTTTGTCTGAATATTATTTTCTCTGGAGTTGCGTACCCAAATTCTGTCACTTGATTTTGAAGTAAATCACAGAATATACCAAAATTCCGTAAATTTGCAAGTCATACCGAACATACAAGTCTAATGAAAATATGAACTGTGTTGCTAGTTTCCTTGTTAGATACCAGGTTACATAAGAAAATATCTAGATGAATTAATTATATGTCCAAATAAAAGTAAAAGCTATTTACAATAAATATTTGGCTTTGGAGGCTAACTTCAATAACATAATAATAATATTTGAAATATGATTTTTTTTTCTTTATTTATCTATATACTAGAACATTACTTTATGACTGACATAAAATAAATGACTTAACTCTATAGGTGTGTTTTTCTTAAGGTCTTTATTTTTCCATGGGTCAAAAAAACGGCAAAGTACCCTGCACCATTCAAAACCTTGAGAGAAAGTCTTGAATATAAAAAATATTTTTATACTGAAACACATTTATATCAGTGATCTCTGTGCTGTGTCGTAGACCCACTGACCTGAATTTAAAGAGAACCCAGAAGTATATTAGTTTTACAAGACAAAATGGAATACCATTTCTGGTGATTATCTGCCATCTGTTGTTTTCAAAATTTCAATCCCCTTTGTGTCCTTAAAAAATTCTGTCGATAGAGTGTAAAATGTTCATTCATAGATTTTGTCAGCTAAACGAGTGCCCAGATAATCCCCCTAGCAAAAGAAAGACAGTACTGCCATGAACTCTAATTGATTCTGAAATGAATCAGTATAAAAAAAAAAGAGGTTTGGACTCCCATGTGAACAAGAATAAATAACTATATAAGCTTGACAGCTGAATTATAAACAGCTTAACCCATCAACTATGTACCCGTTTGCTGACCAGTGTTTTCCTTACTCCTCTGGCAGCCAACAGGTTAATATTCTACAGACGTGTAGAATTATATTTTAATTCTAATGTTAATGGCTTGTTGTATAAGTAACCCAGTTAATTATTTCTGAACCTAAGATTCTACAAATGAGCCAACATGCCATCCTTTCTAGACTTTTTTTCTTCATCTTAAATTTATTAAATTCCAACTCCTTCCTCTCGGTAGCTGGAAGGCAGAAAGCAAGCATTAAGCTTCTGCAGTTTTTCCCCTGATGTTGTCAGTTCACTTAGCCAGACTTCAAATATGAACTCTTGCATATACTGTCATAGATATTTTCTTTACATCTTCATTTGCAAACGAGTAGCTGACATCCTTCATGCCTCCTATTTGCACACCACAACCCTTCATGAAAAGCCAGTACTGTCAGTAATAGCTATAATGTTTATTGCTCTGCAGACATTATAAAGCCCATTTAGTTTTTTCCCAATCATATTTTTATTTATAACTGAGTTGGCCGTGCAGCAGCAAATCCTCATATTTTATTCAGAAAGCCAGTGTGCAGTTTGCCAGGCGTGTGCAGCATTTTGAAAACTCTTTTAAGTTATTCGTTATAAATGTTAATCAGTCTTGGTTATGTTTTTATTTTTATTTCCCCTATTTTCGTAATGTTTTTCTATAGGAGGGTCACATATACTCAAAATAAATACATGAATAATATAAGAATTATTTTTTTTAACGGTGATCACAACAAAATAAAGGTATTTATTTTTGGAACACCAGTACTTTTAAACGCAGCATAGTACAGAATTGGTTCCTCAGCGAGTCAGAGATGAAAATCAACCCTCTGGGAAAATTCAGTATTGGGAAGCTTTTCAGATAAAAAGCAAATGTCGGATTGATTAAGATCTCACCCAGAACTGAAAGCTAGGAGCATTGCAAGGCGTCATACTAAAATCAAAAATAACAATGTCAAAACATAAAGAGGAATGGAGGTTCAGCAAGCAAAAGTTTCTCAGAAAGAATAAAATGACAGGATAAAAATGTTATGATCTGTCAAATTGCATGGTTGACTATCTACACAATAAAAAGGAAAACTTTCTTTAAAAGAAAAAATATATATATATACATATATATATGTATATATATATATATATATATATACACATCTTTTGATTTGTGTTTTTGTATAAAAAGCAGATTCACTTATGTGTTTCAATTTTATTATAAATGTATTATTATTTTATCAGAAAGGGCAAATACACACAGCATACAAAATGTCTCTTATTAAAAGTATAAGAAGTAAAAAAATATACATCCAAAAAATTGAAGAAATTTTTTTTCGCAATTATTTTTTTCTACACTATCGAGGATGCATGGAATTGGTTTCCATCAAAGGATGGGGCAGCGGTTTAAGTCCAAGGGCTCAGCAGTCCCACTGCTTCAAAATCAGGCCAGGCTTCCCCTTGGTGTACCACTGTTTATTGGGCTAAATACAAGTTAGATCTCTGATCTCCTCAACCAGCTAATTTACACTATGAAGGACTGTGCTAAGTTGGTATAGCCTCCATAGTAGGAAGTAAAAGGCACTATATGCCCTTGAAACACAGAGCACCAGAATATGATGCCATATGATGTCACATCCTTGCCCTCAGCAGTGAGGATGGCAGCCCCCCCAGGTATATTGTGAAAAACTCTTGTTTTGTTTTTTAATATACAATGGCAAGAATAAGTAAGTAGCCATTTGGAATTGCCAGCATTGATGTATACATCTGTCTTAAAATATGATGTGATCTTCATCTAAGTTACAAGAATGAACAAACACAATCTGTTTTAACTAACACACTATTTATTGTATTGTTCTTGTACATATTGAATACACCATTTAAACATTCACAGTGTGAGTTGTAAACCCTTAGGGTAATCACTTCAACAAAAGTTAATTGGAGGTGTGTTTTAGAACTACTTACTATTCTCAAGAAGTATCTTCATCTGCTGATCTGCCTCACAAAAAATAAATCTCAGAAAACCTACAATCAAGAATTGTTGATTTGCATGACGCTGGAAAAGGTTACAAAGTAATATATTTATTAGTCCACAGTTAGACAAACTGTTTACAAATGGATACAATTTAATACTGTGGCAACTCTCCCTAGAAGTGGGTGTCCAACCAAGATGACTCCAAGGGCACAACGCAGAATGCTCAATGTGGTAAGAAAAAACCCTAGAGTAACCGCTAAAGGCTTGAAGGAGTCATTGGAGCTGGTTAACATCTATGCAAAACATTAAATAGGCATAGAGTCTAAGCTCTGCTGCATTGGGGTCGGGACAGCATACCAGGTTTAAATCATAAAACAAAGCAAGAATTCTGTGCATACCCAGTGAATACTATTAAAAATCCCAGCTCTCTAAGGCATAAATATTGGGTATTCTGTCGCATTATATGGCCATATATTGCTTAGCCCACCAACTACCCAAAGTTTGGAGAGTCTTATCTAATTTTACATATATTGCTTACCAAGGAGCTGAACCAGTGGAACTGCACTGCTGTACAAATCATGTATATGGGTCGCTCGGGTGGAGCAATTGGAGAGCAGGATGAAACACTCCATTCCCCCTACCAGTGGAAAGTCCATGCCAAAGAAGATGCCTGCAGGATCAATTTCATGATTCATATGAAGCCTGCATCAGGTAAAGGACATTAAAATCCTCTGAAGCCTTACAATCTGAGAGACTGAAGGAAGTTTCCAAGTGCTCCCAGGCCAAAGAGAGGCCCTGAAAAAAAATCTGTGACCCAAGATTGGTATAACCTACCTGGACCTGTGTGTGCTATCTGGGGCAGGTTTCCAGTTGGGCCAAAGCCAATCAATGTGAGTGAATGCATGATATCAGGATCAGCTAACTAGAGTCAGGAAGAAGAGAAGAAAACACCAAATGGGATGCCAAATGATAACAAAGAATCTGGTGGTAAGTGTCACGGCTAGAGGACCAGCAGTGCAGGAACCTGGTATCATCCACCGGTACGGGAGCAGAGCAGTATATTGGTTGCAACAGGCAAAAGAGTAGTCGTTACACGGAGCCGAGGTCGGGAGTAGGCAAGGACAGGATAATCAAAAACAAGCCGGGTCAAACACAGGAGATAGACAGGAACGTCAAAAACAAGCCAAGGTCAGAAGCCAAAATCACGTAAGGTATTTAATAAGCACAGCGAACATGCACAAGGCTCTATCACAGGCAATGAGCTAGTGCAACAGCCAGGTTTAAATAGACCTACTAATTGTATTTCCCGCCCCGCATGAAACGGAGGCTTGGAACGCATAGGTGTAGTGTCTATAAGAGGCCACACGGTGGTGCGCGTGTGTACAGAGCCAGAGTTCATGCAGTCTGCGTTCAGGAAACCTGCCAGCGGCCACAGGCGACGAGGGGCTTCAGTAGAACGGCGGTTCGGGGGAACGGAAGGTAAGTACCCCGTAGTTACAGTAAGGAGGAGACCAGGTCCAAAGGGAGTCCAGACAAGGGTCAGACAACAGCTACTGTATGCCAATAGTCAGGACTACACAGTAGATCAGTTGGTAGTACATCCAGAAAGCAAAGTGTTGGTGGCATCCATTAAGTCACAGGCTCTGTGAAAAGGTTCAGAAGACCCTTTCCAAT
This sequence comes from Spea hammondii, assembly GCA_029215755.1. NCBI lineage: Eukaryota > Metazoa > Chordata > Amphibia > Anura > Pelobatidae > Spea > Spea hammondii. The sequence goes on along the minus strand of JARDYJ010000003.1, from coordinate 73,893,587 downwards.
GTGTTACAGGGGATATGGGTTTGATTTATGATGACAGAAACACAGATTGTGATAGCAAATAAGAACCATTGAACTCATCTTCTCTGCCCATTTTTTCCAGCTGTAAAGGCTTCAAATGTAAACCTTAGTCTCATCTTACATTCAGGATAGTCATTTGCCTGTCTAATGAATGTTTAATTTCCCTTACTGTATTTGCTTTATTCACAGGAGTGGTGAGTATTACAACAGAGGGCATTCTTTAGCATCCTCATGGTCATAGGAAGTTGAGGGAAGGGAGTGTCCTCACACATTTGAAGTAGACATATGGAAGAAGCAACAATGAGACTAGTGTTTGCTGGCCCTCTATGTTAGCAATAAGGGCTTTTCTTGTTGTTATATATGTTTGTTTAGGGATCTGGCGATGGCACAGCAGGGGTATGACACCAGCTCCCCTTATTATGCCCCTGATAAGTTTTGGTGCAAGTGCACTGATAGGTTGGTTTCTTTTATAAGCAGAATCTTAAGCGGAATGTCCTTGCTCTATAGTGAGGATGTTGTTGTGAATGGTGGCATTTTTACTGTCCCAGTACTCCGCAGTTTTGAATCGGCTTAAACACAACCTTGTTCATTCTTTCTGTTAAGGAGAAATGGAGTGTTTTTTTAATAGACCTTTATTCTCCTATTATTGAGTATATTTTGTATATTCAGTATATTTTCAATTATATATATATATATATATATATATATATATACATACACACATTACAATATGTTTAAGATATTTTACATAAGAGTTGTTGTTAACTATTTTTCCAGTAACAGGTAAAAAGATAATATTTAATAGACACTGTTTAAATTATATTGACCATCAGCTAATCTAAACTACAATTTGCCAGTTGACCTACTTAAAAGATTTATTTCCTTTTCTACAATTTCTTTCTTACCTACTATTCACTGTTCTTTCTCTGATTACACGTGTTATTATCACTTTGGAAGGTCATGTGAAATCCATTCCACGGATCAAATGATGCCAAAAATCAATAGTACTTCCTAAATATTTCCACACCCTACTTGGCTCAGTAGGTAAATGTGAACTTTGGACAAACAATACGGGTTTTTTTTCATTTCTGTTGAAAGTCACCTCTTAAAGTTTAATGAAATTGGTGCTTTTTTGTTTAACATGTTTTAGAGGTTTTTTTTTTCAATGTATTATTTGAAAAGATATATATTTCAAGAACAGTTCTGTGCCAAAGTTTTGAATGTAGCAAATTAAGGAAACTAATGCAAGTTTATCTCATATTTACCATATTTTCCCCCAAATTGTTTTTTAAAAAAAATATAAATAGTAGCATTTGGATTCATACAAAGTGCAAATTTAACAAAGTTTGGTAAATTTGGAAATTCCTATGACGCCACAAAAACAAGGGAGGACCACCCACGAATCGAACTTAAGGCATTGGATATTGGAGGATCGTGGAAAGCATGTCACTAGAAGTGCCGCTATTTTGATGGAAGTTCCCGCTCAGTTATGTCCCTCAAAGATAGAAGATTGAAGATAGCAGATTGAAAATAAAAGATGAAGAAGATGTGGAAGCAAAAGTGGTCAGCAGTAATGGTTGGCATAGAAGATAGGAAAACGTTTAGAGAGCATGAGAAAGAGAGTGAACGAGAATGAGAGTCAATGTGGGGACTGGGCAAAGTATTTTATTCCCAAATGAAAAATGCCCCCAAATTTCTGGCCAAACGACTGGGCAGGGAACGTATATGTATGTGTATGGGCAGTGTATATGTGTGTGTATAGGCAGGCATTTGTAAGGGAAGGAATGCAAGAGATCACAACCCAAATGGGCGAGTGCAACACAAGGCAGCCAGAGTCAGGAGTGTAGCGAATGCCGGGGTCAATAAGGATAGCCGAGGTCACGAACACGGAGGTCAGTAGGGCCCACAAGTAATAGCATATAATGGAATTCAGCAAGTCCAATCGAATAGCCAGGGTCTGGTACACAGGAATCAATAGATTGAATAGAATAGCCAAGGTCTGGTACACGGGAATCAACAGGGAGAGCAAACAGCATAAAGCTAATGGGTCAATAGAGCACAATAACTGAGCACTGAGTAAAACTCGGTTTTAAACTAGCCACTCGTGGACCTAGCCACCCGCCCTTGTTCATGACGTCATCCGAGAGCATTCCCCGCCGTCTCCATTCGGGGATGAATAAAGATGGGTGAGAAGCAGAAGCAGCCATGCGGGAGGCAGACGAGGAGGGAGCAGAGGAAGCGGCACGGGACCTGGCACCCGCGGTTAGCAGATATTCAGGTGAGTGGCTTTGTTGGGGTCTCAAACGAGAACCCTGAAAGAAGTATATATGTATGTGTGTAAGGGGATGTATATGTGTGTAAATATCCAGTTTATATATGTGTGTTTGAGCAGTGTATCTTTGTGAGTATGAGCAGTGTATCTGTGTGTGTATGGACAGGCGAGTATGTTTATGTATGGGCAGTGTATATGTAGGTATTGTGACTAACCATACTATTACTGTTTTGGGCCTAAAGTGTATAGAATGATTCACTGTAACACACAGTTTTTTCAAGGGCACTATTTACTATTGTTTTAAATAAAATAAAAAAATTATAGTGTTCTTCAGAGTCCAGCAACTGTAAAAATGTCTGCCATTAACAATTTATGTGCCTGTCCTTGTTGAAAATGAGTCTATATGACCATGGGCGTAGGAGCCCCAAAAAATCTGGGGGGGACAGCATTTCCCCCCATCAGATCCCCACTTTATCCCCATCTCTCACACTAGGAGTCACACTCCTATCATACCCAGGCAGCCAGTACATGCTGGTACAGGGTGGCTGTAAGTGATGTGCAGACCCCATATTGCTGGCAGCATCAATACACAAGGGGGCAGCTAGCTAGGTTTCAGCATGTACTGGCTGACTTGGCATGATAGGAGTGTGATTGCTAACAGCAATCACAGTCCCATCATGCCTAGGTTCCAGCACTTACACATCCAACCAGTAAATGCTGGAACCTAGGCATGATGGGACTGTGATTGCTGTTAGCAATCACACTCCTGTCATGCCAAGTCAGCCAGTACATGCTGGTACAGGGTGGCTGTAAGTGATGTGCAGACCCCATACTGCTGGCAGCATCAATACACAAGGGGGGCAGCTAGCTAGGTTTCAGCATGTATTGGCTGACTTGGCATGATAGGAGTGTGATTGCTAGCAGCAATCATAGTCCCATCATGGCTAGGTTCCAGCACTTACACATCCATGCTATCACACACACTCATTCATTCATATACTCATTCATTCACAGATTCATTCCCTCAATCACACATACTCATTCAAACACCCTCCCCACCCCCTTACCTGCACTGCAGCTCCTCGATGCCGCTCACAGACTTCAGCAGGGGGCGTGGCCTCCCTCTGCGTTCTCTGGTACTGCACAGAGGAAGCAGGATGTGATGGGATGTCACGTGAACTCTGTTGGGTTCCGCTTCCTCTGTGCAGTACAGAAAACCCTCCCACAGGTAAGTAGCGGGGCTCGAGGTGCGGACCGTGTAAGATCTGTTGCCCTGGGGGGGATTGGGGGGGTTCCTACGGCCCTGGGGCTGATTTCTTCATTATCGGTCCCCCCCGCATGAGTTACTGAGGGGGATCTGTCCCCCCGGTTCCTACGCCCATGTATATGACTGTGGGTGTCAGTGTAGAGGGTTAGAATAAGTGTGTGTACAATTTAAACAGTCAACAGCATGAGTCAGTGTATAGTGTTAGACTGCATGTCTCAGCATATAGAGTGTGTGAGGGGAGTGTCAAGGCATGTTGCTACAATTAGTGTATGTGTGTTAATGTACAATGCTAGACTGTGTGGGGTGTTAAAATGAGTGTATGTGACTTTGGGGTATGTCAGTCTACAGTGTGAAACTGGGTTGGGTATTAGCGTATGGTGTTAGAACAAGTGTGTTAGTGTACAGTGTTGTGTGTCAGTTCACATCGTTAGTGTGTGGGGAGGTGTTAGTATATAGTGTGAAGACTATGTTGGTTCTAGATACCCCCCCCCTCTCTCTCTCTCTATATATATATATATATATATATACAGGGGCGGCCCCCCTCCCACACAAAAAATGAATGTTGGCAAGAATATTTATTTCACAAATTTTTAACTGTACGTCAACTAGAAAAAATAGAAATCTGGAAAAAATAAATCATTCTAGCAGCCTAAATGTGCCACCACTGCCCCTTTAGCAGCATAATTGTGCCACCGCTGCCCCTGCAGCAGTCTGTCTGTGCCACCGCTGCCACTGAAACAGCCTGCCTGTGCCACTGCTGCCCCTTTAGCGGCCTAACTGTGCCAGTGCTGCCTCTGAAGCAGCCTGCCTGTGCCACTGCTGCCCAGAAGCAGCCTGCCTCTGCCAAGCCTGCCCCTGAAACAGCCTGTCTGTGCCAATTCTGCCCCTGAAACAGCCTGCCTGTGCCAAGTCTGCCCCTGAAACAGTCTGCCTGGGCCAACTCTGCCCCTTTAGCAGCCTGCATCTGCCACCTCTGCCCCCAATCAACCTGCCTGTGCAACCTCTGCCTCCCTAATCATTCATGCATTCATTCAATCAACCACTAACATTCATTCTCCCACTAATTAACATTAATTCACCCACTCACCCATTCACTCTCCCACACCCCCTTACCTCTCTTGCAGATATCACTGGCCTGTGGGCCGGCCGAGCATCACCGGGGGGGCCGTGCAGACGTCTATGTAGCCCGACGCCTGCCTAACACGGGCCCGCAGCTCACTGCTGTGGCGCCCGCGCACTGTATGAGGACACTGTATTCCCGCCCACGTTCCTGCTCTCCCTGCATGGGAAAAGAGTTTCCTTATGCAGTGTGTGGGCGCCACAGCACTAAGCTCCGGGCCTGCGTTAGGTGGCCATCAAGACACCAGGCACCCCCTCATGAGTACGACCTTGGACAGAGCGCCCCCCTCGCCCCCTTTTAGGTACGTTACTGTTTATATATACCGTATTTGCTCGATTATAAGACGAGGTTTTTTTCAGAGCAAATGCTCTGAAAAATACCCCTCGTCTTCTAATCGGGGTCGTCTTCTAATCAGACCTCAAATAGAGTCTGATTAGGAGACTAAGATCCAGATCCCCCGCACCGCTGCAGGGGACCTGGATCCTCCTGTCTCACCCCCCCCCATCATACACACACTTACCGGTGCTTCCTGCTGTATTGCCGGGGCAGCGGGTTGACGTCTACGCGATCCGCGTAGACAACGTCCGCTGCAGCCGGAAGGAGGTGTGGCTAGCAGCGGGGGTTGTCTGCGTCCGTCGCGCAAACCTTCCCCGACTGTCAGAGATCAGAGTTCCCCGCACCGGGGAAATTTCTGATTAACATAGTTTTGAAAAATAAAGCCATCTAAGCCCTCTGAACAACCACGACAGCTCATCCTGACTCGACCAACTCATCTTCACCCAAGCAGTCCTCTCCTACTGTTTCACTTCCCCCTCGACTGACTAGATTGTAAGCTTGCAAGAGCAGGGCCCTCTTTTCCTTTAGTGTCAGTTTGTTATTGTTTGTGATTTTAAACTTTTCCCACCAATTCTGATTGTAAAGCGCTATGGAATCTGCTGGTGCTATATAAATAAATGTAATGAATGTAATGTAATGACCAGGTCCAAAAAAATAAGAAGTATTAGTATTAGTCATTATGCAATTAGCCTATGCTCAAAAACTGTAGAAACATAAATGGATGCAATACTAACATTGTGAGACAGGTAGACTATAGAGAGGATACAAAGTATCACAGGACCAGAACCCTTCTCCTCAAATGCTTCTTTTAGCATGGTTTTATGACTTTTTTGCAGTTCTGTCTCAAAGATGGGGCCTATAAATTCACTGGTGCTAAACAGCAGAAACTTATGATAATAATATGTCTCATGATAGCTATATGTATTTTGTTTATTTAGAGTTTTTTCACTGACTTCACAAATTGCCACATGATTTGCTGAGGTAAGTGCATTAGTTCTCTGAAAATATGGAAATTATTCAACTAAAAAATTAACTCATTGCACATCTTAACAAACATTTTCTATTTTAATTTAGCAACACAGACAGTTCTACTTAGCAGTAAAAAGACTATACTGTCCCCTTACATCTGAGACCCTATACATCTTTAATCAATATAAAAATATTTTGTTATATATTTTTTAAATAAATCTTAAATTTAGCCAGTCATCATTGGTAGGCCTTTCAGCTTCCTGTTATGCTCCTAAGAATGCCAATTTAGAGTGACCTAAACACTGTTTTTTCTTTTCACACCTGACCTGACCCCCCTCTTTCCTAGGAGCTCATAGTAGCTATGAGTTAATTAACCCACCACAAATGTCATTATTTAAAAGCATTGTATTTAATGTAAGGGGTATGTGTACATCTCATGTACTGTATGTACGTGTGTAAGGAAGCTTTCTTTTGTCACTCTTTAGTATTAATGTTGGCTGTGGTGTTGGTGTATACTGCATATTATTATGAATCTATGAATAAAATTATATTCCCATGAAAGTTTTTAATTACATTTATGCCTCTTAGCTTCAGTCACCAACACTAGCACAGGCAGTTTGTCTGCATGTTATTCAGAATAATTAACTATTGTTGCATAATAAATAATTCCATTTTATTATTAAGTTGAAGAAAATATATTAAATATACTTTTCAGGTGAGAATTCTACCACTGAATCACCAATGCATTTTAGAACCTAGGAAAACAATAGATCCTCATCTTATTTTAGAATCCGCATCAATTCAAAATTTTCTGACGCAAAACTCTCTATACAACAAACATACTCCAGAATAGATTGGCTACTGACAAAACCTCAATTTCTGGACTCTGTAGTGAGCTCCAGGATTTGAACTATAACATAGTCGGACCACACTCCAGAGGTAATGGAAATTAAAAATAACCATTTACTAATTAAGGATCAAATGGACATTAAATGAAAATGTATTTAGCAATATAGAACACGTTAGAAAATAACTAACGAAGCAGAGAATTATGTTAATAATAACGATAACTATGAGGTCTCAAAATCGACACTGTGGCATTCTTTTAAATGCTTCATGCAAGGCCTCTTTTGATGGGCTCCCATCTAAAAAAATATAAAGGGATAGACGGGCTATCAACATTATATAGAAAATTGGCCAAAACTGAAAGCTGGCATAAGATTCAAATAAACCAAAGTTTGATGGATGAAATAAAACATTAACTAAAAAACTTCAATCTAATGCGAAAAGAAATACAATTGTGACTGGAAACAAAACTCTCCAATCACCGAAACGGATAGCAGAAGCTTTTTCAAATTATTATAGTTCTGTCGACAATTCAGAAGAAAATCAAACCATTAAGCAGAATAAAGAGATTTTTTCTAGACAAATTAAAATGTCCTAAAGTAACTAGAGATAAATTGAAGAAGCTTATGTAGACCCTTTTCCTTGCACAACATAAATGAAACTATAAAAAAACTTAAACCAGGAAAGACACTTGGATCTGATGACCTTTTAGCACAATTATTATTGTAAATGTTTTTACATATTTCAGAAGCTAAGAACATTCCACAAGAGATGTTGGTGGCTACGTTTACACTAATGCCTTAAATAGGCAGGGATACTTCACTAATCACCAATTATAGACCAATATAATTAATAAATGTGGACATGAAAATGTATCCAAAACTTTTAGCTGAAAAGTTAAAGACAATTTTGCCAAATCTAATCCACAAACACCAATCTGTCTTTGTTATTTGCAGAATGCCATAGACAACAAGACTCTTTTTCAATTAAAACTGGAACCAGACATGACTGCCCATTAGCTCTATGTGCTGTCTATAGAGCCTCTCACCAATATGATAAGACAAAATACAGAAAAGGTTGTTCCAATCAGGACTGAAACTTACAAAATCACTATGTACGCAGACAATGTTCTTTTAACCATGAGAGATCCAGTGGTTTCTATACACCATCTATCTATGGTCAATGTTTTAAGTATGAAATTAATTAATAAATAAAACTCAAATACTCTCAGTCTTTTTTGATCACAGAAACCAATTTCCAATTTGCGTGGCACGACAAAAAATATAGATTACTTAGAAGTTAAAATATCCTCCAACTAGTTAGATGTAATAAAACTAGTCAGAACTCTTGGGACAAACAATTAGCAGCCTGAAAAGGACTACAACTATAATGGGTAGAAAGAATTAATTTAGTAAAACCTTATCTAATACCTATGCTATTATATTTATTTAGGACTTTACCCTTTAGAATACACCTAGATAGCCCTCAACAATATCAAAGGATCTTTTTAAATTATATTTGGATTTATATGGATGTACTTAAAAGAGATGTTTAAGAGGGAGGGGTAGCCATGTAGACATCTACAAATTCCCCACCTTTTAGATTGGTCAAACCCAGATTTAGAAAACATTGGTTGGTAACTTATGGAAAAATTTGAATGGTATCTGTATCACCCAATCCACCTGTTATGACTCAATCAAGCTGTAATCAGGAAATGCTAGATAGGAAATATGGTCATAAAGGGCCTCTTGATAACTACGAAGGAAATATCATATATCTCCACACTTACTGCAATGAAGTTCTTAGCCATTAAATAAATTACCTTGACTTGACTAGTTGGGAATGAACACATGTCCTCATGTCTTTCTCAGATTTACAGGAAAAAATTAATCTGATTTCTAGAGATTTGTTTTCTTTTTTTAAGGATAAAAAACTTCTTGACCATGTGGAGATTCCTTTGCGATCACATATTAAAAGTCTTGCTGTTACAGTGTAAGAAGAAGAGAAAATTCTCTAGAATACTTAAAGCACTAAGTGATTCAGAATTAAATTTACACTCAAGGGGAAAATGTCTTTCCTATTGTTAATTTGTTGATTGTTGTTTGGATGAGGTAGCCTTCATAAGGGTATAGTGAGAAGATGGATGATAACTTCAGGACATGTAATAGGTGGCTCTGCCATAGGTTGTAATAATTAATAGATTGGCGAGCCGCACATCCATAGAAAGACTGTCTATATGACATTAGACAACAACATGGGATTTTTTTATCATTAGGTTTGTATATTACAGAATAACATAATAATCATAAATATAACATATACAAAAAATAGACCAAGACAAAATACTCTCCTTAAAGTGGATATCTGCAAGGACTCAAATTCCAAGAAATATAGCCAGTAAAAAACAGAATATCTCAACAAAAATAGCTCTCTTGGTAAAGCCGGACTGGATGAAACTTCCTCATGGGCTCTGTGCTGCTATATAAAGGGATTTAAAGAGACAGTATTACACTATTTTTGTCCTTTTTTTGTCATTTCTTGCATATGTCCACCCGTGTCCCTGAGGGGGTAATCCAATCTGGCTTTACCAAGAGAGCTATTTTTGTTGAGAAATTCTGTTTTTTACTGGCATAAATATAACATATTCATATTTCAGAATAATCTTATTAACACCAGTATAGTATGTTCTAAATTACATTGTTCTTAATGTATAATCATGATTTGCAGTAAATCAAAATCATATAATTCTCAATGTGTATTCCTGATCCGCAGTTAATCAAATTCCTCTTAATATGCATTCATGACAATAATTAATATGCATTCATGATTCTCAGTTAATCAAATTACTCTTAGTGTGCATTCATAATTCCCAACCCAAAAACCTAAAATTTTCCATCACACATGGGCCTGTGGTGTAAAGCACTAATCCACAGAAAATTCCAAGTGCTCAAAGTAGCAGATCCATAGAAAGTTCCAAGTATTGGAGCACAGTATCAGTCTTTTGCTGATAAATAAAGTCCTATTCATAGATTTATTAGCTCTATGAATGACACCTAAAAGAACAAAAACGATCTCAGCCAAGTTGGGACACTCGGTTATTCATGGGACACCATGTGTACAAAGAAAAACAAGCATTATTGGGAAGGCCTGATAAAAAAAAATTGGGGGGGGCTTTTCTTTTTTAAATGACATGTTTAAAATGTTCTTAACATATACAGAACTTGTTCCATTTGTAACAAAAATAAAGTTTTAAATAGCAAATTTAGTTTATTATTTATTGAATAAGCTGTACTTTTATTTCAACCATGATACTTTTATATACATCACATTTCATGTTCCCAGTGTAACAAAATATTTTTTAATTTGTAGATTTGCATTTTTTCTTCATTGCTTCAATTTTTTTTGTAATTTTACATCTCTAAATAAATTTGTGCCTTGAACTGTCATTTTAATTGTGTAATTCTGTAGTCAAATAAAAAAGTTAAAGAAAGTTATGTGTTTTGTTGTCATGAATGACCAATACTATTGATAGACACTAGATTAAAAATGCCCTTTATTCACCAATGCACAATACAGAATTGTAACTATCCTTGAAATTTCAGATCTTACAGATGAAAAGATTATTTTATACATAGATGTAGCTTTGAAAAAAACTTCAAAGTGAAATATTAGAAAGCAAGACCATCACAAGTGAAGGAATAACAACATGGAACAACAAAGTATGGTCTGCCATGGGTTCCAAATACACTTACTTTGTGCCAATCTGCGGAATCGGCTGGCAGGTACTGCATTCTACCATGCAGGTCAATAGAGCCCAGCTCACTAATCACAATGTGATTTAGTAAAATAAAAAATAATAAAAAAATGTGGAATGTAAAAATAATTCCCCACTGTCACCACAAAAAGTCCAAATAAATAAATATATATGTATATATAAAAGTTTTTTTATGAGCAAGTCCTACAATTACTGCTATATCTTCACAAAAATTGCTGCATGGAAAGAGTTAAAATATTGGCATTTTAAACGCCCATAGGGTGCCTAGTAAAAAAAAAAATGTATGATTTGATGGGGTAAATTGAATTGGCCGGCTTCAAAGATGTCCCAAATATGGGACATGGGCACAGACTGACCAGATGTCTAAATGGCAAACAATACCTCCCAAATAACCCAACATGTGTTGTTTGACAGGGACATATACCAGGAGCGGCAAATTCATACTTGAAGTACAACGTGTGTGGAAAAAAATTTACTACCATAAAGTTTGACAAAGGCTGGTTTTCCAATATATGGTTTGATGGGGTAAATTGAATTGGCCGGCCTCAAAGATACCTGAAATAGCACATGGGGCAGAATGACCAGATCTGAGAAAAAAATGGTTTTAAGATAGCAAAACGCTACTTGTTATTATTGCCCAATAACCTGCAGGAAAAAAAACAAAAAAAAACCATAAAAATATTGGGTATATAAACATTTTATAATGTGTGTGGATGCACAAAATGAGATGAAATGCTAAACAGCAACACTGAAAAATGTTAAAAGGGCCATTGTCCCAAAGTGTACTACGAGTAAGAAACAGTCTTGTCATTAATGGGTTAATAATGTAAGAATCCTACATAATTTTTTTTTGTTTGTTTTCTAATGTGTTTTTCCTAATTAGTACTCATCATACTCATATTGAGTGTTATACTTTTTTATTATTATTTTATTAGCCCTCTGCCAGAAGTATTGGAGCCCCTTACAGAACAAATGCTCTAGGTCCCCCTTCCCCAGATGCCCCTCCATCCTCACCACCCAAATTTTTCTTTTTGCAGTTTTTTTGTGGCAAACATGGCTCAGATAAGCCTTTTGGGAGTAAAGATGTTGTAGACAAGCTGTTTGGGTACACTGACAAGCTGTTTGAGTACAAAGATGGCGCATACAAGCTGTTTGAGGACAAAGATGTGGTCGAAGTGTTCAAAGAAAATAGCAACGCCTCTGTTTTGGGTTGACCACATTTTATTTCTGTCATTCAAGGACACTGTATAGAGTGAGATCACACACACACAGGCGCATATTATATGTACATGCATATTTTTCTTATTGCTTAAAGTACCTCAATTCATGATTTTTATTTAAATCACAATTTTTCCTTGAAGGGAAAAATAATAACTTTATTTTTCTTACTATCTGTTTAATCTCCATGTGTTCTTGTAAGAATCATATGAAGTCTTACGGAAATTAAATAGTAGAGTGATTGTTATCTGCCGTATCAGGGGAATTAGTATTTAATGGCTGGAATAAATACAGAAAACCAAAAAAAAAAAAAAAAAAAGTACAGTATAAAAATTATAGTGCATTACTTGGGGATTTATTAATTAGAGACAGCTGTAAGTCAACTAAATATGTTTTTGCTTTTTTTTTTTTTTTCAAAAAGAAAACACAAGAAAGCAAAATGTTGGAAGTAATGATTTTAATAGAATAAAAAAAATATTTACCTAAACATCTATATAACTATATAGTGCAAAAATGTGACGAAAAAATCACGTAAAGTGGGAAGTGTGATAAAAGTGTCATACACTTAACTACCCTTTTGCATAATGGGTATATATTATTAGTTATATAATTTGCTTAATTAAGTAACGGGACACTCCAGCCTTAATACATAAACAAATCTATAAGATAGCTGTGTCTCCTTTAACCCCTTGATGACAATTGCCGGTCCGGGCACGTCACCGAAAATCGTGACGATTATGACAATTGACGTGCCAGGACCGGCACGTCTTTAAACGGGTGAAAAAATCGATCCGTGATCGATTTTTTCACTCAAACGGTGTTGCTCTAATGCCTCGACATCGAGGCATTGAGCAACACCAAAAAAAACATTCCCGGCCCCCCCCGATCGCTCCTAGGAGCAAATAAAAAAACATGTTTGAAAGACTGCACGTCTTTCAAACATGGCGGCGCCCGCCGCCGAAAAACGGGTTTAGGAAGCGATCGCGAGTCGCTTCCTTTGCTTAGCTGGTGTTGCTAAGATGCCTCAGTATCGACGCATCTTTGCAACACCTGTTTAGCAAAGGAAGCGACTCGCGATCGCTTCCTAAATGCTCAACTTACCTTCCCGGTGCCGGCGTCTTCGAAACACATGCGGTGTTTCAAGATGGCGGCGCCCATCAAGCCGGGGGCGGAGCCTGCTGTCATCATCGGGGGGGGGTGTTGCTGGATGTCATGGACATCCAGTGAATAACACCCCTAGTGGTCAGATCACTCATAAGAGTGATCATGATTTGCTAAATCAAAGGCAATGTTTTCTAAACATTGCCTTTGATCAGTATTGGATCTGCCTCCCTCCTTCACTTGCTTCTAGTGAGGGAGAGAGACAGATCAGTGTGTTTTCAGGTATTCTCAATAATATATATATATATTGATCCAAAGGCTCTTATAAGAGCCACCCATTTAATATTAACCCCTTCATTGCCATTGATCACTGCATAAACAGTGATCTTGCATAGTGGCAATTGTTTTTGGGGTTCTTTTTTTTTACATTTTTTTTTACTTTTTTTTTTTTTGTACTTTTTTTTTAGGGTTTTTAAAAAAAAATTTATTAGAGCCATTAACCCTTTCCTTCCCCACTATTTTTGCTGCAATTGTTGCCATGCAGCGGTATACGGCTGAGGAGGCATGTTCCAAATTTGGCCCTTTTGCCCCCAAACAATCTGACAAACCCATGCATGTGGGGTATCAATGTACTCAGGAGATGTTGCTGAACACATATCGGGGTGTTGTGTGACAGCAACAACATACCAGGAGCTGTAATTTTACACCTGAAGTACAAAGTATGTTTAAAAAACAGCAAAAACAATTACTATCACAAACTTTGACAAGGGTTGGTGGTAGGATTAGTGCATGGAAAGGGTTAAACTATCAGCATCTAAAATACCCTGGGGTGTCTAGTTTTCAAAAATATATGGTTTGGTGGGGTAAATTTAATTTGCTGGCTTCAAAGATGCCCCAAATACCACATGGAGACAGAATTACCAGATTCAGAGAAAAATGGTTTTGAAATAGCAAAACGCTACTTGTACTTATTGCCCCATAACGTGTAGAAGAAAGCAAAAAAACATAAAAACATTGGGTATTTCTAAACTCGGGACAAATAGTAGAATCTATTTAGCAGGTTTTTTCAGTAGTTTTTTATGATGAATAAAAGATTTTTCAAATAAAAGTGAGAACATTTTTTTTTTTTCAATTTTTCGTCATATTTTATTATTTTTATTATAGAAAATTACATCATATATAAAAAATTATGGTGTCTGAAGAAAGCCCTTCTTGTCCTGAAAAAAACAATATATAACTTGTGTGGGTTTAGTAAATGGGTTAAGAGAAAATTACAGCTAAACACAAACACCGCAGAAACGATAAAACAGCCATTGTCACGAAGGGTACAAAAAATAGAATCAGCCTTTGTCACGAAGGGGTTAAATTAAAGTTTTCTTTCTGCTGAATACTCCATGCTATTGCCTCTCTCCTGCCCCCCCCCAGCTTCTAAGTGTGCAGGATATGGGTTCAGTTTCCTGCTTGCCAGTGGTTCACACACTGTACTCACTGTCATCCAGCTCTACAGCTTGCTTGACCCACAGTCCTTCAGAAACGAATAAGGCCCTCAATTCACACTCACAAAAACGGCTACCAATAACTTTAATGGGACTTTCCTGCCAATGATGGTGCATAAACAAGCCCACGGAGGGAGTGGTTCACTGCAGTTTTGGGGCTTCAGATTCTCCTGAAGGAAAATGCTTATTTTGTTCCCTACAGCTTAGAGAATGCATATTAGGGAACTTACAGTGACACTTAATATGTGTTAATTAGTGGGGCTGTATGGGAGATTGGAGTAAATTCGGATCAATAACTGTAAAAGTGGGAACACAGTGTACAACGAAATTAAACATTGTAGTTCATTAAATGTCAGTATCTATCTTTTGTAAATTTTAACTTTAAATGAGTACACCAAACTTTTATTATTTAAAAAATAAAAGTTTTTATTCAGTTTTCCATGTTTAAGCAAAAACGCACCAGAAAATGTCATATGGCACCACCTGAGCCATATTACACTACACACAGCTTTTGCCTAATCTGCAAGGTATTTACTGTTTTAAATAATATTAATGTACAACATATGTAATACATTTAAAGCCAGTGCAAAAGTTGATGACATAAGACAGTGCATGACTTATTTCCCATGCTCTGTCTGATACTTTTGACATATATTTTTAGGGAGCCAGTGAACTCAGTTTTGAATAGGACATATTCCTGAATGTTCAAGAGATTCACTTGACATCTTGACAGTTGTGATTCTCATTCTCAGGTGTCTTGTTGACTGGCATACAGTGGTTCAATTCAGACTTGGAATTGTTGTTCCTGGATTGAGCTATTATTGCTATGATTTTGTTTTGCTATTACGGGAATGAGGGCTGCTATATGCTCTGTTGGTCACAAGGAACATATTATAGTAAATGACAGAATCTATTACATGTCAAGTAGCATAGGATGAACTGAGAGAATTGTTTGTTAGGCATAGGAGAAATAATGTCAAAAAATCCCCACCCTCCTCTGTTTCCTATATATAGAGAAATAGATAGGTATTATCAGTATGTGCTTTAACTTTATATAAATAAAATTGTTTTAGAAAACTAATTATGTTTAACACAGTAGGTAAATAGGTAAAATATACTGAGTCCTATGTTAATCAATATGAATACAGTTAATTTAAAATAAAGTACTTAAGCCAACATGATAACACTTGCACTTGTTTTTGCGCTCAACTATGTCCCTCCACATAAACAAAATACACAAAACTCAAAATTCTTGAATTTGGACCACATAAACCTTACAGGCTGGTTTGGACGTAACTTCTGCATTATGAGCGCAACCATACCTAAGATGGTTGCCTCATGCACCAAACCAGCCAAAAACTAATAAATAGCGGAATTGAGGGTGTGAATTTCTTAGCCAAACTATCAAACCTCAAAGCCCACCAAAATATCTTAATAACAGTTCAACATTTGGAATAACATTTCTAATATGCACATTTTATTTCCCATGCCAACTCTTTCATTGTTCAAAACTGTATTTAAAAAAACGGATTCAACCTTTTCTCCTAAATAGTTTTGAACAACGTCCTATGAAGAACAGCTCACTAAAGAGACTACAGACTGTTCAGAAAGGTCAGCCCTTGCTTTAGTATACCCTAAAGTAGCACAAGGTAGACAATGGACCCTAGGTCATATCCCAGTATATCCCATGATACTATTTTGAACTCCAGTTTCTGCAAAACAAATAACATTTTATTATGTATGTATTTTAGGTTGCACATAATTGTGAAAATCCCACAGTGTTGTTATGTAATCCACAGTATATTATAGTATAGTGACTTGACCTTTATTCACCAATGTGTACTGTACAGAAATATGTGTATATGCACATTTTAACTATAATCACACTATTTATTTCTTACTTATAATTTCTTCCTTTTATAGGAAAGTAAGAAGTTGACATTGGACTGTCTCTTAACGCATTCTTTTCTTATAGGGAGTTTCTCGGAATACTTGTTCTTTAATTTAATTACACTTTCACCATCCATAATGTTATGACATGTTTCCAGCATTACTGGAAGGTTAAGATAATGTCAGCTGCGCCTAACTCATGCTTTTTCCGACACAATTGTTTTTGTCAAAATTAAAATTTTGTAATTAGTTTTAATTGACAAATTATGTAAAAACGCATTATCCTCCAACACATTTCAGGTTTTAATACAACAATCACAACTGAAGGAGAGAAGCATCAGTCACAGATAGAAGCTGACATACACAAAACAGCATATAAAATCTTACCTTGTGCTTTTTTCTTCTTCTTCCTGATGGGCATCTTTGAGATGCTGAACAAGCTTTTGTATTTGGTGGTGGAGTACAAGCATCAGCTTTTTAAGATAGGGTGTGTTTGTTGATGATCTATCATCATGTTTTAACATAGTAATAAACTAAAATAAAAATATTTCAATCATCTGAAATATCTAAAATCAATTTTATCACAGCTAAAGGTTAAAATTATACTTTCATAATACACTTCCTCCTCCTACCACCTCTGCCGCCTAGAGTGCATATTGACTTTATCGTTAGTTATGGACTACAGGGCTTCACCTAACAGTGAGTGATCAGAAAATACTTCTTTAGAATGATATTGTAATACTGCTTCTGATAGGAGAAATCAAACCGTTACACAGAGGTAAAGCGACACTGACATGTTTATACAGATTTTTCGGTAAAACAATGTTTGAATTTTAAGATGTGCAATGAAAGAAAAATAAACATTTTTTTTTAATCATAAATACATAAATTAATAAATAAAATTGCATCTCAGTAGATTTAGCTATTGAAATTGAATAGTCTCTACAATTGAATTGTCTCTATATTGTTTGTTTACATTCATTCACAATGTGAAGTGCTTTTGAGATCAGCAATTGAATGCTGTGGTATTACAGCTTTTGGGAAAAATAATATTAGCTTTTGTCCTTTGTTTTCAGCTCTTCAATGTTTTTTATGAGAACTAGGAAAGTATCACACTGTTGAGAAACATCCATGACCTTGCATATTTTTAATATTTAACCTATTAGATCTAGCTACATGAAAAAAGCACAAATACATAGAAAAGAAAATTAGAAAATGAAAACTTTTATAGCTGCTATTGAACTGAATTAGGCCAGTATTATCTTAACACAAGATATTGATACAAGCTCTTTCTATCACATTTTTGTACATTTTAATAATGCTATTTTATCACAGATGTATTCATTTCCAGTGTGTCAATTTCAAGGATACAAAATAGATCATGAAATCACGTTAAATGGGAGAAATGTGATGATAATATATACTTGCTTATTTTTGTTACTTGTGTGGTAAATGGCCAAGATTTACAATAGAGTGAATTGTATTGCATTTACTATCCATACAACTAATCATATGCTATATACAAATAGACATAAATCATTTACAAAAAACAATATGTGAAAGGCAGTGAAAATGCAAAAATAAAAAGCAACCTTAAAAACAAAAAATGACCCAAAAAAATAAATAAATAATACATTCTGAGATGTGTTTATATTGCGGTCTTGTTTAAAAAATAAGTTAACTGAAACTACAGGTGAGATTGCATTTTTATCACACTTATACTATACGCAAAAAAGTATTGGGACACCTGACCATTACACCAACAGGGAGCTCTATGACAGCACATTCTAAATACAAAGACATTAATGTGTATTTGGTCTCCCCTTTGCAGCTATAATAGCTTTCACTCTTCTGAGAATGCTTTTCATAAGATTTTGGAGTGTTTCTCTGGGACTATTTGCCCATTTATCCAGTAGAGCATTTCTGAGGTCAGGCACTGATGTTGGATGAAAAGGCCTGGCTCGCAATCTCTATTCCAGTTCATTCCAAAGGTTTTCGATTGGGTTTAGGTTAGGGCTCATCCAAATTATGTCTTTTTGGAACTTGCTCTGTACAGTGGGGCACAGTCATGCTAAAATAGAAATTGGAAGCATAGCATTGTCTAAGATGTCTTGGTATGCCCCCTTATATGGTTTTGCATGTCGTGAATGAGTAAATTTCATCTTAGTTTTAATTTATGTATAAAAAGGGATTTTCTATTATATGTAATTCAACTACATACATTATGGCATTAATGGATATAATTCACCACTCTTTTGTGTCTTATTATCTAATTTAGTTTATAAATCACGTTAAATATGAAATTTAATATCCATTCACAAAACTAAAGCAGTGAATTAGGTAACATAAAGGGAGCACCAAAAATAATTCATTATTAAAGTTGTTTTATATGTTTTAAAACAAATCAGAAGAACACTTTAAAAGGGATAATAAAATGAATACAATAGTTTTAGAAAAAAATGACACATTTCATGTAGGACATGTTTAAAAATACACCACTCAGGCCTCTTCAATCAAAATGATAAATTGAGTGACAAAGGAGCACATGCTGAGTGGCATTGAAAATATATACCAAAAAATAGTACCAGCAGTTAGCAAAGGATAATGTTGTAGTTTTAAAAACAGGAATAATCCCCAAAGAGCATTACACCAGTAAATAAATAAATAACCAGTAAAGTACCTCCACATCCATACAAAATAAAATCTGGTTATTATTGCACACGGACATGTTTTTGAAACCAGTGATACATTGTTACTTAAAAATGGAATATTTTCTGTAATAAACTAGAAACTGTAGAGTTTTTTCTGTGTTTCTTAAAGAAGAGGCAGTTTAATATAGCTATTTTGAAAATAAGTATTTTTTTTTTTTAACATTAACAAAACAGCTTAATACATATAAAGAACTACCTCTTCCTTTTTACTTGACTATTAGAACTTGGCCAGATGTGCTCACAGACTCTTTTAGAACTCTATGTATGAAGGCTTGACTAATGTGCGTAATCCACTTTATATAGTGGGTTCTTTGTGTGTTCCAGCTTCGCTCGTGCCATGCTTTTTGACTACTTGCCCAACTTCAGTAATATTCCAGGGTTTTACAAGTCTTTTTACATATATATATATATATATATATATATATGTCATATATTTTGTATCATATATCATGTCATATATGGATTTTATGGAGTTTAAACAGGTGTCATTACACATAAGCAAAACCTATAATTACAGTTAGCATATTTTTACCCTAGGCCTAAGTCGGTAGGTATTGCTGCCACCTAACCAATGGCAGATCACCAGTGTGTTCTTAAATTGGAACTTTATCCATCATATGCGCTTTAATCCATATGATAACTCAGTTGTGCTTCTTTAATTTTTAATAGGATCTCTATTGAAAATGCATGTCGGGATTATTAAATACTGTAATATGCATGTAATATGCATTTCTTTTTTTAAAAGGCAGAGCACCAGGATATGACATCATATCTTGCTTATCAGCATAGAGAAGGGTGGCCATGGAGGTAATCACTATTTAAGTATTTACAGACATATAAAAACCAGTGATATGTAGCAAAGTACATCAGATGCTGATGGTCACAGTGGTCCTTCCTCTAAATCATTTTTGTCATGATGTTTGAGCCCTACCACATTCCTTACACAATCCAGATTTTTTTTTAAACACATTTGCCAACAGAAATGAGCTGAGACAAATAATAAATATTTGAGAGAAAGACTGAGAGAAGGAGATACCTACTAGCACTGATCTGTGGTACACAAAACATAAAGGGACATAAAGGTGTGTATCAATAAAATATTTATTTGGAAAAATATAATTAGGACAACTAAAACATCTATTTCCTTAAAATAATTTGTCTTTTATACAACATAAAACATCTATAATTACTTAAGCTTTTTCAGCTTGGTTAAATATGTCATACTAAAACTTAATTTTGGTCTTTTCATATCTAAAACATTATTAACTACAATCAAACAATGTATATTCCTTCAATGTTCTAATTTAATCTACTTTTTTATCATTGCAGTTTGCACATGCGTGTTTTCTGGCAATATGTCACATTATTATTACTACTGCAGAAATATGGTATTACAGTATATACTAAAATCCACTTATAGCAATATTTTTATTAAGCGGTACTAGTTCTAGAGCATTAGTCCAATATGTTTAGTACTGCCTAATATTATGCAAAGTCTCACTGCCACTTAGTTGTCTGGTGCTGAAGAGGTTAAACTGAAGCCAAAGTTGCTGTTGTAACACATGGATTTCCAGTTCTCTTAGGATTTTTTTCACACCGGTTTTATTTAACTGTTTTCTGTCAAAATATAATATAGATGTAGAAAAAACATGTTCATCATCAATCATCATATCAAGAACTCTTGAAAAGCACTTTCCTCTTATGATAAGTGTAATACATATGGAAACAATTCCATCTGGGTGGCCCATGTTAATCTCATGTATGATGTCTAATTGGAGTACATGTGCACAATTGCACATATGTGATTACATAATGCCTGTCTAAAACTCCTGGTTACCTTTGTTTCTCAGGCCAAACTTAAAAGTTGAAATATATACCCCAAAAAACTGTGTGTTAAGTGAATCCTAAGAAAAATACCATAATTAAATGATTCAACTTTACAAAATGTTACCGTTTGTGGCAGCTCAAAAACCTTAGTTTTGAGGTCATATTAGATATTTAGATAATGCCGTAATGTTGCCTGTTACTATGCTAGCACATTGTAACTTATGTTATTATAAGTATGTAATGTATAAAGAATCTAGATAACTTTAATTGTCATGTAATTGCATGGTGTCTTTACTGATTAAGGCACTGTGCAAACTTGACATGCAGAATGTTTTACTTTATTTAACATATTTTATTAATACTCTACATACTTTTTTTGAATTGTTCTATATAATCTTCTGCAGTGTGCGCTTTTTTTTGTCTTCTACTACTTGTGAATTTGTATATGAATTCTAAAAACATGATGCATGAAAGATCTATGTACACAACAAAGAGCATGTCGAGATGTGACCTTTTGGCTACCTGTTCATGTTTGAAGCTGAATCATTGAACCTCAAATATAGTTGGAAGCAGAGTCTTTCATATGGGCAGCACTGTTTGGCTTTAATCTTTTCAAAACACCAAGGAAAGAAAACAAATGACCTTCTCTATATTAGAAATCAGTAAAATTGCTGATTTGCTAAAGGAATGCAAAAGACAGGCTTCGTTTAGATTGTTAAGCAAACAATTACACTGCAAAAAACACGTTGGCCAAGTTGTACTAGAAAAATAAGAAAAACCACCTCTATATACAAATAGTCAATCAGTTCCATGAGTTCTAGATGTATTGATGTTTTTATAAAGACAGATGTGACCAGCATTAATCTTTGTATTGCTTTCAGCACAATAAATAAAAGAACAGCCAAGGAGAAATGTGAATCGTTTTCTGGGGGTATAAACTTGTGTGCTCGATTTTAAGAATACCCCTCAAAATTTGAATATTAATTTAGAAAAAAAAGAAAAAGCCTGAATATAAGACTACCCTATAAGAAAAAGTTTTATTAGTGAATATTAATTCACATGTAAACTATTTTTTCATATTTAATAAAAACTATGATTATGAGAAAAATGCATGTTTTGTTTTTATTTCCTTTTATTTGCCAACCTGCCCCCAAGTTATGCACATCTGCCCCACAGCTTTACCCCAGATATGCCTTATACCCTCCTATATGCCACTCTACCTCCTTGATATGCCACTCTGCCTCCCAGATATGCCTTATTCCCCCTATTCACCAATCTGCCCCCCCTGAAATGCTTATACTCCCACCCACATGCTTCAGACTCCATGGTGTCAAGTTGGGGCAGCGGGTGGACATCTTCGCGATGTGCGCAGACAACCTCTACTGCTACCCAGGAATTCCGCCAGTACTTCTGTGACTGAGCACCGGAAGATCACGTCACGCTGGTGTTCTGTCATAGAAGCCCCATCAGAAGTGTCTGGTGGCAGTAGAGGTTGTCTGCACACATCGTGCAAACCTTCACCGGCTGCAGAGCTGAACGATGCGCATAGACAAACGTTGCTGCTGCTGGCCGGTACTTCCCCGGGGCTTCTATGGTGGAGCACCAGAAGGTCATGTCACTCCGGGGCTCCGTCATAGAAGCCCCAGCAGAAGTGCCGGCAGCAGCGCAGGTTGTCTGTGCGCATCGTGCAGATGTCCACTGGCTGCCAGAGAGGAGGATCCAGGTCCCCTGCAGCGCTTTAATCAAGCAAATACAGTATATGCACTAATAGTTGCTTGAAGACACTTTTTGATCTGTTGATTATTTTATACATATTATCCACATACTATGTCCTTTAAAAAAATGCAATATTGGTAATATTAGTCATATATACTATGCATTTCCAACCCTTGGTCTATTAGGACCCCCTAGCAAAAATATTTGCCCCCAATTTCTTGTTTCTGTTCCATTTGCTATCAGCCTCTTTTTCCCTTTCATTGTTGCCAGGCTTCAAGAGAGAGAAATTACATTTTGTATGGAATAATTACTACTTAGAATATTTATAATTGCTACTTGAGAAGAGTAATATTTTGGACAGTATGGGTTAAAATTATTTGTGTTAGGTTGCTATGGCAACTTTTGCCATGTGATGCAAGTGATAGCTATTTAACATGGACATCAATCCAAAAGGGCCCTTTCGCTAAAGTCTTCATTGTAGCCCAAGTTACAGAGTTGACTACACTGACCGAACCCAACTGTATTTAAGAAACTTAAACTCAAACAGCAACACATCTATTTACTAAACTGCAAGACACTGTCAAGTTGTGCATTTGCGAGCTTGTAATTTTAAATCACCCATATCATTTTATCAAGTTGCAGCCAACATCTGCCCAGCTCTGAATCAATATGACTGCAGAGCTAGCATGTGAAGTAACAGTCACGTGTGGCAGTTCATTTTGTTGATTGAAAGCTTGATTAGTTCCAGGTCAAAAATCCTCCACCTCCACCTGAAGCTTCAAAATTATTTTTGACTACTAACTCAACTAAACTTTCTGGTAACAGATGGGTAGCAATTCTTCCATTGCAACTCAACATTATATCTGGGTTGAATCAAGACAACTTGAGGTTTGGTTGACTTGTCAAATGTTAATTTAGTAAATCCAAGAGTTGTTCAATTTAATCCAAATTTATTGAGTTAGCATCATCAACCTGACTTGACTGCACATTTCATTCTGTTTAACCTATAGTCAATAGGCCAAAAAACAGGTCATTGTTCCCACCCTCCCCTAATTAAGTGTATGTAGGATTGTACAGTTGGGCACATCGGTCAAATGTCTACGTGGCTAATGTCTGAATGGGCTTCAAAGTCTTCTCCAATTTGCTCAGATATGCATTATAATAGTATAACATATGGCTTTCTATATGCCTGTGTTTAACAGTCAATGTCCTTAATATGCCAGCCCAGTACTGTTCATGAGCATATAATATTTGATTTAGAGGCGTATTATGAATATAAAGTTAGGTGCTTCAGCTTAGATAAAATATTGTTGAGAATGCTTCATAGAAAAAGCAGTACCGATATAGTAGTATACATATGTCCAAATGTTTATCTCCTACAGGGTAAAATGGACAAAATGTTGACAGAATGAGTTTACACTAGTGTATATTTTGGGACAAAATAAATAAGCTATATCTTTTGATGTCCCTATTGTTATTCTTCCGATACTTAACATTTGGGAATTGGCATGGGCATAGGAACCGGGGGGGATGGGGGGGACAGATCCCCCCAGTAACTCATGCGGGGGGGACCGATAATTAAGAAATCCCCCCCAAGGCCGTAGGAACCCCCCCAATAGGAATGCCGCAAATGCGGCCCGCGAGACCTCGAGGTGCGGCCCGCGTAAGATCGGCAGCCAGGGCAACCGATCTTACAAAGTCCGCACCTCGAGCCCTGCTACTTACCTGTGGGAGGGTCTTCTGTACTGCACAGAGGAACCGGAACCCAGCAGAATTCACGTGACATTACATCACATCCTGCTTCTTCCAGAGAACGCAGAGGGAGGCCGCGCCCCCTGCTGAAGCCTGTGAGCGGCATCGATGAGCTGCAGTGCAGGTAAGGGGGTGTGGAGGGTGTTTGAATGAGTATGCGTGATTGAGGGAATGAATCTGTGAATGAATGAGTATATGAATGAATGAGTGTGTGTGTGATAGCATGGATGTGTAAGTGCTGGAACCTAGGCATGATGGGACTGTGATTGCTGTTAGCAATCACACTCCTATCATGCCAAGTCAGCCAGTACATGCTGAAACATAGCTAGCTGCCCCCCTTGTGTATTGATGCTGCCAGCAGTATGGGGTCTGCACATCACTTACAGCCACCCTGTACCAGCATGTACTGGCTGACTTACCATGATAGGAGTGTGATTGCTAACAGCAATCACAGTCCCAGCACGCCTAGGTTACAGCATTTACTGGTTGCATGTGTAAGTGCTGGAACCTAGGCATGATGGGACTGTGATTGCTCCTATCATGCCAAGTCAGCCAGTACATGCTGAAACATAGCTAGCTGCCCCCCTTGTGTATTGATGCTGCCAGCAGTATGGGGTCTGCACATCACTTACAGCCACCCTGTACCAGCATGTACTGGCTGCCTGGGTATGATAGGAGTGTGATTGCTGTTAGCAATCACACTCCTATCATGCCAAGTCATATTGCTAATTTTTTTTGTCCAATTGTGGTGTGTTACCTACTTTTATTAAAAATGTGAGTTTTTATTATTATTTTTAAAGGTGGGGGGTCATTTTCGGTTTTGGCTAAGTGAACCGTGAATGTTTTGGTCCAGAATTTTCATTTTGGTGCATCCCTAGAATAAATAGAACTATTTCATTTTTAATTATCCTGAGTCCTGAATTTGTAGTCGCAAAACTTTCTAGGCCCAGAAATCAGTGAGAGGAAAAGTAAAGGTTTTGTGTCATTTACTTTATTTTAATCTGCATATTTTATTAAAGGCCATATTTTCTCACAGTGAAAAATTAGTGCGGCCCGCGCACGTATACAATTCCGATGAAGTGGCCCACTGCAGAAAAAACTTGGACACCCCTGGGGTAGACAGTGAGAAGGGGGGTAGGGAGAGGGTAGCTAGTGAGAAGGGGGGTAGGGAGAGGGTAGCTAGTGAGAAGGGGGGGTAGGGAGAGGGTAGATAGTGTGAGAAGGGAGGGTAGGGAGGGGGGTAGATAGTAAGAAAGTGTGAGAGGGGGAAGAGGGGTAGATAGTGTGAGAAAGTGGGGATCTGATGGGGGAAAATGCTGTCCCCCCCAGATTTTTAGGGGTTCCTACGCCCATGGGAATTGGAAGAGCTAAAATACACCAATGCCATGTTGTTGTTATGTTTTGTAAGTGTATTTAATAAACCCGATTGATATTGTATGTATTGTTCACGAGATGAAATAAACCCTTACATTATTAACCTTATTTTGGATATATGTATTATTACTATTACGAGTATAGCATTGTATAATAAATCATTTCCAGATAAAACAAACATAAAAACAGAGACAGCACTGCCCTGGAACCACCACTCACTTTTGGGTCAGTGCTGCAAACAGCTATTTCTAAAAATATTTTAAATATTTTAATACTGCTAGATCACAGGAGACATGCCTGTGGGGACTTAAGAGACTGATCATGTCACTGTCACTGACACTGCAGAGAGAAGCTTTGAACATTGGAGTCAGGGGCGGACTTGGCCGGGGGGCAGGGGGGCAATTGCCCCCCAGGCCGCCCTAAATCCGGGCCGGTGGGCCGGACTGACGAGCATTCAATGCGGCTGCGGCCGCAAAGTTAAAAACTAAGCGGCCGCGAGCAGGATTGAATGCGGCCGTCATGCGTACCTGGCGTGGGGGGGAGGGGGGCGGTCCGCCCCGGCTGCCGCTCATCTGAGGGGTGCCACCATGCCGGCACGCCTCCAGAAACGATGCGCGCGGCACAACATTGAAGCCACGCCCACCGTCTTCCGCGCTCAGTGCACCGGAAGGACAGGAAGAAGAAGAAGAGGAGGAGGAGGAAAAGTGAGAGTGAAAGAAGAAAAGGAAGGAAAGAGTGGATTAGTAAGTGTGTGAGAGTGATGGGTGTTATGCTGAATGTAAGTGTGTGAGAGTGATGGGTGTTATGCTGAATGTAAGTGTGTGAGAGTGATGGGTGTTATGCTGAATGTAAGTGTGTGAGAGTTATGGGTGTTATGCTGAATGTAAGTGTGTGAGAGTGATGGGTGTTATGCTGAATGTAAGTGTGTGAGAGTGATGGGTGTTATGCTGAATGTAAGTGTGTGAGAGTTATGGGTGTTATGCTGAATGTAAGTGTGTGAGAGTGATGGGTGTTATGCTGAATGTAAGTGTGTGAGAGTGATGGGTGTTATGCTGAATGTTTGTGAATGAGGGTTTCAGATAACATGGATGTGTAAGTGTTGGGGGATAGCTTGGCATAGG
Source organism: Spea hammondii (assembly GCA_029215755.1). Lineage (NCBI taxonomy): Eukaryota > Metazoa > Chordata > Amphibia > Anura > Pelobatidae > Spea > Spea hammondii. The sequence continues at coordinate 73,866,778 of JARDYJ010000003.1, read as the reverse complement.
GAGTCCGTAATCACATTCCTTTCATGCCCAGATTCCAGCATGTAGTGGCTGCCTAGGCATGATAGGAGTGTGATTGCTGTTATAAATTATTTTTTGGTCCAACTTCGGTGTGTTAACACTTTTATTGGATAGAATAATTCAATGACAGTATTAATATATATATATATATATAATTGCAAACAGCAATCACACTCCTATCATGCTAAGTCAGCCAGCACATGCTAGAACCTGGGCATGATAGGATTGTGATTGTTGTTATATATATGTGTGTTTGTGTGTATATATATGTTAATATTGTTGTTGATTTTTTTGTCTAATTTTGGTGTTACTTTTAATAAAGTATTTTAAAGTTTTTTTTTGTTTTTTTTTTCAGTTTTGGCCAAGTGAATGCTGAATTTTTAGTTTCAGTCCAGAATTTTCATTTCGTTGCATCCCTACTATATACTATGCCAGTCACTAAAGTGGTAAGCCTACACCACATCAATGTTTGGCTTAGTATATAGTGATAGGGGTTGTCAGTGTCTGGCTCAATGTATAGGCACACATTGACGGTGGTAATGATAACAAATATGCTGTACCCCTGTCAATGTTTGCCTAACCATAGAAACTATGCAGTTTTAAAGTGTGTGTGTGTGTGGGGGGGTGCCACATACAGGGTCTGCCACAGGTGCCAAATACTCTAGGTACCCCCCTGCATCATGCGGCTGTCAGACCCAATGGCCATGCCTCAGCTCCTCTTCCCACGTCTTAAAAGTGGTGGGATGAAGAGCTGAGGCATGCGGTGCGTGCACGCCGGCCACTTTAATTTCATTAGGCGCTGGTGGAGTGACTGCCGCACGACGGCCGCTTTCAATGTCGCTCGCAGCCGCTTTGATGGTGCAACGGGCCAGTTGACTAGACTTGCCCCCCAGGCCTTAGGCTGCCAGCCCTCCCCTGCTACCCTGAATAATTTTCTTAATGTTTAGGATAGTTATAGTTGCTTATAGCAGCTGTGGCAAGATCTGGCAGTAGACAAGTTACATATCTCCTAACACTGACCCTTGAATCTGAAGACCCTACTTTTAATCTATAGAGCAGTCATGTAGCAGTTAGGTAGGATTCAGCTGTGTGAGGGAAGTTCTTACCTCAGCAAAAGGCAAAGCTAAAACAGATTTCATCTATTTGTGTTCACTGTGGAAAGGGTTCAGTGCTACCACATATCATATATACCGCATTGGCTCGAATATAGGCCGTGCCCGATTATAGGCCGCATCCTAAAAGTTTGGTGCTATTTTAAAGAAAAAAATAATTTTAAGAAAAAATACGCATTAGTGGAATGGTAAAACAGTATTTTACCCAATACACAGGAATACATGTATTTTAACATTTTTGGTATCTAGTCAGCATATGTTATATACAAACAGAAATCTGGAAAACCAAAAGCCATTTTAAGGTTCCCACTTAATTCATAATGCACCTTACTTATAGATGTGCCCCTCTACCCCCCAGATATGCCACTCTGCCCCCCAAATATGCTTTATGCCCCCTGGAAATGACAACCTGTCCCCTAGAAATGCCAGTCTGTCCTCAGATATGCTTTTTGCCTCCTAGAAATGCCACTCTGCCCCCTGATATGCCACTCTGCTCCCTTGATATGCCACTCTGCTCCCTAGAAATGCAACTCTGATCCCTAGATATGCCACTTTGCTCCCTAGAAATGCCACTCTGCTCCCTAGATATGCCACCCCAGACTTACCAATGCACCCCCAGACTCCCTGGTGTCTAGCAGGGGCCGGCCAGTGGACATCTGTGCGACGCGCGCAGACAACCTTTGCTGCCGGCACTTTCGGCAGGGCTTCTATGGTGGAGCACCAGAAGGTTATGTCAAGCCGGTGCTCCACCATCGTGCAGATGTCCACCGGCTGCCGCAGAGTAGGATCCAGGTCCCCTGCAGCGCTGCAGGGGACCTGGATCCTAACCTTGCTGCTTGCCCGCAGCAGGGCTAACTGAAAAAAAAACACCCGCCCGGCGCCTGGAACTGCATGTTGTGCATGTCGGGCATTATGAATTGCGCAGCTTTATTTTTGTGTCAGAGATAACAAAAGAGAAGGACTTAAAGCTGTTAACACCATTAAAAAGATTAAAGATACAGCGCTAATGTGACTCCAAAGGAAAAACATTAACATATATATGTGTGTAAATGTATATATAAATTAACCCTATACCAAATAGTAAAAGAAATAAACCAATAAATGTGAAAAAACGTGATAATTACCAGCCTTAGATATATTGGTATATATAAATTAAGCCTATACCAAATAGTAAAAGCAAAAAACTAATAAATGTGAATAAAGTGATAATTACCAGCCTTAGATATATTGGTAGAGGACGATGTAATTAGGTTATATTCAGTGTTATAAGTTTAAAAAGAAGCTAGTCCTGAAGGGCAATACAGTTCCACTTAACAAGGGAAACCTATAATGACAAGAAATGAACTAAAAAGAGACTGCGCTAAGACCAAACGGCACCGTTTCTGCAGTTGAGGGAGTTATGAAACAAAACGTGTTCTGCATTTGGTGCCCAGTTTTCTCAACAGTGAGTTTTTACTTTCCTTGGTGAAGTGTGGATTTGATTTTATCTACTCATTTCGTGTTTTTTGTATATATTTTGGATTTATTCTTTTTTCATTATTTTTTATTATTTGTGGGGGGTTTTTGTGTCATATATATATATATTCGTCCTTTATATACGATATATATTTATCTGTAATAAAATATGGATTTTATACCTATATGTTGTCTTAGCGATGTCTCTTTTCAGTTCATTTCTTGCTAATACCATTAACTAATCCATACACTTCAGCCCACCTGATGCCTTCACTAACATAACTGTGGGAGTGGCAATGGGATTTATAGTAGTGACTCTCCACGATGTGCACAAAACGTATGCTTCTGTGGCACAAACCTTTTACCTTGCCCTTAGGCGGTCACTCAATCTGTCACTAACAGGGCTATCATTTGACATAGAATCTGACAGCAGACAAGAACCATTGGGCCCATCTAGAAATACCTTTGAGCCACGTGTACACAGATCTTCTTTGAACCCTACTAGGGTTACTGGATTTAGGGAGTGGTTGAACTCCAAACTCCAAAACCAAAATTATAAATGGTATTCTAATTCATCTTTTACAGCAAGTTAGATTCCCTTGCTTTGAGTATTAACAGAAATCCCCTATGGTCAAAGTGTGTATTATTGAGATCATTGCAATTCAGACACAGATTAATGACATGTTTCATATAATTTAATATTATTTCATAACTTTGGAACCTTCTTTACACATTTTTACTTATACAATAAATGGCATGGCCTATCAACCAAACGGCTATAAGATTAATTTTAAGCTGTTACACGTGCTGTAGATAATTAAATATGGAGCTAGTTCTTACTTCAATAAGATGAGCAACAGGGGAATACTGCATTTTTTTGACAGCTACACTTCTGCAAGTTTAAACCAAGTTCATATCTGATGACTTTTGATTACTTATATTAGAAATCATGTAGGACCTTAGGATGTTTACACAGCACTTGTTATTTTTGGTACGTTGGTCTCAATGCACAACATATCAGCCGATCATTCCACTCCACTGTGTGCATACAGAAGAAAGGAGATAATTAAACACATTCTGTAACTATTTTGCATAATATATGATTTCATAGAAAAATACACATGCTCTGGAGAAGAAGAAAAAAAAAGATAATTCTGAAAAGAAAAACAGTCCTATTTTAATATGTCATGTCACAATGTTTCCGCTTTTTCTGGAAGCAGATATTATTACAGTAACTAATACAGTGAAAGCATTAAAGAATAATGCATCATTTATATAGTGTTGCAAAAAGGTAGTATTCAGATATTAAATTATGTAAATAAGGAGCAGGTGCTTGTTTGCCTCCATCCTATTAATATGTTAAATCTCCCTTCTTGTGTTCATTAACAGTATTACACTAATTAGAGGTCCCACAATAGAAAATGAGTGGTAGGCATAATGGAAGATGATTAAAAAAAACACAGAACCTCAGCTGAGAGGCTCAACTCAGATGATTATTGCTGACCCCAAGTTGCTAACTATCAGGAGGATGCATAAAATGCAGGCAAAACACAGTGCCGTGATGATGCATATTAGCGCAAGCACCAAAATCAAATGTGTTTAGACCGCTGTGTTGCCTTTTTTAAATTTGGGTTTGAGTTGCAATACCTCCAAGTGAGACATGGATGTGTTTTGGCAAATAAACAGGAAAGAACAGAACAATATTACTACAAGCAGTGTTCCTTCTGAATGTAAAACTTAATTGAACACAATTTTGTTATTAAATATTAGCAGGTTTACCAAATGCATATTGTTCAATAACTAAGTACAAAATCAGCTGAGTGGTTAAGCTCTGCCAGAGCAGAATACAAATAAAGCATTTTTTCTTTACAGATGTGGTGGAACGGAAGTTTTCATGATTCTCAGCAAACCAAATACATGCTCACTTTGTTTTAGGTTACTTGCTAAGAATCATTGACATAACTACTTGGGCCAGCTGCTTTGTTTTCCCCTATTAACTCCCCTTAAATTCAAAGCCAAATAGTATATATTGGACATTTGCAAATAGAATAGGCCAAAGACAAATCAAAAATTGTGTCCAACCCTATTTTTGGCTTATTTGTTTTCAGGCAGAACATTTTGTTCCCTGCCCATTTTGTTTGGGCAACATCGACATTTGTTGCTCAGTGCCCAGATTAACTCTCTCATACTCTCAGGCTCTTGTTCACTCTTTCTTTCACACTCTCTAAATGTTGCCCTACGTGACCACTTCTGCATCTTCTTCATCATCTTCTATCTTCAATCTGGTATCTTCTTCTGCATCTCCGTGGACATAACACGGGATGGAACTTCCGCCGTGCTTGCAGTGATGTCCTCTCACCCATCCTCCAATCGGGGGGAGGATGTCACCTCAAGTGCTGTCATTTTGCAGCGCTTGCTGTGACATAATCTCCCTGATCCTCCAATTGGGGGAAAGGACATCACCGCAACCTTGTGGCGCTTGCGGTGACATCCTCTCCCCCAATTGGAGGATCATAGAGATGATGTCACAGCAAGCGCCATCATATTGCCGCGAGTACAAATGAGGGCAAGGTTTTTTTATTTTGTTTTCGAAGAATACATATTAACCCTTCGACATTAATTGATGAAAATGCATCCCCTTATCGATATTTGAAACGGGTTTAGAGAGCAATCAACATTTGCTTTCATCTCCCAAACTGTGTTGCTGTAATGCTTTGAAATTGAGGCATTCAGCAACATTGAAAACTTCTGCAGGGACCTCTAGTGATCGTTCCCTGGAGCGATCAACGTACCCCATATATACTATGGCAGCACTCACCTGGTTTAAAAAAGCTCAGCAGGTGATCAAGGATCGCCCCAAGATGCACTGTGATAGCTCCAGAGATAGACCACAAGCATCATAGCGAGAGACATGTTGTTTCCTGCAAGATGGCAACGCTCAAAAAACAAACAAGTCCCCAAGAGGCTCTATCCAGACCCTCCTGAGAACTCTGAGCTCCTCTGCAGGTTTACTGCAGGTACTGCATTTAACCATGCAAGTCAATGGTGCCCAGCTTGTTAATCACAATGTGACTAAACTATCCCTTTAAATTCCATATTCTTGCTTAAGAAAGAACAAATTGGTAGAAAAATAACTGTCCACATACTGTATGGAGTTGAAGTACATGGAACCTCATTGGTGTGTTTTGCAGTGGAAAAAAATATTTTTTTTCCCCCAAATATGTTTGTCACTAAGAACAATCATCTAAAGTCATTACATAAGACCACTTATGGATGAAATTGACTAGTGGAGTTCTAATAGGATTTTATTATAACTCTATTGTAACATACAGCAGATTAGAGATTCTTACAATTGTTTATATTCGATTATAGATTATTTAGTCCTTAGTAGAAGATAGCTAAATAGGTGCATAGTCATGTGCACCTATTGAACAGGGAATTGTTACAGCTTTTTAGCATAAATAAATTAATTTATAAAAATTACATATGGCTTGTTCCTTTTTTTCTAATGTACTCCATATGCATTGTACTTCCTAGATCAAATGACCCACTTCACACAACATGATTGCACTTAAACCCATCTGGCTGGGTCAATAGACAGTGGTCAGGTTCCTCTTGTTACTTGTTTTCCAAATTGGAAAGATATGTGTAGATATGTAGAGAGATGGCAAGTCTGAAGAACTAGGGAGAGGTAAGGGTGTTGAAGGGTTTATAGGGAGACAGAAGGGTATCCACAATAAAGATCAGATAGACACAAGGGATTAAATAGCATTTTGGACAAGTTAAAAGGCTGAAATAAAACATCTGGATATGGGCTAGATTAGCAATTGATTAAGAAAAGTTGCAAAGAGAATGTATTTGGGAGGTTGGAATGGAAATTAAAGGGAATGATGTAGGAAGCAATGTGTTTTAGAGCAATGGGATAGAGGAAAAGAAAAGGTGTCCGAAAGAAAAATAGGATGATAGAGGGGACTAAAAAGAATAGAACTGGGGAATGCTATAAGAGGGGGTATATATACACGGTATCTCACAAAAGTGAGTACACCCCTCAGATTTTTGTAAATATTTTGTTATATCTTTTAATGGGACAACACTGAAGAAATGACACTCTGCTACAATGCCAAGTAGTGAGTGCACAGCCTGTATAACAGTGTAAATTTGCTGTCCCCTCAAAATAACTCAACACACACAGCCAAAAATGAGCAATGCCAAAACTGTTGGATTAGTGTTGTGTGCCAGGGTTAGAGATGCAAGCATCCTGAAGAAGGAGTAGTAGTTGGGGCAACATCCTCAAGAGCAGATATGAGGGTAGAGTTGTAGTGGTAATATCAAGGAATTTCGAGGCCACATGACTCAGATGGGTTTCTACTGGGATGCTGAAGTCTCCAAGAATGAGAAGACATCAGAGGAGAGGAAGTCGGGTAACCATGACAAGAAGTGGTCAAGAAAGATATTAGCAGGACCAGGGGACAGTATTCAACAGTATGTGAGTGTGTAAAGATATATGAATGCATAGCTAGATAGTATTAATCTCAAAGGAGGAAAAAGAAAGTAATGAAGCAGGAGGAGTATTGGGCCTACCAGGTACATATTTCTCTTTGTAATTATTTATTTTGTATGATTTCCAGTTTTTAACGCTGTTTCATTATAATATATTTAATTATAATATATTTTTTCATCCCTGATACTGAGGCATTTCTTTCTTTGAGGCCATTGAAGGGATGCATTAGGAAAGACAGCACACATTAATTTTATAACTAACAATCTATCATACAAAAGCACGTTTTGTTTTGTGTTAACAGATAATGGGGATATTATCTTGTTTTGGAGGCCAGTATGTGAACAAAATATTTTTGTAAGGATTGAAATGAATTCAATTACAATCATATCTATTTAAACTATTCAATGGCTTGCACCTGCATTAAATATTACCAAAATTACAGTGCTTTAAAATTGTGTCCTTTGATGTCACGGTATGACAAATTATGCAATAGTTGCATAAAGTTATTTTGCCTAAATTTAATGTATCTTAATACTTTATGAAAACATCATTAAATATGGCACAGTCAGAGACGGTTAATAATTCAGGTTTCTTAAAGTGATTAAAAATCACCCTTCCAATAAGTTACAATGATATTGTATTATATTATTAACAATAGCAATTTATCATTTTCTTAATTCAAGCATAGTAGCAATAATAATAATAATAATAATAATAATAATAATAATAATAACAATAATAAGAATAATACAAAAGTGTGCATAGCCTGAAATCCTCTAATTTCTTTGATAATTGTAGATGATTATTTTTAATATTTTTAAAATGAGAATTTTATTTTATGCTTTTATATATTTAATCATGAACAACTGAACAGAAAAAATACTGAAAACAACTGTGAGGCATAACCAATCACACAAAACCAGAAAAAAATCCCCTTGATATGTGACTTCTGCCCTGTGTAAATAAAGCTGTGTATTGGTGGAGTTTTCATGGATTTCATGCATGGAAATCAGATTTTCTGGCCACCAGAGCTGCTCAGTAAATAAATGATCCATCATTATGTCAAAATGTAGAACTTGAGAGGTACTTCTACTGCTAAATGAAGTGATGTTTTATTTAGTAAACTGTAAAGGACCATCCTTTGTGAATTTTCCTTTGTTTTTATTCAATCAGTTTTCAAAAGACAATTAATTCTAGAGCTGTGAAATATATACTCTAAAGTAAAAGCTATATTTCGGTTTAAAGTGTTCATAGATTTCTTCCACAACACAAAAGACTACAATAAACGGCCTTCTATAATCACAACCTCCAATTGATTTTTTTTAAGAACTTATTGCTTAAAATTAGATTTGCTACACGAAAGACACAAATTTGTTCTAATAGTTTTAATGATTAAGTCAATATTAGTTCACAATCAGGAATTGAAAAATTTGAGTGAAACATATTCAAAAAAGAATGTTACCATTTAAAATCAATGAACCCATTAAAAGTGAAATGAAACACTTACTTAGTAAAACGCTTATAATACTAACAGCCCTGATATTATCTTTTTTTGTGCTGCATAGTTAAAACGTTTTGTTTAAAAAAAGAAAAAAAAAACTAGGATTTTAATTTTTTTCAATAATGAGTATAGTTGCAGCTGCTCTATCTATGTATAAAGTCCCTAGAAATTAGGTCAATATAAAGCCTAATCCTGTTAACCATGAAAAGTTTATTCTTTTTTTCTGTATTTCCAAGTTCCCTAACAAGATTCTGTGGGAAAAATTGAACGTAGCACAATTGTGATGCAATAATTGCCACAGGAATAGAACTCAGCTGGTAATCTTTAATAATGGTTGATTTAACATTAACTATTGGTGTACTGATCTCTATAATTCTTTGTGAGCTTCATAATAACGCATACAAATATATTATGGACAAAAGGAGGAACATCATTTAGTCTAAGAAAATCATAATAAAAACAATGTTTTCTGTAAAGGACATTAGTCTTTTTCTGGTCCCCAGTGAATATCTTTGATACATCATCTATTTTTTATATTACTTGTGAATTGTTTCCCTGATGCCCCTTTGGAATTCTGCAGAACATTTTTGTTATTAGAATCTGCTGGCCTGTAGAATTTTCTGAAAGCTGGTTAATGACTATGATTGGGGATATGAAGCGTTTGTATCAATGTAAGGGTTTATGTAGGTGTATATCCAATTTCTACAATGTTTACCATATTTTAGTTATATAAATTAAATTGTACATCTATTTTAATATATATTAAATGTATCTAAAACATCATTATGCAAATCCCTTAAAAAACATTTACCACAATAAATAACCACATGAATCAACAAGAACATGCAAAATGATCCACTTGATTTATATTTGCATTATATTAATATCATTTATTTTTCTTTAATAAAGATATGATGCTAAAAATACCATTCATTAACCCAGAACAGAGAATACATAATGCCTTTTGGGAAACCAAGACCTATGTTTTAAGCTTCTGCTAATGAGATTTAAAGTTCATAACTATACAATAAACTAAATGAGCATACAATATACCGTATTTGTCACCAAAGAGGCACATGACTGATACTTATAGAATGTTAACATTGGCTAACCAAAACTGAGCAAATTAAAACAAAAATTAGATGCAGTGATATAGTGATGAAAACCTTACTCAAAAACTTTACATGTAGATTGAAAAATTACAACAACAATGTACTAGATTGCAACATTATTATGTCACAGCATATTATATTCCTTTTTTCATCAGAAAATCTTAGTATATCAGTATATCTTGGCCACAATATTGATACTAAAATATATTTTATATTTCCAAACATATTCAGATACACTCAAGATGATAATAAACACATTTTATTTGCCTCTTTTGGGACAAATTGGCCTAAATTAAGTTGAAATAGTGAAACCATCCATAATGGATGTATTTATTCAGCATTGGGCTAACATTTGAATGGAAGGGCCAAAGTAATGTGATGATTATTGTTGGTTATTTAGGAAGGTCTACTGCAAGATTATAGTCCAGTGGTGCACAATTCCATGGCCCACAAACAATTTTTGAATATTATCAGGCAAGGATAAACAGTATTAATTTCATGTTTGTGGCCCTAGAGAACACCACTGATATAGTTTATATTACTGTTTACCAAATGAGTTTTTTAAAGCAAACCAATAGTCTATGTTTTATGTATCTCCGTATTGGAGAGTGTTGGATGGTGAAGGATATCAATATACAATATTGCTAAAACACAATCCAATTATGATTAGGAGTTGTAAAGGAAATGTAGATCCTTAACAGGTAAAGGGGACATTGTAACATTTGAACCAATCAAGCTATTGTCAAATTTAGGGGAACTATTGAAAACATGAATAAAATCATCTCTTATTGACAATATTTGCAGACTCAGCTGCTAAGTATAAAAAACCTGCATGCTGTTACTGACATATCTCACGTCAGACTGAATCTCGTAAAATATAGGAATATGCCTTTGTCAGCTAGTAAAAAATACAGGAATGTATCCTTTCCCGTGTCATTAATAAAATAGAACTGTAACATAGGATTACTGGCCCACGTCCTAGAGAAAAGCTTAACTACTGAACTGTGATCCAAGTGAGCAGTATTCTGCCTTGGGATGCCAAATACATTGTCAGTTCTTAATTCTGTTGCTGTTGCTGGAAGGGATCACTGCATGCGTCTGTGAGACATCTGAGAAGGGGACTGTTAGCTGCAGTATGTTAAACTGGGTTATTGCCTTATGACCACATGAAACAGAAGTGATAGTAATAACTATAACTGCCTGAGGGGGGATTGTAAGCAGAGTCAAAGCCTTGGCTATGGATTAAACCCAGGCTCCAGGACGCGTGTTACTGAAATAAATGACTTCTCTGTAAAGCAAACAGAAGCTAACACAGTATATTGACATGCAGTATCAGTTATTATCTAAAGCAGGCATAGGGTTAATATTCAGCTTTTGTCACATACTGTGTGATTATCCATAATAGGATATGATCTCAAAAGGACGGGTTCAGGAAAGCAGCAGGATTCCCTTTCTCTTTCTCCTTTCTCTGCTAGTGGTCGATGCTCTTGTCAGTTTAAATTCAGAGGTATACTCATGATGTTTTGAAATCCCCTGTTCAATATAAATTGTCGTTTCTTGAGGTTTTTAAGTTTAGTTTGTTGAAGAAACTAGTTAATATTGTTTAATGTATTAATTTTTAATTCAAGTGCCTAATATTTTCTTAAAATAGATACTTCCTTACTTAAAAATGTAAATATAGGTGGAGGAATTATGGGTGTAGGAGCAGCTCAAAGCCCTTTTTTCAAATTCTTTTGTTGCCAGGATTTTTCTAGTAAAAAATGTTGGTGAATCGAAAGTTTTTAAAGCTTGGGGCTTTAGAAATAAAGTAAACTATTTAAGGATTGAATTGAGTATAGGCTTAGCAAAAAGTCTCTTTGAAATATAGCATTTTTGTACTTAGCAATCTATATTGTTTTAGAACATATTACAGAAACATTCATGTTAGTATCCAAAACCTGAGTTCTTTACTGCAACACTGGGTTGAGTTCTGGGGACACTGTTTATCCACAGATGCTATGCTTAATTATACATATTTAAAATGTAGTTATATATTTAAAACTTTATAACCCCTGATATGCCACTCTTCCCCCCAGATATGCTTTATAACCCCTGCTATGCCACTTTGCTCCCCAGATATGTCACTCTGCCCTCCGATATGCTTTATAACCCCTGATAGGCATTAATAGTGGACAAAACTATTACACCCAGGGGAGGTCCCAAAGAGTTGTAAAAACATAGATGAGGGGAGGGCTGCAAGCAGCTGCATTTTTACTACAGGGTCACATAACATTGCATAGCATTATAGCATTATGAGACCCTGCCGCCATGGGTGGTTCAGTCCAGTTGCCCCACTGTCCCTCTGACCAGCACGCCCCCAGTTTGAGATTAGCTCAACTGAGAATGGGCAAAGCACCACAAAAATTCTCATAATGGAAGCCCAGAACTAAAATCTGGAAAAAAGTCTTGCTGTTCCTAGTGAAATATCAAGCAAAACTTGCTGTTGACTCTGAAAGGCTTAACATGTTTTTTATTTTCTCATGTAAGGATGTGTTTTCGTGATTTCAGGGCACTCCCAACAATTTCTACTTTCCCTCCCTTGCATAGGGTAGTGGAAGGTATTAGTGTTTTGTCCTGGTAGAGAAGTTTCGGGGAGGTGCTTGGATGAGTGTTTAGGGGTAGATGAACTGTTGAAATCATTGCAGTTAGACATTAGAATATGCCCCGTGTCAGGATTATGGTCTTAATGAAACAACATGGTAAACCCTACCCACTTTGTTATTGTGGTTGACCAGTGGTATATGGCAGGATAGTTATAAAGTAAGAAAGTTTCAAGTAGAATTAAAAGGGATCATGGTTGTAACCCTCCATAGAGAGAAATAATATAAAGGCTAAATGTTGGTGTTATGGTGAATATGATAGATTCAATGTTTCAACATTTAAACGCGACAAAGTATTGTTAAGATAAATGTTGCAGCATTTAATAAATAGATGCTGCGGCCAATCCAAGGTCATGGTTTTTTTATGGTATATCATTACAAATACCGTATTGGCCCGAATATAGGCCGCACTTTTTCCCTATAGCCTTTTTCCCCGGCCTATATTCGGTGTCTAGCGCCCGACGCCCGGGACATGCAGTTCCGGGCGCCGGGCAGGCAGCAGGGTTAGGATACAGATCCCCCGCAGCGGTGCAGGGGACCCGTATCCTACTCTCCGATGCGCTCTGACACCCTCCCCTGTCGGCACTTTCCACGGGGGGAGTGCCGGCACGGGAGATTGTCTAGGCGCATCGTGCAGACGTTCACCAGCAGCGGCAATGAGCGTGAACGATCTCCGCTGCCGGTGAACGCCTGCATGATGCGCTTAGACAATCTCCCGTGCGGGCGGAAGTGCTGGCACCGGAAGTTGTCTACGCGTATTGCGTAGGTGTCCCCTGCCGGCCCCGCAAGACACACAGGAGTCTGCTTTGGTAAGTCGTTGGGGGGGGCACATCTTGGGGGCAGAGTGGCAGCGTATCTCGGGGGGGGCAGAGTGGCAGTATATATCGGGTGGAGGGCAGAGTGGCAGTATATATCGGGTGGAGGGCAGAGTGGCTGTATATATCGGGTGGAGGGCAGAGTGGCAGCATATGTCGGGGGGGCAGAGTGGCAGCATATCTATTCTACGTTTTTTTTAACTAAGAAAATTTTTTCCTTAAAAAAGCACCTAACTTCAAGGGTGCGGCCTATATTCGGGTGTGGCCTATATCCGAGCCAATACGGTATGTTTATGTACTAATTGATTGGATACCTGCATGTGTATCCTGCATGTGTGGGCAATACATGGGTCATGTGAACTGTAACATTCTTGATAAATTGTATATTGAAGCCACAACTAAACCCTGTCAATCTTCTTAATATAAAAATTAAAATATACCTCACTTCATACTCTGCATTTAAAACTAATAAAACTTGTCAATATTACTGTGGGATTGCAACCAACAGACAAACACAAATCTTTCCCATTCTCTTCATCAGGCCTGCATTACATGTGATGGGCCTTAAGGGGTATGGGGTGTTGATATTTTTTCCAACTTAATTTTTAAATATATTATGTGAAAATTTGAAATAACTTATAAATTTGAAATAACTCTAATTACAAATAACAAAAATAACTGATCGAATCATAAAAAAAAATATTAACTTGATCGTAAACAACATGGTCTCCAATTACTCCAATTACAGTGGTCTCAGTTGAAGTAGCAACAGTTTACTAACTAGCTGCTACCTTAACACCCCTTAACATGTCACATCTGGTACAGCGGCAAGCAGTTAAAAACAAGTGTTTATATAGTTTTTGAAATGTAACCGTCACTAAGACAACCTCCTCCCAATGTCTTCACCCAGTACCCTTCCTCAAATGAAGTAATGTGTATGCCGCAGCTGAGCCAAAGCCTGAACGAGCAGGGAACGATCCTCTGAGTGAGCCACATAATATACTGTGTGTTCAGGTTCATTAAGAGGCCCAGCAGTGTGCCAGAGTGAGAGATATCTCGTGTAGGTATTTTCTTGTTAAAGTATATCAAGAATACCAACTGTTTCGCAGGACAGTGCAATACCCGGTAGCTTTTCCACTGTCTTACATTTGCAAGCGGTGGGGAGCATGGGCAGCTTGGGGCGATCCTGGGAAGTGAAAAATGAGGGGAGTGCCGTCCTATTGCAGCACAGATCTCCATTGCCGCTCTTAGCGATTATTGGGAATGCGTAATGACTTGTTATTTTACTGTTAACTTGTTACATTACATTTTAATGGACTAGTGGCGTTTTTAAGTACATTACTTTTTAAAAGTTGGTGCCGTTACTATCCAATACATGCAGAATAAAAGGAAAACTTTTTGTGGGAATGCTTAGCATCTATTGACAGATGTATTTCTGTGCATTTCCGAGAATGACAGTTACAATTCATTGCAGCATGGTTTCACTACACATTGGTTTGCCTGCGGTAGATGGTTATTAAATTCCTTCAGTGCTGTATTTCACACAGGGAACTAAAAGTAGCATTTGGAACCGAGAGCCCTAGTTTGCATAATACACCTGCACATTCCCATTATTATAATCATAGACCAGGCTCTTTTCCAGGAGTGAGTGCCCAGACAACACATACACATGCCTGCATTATGCATTCAGTGTCAACTACATATGAAATTGAGTGTTCAGAACCATCAAGTGTGTTTTTATTTTTTGTTATCTGACGTGAAGTAATACTGTAATGACAGATGGTGATCCTATTTCAAAAGAATTTGTTGGCAGTGTCTTTACTATCCTACCTGTGGGTTTCTCTATCTCAGCTGCCAACGTTAAAAAAGACTGTATCCACTCTGGCATTCCATATGGGGATATATGTACAACTGTTCAATACTTTTTTTATTGTTTTCTTTCTGAGGAAAATCATACAACGTTAAATATTAATTTCATGGATTTTGTCAATTAACATTTTGGTGATTTTTAAACATCTAATCTTTAAAACTCATCAACAATGTTACAGAAATACTGTAGAGCCGTAAACATATTTTCCATCTCTGGTTACTTTACATTTTTAATGTTTTATTAGTTATCTTAATTAAGCACACACACATGCAGATATATATGTGAACTGTATTGTGCAATGTGCATAGTATAATGTATGAAAAAAAGACCTGGGATGATAAATCAAGAGATTTGGAAAAGTACACAGGGTTATGGAGAAGAACCATAGCTGCAATATTTACAATGGCAAGGTTTAGCCGCTAAACAGGAACAAAGTACGCAGATGTTTACATACATGTAGAGAAAGAGGTAGTAATGACTACATTATACTTCTGCATTATAAGTCCAGACACACAAATAATGCATAAGCAAGAATTTTACTATATAAGTTTTTTTGTATAAATCCTCAAGAAACAATAGAACAGAAATCTTGTATGGTGGAATAAGACATTTTAATGTACACAGTTTAAACGTATGCTACTGGATAAAGCCATAGAATCTCTATATAACATGTCACTGTCCCTATTGAGTCACACAAGTGTAATTCCTGCATAGTGTTCCAAAGGTTTTACGCTGTTATCCAAAAGCTGGAGGTGATAGGTGAATCAGGTACTCCATGTAAACCACTTCTCACCATATTTCATTAAATGAAGAAAAGTCAGCTTCTTTGTTGTATCCTCTGGCCACTGTGTTTCTTTTCATGCTTTGTTTGCTGAGGTTTATTGAGTTAACATACATTTTAAGGATGCTGATAATGTTGCAATATTGCGAGTGCATTATTTACTTGTCTGGAGATTAAATGGTGTCCAGACCAAAAGTGCCAACACATTGAAGATACATTGAGTCTACAATGCTAAATGAGCAAGGAGCACATATCAACTTGTTTCCCTTGGATGTGTGCTTATGAACACTGCTCTGATCATCTTGATGTGATGTTCTTAGTAGATTTGTGGTTGCTGTCTGCCATCTAGAAAGATAAGGGAGGTGTCTTTGAATTCCTCATGGGTGTACTTTCAGAGAATGTATACTTTATGGGGGTTACATTGGTGTTTAAGGCTAGTTACCCCTCCAATTGAGACACACATTTTTGGTTCACCTCTTTTTTTTCGCTTGAAATCCCTGCACATGTGATATGGGGGTCTCTAAGAAAGCATAATTCAAAGTTGTGACTAGCTGCATTAATACCAAACTGAACGCGTGCTTGTGTTTTTGCCCTTGAAATGAGCTTTCATAAAATATATACACTTTATTTATATTGACACATTATACCAGTTTGAGCATGACATTTATCGCTTTTTTTATAAAACAAAATCATAAAAGACGATTTTGTGTTATAACCAATTTTGAGTACATGTTTACTTAAGCCTACATATATTCATTAAAAATATACTCAGGGGATGTTGTAGATTTTTTCAAAAAAACATCTCTAATTGAACCATACTCATCCATTTTGGTAGTTTAATAAGATAACAATATGAAAATATATACAACTGCGTATGATATACATAGTTGGCTCCTGGGTTCAACCTTTCCAAACACATATGACATATGTCCAATTTTTATTGTTATTATTTCATTGTATTGCAATATTAATATTATACTATTTTTCACAAAGCAATTAGAGTAAAAAATAATATTCAAATAATTTATGGAAGTATCATTTAAAAGATAGAGAAATAGGATCAGCCTTTATTACTGTAAAAAGTAGAAGAAATTAATAAAAGTATTACCAGCTATTTCATGTATTACCATCTACGGTAATTCATGGTGTTATTGTTTTCCAGGATCAAAAAAAAAATGTTGATGCCGTCACCTTTTAATGAAAAAAGAACATTGTCCCCAGCGAATCTGTCTTTTTTATGGATTTCAGAAACACCAAGTCATTACAGCATTTTTATAGTTTTTGACAATCCAAGAATAAGGAAATCAATACATAAAATCTCTTATTCTGATTAATGCTGAATATAAGCCTTCTTTCATGGCTTTTGATTTCTAAGAATTGATTTTTTTATTGTTTATGGGATAATACTTATGTATAGCTCTCACAGGCACTTTCCAAAAACAAAAATCATGTCTAGTTTTTGCTTATATAAAATAAGATTTTTTTTTAAAAAAAATTCTGAAATAAACTACTAATGCATTTTTACTGCCTAGCCAGCAAAAGCAATTTTAGGTTGCATACCTTAGGAAAATATTGTTGTAGAAACATTTGACATCAGATAAAAAGAAAGATGCAACCCTTAATCAGTCCTTGATCTCATCTAAGATCCAAGATAGGCACATGCCTATCCCATGCATGTTTAAATTCACTTATTGAATTAACTATAATATTACAATAATTTACATCATTTGGATACACAGTTCTATATAACGATGATTAAACAATGTTAGAGTTTACAAAGTTTCCTTACTTATCACATTGAACAAACCTCTATCAGCTATTGAAACTATAATGTATATACATTTCCATATCACTGCTGGCCAGCATGAATAAAAAGAATGATATTAGTAATGTCCAGATGCACATAATTCAGCAGAGACATCTCTTGCCAAAAGCAAAATGAAAGGGAAGTCAGTGTCAATCATAACCAATAGACTATGTTAATGTATTTCAAACAGTTTATTCGTTTTCAAAAATAGTGCTTATTAATAATGCATTACTCTACTTACAGGAAGCAGTGTTGCTTATGAAACTGTTATAATTCATTGTTCATTACTTCTCTGATGAACAATAAACCAGATTTCTGAAGGACAATTTTTCTTTTGTCTCTAGGAAGATGAAGAAATGATTTCTTGCATAGTGTATTAATTGTACGCTATTTTTTGCAGCAAGAATTACAAATGTCTTCTGTTGCATGTATTTTGATTGGCATTTCGACATTACAAACAGTTTATCAAGGTTGATAAATAGCTCGTTTGCCGTGCACCTTTTTATTACACCCCCATGGTCAATAAATATTTTGATTCTTGCAAAGCTTGGACATGTGAAAAATAAAGAATAGCTGATCGTTTTATTTTATTATCACTGACACTTTATATGCAAATAATGTAAAACCTATATATTATATATATTATAGTGATCATCTATGAGCTAGTCCTGAAGGACAAAATTAATATTTGTTTAATAGAATATACCCTGTTTATATATTAGCCTATTCTCTTTCATTGATCATACAAAGTCATAACACCATTTCAAAAATTCCAAACTTGTTTTTATTAATGACATTATTTACTGTATTGGAAAAGAAGCATTCTCTATATGAATAAATTGGCAATATTATTATCTCTTCACTGGCTTTTTATTTGTTTCTAGGGTACAGGACTACAATCTTATTTTGTAAAAAAAAAAAAAAAAGTTAAATATAAACTAAACGCAATGAAGCCTTTAATTAAAAAAAATGTAAGCTACAACATTTTCTGTAAAAACATATGACATTTTCTCATGTGGTCAAAACTGGAAATCAACTGCTCCAAAGAAATACACTTTTACAGACAAAGAAACGAAGGTCTTCTATCCAGTCTCTCATAAAATATGATATACTCCTTCCCTTAGCTTAAAACTTATTACCACAATACAGAGCACACATTTAGTTGACCACTAGATGTCTCTAGAATCAAATATGATTCCCAGGAGTTTTCTATACAATTTAGATTATATTGATAATTTTTGGGGATATGCAATTTAAAAAAAAAAATCTACTTTCAAAAAAACTTCACCAAATGCACCATGGTCATTTAGAACAATGGCTTATCAAGTCAAGCATTAATAGAAAGGGCAGATGGAGGTCAAGATGGAGATTTTGTGGGGTGCACACAATATTATCTTACTTTAAATTTGAGAATATCTAGCTTTTTCTAGTTCCTTAGACAAACTATGTTTTCTACGCTGCCATCCCTAATTCTAAAGTGAGATACTGCATGTGATTATAAACATAACTGAGAACTCTCTGTATTTGACCTGGAGTAAAACACTGTACCTCCGGGTCTCAGAGTCACTTTCCTCTTACTCTAGGCAAGAGTATTGCCCTTATATTTTGATGCCAGTTAAGAATGCCTGGTGCTAGCCCTGCACATATGCATAGCAAATCCTATCCCTCACATGACTATTGTGTTTCAATCACTCAAACAAGGTCATGATTTTCACAACTACTCATGCATATCTACAACTTCAATGATGTCAAGTCTTGGTTTCAATTTATCTTTTGTAAGTTACGGCCACATGTGGCCATTCTGTGTACATTGGATAAGAATCCTTTATAGTCTTTGCAGCCAGCACTTAACATTGAAAACACTGTTCAATTCAGAAAGTTTTGTTTTTGATAATTCTCAGTAAATTGTTATCTTGTCTTCCTAAATGTATTTTACTAAGGTTTTGTTATGTGAAATTACATAGCAATGCACCGCTATCAATTATGTAATTAGAAAACGAAAATACATTTTATTTTCTTGTTTATATTTTAAAAACAATATCACTCTACTTCCCTGTGGATAGTTACAACTGAGCTCTGAAATTGGTATTTAGTAGCAAAAATGCTCTAGAAAAGCCAATAAGCTGTTCTGTATATTGTGCTTTTCTGTGAAATTCCGATACCAAAAGCTGGTGCAAAGTGTTTCAGCATTTTACCTAGAAGGTGCTATAGATTTTCTTTTTTTTGGTTTTGTTTTTCCTGTGTGAAACCGTAACACTTCAGGTGGCAAGACAATCTTTGTTGATGGTGACCACTAATCACTGCTATTTCCAACAGTAACCAGACTGTAAAATTCTGTTTAATGTTCCCTGCTGTTGATTTGAAGTTTTAGTTTTCTTCCATCACTGTGTCTGTTTCCTGTTAAAAGATAAAATAAGTTCAGCTCTTTGACTCTGGCTGTGGAAATACATTCTGACAAATTGCTGCAAGCATTCTTTGACAAAGTATATCATAGCAAACATCTCAATCTATTTTGTTTACACACAAAAGTTTAAAGTCCTTTATGTATCATAAGATACTATAACCACTTTCCTATATCCTTACTAAAACACTGCAGCTGCACCGAGGCAAGTACCTCTCTCGCCTCACCCCTCCTCCGTCCCTGAAAAGCTGGACAGAGCTAGGGATAGGCGGGACAACGGGACAGAGTCCCACAATTGGGACTGTCCTGCCCAAATCAGGACAGTTGGAGGGCATGTATTATGTAGTAAAAAATGTATGTATGTATATATATATATATATATATATATATATATAGTGTATATGTAGCATTTTAGAATTGCCCCCCACTTTGGTCTCTGTCCCCCCATGTGCTCCCCTAAATATGAAAGCTGGAGACACCGACCACTGACTCCATCTTCTCTTGGGCTGATATAGCTGAATCCATTTTCCTTATGGAAAAACACTTGCCAAATGTTTGTGCTCTGTGTGTGACACAACCATGTTTAAGTGGTAGACCTAGAAGAGAATAAATAAAAGTGGGCTACATTTTATTTTCTATAATTGCCATTACTAATTATGATTTGTCTATAATACATGTATGTGTTTCTTGCGTGTTCTTTGTGCTATAACCAGAGGATTTTAAAATACTGCCTGTAATTAAACCAGTAATAGCAGGTGTGCTTAAATCAGTTAATGAGCCTGGACCCATGTGAGCTTTTTCATAGTAGAAGTTAACTTCATTTTTGCCAAGTCAACCCACAATTAACATGGTGAAATAATATTAATTTTAGTTTATAGCTCATTGATTTATTTTAAACACAATAATATGCATTCAACAAAATGGATATTAAAAAAAATCTAAATTTGTTTTCTATTCAATTCTGTTTGAATGCATAGTGTCATTCACAGTTTTTCCACCACATATCTTTATATTCTGTGTTTGAAATTATATTATATAGATACAGTCCTTATCAATTTTAAAAATAAATGTCATTTTGTATCATATTTCCTTAATCTGATCTGTCACTTTTGCCAAACTCTAAATTTTCTAGTTCTATACATTAAATGGACCTAAACATGTGCATTATAAACATACCTAATGTGTAATCCATGATGCCAGCTATCTTAAATTATATCAGAATTACATGATTATTCCTTGCCATTAAAAATAGACAGGGGAGTCCCCCCAGGGGGGGATTAACACTATATTGAGATTGGATCTATATCTGTCGGACAGGAGGTTTGTCCGGAGAGTCCAAGTGCAGGTTTAGATACTGATGAAGGGTTCTGTGCAGGAAGACTGCTGTCCACCAGGTGCTGAGCCCCTGGCTTTGAGTGGCCATCTGCAGAACTCTTGTCAATGTTGGAAGTTGACATGTTTTAGTATATACTGCAAACATAAATGCACAATTCAGGTCAGAAGGCAACAGGATACATGCAAGTGGCAGCACAATAATCAAGCCGAGGTCAGGGTCACAGGCACAGCAGAAGAACAAGTAACAAGCCGATGTCAGGGTCACATGGACAACAGCAAAACGAGTAACAAGCCAAAGTCAGGATTACAGGCACAGCAGCAAAACGATTAACAAGCCACAAGCAGGATACCAGTAAATCAGGCTGACATAGCATTTCAGCACCTGGGTGTACCAAAGGTTGGTTAATATGGTGCTTCTAATTAGGATTCAAAACAGGTTTTGTTCTGCAGAACCAGGGCAGGTAATATTCCGAATAGAAACTCCTGGTGGTATAATAGTTAGGGTCAAGTTCTAGTAGCTACTAAATTCCTGGCAGGACGTTACAGTATCATCAAAGGCTGTCAAGTGCCCAGAATGTGACTGTCCTAACCATTGGTTGAAAGATTCAAGCTGGTTGGATATCTTCCAACAGTTTGTATGGTGAAGACTATACTCTGGTAGCCTGGTCTCACTCTGATAGTAGAAGCCACCTAGAAGCCAGCTGGTTCTGTGTATATAGTTATCTTTTCCAATGCTGGAGTGAAAGTGTGTGTTAGTGTGTAAGTATGGAGTGCAAACTTTTGTGAGTGTGATGGCATAATGTAAAAAATGCACCAAGTTGAAGGGAGAGTATGTGGCACCATGGCTGTGATGAAGGGTGTTGTTACCAAAATGTTCAGGCCATTTTTTCTTTTTTCAATTTGGCATGTTTGTACATGCTATGTAGCCAGCCAAAATAGTAATAACATTAAAATAAGACATAAAAAAAGAAAATATATAAATAATTATAGGTAGCCTATGGTGTCATTATAATAATAGGTGTACCTGCTAGTTAATAAAGATGGCAATACAAATAGAAATTGCAAAGTATAAAAAATAAATACATGTAAGTGAAAAATAAAAAAACTTTACAATAAAAAGTCAATAAAATCTAAAAAAAAAAAAAAGCTTTTAATCCTCCCAGTAAAAATTAAAATAAAAACTGCAACACTGTTTTCTACAACCCAAAATTAACTTGAGAAAAATATTTTTGTTTTATATAAAGAGAGCTTTTTTACCCTCCATAATATTTAATAAAGTACTCAGGGGCTGTGCTCAGGAGAAATTATGGAACATAAATAATTACAAAAAAACATTGATATGTACCCACCTATACACAGTCCCTCCCAATTTACCCTGGTTCACTTCCTACCTAAGGCTCTTGTCTATGCCCGTATTATCTTCTGTCTTTATTATTGTAACTCTCTTTTAGCTGGTTTCCCTCTTGCCCCACTACAATCCACCATGAATGCTGCTGTCAGACTTATCTTCCTTACCCATAGCTTTACTAACACCTCTGTCAGTCTCTCTACTGGCTGCCTGTGCGCTTCAGGATTCATTTTAAAATCCTGACCCTGACTTACTTTCAAAGCCCTTCACAGCGGTTTCCCTCCCTACATCTCCTCACTGTGCCCACTGGAATTTTTTTCTGTGCTTATTTATTTATTTCTCTTTAATCTCATCACCATCCCCGTTTTTTTAAATGGAGTAGATTTATCCAGAATTCCCAATAGCTACTCTAAACTGCTTGTCATGTCACCCCTAACAAGATTTCTGATGTTCAGTTATCCTCCTACCTCACTACCTCCTCACTTGACTCTATTCCCTTATATCTCCAACCTTGTTTTAATGCCCTTATAATACCCTAATTAATCTATTTAGTCTCTCTCTTACTACAATGTCATGTTCCTCCTTTGAACATGTTATTAGCTATCCCATTCGAAAGAAACCTTTCCTAGATCCTACCAAATGGTGTATTGGGGAGAGTAATAAAATTCTCCTGACCTCACCTATCAAGCCCTTAACAATACTGCAACTCTTTATTTCTGCTCTTATCTCCAAATACTCTCCTAAACCTCATCTTCACTCTGCTCATGTCTTTCTTCTGGCATTATCTCGCAGCAGTCATCAGTTTTAAATAAATAAATTCCACATTTTTTTATATTGCAGTATAATTTAAATCTAGTCATTACCAAAAAAAAAACATGTCACAATACAATATTACTTATATCATTTCAACTTATCTGCCGTATTTATAATCAATATTTTCTGTCAGATAAAATATTGTAATGATAGATAATTAGGAGATCAAGAGCTGTATCTATAAAGAGAAATTCTGGAGCAAAGTTCATATGTTCTAAGCCACCATAGAAATCAGTAAAACATCCCTGGCAATTGTTCCACATAAAGTATTTTTCACCAGAATTTTAAAATGCAGCCCTAGGTGTTTGTAAAGAATGCTTTTACTTCTGTAAAATATTCTGGAATATATCTATTTCAATTTCTCTTACCTATCATTACATTTTCAAAGAGTGTCATAAAAATACTGCTTCACTTTACAAATAACCAAATATATTAAAGTATACTATTGGAAACAGTGCTTAACTTCCATAATACATGTCCCCTGAGTGTTACACTCCTTTTATTTCAAACATTTTTTATATGATACAATATCTTGCTAGAAATCTAATGTTACCAGTGGTTATAAAAAACGAATTGACTTGCGCTGCAGTTTAATAGAAAATATTGCAATGTTTATTGACTCAAAACAATTTTAGTATGTTTCTTACTTTTGCAACAACAGCAAAATATGTTATTAGGTATATAAACTGTTTGTACAACGTACAATTGGTCAGCAAGTAATAATGAAGTTCTTTTACGTTGCTTTATAATTCAATGGAATTGTAAAATACACTGAGAAGGTACAGATTTCCAGGAAAATCTGGTTGGAAGAGCAAATTTAATATCATATGGCTCATAAGCTATATAAAAAGTATGTATTTAAATTTGTCTTTGGAATAATGGTATAATGGAATAAAGCACAAGTAAAAGTCAGTTTTAGGTAGGAACGGACAATAGCAGAGGTTAAAAACACACCATTTCAGATTTTAGAAATTGTTCAACCGTAGTCAGTGGTGTGTTTAACTTGTGGGCTGACCCAGTGCCCCCAGCTGCCCCTCCACTGCCACTATGTTGATGCGGAACAGAAGGTTATGATGTCATAATCCTGGCAGTCCATGACTTAAAGGCGTGCAAGCCTCCATAGCGTAAAGGGGCCAGTTGGAGAGATCAGACATCTCCCTTGTAACCTGCCCATCTAGTAGCACCACAGAGTGGAACCTGATCACCCAAAATGGTGATCTTTCCCCCAGTTTTGCAGTGAGGGGATTGGCACCCACCTGGACCTACAAGCCTAAACATAGGCAGCCTAGGCCCGTAGGCATTGCTGGCTACAATTCCTAGACAACAGCCTATTGCAAATTATGCATCAATTAAACTTCTCATGTGTTTCCTAAAAAAAATGTAAATTTCACGATAAATAAGATGATTGTATAACATATACACTAGATAATCTAACGTAGGAATGATTTACCACAAAGGCAAAAAGTAACAAAAAAGCTTGGTGTAGTGGTGTACTAGCAGAAACGCTTACAGATTTATTTAACCAATCGTTGTTATCAGGAGTAGTCCCAGAAGATTGGAAATTAGCAAATGTTGTGCCCATTCGCGAGACAGGCAGTAGAGAGGAGTCAGGGATCTACAGGCCTGTAAGTCTTACATCAGTAACTATGTTAATTGATAGGATTGTTCAGCATCTAAAGTCACATGGGTTTCAAGATCCAAAACAACATGGGTTTACTTTGAGGAGATCGTGCCAAACTAATCTTATTGATTTTTTTTTTGATTGGATGACTAAAATAATAGATACAGCTGGTGCTGTAGACATTGCATATCTAGATTTCAGTAAGACTTTTGACACTGTCTCACATAGAATAAATAATCAATAAACTGAGTTTAGATCCCAATATTGTTGAATGGATCAGGCAGTGGCTGAGTGACAGATAACAGAGGGTTGTAGTCAATGGAGTATATAGTGGGGTACCTCAGGGATCTGTACTTGGGCCCATTCTTTTTAATTTTTTCATTAGTGATATTGCAGGAGGTCATGGTGGTAAGGTAGGCCTTTTTTGCTGATGGCACAGAGATTTGCAACAGGGTTGATGTTCCTGGAGGGATAAGTCAGATTGCAAATGGTTTAGGTAGACTAGGAAAATGGTCAAAGCTGCGACAACTGAGGTTTAATATGGATAAGTGCAAAGTAAATGCACCTAGGGCATACAAACCCAAGGACAAAGTATAGAATATTTGAGGAAAGGGATTTAGGGGTTATTATTTCAGAGGACTTAAACATAGGTAGACAATGTAAAAGAGAGGAGGAGCTAGCAAAATGATTGGTTGCATAGGGAGAGGTATTAGCAGTAGAAAGAGACCGCACTTGGAGTATTGTGTACAGTACTGGAGACCGTATCTCCAGAAGGATATAGATATATTGGAGAAAGGGCTACTAAACTTGTTCATTGATTGAAGGATACAACTTGCCAGGAAAGGGTAACATATAGAGCCTGGAAAAAAGACGTGATGGGGGACAGAATAGAAACATTTACTGTATTTCCCCATGTATAAGACGCACCTTAATTTTGGGGCCCGAAATTACACCTCTATCATGCCCAGGTTCCAGGGTGAGTGTGATGTTAGCTGTGCTGGAATCTGGGTATGCCTGGACTAACAATCACACTCCTATCATGCACAAGCAGCCAACACATGCACATCACTTTCAGCCTCCCTGTGCCCTGCCCTCCCTACTTACACACCCATACTATCACACACACATATTCATTCATTCTCTCATTCACACAGACTCATACACCCCCCCCCCCTTACCTGAACTGCAGATCTTCCAGTGCCACTTGCAGGCTTTGTTTCCCTCTGCGTTGCTCGAACTCTGAGTGAACTTCTCAGGTCCAGCCCAGGGGAGCAGGAACGGAGTCATGTGATGTGCATTCACGTGACTCCACTGGATTCCTGTGTCTCCTCGACGAAAGAAGAGACGCTGCTGAGCGCAACACAGAGGTAAGTGGGAAAAAGAAATCTACAACCACTGTATAAGACACACCCTGTTTTTACACAGGTGCGTCTTATACATGGAGAAATACGGTGAATACTTAAGGGGAATCAACATGATAAAGGAAAAGAGTTTATTTAAAAGAAGAAATAGTGGACATAAGCTTAAGCTAGTGGGGCAAAGGTATAAAAGTAATATCAGATAATATTACTGCGAGAGTAGTGGATACATGGAATAGCCTTCCAACAGAAGAGGTAGATGTTACACCAGTAAAGGAGTTTAAGCAAGCCTTATAAGATAAGGCCAGGGACTATGGAAAGTATTCAGAGGTTGGACAGATGGGTCAAATGGTTCTTATGTCACGTTACTATCTATGTGTCTATGTTTAAGTGGATGTGACTAAAGGGTACTCTATTTTTGACAATCTTGATGGGCACTCAGTGTTGTATTTGCCTTTCTTAAAAGTTTGTTGTATGACAATCAATGGTTATAGTGGAGTGAGCGAGCTGTAGCATTTAGGGCTAACACTAACATATAGGATATCTAGACATTTACCTGAGCTACTGAGCTAGTAGGGGAGCAAACAGGTTGTCATTTAAGTTAGCAAGCAAGTGCATATAGGAGGGAGCGCTACTAACATAGATCGCCTACAGTAAGGCAGTGTAATCCCTTGTGATAGTTCTAGTAGCATGGCACAATTTAAGCCAGGGCATGGCTCTCTTAACCGCACATAAGCCGCATTTATTCACTGGATGGTGTATGGTGAGTATCACAACCACGGGTACATGGTCAGGTAGGATTCTTTGTGCCAAAAAGGTGTGAGGGTCAAAAATGTGAAAGATGAAGGTCTTGAAGCTAGGCTCTGGGTCACACTTTTCCCTCCCTGATTAGTTGAGACTGTTATCCCATGCTTCCAGTCATAGAGCATAGTATTCATGTGAGGATGGTGAAAGATAATTTACTTATTAAGTCCTATTCAAAAACAGTGACCACATCCAACTTGTGTTTGCACCCAAAATCTGTATGTGTGTTGAGGGGAGTTGTAATTTTTGTACTAAATCAAATGTAAAACATACTTAAGCCTTCTGCTACTGCAACTTCTAAAATATTTAATTTTACATTTCTTATGAAACACAACATTTAATACCAAATGTGCACATTTTTTACAAGATCTAAACACAACAATTAGGAAAGTCATTTTGGTTTCCTCATTATATGCAAGCCTGACCTTGAAAAAACGTTTATGTTGAGAACTTTGGTTACATCTGTTGTTATATATTTGTTGTGTCACGAGAGTGCATCATTAGAAGAGAGAAACTGCCTGAAACTGTTCCAGTCTGTCAGACGCTAAGAGTGACTTTATGCATGCATGAGTTTTAAAGACAATATTGGTAGTCATCTGCTTCAGTCATTTAAACATTTGTTTATTTGCATCTGCGGTACTGGTTTGTCACTGGAAGTTGCTTTCAACAACCATTTTCTGCAGTGTGTATCAAAAGCCAAAACCCAGCTAGTGTAATGAAGTTTTAAAAATTCATACTTTTTTCATTAGTAAGCTGTCCCAAATCCTGTTTAATACAGTGAATGCAATACATGCATATTAGAAGACCCATTATGAGTATTTCTCCAAAAGCAGTTGTCTTAAGGTCATGTACAAGAATTTGAATGATGACAATTGTTATTGATCCCTTTTTGTTAAGTTACTGCCTTTCTATGGTGGCAACAGTTCTGGAAGTCTTTGTGAGAAAGATTGATGGGGAAGAAACTTGATATCAGGTCAAGAAATAAAAAAATAGGCAAAAAAAGTTGTGTCACCTGTGCTATATCTTAGGTAAGTGTAATAAAATATATAGGGCCAATACAAACTTCAAATAATTGGATCAACACATATACCGTATTGGCTCGGATATAGGCCGCCCCCTTATATAGGCCGCACCCTAAAAGTTTGGTGCTTTTTTAAAGCCACTGCCGGCACGGGAGGTTGTCTAAGTTTTACCTCTGCCCCCCCCCCGACTTACCAGAGGAGACTCCCGGGTGTCTTGCGGGGCTAGCGGGGGACATCTACGCAATACGCGTACACAACTTCCGGTGCCGGCACTCAGCTGATGTGCCGGCACCGGAAGTTGTGTACGCGTATTGCGTAGATGTCCCCCGCCGGCCCCGCAAGACACTCGGGAGTCTCCTCTGGTAAGTCGGGGGGGGGGCAGAGGTAAAACTTAGACAACCTCCCGTGCCGGCACCCCCCCCCCGTGGAAAGTGCTGGCAGGGGAGGCTGTCTGAGCGTATCGGGGAGTAGGATGCAGGTCCCCTGCACCGCTGCGGGGGATCTGTATCCTAACCCTGCCCGGCGCCCGGGACTGCATGTCCTGGGCGTCGGGCGCTAGACCCCGAATATAGGCCGCACCCCCACTTTAAAGACTTAAAGTGGGGGAAAAAAGTGCGGCCTATATTCGAGCCAATACGGTATATGTATGTGCGTCAAAAATAGGCAGAGTCACTTAGATGCAAACAAAGGTAAAACATTTAATCCGAACAAAAATAGAAGAAGAATATAAAAAGTAGATAACAAAAATAATACAAAGCAAGTCTTACAAAACCTTCGAGAGGAATTTAGTTCATGACATCTGTCCTATGCATTCCTGAGGATGGAGGGAGGGAGTGTTGGGACGTGAAGAGTCCGTGGATGGCAAGTACATCTCCCCTCTACCTCTCCTCTCATGCCTCTCCAAGGCATAACTTATATACGGTTTGAATTAATGGATGTCAGTCTTGTCAGTCTATTGGTCTTCACCTAATTGGGTAAACATGCTCACTAAGATCTTTACACGTCGAAACCCTATTTTAGGTGGCCACTGTACGTATACTGTAATGCCCTTTTACAGCTACAACTATACCATGCATTAGCAAGTTACTATCCTATCTATAGAATGCCTGTTCAGCAAATCCTTCATTCTATATTTAAGGTCAAGGAAACCCTGAAGCCTATCATTGAAACATATTAATATATCTTAATAATCATTTATTTATGAACAATGATTACATATCTTTGACTACTGCCTATACCAATAATTATATATGGTCCATTTCTTAATTGAGGTTAGAAAATGTATTAGAATCTTTTACAGTAAGTGCTACTTTTTTTGTTCACTTCCAAAGTATTTTCATATGCATGAGTGGAGCAGTGGCGTGTGTTATTAAGTATTATTTAAGTATGTATTTAGGAGCAACATTTTTAATTCGATGATGATGCACTTTAAGAGAACAAATTCCTTGTTGTTGTTGTTTTTTGGATAAATGTATGAATTATGATTAACCCTCCTGTTTAATCTGTCCGCTCTTGTCTGAGGTCCTATGTATTGGATGCACTGAATATTTTATCCAAAAGGTATCCAGAAGGTGGGGAAAGCTGAACTTGTGGATGGGCTCACGTTCCTTTAGTTTATAACATAGTACATTATATGTAGCCTTTCCAGATATCTTGCATGTCTTGATGGCCTGGAGCAGTAGTCGCTTTTTACCTAATTGTTTACAAATCCTTTTCTTTTTTTCCATATTGTTAAAAAAAAAATAAGCATTATAATTGCTTTCAAAACCTTTTTTTAAAAAAGGAACAAATTAGAGCAGAACAATACTGCAGCCCTGCACAAGTCTTGCTTGTTGTCCCTTCTGCAATGCAATTTATTATTATTATTATCCTTTATTTATATAGCGCCAACAGTTTACGCAGCGCTTAATACAATACATAAATTCAAGGGATATGACAAGACAAGAATTGACAGACTAAGACAAACCGATACATTTGGTGGAGAGAGCCCTGCTCGCAAGCTTACAATCTAGAGGGAAATGGGGTGACAAACATAAGGCATAGAGAAAGGGTGAGAGGTATTGTGGGGGTTGTATCGATGACAAGGAAGTTCTAGCAGCTAAGATGGTATGCTTCTCTGAAGAAGTGGGTTTTTAGATGTTTCTTGAAAGTTGGGAGGGAGGGAGAATGCTGAATGTTCCTTGGGAGTAGATTCCAGAGATATGGGGCAGCTCGAGTGAAATCTTGTAGACGGGAAAAGGAAGAGGTGATGAGTGAGGAGGAGAGCCTTAGCCCATGGGAGGAACGTAGGGATCGAGTAGGAGAGTATTTGCTAATGAGGTCAGAAATATACGGAGGAGCAGTATTATGGATGGCCTTATGTCAGTACCAGGATCTTAAATTTAATTCTAAAGGTAATTGGGAGCCAGTGGAGGGTTTCACAGAGGGGGGAAGCAGAAGAGGAGCGACGTGCAAGGAAGATGAGCCTAGCAGCGGCATTTAGGATAGACTGTAGAGGAGAGAGTCGAGACAGTGGAGTGCCAACCAGAAGAGTGTTGCAGTAGTCAAGACGGGAAATGATAAGGGAATGAACCAGGGTTTTTGTGGATTCTTGGGTGAGGAATGGGCGGATACGAGAGATGTTTTTTAGGTGCAAGCGGCAGGATTTGGCGAGGGACTGAATGTGAGGGATGAAGGAGAGGTTTGAGTCAAGGATGACCCCAAGGCATCGGGCCTGGTTAGTAGGAGAGATAGTCGTGTTGTTAATGGTGATAGAGAATTCAGGTAGTGGAGTGGAGATGGAGGGAGGGAAGATAATGAGTTCAGTTTTAGAAAGATTAAGTTTCAGGTAGTGTAGTGACCTCCATGAAAAAATAGCAGACAAGCAATTGGTAATACGGGACAGGAGAGATGGAAAGAGATCAGGAGAAGACAGGTAGATTTGGGTATCATCTGCATATAGGTGATACTGGAGGCCAAATGAGTTGATTAGTTTGCCAAGAGAGGAAGTATAAAGAGAGAACAGCAGAGGGCCAACGACTGAACCTTGGGGGACACCAACCGAAAGTGGAAGGGGTGATGATGTCTTGCCAGAGAAGTTGACAGAGAAGGAACGGTTAGACAGATATGAGGAGATCCAGGAGAGAGCATCAATGAAGATGAAGGTCCATGCAGCCACTGGCACAGAACTGTTCTATCGGTTTTCTCCGGTAGTCTGCCATCTACATTGCAACCTTAGCATGTCCATTGCCACTTGGGGGGGGGCAATTATCAGTGGCTGTGGACCCCCAAGATAAGCCTGCATGCCCTTGAATTAAAGATGGTCCTGGGGGCACAACACTTGGTTTATTTAAATTTTGAATCTGCATGAATCTCTTCTTCATATCATATGAACAATTCTTGGGTGTGAATGTTTTAAGTGATTTATTTTATTTTTGTTTAACCCTTTTCAAGTTTTAAATAAGTGAATTAATACACTACTACATTTAAGTTGAGATGATATGATGGAATATCAAAGCGAGACACATCATATATAAAAAGAATGTATAAGTGGCACACCACATCAGAGAAGTGGAGAATCTCCCCACTTCTTCCATATTAGATCCATACCTAGGAAACATTCTGGGATTCTAGGGATCATGGACATCAAGAGAGGAAATGGAGTCAGAATGATTTGACTCCCAACATGGGGAATACCCACCCCCCCAAAAAGGGGAAGTTCGAATGAATGCTTACATGTTTAACATTAGTTCATAGTCATCCAGCTAGTCCAACTTTACAAAAAGGTATCCATGAAAAATTGAATCACATTGTTATATATTGAGTAAACAATGTTATTTTCCAAATACTTTGATCCTTCTCATTAGGTGGTGCTACAGTAACAGGCTAGCTTGTACCAGAATTAACAGCCACTAAAATGTCTTTCAAATCATACAGTACACAAATTAATATAAATTAAATCATGCTAATTTTGAAAACAAGTGAAGATGTTTATTTTCCTTAATCTATGAAATAATACCACACAGCTATGTAGAAGAAAACCAAGAAGAAGGAGAAAATGCAAAATGTGGAAATATATCACAAATAAATAAATGGTAGCCATGGCAAAATCTAGAATATTGTGATCTCTCAATAATCATGTGAGGCAACTTCAACTTTAAATGTAATACTATTTTGTTATTAACCGTATATTATAAACTTCCAGAGGTACACTATATGGACAAATGTATTGGAACACGTGACTATTATGCCAACAGGGACTTTTATGACATCACATTCTAAATACATAAACATTAATATGTAGTTGTTCCCCTCTTTGGAGCTATAACAGCTTCCACTCTTCAGGGAAGGCTTTCCATAAGATTTTTGAGTGTTTCTGTAGGAATTTTTGCCCATTCATCCACTAGAGAATTTGTGAGGTCAGGCACTGATGTAGGTTGAGATGTCTTGGTATGCCCCCTTGAGCATTCCAAGACAAATTGCTATGCTTCCAACTTAGTGGGAACAGTTTGGGGAAGGCCCTTCTCTATTCCACCATGAATGATCTTTAATGCACAAAGCAAGGTCCATAAAAACATGGTTGGATGAGTTTGGTCTGGAAGAACATGACTGGCTTGAACAGAGCCCGGACCTCAACCCCATCAAACACCTTTTGGATAAATTGGAATGGAAATTGAGAGCCAGGCCTTCTTGTCCAACATCAGTGCCTAATCTCATAAATGCTCTACTGGATGAATGGGCAAAAAAAAAAACACAGGGACACTCCAAAATCTTACGGAAAGCCTTCCCAGAAGAGTAGAAGCTGTTATAGCTGCAAAGGGTTGGGGACGCACTGCATATTAACGTCTATGAATTTAGAATGCAATGTCGTAAAAGTCCCTGTTGATGTAATGGTCAGGTGCCTCAACACTTTTTTGTAAAGAAAAACCTAACAAATGCATCCCCCAAATTTGTGTATACTATAGGGCAGCCTAGGATGGGCTATACACCTGATTTAGGTTATATCCTTATACTTTATCAAGACATGCAGATTTTATTATACATTTTCTTTAAAAAAATGGGTAACATTTATAACATGCTTGTGCATTTAGGAATGTAACTTTCCAGTAATACTTCATGGTAATAGTTTCCATAGAGCGCCATAGGAATTCTATGGAGTTGAAGGAATGATTCCACCTTTTAAGTTCAACAATATATTTAATGACTTTACACTGTCATTGTAAGGAGACAAGATGAAAAGCGTTATTGTATAGAGAAAATTAAATGGAAACTAAGTAGAGCCAGCAGGACAGAGTATTATGTTTGGCTCAGTAATGATTCCTAGGATAATATCTAATCTCTAGGAGAAAAAAACCCCACGATGTGGCTGTCTTCTTTTTCTAGGTTTGCAAGTTATTATGGGTCACTGATCTGAAGCCATACAAAGAGGGATCTTGCCTTTATTCAGCTAGTATTAAAGTCCATTCATGGGCTTATTGCTAGCAGGAGATGTGTCTTAAGGAAAGGAAGAAAAAGTTTGTTGTACAGGTTTTCAACAAAATAAAGTAAATCCTTGAACCACATATCTAAACTGGAATATGTTTATCCAATTTTGCTATTTTGCTCATAGAAATATGTTTTGTTTTGCTTTTTAATAAAATAATAAAATTGTCAGTATGGTTTGTATGAAATAACACAACAAAGTAAATACTATTTAAAATCACCTATCTAAAGCATAAATATTGGGGATTCCGTTATGCTATATGACCATATATTGCTATTTTTAGCGAGTCCTATCTAATCCTAACATGGCTGTATTGCCATGGAGCTGACTCCAGCATTTTTACCCACTAAGACTGGTGTTTCTCTCTGTGTATAATTTTTATTAATGCACAAAATTGCTACTAGGTCAATGAAAAGGCAACAATAAGCACAACTACATCTATATAAAGCAATTAACTATTGAAAGTGATTATGTATTTCATCATAGCTCTTTATGACATGCATTTTGAATCAAAGAGCTAAAACAGTAGAATGCAATGGTATTTTTTTAAATAGATGCAAATAGAGAAACAATGTTTTGCTTTGATCCTCACTGAGCAAATAGCATCTTTTTACTTTTTGAGGTAGGGAAATTGTATGGTATTGCCACACTGCAGGTATCAAGTAGAATAGTACAGCACAGAGAAATACCGTGCATGTCAATCAGTCCATCTCAGTTGCACTTATATTTATATATGTCATTCTTCTTTTCAATAACTATCTGGGACCTGACTGGGCATTTTCAGTGTCTCTCTATTTCAAAAGCATTACCTGTTCCAATAGGAGGGTATCTGTTAATTCTGAACTGTTAATGCTTCTTAAGACCATGCCTTAGAATTATCATTTTAATTCTAGATTTTTACTGACTTTGATTTCCATACTGGATTAAAAATAATAGAGCAAATAGAATACGTTATGGTGCATTGTATTAGCTATGTACTGCATGGATGACAGAGAGGCCATTTATCTCAAAATTGTCAGGAATCCCAAAATTCAAGTATCTATCCCGCATGTTATGGAACCTTATTCTGGGAGCATGGGAAGTTCTAGAATTACTGCAGCCAGTGCTTTGCAGCCAACAAGTTGATTTCAGAGTTACACTGACTGATGCCAACCCACAATCAGCTTTACACACAAGGCAGATGAAACTGTATGCTACTTATTCAGGTATATAAAGTGTGACTAAGTTGCACACACATTTTGATATAAACAACATATTCTATATAAAGAATAATAATCCATTTCAGTCCTTTTCATAGTTGCAACTATATAGTGTTGTGGTGCCCCTTTATGTGTCATATTCACTAAAAGCTGTGTCCTGCTCGGATGGTATGCATAGAGGTGGCCAATCTAGGGACCTCATATGTTCATATCAGTCTTCTAAATACCTCAAAATTGACAGTACAGGCACAGCATTGTGAACCATATAAGACAGGGGATTATTTGCACAAAAATAAATATTCTTAAAAGAAATTAACAGAATTAAGTAACATAAAATGTATACACATCCAAATAAATCAATAAGTAGCTGGCAACATTCACCTCTAACTTTATTTTTTAAACCTATACAATGCAATTAAGAAATAGACTATTATATGTTGTTTATTATAAAATTTGTGTGCATCGTGGCCATGTTGTATAATTTCACTACATTTCATTTGTTTGTGGAGAGCACATCTTAACATTTTTGTATTTTAATGGTATATAATAATTTAAAGCACCATTAGCACTGTTTTTTGCATTTGGTTATGAGGACCGGACAAAAAGTTACATTTATTTAAAACAGTGATGTATGAGCATCATTGTTATGTGCTGTCACCTTCAAAGTAATCTCCTCCAGAGGATATGCTTTGTCTCAAAGGCCCAGCCACTTTCAGAAGCAATGCTGGAAGTCTTCAGTTGTTAAACTTCATTCTGATTTTGAGAACACAAAAAACTTTAATCTTTATTTAACAGTCAGGGCCAGCCCAAGACAAAATGCCGCCTGGGGCGAATTTTAAAATACCGCCCCCCCCATTATCTACCCTCCCCCCCCCCACCTTGTACTTACCTTTCAGCAGTCCTGCGGCGAGTCTCCCTGTTCAGTCTCGGTGCCGGCTTGTAATGCTGAGCGCCGGAAATGAGGTAATCTTCCGGTACTCAGCATTACAAGCCGGCACCGAGACCGAACAGGGAGACTCGCCGCAGAGGAGAGAGAGAGGGGCGCCGAGCGGGTACTGACAGCTTGGTAAGCGAAAACCACTCGGTGCCCCTTTCTCTCTCTTTCACTTAAGAAAAAAAAAAAAAGGGGGCTTGGGGCGGCAAAGTGCCGCCCCTTCAAAAGTTCCGCCTGGAGCGGTTGCCCCACTCGGCTCCATTGTCGGGCCGGCCCTGTTAACAGTCATGGTACAAATTTTACACACATTCTCAACCGGCATGATCCAGTTCTGACTCAATTGCGGTTCTTAAGCAGTTTTCTCAGATGGTTGGTTTTTGATCAGTTCAATTGTTCTATTTCATCCAATAAGCACTTCTGGCTCTTGGCCATCTTGGAAACTCTTTATCTACTTGGAAACAACAGATTTACTCAAGCAATCAGGGTTATAGGCAGTTGGTTTGCTTTTCCACCATTTCAAACACAAAATTTAATAAACAAAAATTGCAAGCAATAATGTCTGGGAAGGTATTGGGAAATGGTTTTAGACTGTGAAAGGTTCACTTCTCATCTGTTCTCAGCTTGGTAAAAGATACATTTTTTGATCAGACCTTGTACATGCGTACATCATTTTGAAAATTAGAGTATTTCTATATGTGTAGGTGTGAGGAAGAGCTGTTATGTAAAATGTTTATATTTTGTGCATGCTTTTATGAGTTAATAAAAAACGTAATTATCTATCCATTTTGCAATTTAAATTGAATGAACGAATGCTCTTACACTTGCAAGTTATTTGTATGTTCATACAGCATAATGGAATGACACCTCGCCTAAGCATGACAAGTAGCTTTTACATTTTGTTGCTTATGGAAGGGTTTTATTCCCAAATGCAGAGAATTAAATGCAACTCTTTCACATACCTCTATATATGATGTTTCCATAATTGACTGTATACTAGATTTTCAAATCCAAAAAAATATTTTACATTGGTTCTACTTGAAATGTATCTATAGTCTTTTTATAGAATAACTTTTTGTACACAACTGTTTTTATAAAGATGTAACTTTTGAGGTATTTAAATGAACACTTGTTTTTATAATGACATTAACTATAGTCTATTTAAAGTCCATTTATAGAAACAAGCTAAATCCTACTAAAATTATGTAACCAATTGTTTTCTTAACTATGTTTTCATATTACTGCTGTGCAATTTATTATAAATTAAGAAAAATATTAATAATAAGCACAAAGTTCTATTACATTTTAAGAACTTTGTACCAAAATAGTTCATGTTTACAGCAATAGATATGATTACACACTGTGGTTTCATTTATCACAATTAAACAAAGCAATGAAGCTGGAATATTTTGAAAATATATAATAGAAACAATTCATATCTGATACCATAAATTCAAACTCTCCCCATGTGATTCAATTTATCTCAATTTAAATAGCTTGTAAAGCCGCATTACCTTAAAGACATGACACATTTTGTTTAGTACATTCACTTCACACAATAAAGCAAATACATATAAAAGGTATTTAATTATTTTGCATTGCTGAAATGTAAATGGTTTCACTATACAGATCCTTGTTTGCTAACAGCATGAGCTATGGGAAATAAGTAGATTGCTGGAAATATTTCTTTTAACTGTTGTTTTTTCTTTTAAATAACAAAGGATTGAAAAATATATTCAGGAATTGCAAATTGTATATTGATATGTAGCATTTTTTAAAAATCAGACTAAAAGCAAGAAAGGTAGGGATTTCACAAACACCAGCAAAATAGAGGTCAAAACAAAGTTAGCTAAAAATTTGAGTTTGCATTTTACTAAGCATAAGTTAATTATTTTCTAGCATCTTCCCGTTCTTCTCTCTTCAGTCTTCCATCTTCTTTCTTCGTCCACATCTCCTTAGAGATACATGACCTCCTGGTGAACTTTAAAATGTCAAAGCTTAAAGTAATATCCTGTCCTCTGATTGGAGTATCAGGAGAAAGGGTGTGCCCAGAAGCTCTGCCATTTTGCCTAAAGATAACCTCCCATGAACATCCGCAAAAGTCACAAAGCTTCTGGTGACATCTACAGAAATGCGTAAGAAGAAAGAAGACAGAGGACAGAAGAAAGAAGAACAAGAAAATGAAAAACAAGAAGATGAAGAGGATGCTAGAGAGAAAAGGAGATGCAAGGAGAAGCGGTCAGTGGAAAAGGTAGAGAGCCATTTATAAAGTGTGAGACAGAGAGTGAATGAGAGTGTGAGTGAGAGTGTGTGAGAGTGAGTGAATGTGGCCCAACTTTGTTTCGAAATTTAAAAAGCCCAAAAGGCTTTCAGGAAAAAAAATTGTTGTTTGGAAATGAATGGGCCAAAAACTAATCAAATTGCACATCTCTCATATTCTACTTTTTATGAAAACAGCCACTTGAATACAGTGCGGGGATCACCCCCCTAGATTATTCCCCTCAACCACCCCAACATTAGGTAGCACAAGGTCTGTCACTTCAGACCTCAGCTTCTGTGCTCCCTAATCACTATGCACCAGCAATTGATGCTGAGCACCATGATATGACATTTTATCCCAGCACTTTGCACCAATAGCCAGCGCATAGCCCTCATCCAGCCCTGCTCTTCGAGTACCTCGTGCTAGCACGACAGGGTGGAAGCTGGAAGATAGAATATTATTATTATTATTTATTGTTTTATATAGCGCCATCAAATTCCGTAGCGCTGTACAATGGGTAGACAGGGCATAACAAGTAATAACAAATTGACTTACAGAGACAACAGGTGAGGAGGACTTAACCCCTTCGCGACCTTTGCCGGTTCAGGACCGTCATGACAAGAAGGTCACTAAATGACCTTTGACATTCCTGAACCGTCAAAAAATTAAATAAGCTTAGAAAGTGATCAACGATCACTTTCTTTGCTTAAACGGCGTTACTGTAATGCCTCGATGTCGAGGCATTCAGTAACGCCGAGATCGGCATCGGGGGCCATGTCTGGCCCCTCCCCGGGGCGTCAACAGCCGCCATACATTGTATGGCGGCGGACGCCCGTTTTAAAAGCGTTTAGGAGGCGATCAACGATCGCCTCCTAAACTTAAATGGTGTAGCTGGAATGCTCGATCAGGAGGCATCCAGCGACACCAAACACTTACCTTTGGATGGGCTGTGACCGCTCCGGAGAGCGGTCACAGCCGCAGCTGCCGGTGATCTTCGCCATCAGCAAGATGGCGGCGGCCCGGGAAAAAAAACAATAAAGAAGAAAGAGTTCGCTAGACGGTCTCCAGACCCTCTAGAGAACTCTGGCTCCACTTGCAGGTTGAATACAGGTACTGCATTCAACCAAGCAAGTCAATGGAACCCAGCTTTCTAATCACTATGTGATTAGAAAAATATTTAAAAAAAAAAAAAATGTGCTAACATTTAAAAATAATTATGCAGTGATGTCACTTGATGAACCATCCAGTACCAGCAAAATGTGTAAAAAAAATATAAAAAAAGTATTAAAAAAATAAAATAAAATAAAAAAATAAAGTTTATTATTTTGAGCAAGTGCTAAAATTTCTCAAAAATCTCAACAAAGTTAAAATAAAAGCACTTCAAATACCCAAGGGGTGTCTAATATATAAAAAAAATGGCTGATGGGGTAAATTGGAGTGGCCGAGCTCAAAGATAGGGCATAGGTACAGACTGACCAAAATGGAGAAAAAAAGCGCACTTCCCAAATGTGGCATTTTAGATCTCAAACAACCCGACAAACCCATGCATGTCGGGTATCACTGCACTCAGGAGATGTTCCTGAACACACATTGGGGTGTTGTTTGACAGTGACATATACCAGAACCTGTATATCTATAACTAAAGTACAATTTATGTGAAAAAAAAATAAAAAAAATTACTATTACAAAGTTTGACAAAGTGTAGTTCTATAATTGGTGCATGGAAAGGGTTAAAACAACAGCATTTGGAATACCCTGGGGTGTCTAGTTTTCAAAAATATATGGTTTGAATGGGTTTAATTGAGTTAACCCGCTTCAAAGATATTCCAAAGAGGAGATGGAG
The DNA here is from genome assembly GCA_029215755.1 of Spea hammondii. NCBI lineage: Eukaryota > Metazoa > Chordata > Amphibia > Anura > Pelobatidae > Spea > Spea hammondii. Next base: position 73,826,771 of record JARDYJ010000003.1, on the reverse strand, counting down.
GCAGAATGACCAAATGACCACCTGGATTACGCATGCCCCAAAAGTAGCCTTTTACCAGCCAAACAATCTGACAAACCCATGCATGTGGGATATCGCTGTACTCAGGAGATGTTCCTGAACACATATTGGGGGGTTGTTTGACAGTGACATATACCAGGACCTGTATATCTATAACTAAAGTACAATTTGTGTGGAAAAAAAATATAAAAAAAATTACTATTACAAAGTTTGACAAAGTGTAGTTGTATAATTGGTGCATGAAAAGGGTTAAAATAACAGCATTTGGAATACCCTGGGGTGTCTAGTTTTCAAAAATATATGGTTTGAATGGGTTAAATTGAGTTAACCGGCTTCAAAGATATTCCAAAGAGGAGATGGAGGCAGACTGACCAGATTTGTTAAAAAAGATTTGGAAATCATAAAACGCTGCTTGTACTTATTGCCCTATAACTTACAAAAAACAGCAAAAAAACATAAAAGCATTGGGTATTTCTAAACTCAGGACAAGTAGTAGAATCTATTTAGCTAGTTTTTTTACTTGCTTTTTTAGGTGAGTAAAAGATTTTTCAAATAAAAGTCATAAAATGTGTTTTTTTTCAATTTTTCACCATGTTTTTTTAATTTTTTTTATAGTAAATAAGATGATACGATCAAAATATGTATGGTATCTGAAGAAAGCCCATCTTGTCCTGAAAAAAACAATATATAACTTATGTGGGTACACTAAATGGGTGAGGAGAAAATTACAGCTGAACACAAGCACCACAAAAGTGTCAAAACGGCCTCGGTCCCACAGGGTACAAAACGAAAAATGAGCCTGGTCCTTAAGGGGTTAAAATCTAGAGGGATTTAGGGTGTATTACACAATAGGTAAAAGGTAAAAGTGCCATTGTAGGGATGGACCAGCCACACGAATGTATTGCATTAGAGGGACTAGGAGAGGTGAGCTAAGGGAATATGGGCGGTGTTAATGTGCAATATTATAAGTGTCCTTAAAGAAGTGGGTCTTGATTGATTTTTTTGAAGGACCGAAGGCAGGGGGAGAGACGGATAGACCAGGGAAGGGCATTCCAGAGGATAGGGGCAGCCCTGGAGAAATCTTGTAAGCGTGCATGAGAGCTAGATATCAGAGGAGAGGATAGAAGGAGAGGCGAGGTATGGAAGAGGAGAAAGGTAAGAGATGGGGAGAAAGGGTGTGTGGGGACACTGTATGTGTATATGTGTGTTTATGGCAGGTGTGTATAAAGGCAGTGTGTGTGTCACGGTCTGCCCAGGCTGCGGAGCTGCATATCTGTCCTGCTTTAGTTTCTCTGCTTTGTTTTGATCCATTCCTGGATTTCCTTTTGCTTTGTTCTATTTTCCATTCCTTGCTTCTGCTCCGACTCTTTGCTTCAGCTCTGCTTCCTTTATTAGGTTTGCCCCACCTGTGTTCTGTTTGTCTCAGTCTGCAGTCTGCAGTCTAAGGTATGTCTCTGTGCTGTGTTTGGTTTACATGTGTGGTTTGTTTTGTATCTTGTCAGCAGGGATTAGCGTTAGGACCCACCGTCATTGGAGTACTTTGGCGTAGTGGTGGGCTAAGCATACTATGGCCATATCATGTGACGAAATCTCCAATAGTTATCTTGTAGTCCTAGGCTAGTTTCTGTAGTCATGTTTGTGTGTCTTTATGTACCTTTGCCCTTCTTCCTTGAATCATCTGAGGATTCCGGTTCCTCTCTCCTCTCCCCATGTCCCTGTTAATATGTCCTATCCTTGCTTATAGGAGAAGCGTCCGAGGGTTCCGGCTCCTCACTCCTTCCCCTGTGTTCCTTGCCTTCTTCCCTGTCCTTTGTTGTGCCCTGTACTATGTATGTCTTGTCTAGTTATGTTTATTCCTCGTCTAGTGCCTGTTTATATTTTGCTCTATTCATATCTTGTTTCTGCCACTTCTCATGTATATTCTATATCATGTTTCTTGCCTGGTCTCCCTTTCCTTTGCTGTGTTATGTGTCTGCTGCATTGACCCTTTGCTTAGCCTTCATTCTCCCAGCCTGCAGCATCCTGCTCGTGATCCGTGTGATATGCTTCATGCCTGCTCCTGGGTGCCTGCAGGATTCGTTTTATTCTGGACTACATCTGCTGCCATATCAGGGCGCTGGTGTTTGGCTGCACTTCCTAGGTGCTCAATGCCTGGGTGAGTGTGGTCACCCTGCACCAGGCCCTGCCCCAGACTCCACTGCTGCATCGAGACTCTTGCAAACAACCATCGGGCGCGCTGGGTCCTTCTGCCATCAGCTTGGACCCAGTCCGTGACAGTGTGTGGGCAGTGTATATGTATATGTGTTTTAATCGGCAGGTGTATGTAAATGCATCTTGTAAAGGCAGTGTATGTGTATATGTGTGTTTTTTTGGGCAGGTGTGTGTAAAGGCAGTGTGTGTGGACAGTGTGAATAAAATTTCCATTCATACCTTGGGCGCAAAAAGAACCTAGCTACGGCTCTGCTGACAACAAGCTTTTGAGAGGTTTTTTTCAGGTAGAGGAAAAAAAAGAGAACTTTTGAAACCTTGTTTTAAGTATGGTGTTAGTCCAATAAAAAAGGAATCATTGCATACTGCAATACATTTTTGCATCTTATTTATACATGTCTATTTAGTTTTTTCAGTTGCATGATTTAGTGGTAGAATTTATTAGTGCCCCCAGTTTCGTATGTGTCCCCCCCCATATTTTGTCGCCACTGATCGCTTTTTACAATTAATTAAATTACATTTAGATTTAGAATTTTTTATTTATAATCCCAATTTCTTTGTTTCCTACCTTTCATATACCAAACAAGCAGATGATTTTTACCAAAGTACACTATATGACCAAGTATGTGGACCTTACCATCACACCTAAATGAGCTGGTTGCACATCCCATTCAAAAAGCATGGATTCATCATTCCAGAGTACATATTTACATTGCTCCAGGGTCCCATAGTGATGTGCTTTGCACCTATCCAGCTGATGCTTTGCATTGCGCATAATAATCGTAGGCAGTGTACAGCTGTTCGACCGTGGAAACACATTTCATGAAGCTCTTAACGCACCTCGCTAGTGCTGATGTTCCAGAGGCCATTTGGAACTCTGTAGTTCTACAGAGAATAGGTAATTTGTCTGCCACTTCATGGCTGTGCTGTTGTTACTCCACTAGATGCTTCCACTTCACAATAATAGCACTTATAGAGTGGGTAGATAGTAAGAAAGGGGGAAGGGGGGAAATAGTGAGAAAGGGGTTAGTAAGAATATTGAAATAAATAAAGAATGAGAATGAGTGAGAAAATGAATAATGTGGGGCTGAATTGTGTGAATGAATGAGAGAATGAATGAATTCATGTGTGGATGAATTGTGTGAATGAGAGAATGAATCAATTAATGAGTGGATAAATTCTGTGAATGAGTGAGAGTATGAATTAATGTGTGGATGAATTATCTGACTGGGAGAAGTGATTTGGGGAAAGGAAAATATGGCATGAGCAGGGTGTTTGAGGTTTGGGGACCAAGATGGCACAGGCAGGGTGTTTTTGGGACAAAAATGGCAGAGGGTTGGGCTGTTTGGGGGCAAAGATGGCTCACGATGGTCTGTTTAGGGACAGTTTGTTGAGGCTGGGCTGTTTGGGGACAAAGATGGCAAGTCCTATGTGTGTAATCTGGGTGCTGGTCAGGTTCTATGTAGGCAATATGGATGCCAGGGCTGGCCTTTGGGGTGTGCAACCCGTGATCTATGCCTGTAATTTAGGGGATTTTAGCTATACCTTTAATGCTGAGTTTACATGTGATTTTCAATTGATCTATGCCTGCAAAGCTGTGTCTGTGTGTTATTCTGTTGATCTATATCTGCTATGCAACGTTGCATATAAAAGTATATAAGAACTGAGAGTTATAGAAAATGTCATTTAACTAATGGGGTGTCTCCTTCTTCAGCTTCTGCGCGGTTGTTGGGCCTTAGTTTTATGTTTAAATTGTCAGGGGTTCTGGACTGCACTAAGGAATTTACAGTCCGGCAAGTGTTAAAAGGATGGAGGAAGGAAAAAGGGTCAGTTGACCATAGGAGACCGGTAATGGTGGAGCTATTTTGGAGCATTTTGGGGATAGTTTGCAATTCAGAGTTTGAGGTTTGTTTGTTTTGTTTGGCGTTTTCTTTAGCGGTTTTTGGGGCCATGCGTATTGGGGAGTTGGTTAGCCCTAGTAAGCGGGTCCTGGGGGAGATGGGGGGGTTGTAGGATGTGGTTTTAGGTGAGCGTTCTTTGCATTTTAAGGTTCGGCGTTCCAAGACCATTACTGCCACAAAATGAAGCCATATCTAAATTAATAGTTGTCACAGTTAATTAGCATACAACTTCAAATGGCTAAAACCTTCAACCTAGGAACACAAATAAGCATCTATTGAGCAAGATGAAAAAAGGCAAGTAAAGTGATACTAAAATACCATTGATTGATGATGTGCTAGGAGTGACTATGATAAAGTTGTTGGAATGTTCTAACGTAAAATGTAGATAGTCACAAAGAAAAATTACTATTTTATAATTTTAAGACAACAGACTAATTTTCATACAAGATTTTTCTAAGTTTGAATTTATATTATGACAGTATTACAATATCAAGAGAATTATTAATTGTGGTTTTGAGCAGGACAATCCACTTAACAATATCATCATTATGTTGTTTATCTCACAACATAATTGATCTAAAGGATATAGTCCACATTTCTACCACCTTAACTATCAGTTTCCATCTGAGGTCACTGGTTGCGTAAACCAAGTATGGTAGGAGATGTGATTTACAAAATGAACTTTATATGTGGAATAGAAATCCACTTTATATGTATACCATGAGAGAAGTGATTAGAACTTATTTTTTTTTTACTTCTCCCAATAAATTTATCTTCCACTTTTGTACAATCTAATCTGTGGAAAACTCAAATGGAGCAGGTTTAAAGTAAAGTTTTATCATCTCTTAAAAACAATTAAACAATCTTTACTTGCAATAAAACCTCTGTTTAACTACAATATACTTACTGATCTACTATTGATCAATAACAACTACCCACGGTATTCAATCCAGTTCTCTCTCTAAGTACAAATACTTTCTCCCAAAAAAATGTATTTTACATTATGCAATAATCTATTGTGTAGAATGCTATTAAAGGCTTTTGCAAAATTCAGGTAGACAATAACCACTACATCTACATGGTCAAAGCTTATAGTTTTATAAAAGTCATGCAAAAATAGTTTGACATGGCCTATTACACATTTTTTACTCCAATAATTAATATTTTTGCATATAAGTATCACATTTGCTTTCTTCCAATCTAGTGGAACATCTTCATTTGGAAAAGAATCATAAAACATAAAAGTCTGTTAATAATTAAAACTAAGGTACTCTTGGATGAATACTATCTGATCCAGACACACCTTAAGTGTAATCAGATGCTTTCAAATTCTGAGACAGCAATTTTATCATTGATGACATAGTTAGTCTCCTTGTATTGTGATATCTCTGCCACTGGTTTGTCACTAGAGTGAACTGTAGAGAAGAAAGATTAAGTTATCAGTAGACAAAGCCACTTAAATGTTCCCTTTTTCCAAGCAAGATTGTTATTAGCCTTGGTGTGATGCTGCTTGATTAACATATATTCAATCTTATTTTTTGCAACTGCCCTTGGGATTGCTTTATACTTTATCTCTGCTTGTCTTCAGCCAGCTCCACGTGAACCATCACCCTTAGTAACATAATCTCTCAGACCCAAGCCTAACCAATATTTACTAAAATCATTCACTTTTTAAGGCCAAACTTATGTTTAGCTACTATCATAATCTAATTTTGCCAGTTAGGACCTTCTGAACATAAAGTGCCAGACAATGAACTTCTTAAAAGGTTAACTGCATACCTTAGTGATATGAACACTAGACTTTGGCAAATCTATTGCAGGAGTGGTAAATGGATCATTCTTGAACAGCTGTAGAACTACAACAACCATGATGCTAAGGCTAATTTTATCCTTTGGTGTACAGTTATGACTGAGCATCACAGACAATATAAGTGCACAAGTCCTCTGTTCCGCAACTTGTGGTCTTATGTCATGTGTAACAGAACAAATGGCATGGACCCTTTGCTCAAAATTGCATAAATCAGCTTTGTTTTTTCCTTCCCTATTAATGAACTTTACACTGCCTTCTGCTTACTCATTAGAAAACATATCAACAATATCTAGAACACTGCAGGAAAAAAATCCAGATGTCTGAATATTTACAAATATACCCACATCTGATATAAAACAATATTTTCTTTTTGCTTTAGCCCCATAAAATTACTTATTTTTCTTTAAGCTTCTATTCTTTCCCCACCACCTTATCCCACACACATATGCCACATTACACATTCTTCACCCACACATGCTCATTTTGACAACAGGCACATTAAACACAGCTTGAACACCCATGCCAAAGCTTCAAGGAAGTAAATACCACCCACATACTCCTCCAGGTAGTGAACAAGCCCCAAACTTTTAAATCATTTTGCACTGGAAAGGTTTCTATCTAAAATGTCTTATGTATCAAATTGCCTGTCCCCTCCCATTGCTGTTCTTTTCCATTCTCTTTCATTGTTCTGCAATTGTTTCTGTCACCAACTGCTGACAGGCATTGTAACAATATTTTAAAGCATTTACAGCATTGTAATTGACATGTTTCATGGCTCAGTGAAATTGAATTCTTTTTAAACGTAACTATATATCACAGTTACAGTATACCAAGAATAAAGGTAATGTCATTTAACTGATTGTATTTTTATGGCTTATTGAATTATTGCTTTGTCAGACTCATATTAAATGGCAGAAAATGCAGATTTGTATGTTTTAACTGAATTATTCAGGGACATTTGGACAGAAGGGTAATAGAATAGTGTTTATAGTTGAAAGCCTATCCTGTAAACGTAAGGCTGCCTATTTTCATATAGTGCTTCACAAGCATCCACAAGGGTTCCAGGGCAGAGCAAGGTTAAAATGTGAGCAATTGATCAAAACTGGTTAAAGTAAATCCAGGAATGGGTGGGGTTGACATTTAGCCACACCCACTTGCTTCCTATAACTTATATTAGTTGTCTGTTAGAAGAGAGCCTTTTGTAAAGAAATAAAGAAATCTAGCATGTGATTACTACTACCTACTTTTATGATCCATTACCATGAGATCATCTCTAGCAGTAATAAACAAAGTAAAATAATGCTAATAAAGCATATATTAAATAGTGGGTTATATAGTTTATATTTGTGCAAAAAAGAAAGTACACCCTCTTTGAATTCTATGGTTTTACATGGTTTTTCAGGACATAATAACAATTATCAGGTCGAAAGATTACGTAATAAAACCTCAGATGCACGACAAATGGCATATTACACTGTCATGATTTATTTAACAAAAATAAAGCCAAAATGAAGAAGGTATGTGTGAAAAGTACACACTTACTGCTTCCCTATAAATTAAGATGCTAAGTAGCAGACAGGTGCTGTTAATCAAATGCCCTTAATTAATTGATCATCAGCAAGTGTGACCTCTATAAAAGTTGACATTTTAGTAGTTTGCTGGTCTGGAGCATTCAGGTCTGTGTTAACACACTGTTCATTAGGAAAGACATCAGCAATGATCTTAGAGAAGCAATTGTTGCTGCCCATTAATCTGGAAGAGTTATAAGGCAATTTTCAAATAATTTAAAGTCCACCATTCCACAGTGAGAAAGATTATTCAAAAGTGGAAAGTTGCCAATCTTCCCAGGTGTGGACGTCCTAGCAAATTTACCCTGAGGTTAGACCGTGCAAGGCTCAGAGAAATTGCAAAAAACCCAAGATTTAAGTCTCAGATACTACAGGTCTCAGTTAGTATATTAAATTCTAACGTTCATGAGAGTACAATTAGGAAAAAACTGAACAAGTATAGTTTGCTTGGAAGGGTTGTCAGGAGAAAGCCTCTTCTCTTTTAAAAGGATATGGCAGCACAGCTTATGTTTGGAAAGTTGCATCTGAACATACCACCAGACTTCTGGTACAATGGCCTTGTGTCAGGCCCCATCCAAGCTGTGGAGCTGCATATCTCTGTCTTGCTACAGTTTCCCTATTCTGCTACAATCCATTCCTGGATTTCCTTATGCTCTGTACTGTGCTTCTGATTCCTTGATTCCAGTTCTGCTCTTTGCTTCAGCTCTGTTCTCTTTATAAGGTGTGCCCCACCCGTTATGTTTGTCTCAGTCTGCAGTCTACAGGTATGTCTTTCTGATATGTGTTTAGTTTCAATGTTTAGTTTTAGTACTTCAGTAGGCAAGGTTTAGCGTTAGGACCCACCGAATATTGGAGTACTTTGGTGTAGTGGTGGGCTAAGCATACTATGGCCATAAGATGTGACTAAATCTCCAATTGTTATATCATATAGTCCTAGGCTAGTCCTGTATTTATGTGTGTTCCTGGCCCTGTATACCGAGTTACTTCTTTGCTGCATCTGATCTGTCTCCCGTGTATGACTCTTGGCTACGTCTACGATCCAGTTTTGTGTACCAGACCCTGGCGTGTTCCAGACATACCTACCTGTCCAGCTGCTTCCAAGCCGTGTGTCCTGCCCGAGGGCTTCCAAGCCATGTGCCCTGCCTGAGGGTTTCCAAGCCGTCCGTCCTGCCTGAGGGCTTCCAAGCTATCCGCCCTGCCAGTGGGCTTCCAGTTTCCTGCCTGTTTTTATCCTGCTCATTCTCTGAACAACTATAGATGGTGCCCAAGAGAAAGTCTAAAGCTAAAGTAGAGCACAACCCTGAACTGGACACATCAGATGGTATTGTCTTTGGCTTTACGGTCACGAACAAAGCCAGCTTGGTCAGGGTGGATCAGGCATGTGAGCCAGGGCTGCATACGTGTTGCTCGAACTTTGGAGAACAGCTTCAAATTGATGTTGAGTAGGGAGGTTGGTCCAAAGCTTTCACAATTCTTCAGGCCCTCTAATTCTTTTGGAATTAGATAAATATTGTTTAAGTGCCTCTGTCAATGTAACTGGCTTCTTGTCAGGGCCTGGGTCAACAGGTCGGGTAGGACCCCAATTGCAGGGGATATCTGAGGCCCTGTCTCTACTCCGAGATGCATATTGACAGATAGGTAAGTGCAGACCAGAGATAACAGTCACACACCAGGCTGGTTTAAAAGAACAGATTATGTTGATGAAAGCTGGCTGATCAGGAACAGGACTAGTATATACAGTGGAATAAAGCACAAACAGGATAAAGTTTACATAGACTGAAAAGTCTTGTCGGACAGGCGTGGAACTGGAGACCCTCTGGCAGGACACATGTCAGAAAGCCCACTGGCAGGGCACATGGCAGAAAGCCCACTGGCAGGGCACATGGCAGAAAGCCCACTGGCAAGTCACATGGCAGAAAGCCCACTGGCAGGGCACACGGCAGAAAGCCCACTGGCAGGGCACAAGCCAGGAAGCCTTTTGGCAGGGCACATGGCAGGAAGCCCTCTGGCAGGGCACACCGCAGGAAGCCATCTGTGTAGCTGAACTGGTGGGGACACTCTCTGTGTAGCAGGGCTCAGAAAAGCCAGATACGGTATGCAGGAGATTGGTCAATATAAAGCCGGGTCAGAAGCCAAAGATCAAAAGCAGGATGCTAGGAATGATTCAGGACCAGGTACAGAGATTTTTATTATACTATACTCTACTATATGCTACAGTACACTAAATACATACTTTAAAACAGGTTAAAGGATATAATGGAACATTTAAAATGATGAACATTTTACATAAAAAGAATAAATACATAAAACCAGTCTTTGGGATGTTCATGCAAGCAAAATGTTCCACATATTAAGACACCAAAGTGTTTTTGCGTTCATGGAACCCATTCCTTTGCAATCCTTTAAAAAGTGTGTGTACATACCACTTAAAGCCATCTAAAGACAAATGAAAGGGTCTGTATATTCTTTATGAAGCAATAAAAGATTTCTGGTTTTCCAAATTGCTTCTTTTATACAATTTATCGTAATCTATAAAACACGCGACTGGTCAGCTGTGGGGCAGGAAAGAAGGCCATATAAAACAACTGTATAGCTTAAAAACCGGAGGCCACAAATCCATTTTAAAAGTGGGCCTGCCTTTTCCCATATGTCCTGTGCATAAAAGCAGTTCCAAAACATATGTAGCACTGTCTCATCTTGGGTACACTGATCTCTGGGGCACTTAGCAGTGGCACCAAGGCCTCTCCTGTGCTGAAATTGCCTAGTTGGCAAACATTCATGATAGATCTCTCTGAGAGTTGGCTAGAAAGTGGCGACACACATTCTGCCAAACTCTTCTGGACTCTATGAAAGAGTATTGTGCCACTTCTTCAGTTTGTTTATTTGATAATATAGCAGCAGTCAACTTATTTGGATTTGATAAAATATCCGGGCTAAAATCTTGGAGGTGATAAAATTCTATTGCTTTCCTTAAAACGACATACTGCTTTGGTGGATTTAAAAGTACAGGAGAGTTAAGAGACAGCGAGTAAAAGTTATATTACCTAAAAATATGACCAGCCGTGTAGCGTAAAAAAGAAGCAAAGGTACAAAGTTTTTAAAATATATAGTAAAAAACTTTATATATAAAATACGCTTCATATCAGGCATCCCCTTATCACCATTCACATTTTGTTTGCACGCTTTCTCTCTTTTTTATTTTCTAACTTCTGGAGAGAAGTTAGAAGGGGGGAATACCACTCCTAAATACATCATTATTGGCAAGAGTAATAAGTTTGAATACAAATTATAAAAATAAGTGTATGAACCACTCATAAGTGGACTTGAAGAATGAGCTCATCAAAGGACCAAACGGAGTGGATCTAAACAGCTGCAGATACAAAAAACAAGCCCAAATGGTGCAGTATCTTAGAAACTCATGTGGAGATATAATGGAAATGCACTTACAATTGAAGTGGCACTACTAGAGAAAATGTAGTGCATAAGCGTATAGACGAAATTCAGTCAGGAGTGATGATAAAAATCCGGTTTATTCATATATAATCCCTCGACGCGTTTCGCCGATTGCACGTCGGCTTCTTCAGGAGTGATTAAAAACATAAAATAAAATACAAGCAATAAACCTATCTAAACAAAATCCGCGAGTCTTTATATATGGGGATACTTCCGGGTATGTCATCACGCAATCCTGCGTGAGAAGACGTATCGGCGTCATCCATTCTAAAAGGTCTTCTTCTCCGTAAGAAGTCTTCCTTTGTGCACCTTAAACTAGTCGCAACCTCTTATGCACTTTAGTATGTATAGACTTAATTCAGATCGGACATTCATATACACTTACATGTTTTTTATACTGTGTTTATACAGCGTTTATTTTATTCTCCGTTGTGGGACATTTACGCACACTATTGAAGAAGTGTATAGGACGGTCCGCTGCAAGCGATTGTATACCAACCCATTTCTCCTCTTACACGGACTGTTTACATCCGGGATCTATGTACTGACGTCGGGAACATCCTCAGCGAATTACGGAGAAGAAGACCTTTTAGAATGGATGACGCCGATACGTCTTCTCACGCAGGATTGCGTGATGACATACCCGGAAGTATCCCCATATATAAAGACTCGCGGATTTTGTTTAGATAGGTTTATTGCTTGTATTTTATTTTATGTTTTTAATCACTCCTGAAGAAGCCGATGTGCAATCGGCGAAACGCATCGAGGGATTGTATATGAATAAACCGGATTTTTATCATCACTCTGACTGAATTTCGTCTATACGCTTATGCACTACATTTTCTCTAGTAGTGCCACTTCAATTGTAAGTGCATTTCCGTTATATCTCCACATGAGTTTCTAAGATACTGCACCATTTGGGCTTGTTTTTTGTATCTGCAGCTGTTTAGATCCACTCCATTTGGTCCTTTGATGAGCTCATTCTTCAAGTCCACTTGTGAGTGGTTCATACACTTATTTTTATAATTTGTATTGGAACTTATTACACTATTGTGTTTTTATTTTTTTTTCCTCATGTATATGCGCTCCATGTTACGTTGCTTGGCTATATATACACTTTAAGGAAGAGTGTTTTCTTGGAAGCTGCTGTCTTGAGGGAAGTTCAATTTTTTTATTACTTTATAGCACGTGATATCTTGGTTTTTCTTTTTATCTGTTCACTTGGCAAGAGTAATGCCTTCTATACAATTCTTCCAAATGGGGCGCACATCCACATAGGGGAAAAAAGATTTTTTTTTAAAATATAGTGTGACTCTGTATGCAAATAAGGCTTAGCAATACTGCAAGTAAGTAGTGCACTCACATTTCCAAGGACATAAATGCGCTCATCATAAAATATTATTTAATTCTTTGTGGCTAAAAAATATAAAAACCACTCTGGATTTGTTGAGTTTTAAGGAAGGTGGTCTATGTTAGATTTTCGGGCAAGCTGCAAAGGAAAATCCTGATTCATCTCCTGAGGAAGCCGGTTGTCCGGTGAAACGCGTTGAGAGAGAGGGATATATTGTGAAAGTTCTTGCTGCTGGACGGTGGACTTTCCTGTGCCTGGTTTAAAAGCTGATTACCTTGTGCACGCTTTTGTACATTTCGTCTGTTGTAAGTGCAATATTTTACCTTATCCACATGACCAAGTGATACTGTGCCATTGCTGCTGTGTTTTTATATTTTTTAGCCACAAAGAATTAAAGAATATTTTATGATGAGCGCATGTATGTCCTTGGAAATGTGAGTGCACTACTTACTTGCAGTATTGCTAAGCCTTATTTGCATTCAGAGTCACACTATATATTTTTTTTAAAATCTTTTTTCCCCTATGTGGATGTGCGCCCCATTTGGAAGAATTGCAAAATGGGGCGCACATTAAGTGTTGGAGGAACGCTTATTTGGATGCGGCTGCCTAATTAGGGAAAGTATTACTTATTCATTTACACTAGTGGTGTGTGTTTTCTTTTCTTGTGTTTAAGAGTAATGCCTTCAAAAGAGAAATAAAGTGCAGTGCTCCGTTTGTAATAACTCTATATTAATAGTGTTATGCAGTTTTGTATTATATACAATTGAACAGGTGGGCGTGTCGCCAATTTGCATAACGCGTTTCACCCAATCAAGCTTCCTTGGGTGAAATGCATTATGCAAATTGGCGACACGCCCACCTGGAAGTAGCACAAACTACACAGGCAAAGCATGCCTCTGTTTGCTTGTTGCAAGCATATTGTTTTTTAACTTTTACTATTAATAAATTGCTATTTTTGCTTTTAAAATCCTCCTCTTCATTTTGACCTCCTGTATATCTTGAGCTGATGCTCATTGAGGAACAACAATATTGAGTGGAAGTGGAGGTTAACATGGGTAAGCACTATAGCACTTTCAAATGACTTTTCAAGATGTCTCTTTTGATTGTCTGGACTATTTATATATTTATTGAAGTTACTAGTCCTTTACATGTCTACAGAATCAATAAGTGCACTCCATAGTGAGTAATAAGTAATATTATTTGAATGACTCAGCACTTTATGACTCACTTATTGTTTACATGCACTTGAGACACTTTATGTATATATAACCATAGTTACTCCATATGCTCTGATTAGTTTCCTAGAAACCTCTGTTGTCTTTATTATGAAATACTATATAGTGTTTTGATTTTTTATATTCTTTTGTACAATAAAACCATATATTTTTATAAGGGCTTGTGTAGAACTATTTTTATACAAGGTATACAAGTTTATAGGAGTTTCCCTGTTTTGTAGGATGAGATCCTTATATACACCACAATATTTGTAATATCATGCTATTTGTGGAAGGTGTTGTAGGATTCTTGTGTGTTATAACACTATTAATATAGAGTTATTACAAACGGAGCGCTGCACTTTATTTATCTTTTGTTTGTTTTACTGTCGCATAGGGGTTAAGTGTTAAGTGCTGGCAGCTATTTATATTCACTCTATATATCTAAATTTCTATTAGAAGCGCCGTTATTCACTTAAGAGTAAACAAGAGTAATGCCTTGATGATTAAAATTCTCCCTTCCATAATTCTATTTTGCGGTTTAATTTTTCTAAAACAATATCCCATGATCTTTCTCCATTATTTGCGTAATCAAAAACCACTCGCAGAATTTTAATACTGTCACCTTGGGTCTGGATCAGGCCCGGACTGGCCATCGGGCACACCGGGCATTTGCCCGGTGGGCCGGGCCGGAGCAGGGCCGCGGCCGGGCCAGCCAGGGCCGAATTGACTTAGGGGCTAATGGGGCTGCAGCCCCAGGCCCCTACCTTAAAATAGGTCCAGTCAGGACCGGACTGACTGGGCCTATGCGGTCGTCCTTAACGCAGGGCAAAAGGGGCACCTGCCCCTTAAGCCTGCAGCAACTACGACCGGGCCCGCTACTTACCGGCAGACGCGCGCGAGCAGCATCCCTTCCACGGCCAGGGGGACGCAGGAATCCAACAGAGCCATGTGACGTACGTGACGTACGTCACATGACCCTGCTGTGCGTCTGCTTCCCCTGTGCAGATCCGCGGAAGTCTGCGAGCGGCGCGTGCATCGGTTCAGGTAAGGGGGTGAGGGAGGCTGTATGGTGTATGTGAGATTGAATGAAAGAGTGAATTAATGAGTATCTGTGAAGGAGTGAGTGAATGAATGTTTGTGAATGAGTATATGTAAATCAGTATCTGAATGAGGGAATTAATGAGTATCTGAATGAGGGAATTAATGAGTATCTGAATGAGGGAATTAATGAGTATCTGAATGAGGGAATTAATGAGTATCAATGTATGAATGAATATCTGAATGAGTGAATGATTATCTGTGAATTAGTGAATAAATATTTGTGAACAATTGAATGAATATGTGTGTGTTATAGCATGGATGTGTAAGGGGGGGGCAAAGATGCCACATGCAGGCTGTTATGGTGGCAAAGTTGCCAGTGAAACCATCTGTGGAAACCCTCCGGATGCGGGTGTCAGTGTAGCAAAGCCTGTCCTGGTGTTTGTGATTGGGTGTCAGTGTGGCAGAGCCTGTCCTGTTGTGTGTGGGTTTGGGTGTCAGTGTGGCAGAGCCTGTCCTGGTGTGTGTGTGTGTATGGGTGTTGGTGTGACAGAGCCTGTCCTGTTGTGTGTGTGTTTTTGGGTGTCGGTGTGACAGAGCCTGTCCTGGTGTGTGTGTTTGGGTGTCGGTGTGCCTGTCCAGAGCCTGTCCTGGTGTGTGTGTATGGGTGTCAGTGTGGCAGAGGCTGTCCTGATGTGTGTGTCTGGGTGTCAGTGTGGCAGAGCCTGTCCTGATGTGTGTGTTCGGGTGTCAGTGTGGCAGAGCCTGTCCTAGTATGTGTGAGTGTTTGGGTGTTGGTGTGGCAGAGCCTGTCCTGATGTGTGTGTACGAACACAGAAAAGAACCCCAGCACACCAGTCAGCTTCCAATCCTTAGGTTACTTTACTCAAAGAAAGCAAAACAAAAAAGCAACATTCCGGCCAAACAGGGTCTTTGTCAAGCTCAAACGGCCCTGTTTGGCCAAAACGTTGCTATTTTTGTTATGCTTTCTGTTTTTGTTTTGCCCTTTTTCCTGCTAGCTCCCAGCTTCCTGGGAGTTGAGTGCTGAAACATTTCTTCTTTCTTTAACTGTCCTGGTGTGTGTGTGTGTTTGGATGTCGGTGTGGCAGAGCCTGTCCTGGTGTGTGTGTTTGGATGTCGGTGTGGCAGAGCCTGTTCTGGTGTGTGTTTGGGTTTCGGTGGGGCAGAGCCTGTCCTGGTATGTGTGTCTGGGCGTCGGTGTGGGAAAAGCCTGTCCTGGTGTGTGTGTTTGGTTATCTGTTTCCTTAATTTACAGTGGGAACGATTTCATTTTAACTTATCCAGAGATAAAATGCCCTCCTGAATTTGTAGTGACTTCAGGGGACAAAACATTCAAGGCCCTGAAATCACCCTGAAATAGTGGAAAAGATAAGGTATTGTGTTATTTACTCTATAATATTTATTTCAAGGATTAGTCGCACTAAATTGTGGCTTCAGGCTTCCCATGTTGAATGACCGAGTATTATGTATATGTATGTACATATGTTTTTTCATAAAAATGGGCTGCTCAGTCTGAAATGCCCGGGCCTATTTTTTGTCCCAGTCCGGGCCTGGTCTGGATAGCAGGTGTCTGACTGCCATCCCAATCGCCAATAGTAAAACATAGTACATGATAGCATAATAATGCCTCTTCTCCATGAAGAGGGTAACTCCTGGGCATTAAAAGCTTCTATAACATTATTAAAAAGATTGTCCTGTAAAAGCTCCCAAAAACATGTATAAAATTCAGTAGGGATTCCATCTGTTCCTGGGGACTTACCAGGAGAAAAGCTTTTCATTGCATCAGCAATTCGGTTAGCGACAGCTTTCAGCTTAAACCCACTTGATCATCAGATCCTAAAACATTAGTTATGGCCCCCAGAGTATCTGTTAAAAAGAACGATCTATGACTTTCTCATTAAAAAGGTTTTGGTAAAACTTTTTTGACACATTTAAAATGCCTGCAATGGAGGACTGGCCTTCCATTTCTAAAATTAGGTCTCTTTTTTTAGATATTTGTTTAAAAAAGAAGCGAGCGCACTTCTCCCCTTCCTCCAAGTGCTTTCCCCGGGTATTAAAAATAATTTGTTTACCTTTAAAATCTAAAACCTTTTTAATCTCCTTCTTTAAATTAAAAATCAGTTCATCAGTATTGCTTACACCAGCCTCTTTCAACTTAAAAAGAGTTTGCAAACACACATTAAGATCTTTAAAAACTTGTTTGCTCTCGTTTTTTGTCCTCTTGCCAGCAACAATAAAAAAAGTTCTTAATCTTGGACTTGATGGTTTCCCACCAATCCAAAATATTGTGATTTGGGTCTTTCTGGCGCCGCCATCGCCCATATGAGACCTTAAAATTATTCCGTATTTGTTCATCCTCTGGCAATAATAATAATAGATTGAGTTTCCACAGACCATTCCTAAGTTTAGATTCATTAGGAATTAAAAAGCTAGTTTTTAAAAGCTTATGATCTGAGAATATATTATCTTCTAAAAACATGTCCCAGGAGCTATTTTAATAAAATAATTTAAAACCACATGTTTGTTTTTAAAAAGGATCCCAACCCTAGCGGCTTTATCATTTGACCCGGACCAGTAAGAGGACCCCGTGGTCCAGTCTTCTGTAAATGTCCATAAAACAGTCCATGATCTATTGCACACTCCTGTAAGAAAATTATGTCTGCATTTAGAGTCAGTAAATATGCGAATAAAGCAGCCCTTCTGGCAGAGCTCCTTAGACTCCTCACATTAAGTGAGGCAACAGTGAGATCCAGTGTGAGATCAAGTGTATTTTATCAGCGTCTCTCTCATCTTCAGAATCCGAAACGTCTGATATGCTGCTGTAATCCATGATGAAAAAAGGATCAGACAGAGAAAGTCCCATCCCAGCAACACCTGCACAGCTCTGAATGTTCCGAGCCACCTTCCGGACAGATGACTCCGGAAGGTCTCCTTGCTCTGACTTCCGCTTTGATGGTTCGACTGCATCATCTCCAGGTCTCCCGGAAAACTCTACTTCCTGGATTCCTCCTCCGTGTTGTCTCCCAGGACCTCCACTTCAGCCTCCAGAAGGGGTGTCAAACAGCATTCACTGTCAGACCTCCCCCTCTTAGGCATAGGAATAGCTGGATACTCCACATCCGCTTCCATCAGAGCAATTGTATGTGCAGGGTTAATGGATAGTAGGGATTGGACGGTCTCCTCTACAACAGCTGTAGTTAACGCTTCTTCCAGACTTGATGGTGAGATATCACTGCTGGACTTTCCACCTCTGTCGTCGGGACTGCTCTCAAGGTCTCCCACAGGAATGCGACTCTCATGGCTGGTAGAAGGACCTGCAAAGAGATTTAAGAACACATTGGGATCTGCAGGACCCACCACTGGGGAGGGATCCGTTGGACCAGAAACAGCCTGTTCCTCCATCTGATCACTTGATATTACTGATGCCACTGCAACCAGCACAGCAGGATCTTCCAGTGGCAGCATCACCATTACAGGCTCCTTTAGGTCAGCTGTAGAGGAGGGCTTACTTGGCATCTAATTTGTCAGGCTGTCCAGCAGCCATATCTGCCCAGGACCTCCGGGGCTTGCTGGGACAGTCCTTATATACATGGTCTAGCTTGCCACATCCGTTGCATAACTTGGACTGAGCTAGCGGTGAGGTGGCCCCATTCTCCACAGTTCCTGCATAGGGAACATTAGTCACCCATAGAGATTGCCTTACTGATACAATAAAGGACAATACGTAACTGTCAACTGTGTGAACAAATCTTTCACCATCCAAATTCAGTAAGATATAAACCAAGTGTTAATACTGAGCAATGCTCAGAAAAAGTGTGTAACAGTAGGGTACTTTTCAGGCACAGTTTATGTATGAGCCTCTACCTTTTGTGTCTTGGCTTGGTAATGGGTTTAGTCGGTATGGTGGCAAAAACCATTGTAGGTATCTCTATCAAGTCATCTATTTAGGCATTAGTCTCCTCTAGGTATAGATCATCTTTGTCCCCTGTGGGTGGGATGTGGGCTGCCAGGAATGTAGGCAACTGCCCAGTGTGCCTGTGTGTGTACATGTGTTTAGATAGCTACCTTAATGTTGGGCTGGTTAGGATTAGGCTGTGCTTCCTACGGTCCTGTCTCTGTCCTCGGTTATCTAAATCCTCAAGGCAACGTTGATAATCTTCTAAATATAGGCAATGTTAGAAAGAGATCCTTGACACTTTGGAGATGCGTTGTGTCTGTATTGTTAAGTCTCTTTCATGTTTGGAAACTCATTGTTTGAAACTCAAAATAAGACTACCCCATAAGAAAAAAGTGTTATTAGTAAATATTAATTCACATGTAAACTATGTTTTTATAGTCCTTTTACTTGCCAACCTGCCCCCCAGTTATGCCCCATCTGCCCCACGGTTTGCTACTCTATCCCCAAGATATGGCTGATACCTCCCCCTATATGCCACTCTGCCTCCCTGATATGCCACTTGTCTTTGAGCAAATACGGTAATTGTCATTATTAATGTATTAGTTATAGTTATAACTAATGGTGTTAAAAGAAAGCTGTACCTGTCCTTGAAAAAACAATATATAATCTGTATTGGTGCATGAAAAATTAAAAAGGAGAAACATGGTTAAGGAAACATCATGTTAAAATGCTGGCAACGTTTTGGGATTTTGAGCACATCCTCACAGCCCTAAGTTGTATTACTTCTGTTTTGTAATACATTTAAGTAAGAAGGTGATTACAAAGAAAATTATGTGAGAGTATCAGGTATTTAAAAAGTCCTCTCACATCAAAAGATGGTCACATATGTTTTTTAGTATTCTATTTTCCTCAAGTGAACTGGAATCTGTTTCCAACTCCATATTTCAATAGACTTCAAATCTGATTCTAATTTCAATGCAATGACTGAAAATACTCATGTGTATTGTTTTTTTTATACATGGGAGACGGTAAATATAAAATTGCAATAAAAAGTAATACATTTTTGTCCAGGTTAAATGTAAAAAAAACCAATGCTATAAAAATTGATACTGTTTCTGTATGTTTTATGTGTCCACAACTTGGGGAAAGGATCACGTCAATAGCAAATTATCTTAGAGACAATATGCATATGTTTTTGGTCTATTAGGAATAATCATTTTGGTGTATCTCTTTGCAGAAATGAAATATGTCTTCCTCTAGTCCCAGAATATCTGTCCAACACAGCTGCTAGGTATTAATGTAACATAACTACAGATATTCAAATACAAAAAATTATGTCTAACAGCATAGCAAAAAGAAAATGTTGTTTATGAACAACATTTTTCTTCTTAATTTGTTTTAAGTGTTAAATCTATCTACTGTCTAGTAGATATACAGTGTAATGTAGAAAAAATAGTAAAAGTATAGAAATATTTTCAAATAAAACAGCAAAGCATAGTAATACCTGGTGATTTATTAAAGAAATTCTTATACATGTACAATAATTTCTACATTACAGTGCATATCTGGCCCTGGCTAAAGAAGTCTCGCTTGTCCATGGAAATTTATACATTAGACTTATTAAACAGTTGGTTATTAAGGGTGAACTTCACCATACTTGTATAGCCTTTTATTATTATCATCTTATGGTTGTAAGGTACAGGTATGTAATATTTGCCACAAAAAAGTAATTGTATAATTTATTCCAATGTTTCATGTGAGTACTTGCCTACGCATGATTCCTATCTAGTTCTTGCAAGCTGGATGGCTCTTTAAAATTTTGAAATGGAACCTATTGCTGTAAAGCTGGGTGTGATGTAAAAACATAAATATTTATGCCGCAAATGGTATCAAATGTCCATTTTGTTACAGAAATGGCAAAATGCATCTTATTTGTTACAATAGATGGCCTCAAATACAAAGCTTCTCATGCCAGGCTAGTTCCACTCATTAGTGTCTGGGGTATGGCTACAAAAAGAGCCACACAATGAACAATGTACATATTGTGAAATCCGCTGGGAAAAAAACCCATGTGCTAACACCTATGTAAAATTCAATGTAAGTTTTCTTGCTTTTCTTTTTCAAGTAACAAAAATTGACTTAGTGCACAATGCAATGTACCCTACTGACCATTTAACTATGGCACATTCAGAAAAAAAAAGGGATTTCCCTCAACCAGAGATAGTCTTTACCATGTTCCCCAAAAATGTGAGCACCCTTAATGAAATAAGTATGACTCAGGCTCACATTTTGTACTACAACAAATGGCTAACCTGATATATGTGTCAACAATACATTTCATATTTCAATTTGTAGTAAATAATTTTCATGTTTGAATCTAATCATTAAAAAGTAAAGCAAGTGCATATTTAATAAGATAAGATATTTGTCATTCTAAAGGATACTGGACCATTTGACAAGTATAATCCATTCAAAAAATAATTATTCTTTAATAATAAATATTCTGCACAGTTTGGTTTTCTGTTCACAATTAACACAAATATGTATAGGAAAAAATAAAGTCTCTTAGAACCCTTGTGCATATGTACTTTTTGCCGTTATCATTATTAACATAAAAGTGTTAGCTCTTACTAACAACATCTGTTCATTTTTAGATTTGTGCTCTGCAACAACAGAATGCAATTTGTAAGACTTAATTTTAGAACAGTTCCTATAAAACTGAGAAATATGAAACAGAAAAGCAGAGTTCTGCCTATCTCAGCAGCCGTCAACATAATCACACTGATGACTGCATCTAATTTGAACTTGCAGAGGTATATGCAAAATGTTATTTCTGGTTTTCTCTAGTGTAATATTAAGGAAATACTGTAAAATAAAGAAAAATAGAAAGTCTTCAACATTTGAGTCACAGTTGTATGTCTGTAGATCAACAAATTATTTTATGTAGAGTTGTTAGTTAAATTTGTCACATATAGCAAACAGTTCTTTTTTGTTTTACTGTTTTGTAATATTTTAGTTTTATTAACCCCTTAAGGACAATGGGGGGGTCCCTAAACCCATTGAAAACAATGCATTTTGAGCCCGTACATGTACGGGCTTTGTCATTAAGGGGTTAAAAGCAATTTGAATATCACTTTTTTCTACAAAAATATTGCTGATATAATTGTATACTTCTCAACATAATTAAAGCAACACTGGTCTAATCTATTTAACACACACTCTTTGCATACTAGTTTGTTAGTATTTTCATACACAATCAGGTCAATGTTGGAGCAGGGCAAATGACCCAAATATCATCATTGCTTACAGTCATGACAGGCTTGCCATTACAAAATCAGGATAAAATTAATTTTAGCATAGAGAAGTGGTGTGATTAAGCGCATATAGTGTATCCAAGGTTGCTATAATCTTAAAACCCAAAATTATAAAGTGCTAAGAAATACATTACAAACAGTGATGGCCAAAGCCAGGTGTCGCTCACACTTTAAACGGAAAATAAATACTTTCCCTTTAGGAAAATTGATTGTTTGAAGTCATGTATCTGGTTCCTATAATGTAGAATCATCAATATTATCTCAACATGGGGAAAAAAAAAGGGATTATAGAAGTAAGATCATTTAATTAGGACAATTTACTCAAAGTAAAAGAAGAATACACTAATATACAAGGTAACGTTTTTATTACATTTTTATTTATATATGGAACAACCTTCCAGCAGAAGTAACTTGAGATTTTTATTTTTCCTTTCCTCATCTTTGCACCTCCCTATTATAAGTTAGTGTTTTGGTTAGGATTTTTACAAATATTAAGAAGTTTCGTTTTAGCGCGATCTGAGATAGAATTATTTCAGTATAGGTATGTCTAGCCTTGTAATGTCCTTTTTTTTTGCTGTATGTAACCTTTTGCATCCTATCCTTCATAGTTTCCTGGGCTGTTTGCATATGCTAATACTTAATAAGCAGCACCTGTTAGATTTATTGGACTCTGAATGAACCCATTTTGAACCTTGGCCACATTTATCAGGGAATGCTGCCAAAAAATGCTAATCATAGCTTGTTTAAGCATGCCTGACTACAGAAAAAGTAGCATTTTGTAGTCAACGTCAACAATCCATAGCAGGCAAACAAATGAACAATTTTAACAAAATTTTATCAGAGATTCATATGAACACACAAAATAGGCAATTCCTGTTCCAAACCAGTCTATTATTAACTATAATGCAAAAAAAGTTTACATAATAAAATATGTTGAATCTGTGTGGACGTGAAAACAGATTTCACAGTGT
This sequence comes from Spea hammondii, assembly GCA_029215755.1. Taxonomy (NCBI): domain Eukaryota; kingdom Metazoa; phylum Chordata; class Amphibia; order Anura; family Pelobatidae; genus Spea; species Spea hammondii. The sequence goes on along the minus strand of JARDYJ010000003.1, from coordinate 73,804,003 downwards.
TTTGATATAGTATTAATTCCTGATTTATCTAAAAAAAAAAAGATAAAAGATAAATGTTTTATTGGTGATAACAGAGATATTTATTTATGAATAACTCATGCTTTTTAAAAAAAGAAATATACAAATGTTTACAGCATAAGTCATACTCTCTCTGCACACTTGGTGTCTTGGGGAAAACATTGTTCAATAGTGGTTAGGGCACATAAACAGCACCTTGAGGAAGCTGATGTAACTCGTTGTGTACATGTGCGGATGATCGAGACGCAGTAGCGTACCTAGCGGGGGGCGGGGGGGGCTGTCCGCACCGGGTGCCGCTCATCAGGGGGGTGCCAACTTGCTGGCACCCGGCACCCCTCCAGAGACGGACAGTAATGTCAGCCGCTGGAGGAGCAGGCTCGCAAGGGAGCGGTATCGGAGGTCTTTAACAGACCTCCGGCTCCCTTGAGTGATTTTAAGCTGGTTCAAGGGAACCGGCTTAAAATCACTCAAGGGAGCCGGAGGTCTGTTAAAGACCTCCGATACCGCTCCCTCGCAATCCACGCAGCAACTGCTGCTGTGCGCCGGGGTTTGTTGTCAGATCCCGGCGCACAACACTGAAGCCACGCCCACTGCCGTCCGTGCCCTCTGAACCGGAAGAAGACAGAAGAAGAGGAGTGAAGAAGACAGAAGAAGAGGAGCGAAGAAGACAGAAGAAGAGGAGTGAAGAGGAAGAAAAGGAGCTTACTGCTGTAAGAAGAAAAGAGGAAAGGTAGGAAATCCTTCAGTGAGAGTGACAGTGAGAGTGGATTGGTATGTGTGGAATCTGTGGATTGGTATGTGTGGATTGGTATGTGTGGAATCTGTGGATTGGTATGTGTGGAATCTGTGGATTGGTATGTGTGGATTGGTATGCGTGGAATCGGTGGATTGGTATGTGTGGAATCTGTGGATTGGTATGTGTGGATTGGTATGTGTGGAATCTGTGGATTGGTAAGTGGATTGGTAAATGTGTGAGAGTGATGGGTGTTATGCTGTACCATTTCCAATGTCTTTTTCATTATATAATTATGCTCTAAAGTACATCATAACTCCCATCACTCTATACTGTTCCATACAGTGGCAGAGCTGGCAGACAGAGGCCTTGCACCCCCACCGCAGGACTCCGGAAAGGTAAGTGAACTTCAAAGGGGGGAGAGGGTAGATAGGGAGAAGGGAGTGAGACGGGGGGGTAGGGGTAGATAGGGAGAAGGGGTAGATAAGGCAGAAGGGGGTGAGAATATTGAAATAAAGAGTCAGAATGAGAGAGCGAAAATGAATGGATTAATGTGTGGATGAATTGTTTGAATGAGTGAGAGAATTAATGAATTTGTGAGAATGCATCAATGAATATGTGTAAATAATTTGTGTAAAAGAATAAATGATTGTGTGAATGAATTGTGTGAATGAAAGTGAATTAGTGAGTGACTGTAAAAGTGTTTGTGTTAATCATAGATATATAGTTGATTTGTCAAAAAGGCAAACATGGTATAAGCAGGGTGTTTATGGGACAAAAATGGCACAGGCAGGGTGTTTATGGGACAAAGATGGCACAGGTAGCGTGTTCATGGGACAAAGATGTCGTACACTCGGCTGTTTGGGAACAATGCTGACTCATGCTGGGCTGTTTAGGGGCAAAGATGGCACGTCCTATGTGTGTGTAATTTGGGTGCTGGTCAGGTTCTATGTGGGCAATGTGGACGCTGTTTTTTTTGGAGGGTTATTAAAGAAAGCACTATTATATGTTCAGTAAGAGTTATTTAAACGTATTTATTTTACTTATAAGTTATTAATTTATTTTTTCAGATTTCTTGTTGTTTACAGTTGACATACAGTTTACAAATTGGTGCAATAAATATTCTTAACATACAGGATCTTACAGGATCTGCCCCGGGTGCCAAATACTCTAGGTACGCCCCTGTCGAGACGTCACTAGGAAGTAGGAACCTGAAAGAGAAGACTGAACACCAGCATACACACGCCATCCAAGGCTTTTAACCTTGAGCGTACATTTTATATGCGAGAAAATCTTTAGTTTCTATTTGAATTGACCATCCCCATCCCTATTAACTTTATACACAGGAGCAGTGGGCTGTTCATGTATCAGGCTAGAGTGTATGTTTTCCATTCTTTTTCATTGTTTCACATTATCTAATTTTGGCTCTATTTTGAAACAATCCACGCTATATATTGTGGTATGTTTTCTCTCTCACTTGTAATGACAAGTATTCTTTTTTATTACAGTGTGCACAACACCTGCCTTCAGCCACCATTGTTTGTACAAGAGAAAATAAAACCTGTTTTTCAATGATAAAATATCATATAAATAGAGGGACATTATTCATTTATTAAATGTTTCTTTCTTTCTTTCGGCCATGTCTCAAATGAGCTGTGAGCTACATTAGTTAGGATGGAAAGTATAGTAACTAGGAAACTTACCATCAATTACATGCAAGTTTATACATGAGTCTTCAAGTAAACCTTAATAGTTTATCTTGCAACTTCAGACATATTTAAAAAAAGAAATAGGAAATCACCACTAGATTAAATTACATTCAACATCTAATCAAAAGGAAGGAAAACTCTGGATAGAAATCAAGGTAATATAGTAACATATAATTTAGGTTTGAAAGCCCAACAACTTCAGAATTTCGGAAAAAGAAAGAAAATACTCACATTAAAGTGACTCTAATTGTGCTTCAAAAGGGGAAACATCTTTCTTGATTTCTTGTTATAACCAAAGTTATAATAACAATAACATATAGGTCATTGATCAGTCTTATCAATCAATAGCCAGTGACCTGATCATCCCTATTGCTAACACTATAAGCTGACTGTAAACTAGCGTGAACATTTAAACTATACCTAACATTGTCAGTATACAGTTCCACATCACTACCCGTTATGCTGTCTTCTAACACTAACTGCTAGAGGTAATCATTATACACCAAAAAACATTTGAAAAATTGCCCCAAGGAAGGATATTTGCTCCAAAACCCAGGAAAGGATCTCTAGCAAAAACCATGCCATGTGTGCAAGAGAAAAAAGGATAGACTCCAACGTGTAGCATTCCTCCTGATATGTGCAAAAATGTCAAAAAGATAAAACAAAAAAACATTTAGTTTTACCTCCCAAAATCATGATTTGGATGCTAATAGTTAAACTGTAAAAAGGGTGAAACTACTTTGCATTCTCATGATGTAGGGGTCTTTTGCAACTACTTAACGCTGACGTGCAACACATGTATGTGGTACCTAACTCTCTTTTGTGGCATCTTTTTTGACCACTGGGAAAAAGTCTGCTAGTAAGACTCAGGACATTATCTTCCAGAAAAGACATTACTCTTTTTCAACTAGGATACCAGGAAGGTCTAGGTCTTCCCAGTTCCACTGACACATGTTAGGTTAGTTTGGTGGGTGGCTAAAGTTAATTGGGTAGGCAGTGTAGGTTAGGGAGTTTTTTCTTTTAAAAATGTAGCGTGTCTACAGCAGTGAACAAGGGTACTGTATTCTGGCTGATTCAGATGACTCTGACAGGGTCAGATATCATGTTAGGTATTTTATTTGAAAAAAAAAACAAAACTCCCTAACATACACTGCCTACCAATTCACTCTAGCCACCCACCAAACCAACCTAACACTATTACACTAAAATATACAGTACAATAATAATAAAAAAATTAAAAATTGTTTTTATATATATATATAACGATCAGGGGTGAGGGAAGGGTTAAATGTTATGGGATAGGGCATTGGACCTATCTATATATAACATTAAATGATGCAATGCCCTGTATCCTTCCTACAGATTCCAAAGATGGAGACTAGAGATCATGCGGTCACTGTGGTTGGTCATGTGAGGCAGTCCCCATGAACGAAAATGGACCAGGTGTATTTTGTATTGGATGCACAGATACTTCCATAAGATTAAATGAGAAATTATGATTGAAAGCCTTAACTGTGTTAAAGATGTAATAAAATGTTTACATATTGCCCCTTTTCGATACATTGGACTTAAGACCTGCAACTCATGCTACAGGATACATGTTGAGCAACCCTGTGCTTCTGAGAACAAATTTCAAAATGAGCAATTTCGAGCTTGGCAACTGGAAAAGCATTAATTAAAAGACCGGCGGATAAGTGTAAACAAAAAGACAGGGCGAATATTAGATGAAAAAAAAAATACATGCTAATCAAACCTAATTTACTTTTTAAACATTAATCTTCAGATTAATGTTTGACTGTAGGACTGGGAGGAACTGACTATACTGTGCATTCTTTAATAAAGTCTGTCCTAAAGAAAAAATAGACCTAGACATCTGGAATACAAATATGCAAAAACATGAATTTCTTTTTTTTTCTTCGAGTAATTGTCACCTTATAATTAGAAAAGTAGAATGTATGTATTGTTATTTGTAATGTAGAGACACATTTCATTAAGTTTGCTGCACCATGTGATGTGAGATGGCAGTAATTAAACAACAGATGGAAATGTAATATAAACTCTATCAAGGATAATGCATCCATTCTATGTTCTGTTGTGTTTCTCACTTTTTTTTATTTTAATATCACTGCAATATTTCTTATATTGTGTCATCACAGCAAATGCTTCTGAAAAAACCCAATCCATGGAACTGCTCCTTAAATGAAAAAATGGCAAACCTTTATATTTAGAAATGAAGAATCATATAGTACTTAGTGGTTAGATATGTATATAAAACGTGATTGGGTTATACCAACCAATAGAATCTTCCTGTTGAATTAGTTATTCCTGTATTAATGTGGCTACAACCATTTTTCAAGCTGCAGAATAATCACTTGTTTTATTCATAAGCCACTATCTAGTGCTATTTCATTACCGAATACAAATGTTTCCCAAGACCCGTTTAATTCTGGTACTCCCTAGTCTTCCCATAAGGTTTGCTGCCTGTGACATTCTGTCACATTCTGTAGAACTACTGTCATGTTCTTCAAGATTGATTTACAACAATATTGACAAATTCTGCAATAAATCATTCACTCGTTAGGTTGTACACATAGGCTTTTCAAGGAATTCTTGCATTATTTAAACAAATAGTCACTCATCAATATCCTCTTAAAGCAAATTGACTGTTTTAAATGCAGTAGGTATGCATATACGTGATTTATAAGAGTTACAAAATACATACGAAATTATAATACTTATAACAGTGTCTTGATTTTACAGGTATTATTAAATTAAAGTAAAAAGTGATAAAATGTACAGGGACAACTGACTGTCGACCAAGTGTGGATATCAAGGCATTATGGAGGTTTGTCAATGAATGGCAAATGAGGTGGCCAATATGGTATATCATAGTCAGGTGTGGGAAAGTTATATAAACCGGGATGGTTGAAGGGTTCTCTTTCTCTGACAAAGTTGACTTTTCAGCCAACAAAAGACATATTTGGCATTCATGTGACTCCTAAATTTATTTTCCTTATTCCAACAGTATATTTATTTCCATGTGATGTGTTTGTAGGCAGGACAAGCAATTGAACGACATGTGATTAGACCTTGTCATAAAAAAAGTATATAGAAGTTTGGGTTTCTACAAAAAAAGTGAATGCGTTACATCATACTATGCTCTCTTTACATTTGATATATTTTGATAGTACACTAGAAAAGAAAGAAAGAACCTACATTAGAACATTTAACATTTAGAAAGTTACTCAAACATATTCTAAAAGTAGTTGTAAAATAATGTACCTGATATTTTGAAGCATCTGAATTATCAGAATGCACTTTCAACCAGAACACAATGGTTTTATACAAAATCCTCTTTATAGCTAAATGTCCCTTATTTTTAAATCTAAAATACTCAGGCTAGTGATATGGAAAAAATGTTTTGAATGCAGATTTAAGGTTCATGTTCTGCTTTCTACTAACTGCATATTTCAAGCCTTTACACTTGCTATAGTTAGTGTTTTATGGAGCTCTGTGGGATATTTATGAAGGCAAAAACTGCTGCCTATAGTTGTTCAGTTTTGCACATTTAACTGTTCCATAGGTTTCACTAATATGGTAATTTAAATGTATGTGTTCTTGCTAAAAAGTTGTTTATTAGATCAACAACATCACAAAGTATATTTTGTCCCAAGTAATTAAATTCATTATATAATGTAAGTTAAATAATAAAATGTTGAATACAATTATTATATTTTTTACCAGGAAGGATACATTAAGAGTTCCCTCATTTTCAAGTATGTCCAGGAACACTGCATTGTTACAACGGGTTACATTATTATATTAAACAAAATAATATTAAAATACAAATATACAAATTTAACGTAGAACTCACACAGGTAAGAAAACAAGTAAAATATAATCAAGCATGATTACAAGTGTATTTTGTATTTAAGTATGTTGTCTGAAATCTCTCAAGAATTTTACACTGGAGGAAGATTTGATAGTATCCAAGTTGCGTATTCCACAGTTGCGGAGCCCTGTAGGGAAACTATTATTGAACCACTTCTTTTTTGTATTGTGGAATAGTAAATAATGTGCTGGTATCTGAGGTTATATAAGTAGGTAACAGGTGGAGAGGATTCTAATCAGGTAGGGTGCAAGCTTCCCAGAAAAGCTCTTAAACACAAGGTTGGAAAGGTGGACCTGGATTATAGCAGGAGCCAGGTAAACTTTTTTAACATGCCACAATGGTGAGAGAATGAGTTCAATAATGTAGTAAGTTTATGAATGTGGGTTTTTTCGGTGCAGATGCATCAGGTGCATCCCCATACTCAATAACTACCATTAGTATTTGTTGTGCTATCTATGTTTCTTCACTGTGGGGCTTAAGCAGGATTTGTTCCTGTACAGGTGAGGCCAAAAGATAAATTTGCCATCTAGCCACAAACCTAGCTATTTGAAAGATCAGTATATAGTCAGTGTACTATTTGATTTTGTTTTGATGCATATTTGAGAATTTTATAATTTACATAATATAGATACTGTTCCAAAGAGCATTGTTTAGGAAAAGTTGGTTACTTATGATCCACCTTATGCTGTCGTCTGTGTACATGTGTACAGTTGAGGTCTTGCAGGCTTTGGGCAGATCTTTTATGAATAATGTGAATAGCAGTTGGCTGAGTATCAAGTTTTGGGGTACACCCCACATGTCTAGGAGAGGGAGTGAGGTGCTGTCAGCTATGGACAAATATTATGATTGATCGGATACATATGATTGAAGCCAGGTTAACTGATGATCACCAATACCTGAGTTTTTAGGTTTTTGCAATAGGATGCCATGGTCTACAGAGTCAAAGGTCTTGGCAAAACCAAAGAAAATAGTTCTATTTAGGTTTCCTTGTTCAATGCCAGTTTTGATATCATTGCATACTTTTAAGAGGGCGGTTGTAGCTGAATGATTTGAGTGATGTATGAATGCATCTTTCCATGATTTTGGACAATACAGGGAGCAATGATATCAGATGGTAGTTAGATACTAAGGTATTGTCACCACTTGTATGGTTAGGCGCTACTCTTGCAGCATTCCAGATTCTCTATTACAGGATATTGGAACCATATGTTTTTATTTTAGGCATGTTGGACAATATGTTTAAGATTTTCTTCCTCAAAAGAGCTAATGAGTTAATTAAAAGATTAAGACAGTTGTCCGTAATTGGAGTGAAAGCCATTTTATTTTATTTCACCTTAATACAGTTTTCTAGCATTTTACCTCTCAATAGTCACAAGGGGTGACAGTCTTGATTTATGGGCACTGCCCCGCTGTCCTGAGTAGTTGCCACATTGTTCCATGTTTGTGGGCAGTAGGGATCTTTGTCCATTTGGGGAGATACTCTGATGTTTCCTAATAGGCTCAGGGAGCTGTAAAACCAATGAAGGTCTGTGCTTTTACAGAACAGACCTCCATTGTAGTTACCATTTGTGCCCTTTTAGGTCACAACTATGTAAGTAAAGTACTATGTACTAAAGCACTTTAGTAAGTCTTAGTCAAGAAAAGTTAAAAAAGAGAGAACACCTGCGATGTGAATTAATAGGTGTGTTTAATAGTTTAATAAAACAACTCCTATAAAATGCATGTATATAAAATATACTCACAAACTGAGACATATAAAAAACACAAACCATGAAATACAACACCAATAGCACAAATTTGACATTAAACATATAAATCATAAATAGGAAACAGAGAAGCTATGAGAATCTAATACAATTTAATATTATTGTTGAATACATCTGAACATCTGTTTATATGTCTGCCTCACAATAAACCAAAGTACTTTACCATAGGCTCACTTTGGCTATAGGGATTCGGTGCCTCTGTGGGCTTTGTACTTGCTGTTTTAATCAAATATCCACAGAATCATTTTTGCATTTTTTAATACATGCTTCCTGTCAATGAAAAACATTGAGTAAGAAGATATATGAGACACACATATATTTAGCACATGAGCAAAACTTAATGGTCGAATCATGACATCCATTATCTGGGTATGGTCCACCTACACAGCCTTTTTATTTTTGCATAAGCAAGTATGGAATATATCTCTCTTAATCACCCTCTGCTATTCAAAATAGACCAAACCAAACCATATTTCTAAACAGAGCCCCTAGCATAACATATTCAAGGGCATCTCTGAGTAATAGAGGTCACCATGACAAAATAATTTTGTAGCCCATACCACTAATGTACCTCTCTATTTTCCATGCCTGTCCTGTTGTGCTTTATGTGTACTTAGCCATTGACTGCGCAAACGGATAAAGTAGAGAGACCAGTCTTATCTTCTTCGTGTGTCTCAGTTGTTTCAGTGACAAACCACTATATACATTCCCCAACATTTGCAGACAAACAGGGGATCAGGAACAAAGGATCTTTTTGGAGGCATCTTACTGCTCCCTTCTACTTTAGAGATAAGGCACACTGGGTGTAGAGAAACAGATCCTTTTTGAAATCTGGAACTGGTTGCCAATGTACACTCTGCAAATCATGTAGCTGCACTTTGAAAAAGACATTGTAGGCATCACTAGTACCAAAGGGTTTGGAAGAAGCAGGATATGACGGAGGCCTACTTACCTTAAGCATTTGGACATACCGCCAGCTTTGTTGGAATGCACATGAGTCCCTTGTATATAGCATCATGTTATATTTTCAGTACAAAAACCTAAAAAGTAAAAATTTTACCTAATGTAAAATAAAAAAAATTATAAATAAAAAATATTAAACATATGAAAATAAAAGCTTTTTTTCTAATTCATTTTTTCAAAACATACAAAACATACAGCACTGAGGAAGATTTTTATGGCAAAAATTTAAAAAATAATCAGTTTAAAAAAAGAATCAGGTTAGAATGTTTTGGGATTTACTTATGCTCAGATTTGATTAATAGATGCTGAATAGATTCAACGTTATAAACCAGAAGAAGCACTGAAATATATCAGGGTCTCTGCTTCCGATATGTTTTTTATGAGGAGGACTAGCAGATAATCTAGATGAATGTTACTAGTTGGCACTTAGTGACAATAAGTTGCCTAGTTCTATTCACTAAATGATGGATGATAAAGCTGATTGTAATACAGATGCTTAACTCACGGTTATAATTTTGGTGAAGCCATTTGATTTGCACAGATTAGTATGCTGAGCAGCTACAGACACATTACAGGCAACGGGGAAAGAAGAATAGCTTTATTTTTTCCTGTTATTTGTTGTCTGACAGGTTTGACTCCAAGGGCCATTTATAATGGAAAACTAAATTCATTGAGGTCTGTGTGTTGACTTTTGCTATTACTAAAAACTGGCTTTGAGTCAACTGCATTTGCATATCACATGAAAGAACCTAAAAACAGAGATATAGCAGAATGCACAAAATAGTGTTTGTTTTAGACATTATGTAGGTTGAGACACATGAGAATAACTGATCCTTTGCAGAAACCTTCAAGTAGGTTTATACAATATCCAGATACACCATGAAAGATTGTGAAATCACATTGTAATTGGGGAGAATGTTCAAACAATGTATTGTAGAACATCTGCTGATGGGTTTATGTAATTTTCCAGTCAATTTGTTCTGTCAAGAAGATAAAGTGGTTTACTGCTTTGAAGAGACCAATAATATGGGTGTGAAAAAAAATAAACCGTATTTGACCGTATAAGAACAGCCTGTTTTAACATTATATTTCCACTTTGGTATGGCTTAAGCAGAAAAATGCAGACACATTTCATCTATAAAACTTAATATCCCTTTAGAGAGCTTGAATTAAAACATTTTTTTTAATTTATGTCCATATAGTAAGATGAGACTAGTACATTCTCAATTATAACAATGTTAGGACTCTGAGAAAATAAGATAAAGGCAAACAAAATGTTTTAAGAGTGGTGGAACATTGAGGCTACCTTAACCTCCATGTCCAAATGAGTCTTTACGATAGCCGATCAGGGTACTTTACATTACATCAAGTTCTATAATCATAATGCTTAGGCAATAATCTTGACACGTAATTTTAAGCTCACTCTTAGATTACTATCGCTACATAACCAAGATACCAAGTAAATAATTGGGTTAAAAACAGCAATACATTAACACACAATAAATATTATTTCAAAACCTCAATGATATATCTGGAACATGTTATCACTTATGATGATTAGATATGGTAATAAACAAACAAAACAAAAAAAACAAAAGGACCCTATCATACTGCCTTAGATGGTAGACCTCATGGTGCCCTGTCATCCTTAAACAGGAGGAGTGAGGTCTATCCATTGCATGCTTTGGGTGCCAGATAGGTGGGCAGTAAAACAAATCACTATCAAGCCCATTGGCATTTATAGTGTGGAACCTGTAAAACAAAGATTTTAAGCTAAGCTTTTGGTGCTGTCTAGTCAATCAATTCCTCGTTTTTGGTCCACGGAGAACCGAATTGAAAATTAAAAGAACTGAAAATTGTCCTCTGGTTCAGAGTGTATTCCATATGTACCCCATGCAACGGTTGAAAGGTACAATGCATCCTCTGCAGATTATAATGGAAGTAATGGACATATCCCGACTCACATTTACTATATTAATTGCTACTGTTTCACAACTTGGCTTGTTTTGACCTTGTCTCTGATTTGGCTTGATGATATTGGATCTGGTTTTGACCCTGCTAGATTCCCAACTTCACCTTCTTCATTGTGATTCAAAATTGGTGACTTTGTTCCTCTTCTGAGACCCCAGCTAGCTTTACACTTCTCTGCTAGTTTTTGCTGTCTTTGCTCCAAGCAACCAGCCTCATTTGGCCTTGTCCACCTGGGGTTCCATCGACTTCGACCAGTTACGTTTCAGTTGGCAGTAGTTAATATACAAGTTGGGCATTGTGTCCAATGTGTGTAAATGTGAAACTACAAACTCATCTTGACCAATTCATATTCTTATTGCGGTGCGTTCTCCATAGAACATTTTTAATTTATCAGTTTAGATTAAATCTGTGTAAAATCTTGATGGTTTTAATATTTAATCCATACTCTGTGTGCTTCTTGTATGTATTATGACCTACTTCGCTCACTTGCTTCTATTTTGAAACTTACACATATGTTTTCATTTTCACCCTTATTTCCCAATGTCATTGTTAACACTTGACATTTGATTTATGCCTTGTGGGGACTGTTTTGTTTTTAGCCATGTTCTCCATATACACTAAAAGCTGGGAGGTATGACTGGTGTATGTATATATTTTTTTCTACTGTTGTGAGCTTGCAAAAAATGTAGGTTTGCATCAACATATTCACTATTGCCTACCTGCATTTTTACTTGCATTAAATTAACACTGTGCTCACATTTACATCACTGTAGGAGGGTCAAGTTACTGCTAATTATAAAAAATAAAAAATGTGAGGACTCATTAACCCTTGTGAGTTTTGAGTGAGAACTCTGCACTCACCTGCATCTCTTAAAATATTCATGTATCTGGAAGCAACAGGTATATTAGTAAATAAACTAGTTACTTATTTAGGCAAGTCTTAAGTTGACTCTACCTTCCCCCTTTTAGTGAACAGAGAAAATTAAGCCAACACAAAACATATTTATAACAAAAACACATTAATAAACTGTTTTGTGTTATTTTGTATATGATCATTGGGGTTTGGCTTGGTACCTAAATGTTATGCCTCTGATTTTGCTAACTATGCTCAGTGCTTAAACATATGAAAATAACATATATAGCTGTGCACATAATCAGGGGAAGAGGTTAATCATTCCTTCCAAGAGCCCTGAGTTTTGCTGGACAGTCTTGACTTTCCAGCATTGTGCTAGGTAACTCCTCCATACAGACTATGGGCCCTGACCTTGGAAAAGGTTCTGTTTTGGGAGAGGTGGGTACAGGGACTCCGCTGGGGCTACTTCCTCCCCTGATACAGAGTGCCACGTTTCCCCAATTACCAGAGACTTTAAAAACTGTGGGCCTTTGACGAAGATTTGGGGTACCTGCATTTTGTGAGGGGGTTTATATGTGGTGTTACTCTCCATCGAGTCAGGACTTAGAGGGCAGCCCCCTGCTGGCGACCAATAGGGTCGCTCGTACAGACTGTTAAACTCCTGGTGCCGTAACTTACCCGGCACATCCCACTGGTCTCCCTCCCTGTTCAATTAGTTAAATGTCCGTACGAGCGACCAAAAAAGCCGCTCGTACGGACATTTAACTAATTGAACAGGGAGGGGGACCAGTGGCATCTGCAGGGTAAGTTGCAGCATTGGGGTTTTAAAAGTCTGTACGAGCGACTCTGTTGGTCGCTCGTACAGACTTTTAAAACCCCAATGCTGCAACTTACCCTGCAGATGCCACTGGCCTCCCTGTTCTATCAGTTAAATGTCCGTACAAGCGACTTTATTGGTCGCTTGTACGGACATTTAACTGATAGAACAGGGAGACCAGTGGGATCTGCCAGGTAAGTTGCAGCATTGTGGTTTTAAAAGTCTGTACGAGCGACTTTTTAACTTTTATTAGGGGTTAACTTTTTTTTTTTAAAGGGTTAAGGAGCCGTGCGAGTGAGGCTATTGGTCGCTTGCACGGCCCTTTAACCTACGGATTTTCACTCCCGTTATCTAACGCAGCATCGAAGGGGTTAACGGGAGCAGAAATCCATAGGTTCGCTGTCAGGGGTTACAACTTACAAAGGCCGTGCGAGTGAGCCCATTGGTCACCTGCAGGGTCTTCCTCTGGCATCAACCAATTGGTTGATGCCAGAGGAGGTCCCTGTAGGCGACCAATAAGCTCATTCGCACTGCCCTGTAACCCGTGACGGCGAACCTGCGGATTTCCACTTCCGTGAACTGCCGCGATGCCGTGAAGACAAGGTAAGTTAGAAGGGGGGGAGAATGGTAGACGAAGACGAAGACCATCACGAAGATCTTCGTGGTGTGTGTCTTCGCCTACGTTTTACCGCTGCTGTCTTCTCTTCGGCGTGTCTTCGGAACGAACACGAAAACGCACTCTTCGTGTTCGTTTTCATGTTCGCCCGAAGACTAATGCACAAGTCTAGTTTACACCTCAACATGAGTGCTGTCTGATGGTTCAGGTGGGCCGCTATACTTTATTGTCCTTTTTAGGACAATAGTCATACTGTGCAGCTAAGCTTTGGCTAGCCACAGTGCTAAAGCAGCTCCGGTGCTGCTGCATCCCCCCTTCTCTCTACAATGCTGGTTCTGTCTGGAGCTGAAGGGGATCATTGCTGGTGTCCCAGCAGGAGAAAGCAGTGTTTGGTGGGAGTACCCAGTCAGGTCGGATGGCTATATTTTATTGATATAAAAGGCACATGACCCATGTGAAAAAACAAAGTTGTAACTGAAGGTCACAATATAATGTAAATAATAAAACACATAAGGCAGATGTAGTCCCCTTTAGATGGATAATAAGGAGCCACTGTCACCCCAGCCTCCTATATATATTTGCTTGTACCTCCATGAGACAGCAGCACTATCCTTGCTCCACCTTTGAGATAATATTACTGTCTTTGCTTAATGGGGGAAATATCCTATACAAAAAACACTGTCCTGAGATCAGTGCAAGATGCATTGTTACTTAGTTTCCAAAAATGTTTAAATACAACCTTTTATTGATCCAGAATTAGGTTAACATCCCACTATACCTTTACCCCTTTTTGTTTTTAACCCCTTAATGACAATTGCCGGTCCTGGCACGGCACGGAAAAGCATGTGCTTTACGACAATTGACGTGCCAGGACCGGCACGTCTTTAAACGGGTGCAGAAAGCGATCTACTATCGCTTTCTGCACCCAAAAAGCGTTGCTGAATGCCTCGACCTCGAGGCATTCAGCAACGCCGCGATCGGCACGAAGGGGCCATCTCTGGCCCCTCCACGGGGCGTCAACATCCGCCATACTTTGTATGGCGGCGGACGCCCGTTTTAAAAGCGTTTAGGAGGCGATCAACGATCGCCTCCTAAACTTAAATGGTGTCGCTGGAATGCCTCGATCAGGAGGCATCTAGCGACACCAAACACTAACCTTTTGATGGGCTGTGACCGCTCCGGAGAGCGGTCACAGCCGCAGCTGCCGGCAATCTTCGCCATCAAGGAAGATGGCCGCCGTCCTGTAACAGGAACCACAAATTTTAAAAGTTCGCTAGATGGTCCAGACCATCTAGAGAACTTTGGCTCCACTTGCAGGTTGAATACAGGTACTGCATTCACCATGCAAGTCAATGGAGCCCAGCTTTCTAATCACAGTGTGATTAGTAAAAATAAATTAAAAAATAAAATAAAATTAATAATAATTAGAAAAAAATAGTAAAAAACAGTAAAATGTAAAAATCATTTCCCACTGATGTCACTATCAGGGGAACCTCCAAGTTGAAAAAAAATGTTAAATTTTTTTTAAAAAAAATAATACAAAAAAAATATATATATATATAAAAAATATATTTTTGTGAGCAAGTCCTAAAATTAGCATATTAGCTTAAAACAATTCTCGCATGGAAAGAGTTAAAATACTGGCATATTAAATGCCCGTGGGGTGTCTACTTTTAAAAAATGTATGATTTGATGGGGTAAATTGAATGGGCCAGGTTCAACAACGTCCCAATTAACACGGGGGGAAGGATGGCCACACATCTAATTTCCAATTAGAAAAATGCACACGTACCAAATGTGGCCTTTTAGTTCCCCCAAAAAATGACACACCCATGCATGTGGGGTATCACTGCACTCAGGAGATGTTGCTGAACACATTATGGGGTGTCGTGTGACAGCGGCATATACCAGGAGCTGTAAATTCATACATAAAGTAGGTGTGTGGGGGAAAAATACACACACAAAAATATTACTGCAAACTTTGAAAAAATGCTGGTGGTAAAATATGTGCATGCAAAGAGTTAAAATACCAGCATTTAAAATACCCTGTGGTGTCTAGTTTTGAAAAATATATGGTTTTGTTGGGCACACTGAAATGGCCTGGCTCAAAGATGTACCAAATAGGGCACGGGCAGTGGATCCCAAATGCCAAAGTTCAACATTGAAAAAAGCGCATGCCCCAAATGTGGCCCTTTTGCCCCAAAACAGCCAGGCAAAATCATTCATGTGAGGTATCGCTGTACTCAGGAGATGTTGCTGAACACATATTGGGGTGTTTTGTGATAGTGACATATACGAGAACATTTTAATTCATACCTGAATTAAAATGTGTGTGGAAAACCAAATGCAAAAAAATGACTACCACAAAGTTTGACAAAGACTGGTGGTAGATATTGTGCATGGAAAGAGTTAAAATACTAGCATTTGAAATACCCTGGGGTGTCTAGTTTTCAAAAATATATGGGTTTATTGGGCACACTGAAATGGCTCGGCTCAAAGATGTACCAAATAGGGCATGGGCAGTGGATCCCCAAATGCCAAAGTTCAACATTGAAAAATGCGCATGCCCCAAATGTGGCCCTTTTGCCCCCAAACAGCCAGGCAAAATCATTCATGTGGGGTATCGCTGCGCTCAGGAGATGTTGCTGAACACATATTGGGGTGTTTTGTGATAGTGACATAAACTAGAACATTTTAATTCATACCTGAAGTAAAATGTGTATGACAAAACAAATGCAAAAAAATGACTACTATAAAGTTTGACAAAGACTGGTGGTAGATATGGTGCATGGAAAGAGTTAAAATACTAGCATTTGGAATACCCTGGGCTGTCTAGTTTTCAAAAATATATGACTTGATGGGGTAAATTGCATTGGCCGGGTTCAAAGATACCCGAAATGGCACATGGGGGGAAGAATTACCAGATTTGGAAAAAATGGCTTTGAAATAGCAAAACGCTACCTGTACTTATTGCCCCATAATGGGTAGAAAAAAGCAAAAAAACATAAAAACATTGGGTATTTCTAAACTCAGGACAAATAGTAGAATCTATTTAGCAGGTTTTTTCATTACCTTTTATAGATGAGTAAAAGATTTTTCAACTAAAAGTTAGAAACAGTCATTTTTTTCTAAATTTTTCACCATATTTTATAATTTTTTTAATAGTAAATAATATGATACAATCAAAACAATGTCATCTAAAGAAAGCCCTTCTTGTCCTGAAAAAAACAATATCTAATGTGTGTGGGTTCAGTAAACGGGAAAGAAGAAAATTACAGCTAAACACAAGCAGCGCAGAAATGTTAAAAAGGCCATTGTCACAAAGGGTACAAAAAGTAAAATCAGCCTTTGTCTCGAAGGGGTTAACTTCTTCATTTATTATTATTATTATTATTATTATTATTATTCTTCCACATTTCTAATGTGCCATTTTTTTCTGTGAATATAAATATAGAAAGAATGCAGTTTATCATTGTAATATGTGTTTATATAAAGTCTACAGCTTTGTGAACAAATACAAAGTGGTTTTCTGATGTTTTCTGAAACTTTACCAGCACACAACATTCTTTTTATGCATTTCTCTTTTTATTGAATGCTGTAACTATTGCAAGGAATATCAATTACCACATATTTATAACCAATACACAGCAGTCAGTTTATATGCAGGCATACAAATCATTTTATAGTAGTGAAAGAAGTATCACGTTGACATACTGCATTTGTGTCAAGACAATTTACAATCCAAACAGTAAATCTAGGTAAAAAAAAGATATAATTCCCAATGTTTCTCATTTGGGAATCATTTTCCTGGCTATATTTCTACATAGGCTATTGGCATTTATAGTTATACTCAATATATAAAAAGCCAAAACTTTGCTTTTTTTGTACATATGAACTTCCTGTATTTGACGGGATATCTAAATGTTTACCACTGGAAATCTTGAAATAATTTGCATCATCTGTTAAAATTATTGTTGCTCTATGTAAATCTAAAATGGCTTGTTAGATTTTAAGTAATGTTATCAATATATGAAAAGAATGTGTAACACCTTAGGTATTTACTTCACGCAAGGCTCACACAATAAATCTTAACAGATAATGTGAAACACATGCATGTGGTTACCAAGCAAGTCACACTACATCTTTCTGGGTAAAAAATGTAATGTTCTTAAACCAAATATACATTCTTAACATTAGCTGTGGAGAAAGTGGTCTGACTATCCTGTATACCTAAAGTTATTTTTGGGTAAATGTATTATTTGTTGATTTCTTTTGGAGTATTATTTTGCCCTGGAAAGCAATATCAAATTCTGTATGTTAATTCCTTTATATTGTATTGTGATTACTAAGCTATTCCAAATAAATTGCATTATTCCAGATCCTTTCGAACATAGGCTATGAATTACCATGGATATAGGAGCTGGGAAAGAGCAGGCTGCCCAGATGAAGTAAATAAATCTGCTCCAAGGGTTGTATTAGCCAGGAATAAGCAGGGTCGGAGTGTAATGCAGGCAGGTCGGGGCAGAGGAACTAGGTGGGTCATGTCACCGCTTTGGATGAGCAACTTGTACTCTAAATTATTTTTTTCAGGATGGAGGGGATATCATTGAGCCTAAAAAATGTGTAGTGTGTGGTACAAACATTATACTAGTACTTAGAGTGATACTGGCATTACAGTCATGTATGATTTTTTTATTTGATAAAATTAGGCAGTGTCATTAATTACAATAAATATAGCATATTCAAATGATAATACATGTAATGTTAATTACATTTTAATCTTCACTTTTTGTATAGTAAACTAAAGCAAAAATGTAAACATCCACATGAAAGACAGTGTAGACCTCAATATTTTAAATGAAAAAATTACGGAAAGGTGAAAACTTTAACTGCTTGATATGACAATGCGTTATGGAAGAATGTTCTGCTGCTAATTATTATTATTATTCTTTATTTCTAAAGCACCGACAGATTCCGTAAGAAACAGGAGGTGCTGCCTGCATAATCCTTTGTCAAATCAGTAGATTGACTAATCCATGGATTTCTTAACATCATGGGTTTACACATCACATTTCTGTTGTATTTTTGTCTATTGATGATAATCAGTCCAAAAGAGAGACAAAGGGATCTATTCACAAGGGAGTCTTGAAAGGAGACTTTGCTGGAGAGTTGTGTTTCACCACCTTTACTTTACTATAGATTATAAAGATGAGTTTTGGCTGGAGGAAGAACTTGGTTGGTCCTGTATTTTGCATAGTTAAATAAAAGAAATTTCACCAAGGTCTCCTCACCCATTGAATTATGCATTATTCAGGGGTAGCTCAGCCCTTCTTGCTGGAACACAACTCTCTTACCAGGGCAACATAATCTAGGGGGATGGATACATTAGAAAGTAAGAGAACTCTATAGACACAAACTTGGGGGGACAAGTGACATTTTGCTCATAAAAAGAATTCTAATATTTATGATCAGAAATTAGAGGTTCTTTGACAAAAATTGTTAGGGCACAATGATTCTATAAAAAAGGCAGAGATTGTGTTTATTATGATTTCTGATTTTTATTTCTATGTCAGACATTAATATTTTGTTTTTATGCTTAGGCCCGCTATTATTTAACTATGCTGCAAAAACACATTAGCGTTATAACAACAGATATTAATATTATCATGACATTTTAATTTCTGGTAAATTAAAAGAAACTGAAAGTGATTCATGCAAGTTACCTATTTATTATTAGTAGTTCACTAGAATTAATTACGTTTGTAAGTTATTACTTTATTCTTTGAATTTTTCAATTCAAACTCTGCTATTTAGTTGAAGCAAAATAGTTTAAATATTTTTAATAGGTTTTTGCTTTCTAATAATATTTGAAAGTTATGTTTTGCCTATTGGTTGCCATGTAACTTCTGGCTGGAGTCCTGTATAAGATAACCTCTAATAACTCAATTCTATTTAAAGTTTATGTGAGTAATAGGTCTTTTACACAAAGAATAAAAAGTCCATAACATTCTATCTTACCAGCAAGGTACATAAATAGTAGATTCAGCCTGACATTATGGTCATTATGGCCCTCAGGAGTTGAGCTATAAATGTCAGGAGTTGTTGTCATTGAGTAACCGGGTTCATTTTCCATGGACTGTTATAGATAGAGCTTATTTAATACAAGAGTGCACATCAATAGCAAAAAAAATAGTATATACATTTTAGAACAAGATGAATGTGGGTAGAAATCACTGCTGCCTTCTTAAGATAAATATTGCATTATTTATATACCCTAATAACAAACAGTGCGAATTGCATGGTCAATAGCAAGAAGCGAAATGCTTTATCAAAAAAAGCATAAGAAAAAATAAACAGAAAAAAAAACAACTTTCATGTATATTGTTGTTGTTCCACTGTTTGTTTTCTTAAGACAAAGCTATAATCGTTTTATCCCCAAAAGCATTTAAAGCAAGACAAAAAATAATTTTAGTTTTTACTTACTACGACGACTGCACGTGTGTTTCACTAAACGTGTGTGAAATTAGAAAGGTAATAATGTATATGTGTGTCCCCAAGCAGAAAAGAGCCAATAATGCTGATTTACTGCCTAAGCCATCTTGGCATTACAGCCAGGACAAATGTTTTCTTATATTGATTTTTCAACCAATGCACGGTCCTTAGAGTTTTTTTTAATGATTAATTTTGTGTTTTCTTTTAAAGGCAGTGAAGGGGTTCTAAATTCATTTATAATGTGATACTAATCCATAGAATAACAGAGGTTACATTAAAGCTCTTTTTTTACATCACCTGTAAAACTAGCAGATGAGTTGATTTACTAAAGTGTGATTTTTTATTTGCAACACTAGAATTAGAGGGAAAGACAACCATGGAAGGTTGATGCTTGTAATGCGACTCAAGAACTGCTGAGAAAAACTGGAATAGACAATAAAAACAGATGGTTCAGAGTAGAAAATGTGCAAAAAAAAACCAGAATGGGTAAAAAATGTAAGCTTTACCGTCTCTTCAAGCATCAAATAATAAAGAGTAATACTTACAAGCACATACATTATGGTACAAATGCCTCATGCGTTTCGCACTGAGAGGCACTTAATAAAAGTCAAACAAAAAATATAAACTTATATACTAAAATACCTTGAGTACATACCATAACCTTTATTTACATTTCAGCCAATGCCTGCATCAGCCTGTTTTCAGGTAACAATGAGTAAGCATACCTTCAGAGTAATACTAAACTAGGATAATCAAAATCAGTTGTGAAATAAATAATATAGACTCTTATGAAAGTAACATACATTGTTAATAAATAAAGATATATGATCTACTTGAATAATTATCATTTTAAGGTCTTCTGTAGGATCAATGAAGTGCAGGTATATGTAATGAAAAACACTCACTAAGGCTGTAAAATGATTGTAAACCTAGAGCACATTAATCTACAATTATTTTGTATATATTACTATTACAGGAACATTGTAGCCAAGTAAAATAAGTCAATACAATGTTACAAAAATAAAAGTATAGAAAGGGTTAAAAACCATCCCCATCAAACCATGGTGAAAGGACTGGTTGGGGAGAAAGACATCATATGTCATACATCCAATTCAAAATGCACGCCCTTGGGCTTCCTTGTTTCTAAATAGAAAATCCAATACACCTCTCTTTTAAATAGAATGTTATATCCATCTTCTCATCGGATTGCCATCTTTACCCTCTTTATATCTAAGATATAAGAGAAATAGCTCAAGTTACCCTTATTACACTTCTGAAACTGTTTATACAGTAAGGTGACCAGATTTTTAAAATGAAATCTGGGGACATTTTTTTAAAATTGGCAAATGGTAAAAAAACTTTTTTTTTTGTTCTGTTTTTGTTTATTGAAAATGTTCTATTCATTCTGCTGAGCCAAACACTTTTGTAATTAACTGCTTACTCAAAATTCAGTTGAATGTCCAACCGGTTCCAAGAAAACATTCAGAAAATCATGTAAATGTTGCTCTCCTTGATCATTGTTGCCTGGAATTTTGTTTTTTTTTAACATATATTCAGTGGCAGGGCAGCGAGAAGCCACTCCAACAAGGGAGCAGTCGCTTGACTTCTCCAAATCTGGCTCATAATCTAAATCCAAGTCATCGCCATCATCAGCAACATTTTTGATCACCACATCCTTTTCACTTGGGCACAAGGTGTAGTAAGGTCCACTGCTTTTGCAGGAGTAGATGTTCCCTATTCTTTCTTTTGGACCAAGAATAGATGTGCTGAATAAGTCCTATGTTTAAGTGCATTTGTACATAAACAAGAATATATAAAAATAGAAAGGAAGGGGAAATAAAATAGTAACTAAAAACTAGAAAATGTCCAACTTAATAGAGATAGGAAACGAGAGGTCTAAAGATTTGTTTTTGTTTGTTTCATTGGGAACCTTCATCGTTATCAAAGATTTGTACAAACACATAAAATTGGCAAATTTTCATAAAGTTTGTACGAATCTGAATGCACAAGTCTATTACATACCCTGCTAAATCTGGGCACAGCTGTTTGTTGCATTAACCTCTTAATTAACCAGAGGACACACTAATATATCCCCATGACCATGTGCTTTGTAACCATAGAGGTCAATAAAACAACCTATGTTTTTTGCAGCTATAGCAATGTTTTCTTGCCAGTACACCGTATAAGTAGGAGTCAGATCCTTGCTGACTGATTGGGTGTAACTGACCTAAACAACAGAGAATACCCTATCTGAAATAAGGATGTTAAAAAATTATTTTATTTGTGAAGTAAGGAACACAATATTTATTGGATGCATGAATTTATCAAAAAGTTTTTTTTTCTTTGTTTCTTTTTAAAGTAGTGCTATAGCTTCCTGGGGAAATTTTGTCCCACTTCTCCTACATTCCCCAAGGAGGCTCCTTAAATTGATGGTGGTCTTATGCCTTATCACCATAGCAACCAATTAAATGTACCTGTTGATTTGATCATTCCATTAGTTGCTGTGGTGATGAGATCTTTTGTTTTAGAATATTACTTTATTAATTTGTATTAGCTTGTTAAGTGCTGTGAGTGTCACGGACTGGGTCCAAACAGATGACTGAAAGGACCCAGCGCGCCCAAAGATTGTGTGCAGGAGTCACAGTGCAGTAGTGGAGTTTGACAGGGCCTGGTTGCAGGGCGACCACACTCACCCAGGTGATGAGCACCTAGGGTTGTGCAGCCTGATATAGCAGCGGATGAAGTCCAGAATGAAACGAAGTGATATCCTGCAGGCACCCTGGAGCAGGCATGAAACATATCACTGGAATCATGTGCAGGATGCTGCAGGCTGGGAGTATGGAAGCTAAGCAAAGGATATAGCAGAAACATAACAAGCAAGGGACAGGGAGACCAGGCACGAAACATAACCAGACAAGATATACATGTTATAGGGCACTACAATGAACCAGACAAGGAATAAACATTACTAGACAAGATATACATGATACAGGGCACAACAAAGGACAGGGAACAAGACAAGGACCACAGGGGAAGGAGCGAGGAGCCGGAATCCTCGGACGCTTCTCCTTTAAGCAAGGATAGGCCATATTGACTAGGACAAAGGGAGAGGAGAGAGGAACCAGAATCCTCAGATGATACAAGGAAGAAGGGCAAAGGTACATAAGAGACAAACAAACATGAATACAGGAACTAGCCTAGAACTATATGATAACAATTGGAGATTCCGTCACATCATATGGCCATAGTATGCTTAGCCCACCACTACGCCAAAGTACTCCAGTGACGGTGGGTCCTAACACTAAGCCCTGCATACAAAACTAAACATTGAATCCAAACACAGAACCGAGAAGGACATACCTTTAGACTGCAGACTGACACAAACAGAACACACAGGTGGGGCACACAGGAAACAGAGCTGAAGCAAAGAGCTGAAGCAGAAGCAAGGAATGGAAGATCAGAACAGAGCAAAAGGAAATCCAGGAATGGATCGAAGCAAAACAGGGAAACTGAAGCAAGACAGATATGCAGCTCCGCAGCCTGGGCAGAACGTGACAATGAGTCCTGACCAGACTTCTGGACTGGCACTCCTCCCACCACACAAGTATTTTATTAATGATGTCCAAACAGGGCTATACATGTGAGTAGAGCCTTGTTGGATTTAAAAGTAACCTAGTACCACTGATTCAGCTCCTAGATAGACAATACAGTGATGTTAGGACCCAAGTGATATTTATCTTCCAACATTGAAATCTACCTAATTTATTATGCTTTAAGACAACTCAGAGTGGTTTTATGTTTAGCACGTAAATGCTATCTCAAATAATAGTAAATGTTCAAACAAATAATAGATATAAAATGAACACCAGGAACTTGCAATTCTGGGGAATTTGCAAAAGTGGAAGAACAGACAAGCAACATTTTATACTATGATCAATAAACAAAAATACTGCTTTTACAAGACTATGCTCAATAATAAAGATTTGAAAGATATCATACATCCCACGTTAAAGCTGTTTCTCTACTTTATTTATATTTCATCTTAATATTAAATTGTTTTGTTTTTTTCTATCACAATAATGCTATATATAAAATATTTATTACACTCTTAAAGGATGCTCAATAAAATAAAAAATTCAGGGACATCTCTTTTATGTGACCTAATTTATCATTATGCCTATGTGAAGCTATGTTAGTCATTCACAAAGGTATGTAAATATATTGTAAGTCACCTGAAATTGCTGTTTTTGTTTGTTTTATTTTTATTTTAATGTGATAGGTTAATAAACAGACACAGTCCATCAACTCCCATGATAAGCCTCAAAATGTCTACATATTTTATGTATAGTGACCAGAAGCCTGTTTTTATTCTGAAAAAAATGCATGTGTATTGAGAGTCATTCCAAGGATTATTAAATTGTACTGAAATCTTAAGCCACATTGCTTTTGTCTCATACAGTAAATGCAAAGGTGAAAGTGCAGCCTGGACTATCAGAAAGGAGGAATATGACTCCCGGTCTAGGCAGGCAGTTAAGGACATGCCAGCAGTTAACCCTTTGGCTGGTGCAACATTGTTGGGCCAAAGGGTTTGCTAGAAACTAGGGACTGAGGACTCTTTTCACTTCTGGTACAGGACATTTCCTGCCTGCCCACAATAATTTTTTCAAGGGCATTGCTATGTGAGCATTTTACTATCTTTCTTTGTTGTATAACTGTTTTTGTTTAGTCACAATTTTTGTTTAGGTGATTCCCCCCTAGCCAGGGTATAATATAGATCTTGGACGTGGACATCACGCCTGGACAACCTTGGGAAGGCATCCCCAGTGGGTGGCTTATGGCACCTACTGGGCTTTGCCCTGCAGGTGGCAGATCCTTCTATATATTTTGATATTTATATGATGTTGCTGGGGTATTAATGAAGCTATGACCAACGCCCTTAACGCACAATGATTGTCATGGTTTCTTGTTCAGGTAAAGGAGGGAGAGGGTTTTGGCCTCAGGATGGTGGGTGGAAGGCTCTAAACAGTCAAGAGCACAAGAAGAAAATTAGAAAGATGGAAATATACTGTCAAAAATTGAAGTCTATACCACTGGTTGATTTCTTGAAAGCCAAGCCAAACCTTGGTATCTCATGAACCTCAAATAGGTCAGCAGTATTTATTGAGATGGGGAAAAACTGTAAACTGTCCAGGGCCCAGCTACCACAGATGCCTTCTTTGACCATTTGAAGCTGCTTCCCCACCTAGGCTTCTGAATGTAACAATTTTATCACTAAATGCATCATTAGTAACATAATTTGTAGCACTGCTTAACAGACACTTCCCAGAAAGTCAAACTGTTGTTGTATAACACAAAATCAGGTATTAATAGGTTGTTGCCTTAGAGACTAAAAGGCATTCTCAAATTTTCTATGCTGGTTTTATGTGATTAAACATTCATAGTAAAGGAAACAATTAGAGATCAACTAAGGTCATGTCTTCCTTAACATACTAGTAAAATTAAGTGTTGTCTAAGAGGAAGATGACATTTAAAGGTAACATAGAAAGAACTCTTTTTGGTGTGTCAAGAACCTCTACTTTTATGCAGTTTATTGGATTCTCTTCAACTCATCTGTGATCTGTAAAAAGAAGGTGAAGACTGAGTTTCACCTGAACGCCCTAATACTTGTTTTCATTTCACTAATTGTTTGCTCGTGTTCTATGTTTATTATTGGAGAAGAAGAAATCACTTCTTATTGGAGAAGAAGAAATCACTTCCTTGCTCTGTGTTGCTGGTTAAAATATCTCATCCCAAGGTCAATTCTGGTGTTAACCATGGGTCTTGAATCAAGGTTTTTAATAACTACCTACTGCGACCAGGCCCACCACTCTACTTACGACTCTCGCGATCACTTCCGTACAGGCCCGCAGCTTAACTCTGTTTTTAGTAGAGTCATGTCATTGACAACCCAACTCCTGTCATTTCCCAACAACCCAGCTAGAAATTGTGGGTGCTCAAAGCATCACAGTGTATAGAGCACTGGGAGGCCTAAGAAATAAATGAGATATTTCAAATTCTTAAACTATTAACCGTTTTCTAATCTGTCACAATTATTGAGTTGTAGATACTGAAGCAGGAATCAATTAGTGCGTTTTGCTGGCTGGTAATAAATAACATTATTCACATAAAGCCTTCAAAGGAATGTCAGTGGTAAATGGGTGAATTCATCAACACATTTTGTTGAAAAAGTAATCCTCTTAAAAGAGGTAAAGATATTTTAATTCCTTACTTTACAATGTATTTTTCAGACAGGGAGACATAGGAAAAGCACATTTCCTTCTTTTGGCATATATAGTATGGTAATTTCATCACTCACCAATACTTTCTAATACGTTATAGATTTTTAACGTATGTGGCATTCTGCAAATGCATTTTAATACATATATATGCTTGATGTAATGTAAGGAAGTTTTACTTTATTAAGCGGGTGGTAGATAAATGGAACAGACCCCCATCTGAAGTGGTAGATGGCAATACAGTAAGGAAATTTAAACATGTATGGGACAGGCATATAATTATCCTGAATCTGAGAAAAGATCAAAGATCTTACATCAGAAAATATGGGAAAGCAAGATGGGCCAAATGATGCATTAAGTCATGAGAAAAAGAAAGTACATCTCTACTTTCTTTTCAAAATTCAAATAACTATAAATGTCAGAAAAACTTAACTCTTCGTGAGACTTTGCATGTTTTTATTAAATGATCTTATACAGCTTGTATAATTGGTAAAATTTTTAAAAGATGCTTCCGTTTGCAATAGTTTTATTTATCAAGTTGATGTTGCATGGGGTTTGGAACATTATGTACAACTTAGAACTCCATGAACCATCAATATAAAATGGTGACATAATGATTGATGTAACTGTCACTGTCATCAACAAAATCTATACAAGTAGCTTTCAGCCAGCCTAATATTTTGAATTTAATAAAGTTTTAAGTAGCACTGAAGATTCTGTACATTATTACAATTATTAACAATATTATTTGACGTGTCTTAATTAATATATCACTTTATGCTCCTTAGTAAAAAAATTCTATTTCATTTTGAGACATCCTGCCACTGGCATATTTCATTTTGTGGCTTCCAATAAAGGTGTTAATTAGTTTGAACATCTAATTTGTATCATGTGCTAAAGTTATCACATTGATTTTCCTTTACATAATATTGGGGTTTAAAAAAAAAAATGAGCTAAGCTGAATCATATTGGAATAAATGTAATAGAGATAAAAGTTTATGGGATAGAAAAATATCACAGATAACAAAAGAAAGATAAATTAGAAAAAAGTGAATTGAAGTTGGTAAAAAAAAAAAGCAGTAATTTCACTGCTGACCTTGTTGGAATACAGCTAAATGACGAGATTGAGTATATAATAAATGGCATATTGTAGGCTGGAAGCTAATTTTATAGATACAGATCAACACAATGAAAAACATATGTTGCTTATCAATATTCTTTAATGATTGCTTGTTAAGATACTTTTCCCGCAAATTATATTTTATTGTAGTGATATAAGAACAATTGTTGCTTGAGTGAACACAACAAATTTTTGTCTATGGAATGTTTATCAGCAGAACGTGATGATCGTTCAGGACGAAAGCTAACAAAGGGTTTTACAGGCCAAAAACTGGTTAGGTTTTCAGATTAACCCTACCTGAGAGAAAGTCCGGAAAATTTATGAACAAAAGTTTGTGCAAATACACAAAATGAATAAATACTTTGAAATAAAGGCAAACCTATTTTCATGCCCACTACCTTAGATTTCCATGATTTCCATCAGTGTTTTTAGCTACAATGCCTGCTATCTTTTCCTGAAACAAGTAATATAATACATTTTGAATTGAGATATCCATGTTCAAGCTGGTCTGTTTGGGGAGTCTAAAACCCACCAATTTACATTGTTTCCTTTATATTTGGCAAGTACCGTATTTGCTCGATTATAAGACGAGGTTTTTTTCAGAGCAAATGCTCTGAAAAATACCCCTCGTTTTATAATCGGGGTCGTCTTATAATCAGACCTCAAAGTCTGACTAAGAGACGACTAAGATCCAGATCTCCCCCACTTACCGGTACTTCAGAGTCCCCAGTGTGCAGCTGTCATGTAGCTGGGGCAGCGTGTAGACTCACGCTGCAGCCGGAAGGAGGCGCGGGGAACTCTGATCTCTGACAGCCGGGGAATGTCTGCGCGATGCACGCAGACAACCCCCGCTGCTAGCCACGCCTCCTTCCGGCTGCAGCGTGAGTCTACATGCTGCCCCCAGCTACATGACAGGAGACTCAGAAGTACCGGTAAGTGGGGGGGGCGGCGGGGGGTGTGTGTTAAATGGGGGGCATAAGGCATTTCTGGAGGCAGGGTGCTCTGTGAAATGCCTTTTAACCTCCTTAATGCCACTCTGCCTCCAGAAATGCCTTTTTAACCTTCTATACGCCACTCTGCCTCCTGAAATGCCTTAAACCTCCCTATATGCCCCTCTTCCCCATAATATGCCTTTTAACCCTCTAAGTGCCAGAGTGGCATATAGGGTTAAAAGGCATATCATGGGGCACAGTGGCATATAGGGTTAAAAGGCATATCATGGGGCACAGTGGCATTTAGAGGGTTAAAAGGCATATCATGGGGCACAGTGGCATATAGGGGGTAAAAGGCATTTCTGGGGCAGATGTGCATAACTGGGGGGCAGGTTGGAAAATAGAAGGAAATAAAACCAAAATATTTTTCTCAATCATAGATTTTATTTAAAAAATAGTTTAAATGAATTAACATTTACTGGTAAAACTTTTTTCCTATAGGGTCGTCTTATATTCAGGCTTTTTCTTTTTTTCCTAAATTAATATTAAGATTTGGGTCGTCTTATAATCAGGGTCGTCTTATAATCGAGCAAATACGGTAGATTTATCAAGCTCATAATACAATGTTCATATTTAGACATGTGGAAATGTGCCAAAAATTATTTGGACACATTTTTCAGTTTGTTTTCAGCCCATTTGTTTTCAGGGAACAAATTCCATTCCCTGCCCACTTGGTTCTGCCAAAAATTGATGTGTAATTTTAATTCAGGGACAAAATTCATTGCCCGGTCCGCACATTCACTCACTCTCTCACATTCTCATTCTCGTTCATTCTCTCTCTCTCACGCTTTCTAAATGTTTTCCTACCTTCTCTGCCAACCACTTCCACTTCTGCCTACCACTTCTGCTTCTGCATCTTCCGCTTTATATTTTGAAGGAAAAGGCTTCATTAGGTTTTTGGTCCGTGTGCATAAGTCTAATATACACTGCTTCTCTGAATCTATAAAATATAATTATATAAGTTTGTTTTGTAAGTAGAATTGCAAAACATAAAAGATTTGGAGAAAAGAAAAACTAGCATGGTATGTTTAAATTAATCAAGATGATATACAGGCATTTCTGTAGACTTTGTGACAGGTCAGCTTTAATGCTTTATAAGTTTAACTTGTTCAATCAGGAGGTTGTCCCAGTTTCAACTGTCTGCCTACCCAAATGACCGAAAGAGCAAATCATTAATTTATGTAGCACTAATGAGGTGGATCAGTAAAATGTAATTTTCATACCTGTGTACCCATAAGTGTATATGTAAATGCATATGTCACTGTGTGCAAGTGCCTGTGAAGTGTTAAATAGCTTTCTATAAAGCTTAGAGTGATATTTTTGCCAATATCTGCAATCCAATACCTTTTGTGAAATAATGCATGAAAAATGACTTATATTCTTTAGGTTATTTAGTAATCTAGCTGTCAGAAACTGCTTTTGTTCTCCAGACTTGCGTACGGAATTCCCAGAAGGGGGCAATTCCATGGGTTTATCAGCATAGTTAAAAAGAGAATATTTGGATCTGCATCAGTTTAGCTCTTGTTACAAGATAGGAGTGGGCAGGTGTGCACATAACACCAGTCCCTTAGCCACTGACATTCTCTATCTAATGTGAAAACATTATCAAAATTGCATTTTGCTAATTTATCTTGATGGATAAAGAAGGGGAAATCCTCCCATGACTCTTAATCACCACTCTGCCAATTCCCCAAATATTACATGAAGGTCTATGTGGAAAAGACATTAAAAATATTTTGATATGTATGCTGGTGTTGTTTCAAAGCTTTGAAATATTCCATGTCTTGCATTAATATTATGCTTTCAAACTGTATATTGTTTTTGTTTACCCTGCAGATTTTTTTAAACCAAAGATATTAAAATGCATGTAAAGAAGCAGATTAATTTAGGTTTACTTGGTTTTACTTATTATTTTCACATTTAGAACAAAACCCTTAATTCACTAAGATAAAGCATTTAATCACATTTGAAGTAACCAGATCATGGTACAGCAGACATGAGTAGTGAAGAAAGTTGTAAATGAAATAGCTGGAATAAAAAAAAACACTTTGCAGTTACAGTATACTGTCCTCATTGATATATTTACCACTGGCGCTATCTTAGGCCTGATCAGGGCATCACCCCCCAGCCCCCCTCTCCGTGGTCACTGTCCTTGCTTCTGACCACCGGGATATGATGTTATATCCCAGTGCTCTGTGTTACCATACTGTATAGGTTGTTCTGGCTGAGAGTAGTCCTCCATATTGTAAATGGGCCAGTTGAGGCGATCAATGATCTCTCTTACAACCAGAGTAGAAGCACACCAGGAGATCTGATTGTCTCACTAGGCAATCTCCCACAACTTTTCCAGCAGATGGATTGCCACCACTTAACGTATTTATAAATTTTCCACTTGACAGATTCACTGCTTGGTTGCTTAACCTTGGTTATTTTTTTTATAGAAATCATTGCTCTAGGATTTACTCTTAGTTAGAAATCACATGGAGAATATATTCCATCATTTACCTATGATATGATATTTTCCATTGTTTCAAACACTTCAGCATTTTGGGGATGCTTTGGAAAATGGATGTAGTTTACTTATAGCACTGATTATTCTTACACATGTTTTGCACATACTCCACCAACTTTGTCATTTTAGTTGGCCAAAAAAGCTAAAATGATCATCATAACTAATTACTAATTTAAAATTATATTAATATTTTTAGAATTATTTTTTTTTAGTTGGTCAACATTTTCATAGAATTATTTATAGGGTCACATAAACTTGCAAAACCTTAGGAGCCATTTTTTTAGACATAATTACTTCTATCTTAAGCAAAGCATGAGATTGAAAACTTATGGGACTGTATGTTTGTAAGAATAGGTTGGCCTATACAAATTATCACAGAACAATAAGGACCAATTTTACTTTGGAACCATTTCAGCAAGCCTGGATTGGCCATTTGGCACACTGCACATATGGCTGGTGGCCTCTGGCTGTATATGCACAGCCGCACACTACATAAGTAAAAAAAAGTAATATCTAGCTGTGCCTACTTGACATCAACTCATACAGGATTTGGTGGCCACTGGCGTTATAGTGCCAGACCAACCTAATCACCCCAATAATTTGTTTTCTGTCTAGAGATATACAAAGGAAATTAGAGAAATTCTGCTTGTGAGAAACTAAATAGAGACATACAGCAAGGGAAAAAAAAGACAACACACGTAAAAAAACAAAGTATGGCATACAATGAAACTAGATTCAAAACACATTGAAAATCAAAAATATGCAACAGCTCACAGTTAAGTGCATCACAATTCACCAAAACCAATTTGCTTTTATTCAACAACATAAAATTTTAAGGTAGTTTACAATGTATACATTTTTTGTTGTCACTGTTCCTGTGAATCCCTAGCAGGCAGGGACACTCCAAGCCCACCGTGAGCAATTCTAAACTACACTTAAACAGTTCTGGCTAAAAGACACAAAACACAGCAGCTGAGAAAATAAATGAAAAATAAAACAGACATGAGGGGAGGAAAGGCAGAGATCATATATAGTTGCTCCAACTAATTCCCACTTGGCTAAAACGTTTCACGCCATAGGCCAGCAGTCACAACGTCCTCCTTTACGTCCCTGGTCCAGGGAGCTGTCTTGTCTTGTTCTTCGATATTGCAGTATTACTGGATTGCCAGTGAATTATTATATCAGATCTGTCAAATATTTAATTACATTTATGTAAATTTATTCACTACTACTAAAGAAATCGAAAACAACTGTGAAAGCACTTATTTTTCCCATTGCTTAAAAATATCTAACTCCCAAATATTTTAGATTAAAATTACCCCACTTCTGCTTAACAATAAATGCAGAAGAAAATCGCATAGACTTTTTTTCTTCCATATGCTATTTGCCATAAAAGCAATGAGGATGAAACCTGGCATGTTTCTTGCTATGAATGCCAAATTACTATGCAAATCACTGAAACAGGTGCAGAATTTTAACATTGCATTTGATTCTAATCTTTAACTATGACAGTCTTTCAATGTCGTAATTCAGGTATTTTATTTCTTCATTCTACATTCTTATTTTTCAGTGGTTGAGTGGACAATTCATATAACCAAATATTTATATCATTTGCATTTTTAAACTATACATAGCATAATAATGTGAAGTATGTAATTGTTATGCAGGGTAAATTCTCTAAGATCAACCAAGTTAATCAGTATAAGTTTAAAATAGTGATGACTTTAATAATTTACATAATGTAAATGATTGCAATAGAAGCATAAAATAACATGCTGTATTTGTTGCCATAACAAATCATAGTTGGATATTATTGTTGGATAATACTAGTGGTAGGCAGTAATATTTGTAACATGGCCAATATATTCGGTTTGAATTGGCCTATGGGTACCATAACAGTGTATATTGATGTTAGATACAACCAAGCTCTCCTTGTGAGGGCTACCTTGTATGTGGCACTATGTCTACCTAGACAATGGCATCACCTGAAAAACAGGGAGGAAAAGAGAGGAAACAATCGGGGTAAGATAAATTGGAATAATAGCATGCCATGTGGGGAACCAGCTCCCAAAGTGGCTGACTAACCAACTCATAGCCTGTAATATAGGGCTGACCATCCTGCCATCACATAATACCACACTTAACCTCTTATGCCTATGGCTATAGGTGTCCCCCTGATCTGGGCCAAGTCATGGAGCCCTTGCTATTAATGCTTAACCTCCAGAACTTTCTAACTACTCCTAGACAAAAGAGTAATGGATTTAAAATAAAAGAAAACATCAGGAAGAGCAGTGGGTAAAAACCAACAAATATACGTGGGACTTCCTTGAAAAATGGACATAAGTGTTATCTGGCATTAAACTCTCTCCTGTTTGGTTCTGGTGGGTGGCTGTATGGCCTTGACATATTTTCTGGAGGCACAACCAAGGCCTCCCCGAATCCTTTAAAAACCACCCTGCAAAACTGCACATCCAAGTTGGGACTACCTGGAGGTGCCATTATTTTTGCCACCGTCCAGGATTCTGCTAGGCTTGACCCATGCTGTACTGCAAACGCACAGCCATGATCTCTCATTAAAGCCACATCTGCCCCTCCAACCGCATCTGAGGAAGATTCCCTAGCTACTAAGAGGTTTTAGGTTTTAGATCGCTAGTTACTAGACTTGGGCACCAGGGGGCTCTTCGTGTTCATCTTCGTGCTCGTCTTCGGGGGAAAAAAAATCTTCGTATTCCGCCAATATTCGCCTGTTCCTGTCTTCTCTTCGGGCGAATATTCGTGGACATTCTTCGTGTTCGGTTTTTCTTCGTTTTTTCCGGTTAAGGGGTTAATACGGGGTTAACGTAGCTCTGGCGCCAGGAGTTTAAATGTACGTATGAGTAACTCTATTGGTCGTCAGCAGGGGGCTCGTCTGCCATCAAATGGCAGACGAGCCCCCTGCTGACGACCAATAGGGTCGCTCATACAGACTGTTGACCAATAAAGTCGCTCGTACGGACATTTAACTAATTGAACAGGGAGGGAGACCAGTGGGATCTGCAGGGTAAGTTGCAGCATTGGGGTTTTAAAAGTCTGTACGAGCGACTCTGTTGGTCGCTCGTACAGACTTTTAAAACCCCAATGCTGCAACTTACCCTGCAGATCCCACTGGCCTCCCTGTTCTATCAGTTAAATGTCCGTACGAGAGACCAATAAAGTCGCTTGTATGGACATTTAACTGATAGAACAGGGAGACCAGTGGGATTTGCCGGGTAAGTTGCAGCATTGGGGTTAACTTTGTAACTTTTATTAGGGATTAACTTTTTTTTTAAAGGGTTAAGGGGCCGTGTGAGTGAGCCTATTGGTCGCTTGCACGGCCCTTTAACCTACGGATTTCCGCTCCCGTTATCTAACGCAGCATCGAAGGGGGGCAGAAATCCATAGGTTCGCTGTCAGGGGTTACAACTTACAAAGGCCGTGCGAGTGAACCTATTGGTCACCTGCAGGGTCTTCCCTGTAGGCGACCAATAGGCTCATTCGCACTGCCCTGTAACCCGTGACGGCAATCATGCGGATTTCCACTTCCGTGAACTGCCGCGATGCCGCGAAGACGAGGTAAGTTAGAAGGGGGAGGAGAATGGTAGACGAAGACGAAGACGATCACGAAGATCTTCGTGGTGTGTCTCTTCGTCTTCGCCTACGTTTTACCGCCGCTGTCTTCTCTTCGGCGTGTCTTCGGAACGAACACGAAAACGCACTCTTCGTGTTGGTTTTCATGTTCGCCCGAAGACGAATGCACAAGTCTACTAGTTACCGAGTTGGTACAAATATTGGAGAGTCAAGCAGAAGTTCACCGATTGGAAATGAAGGTGTCATATTTGGAATCAGATGAAAAAAAAGGTCTAAATTGGTGATTCTGGAGAGGCAAAACTTGGTCCTTACTAAACAACAAGAGTCACTCCATTACATAAGTGGAAGAGCTGAAAAACTGCTCCCGCTGCAAAAATATATGGCTCTGCGGAGTAAACGAGGTCATCAGTACGTAAGACCTACCACATTTCATTAGAAGGCTATTAGCCCAGCTATTTCCTAACAGACTAAGTAAGTCCATATACATTGACAATCTCTTCCGAGTTGCCAAATTGCCCCATCACACTCTTCTAGAGAGGTCATCCTTCAAAATACCAGGCCCAAAACCAATATCTTTTGAAATATCCAATTTAAAAGTATTTCCTCACCTGGTCCACAATACAATCTTTTGGAGGCGATCGCTATACCCTCTTATTTTACACCTTTGAACCCATATTGTTGGGGCCCAGCTCGCACTCTACAAGTGACCAACTAAGGAACTATACACAGATATCCAGGAGGCTCTGTCCTTCCTAACAGCACTATTTTGCCCCAAGAATCGGGTGCATCAAACTTAGCAGCTCCACCATTCACTCCCATTGAACTCATGGGCATCAGATGGTAATGGAATAGAGGAAACAACTGGAAACACTACAGGTACATACTATGACAGAACAGGAAGAACCAAATCTACCTCCGCTCCAAAGCCATAATTACAGTGACTTTTTTTCCCACTCCTCTGAATCTATCCAAACTTTGATACTTTGTCTTGTAAAGTTAGATGTTTTTTTATAATTATTTAATCCTAGTGCCAATCTGTCAATCTGTCAATCTCATATTTGAGTCCTGTTTACTGTGCACTAGAAGGCAAGACAGTAACTCTTTTTTTTACCTATGGATTTCTTAGAGGGAAAGCTACTTGGCAATTGGAACTATATAAATATATACTTTTATCTTTTTCCATTTCTTTTGGTGGCTAACTCTCCACTGTTCTAGAGCATGGTTAGGACCTCAGCATGACAGTTTTACTCCACCCCCCACCCATGATTTTTTGTTTTTTAGTATTTTTTGTATTTTTTACTGCTATATATTACAGAATATAAATATTTAACTAACTGTTTAATAATTGGCAGCCCTAGCCCTTATTTTAAAGGCAGTAAATCTGTCTGTGGCCATCTTTGACATTTAGGCTATACTGTT
The DNA here is from genome assembly GCA_029215755.1 of Spea hammondii. Classification (NCBI taxonomy): domain Eukaryota; kingdom Metazoa; phylum Chordata; class Amphibia; order Anura; family Pelobatidae; genus Spea; species Spea hammondii. The sequence goes on along the minus strand of JARDYJ010000003.1, from coordinate 73,768,249 downwards.
AGTGGGTTCAGTTGTAAAACATATAGATAGATTCCTCCATGTTGATGCTAATTGAGTGTAAGATGTACTGTTGTTATCCCCTCTTACTTGGATCATTTTTAATTTTATACTCCTCTTTTTTTGACTAGCACTTCACTTTACTCTTTCTCCCAGTTCTTCTATGCCCTCGTGGTGCTGATAATTTAACAAAATAAAAATAATTAGTGAAAAAACCCTCTCATTTTGTTCCTCCAGCATTCAAACTACATGCCTTGTTTGTTATACAGAGAATCCAACACTGTCAGTGTAAAGGACCAGAGAATATCAGTTTGTAATATGTGATTTCATAGGGTACTTATATATAAGCAAAATGGTAACAATATCAACTGCTATTGAAGGACATGTCATTGCCATTTTTTCAGGGCTCTGAAGCTTTGTGGATCTTTGTTTCCCTACAATCTAAGCACTTTCACTGGGAATAATGTTCTGTTTACTTACTTAGAAAACGACAAGCCATTGTTCTTAGAACAAGGAAGCTATTATGTATTATGAATATTCCTTAGAGGCACCTGTCACCATATAGCTGACATAGCAGAGCTGTCTAGCGATCAATGTATCTTTAATATTGTAAGTTTAATTTTTTTAATATATAACTAATTGATGTTGAAAACATAGTAAAATACTTGGTGTTATTAGATGCAATGGAACAAACTAGCATACATACTATCTAGAACACTAGATATAAATGATCACAGATTAAAAATATTAGAAAAGCACTGATTATTAAACATGAAATATTATTAATTGATTAAAAAATATAAGAATATACCCAGTCTCTATTAATCACAATGTAAATATCTGTATAACAGTATAAGTTTATTTTCACCAAAAGATTCCATCCCGTGGCAATGGTAATAATGAAAAGCATACAGTGAAATATTGACTTTATTTTTGCGCATAAAATTATCTTAAAATTCAGATTTGTAATACAGTACCGCCACATTATGAAATAATACTGTATGTGTCACATTGCTCAATAAAAATAATTCTAAAATCATTACAGACGCACATTAGACATCTAAACGAAACTATTTTGTCTAATTCACAAAATTCAAGGTGAAAATGCATATTTTAAAAGACCATGTATCCTAAAGACAGACACAGGTTGATGATCTGTTATTTATTTACTGGTGACTAACAATCCTTAAGTAGATGCAATCAATAGCACTTCACTGTGTAATAAGATGGCCACATACTGGTTGGACTTTGTTCTGCTGATTTGCAAAATTAAGATGGTAATTATGTTAAAGAGCAACAAATCTGTTTGTTATTACTCGCCATCATGTGTAATCTAGTTTAGTGTTTTGTTCTCACAAGGTGATTAGCCATCAGCTATAAATTTAGGGATGCCTCCTTATGTGAGGGGTCAGTGATTACTTTGATGAATTAACTGCTGTCTATACATAATTTAAAATGAGAGCCACATACTTATTTTGATCACAATTTCATATTGCATGTCCAACCAGAAAATGAAATTATGTGTTTTTGTTGATAAATGGTGGTGACTAAACCAGGCATTTTAATGTGCTTGTGCACATCGTGTCTGTGTTTCAGTTATTTAAAATTAAAATTCTGTTACTTTCTAAGTAGAGTTGATTAAGGCAGTTGTCCATTTATGCTACTAGCTAAACCTATATTTTATGCACAACTCAAAAAAGTGTTATTATCTTTGTATGTATTCAATGCTAAATAATGGATGACAAAGTCAGGTATTTGACTGTGTGAGATTCTTGAGTAGGGTTATATTTTTTTTCCGGTGTGTTACAAAACATTTGTAAATATCTGTGAGAAGGTGTGATTTCAGTTTTTGTGGGTTCGGCAGACCTGGCGGCAGGTATGTGCGAAAAAGTAGCCAGGGGACCCGTTGTATACAAGTAGGCAGAAATTGAACTACCATGAGTTGAATGCAGCAGCAGTACTGAACGTCCTCAATCTAGTAGTCTTGTCCACCCCACCTACCAAAGTAAGGAGCAATTATAGTTACAACCAAGAAATCACTGAGGTATCAGGGTGAAGGCATGCCAGCAACTGCGGGAGAAGCAGGACAAGGTAGGTCGTCCCCACTACCGTCTATGTCAGGACTTAGTCACCCACTGGAATGCCACCCTCAACATGATGGAGCGAATCCTAGATCAGCAGCAGACTCATATTCCATATCCTCTGAGCAGAATATTGGAGTGTCCAGGCAGAGGGGAAAGGGTATTAATAGGCAGGTAATGGCGGTCCTGAAGCCTTTCAGAGATATGACCAAGAATTTAAGCAAAACGCTGCCACTCTGGGGCATTGCTTGGTTTCAAACTGTGGCTCACTGCTTGGGCCTCCTCACCTGTTGTTTCTGTAAATCAAATTATTATGTTACATACTCCTTGTTATGTCCTGCCTACCCATTGTACAGCACTGTGGAATATGATGGCGCTTTATAAAACAAAAAGAGAAGAGTTGCTACTTGAGGGGTACTTTGGGTAAATTCAGTCCTGCACCAAGGGGCTACACTTGCCAGTGTCTGCCTGCTCAGGCAACATCTGTGTCACACAGCTCCCCTTCTTCTCTAGCATCCTCTTCATCATATTCTTCTTTTTTCTATATTCGTCCATGGATGTGACCACCTGGTGAACTTCTACAAAAATGACTGCACTCTGATTTTGTGATATTGGGGAGGGGGTTCAGTAATGTGGTTGGATGTGTCTGTCTGCCAGTGCCTGTCCTATACCCTAGCCTGCCCCTGCACCTCAATGCCCTACCTTTCTCTGGGAGAAAATATTTTTTGATCAACAAACGTTTTCACTACCATTGTATTCAGTTTTTATGGACCTCATGTCTATTAATGTAGTTATGGTGATGAATATATAATTGAAATAATCATAAATAATTTGGAAAGCCAAAAAATATATGATAAAGAATTGGTATTCTACTGAAATGCCTGCACTTTACAATCGACCACTTAAAGGTACATTTCACCTTTAAGTCCTCTGGGTCGCAGGCGCGTGGTCTTGCTGTGCCCCGTTCCCCGCCCATTTTCCTTTTAAATGGGGGGGTTTCCCACTGACATCAGCGGGAAGGCCCCCGACATCAGCAGGAACTCCCACAGATGTCATCGGGACAGCCCACCGACGTCTAATAATGCTCTTCACAAGGAGAAATATTTTTAAATATTTTCTTCAGTTCACATTATATCTGCTTTCTCTCTTGATTGTAACTTAATCTTCACATTTTCTCCGACTTACTCTGTTTTTGTCATGTCAAAAATTGGTGCACATAAAAGTATAGTAGGTCATGAGCAACACAATTAACACACTTATATGCACCAACATTGCAATATTTCTATAACAAGACAAACTTGGGTAACTAAGCGAGAGATGCATTGTTTTCAAACAGAAGCGTTCAGTAAAGCCTTTAATGGGTAAATTGATGGCAAAATGCCCACTTAACTTTAAAGTAAAATGCACTATTGAAGATGATTGATAACCAGGCAATTTTTAGCATTTCCCCTTACGTCCTTGAGACAACTTTACTGCCATTATACCCCAATTGTTGTTTACAAAGAGATTTTTGATACACATAATTATCATCCCCTCCACTGTGTGCAGTATCATGGGCTTTATCATTTAGTATAATGGTTGCATGGCGTTACCACAATCGTAAATGACTGACAATGAAAAATATATCAGAAATTGTCAGGGCCTTAGCTTGTTTGGCCAACAATGTATGTGCACCTTCTTTTACATTCTTTACTACAGAGATCCATGTCCCATTGGTGTACTAAATAACTGCCTGTAAATTTTTCATGCCTTTTTACGTATGTCTTTTGTGCAGCAATTCTCATGCTATTCAGGGTATTTAATCAAGTGATGTTGCCCATTCCTTGAGCCAGTTCTCTGAACTTGGATGCACTATGTTGTTTTGATACCAGATACCAGTTTTGATAACAGACCACTGATTAAACTCTCCCTGCTCTGACATTTTGTCTTGTCTTTGGTTTATAAGTTTTGGTTATCCATACATTCGGTGCCTTAGCCTTCCAGGCGGTTGTAGAGTACCCTGGGCAAAAGTCACTATTGAGATGAAGAGTTAGCCTGCTCACTTAGCTTCCAATTAAGCACCCAGAGGCTCAAGATCTGGAGAGAAGTGGTTGATATAGGTGAAGAGTTATCTGTGTCTACGAGATTCTAACCTACACTTTCAGTTTATTCAACAAATAAAACAAAAAGTACATTTATACTGTCTTTTCTTTCTATTTCGTGAAATTCACTATTTGTATTGCATCATAACAGAATTACAGGTCCACTTTTTGTGAGCAAATCAAACCGACTGACTACCGGGATTTGTAAGATATATATTTTCACAGTTATTATCGCAAGAAAAAAATGCTATAATGGCAAAATTCTCACATATTGCACTGAATATTTTTGGAGCTGTACTGCATTATTCCAGGTGGACCTGAGATGAAATTTCAGGTAGACCTTTGACCTGAAAGGGAAACCACAATTGACATATGAAGAAGAATATATATTTTAGATGTAAGATCCTTGCCATAAATAAGCAGTAAGTAATATCTTATTTGCCTTAATCCCTGTTTGCTCTCATTTTATATACAAGTAAAAGTACAGCCTTATGGCAACTATTCATCATTAACATCAACAATTTAACAACATATCTCTCCAACTCAAGCTTTTGACCATCAAGTTATACTCGATATGAACAATTCAAATATGTAATTCTCCTAACATGGCAGACTATACATTCTACACTGCCTTTACATTAGTTAGTTAAGTGAGCCTGCATAGGTCACCTAGAATGCATGGTCTGCTTTTCATTTATATAAGTGGTTGCATGCTAGCAGACAGAACCGCTAGTACTTACAGAAGCCTATCTTGCAACAGTGATAAGAGAACAAAGACCCTTCTTACAATGCCAGCTTTCATTCTGTATGTTCTACTGCGTATTGAGTATTATGTGGTTTGAAAACGGATGCTGAAAAACAAGAAGAAGGCAAAATAAGTGGAAAGAAAATTGGAATATAGATGGTGATTTATAATATTAAAATATGCTTCCTGAAGGGTCATACATCAGAAATCAAACACACTGGTAAATTGCAATCGTTTGGCCAACATTAGGGTGTTGTTTTCATGCTAATTTTCTTTAAAAAGACAGTTTTATAAGAAGCTTGCTTCATCTGCTTTTCCACAGGTCTGGGTTAAGTTGAACAGTAATAAACTGACATTGTTTAACTCCTTTGATCTAAATTCCAACCATATTATTTATATATCCCCATTGCGAGCGATGCCTTTTTCTTATAATAGTTGCTGTAGAATTATTCCCATATAGATTAGCAAATCAGTGATTAATGTGAAAGTATATTTTGCTCTGACCCTACTGTGACTTTGAACATGAAAGATAGAAACATAAACCGAGAATACACAGTGTTTTATTTTTTTTTTTCTTTGTTAAAATAATGCCTGGGGGATTATTTTTGTCTGAACACACGCCAGATGGTTTTCACAGTCTCTCCTTGAAGCCCACTGTCTTGGCTATCATATCATGGACAGCCTTTCTCCAGTTCACTTGAGGTGTTTGGCTGCCAAAATGTCCATTCCATCCTCAGCATGAATAAATGTGTATTCGCGTCATGTGGAGAGTAATGCCAGTTCAGAATTCTTGCCAGTTCTTTGAAAACTAGATACATGTAACTCATCACAGCTTCCTGCAAATGAACTTCTGAGAGAATCCACTTCTATGCTTTTATTGTTAACAGGAAGTTTTCCAACTCTTATCCCACACATATCTGTTTTTTAGGTTAGTTGGAGTACTTACTCGCCTACTTTCGCATTTGCACATTCCTTCTCCTGCCCATCAAATATATGATTATTTTTACATTCTCAAATACATCTGTTATAATAATTTTGTACCTTGATCCCAAATGAGTGTATTCCAATATACTTATATTGAGTTTCAATATAGTTATATAGCTATCTTCTTAACCTTTTGCCCTTTAAATATGACATTTAAGCAGACATGTAACTTCAACCACCAATCAGTAGTATTTATATTTCTAAAAAATATTTGCTATTACATTTCTTGCTTCGTCAAACTTTGATGGATGCAGGAACCGAAAAAAACAAAAACAAAGCTCATGCCACATTTAGGATGTTTCTGCTTGCGACACCTTGTATGCAAGTGTCACAGCAGCTTCATGGGATGTACACATGAACTTTATTGAAGAAGGCCCTGGTCAGCTTCTGATACAGTGAGGGAATTGTTCATGTGTTGGAATTTCTGACGGTTTTTGTGTGTGAAAGAGAGTGTACGTATTGTATGTGCAAGAGCCTTCCCAGAAGAGTGGAAGTTGTTATAGCTGCTAAGCGGGGAGGAACTATATATTAATGTCTATGTATTTACAATGCAATGTAACAAAAGTCCCTGTTGGTGTAATAGTCAGGTGTCCCAATGCATTTGTTCATATAGGAGAAGAATGGTTCCGCAGAATCAGCTCCTGCAACCTCAGAATGCCCACATGCACTCACCTTATGTGTCATACTGACACTGGCAACTCGACAGTTTTTCAATGGACCTGACCTGGTCATTTAATAATCAGAGCCAAAACACAGAACCAATATCTGAATCTTAGCAGCTGCGTGCAGGTATTACGACAAATGGCTACTGAGCGTGCCACATTTTATTTATAAGCAGGGTCGGTGCTTTTGTGCCATACACAAGAATTGCAATTTTAACAAAATCTGCAGATTTCATCAATTTATAGGAATCTCTGAAATTGAGGACAGACCTGGAGGGTCAGATTAGAGAATGTCACTGGAAGCTCCACCATTTTGCCCTTAGATAACCCTGTGAGAATTTCTCCTTAAATGGCGGAGCTTCTGGTGACATCCTCTACCCCGATTAGGGAGAAAAAATACAATATATAATGTAAAGATATGAGCTACCTTTTATATTCGACTAATATCTGCATAAATTCATTTTCACGGACATGTTCTCTTTATGTCAAAGCAGCATCTTCCTCTTACGATATAGAGAACAGAAATACCTGGCTGCATTGGCCTTTTGGGAAGCATTCTTCAGTGAAATACCCCTGGCTTGATGTTACATTGGTTATTATTTGCTTTCATCATTTGGCATCTCTAAAGCTTTTTGCACTTCATTTTATCTTTCATCTTCTTCCCTGGAGTCTAGGACACAGGGTTAGCTAACCCAGGGAAGATTCTGTCTTATGATTTCATAGCTCCATGACACATAACACCAAATAGGATTTTTTATTTTTTTTTAAATAAGTGAATATTACATCCCTTGGTATGTCAGAGAAATATAAGCAACAGGTAATAAAATTGATGTAAGTATTTGATCAGTCAACACGCACCTGCTGCCCCTGGCCTATTAGCAATGTTTTCAATGGTAAAACAGTCTGGGCTGTCTAAAAAAATCCAAAAAATAAGGAGGAAATCCCTCAGCCAATCCTCCTTTCACCAAAGCTTATAGTATTTCATTCCTCCTGACAACTGATGTGGATTGTTTTATTATGTTATTCTCAAACAGTCAAGATGTGGCTTAAATCCAGTGTTTTGTGTGCTTATTAAATGCAATAGAACCATCTGTTATTATTTGGAAATAAACATAAATACTTAGCCATCTTGAGTGTTATTGATTCATGTTAAACATAACTATTTCAAACTGTCAGCCACATCAAAATAAAGTCATGGATTTGCCAGTTTCTCAGTAAATGTTATTACGTTTTAAAGCGGCATTACATTGCAATGATTTGGAAACTAGAAACCGCACTGAAGACCATAAATAACATTTCTTTACAGTTTCCCGATGCTCCAGAAAGCAATAACTAAGGGCAATTGATTAAAGAAGCAATTGAGTCTATTTTATTGAGTGTGATCTGTGAAAATAAATACTCCTGAGTTTCTGGGACATATCATCATATTTTTATAAGAGGGGTAGTCTGGTTAGTTTTATTTCTCAACAGAAATCCCAAACAAAAAAGTTTAGCGAGGATGAGTCAAGTTTCAGATACCTAGTAAGGAATATGTATAGAATTCTATGAATCTCTGGCACATTTCCCACGAGGAACAAAGGAACAACAATGTGATTGCATAGGAATGGTGGGAAAGGGAGTATTTGTGAGCATGTCCCCCAGCATGGAATAAAGCGACGGCTTACAATACAAATGAAGCCGAACTGTCTATTCAGATCTCCTTGGCGTGATACGGAGGGTATAAATTCTACTCCAAATGGACATGACTACTAATTATTATATATTTAATTGTTTGAAAATGTAAGCAAACTAGATATTTTCTGTATATAAATATAGATGTAAATAAAATATAAACTAATAACAGTGGGTTTACGTTGCCAGTTTTCACTGGATGCAAAATTAAGAAATAAACAGGCCAGTAGCAGTTTTGTCTCGCAAGGTGACACATAATCTTAATTATTTAGGAACACTTATCTTACAGATCAGCTGAGATGAAACCACTTAGTAGAGCTAAATGTAAAAAAAATCTAATTGTTTTCTCCTAGACAGGTCATAAAAGATGAGGCTTTGGAACATAACACTTAAGACATATCCGAGATCTCTCTAATGCATTGATTGTAACATGTCTTCATTGCATAAAACAATTTGGTGCAGATAAACTAAATTATAAACTCAAATATGTTCAAATTAATTTCAGAATATATTTTTATATATTTGATATGACCAACAAGTCTAGCATTTATAATAGGATTCTGGGGTCATATCTTCTAGCATTCATAAGATTTTGATGTAATATTTTAACATGAACTATGATGAATGCTTTAGCAAGCTTCATGTTAACTGAAGGAGGAATGTTTGAGAAAAGTTATTATTCAATTATTAACAAAACAACTACTTGAGGAGAGTACTGACTGATTTACTAAAAAGCCAAGGGGCTGCTCAGGCATTAACTATGTCTTGAGCTAGTTATTACAAAATAGGTTACATGTACTATGTAAACTGTATTTTGGCCACAACATACTTACGTACCTTGTATTTATTTATACAACTGCAACAATGTTGTTGTAACAAAGCATGCTTGTATCGTACATCTTATTACTGTGACAAATATTATTTAATAAATGGAAAATGTATTAAGTTAAGGATTAACTAGACTGATAAGACTTCACTGAAATTGTAAGACCTCACATGCTACGGTAACCTGTTCAATTTATGGTAAGCTGTAAGCTTCTAAAGTAAATGGTAGTCATATAGATTGTAATAAATATATAAAAAATATGATTGATATATATATATATATATATATATATATTCACGTAAAGACACAAGTCATGTACTCACGTACACACGTAAGTCATTTTAGTCTAATCCAGAAACAAACATATTTGGGTTTGTTGCGTGTCGGCAAATTGAGTGTATTCTCATATACTCATGCATTTATCTTAGAAATTCGGGAATTTTCAATGCATTTTCCCTTTCAGGAAGTAAATAGCTAACTTCAGCCAAATCGTTTAGGTCTCTTCTTGGCAACTGCTTAGTATAAATAACTATGTATATAACTATGTATATTATGAGGCCATTTTAGCTTCATGCATGAGAATTCTGAAAATGGGACAAATTGCTGTTGTGAGCTTTGTTACTTCTACTTTAATACTTAATTCTTTTGTGTGAGAGAAGTATTGAATATTATGATTATTATGATTATTATATATGTGTGTCAACATGCTTAAAAACATACAAGTCATTTTAAATGCCCCACTGTTTATACACAATCACCACAGGCAGCATTACACTGTATGTAAACCTAGAAACAACTGCAGAAATAGACCCACAAGAAGCCTGTTACATTCTTTGTAAAACAAAAAATATAGATCTAAACACTGTTTTACATTACATTCTTGCAGCTCCTTTGACAGTTCTTGGAACCACTTTTTACTAGGAAGTAGCAATTTACATAATAAAAATGTCAATTGCACTATGTACACCTCAATCAAATTAATGAGATATAGAAATTGGTAACGCAGGTGTAGAAAATATTTACATATTGATGATACTAAAAATAAAGGAAACCCACAATTCACGTGAAAATATGGGATGAAAATTACTTCCCACAAAATACTGCAGCTGCCCAAAAAAAAACACTCCTCGGGATGATCGAATGATAAATCAACAGGAATTGGGGCACATGTACATAAGGGGAAAAATAAACAATAATCGTGTGATATTGTAAATCAACTTGGAGTGTGTATAATAATAAAATCTCACTCACAAACTACATGATAAATCAGGCCCATCATAAGATTCCAGTAAAAAAATCCCTTTTACTTTCTTCTTTAAAATCTATAAGACAAATGGAAAAATAGTGCAGTATCTTCAAACAGATATTGGTATAAAATCAGAGTACACTTACAAAAGGTAGTAGCATAACACACATGTTATGCAGAAACGCTCGAACAAGTCCCGAAATGGTTCCAGAACAAACAAAAAGGCTGCATAATCGAGGAAGATTTCAAAACGGATATTTTAGATTTTTTACATTGTTTCTCCTGAGGAAGCCGACACAACACCAGTGAAACACGTTGAGAAGGAAAAAAAGAACTGCAGCCTTTTTGTTTGTTCTGGAACCATTTCCGGACTTGTTCGAGGGTTACATGTTGGGATCATGCTCTGCTTCAGTATGTCGCAGTACATGTTGGCATTCATGGTTCCCTCAATTAAGTGCCGGCAGCACTCATGCAGGCCCAGACCATGACACTCCCACCACCATGCTTGACTGTAGGCAAGACACATTTGTCTTTGTACTGCTCACCTGGTTGCCACCACACACTCTTGACACTATTTGAACCAAATACGTTAATCTTGGTTTCATTGGGCCACAGGACATGGTTCCAGTAATCTATGTCCTTAGTCTTCTTGTCTTCAGCAAACTGTTTACGGGCTTTCTTGTGCATCATCTTTAGAAGAGGCTTCCTTCTGGGATGACAGCCATGCAGACCATTTGATACAGTGTGCGGCATATGGTCTAAGCACTGACAGGCTGAGCCCCCATCCCTTCAACCTCTGCAGCAATGCTGGCAGCACTCATACGTCTATTTCCCAAAGACAACCTCTGCATATGATGCTGAGCATGTGCACTCTTCTTTGTTTGACCATGACAAGGCCTGTTCTGAGTGGAACCTGTCCTGTGAAATCCTGTATGATCTTGCCCACCGTGCTGTAGCTCAGCTTCAGGGTCTTGGAAATCTTCTTCTAGCCTAGGCCATCTTTATGTAGAGCAACAATTCTTTTTTCAGATCCTCAGAGAGGATGCCATGTTGAGTGACCAATATGAGAGAGTGTGAGACCGATAACACCAAATTTAACACACCTGCTCCCCATTCACACCTGAGACCTTGTAACACTAACAAGTCACATGACACTGGGGAGGGAAAATGGCTAATTGGACCCATTTTGAAAATTTCCACTAGGGGTGTACTCACTTTTGTTGCCAAGGTTTAGACATTAATGGCTGTGTGTTGATTTATTTGGAGGGGACAGCAAATTTAAATTTCTTCAGGGTTGTCATATGAAAAGATATAATAAAATATGTTGTGAGATACTGTATATTCTTGCCGTGGAGAACCAATGGTGGGGATTTCTGTGTGCTGCAGGCAAGTACAATTTTGCCATTATGTCAGAAACAATGTCTTCTCTGGAATCGACATACCCACTAGTCAGAGGATTACTATAGGTCTGGGTTGCTATTAATGTTAGTCCATATTTTGAATATGAAGAGTTTAACTAAAACCAGAGTTTTCCATACAGAACATCTAATGCCTTCTTAACACCTGCAGAAAAGTAAAAGGTTTACATTACCTGACTCTAAACAAGAAGCCCAAGATACATAGGCAACTGACTACAGGAATGTCTATGTCAATAACATGCCAGAAGAAATGTTTAATCCATTGTATATCCATTGTCAAAAGGAATGGTGAACAGACTTCAAAAGAAACCTTCCCTTTCATCATCCTCTGTGGACAGAAAAACCTCTAGTGCATGGAATCCCTTTGTGGTAGCCTCGCTAGTCAGTCAATATGAATACCAAAAATACAGATAAGAGGGCAAAGTGAAAATCAGCACTGGCAGGCAATGATAATAATTTTGTATACGACACTAGTATTTATTTTCCTATGAAATATCAATGTTTTTTCTATAAGGATCATAATCATTATAATGGTCAGAATTTAAGAGATATTCCAGCCATCATATGCACTTCAATGCATATGACAGCTGTGCGGTTGCTTTTAATTTCTGTGGAGGCTGTAGAATCCCCAAACACTATTTACTGTGTAGGTGACGTAGTAAATGTATCACCCATTAGCTCCATTAATATGAATCATTGTTTGGAATGGCTTCCTGGGACATTATACTGTCCCGCTAAAAATAAAGAATAGAAGATGATAGTTAAAAATCAGTCTTTTCAATGGCAGCCTACCATGCTATCCCCATACTTGGAAAACTCTGGTTTTCACACGGAGTCTCTAAGTGAAGTATTGCTTTTCAGGGTGTTTTAGTCCCTATCTTCATTCTCTGGGGCAGGGGACCAGCATTTAGTCATGCCTACTCCCTGCTTAATTTTCCTACTGCTCTTACTATATTTAATGATACTTGGGGCCATTCCTTATCCTTGTCCATCGCCCCATTTCTGGCTAAGTCTGTCCTCTTGCATACCTAGCCCTCCCCCTTGTGAAACCTCTCCTTTTAGAGGAGGAAGAGCTACGGGTGACATGTTCTCCAAAGGTCCCAGGTATAGCGATCATTTCAAAACGCTAAGACTAACCTCCATTGCACACTATATTTCCAAATAGCCCAGTGTGTAAGTGTAAGTGTAATATAAATTTCATCATTAGCTTTCAATGCTAATATTAAAAAAAAACACACAAATAAAGTGAGGAGGATAAAATAATCCAATGTGTTTGGTGGGGTGAACAGCTGACCTTTGTCTTAATTACTTATTATTGAATTACTATTAATTCCTTATTATTGCAAAATAGACACTATAAAAATTTTAATTGTCCACACAGCTATCATATGGATTAAAGTGCGTATGATGGCTTCAGTGTCCCTATAAGGATTAACTCGACCAGAATCAACTGAGGTCATATGTCCTTGCATGCTAACAGTTGCAAAACACTTGCAGATTAGCCTCTTCCTGTTGATGGGTAGTACTGCAAAATTCAGGCAGTTAATGCTGGAGGACATAGTACTGTGTTCTGATGTTTAGGTTCATGGGAGATTAGGCTGTCGCATTCAAGGGATATCCTTTTTTAGTGACATTAATGCAAATGTCACTCTGACTCTGTATTAACTCGATCAAGTCTCCTAGCAGGTTTCCCTGCTGCTGATCATACTTTTCCCTGTGATCAGGAGAGCAGGCTTGTACAGCCCTGCTTACTGATCATAGTGTGGTCAGAAAAGGGAAAAGCTGCAAGTGCTATGACATGATCAGTGCTATGATATGACAGGTCACACCAGCCTGCAGGAGTATAGGGAAAGGGAGAACATGAATTTTCCCCCTCTACAATTTTTGTAAAAAATGAGCACTGTGCACATTTGTAGCAGAGGGAAACGCCTCTAGTGACGACAAAGGAATATGATGACATTTCGAAGTATGGCATAAGGGCACTAAAGTGTATGTTTTATAGGGAGCGCTTATGTTAGGTATGCTAGGATAGTTGAGATGGTATGAGGGAATTTATTTTTGGTGTCATAATGATGGCGGCAGGCATTTTTCTACTATAAGGGAGACTTTTGTATGCAAGGAGTATGTATGAAATATGGAGCAGAAATTATTCCTGAAATTAGCTTTTACTTGGATAAAAATAAATTGGTTTCATGTATGATCTTTATTGTATCATTATTTATTATTTTGTATCATTTACTTTTTTACTTCTTTGCAAGTAAAATGCTATAACCATTTTGTAACTGAATATCCAAATATGGTCCATAAAACATTTTCTATAAGATGAAATGTGTTTTGCTTACTATTTTAAATAAAAGTGTTCTGTTCAAAAGCAAACATTAAATTTCATTAAGCATATTACAGCAAGCAGCAATGCATTTTATATTTTGTTGTTTTTATTTTTTATGTTTTTTTCTTTAACACTCGTTGGCCTTGAACAGAACTATTGAACACTGAACAAAATGTCAATAATTATTATTGGGATAATAGAATGCACAATAGCAATACCTGTGGGAGATTTGCTAGAAATGTAAGAGCTTGTGCACTCCCCTTAAGCAAATATAAAAAAAAAATCAAGAAATTAATTTTAATTGCATGTCTGTCTTGCCTAGGGTAATATGAGCAATCCATGTAAAATGCCCTTTTACTTTGACCTCACCTGGAGCTTTTGTACAAAATATGCATAACCTATTTTTCCTTCCAGTTCTTAATCTGAATGTGCTTAATTTATGCAGCACATCGTATGTATGATCAGTGATATATAAAGTAAAAATGGTGCTGTGAAAGTACCTGTGCTGTGAAAGATCTACTGGACCTTTTTATGGTTGTGGATGTCATTACAGTAGATCCATTCGCTATCCTGTTACTTCTCAGTTGCCTGAGAGTCCTGAAAAAATGTAGAATATATAAAAGAGGATTTATCAATAAGACTAGCAATAAGTGATTTGTGCATGGTGTCTATGATTTGTATTATATGTTTAATGTAGGTATTTTTTGATGTTGAGCAAACAAGGGACTAGCGTGGATGTAGTCCATCTCTGGACTACTAGTAGAACATGAAAAGTAATTACCTTGAACTTTCCCCATACTTTTTCAACACAAATGTTGCTCTAATAGAGTCAGCTTCTGTCAGACTGTTTAATAATAAACTTGTTCTTGGTGTCTATGCTGTATAATACTGAGACATGGAATCATTTACATTTACAAATTACAAGTGTTGTGACCAGATTAAACACAGGAGGAACCCAGTACCTTCTACTTGGTATTCAATTGTTAAGTTCTTCAGAAAGAGCAGTGATATTTATGTACAAGAAGCAACATCACTGTATTGCTTTTAATTTAAGCATAGTTCTGGGAAATAGCCAGCGTATGTAACTTGTGGATCTCTAAGTGGCTGATGATGATGATATGTTAAAAAGGTCCTGTATGCAATGCCTCTGTTAGTATGGCTATATATTTCCTTCAAGCACTTTTTCATTCTAGTTTGTAGTTTTTCTTATGTATGTATGGATAAGGGAACTTGAACTATTAACCAAATGAATGTTAAAATGTCTATCCTTGTTTACCATGCGCTTGATAATGGTATGACAAATGATACCTCCCCCTGTAACCCAATAAATACACAGACACAAAAAAATGGCTAAAGATGTCGCAGGCTTAATTTCAAAAATTACGGCAACATAACCGTGGCAGCTAGATATGCTGCAACCAATAACAGGTTAACATAATACTCAATCTTGTTGAGCATAACCAGGGATAAATAACATAAAATAAAAACTATGTAAACATTACATAGAACATAAAGTGGTAACCGTATCCTAGACCATCTAGGTTCGAGGGCCCCGAGGCTCTGGCGCAGGTGTAAACCATACCCAAAGACTACTGGCATCGATGTTATGCACAGTAGCGCGACTTCGCTCTACCAGGGATGACCCATGGGGAGCCCTTGCAGCTAGCTCCCAAAGCTACTGCTACCTAGGTTGGCCATACTCAAGAATGGTGGCAGACCTTGGGTACCTCTTCCACATAATAGAATATAATTGATAGGGAGGGTGGGAACTTGAAATTAATTAATGCTAAAGAGGAGGTGACACTGCCAAGGCATGACTTTATATAGACATAGCCCCTCCCCATAAAATTCTAACAAGCATCCCATACTGAGCCCTGACTGGGCACAGAATGAGATGACAGGGGACGGGGGTTGGTGATTGACAACCCTGTCATGCTAGCCTTGCTGTCATTCTTATTTCAGGCCATTACTTTCTTATAAAGTATAAAGTAACTTCTGCCCTCAACATAACTCAATCAGCAGATATACTATAAATGGTTTGCATACTATATTAATGATTTGTTCTGCTCTAAAATTTCAGTTTCCAAAAAACCCTTTATCTTAAAATGATCTGCAGAGACTAAGTATAATTTTCTTCTGTACTTCCTATTGTTATACTGTTATTGCTATGTATTAGATTTCAAAGAGTGAATTTAGAGGCACTTTGTATCATCATACTTTTTATGGCAGCTATGGATTCTTTGCACTTAGGTTTAAATTACAGTGCATGGTTTTTTATTGACTATATATGGGGTTCTCTTACCCCTACTTTAAAAGCTTCAATTGAAATGTAATTTATTAAAGAATTCCAATGGCAACTGTGCATTGCAATGAATATCTAAAATGAAATTAGAGACACTTGTGCAAGGTGCTGGTTGTTGAGGTTGAATGTGATGAAATCTAAATCTGACAAATAACAAATATACAGTATGTCAAACCATTAAAATGTTACTCTTTACTTTTTATACTAGTTTGGGTTTGACCAAATTGACCTTTGACACTATAGTGGTAATGGTCATCACTAAATGTTTTGTCATTGGTGTCATCACATGTCAAACCTGCAAGTTATCTTTACGTAGATTGTCAAATGTACAGACATTTTAGAGTCTCACACTGGAACACCACAGCATATGTGATTTCTCAAAGATATCGTTATTGAGACTGTGCTGCAAGTCATATTTATTGGAGTACTTTTTTGGGTCAGCAGAACAATACCTTGTTTGAGGATTGTTCCATGGAATTTATGACTGTAGAGTCTTTGTTAAGTGAAATTCTGACAGAATAAACCTAATTCCTGCATCTAAGTTTCTGAAGAAGCTTACAGCATGAGTATTGAGATATATTTGCTAAATATCCCATTACTGGTCAGGTCCGCTAGAAACAATAAATTTGACAGCAGATAAGAACCATTTGACCATCTGCCCATTCTTCTGGCTGTAAAGATTAAAACCTTAATCAGTCTTTGGAGCCTCATGGTAGTTCAACTGATTTTACAGCTCCCTGGGCCAGTCAGAGGAGATCAGATGATCCAGAAGTTGGATAGTGGGGCGCTATCCTGGACAGTGGAACAAAGCTGGAAAATCTAAATTGTCTTTTTTTCTGATAATTTTTATATTTTGCCAGATGATAATACACATGGAAAGATGTTATAGAACCCACAAGGAATTATTCTTGCAATCTTTTATACCCTATTTCATTGGGCAGACTAGATGGGCTGAATGGTTCTTATCTGCCGTTACTTTCTATGTTTCATCAGTAATCTGCAGCTGTATTACAAGTTGGATTGCATTCGCTAGTATATAAATGCTTTGAGCCATTCATATTGATTGTAACACAAGTGTAAAGAGCACAAAACTGATGCTGGAGGCTCGTGCAAAATAAATATATCATCCTTCAATGGGTGTATTTACACAAAGGTTTATCTATATGCCTTGTATCTTCTACTCACTCAGCTAGTGTTCTAAATTCTTGAAGCGATAATAGTTGTAATCTCTGTGGCCCGAGGGCCTTAACAAGGTCTACAATTTGTTATTGTTTCTGTAATATGGTTTCTATTGTACCTGCAATTTAGACTTTTGAAAGAAGCCATTGTTTCTCTATGTTTTGCAGATTCTTGGAAGATAGACATACAATTAAAAAACCCAAGTATTCTGTGTTTAGTGCACGATAAATGGTTCAACCATTGCTGATATACCGTATTTGCCCGATTATAAGACGAGGTTTTTTCCAGAGCAAATGCTCTGAAAAATACCCCTTGTCTTATAATCGGGGTCGTCTTATAATCAGACCTCAAATAGGTCTGACTATGAGACTAAGATCCAGATCCCCCGCAGCGATGCAGGGGACCTGGATCTTCCTCCTGTGTTATGCCCCCCCCAACTTACCGGTGCTTCTGAGTCCCCGGTGCTTAGTCGCGTAGACCACGATTCGCGTAGACAACTTCCACTCAAGCGCGTAGAGCTCTACATGCTGCCCGGACTAAGCACTGGGGACTCAGAAGCACCGGTAAGTTTGGAGGAGGGAGAGGGAGGGAGTGTTAAATGGGGGGGGCATAAGGCATTTCTGGAGGCAGAGTGCTCTGTGAAATGCCTTTTAACCCCTTTAATGCCACTCTGCCTCCAGAAATACCTTTTAACCCCCTATGCGCCACTCTGCCTCCTGAAATGCCTTATACCTCCCTATATGCCACTCTGCCCCATAATATGCCTTTTAACCCCCTAAATGCCAGAGTGGCATATAGGGGTATAAGGCAATTCTGGAGGCAGAGTGGCACATAGGGGGGTCAAAAGGCATATCATGGGGCACAGTTGCATATAGAGGGTTAAAAGGCGTATCATGGGGCAGAGTGACATTTAGAGGGTATAAGGCATTTCTGGGGCAGAGTGGCAAGCCTGGGGGCAGATGTGCATAACTGGGGGGCAGGTTGAAAAAAAGGAAATAAAAACAAAAACATATTTTTCTCAATTATAGCTTTTATTAACAAACAATTGTTCACACAGTTTACATGAATTAACATTTACTGGTAAAAATTTTCCTATAGGGTCGTCTTATATTCAGGCTTTTTCTTTTTTTTTCATTAATTAATATTCAGATTTGGGGGGGTCATCTTATAATCAGGGTCGTCTTATAATCGAGCAAATACGGTATTCTATTACAACAATGCCTATTTTCATTAGAGCTGTTCGTTCCCAGATCTTTAGATATGAAGCAAAAGTAATCTCGTACCCTGTACCTCTGGACACCAGCAAGGTTTGGTCAACATTTGTTGTTATGTGATTGAAACACCATATAGAAAACTAACTTCACACCATCAAATTACATGAAATGTGGTGTTATGTGGAATATTATGTCCACCCATGTGATACCCATATCCCTGTATGTATGTTTGTGCAATGCCGGTTTTACAAAGTAACTGGTACTGGTATTGCAAAATTGCCAAACATCCAGGATACATCGAAGATTGTTATCACAATGAGGCCATAGGATATACGGTAAATTGTGCTTTACGTCTGCTCTGATTAAATCACTATTATATATTGCAAGGTTGGGATATATGATAATTTCTATGGTGTTTAATATAAGGTAGCATTCAGTGACAATGGTTATTCTTAACAGGCATTTCACATGGTGGAGCACCAGAAGGTCATGTGATGCCAGCGCTCAGTGGAAGTACTGCATCTCACAGACCTCCACCTGCTGCCACAGTAGACACCAGGGAGTCTGAAGCAAGGGTCAGAAGTAAAGGGATGTACTGGTCAGTCGAGGAGTAAGAGTGGCATGGGGGGTTCAATGGTTTTCTGGAGGCATAGTGGCATATAGGGGGTTAAAAGGCATATCAGGGAGGCAGAGTGGAATATAGGGGGTTAAAAGGCATATCAGGGAGGCAGAGTGGAATATAGGGGGTTAAAAGGCATATCAGGGAGGGAGAGTGCCATATGGGGGTGTATAAGGCATATCTGGGGGAAAGTGGCAAATAGGGGGTTTAAATGCATGTCAAGGAGGCAGAGTGGCATATATGGGGGTATAAGGCATATCTGGGGGGGAAGATGTGTATAATTGGAGCACAGTATCATTTTTCTCAATCATAGTTTTTATTAAATATGACATAATAGTTTACATGTGAATTCATATTTACTAGTGAAACTTTTTTTCTTATAGGGTAGTCATATTCAGGCTTTTTCTTTTTTTTCCTAAATTAATATTCAAATTTTGGGGGGTTGTCTTATAATCAGGGTCGTCTTATAATCAAGCAAATACGGTAATATTTTTTTGTTTTAGGTTGAATGAATGCATTCATTGTCCATAGTACCCTGGGACACTGCATTCCTGATAATTAGTATTATGGGTAAAATACAAACTCTCAGGCACATACATGTGTCCAATACACCAAAGCCATCTTAAAACAAGAAATTACTTGAGGCAAACATATGAACTGTTTATTTTAATTTGGTGAGTTTCTGACCTAAGGCCTCCTTAAAGGCAATGCAAATGTTATTCAGGTGAAAATTTCTGAGAACAGTTAAACCACCAAACAACTTAACCAGTTGGAGCAGACAGAGCCTAGAAACCACTAGATTTCCCATGGTTGAGTATTTATTGAATAAAGCCTCACAAGAATACACTTGTAAAAATAATACATATTATGCTTACTAAGAGAATTTATTTCATAATATACAGTGCAGATACATTTTTTATTCTTTAATATATTTATTATTTCTTCTATCATACATTTTGTATATAACATTCTAATACTAGGACAACATTGTAAAATAGCTTTATATTTATTTATTTATATTTATTTGCTTACGTATAGGTATACTTACAGCAATTATGCATTTAATATTGGATCATTTTTATGAATACTAGAGATCAGAGGTATGATTTCCTTTGGCATCACCCTAGGCCTGATCCAAGGGAGCTTCCCAGCTACCTTGTTCGTGGCCACCATCTTTACAACAGGGCCATGGGATATGATGTCATATCCCGCTATTCCTTCTCTTAAAGGTGCACAGCACCTTTTAATCCTGTCAATGGAGGCTATGCCAGCTCTACACATCCTCCATAGTGTAAACTGGCTGGTAACCAGCCCATTGAGCAGCAGCACACTGGACAGCCTGATCACCCAAGGGGACGAACTGCACCCTGTTTTTGCAGCAGGGGGACTCAACTCCCCTTGACCTGCTGCCCTCGATATGTCACGGTCACATATTCTAGAATGAATGCTAGAGGGCTATGTAACACATAACTTTGTGCAGTATTGCAGATACAGTACCCCCTGCTGAGCTTATATATTGTTACTTTTTGATACATTTTTAAATATAACAAGAATATAACAATTTAGCATTTTCATATTTAGTACATTCCATTACCTGTATCTTCATATCCATCAAGAAGCTGTGTTTCTGTCCGTTTCTTCCTTCCTATACTCTTATGGAATTTTTACGTTTTAGAAATTTCTTTTTTACAAGAGGAATAAGATTATAAAAAGGGAGAAAAAAAGCAATGAAAACTGTTAAGTTCATTTTTAGATTCTAGCGTAGAGCACTGACTGGAATTAAATCTAGTAAAGCAGCTGTATTACTGGTAGCCTGCGAAACCTTGACTTCACTCCTCTGATCTATCACTTCAAACTTAATAATTGCATGAAGACCCTCCAGCTGCTCTGAACCTTTAACTCAGTTCAATAATGAACTCGTTTTAAAATTGCTAGTCTACAGTTACATAATATTCAGGGATATTTTGTCAAATGTATACTAGCACCAACAATAAATCCATTTTTTTATATTTACTATTTAAAACCACTAAAAACCAATGATAACTCCAGCACTCTAAATAAAAAAAATAGAGTTTTTTTATATTCTTACAAAATATCACAGATTCAATTGTGGCCCCTGACAAACTACATGTATTGAAGCATTTTGCACTAGGTAACACATAACTGCCAGCAGTCATGACAAACAAGCTTATGCCCCAGCTTCCAGTGTTCCTATGATCTACATATAAAGAAATAATTGGTTAATGCATATTTAGCCTCTCTGGTTTGGAGGAGGCTTATAAGCATATTTGTTTTTAGAACATAGAATGTTGGGTCAATAAACAGATGGTAACCTGGTTATTGAATAAAGTATACATTGCTAATTAAAGAAATGTCAATTAAACACTCTGTGGGTCACTTATGCTTGCTATTCCCAGTTGCCGAGTAAAAATTATAAAGTATTATATGCTAGGTGTAATATATGTGATGCTAATTATCATTGGATTAGGTTGGTCCTTTAGTAACTATATGAAAAGTATTTTGTCGTATCAACATCCTCTAAAATACTGTCATTGACAAAAGTGTCCTGTATCTACCTGGTGTCCTTGACAGTCTCCAACTTGAGCTTTACGGCAGGGCTGTAATTAAGCTAATTATGTATGACATGGGCATAGCAATACAGACCATGTGAACACACAAAGCAGTGGCGTCTCATGTATATTCCTATGATACATTGGCAAAAAACTATATTGACAAGAAAACATGTGAACAAGAGTTGGTAATTAGACTTAACTAAGAATAGTGAGCATTTAGGAGAGGTATGTTTATAAATGGAGTTCACAGGAACAGGATTCAGTTTGTCATTTATTAGCACAAATAACTCAGTAGAAAATGTTCAGCATGTGATGGGAGGCATCATCTCACTTTACAAGACAGTTTAATCATAAGCTTCACAGGGACTTTGCTGAATGTTCAGTTTGCACCATCATGAGTAAATAAATATTCACTCTGTTGAGTCAGTTAACCCTTTGACTGGACTGACCACTTTAGTAAATGGACATCTAATTTATGGTTATTATTCAATAAATATATATGAAACATCCAAGAGTTTTATTTAATGTAATAACTAGGTACAAGATCAGGGAGGATTAAGAGCACCCGATATAATTAAAATTCATGATGCTATAATGCTTTCTCATTTAGCTAGATGGACCCATCTAGATATTAAAACCTCGAGGTGGCTAGTAATTGAATGGGGGGATTTGGGCACATCGAGATCTCTATTTTTGGGGGAAAAATCATAACCAATCCAACTGTAAAGGACCTTATGTGACTTAAATTAAAAAATAAATACTTCCCAAACTATAATGTAGATAGGCAGATACCGTTGGAAATATTGGAAAATATTATACAAGATCTAGATTTAAAATCGTGAAGGATTGCCACAATTAAAAATAGTAACCCCCTTTTTTTTTTATATCTGAGGATATTTATAGTTATCTGAGGATAGAAAAACTATATAGAAAAGCATGTGATCTCAAAACTCAGAATTGGATTACTTCCTCAAGGCACAGTGGGAGAAAAAAAATGGTAAAAGATCATATAATCTAATTAAGCCAATTGAGCAGTTAAGGAATTTACCTATGATCCTAAAATGGGAAAAAGAACTTGATCGATCGATCGATGAGATTGATTGGATGAAGGCATTTAAAATAACTAAGGCTGCATTACAGCAATGGCCCATCTTGCAGTTTCAACTTAGCAACTTTCTTTATACATTATGAATGCATTCTTAAAAAAAATCTCACTGACTTAACTTTACATGGTAAACCGAAATCTTCTTGCAGGAGAAGCTCCCAGGTGTTTGCTTTTAATAATGCACAGTGAATTCAAGGAGGTACAACTGTAACTTACCTGCACGCCGTAGGGAACCTTTGAACACAAATCCAATGGGAACTTCAAGTGCTTACATTTTTATATATGTCTAGACAACGAATTACATTTACATATGAAGACTGCTCACTTGGATTTTAAAAGTTTGGCATAAGTGTGAATAAAACAAACTGAATTTTTTAAAATTAAAATGTATCTATTTATGATATATTAATAAATAAAAACAAGACACATATTTCTATATAAGGTATTAAGCAAAATCAGATTTGATGCTGTCTGAACATTATTGACATACCATACTGTTAAAGTTAAGATTTTGTTTTATTAAAAAGTTTGTGTGAGCTGCAGAAATGAAAAAAGAGGGAATTTACAACTTTTACTGAATATGAAAAGCAAACTAAAATGTGTCTCATCTGTAACTGGGATGCCTAGCATATAATTTGCCAAAACAATACTGTAAGTGCAATATCATTGAAGTTGCACATCGAATGCTAAAGTATTGATGTCTAGATATTACATTTTTATGGATTTTTGTACAGAGGGAAAACATAAGTGATGATGGATAACAGAGCTTTTGTCTGGCCATATTCAATGCCTATAAAACTGAACTAAAAGTCAATAAATTCTTGCTTCATGAGATTAATTTGTTTTGCTGCAACATCTTATCTTCTTCAAATAGCAGAGTATCGCATGCTCCACCCCAGATACAGACTTAGTTTGTAATAAGCAGTAACAAGAAAAAAGAAACTCCAGATATCAACACAGCCGCTTTTCACTCATTATAATGCACCCACAATGAAAATGGAATAGAAGATTACACAATGCAATAAAGGAGAGTGAGACAAGAGATGTGAGAGGGTGCTTAAATGCAGCTTTAAAAGTGAGGCACACTTCTGGAACTATTACTTCTTGGGCCTGTTCTCTGACCATAGTCTATAGGGAGGAGGCTGGCACTCAGGCCCCTCCAGGAACCCATGGCACGGAGGTTTCCGTGACAATATACATAACAAAGTCAACCAACATATTGATAACAATGATCTTATATGAATGTTATATACTGTCCAAAATTTCACTAAGAGTTGTGAATATTGATTAGGTGAAATGGTTTCCATCACAATTGTATTCGGGCATTCATTTTTGTAAATGTAATGAGCAAACATTATCTGTACACTTAAGACATAAGTGTTAAAATCATATGTTCAGTGGTGTATTTACCTTTGAGTCTGCCTTAGGACCAACTTATGGCAGCGCCCCAGTACCGCCGCCTCCATTGTTCTATGAGAGGGTAATCTGTCCTGTGGCTTTGTACCAGGGGGACTTCCACCCCATGCACCTGCCGCTGAATATATTATGTGTTAAAATATCAACATAGCCAATGCTTTTAATTTTTCTGAGCTGTTGTTTTATTAATGGTACGCTCCAGCCATCCTATGCACTTTAACGCCTATGATAGCTGAGAGGTCCATTTTAAATGTTTATCGTTCATTCACTTAATGAATGGGTGGTTTGTGCTATACCAACATATATGCATTTGCCTTTTTCACCACCCCACATCTCCCCGCACATACTATATTTACCAGTAGTCGGCTCTAGCACTGGCTTAGCAAAAACTGTGGGAATGGGGTCTAACAAGACCTCTGTGCTCATGCACAAAAAGTGATCCTATGTCTTTTAGCCGTTCTAGCTACTGCTTTTTTTGTTCATGAATTTATATTCATGAAATATTTTTTCCTCAATCAATTTGGTCTAAATTATAATAGGATAATATAATTGTTCATCAAGTCGCTAATCAGATTAGTTCTCTCACTACAACGAAATTATATTCAGTACAGGACTAAATTTGTATCCTGAATGTAAGTAGAGGCCAAAGCAATGTTGCTACTCTAACGATAGATAG
Organism: Spea hammondii; assembly: GCA_029215755.1. Classification (NCBI taxonomy): domain Eukaryota; kingdom Metazoa; phylum Chordata; class Amphibia; order Anura; family Pelobatidae; genus Spea; species Spea hammondii. The sequence continues at coordinate 73,743,125 of JARDYJ010000003.1, read as the reverse complement.
ATTTTTCCATAAAATAAATACGATTTTTTTAGATATTTGACACATGACTATTTTGCTATTTTAGGTGTTACTTCGACCCCATTCCTACTTTCAGCACTAATTCCATGAGTAGCTAGATGTAAAACGCCAGGAAAAACGCCAAGAAAACTGCCACTGCATTTTCCTGTGTTTTGGCATTTTTTCTGGAGTTTTTTCTGGCGTTTTAGCCTATCTGTGGAAATTGCTTTTTTGACCTTAGGCAGTTTTTCCAGCCTTTACACGTTAGAAGTTTCACCCAGCTAAAAGGGATTAGGATAAATGGCAAGTATCTTCCCCCTCCTGATGTCATTTCCTTGGTAGAGTTCTACTTAAACACGCCCCGGCGGACCCCTTTGTCTCTTTTCTGTGGTTTGTAAGGCATGCTTTATTCCGAATGTCTGCTCCTCTAGGAAGATTGGCCCCAAATGATGGTGCAAATTGTTTGCTGTTGCTTTTGGCACGCAGGATCCAGTTGGGTATGTTTGTTTGTAATGGTATGTTTGTTCCAAATGGTGTAAAATTCAATATGAACTTTGTTTTGTGTGAAACTGTTTGTTTCCAGCCTATTTCTCGTAGGACACACAGATACTGGGTCCATCCTCTGCATTGTAACTGTGGAAAAAAACGCCATAAAAAACGCCAAGGCAAAACCCACATGGCTTTTTCATGGCGTTTTTTCTCTCCCATAGACTTCTATTGGAGAAAAACACCAAGATTTCCTTGCAAAAAACGCCAGAGTGTCAACATGCTGTGATTTTGAAAAACTGCCACAGAGCCCAAAAAGCAGAAAAACGCCAAAGAGGACTGAAAAAACGCCAAACAGAAAAACGCCAAGTGGATATGGCATTGTGCAATTTCCTATTGAAGAACAGCTAACATCTGGCCTCAGCTTTTTTTCACAAAAAAAACGCCGTGTGGCTGAATTGGCGTTATTATGGGCGTTTTTAGCAAAACTAAATCCAAGTGGAAACCTAGCCTAAAGCAGATATTGCACTTCATATGCATGTAGGTTTTGGGCCTTGGATGGAGCACATGGAGAGTAGGGCGGAGTCCAGAGGTCAAGCACCCTAAAAATATATTTTAGAGGTGCTGTTAAGTACTCCCCTGCCAGAGTAGGCAAGCAGATTTTGGTTTGTTTCATGAGTTAGGAGAACAGCTGAACCCTGAAACAAGACGTCCAACAAAGTCAGCATTAAATGTTGCTTAGTAGTGCACAGTAGAGCAAGGAGTTTGTTTTGGATATACTTGTCTCTGGAGCAACAATACCAAGGAAAAAAGTACTTTCGTAACTATATATATATTTATACACGCAAACCGTGAAAAAATATTACGTCCATGACATTGCTGAAGCAATAAGCCTGGTAAAGAGAACATGAAAAACGTTAATATTGTTAACAGATTGCTGTCTGAATATTAATTTTGAAATGCATATAATCATGGATTAAATTTAATCCTTTAAATAATATGAGGTGGGAATTAAGAGCACACAAAAATTACAATTACTGAAACGCACAAGGGTCACGGTAGCTAAAAGCTCACCTCTCTTGACAAGCCACATTCTGTAATGACTGCTGGGCTGTTCAATTATCCAAACCATATGCTTCATAGAGAAGCAATGTCATTTTACTTGGCTTACTCCTTACTTTATTTTACAAAGTAAGGAGTAAAAGAAGTATCTATACAAATGTATATGCTTAGAGAACAATTTTATTATATTTTTCTCTGAGCATATTGTCATAATGCAAAACATAAACATTTTAACCTTTGTTATATGTTTTGATAACAGAACAGATCTGTAGAAATGTCTGTAGTGTTTAATGTTCTTCATTCATGTTATCATAACCTAATGTAAGGAGAGCACGTAAGGAGAAAAAGGTATATACAAAGTAAATCTTTATTAGACAATATGATTTAAATACATATAAAAAAATATATATAACAAAAAAGCATCTCTGCACCAAGCAGTAGCGTACCTAGCGGGGGGCGGGGGGGGCGGTCCGCACCGGGTGCCGCTCATCAGGGGAGTGCCAACTTGCCGGCACCCCTCCAGAGACGGACAGCAATGTCCGCCGCTGGAGGAGAAGGCTCGCAAGGGAGCGGTATCGGAGGTCTTTAGCAGACCTCCGGCTCCCTTGAGTGATTTTAAGACGGGTTCAACCCTTGAACCCGGCTTAAAACCACTCAAGGGAGCCGGAGGTCTGTTAAAGACCTCTGATATCGCTCCCTTGCGATCCGCGCGGCAACAGCTGCTGTGCGCCGGGATTTGTTGTCAGATCCCGGCGCACAACACTGAAGCCGCGCCCACTGCCGTCCGTGCCCTCTGACCCGGAAGAAGACAGAAGACAGAAGAACTGAAGAAGAGGAGCGAAGAGGAGGAAAAGAAGCTGTAAGGAGAAAATAGGAAAGGTAGGAAAGCATTCAGTGAGTGAGAGTTGATTGGTGTGTGTGTGGATTGGTATGTGTGGATTGGTATGTGTGGATTGGTATGTGGATTGGTATGTGTGGATTGGTGTATGTGTGTGGATTAGTATATGTGTGGATTGGTATATGTGTGGATTGGTATATATGTGGATTGGTATGTGTGGATTAGTATGTCTGGATTGGTATATGTCTGGATTGGTATGTGTGTGGATTGGTATGTGTGTGGATTGGTATGTGTGTGGATTGGTATACGTGTGGGTTGGTATGCGTGTGGGTTGGTATATGTGTGGATTGGTATGTGTGTGGATTGGTATGTGTGTATTGGTGTGTGTGTGGATTGGTGTGTGTGTGGATTGGTGTGTGTGTGGATTGGTATATGTGTGGATTGGTATATGTGTGGATTGGTATGTCTGGATTGGTATATGTGTGGATTGGTATGTGTGTGGATTGGTATGCGTGTGGGTTGGTATGTGTGTGGATTGGTATGTGTGGATTGGTATATGTGTGGATTGGTATATGTGTGGATTGGTATGTGTGGATTGGTGTGTGTGTGGATTGGTGTGTGTGTGGATTGGTATGTGTGTGGATTGGTATATGTGCGGATTGGTAAGTGTGTGAGAGTGATGGGTGTTATGCTGTACCATTTCCAATGTATTTTTCATTATATAATTATGCTCTAGTACATCATAACGCCCATCACTCTATACTGTTCCATACAGTGGCAGAGCTGGGAGACAGAGGCCTTGCACCCCCACCGCAGGACTCCTGAAAGGTAAGTGAACTTCAAAGTGGGAGAGGGTAGATAGTTAGGAGGGGGTAGATAGGGAGAACGGAGTGAAACGGGGGGATAGGGGGTAGATAGGGAGAAGGGAGTGAGAAGGGGTAGGTAGGACAAAAGGGAGTGAGAAGGGGTAGATAGGGCAATCATACTCCTATCATGCCAAGTCTGCGAGTACATCCTGGAATCTGGGTATGCCTGGGCATGATAGAAATGTGATTGCTGTTAACAATCATATATATATATATATATATATATATATATATATATATATATATATTAATATTGTTATTTAATTGTTTTGTCCTATTTTGGTGTGTTACTTACTTGAAATAAAAGTGTTAGAATTTTTTTTATGGTGTGGGGGGTAAATGCTGCATTTTCGGTTTCAGTCCAGAATTCGTTTCGGTGCATCCCTACTACTAATGAAGTGGTAGGCTTACACCACATCAATGTTTAGCTTAGTATATAGTGATAGGAGTTATGCTGCACTATTGTCAATGTTTGGCTCAATGTATAGTGATAGGGATTACGCTGTACCACCGTCAATGTGTGCCTCAGTATATAGTGATAGGTGTTATGTTGTACCACCGTCATTGTCTGCCTCAGTATATAGTGGTAGGTGTTATGCTGTACCACCGTCAATGTCTGCCTCAGTATATAATGATAACAGTAAGTGTTATGCTGTACCACCTTCAGTGTCTGCGCCGGTATATAACAGTAGAAGCTATGCAGTTTTAAAGTGGGGGGGGGTGCCACATACAGGATCCGCCCCAGGTGCCAAATACTCTAGGTACGCCCCTGGCACCAAGACACATATAGGAAGGTACCTATGAACAAGGGCACAGGACTACAGGAACTAGGATGGAAATACGTACCAGCCTAATGCTTGGGGGACGTATTAGCAGTGGTTTTATGTTTCTATGTATTGCTATAAGCTAGAATACATACAGGGATAGAAACTGAAAATAACCAAACAGGATAACAATAAAAGAGACAGAATTAGGAAATTATGGGTCTAGGTTAAATAGTTATTATATGTATATAATATACAGAGCAGGTATATATAAAATATAATAAATATAATAATATATATATTATATATAATTATGAATTATCAGTTTAGTGTTACTCACCTGTCCTCGGCTCCCACGTTGCCGCAACAGCCGCAGCGAAGGAGAGGGATACCCCCCTCCAACGCACGGCCACCCCCACTGCAGCCGCCACGAGGGAGAGGGAGACCCCCCTCCAACGCACGGCCACCTCCACTACAGCCACCACGGAGGAGAGGGAGACCCCCCCTCCAACGTCCGGCCACCTCCGCAACAGCCGCCACGAAGGAGAGGGAGACCCCCCTCCGCCGCACAGCCGCTTCCGCCGCCGTCCTCTGAAGTGCCGTGCAGGAGAGGCAGACCTCCTGGTACACGGCGTGCTGCTTCTGCGCTCGCGCGCCCTCTGGTGGCGAACTCCCAAACTGCAGGGCTATATGAAGGGAGGTTACGCCACACTCATGATGGCCACGAGTCCCGGACACCGGAAGTGACGTCATGAGGTTTTGGCGGGAGATTCGAACTTCCCCTGCGGTTCATTATTTAAACCTGCTCAGTTCAGTTATGCCTTGCCTTCTGATGGTTGTCTATGCCTAGTGCTAGCTCCCAGATAGCGTTTGATTACTGTTTCCCGTGTTTGATCCTGGCTCGTCTGACTTCGTTGTTTTCCTGAATCCTGACCTCGGCTACGTTTACGACTATCCTGCTCTCCGGAATCCTGACCTCGGCTACGTTATACGACTATCCTGCTCTCCGGAATCCTGACCTCGGCTTATATGAACTGTTCTGTCCTGGAGTCCTACCTGACCATGGTGTCTCCAATTACTTGTACGTGACATTTAGTTAAAGATTTCCATTTAAGCTACTCAAAGGAAAGCAAAACGCTGCCCCTTGTCTTTAATCAAAACAAACAAAAAAATCAAAGACTGCCGAGAAAAGCGTTACTGAGTTAGTGGTCATCTGTAAGAACTAAAGGGAAAAAAAACAAAATTGGTAACAATAATAACAAACTTTTATTGATTCATTCTGGAAAAAAAATAAAAAGGAAAAATCATCCGTTACAGGTATATAAAGTTAACATCATGTGGTAGGAAGTATTTAAGCCTGAAATTATGTCACTGTTATGAGAGCATATTGTTTATAGTCAATATATATTACTATTGTTATTAAATAAATTATTAAAGGTTAAGTGTTAGGATTTAGTTTGTTTCTTTCATGTGAATCAAAATCAAAATAAGCCAAAACGGTGCAAATATATCAAACTAGCTTGACACAACTGATGAAGCACTAAGATAGTTGAATGAACCCATGGGAAAAGTATCAGTGGTAGAATAAAATCTGTAAGTGCTTCATACAACTGGATATAAAGCAGCAAATGGCTGATTTACTTTGTATGTTCTGCCATGCTTGGTCAACCTTGTGTTTCACCTGAGTTAAGTGAGATGTAATCAGGGCAGTATCCTTTCCTCGGCTTCAATACTGGGAAAAAGAATGAGACTACTCACTTATTGAAGACGATAATGAAGGTCAAAATTATTATCTTTACGTTTTATGCATATTACAAAAGAAGTGGAATTCTGTAGTGCGAGGTATATATCATAAATATTTAAGGTAAATGTATATAAGTAAAATTAAATATACTTCCCATTCCTGCTATCAATTCATGAAAGTTTTATGTTACTATAGCCACAGACATGCAGATGAGGCACACTGTATGTCACGTTTTGATTTGTTGATTGTACAGAGCAGGTATTGTAAAAACTAGAGAGTTCTATCTACACACAGTTGTTGTTTTATTCTTTTTTTATTTAATCATTTTATTATATTTTTATAACAAACAATTTTAATGTTTCATTCAATGTACTGCAATGCAGCAGAGATCAATAACATCAGCAGTACAATCTATTAATAAAGTCAAAGATACATTTTACATACTGCAAGAAAGTGCAAGGCCATTCGTGTACTGTAAAAATAAAAACAAATTTACCATAAAAGGTTATTCCTAGACATTGAGTAATTCTGGACTTAATTATTTTTTTAGTTACCCAAACATTGAGCGTTTATCAGATACAGACTCTATCTATAATTTACACATAATGTACTTTGCAGGGAAGTGCAATTCGTGTACAGTATAAATAAGGAAATCATAAAATAAATTTACCATACAACCAAAATGTTTGTTCTCAGATAATAGTACATTATATATGTCAAGAATATACTTGGGATGAGTCAGGGATTTGCATTTGGGCTGAGGTAGTGTACTTCAAGGGCTTGGAGAGATGGGTGGGTACTGAAAGGTAGGAAAGGTACTTTCTCTCAACAGAGTCCTTCATCTCAAGCTCAATATCTTCCAGCAAAGGCTGTGAACGGGCCCTTCCAAGGCATGTAAAGGGATGCCTCCGTTTCCACTGTGCACTGTGTGTAGAGTCTTTATATAGATATCTTTGCACAGGGCCGGCCTTAGGGGTGTGCGACCTGTGCGGCCGCACAGGGCGCCATGGCGACAGGGGCGCCTGCCAGTACTTAAATTAAAACATAGGTTTTTTTCTTGTTGTTTTTTTAACTTTATTTAACATCCTCCATGTTAAATAAAGTTTTTTTTTAACTTTATTTAACATGGAGGATGTTAAATAAAGTTAAAACAAAAAAAAGCCCCTATGTTTTAATTTAAGTCCCGGGCAGGGGCACCGAGCGGTCGCTCGTGAAGTTTTCGGCGCCCCCACTCTCCGTGACTCCGTCGCGGTGCCGGCGGCAGATCGGGAAGACGGACGCCTCCCGCTCCCACCGCAGGACTCAACAAGGTAAGTAAGGGAGGGGGGAGGAAGGCAGTGAGAAGGGGCAGATGGGGGGGCAGTGAGAAGGGGCAGAGGGGGGCAGTGAGAAGGGGCAGGGGGGGCAGTGAGAAGGGGCAGGGGGCAGTGAGAAGGGGCAGAGGGGAGGCAGTGAGAAGGGGAAGAGGGTGGAAAGGCAGTCAGAAAGGGCAGAGGGGGAAGGCAGTCAGAAGGGGCAGAGGTGGTAGATAGTGATAAAGGGGGAGAGGGGATAGATATGTGTCATTGGTCCTGGTGAGTTTGTAGATCACACAAGGAATACATTGATCTTGTTTATCTCCTTCTAATTGCTGCTCTGTCACATAGGTTCAAATAGAATACCATATATTCCAATTGGAAGTGATGGGTTTGGTTTGCATTCACAGGGCACAATAAGATAAAGTGAGAGCAGAAGTTTCTTGCAGAACTTTTTGGCTTGTAGAACAGGCAATTTTGAAGGGTAAGAGTGTGGTTGTTTAGGTGTCCTATAAAATGACATGATTGCTTGTTGAGAATATACAACACAGCCCTTAATTTGCTTTGTAAAAGTCCTAGACAGAGAGAGAAACATGAAAGTCACTAGCACATCCTAAATACATAAAAGCATGAGAAATAATCATGGAAGGAGATTGAAATGGTAAAAAAACATCTTTGACCTTAGACATTTGTATGAGCCAAGGTAATGAGGACCTAATTTAGTGGATGGTTGTTGAAGCAGTTAACCCCTTCAATCCCAGGGGGTTTTGGTACCTCAAAGCCCAGAGCAATTTTGCCATTTTTGCGCTATGTCGGTTCAGAGATTATTCTCTTTTCCTGTGAATAGTGCACCCATGTAAACAATATATTGTTTTTTCAAGGAGAGATAGAGCTTTCTTTTGATACCATAGTTGGATGATTAGCTAAAAATTTAGAATGAGAAATTTAGTAAAAACTAGAGAAAATTAGAAAAAAAAACTGATTTTTTTTTTTACATTTTCCCTCTGAATCCTCACAAAATTAGGTAAAGTGATGGAAAATCCCTTCCAGGTTTATCAAATCAGGTGTCCTGATTTCAGAAATACCTAATTTATATAGATTTTCCATACTTTCCCAGCACCAGGGAGCATACTATAAAATGTACATTTTTTGTATAATTTTTATGCCTATGGCTTAACGGGTTTGGGGGTTGTGAACGGGGGCAGGAGGGTTATACTGGCTAGATGTTATGCTAGGGCAATGGTATGTAAGGTTTTATAATTTATTTTTTTATTATATTTTTTTATATTTTTTTACATTTTTTTATATTATTTTTTTTTATTTTTTTTTATTTTTTATATTTTCTTTTTACACAAAAATGGTTAGAGGTCCTCTTAGGGACCTCCTGAACATTCCAGTGATGTCACAATGACAGCACAGCTCACATATATTATTTATATTATTATTATATTAAATATAAAATATAATAAATTATATTATTATTTTATTTTAATGATTTTTTATTATTATTTTTTAAATGAATTAACTGCTTTTTTTTCCCTTCCCTGTTTCAGGACGGGAGGGGGAGTGAGAGACATGGTTTCTCACTCCCCTCCCCGCGATCCCCCTGCACCGATCACACTGTGATCTCTATGCAGGTCCTCACAGACCTGCACAGAGATCGCAGCGTCTGCGCCTCATCGGAGGACAGGATATCCCCTGCAGGGGATATCCTGTCCTCCGATGACCTTCCGGGTTACGTCAGCAGTGACGGAAGGGAATGCCCGATCGCGCGATCGGGCAGTTTGAAACGTAACAGCTTTCCGGCTTTCATGCCGGAAGCTGTTACAGCAGATCGGACAGCAGAAAGCCGGCAAAGCCGGCTTCTGCTGTCAGTGGGGAGTCCAGGCTGTCAAACGACAGCCTGATCTCCCGTACAGCGGCAGGGATGTGTCCCTGACGCTGCAAGAAAGGCTGGACGTACCGGGACTTCCATAGGGGTTTCTTAATAGGCGTTTTTTGGACGTCCCGGTACGTCTATAGGGGATTGAAGGGGTTAATAAAATTAAGTTGAAATTCAGTGAATTGTAGCAGTCCTTGAGGTTCAGTCTTATCATGTTTGTTACAGTCAGATACAGTACAAGTTTTAACATAAAGTTCAACTTCCTGGTGGAGGATTTTCATGACAGCATGTCATGAAAGATGCTGTTAACGAAGACTTGAGCTACAGCAGGAGCATTACAAAGTCAAAACTGTATTATTCATAATAAGTTTCAGGGTTTTCAACCTTCCCCGCTCCTTGTGCTTCTCACACTCAGCCACACCTCAGCTAAAGAAATTTGCTCCTAATTACTTCCCTAATTAATTAATTCCCTAATTACATTTCCTGCTGATTAGCCAGCCCCTCCCTGCTAGAGTCTGGCTATTTAAACAGCAACACTTCAGTCTCTCATTGCCCATGTGTTGGTCTCAGACTCTGCGAGTGCATTCTCCATTGTTCCTGCAGTTTTCTGTGTATGGCTCCTGGCTTGGCTGATTTCCTCTCCGGTTCCTGAATCATGCTTACATCCCTGACTCTGTTTCACCTCTGGTATCCTGACCTCGGGTTATTTGACTTCCTGATTTGGTTCTCGACCCCTGGCTTGGACTTTTGACTACATTATATGAACATTATTGCTCTGCACTTATTTATTATTTTTTGTATATAAATAAATGTGATTTTACTACAGTTCTGTTTCCATCTGGTTTGTGGTTCCTGAAAATAAGTAAGTTAAGTCCTGTTTTAGAAAGCAAGAGATGTTAACATCTACCTTGTTAAAACTATCTGGTACAAAGGTACAACACCTCCTTTGGGTCAATAGTATGTCCTATTCTAATGCCAACAAAGAACATCATGAGATTCGTTGTCCAAGAAAATAAGAAGAAGCATGTTGAGGTTGAGGCATGTTGAGGTTGAGGAATCAAACAGTAGTAATTGTACTCCAGGGGAGCATCCATTTAAACACATGGCTGTGTGAGGACCCTTTATGTATACACTATGAACATGATACAAAGGATACTGTAAACAAAGACCAAGGCTCATGCAATTCTAACCTTACACCATACTATGTAAAGCATATGCAAAAGAGGGCACATGTGTAATAGTGATTAAATAATTAAACTGAGTGTGAGATAGGGTGACCAAAATGTGGTGAAATAAAATATGGTCACCCTAGCGTGAGAGAATGAGAATGAGTGACAACGGATTTAATTTACGAAAAAAAGCCCTCTGAATCTCATAAAAAAAACAAAAGGACAAGAAGCAAAATGTGTTGTCCGAAAACAAATGGACCAAACGAGACGATATGTCCAAATCATTTATGGTCCATGTGCACAAATGGTCCATCGTTATATAGCCCATGGTTATATCACTTTAAACACCCCTTATGTATTTACTACTGGGAGCAACTATCTTTTCTGTTCATAGGATCTGTGGATTAGTCCTCCAGATTAAGTTTTTGTCATTTTGTTAAATTACTTTTCCTCTTTGACAAGAAAGCTGTTTCAGGCAACAATGCAATGACATTGACAAACAAAAAGCACAAGCAGTAGCTATTTATATAAATAGTTATGCTAGGCATTGCATAGGCAACAGTTCTCTTTTATGGTTACATGAGTTCTTTGAGATCAGCTCTGCTTCTGCTCTTGTTTTGTTTCTAGAATTATATCACTTTCAGCCCCTTGAGTATAAATGGCATTTTGTATAAAGCCACCATTTTATCATTGACATGATGCTGCAGGATGGCTGCCAACCTGGGCAGACCAGCAACAGCCAATTCCTGCTACATCCATGCATGTGATTGCTCCAATCACTGGTGCGGTAACCAGGAAGGTCAGTGTCCCTGTCTCTCTATTTCAAAAGAATCCAATGTCATCATAATGACATCATCAACTGTGGTGTACCCTCTAGTTACAGAGAGATCTTGAATCTTTAAAGACCCCAAGATGAAATGTTTTTAAAAAGAGACATCTAGTTACAGAGAGATCTTGAATCTTTAAAGAGCCCAAGATGAAAAAAATTAAAAGAGAATTAAGTAGAAATGTTTTTTTTAAAAATTGAAAAATTGCCCTTTAATCTCCTCTAAAACATACACAACCTATGCATATTGTACATTATCTCTAGGGAGTGCATGAAAAATGCACATTTTGGGGGGTAATGGCTTCATGAAAAGTGATTGAATTAACGTTTGAAGTAGCCTAGGATATCTACTGTCTAGAAATATATATATATATATTTGAGGGCCAGTTTTGGACTTTGTTAGTGCTATTAAGCCTGAGTGCTAAGCACCTTTTTGTATTTGAGCTTAATTATGCTTTGGCCAATTCATATAACCAAAACCTCTCATTTATATTATGTTTATATATTTGTTGCCAACTTTAGTAGGGTAAGAAGCGCAGACAGTTTTTGTTTTTTGTATACCTTTTTGTATTTGCCCTAGACATATGAATTGCTCTTTTTAACTACAACTACATATATTACAAAAATAAATAAAAGTCACTCCAACATTCGTCATCACTTTGATGCAGCTGTTACATTGGCACTGGTGCTATTATTTTTGATTATTATTTTCACATTTACAGTGACTTTTGTGCCAGTTTTAAATAGTGATTAACCTTGTATTTATATTTCCCATACTGCTTGAATTTCTAAATAGTCCAATAACAGATGATTTATGTATTGTTAAAAATATGATGTTTCTGTTGTTTGCCCAACACATCATGCAGAGTGAGCTTCTAAAAACCCATAATGCTTAGATCACCTTTGTGCTTGAGTCATGTGGTCAATTACAGCCTTGATACTATAAAAGGATGATTAACATGCATCTATATAATTACCTGACCAATAATAATTTCCTCATTACCGCACATGATATATGGGGTATATTAACTCCTTCATTTAACATGTCCCTTTTTGAATATTTGATTCGATGTTAATTAGCGTGTCTTTAGCCACAGTTCATATGAGCAGAAAAATAATCCAACTTTAGCCTCATCGTCATCCCTCAGTGTGTTTAGAAAGTCTCTGTGCTTCAGTCTTACATAGATCACAGGTATGTAACAGATTTTGGGCCAGAAGATTGAGTTAGGGGAAGAGTTTCAGCCTTATTAGCTCCAGCTCATTCTCTTCCTCTCCTTTAAAACCAGGATAAGCCAGGCTTCAGCAAGCTGTTGTTTTAGCTGAATACCAATTAAGAGGTTACATTTAAATTGTTTAATTTCTTTGACAAAATTTGAATTTACTGGATGTCTTTGGGTATCTGTAATGAACATTTCGCATTAACAGGGTTTTGATTTTGACTCGGTGTATAGCAAGCAACCAAAAAGATTCATCTAAATTATACAAAAATAATGATCAATTTACTTATATTTTCATGGGAAATTGGCAATGTCATTGATACCTAAAACTGGCATGTTGCCAGCATTGTTTTCTTTGCTTTACCTACATGATAGAATCCCTGGGCTTGAAAGAGAGGAATAGTTGGATTTCTATTGTCACGCCTCATTTAGCTCTTGTTAAATCTGTTCTGTCTTCCTAGTATGGACAAAATGATGTATGTTTCATTTTGAATGTTTACTTAAAATAATACTACCTAACAAAAATTCAATCAGCAGTGTATATACAAACCAACCACACACAGAGCTACTTCAATCTTTCTAGATACATCAAAATAACTTTATAACCTTATAAGCAGTGAATTCGGTTTATTAGAATTTCAAATGTTTTAATAACCCAGTCAACCCAGTCTATGTATATGCTAGAGACACCCAGCACAGCAAAGAATTCACAATCGAAATGCCATGTCGGTTATTATGGTTGGCAAAACAGGGGGCTAAATGTGGCCAAATGTTGTGGAACATAAGCTGGCGCTTGAACCCAGGCTCATGTTCTTTTGATATCGAAAATATACAGAAAAGGCACAGTATTTACAATAAGAGTATGTCAAATGATTGCCTCATCCATGGATTGTCCCACTGGCATGTGGGGATTTAAAAAAGATTCTGGATGCAAAATAACATTTCTTGGGTTGGATTACCTTGGGCAGACGATATAATTCTTGTTGAATTATTGGTTCCATACCTATTGAAATATATTATTCACAGTCATTCAGAATGAACATAAAATAAATGATTAGCATTTCCGTAGAACAATGGCTAAAATAAACAACTTCGCAATCTTGCCACACACCCATCTCAGTTGTTTAAATCAGATTAACTTGTCAACTCACAAAAGGACCCAAAACAAAGATGAAAGAGCTACATTTCCAGATATACCTAAGACGATTTGTGTGCTCACACTTTCCTAATAGAAACATGCTTTACTAAAGGATAAAGGGCAATTAGTGAGTTTACATGGCATCATGGAGCTTAGCAAATGAGACTCTCCTATATGGTCTTGTGCAGGAATGTGTCCCAGATGTCTAATTATAAACATTCCATTTACTTTGTAGACTAGTGTGTAAAGCATTGTGAATCCAAATTCACTAGCCTCCAAGTGAAGTCACAAGTCTGCCATAATGGGGGTACAGCGATCCCTATCTTAAAGGGGAACTTCCATCAGTCTCTTTTTTAAAACAAAACTTTTTTTTTTTTTTTTTTTTTATATCATATATATTATATATAACTTCTCTCTGTGTTGTGATGTATAAAGAAGAACTGATTATGTCCTATAGATTGTATGATATATTGTATTTACTGTGAATAGTCTTTTGCTTCATATCATAGCACTAGAAAGGGTGCAGAGGCGGGCTACAAAATTAATTAAAGGAATGGAGCACTATAGTTATGAAGAAAGGATAACTAATTTAAATCTGTTTAGTTTAGAAAAACGGCACCTCAGAGGGGATATGATAACATTATATAAATATATTCGGGCCCAATACAAACCATTGTGTGGAAATCTGTTCATAAACAGGACTATGCATAGGACACGTGGTCATGCGTTCAGACTGGAAGAAAGGAGATTTAGTCTAAAGCAGAGGAAAGGGTTTTTTACAGTAAGGACAATAAGGATGTGGAATTCTCTGCCTGCAGAGGTAGTTTTATCGGAGTCTGTACAGACGTTTACACTGCAACTGGATGGATACCTGGAAAAACATAATATTCAGGAATATAATCTTTCATTATGGGGAAACAGCTTATTGATCCAAGGAGAAATCTGACTGCCATTTTGGGGTCAAGAAGGAATTTTTTTCCCTGGTTAGTGCAAAATTGGAAAGAGTGAAACCGGGGGGTTTTTTTGCCTTCTTTTGGATCAACAGCAACAAATTAACAGATATAGGAAAGGCTGAACTTGATGGACGCATGTCTTTTTTTCAGCCTATGTAACTATGTAACTATGTTTCTTTATAAAACCCCTTAAACCGATTCTAGTTTTTTGCATAATATGATGTTTTCAGACAGTTGCATTTTAGTAATTTGCATTTGTGTTAGTTGTGTTATCTTAGTGCAATATACTAGACAAACACTCTGTCTACTTATCATGCTGGCTAGTGGTAAACAATGGAAGGGCTTAATCTTAATTAAACAGACAGTCTGACTAATGAAAGTTTATGGAGGATAGGATTTCATTGTACAAGAACTTCATTAGCATTGAAAGAACAGACATCAAAACTGTTACATTCTAAACAACAATAGCAGTCTTTAAATCTGCAGAAAAATGAAATAAACCACATTTTTGTCAATACTGTTAACCTGCATTTCTGTATAAAGGTATGTATTTTATGTACAAGGAGAACATTTGTTTTGCCAATGGACTACCACCACACACACACACACACACATACACACAAACACGTACACACACAGTTTATGCATTTTAGTTTTCAAAAGAGGGGATTTGGGATTAGTGGACAATGAGTTTTTTTTTAATAGAGGGCACCTGAGGGATTAATATGATGGCCTCTAATGGAATAACTGCCCAAACCCTAAATTGATAATGGCCCATGATTTTTTTTATAGCAGCAGTGGAATTATATCATTCTGTTTATTCTTTGATTATTAAAATTGAAAAGTCAAAAAAAAAAGTAAAAACAAATCCATAACAGGATTTCCCAGTGTAAAGTTATTTCATTTTCCATGTTACATGCAAATAGCAATTTTACCAATTCAGTCCTGAGTAAATTACCATCTGAGGCCCTTAATTAAACATTAATGACACTGACTCTTATTTATAGTGTACGATTGCTAGTTTTTTTTTTTTATTGAGTCAATACATAGTCTAATCTTCAAAAATCACCAGCATTTCAAGCTTTATATTTCAATAAAGGTGGCATGCCAATTATTATCTCATCTCTTTTATTAGTTAACAACATAATAACTAGACTTAAGATCACGATGGTAGATACTTAGGTATAAGTATTATTTTTCGTGCTATATATATTTAATTCAAACCACATACGTCTCTTTTCAAAGTCACATTATATGCAAACAGCAGTATCACATTCAAAGTGAAAAGAATAAACCCATTGTGATATGTTGTCATATAAAACTGTGTGTTCTGGTGTTCTGGTATTGCATGTGTAATTTTCATGAAGCAGTAGGTGGTGCTAATGTTGTCAATTCTGTGCATATACTTTCTGAACGTATATTTCAAAAACAGTTAATATGTTTCACATAATGACTTTTTCCATATACACACAAAAAAAGAGAGAACAATCTAACACAAGATACAAAACACATTTTAAGGCTATAAAATAACCCGTAAGAAGGATAGCCATTGGCTTTAAGCTTGGACATGTTTATTTTGAACCATGAAGATTAAAGCACAACTACTAACAGTACTTAAGAACTAAGCCTCTTTACGATATGCATTAGACCAGGAGGGCTTTTAAACAACTGCGCATGTTTATAACAGGATGAGTTCTTGATCCTTTTCATTTATTTAAAATGTCGTTCCAAAGGATTGTTTAACTAGCTAAAACATATATATACACTTTATACTTTTATAACATATTATCCTTAGTTTTACATTTGCCTTATGCCGTTGGAAAATTATTACTGTGTGTAACATAATAAAGCAAAAAGCAATGTATTGTGGTCTTGGTCGACTAGGCTTAGGGACGTAGGTTAAGCGGGCAGTCCCTCTGCAAAAAAACTAGGGGCAGATCTCTTTATTGGGCAATCAGACTCTCCAATGCGCTGTTGTTCAATCATTTGTTACAAGCGAGTTCTCTGATATCCCCAACTATTCCGTTTATACTATAGAGGGTTGTACCTAACTGGCACAGCCTCTATAGGAAATTGTACCCGACAGGCTATAAATACAGGGGGTATGCAGATAATGAAGTTCTGCCCTATGTGAGGTCAATGAGGAGGTGATAAATTGAGATGAGTTAAAAAAGAAGAATGTAAGAAATAAACCATGGAAGGTATGGGCCTGAGTTTCCATTTGATCAAAACAAACTTTAAAGGGGTGAGATCAAAATATTGTGGCGTGGTGAGAAGAATTGACAGGTGTATAACTCAAGTGTGTACAAAAGACCAGATGTTTCACATGGTTCTCCATTTATTGTATTAAACCTAAAAATTTGAACGAAAAATTCTTGGAAAGCAGTTCTTCATGGGTAATTTGTAAGAACTATGCGTTCAAAAACACTACAAAAGAAATTCATATTCAGAGCTAAGACAACAATGCTAAAAAATAACCCAGTTTAACAAGATTACTCAACTGTCAGAGGCACAACACCTACATTGAATTTAAGTAAAGCGGGAAGGATGGGAACCTAACCTTTTCTATTATATTTTTTTTATTCATAGGCAGGCAAAACATCGTTTATCAATTTCTTTCTTGCATATATGTTTAATTTCCAATGGTAGAGAAAACATATACACAGTTCCATATTTTTAAATACATCTTTAAACCATTTAATAAAAGTATTCGGTTTCCTAGAAATAGAAAAACTCAATACTTTGTGTTCTGAATCACATGCAAACGAACCGTCTTCAGACTTTTGGAAATAAGTGTGTTGTGTGTTGTGAGATAATTCTGTTACTATAGATAGTTAAAGGCTTTTAAGTATATGTGATGTTGGTGACGTTCTTATTTTCTTACAATCTTGGCTCAGAACACAATAGTTGTCTGCCTCTTTTTGATATATTTTCATCATATACCTCCAATACGGTTAATGGTTACAGATCTTTTATCATAGGTTTGATTCAATGCAAACTGATCACTACCGATCAATCGGGACAATGCTTTTCTGATTAGCTACTTGGGAGCTATGACTGACTGCTGATTGGCCGTCGGTCTAAGTGTTTTTCCTGGGCACTTGGAGTACATTGAAACATGTTTGGTGGGTGTGTGTTGAGCGTGTTTTGGTAAAGTTTATCATTAGTTAGGCTACTTATTGTGTACCGCAATCAGAGGTTATTTTTAAGCATACCATTTAGACTAGAGTGTTTTGATAATTCTCTGGGGCAGGGTAGCTTATAAATCACATTTTAAGTGCCAAAAAAAAAAGTGTTAAGAAGGAACAAAAGTTACATGAAAACAATTACCCTACAGTACTGTAGTATACAACTCATACTGACTGCCCAATCCAGCTGCAGAATTCTGTGAATATTACGTTTTCAGCACACCTTGGAAAATCATTGCGACTGAAAGCCAGTCAGCAAACAGTCACAGCGCCTAAACAGCCGATCAGGAGAATGCTGCTTATTTATCTGCTAAGATTCGTGTTGAGAGTTAATCATATCTCTTTATTATCAATAGTACCAAGACCTCAACAATATACTTAAATAGAACACATATTTAAATGAATACATGGCAACACAGAGATTCAATGAAAGGTGCACTAGTGCCGGTATGTTTATTAACGCTTGAAGCGAGGGCTGGAGTACTGATAAAGAGGCATACGTCAAGAAATGTTTGTACGTCATACGTTTACTAGCCTGGTGGCAAAAGTACAGCGATTTAATCCCAATGTGCCTAATTTATATTGCATGTTTGCAGAGGACCAGCAACAGTTTTTGATACCTACAACACCCTGCTCTTTTTGAGAAAACCTTCTTACATTTATTAAGACACATAAATCTTAAATCCGACAAGAGGGATAAGTACATAAAGTCCACAATATGGCTTCCTGGACAACTACAAAGCTATTTAGCCTGAAATAACAGATACAACACAGATGATAGAAAAGCCACTTGTTAGTCTCCTTGACGCACATTTAATATACTGGTGCAATAAACGTTCGTACTTTTAAACATCAATATAACTGATTTTCTGTTAATACTAAGGGTTTTCCCGTGCTTTTGAAAATTATATGAATGGTTACTGTGGGAACCTGTTTGCAAATTATATTTTCAAAAATCTTGCTATTCTCATTGCGCTGATGAATATGTAAAAGGAAATGATTGCTTTGGACTTTCTCTGAACGTTCCTGAGATGGGAGAATTTGGTTTAATGAATAGATGTGGGAGTTAGTGAATAAAAATATGAAAGGGAGATGAGCTATTTCAAGTAAACAGATTTGCAGTTTTAAAGGGCATACACAATGTGCAGAAATCATTATTGAAACAGGTCAAAAAGAGCCCTACACAAAAGAATAGAAAATATCGCATACTTAAAAGGTCATACTTTAAGATTAATTTTATGTGAACTCCACCCCAACAGTGTTAAGAAGTTATTGATCTCAGCAAGGAGTTTTCCTGATAAAATAACCTTTTATTATCTTGGTAGTTCTCATGGGCATTCCAAATAATTTCACCAGAGCCTTTTTTGATACTTTAATGTTACCTGGCTCCATTATGTTCACAATTACCTAATATACAATATTACCTTTATTACTTATTATTCCATAACAGTATTTCTAAAATACTGAATAGTAATGAACACTGTATTAACACTTGATTGACTTTTGGATGTACAAATCATGACCCAAATCACCACTAGGGCGTAATAGTATACCCTGAGGCTATTACATTTACAACAGCAGGGAGATGTCCTCACCGACACATGGGAGATGAGGCGGTCTATTGGTAGCTTAAGTGCTTGATAAGAGCATCGGTAACCAGTGTTCCCTCTAAGCTGTGCGCTTGTGCACGCGCACATAGTTTTTTAAGAGAGCGCACACGTCCAAAAATTGTGCGCACAACAGTTTTTCCCCAAAAAATTTAAAAAAAAGTTTTTTTGAAACTTCATGCGGCGCGGATATTGTGCGCACAAAATTTTTGCTCTGTGAAAATTTTTGCACAAGAGAAATTTTCTGCGCACGCCAACTAAGAAAAATTAGATGGAACATTGTCGGTAACATATAACACTGCTTACAAGTCACAACTCTTAAAATGCCAACACTGCAGGAAACACTGAACCTCTGAATCTCTGATGACTGCATGCTGGCTAATCACACGTTCAGCATTCAGGAATGCAATACTTAGGAAATCTGATTCCTAATCATTGCGCAATCACCTACAGAGGAAGTTGGAATAAGAACAGTTTCTCCCTCTTTAAAATTTTAATGAAAATGTAATTACAATAAAAAGATATCTGTGATGTCACTATGACATCTTAGGGGCTCAGTCTACAAGAGCTATCCCTGAGGTCTATAAATACACCAAGGGGATCTCTAGTTAAAAAGTTTATAGTTGATATTGCAGTTTTTTATTTTACTGCTAATAAATATTAGGTATATATAATAATATATTATTAAAAAAAAAAACTCTGTTTGTCATTATACATAATTTGTGTGGGTACACAAAGCAGAGAAACTATGGTTAAACATCACAAAAAGCTCATGAAGGGGTCATGATGGGATTAAACAAAATGTGACAAGAACTCTGGTAGTTTGCAATATAACAGATAATTTGGAAGAAGTGCTACCAGCATTAATTACATGTTTATTAAGTAAGCCTGATAACGCATTCAGGTTAATTGCCTTGAGAATTGAGTTGACCATCCATGGCAGAAATTATATATATATATATATATATATATATATATTATGTTATTAGCTTTGTATGCCTAAAATACTACTACTACTACAACTCATAATAAAAATAATAATAATAATATTAAACAAGCAAGTAATTGGGTATCTAGCTCAGCAAATCCACTCCCTTTAACATGTACTATATGTGTTGTTCATTTTAAAGACTGTAATCAAGTTAAATACCTTGCTTTTTTGTATGGCTAGTAGGTGTTTAGTCAGTAACGCTACTCTAAGCTGAAAAATGCCTGCAGTCTTAAAGGGGGAGTGCCGTACAATAAGTCACAAAACAAACGCTTTCTAAACAGTTTATCGAAACAATCAGTTCCATTAAACACACTTAAACCGCTTGAGGCAAAATCACTTGCTTTTCATGAAAACAGTATATGTTTAGGTATTCTTTTCGTTTGCTTTCTATTCACATTTTATCTGATTATTTTTTTTTTTTGCAACAGTCTGTTAAGTTATGTTACTATCACTAATTGATCTGTACAACAAATGAAATGTAAACCACTGTCATTAATTAAATGACACCTAACCGCCCGCAAAGTTATTTTTCCAAAAAAAGGGTTATTAATTAGTTTGTAGATCATGCAGACTATGTTGTACACAAGACAATAATTACTTTAGCTGTTTATTATAACATAGACAATGCTATAGTTTAGATTCTAGACCAGGGGTGTCCAAGTTGTTTCTGCAGTGGGCCACTTCATCAGAATTGTATACGTGCGAGGGCCGCACTCATTTTTCACTGAGAGAAAATATGGCCTTTAATAAAATATGCAGATTAAAATAAAGTAAATGACACAAAACCTTTACTTTTCCTCTCACTGATTTCTGGGATTTCTGGGCCTACAAATTCAGGATTCTGGATTAGTAAAAATAAAATAGTTCTATTTATTTTAGGGATGCACTAAAATGAAAATTCTGGACCAAAACCGAAAATTCAGGGTTCACTTAGCCGAAACTGAAAGTGACCCCCCACACATTTTAATAAAAGTAAGTTACACACCAAAATTGTACAAAAAAATTATATATTATGATTGTTAACAGCAATCTCAGGCATACCCAGATTCCAGCATGTACTGGTTGGCTGGGCATTGTATTTTTTGTCCAATTTTAGTGTGTAACCACACTTTTATTAAAAGTAACACAACAATATGACTTGGCATGATAGGAGTGTGATTGCTAACAGCAAACACACTCTTTTTATACCCAGGCAACCAGTGAATGCTGGAATCTAGGCATGATGGGACTGTGATTGCTGTTAGCAGATTGCTGTTAGCAATCACACTCCTATCATCCCAAGTCAGCCAATACATGCTGGTACAGGGTGGCTGTAAGTGCAGACCCCATACTGCTGGCAGCATCAATACACAAGGGGGGCAGCTAGCCAGGTTTCAGCATGTACTGGTTGACTTGGCATGATAGGAGTGTGATTGTTAACAGCAAACACACTCTTTTTATACCCAGGCAACCAGTAAATGCTGGAACCTAGGCATGATGGGACTGTGATTGCTGTTAGCAATCACACTCCTATCATCCCAAGTCAGCCAATACGTGCTGGTACAGGGTGGCTGTAAATGCAGACCCCATACTGCTGGCAGCATCAATACACAAGGGGGGCAGCTAGCCAGGTTTCAGCATGTACTGGCTGATTTGGCATGATAGGAGTGTGATTGCTAACAGCAATCACAGTCCCATCATGCCTAGGTTCCAGCACTTACACATCCATGCTATCACACACACACAAATTCATTCATTCATTCACAGATTCATTACCTCAATCAGATATACTCATTCACACAACCTTCCCCACCCCCTTACCTGCTCTACAGCTCTCGATGCCGCTCACAGACTTCAGCAGGGGGCGCGGCCTCCCTCGTTCTCCCCACAGAGGAAGCAGGACTGGAGCAGAGAATAGACCCTCCCACAAGTAAGCAGCAGGGCTCTTGTGATCCTGGCTGCCGATCTCACGCGGGCCGCACCTCGAGGTTCCGCGGGCCGCATTTGGCCCGCGGGCCGCATGTTGGACGCCCCTGTTCTAGACCATCATAAGCCCACCATTCTTGCCAGGAACTTTGTATGAAAGTACCATACGGCTAAATAGCAAGGGTCCTAAACTCCGGTTGTGTTTGTATGTATAAATGTATATTTCTTATGTATTTTGTTAACTACGCCATCTTTACATTGTACAACACTGCAGAATATGTTAGTGCTTAATAAATAAAGAATAATAAAATCTTCTATAATATCTCAAATGTGTTCTCATACCTGGTTGCTACCGGAGAAATAGGACACCGATGCAGCACCATCCGGTCGTCCTCCTTTTTAATTCCACATAAGTGCCCTATGCATATTCATGCATTGCTACGTTAATAATATAACTGATAACTTTATATCCTGTATGTTCAAAAATTATATTCCCTTCATAGACCCTACAAGATACTTGGTATTTTTTATACTGTTATATCGTCATCATATTAGGGCATTTGGAAAGTTCAGATTTGGATAAACAAAGTGGTTCCAATGGTAGGAGCATTACTATTTCAGACAAAGCTGTGTACAATTTGGATATTCAAAGTAAACATTTTGCAAAATAAAACCACATGGATTATATGAGGCATGGATGTCCGTCTCGGAATGCATTAAATGTTCACAGCCACTTTGAAATCATAATGCTAGAATGTTCATCTGGAAAAGGTGATGTCACTAGAGCTGCATGTGACTAAATACCATTCTTTGGTGTGTGTTTTTTGGGGGGTTTTTTTTAGAAATGTTGTCGTTATAGCTTAAAGTACTTTGTTTAACTGACTTTAAATGTACTTACAAAATCTCTCATGTAAGATTTCTTTATAGTTACAACTATTATACTTGCTAGAAAACAACCTTAAATGCATTATTGTAGTTTGTATCTCCAACACAGCTAATTGAGGAGCGCTTGTCTACCTTAAATAGTACCTGAAATTTGGTTACAAATTTACAGTTTCCACAAAATATTTAAAAAAGGAGAAACAAGCTGACTTGCCAATGATCACCGCTATAATGAGGGGCATAGTGGTTCTTAGAAATAGCCCCCTAGACAAAATGACTATTACCGTATTTGCTCGATTCTAAGACGACCCTGTTTATAAGACGACCCCCCCAAATCTGAATATTAATTTAGGAAAAAAAGAAAAAGCCTGAATATAAGACGACCCTATAGGAAAAAAGTTTTACCAGTAAATGTTAATTCATGTAAACACATTTTTTTAATAAAAGCTATGATTGAGACAAATATTTTGTTTTTATTTCCTTCTATTTTCCAACCTGCCCCCCCAGTTATGCACATCTGCCCCAGAAATGCCTTATACCCCCTATATGCCACTGTGCCCCATGATATGCCTTTTAACCCTCTAAATGCCACTGTGCCCCATGATATGCCTTTTAACCCTATATGCCACTGTGCCCCATGATATGCCTTTTGACCCCCTATGTGCCACTGTGCCTCCAGAAATGCCTTATACCCCTATATGCCACATTTAGGGGGTTAAAAGGCATATTATGGGGCAGAGTGGCATATAGGGAGGTTTAAGGCATTTCAGGAGGCAGAGTGGTGTATAGAGAGTTAAAAAGGCATTTCTGGAGGCAGAGTGGCATTAAGGGGGTTAAAAGGCATTTCATAGAACACTCTGCCTCCAGAAATGCCTTATGCCCCCCATTTAACACTCCCTCCCCCTCCCTCCTCCAAACTTACCGGTGCTTCTGACTCCCCTGTCATGTAGCCGGGGCAGCGTGTAGAGCTCTACGCAGCGATGGACGCAGACAACTCCCGCTACTAGCCACACCTCCTTCAGGCTGCAGGGTAAGTTGTCTATGAGAATCGCGTAGACATCTACTCGCTGCCCCGGCTACACACCGGGGACTCAGAACCACCGGTAAGTGGGGCGGGGGGGGGACAGGAGGATCCAGGTCCCCTGCAGCTGCGGGGGATCTGGATCTTAGTCGTCTCATAGTCAGACTTATTTGAGGTCTGATTATAAGACGACCCCGATTATAAGACAAGGGGTATTTTTCAGAGCATTTGCTCTGAAAAAAACTTTGTCTTATAATCGAGCAAATACGGTACTTAGTACACTCCAGCCCCATCGTCGTGCTAAATGCATATTGGAGTCCATTTTGCATGCATTCCAATGGACTGTATTTTACTGTATCCAAATCAGTGCAAGTATTCGGTTATTGATGATAGAGACTGATGCTCATTTTAGTCCTTCCATGCTGCATCTTCTTGCACATCCCCAGTAGATATCACATTCAAAGCCATGGTAGCTGAGCTCTCTTTGAAATTACTAAGAGTAGAAGCAGCCAGCATCACATATGCTATCTGAACTCTGTTTTGCTAGCATAAAAGCAATTTGCTACTTTTCAGTTACTTAAGTGGAAATGCTGCTGAGTGCTGACCATGTGCAAGATGTTACATGCTAATTCATCTTTCAGTACGGGCAGCCAGGTGCAGAGCTAAATCCAGCAACTAAAGTTTGCATGCAAAACTTTGAATATATAAGTCCAATTGGATTCCAAGCAAACTGAATTCTACTATGCATTAAAATAAATATAGAATATTGGTGACTAGACGGCCCCTTTAAACATTCATATCTTATGCACTTATGAAGAACAACAGTCTTCGAAAGATGCATATTTTGCTTTCAAGATATACTGTTGTGCTGAAAAGTTTGCATACCCTGGCAGAAATTGTGAAATGTTGGCATTGATTTTAAAAAATGACTGATCATGCAAAAAAAGATATTTTATTTAGGGATAGTGATCATATGAAGCCATTTAATATACCATAGTTGTTTGGCTCCTTTTTAAATCATTATGATCATAACAGATATCACCCAAATGGCCCTGATCAAAAGTTTTCATACCCTTAAATGTTTGGCCTTGTTGAAGACACACAAGGGGACACATACAGGTAAAAATGGCAATTAAAGGTTAATTTCCTACACCTGTAGTAGCTTT
Organism: Spea hammondii; assembly: GCA_029215755.1. Classification (NCBI taxonomy): domain Eukaryota; kingdom Metazoa; phylum Chordata; class Amphibia; order Anura; family Pelobatidae; genus Spea; species Spea hammondii. The sequence continues at coordinate 73,718,128 of JARDYJ010000003.1, read as the reverse complement.
TTAAATTGCAATTAGTGTCTGTGTCTAACTAGTCAATGAGTTTGTTAGCTCTTACTTGGATCCGCTGAGCAGGCTAGATACTGAACCATAGGAGCAGAAAAGAACTGTCAAAAGACCTGGGAAAAAGGGTAATGGAACTTTATAAAGATGAAAATGCCAGACAATACTGTACAAACACTTATTAAGAAGTGAAAAATTTGGGGATCTCTTGATACCAAGCCAAGGTCAGGTAGATCAAGAAAGATTTCAGCCACAACTGCCAGAAGAACTGTTCAGGATACAAAGAAAACCCCACAAGTAACCTCAGGAGAAATACAGGCTGCTCTGGAAAAAGACAGTGCGGTTGTTTCAAGAAGCACAGTACGACAATACTTGAACAAAAATGAGCTGCATGGTCGAGTTGCCAGAAAGAAGCCTTTACTGCGCCAATGCCATAAAAAAGCCCGGTTACAATATGCCTGACAACACCTTGACACGCCTCACAGCTTCTGGCACACTGTAATTTGGAGTGACAAGACCAAAATAGAGCTTTATGGTCACAGCCATAAGCATCATGTTTGGAGAGGGGTTAACAAGGCCTATAGCGAAAAGAATACCATCCCCACCGTAAAGCATGGTGGTGGCTCACTGATGTTTTGGGGGTGTGCGACCTCTAAAGGCACAGGGAATCTTGTGAAAATTGATGGCTAGATGAATGCAGCATGTAATAAAATACTGGCAGACAATTTGCATTCCTCCACATGCATGGGACGCTCATGGACTTTCCAGCATGACAATGACCCTAAGCACAAGCCCAAGTTGACCCTCCAGTGGTTACAGCATAAAATGGTGAAGGTTGTGGAGTGGCCATCACAGTCTCCTGACCTTAATATCAACGAGCCACTCTGAGGAGATCTCAAACGTGCGGTTCCTGCAAGATGACCAAAGACTTTGCATGACCTGGAGGCATTTCGCCATAACGAATGGGCAGCTATACTACCTGAAAGAATATGGGTCCTCATAGACAACTATTACAAAACACTGCGTGCTGTCATTGATGCTAAAGGGGGCAATACACAGAATTAAGGGTATTCAGACTTTTGAACAGGGGTCATTTCATGTCTTTCTTGGTTGCCATGTTTTGTTTTATGATTGTGCCATTCTGTTATAACTTACAGTTAAATATGAATCGCATAAGAAATAAAAGAAATGTATTTTGCCTGCTCACTCATGATTTCTTTAAAAATGGTACCTATATTACCAGTTCTCCAAGGGTATGCAAATATGAATCACAACTGATCTCTTATGTTTTCTTATGCTTCTTAGGGATACATAGAGATATTTTGCTAATTAAACATTAATTGTCCACATCTTCTCAGGGTTAAATAATATAGTAAAAAAACATTGATTATCAGCAACAAAGTAAAATGACCCTTCTGCAATAAATAGGAAAACAAATAAATGCAATGTACATAACGGACCATCTTAAAATTATTGGTCAGAGAAAATAACTGGTAAATGAATACGAAAACGTATATAAGACTCAACTATGTATCTATCTGTCTATCTATCTGTCTGTCTACCTTTCCACATACTGCATCAAAAAATAAAGTTACCAGTTGACCTTATCAGTCTTAATTCAATGACTGCTGTGGTTTTCTTGCTGACACCTTGACAATAAAGAAATCCTCATGACAGCCCTTTGGGGTTTTTGTTGCAAACCTCTTTCCTCATGTTAAGTAGTAAATCAGTGACAGACAGGCTTTTTTACCTTGTGGTCTCCAACAAAGGTGACATAAAATCCATAAACCTTTATGTATATCCAATTTGCTATTCAATAGAAGGATATAGGAGTATGCCAGAAAGATATTTTTTAAGCATTTCTTTAAAAACATAAGGCATATTCTCTAAATATAACTAGCTACCAAGACATGCACATCTAGTGTATTTTTTGTTGGTTAGTCGACATACTATAAAATACCATTTTAAGGTAATTTGATTCATTTTTCAATGAATTACCAAACATTAATTTTATTTGATGTTCACTTTCATTTCACCAGTGTAATAAAACAACTGATACTAAAAAAACAAATATGCTAATAAAGTTTCCAAAAGTTAATACAAAAAAATATAATTTTACATTCTCTAGGTATTACATGACCGAGAAATGCAAATAATTTCATTCACCCATGTAAATTTGAATTCAAAGTAGATGAGGTGTGCATCTGACAAAAGAAACTATACAGAAAAAGTTACTCTTGTCTAAGTCTTAGAATTACAAAGAAAACAGTAAGACATTTAGGTACACATTTCCATCACTACTTAGACAACAATTAATCCTTTTGTTGATGGAGAACTAACCTGCATTACACACAGATTCCTGAGTAAATTAGACACCACGAAGGGAAAAACACTGGGCATATAGTCTGGAGGACAGCCAGCACTTGTGTTAAGATTTGTGTGTATGAATGCTCCACTAGATGCAAGTTTAATATTTGATAGTATCTGGAGATCATATGTTCAGCTTTGAATATTTGGAACTCATGCATGTCCAGTGGGAGCGTAATGTCACATATTACTAGTCTAGCTGCGTGAAATTTTAGGTTTTTGAGTTGACACTTGTATACCAAAAAAGTATTCCTAAACCTTACCCATTTCTGGAATTTTTTGTTGTTTAGTAGTAATTTATACGTAGAGTTTTAAAATAATCTGTTCAGCTAAATATTTGCTTGATCTTACCTCTGTTGATTCAGAATAAGATAAAGAATGCACATGGTATCATAAGAATCCCTTTTTTTAAGTGGAACTAGAGCCTTCACAGCATTTAATAAACCATTTTAATATACATGCCTACAACTTCTATTTTTTATCAATCTGGTTTGGAGATGTTTACTCTAAATGTTCATATCATAGAAGCTGCAATCAGCAGAAGCCTGTGGCTGGAACAGAACTATCTACTTTATTAGAAATAAGCAACTGGGCCAAAAACTACTCAGACAAATGTTTTGGTTCGTTTTTCACCCATTTGTTCATTTCAGACAAAAATGGGGGGCTTTTTAGATTTGGAAACAAAATTTGTTGTATGACACCCACATTTATTCTTATTCTCACACAAATTTTCATTCACTCCTCTCTAAGTGTCTCTCTATCTTCTCTGCTGACCAGTCCCATGTATCGCAGCTCTGCTTCCGTGTCTTGCATCGTCTTGTTCTGCACCTTCTTGTTCTCCTTTCTTCCGATGTGAGAGATGGAAGCGGAGCTGGGAGTGGTCGGCTGGGAAGGTAGGGAGACATTAAGAGAGAATAGGAGTGAAAGAGCCCGCAGATTTTGTTTTCATTAGTTTCGGGGGGTCTGGCCTTGTTTTCAGAGATTCATAAGAATTGAAAAAAACAGCTAATTTTGTTACACTTACAATTTGCACAGATTTTAATGCACAAGTCTAATTTATTTCCTATCCTCACTTAGCCTTACAAAGCCTGTCTGAACCATTTTAATCAATTTTAACAAAACAACAGAGATAAGTTTATGGAGAGGAGTTATTAAGCAGACACTGAGAAACATATCTTAAGATTAGACCTGTGCATTCGTATTCAGGTGAAGATGAAAACGAACCCGAACATACGAACATGGGGGCGGCAAAACGTATACGAAGACGAAGACACACAACACAAAGAATCTTCGTGTTCTTCTTCGTTTACTAATCTCCCTGGTCCCTTCCCCATCTAGCCTACCTAATATACGCAGCATCACAGGGGTTAATGGGAGAGGAAATCCGTAGGTTCACCGTCAGGAGTTAAAGGGCCATGCAAACGGCTCTATTGGTCGCCTACAGGGGCCTCCTCTGGCATCAACCAATTTTACAGTACATTTTACTTATTTATAACACACCATTTGGGACAGGCTCTGTGTGTGTGTGACTGCCTGAATAACTTGTGTGTGAGACTACCTGAGTCTGTGTGTGTGAGACTGCCTGAGTCTCTGTGTGTGAGACTACCTGAGTCTGTGTGTGTGTGTGTGACTGCCTGAGTCTCTGTGTGCGCGTGACTGCCTGAGTCTCTGTGTGCCTGAGTCTCTGTGTGTGTGTGTGTGTGACTGCCTGAGTCTCTGTGTGTGCGTGACTGCCTGAGTCTCTGTATGTGCAAGACTGCTTGAGTCAGTGTGTGTGTGACTGCCTGAGTCTCCATGTGTGTGTGACTGCCTGAGTCTATGTGTGTGTGACTGAGGTTTTTACTAAAAAAATTGAATCCCACTACTGGACGTAACCCGTAAATGTATTGGTTTGGCAAATCCTTATGAAGAGAATACATAGGAGTTATGTATGAAAGGCAGTTCCTGTGCAAACTAATAAAAGTGCAGTTACCATGGCAACCAATATAATATCCATGAGGAATGCTTTACTTTTGCCATTTTGCACCAAAATAGCTCTTCGTCTCTGGATAAAATGTATGTTAGTTTCTTAAAGAAGCAATTTTTTACGGTGAGATTTCCCGTTTAATCGGTAAAAACAGTAGACACATATAACTGAATAAAGCTACAGCATACACAATTCCAGTGCTGCTCTCCATTTGCCCTTGTAGAGAAAAAAACGCCCAAAGTAAAAATAGGTGTATTAATACCCAACTATATGATCACATATAGAATCTTGCAGCAAACTGTTAGGCGTACACTGGGTCCTGCTAATACAAGGTATGCATGCTCATTTTGTGTCAGTGTCTGAAAAAATAAAAATATTGTAGTGAATTAAAAACATACCTGATGACTTTTGGGTTCTCTTCTGCTCTGAATGAGACAGGAAGGACAGGAGCAACCACATAGGGACAACCATGCATATATAGGTACGGACAGCAATAAGTGGGCTGCTAAAAGGGTAGGGACTAAAGGGAGTGGGCAGGGTTAAAAATAGATTAATACATTGGACCAGAACCCCATGAATCAGCTACCAAACCTGGAGCCTCTAGTGTTAATGTAATGAGTTCTTTAAAACAGATAATATTGATAAAGGGGTACTTTGTCAAAGATCTATGTGTAAATTGACTCAAAAAATTAATTTATTGAACTTAAGGTACCTGTTTTAACATGCATCCACTGAGATAAGAGAATGTTAAAATTTATCAAAAATAAATGAATAGCTATTCTCTTTAAGCTGTTAAAGGTGTAATCACACGTAAGATGTGTTGCTTACCATTAAACAGCACTGGGAATTTAAATGCAGCACTTAAACTTGCATTCTTAACATTGACATAACAATTTAACACAGGGTAATCACTTTTTTTATTGTTTCGGGCAACTCAGCCAAAACCTTAGCAATGCCCCTAAAATAAAGATTTATTTTAAACAAGGATTAAAGACAACTAAATAATAACCACTAAATCCAAGAAGCAGTCTCCATGTACGTAAATCAGCAATGTTTCTGAATGAAATTCTGCACCACTTACCATTGGATCAAAAACGCCCCTCTAATGAAATATTAGTGTGCTTTCTTATTATTTTACTGTACACCATGATTATTGTTGAATATAGCTGTATGAGTTTTACAGGCAATTCACTCCTGATTCTGGTCTTTGAATCCTAGACCAAAATAGTGCATGGATATTTCAGCTCTTACCGCCACTAACAAATAACTACAATTGACTGGTTATTTTTTGACGGATCAAAGGACTAAAATGATTAAGAGTTCAGCAAACCTTTTATCTAATTCAAGAAAACCGTTTGTATCTGCTACTTTTTGTAAGTGAAACATTTGTAATGCAAACAAAGAGAGGTGATACTACACAGAGATTTGTTATCAATGGCCAGAGAGAAAAGAATTGCAAATTCCACCATCATTAGGACAGCTTAAAAAATACAGTAGTTAAAAAAACTTTATCTCAATATGAAACAGAAGACCACTCCACAAAACATAAATCTTGTTTAAATGTAACATTAACTATGGATTCCTTAAAAGGCAACCTTTCTAAGAAAAGTCAAGGGCACAGAGATGAATCCATGATTATCATTTAAGTTTGTCTGAAGTTCTGACTTTGAAGTTGAAGGCTCTACCTTGATCCATCCTTCCAATCTATTTTAATTTCCATGACATGAATAGTAAAAACAGAATAATTTTACTTTTAGCACTTTAATAAGGCTAATAAACTATGTCATACTTTCTAGCCACTAAAATGTTTCCCTTTTCATTCTGCACAACTACTCAACCATGACACCAAGGGGTTTGAGAGATATTTTATTTCTTTAATAAAAATAACACATTGACATTTAAGAGCTATTCATTGTATTTAGTTATCACAAATAATTATATTTCATATAGATATATTCAGTCCAGTCCACCTACGAGCTCTTAGTGGGATCATTATAGAAACCAATAGTCAACACTGTTAATCCTGTTTAAATCACTGAAGAAAAAAAAAGAATTGTGTATCTTGTTTCACATACAGTTTTTTTCTGTGTTGTTCAAATATAGTTATTGAATATACTGTAGTGTCATAACAGCCTGGTTTTACCTGGTTTATCCTGACGCAGCAAGCAGTAAAAGTGCCATCACACTGGGAATGTTTGAATGCCTGAATGGAAGTTCAGGTAATCCATTCCGGCATTGTCAACACTGTAAGAAAAAAAAAAACACCAGCAACCACAGATAGTCAGAATTAATCTACTGGAAACTGCAACTCCTTCATACAGATTACACCCAGATTTGTTATATTTCAAAATGACACTCAAAACAATTCACAGGGCATATTGGTCACCCAAACAGCAGGCACATATAAACTGGGCTGGGAATAAAATGCCCCCTGCTGTCTCTAACACGGAAGCTCTTGGGGATCGCGTCACTTGTTTACTGGAGGCTGGGGATGCGACCAGGAGGAACAATGGAACGCCAATCTGGTCTACATTGTGGCCTCCATTCAGTATCGAGCCCCATGGGGGAAGTGTGTCTTTGACTGACAGACATACTAACCAGTTACTCAGATATGGGAAGTGTCTTCACAATGTTTAAAAATCCGATCAGGTATCAATTGTACTTTTTTTCAAGCTAATGTTTTGTGCAACATCTTATAGTCATTTGTGGCATTACTCAGAAAGACAAATACCTTAATGGATTAATATAGACAACATTTAAGGAGTATTTGCTTTGGAGTTTAAATGGAGACATGGATTTTTCAACCTTTTTGTTTAATCATTTTGTTCTTGTTGATGTTAATGTTTCACTTCACTTTTAATGTAGTTGAATTCAGTTCCTCCCCTTTCAGTACACAACCTGGTGACTGATTGTATATTCAGAGAGGAATCGTGTACAATGATCATTGGTGGAAAACCTACACATAATCTCATTTTCACTGAATAAATGGTCAACCCAACAAGAGCTCAAAATGTGAACTTAAGATGAATATGGCACTAGGTCATGATGGCATTTACCCAGTTTCTTTATAAGCTCAGATTGGGAAAAAAACATCCCTTGAGTTTGGGGGTAACCAGTAACCATATGAAAGTTAAAGTAACAGCTAGCAAATTAAAAAAGAGTATCAATTCACAGTCTGAATATGTTATTATGCCTCTATGCAAAGCGTTAGCTAGGCCTTACTTGCATATATGTTATATGAAAGTTGTGATTGAATTCAAAAGAGCACATAATAAATAAAGTAGAGATGAGTGTTTAGCTAAATTGTATTTATCTTGTGAGTAAAGAGGTGTCTGAGGGGTGACTTTACAATGTACCAGGTTGTGAAAGGCACTTGCAGGGGAAATATTCACCTCATGTTAAGAGCAGAAAGGAGGCCACTTATTAAGATTAGATGAGCCACTGTTCAATCTAAAGGTTTTCTAATTAAAGGGTTATAAGTCTCTGGAATGCACTACCTATGAAAGTGGTGACTACAAGTACTGTGAAGGTTTGGTAAAAAATGGTATCCAGAAGTACATGTAGTAATTTAATAGTGTTCATACAGGGACTCTATCCTTCTGAGCAAAATTGCCATGCACTTACATCAATACAATTATGGATAACTTGGATATCATACCAATAAACATCTTGCGTGAAAACTATTACAGAATATGGGGTTATATTGTCCTGTTATGAAGCACTTTATAACAAAAAAAAACTGTTCAGTCCTATTAACCTACCAGAATTCTAGATAGTTCTAAAATGTTATAAACCAAAGAAGCAAGGAGCAACTTATAGAAGGCTGAAAACTGCAGAACTGGTTTATGCTCTACTGAGAATAAAGATCTTCTAGGTATAAGGCCCACTTTAACTTTTGGCGTGTATAAAAAAGTTGCACCATGGGCCAATACATGCATATTGAGTGGCAATGTTAACAAAGCGATTGACATATTTCATGGGTGCCACCCAAGAAAAGCCTGGCTTTCAAAACATACTTTTTCACCTCCCCTAAAATTATTTCTGATTTATCACCCAATTAGCCATTTACAAATATGCATTAATGCATTATTTATTAGTCTTGCACAATTTGTACTCCGTTTCACCAACTGTCTTTCCATATGGATTAAAAGCCCCAAGTCTTAAATCTGTTCATCTTAATTATTTGTAATGTAATCATGTCTAGGGTTAATACGATGTAGCCTCTCACATCTTTCCTTTTATTGTATAATTAGGAGATTAATTCAGTAAGCCTGCTGCACAATACAGAACAGGGTGTAAGCCCCATCTCAATCCTGCCCAAAATGAAAATTTGCTGGAACATAAAAAAAAGTTAGTGCTTTGTAGCTTTTCTGCATGACCATGATCTATGCAAAGCCTGTGTAATCCTTTCAATTGTACCATGCCCCATGTCCAAAACAGATGTGAGCACATTCAGAACTAATAAACTGTCTCACTGTGCCAGTTGTAATGAAACACGAACATAGAGGCTTAAAGGTTGTTAGGTTTAAATTCACAGCTCGCAGGGATATTTGTGATGGTAATAAGTGTAGTCAAATTTCAGAAATCTGTCACCCCTTTTCCCATCCTACTGTGCATGAAAATGTGCAGCCCTGACATAACAGCACAAAAAGTAAATTTTTAACATATAGCAGTAATATGCTAATTGAAACTCAAAATCCACCACATCATCATTTTAATACAGTCAGGCAAACAGAAACATATTTCTTTGTGACATAGTATTTTGTGCAATTGAGCAATCGCAAAGTTAAGTGTATTTTGCGCAAGATATTAAAATCTGTTATTTGCATTTTTTTGGGGTGTTTTTTTGCTAACAAACAGGGCTAATAAGTCTAAGCCATTGGTAGATGATGTATAGCTGTTCAGCTGATGCATATAACTGTACATTGATCCTTAAAGAAAAGGCCTTCGAGGACTGCCCTACAGAATTGCAGGGCTCGGGACAAGATAAATTTGTGAGGTTCCTTGGCCCTTACAAAGGAGCAAGCAGGACTCCCACACTCCCTCATACTTGTGGTCTCTGGTCTGAAAGAAGTGAGACACTAATATATAGCATCATATCTCAGTGATCTTCTTCATCTAGACCTGGAGAAACCATAAGCCTGAAGGAGAGTGGTAAACAGTGGCACGACACGGCTCTACTATGTGTGGGACCTGGGGGTGTGAGCTCTGTGTGACTAGGAATCTATACAAACATTTGCTCCCTTGAACTTCTACGTCTTCTTTCCAACATCTCTACCTCCTGCTGCCCTGATGTTGCCTTAGCACATTACAACCATATGGTACCCTCAGTCCTAGATGAGGGTGGCTCCTGCTATTGTAGTGAACCACTACTTACAGTCTATCCTCCTAAAAAACACAACCTACACTCTAAAAGAAACCACCTGTTAATCCCACCTTCAAGATCTTTTCATCACTGACTTCTCCACATAACCCTTGCTACAAGCAAATCATCCTCCCCCAAGCAGCAGCTCACCTTCTGTCTCACTTCCCCGTCAACCTCCTAATAGATTATGATCTTCTGTACCATTATGATTAATGTGTGTTGATGTCTCTTTTACTTATAATTTTGTATATTATCAACTTTAATGTTAGTGTTAATTTTCAATCTCCTTTATTGTAATAGCACTCCAGGAATATACTTGCATACAGTAATCATATCAACCTTGTGTGCATTTTTCCCCATCCCACACACACATGCCCTTTTAATACAGGATAACAAGTTGCTTGCCTTTTTTTGTAATGATACATTACTGGAAAGTATGTTATTGGAAAGTACTCCCAGATCCATCTCTATATTTTATTTCCCCAATAAGCATACATTTGAGGAATAATTAACATAATTGTTTTTCTTCCCAAATGCATAATTTTACATTATGTATGTTGAAACCATCTGCTATTTTACTTTTCTAATCTCCTGTCTTGTCTAAATCCTCAAAGCTATCCAATTCTGATTTAATTACCTTATATAATTTTGTGTCAGCTGCATATATTGAGATATTACTTTCAGTGTCATGTTACAGATCATTGATAAATAAATAAAAAGAATGATACTGAGAACAGACCCTTGGGGTACTCCACTTAAAAATGTTCTAACAACAACCGTGCACATTCTGTCTTTCAACCAATTCTCCCTTACTTCCTTATTTTCTATTCTATATTCTAAGAAACACTTTCTCACAATCCTATGTAATTTTATTTATATAGCAACAATCCAGGACAAACTTTACTCCAATCAGAGGAGAGGTTGTCCCCATGGTTGCTATACAAGTAACATCACATAGGATTGTGAGAAATCCACAGAGGCCCCCCCGCTGGTGACAAAGTGCTCCAGGAGGCCAGGATAACGCAATGGATCACCTGAGAAGAAAGAAGACTAAAGACATGGATTGGAGGAATGAAGGAGAGGTTGTCCCCTTGGTGCGTGCTGAGGCTCCACCCAGATGCGGAAGTAGGCCAGGAGACCAGGATAACACAGCAAATCACCAGAGAGGAAAGATAAATTGTGGTGTGGATATCACAAAGAAGGAGAAGAACTGCAGAACAAGAAACATTATGACAGAGCGCTGAGTGTTTGTGTGAGTGCTGAAAACGAAATTAAACCAATTTTTTTTTTCAGCTTCACATTAGCTTTATTTGGACCCTCTCATTTTTAGACATTTTTACCAACTAAAATTGGCAACCTTTATTAAAATGAAAAATTGTAGGAATACTGCTCTTTGTTCTAAGAGCATCAGTAATGAATAATGAATACATGTCAAGAAGAGGTTTCATAAACAGTGAGGTTTTTAAAATTAGGATTTTATTAGATATTTGTTTAACCCTAATTAATATGTAACTATTTTTTCAGGTAACATTTTCCCCATAAATATTAGGTATGGAGTATGTAAGTAGGCAATTTACAAAAAAGTCGATGCTTAGTTTATGTTTAGTATAATTTGATTTTTATTATATGGAAGTTCACCTTAATTACCAGAATTATGTTAATTAATCTGTTAGGACAATCACACCACATCTCAGGCATCTGCTTTTGCTATTTTAAAAAGATGGAAATTGGTATAATACATTATATTAAACTTATGCCAACCAATAAACATGCTAATTATGCTACTTTTGTGCTAGTGGCCTGGAACTTGATAAATAGTATCCTATTTTTGTATAGTGTTTTAGACAGCAATAATGCAGGATATGGTAATTTAATAATTGAAAATACATTCTCTAACATTCAAGAGGTAAGGCAATACATGTTAAGATAGGCATATTTGAATTTAGATTAGAAAGACATATTGTTTCATTAAAAGTTTGACAATAATAGAGTTGTTCAAATTCAGCTTGGTTCCATTGTCATTTAACTATTTGTGGGCCAGGGTGCTTAATACCAAAATAATGAAATTTTAGCATTCAGTGAAAGCTGCATGTTAAGATGATTGGTTTTATGCTCTCAGTGTATCAGTTATAGCAATATATATACATATTACATACATTTATCAAAATCAGAATAGGAAAGACTAAGTGATCTCAATATGTATAGCATTGGGGAGAGAAGAGGAAGTGAAGATATAATAGAAACATTTAAACATTTAAAGGTGTTTAACCCCTTAATGACAAAGCCCGATGTAAGGGCTCAAAATGCATTGTTTTCAATGGGTTTAGGGACTGCCCATTGTCCTTAAGGGGTTAACAAAGTACAGGAGGGAAGCATATTTCAAAGTCAGAAGCTTAGATGTAATGAAAGTCTTATTGTATGTGAGGGTGGTAAATAATTGGAACAGCTTCTCAACAGAACTGGTAGATGCTAGTACAATAAACATGTATGGGACAGGCAAATGGATATCCTGAAACAAAGACAAGACCAAGGACCGAAAAAGAGTGTTAACATCAGGAAAAATGGGCTCACTAGATGGTCCAAATGGTCCTTAACTGCCATCAAATTCTATGTTTCTGTGTTTGTATACTGCTTTCTACTCTTGATGTGCAGGAATAATAAAGGAGTGCTATAATTTCTCTGTGACCTATGTTGGAAGCCTTTGAGAGTGGTTACTTATAATGGGGTTGTGTGTGTGTTTTGTCCTGTTCATGTGCCAATTTATTTATATTTGTTGGAGCACCAATTTGTATGATAATCCTTTAAGCAAATCTATGTTATCGTGCACTATTCACTGTAACTTTTGAATTCTTGCCTTTTCCTCCCACTGTAACTTTTGAATTTTGAACGGCTGCCTAATGACAACTCAAGCAAGATATACAAGATCTCCATATACATTTTTATACGGACAGGCCCAATGTCAGGATGGGTACATATCATGAAGAGTGGAGGAGAATCAGAGCTGTACGAGGAAAACTCCTCCTTCATTAATCTTGGTAATGATGCTTTACTTAACCATCTATATATACATTACCAAGACTTTCTAAGCTACGAATTATAAATAGTGCATGTAGTTATATATTTTAATATGCTACATTAACCACCTGTGTACAGTGAACAATTTACTAAAAGCATATTTGCAGCAATTTTCCCCTTAATTAAACATAGATATTAAGAATCACTTACAAATAATTGATCAGAGCAACACGCTAGATACATCAGAATTCCCAGCTGAGAGTTGGAAGGAAAGGTATCTAGATTCTAAGTATTTTATGAATAATTTTTTTAAAACATACTATGTATTCTCTACAAAGGACAACCTTAGTTTTCAATGGTAGCTTGCCTTTAAAATCTTTAATTGCCTGGAGAATCCATTGAAGGGTCATTACCATCTTTTTACAACTACATTTTTTGCTCGTGCCCATTAATCATTGTCAGATGTAAAAATAATTGTGCAGTAATGATTTAGGTTCCCAAATGAACTACTCTTGACTGTAAAACAGGCAAGTCTGCTTCATAAAATAAAAAGTACATGTCATTTTTTTATTTTTTTAAGTCTAGAATTACAGTCAGAGAATAGTTGTAAATCATGTTGCTAAATCTGGAGATCATTGCGTATTAATGTTAGCCATATGTTATTAACATCATATTTTTGTAAATACCAAAAAAATGCCAAGCCCCTATATTCTAACAGATCTTGCAATATCAACCTCCATGATCATGACCAAAATGTATAGGATGTAATAGATTGATTCAAAATTAAAACAGCTACAAACGTTTTAAAGCAATGTAAAGAAAATAGTGCTACTAACATGCTACATATATAAAATACATAAATCATGTTTATGAAAAGCAAAATTACATAATTTAGTGCATGATACACATATATTATAAGAGACTCAATTAATTTAATATGGAATCAAAATTAAGCCTTCTTCTTCTAATGGTTTAGGCACACATTATTCAAACATTTTCATACTTGGAATATATGTGAATGTTTTTATTTTTATTATTTAAACAATTTTAAGTAACTCATTTGCATGCAGTCAAGATGGGGTGATTTCAATTACTCATGCTAAGGAATGGTATGCATGCCTAATTTTCTGCGTGTAAGCGTTCTATTTGGGAAGATTCAGAAGGCACAGCATGATAGTAACTAAACTGCGTGTGAACGACAAAGCCTCAGCTAAACACAGTAATAAAAACAATTGGGGAGATTACATTAGTTTTGGAATTGAAAAAAACATTTATAAGGGAAGCCCTAACATATTTACTATGCTGCACATATTTATTTCATTAATAAATCAAATAAATAGTAGAAAACTTAAAAAATAATAATAAAATATATCAAAATTACTATATATATATATATATATATATATATATCACTAATAGTAAAATAATTAGAATATTTAAGATAATGGAATAACCTTCTGGAGAGAACAAATATGCAAGTATAGCTGTTCATCACAGAAATTTCTCAAAATATCTGTTGGTATATTTATGTTAATCTCTGCTGATTTCTAAAATAAATGTAACTTTTTAAAATTCTATGGTTGGTTGGGGCGTTCACTGTCTTCTCTTGCTCTTCTCTGCTGCCATAATTCTTCTGTCCAGCAGTCTGTGTCCTGCATGCTCTTTCCTCCCTGTGGCTGTAGGTAAGCACTGATTTGATGGGTTCAGCTTCCAACTAACAGAACACGCACACAAGCAGGGAGTGGCAGTATATAAACACAGCTTTGACTGGCTCACTGAGAGCTCCATTAACCTATCACAACTGATTTTATACAGCTTCTTTCTGCGCCTCTCCGTGCAGCGCAGAATGGAAGCAGAAAGCTGGAAGTCAAACAAGGCCAAGCAGGGGAGTGCATGTTGTGTATGACGGCGCATAGCGGGGCAAGAGGTGAGGCCAGGTATCTTGTTTAAGGGGAACAGCCCGGGGTATGTGGCACAAGGCCAAAAATGGTTTCTCATTTATTATGTACATATTAAGTACACATGGATCAGATATCACATTCACAGAAGAGAGCCAAAGTAAATCAAACATTTTATTTAACATCACATAAGTAAAGCTAGGCGCTGTAGCTAGCACACTCTCCTCCACTTTGGTGTAAAAGTGTCCTCTCCATCCTCTCCATCCCTGGACCGCTTCACAGGAGTAGTGCCTTCTCCAAAATATTTTCCCTTCTTCCCTTTTGGTGTCAAACTGTCATCCTCTTCACCTTCCAACTGCCGCTTTAAAGCTTTTCTGCTTTCCTCATAGATTTCAGTCTTTCTTTTTTTAGTCACAGCAAAGCCATCATCTTCTCCATCCCGGAGTTGTTTCAGTGCTCTCCTGTTGCCTAAATAATATTCAACGTCCACCATTTCCACATCAGTTGGAAGAAAATCAAACACTCTCATTTTGCTATTACCTACTCCTTTGTCAAAATTCAATTCTTTGAATTCAAATCTCTAAGAGCAGGAGCATCAAATGACACTTCAGTTCAGAAATACCCAGTTTATGTGGTGGCCACGATGACATAGGATTGTGACATCACAGTGATTTAAAACAACAGCCCATGTTTTATGCTTTCACATACATAGAGACATTTATAATATATATATATATATATATATATATATAGATTGGTCAAAACCAGTGTATCATTTTAATCCCTCCTTTCTTTCTTGGTATATTGTTCTTTAAATCCTGAAGATTTTTGCCATTTTACTATATTCATGCTCAGCCGTAATTCTACTTTTAAATGCATGTAGATTGCACAAAAATCCCGTTTAGATGGCAGTACACAACATATGCCTCCTATGTCATATATATATACATATATATATATATAAATATATATATATATATATACATATATATATTTATATATATATATATATAAATATATATATAAATATATATATATATTTATATATATATATATTTATATATATATTTATATATATATATATATATGTATATATATATATATGTATATATATATATATATATTTACTCACAAAGTCCATTGCACACCATTCCAAGTTTGCCAAGCCTGGTGCTAGTAACCAGCAGTTTCCATATAAAGCACTTTCAAGAGATGGTCAGCACTCCAGGTCTTTAAATTAACAATCTTCAAACAAAGTCAACGTTTCAGTCATTTGTGACTGTATGTCGTGAGGAAAGTCAGAAATGACTGAAACGTTGACTTTGTTTGAATAAAGAACAAATGTTGATTTAAAGACCTGGAGTGCTGACCATCTCTTGAAAGTGCTTTATATATATATATATATATATATATATATATATATATATATATATATATATATATATGTATATATATACTACAGAAACACAATCTATAGCGAAAATACAAGGTATGCCACCCTTTTCAGTGCAACTGCTTTTGTGCAAGGCCATCACTCATCCCCTTTTTAGCTGCTGATAATAGGGGTTGCCCATCTCTCACATTTTTCATTTAAAATAAAGATATTTATATATGAGGATTATGCATTAAAAGAACCTATATGTTTTGTTGATCTAGTCACCTTTTCATATAGTAGCTGCCTTGACTGTGATATAATATTATCCGTTATCCAACCTTTGTCAGTGTGTTACAATGTGTGCAGTACTGGCTTTCGCCTCCATCTACAATAGAAAGTATTGTTTTATTTGCTCTATCTTTGAAGTAGGTTTCTAGACGCTTTTTTAATGTATTTCAGTTTGTACGTAATTGGTTCCTGGCAAAGGCTGGAATTGGAAATTGTCACTGTAACTTACTACAATCCAATTTAAGAGCCTATGCTATGCCGAGTTATTCCCCAAAAGTGAGTTAATGTTTGTACATTGTACTAATATTCAAATGAAGCCATCATTATTCTAGCTTAAAAGCTCAACTGGACTGTAGTAAGTTTTTAAATATATATTTTTTTAGAAACATATGTCAAAAACTTTGCATCATGTTCAAAGTGAGCTATTACCAATTATTTATAGAGAGATATGTGTAGTCTGCACTCCCTGTTTTTAAATATACAGTATAATTTACAGAATGCTTCGGTAAATGTTATTTCTGAAATGACTCTCATAACCAAAGTCAAAGATGGTCCTATTTGTAAATATTCATTACACAACTGCTGGGCATTCTTTCTATACATCGCTAGAATGTTGATAAGATCATTTTTTTAAATTTTTTTTATGTTATAGCTGATTTGTGTATAAAGACGCAAATGTTGAGGAGAAGTTAGTGCCAACTCACATGTATGTAGAGTAATGTTCAAATGTAGAAAATCTTCATGTTGCTGCACTGCCATCATATATATAATTTAAACTGACAATTCTTTCTTCTACATGTGGTCTTGTCACTTTCCATTCACTAAATAGATCCAGTAGCTAGGTGTATGCAATGGGGAAAGGCATTTTAACTTCCCTTTCTTCAGATCTACATGATCATTCCTCCCTATAAAGTTATCTGTTCCATATGGTTCAGTTTCTGATTGGTGTTGATCAGCTCAGGACATTATTGTGAGGTGGTAGGAAACTGATTAGATGCAGACCTTATCACACCATAACACAAATCTCAAGAGGTAAACATTTAAATATCTCAAAAACAATTACACTGATTGCCAAACAAATATAGGTCGTTTTAATTAATGAATTTAGTAATGCTAAAATATATGATAGTATTCATTTCATCTTATACCACTTTAAAACCTAAGCATTTTTACAACACATTAGTTTTTAAATTTGAATGTCATAATGGGTATCATATACCCAGGGCCAGACTGGCCCACTGGGAAACTAGGAAATTCACCGGTGGGTCGGCCGGTCCGTGGGCTGGCAGACCAACATTCAAAGAGGCCGTAGTGCGGCCGTGAGGTTTAAAGCGGTCGCAAGACCGCCTCCGCCACCCGCTGAATAAAATTAAAGCACCCGGCATGCACGCACCATGCCGTCCACTGGCAGTGCCTCAGTGAGGCTCTTCATTCCACCCCTTTCAAGACGTGACACTCAAAGGGACGGGCTCACAGAAGAGTTCCTCATGACAAGTAGAGGGTCATCATGTTGGAGGAGAGAAGGAAAAATTTAAGGGAGGGGAGAGAGGAATTCTCTTGGGACATCATTAAAAATGAACTACAAACTGGGGTGGCTGGATTTTGGCATTACAAAATAATATAAACGGGGGGTGGATGGCTGGGGGTAATACACATGGCATTGGGGCATCAATAGACAAGAGGGTGGTTGGGCATCACATAAATTAATACCAAAGGGGGGGCTGGCTGGGGGCATCACATTAACCACTACAAAAGGGGTGGGGTCATTAATACACAAGGAAGGGGGTTGGCTGGGGGCATCACATAAATCAATACTAAGGGGGGTCTGGCTGGGGGGGCATCACATAATCAATACACAAGGGTGTGGGGGCATAAATGCACAAAGGGGGGGCAATACACAAGGTTGTGGAGGGAACACATTAATCAATACTAAAGGGGGGGGCTGGCTGGGCATTAATACACAAGGGGCAAAAATATAAAAGAGCTCGACCATGAGATAAAATATGTGGGGCTGGTGTCTAAACGTTTCCAGGGCTGCTTTTCATTCTCAGTCTGGCCCTGCATATACTTCATTTAATGTTAACTTAAAGGTGTTTTTATGATTACTCTGGAGAAATTTAGAAAATTACATAAGGTGCTTTTGTTCTAGCCATAATTACATTAGCATGTAATTGAATAAGGGATACGGTTACTGGTGTTCCATTTAGTTGACTCTGAAAGTGTCCCTTTCCTTTCTCAAACAACAAGCTTTAGAATTAACTTTGAGATTGTTTGGGTAAAGTGTGTAAATGTCATTTTGTATTTTGACTTTGTCACAGTCTTAATTCCTACCATTTATGTCTAAGCTTTTTCATTTCACAATACGTTTATCCTTCACATTCCCAGTCGCATATTTTTGTAGATTTGATTAGGTCAACATGACTTAAGTTACTATAACAACCTGCATGTATGTGGTTAGTTCAATGTTTATGTCCAGTCATGTTGAATAATTAGCTTAGTTGTGTGTCTTAGTTTGGTGCTTTTTGTCTTTTGAGGTCAATATGGCAACAGGCAATGAACCTCCTCATGGTACTACCTGAGGCTGGCGCAAGTATTTTTGGTATTAATACTTTTTCTTTGAGCAATTATTGTCGGTATCCCCATAGTTTTATTACTCCAGATATGTAAGCAATAAGCTGTTTCAGATATGATTCCTTTGGAAAAGTTTGGACCTTGTGACTGTCAAGAATCAGATTTTTCAACTGTAGCGTGACATAATATATCATGTGCTTAGTGTCTAAAATGTTTATGAAATATCTTCTTGACCAAAGAATACACACAAAATTGATATTTTTTTCTCACAATATTCCCCAAAACAAATGAAATACCAACTTTGTACTTCTTGAAAAAGAAACGTGTTGGGCTTCATTGCTAGCTTAGAACCTGGGTGTTGGGTGTTGTGGGTTTCCTCAGAATTCAAAAGGCATTTAATTTGCAGCAGCTCACAGAATCCTGGAAATGCTTTGTGAATTAAATGTTCTAAGCACTGTCGCCGCATAGGTTTATATAAGTCTTTTGTAACCTAATGGCAAAGTTTTGCAGATTGTAGAATTATCCACCGTATTATAACTTTTGGATAACATGCACAAGGTTGTGTGCCTTGTGCATGTAAACCTACCCAACCCTATAACATAAACATTTTATTGATTGCAGTGTATATATTAATAGATGATATATTACTGATTTTTGTACATTAAATTATACTGTATCTAAACGTGAGTTTCCAATTCATGCTTGTTTGGCTTATTTTTCCAAAAGTAATCATTGTAAAAGTGCAGTGATTAATTGTGTTACACGGTTATCTTTATCAGTGCCAAATATTTATAGGACATGTAGATGATAAAAATTGTCTTGAGTGCTTGGGGTCAATAGTAGCGTACCCATCATAGGAGTTAACCTTTTCTTGTGTGCCTACCCTGCAACATATTGTGTGCCATTACCTGCATGGATTTTGTGTACAGTGCACATGTACTATATGTACTCCTACAAAGGCCCAAGCACTACCTGAAGCGGCAGGTGCTACAGTGTGCGGCCCCTGGCTGGATATGCCTGACCACATGCTACATGAGCATAAAAATTTAACGCGCGGCTGTACTTACAATACCAGACGCCCGCTGGCCTTAAAGTGCCATGGCTGCATCGTCATCACTAGTCTGGCCCTGCCACTACATATTGTTGTTACTAAAAGGCTTAAAAGCCTCTATGTACTTTGTGCTAATGATATTTTTCTCCTGCATGCATGTTGTTTTTATTTTATTTTTTGTTCGGTCATTTGAAGGCAGCTACAATTATCACATACCTTTGAATTAACCTTACTGTGTTTATTAGAATTGCAAATGAATCAAAACATTGCTTCAAATGAAAGATGCAATCTCAATGCTTAGGTGAAAAAGTACTTAAATTGCAAAGCTGTATATCATCAGAATACTCTATGGTTTCATTTTGAAAATAATTTGTACAATTTTTGTGAAATTGCCTTCTACTTACATTAAAAGCTATGATACAGTATAATGAATAAACAAATCCATTACAATGTGATGCAGAAACATCAAAGGCTCTACAGATGGATGTCAGATTGCACGTCACACAATTTACACAGATACAATGACCGTTTGTGAAAGAATAATTAGCTTTCATTTCAGGAATAACAATAATTAAAATCAATGTTTAGCACTGGTGTCATGTCTACCTTTTAGACAAATTGATAAGAAAGAGAGATCTCTGAAATTCAAAGAATGTTTAAAAAATGTTACAGAAGAAATTCAATTTACACAGCAGATGGTAATTGAGCAAAAGCCTTAGTAACTCTACATTAAAATATTCTTTGCAAAGTGTCTGCATAGAAATGGATTTGATGTACCATTTAGATGCATAATAAACATGTGGATGGAATCGATTATTTTGTAGGCTTGAGTAGTTTGAATACAGGGTACAAACTTTTTTTCTGAATCAAGTTAATAGATAGTGTAATTTTATATATATATATATATATATATATATATATATTTATTTATTTATTATTAATTAAAGCACTTTACAATTCATATTATATACACATAATGGGCATGGCCAGGGGCAGGTAACATAGGCAGCTTTGGCTTGGCCTAGGCCATGTTAAATGTTAATAGCCCCACCTGTAAAAGAGTTCCTTTTGTAGAGAGGATCGTCAACATAGCTCTGCAAATATTTTCTTGATAAACATAAAATATCTCAGTAAGAAAACCAATAATTTGCATCAATAAACATCAAGCAGAACTTATACTTAGAAACATATTAAAAGAAAATGAGAAATTCAAACATTAAACATGGAGGCTGGCCATAGCTGGAGAGTTTAGGAAATGTTTTTTTATTCTATAATGTTTTGTGGCTCATTGGGTAAGAATATTGCTATGTCTGACGCTCCATTTCCTTCTACAGAAACAGCTACCCCCAGCAGTTAGCAATTCTGAACTGTCTATGGTAATCCTTGTTATACATTAAGCAATGATGTTCCTTTCCCTGCTATCACCTCAAGAATTCTCATTGTGAAACTTTTCCCTACTCCAGAAAATGGTCTTAAAATTCCTTGTTCATTGCTTTTAGACTTTTCTGTATATGTCTACAATTCTCGTATTTATTTATACAATTATACACTACCTTTCAAAAGTTTCGGGTCACTTAGCAGTTTTCACAGAAAACAAGGAACCTTCTAGCTGTGCTAACATAATAGCAAAAAATTGTCCCCTTCAGCATACCAAGACATTTTGGACAATACTATGCTTCCAACTTTGCGGGAACAGATCGGGGAAGGCCCTTTCCTATTCCAGCACGGCTGCGCCCCTCTGCACAAAGCAAGATCCATAAAGACATTGTTGGATGAGTTTGGTGTGGAAGAACTTAACTGGCCTTTACAGAGCCTCAACTCTGACCTCACAAATGCTCTACTGGATGAATGTGCAAAAATTCCCACAGAAACACTCCAAATTATTTTGGAAAGCCTTCCCAGAAGAATGGAAGCTGTTATAGCTGCAAAGGGGGCACCAACTACTTATTAATCTATATGTATTTAGTATGTGATAATATAAAAGGTCAGGTGTCCCAATACTTTTGTCCACATAGTTTATGTGCTGATATAATAGCTGATATACCGTATTGGCTCGGATATAGGCCGCCCCCGTATATAGGCCGCACCCTAAAAGTTTGGTGCTCTTTTAAAGAAAAAGTTTTTTTCTTTAAAAAAGCACCAAAAAAACATGCTGCCACTCTGTCTCCCCCCCCGAGATATGCTACCACTGTCCTCCCCCCGAGATATGCTGCCACTGTCCTCCCTCCCCGAGATATGCTACCACTGTCCTCCCCCCCCGAGATATGCTACCACTGTCCTCCCCCCGAGATATGCTGCCACTGTCCTCCTCTGCCCCCCCCCCGACTTACCAGAGCAGACTTCCGGGTGTCTTGCGGGGCCGGCGGGGGACATCTACGCAATACGCGTATACAAATTCCGGTGCCGGCACTGGATGTGCCGGTACCGGAAGTTGTATACGCGTATTGCGTAGATGTCCCCCGCCGGCCCCGCAAGACACCCGGGAGTCTGCTCCGGTAAGTCGGGGGGGGCAGAGGTAAAACGCATCGTGCAGACGGTCCGCAGGATGCGCTTAGACAACCTCCCATGCCGGCACCCCCCCCGTGGGAAGTGCTGGCAGGGGAGGCTGTCTGAGCGTATCGCGGAGTAGGATGCAGGTCCCCTGCACCGCTGCGGGGGATCTGTATCCTAACCCCGCTTCCTGCCCGGCGCCCGGGACTGCATGTCCTGGGCGTCGGGCGCTAGACCCCGAATATAGGCCGCACCCCCACTTTAAAGACTTAAAGTGGGGGGGGAAAGTGCGGCCTATATTCGAGCCAAAACGGTAATTATGATCAATGTTCAACATTATATAGTAGCATCATCTATTGACATTATCTACAAGGCAACCTAGCCTACTGGTTAGGGGCTTGCATATACAGGGTGGCATTGCAGGGGCCAAAGCAAACATTAAAGCAATGTATATGCTGAATGTGATCCCCATATTGGAATTGTGTAACTTGGTGACCTATTCATCATTTCTTACTCAAAAGCCATCCTTTTGGGTATAAACTAAAAAATAACTTTACTTAGAAATATATTATATATAGTACTATTTTTCAAGAATTTTCATTTGAATTTGAGCAAATGGCTCTCGCCAATATGCAGAGGACACTTTTCAATTATCTGACCTTTCCTGTAAAAACAAGTAATTAATGCTGGTTGCTGAGCTACCTTATCAGATTTTCTTTTTTTGTGTATGATAAAGATGTTTTTTCTGCAAATTAATGTACTTTGGCATGGGCTCTTCTTTTACTTGAACAATAGAATGAATATGAAGGCGGGCATAATTACTGAATCCAAGATACTGAGTAATATTACCATAAAACATAACAAGTTTCTATAAGCAAACAAGAACCATCACCCAAATCCGTTTGAGGAAGCATACAATAAAAAAACAAACAGCCAGCAGACATCTATAATAATCGTGTAGCATTATTATTTTGCACGTGATCTTGCAGCGCACCAGTAGAGCGTCTGACTCCAGTTCAGAAGGTTGCATGTTCAAAGCACAGGAGGGAAGTTTATTTCAAAGGAAGAGAAATGTTACAACAAGAGCCATAATCTAAGACTAGATGGTTCTTAGGTGCTATCATAGTCTATGTTTCTATATAATTTCGTATAAGTTAGATCTATGTAGTTTCAGTATACATTGCTTTAATGTATATATATATATATATATATATATATTAGTAAATTGACATAAAAAATAAGGGAAATAACTTATTTCAGAGCACCACCAATTTTTCAACTCAGCAACAAAGTCCTAAATCTAGGACTCATTATGCTTTTCAGTGTAACTCATTTACCGGTGATTATTTCCGGAGTCTCTCTGGGATTTGTATAAAATTTCATTAAGTAGCTCATACAAGACAGTGTAAAGAGAATTATACCCACACCCATGCCAGCAAACCACATTAAATTACCCCTTTCTGACAGTTTCATGTATAGTATACCACCATGGGAAAGATACGTGTCACTCTATCAAAAAGAAAACCTACTCCTCACATAAGCATATTTTTATAGAAAAGAAAAAAAAGTGTGTGAAAAGTCAATGCCTGATTAAACACATGAGAGCAATTATGAATCATTAGGGTTGCTTTACATTTTAATTTAACACTTCCTGGGCCTAATCCCGCACTTGAAAGATGTTAGTCATTCAATTGGTAACGCCCAGTACATTTCATACAGTTAAAATAATGTTATGCCCCTTGAGCACCTTGGTACCTTTTCTTTAATTGTCAAAGCTAAAAGTTCATATAAAAAAATGTGGTGTTCAGCTCATGATATATTGTCTCTCCACAGACACGTTGTAAGTAATGTGAAGCTTCAAGATGTATAGTAAAGAATTAGACCTTTGGTCTCCAAGCATTAAAATACATGTCCCCCTGAAATGAGCACCATACAAGTGTTTTACAAGCTTATTGTACATCATTGCAATTAATCTTGTTATACACTATCTATATATACACATGCTTGTGGGCCTCTTTTCCTTTCTGCTAAGAGCAACATATAAATCAATCTATGTCGGAGCGAATATATTTAGTACCTGACGGGGGGGGGAAAAAAGTATAATATTTCCCCTTTCTTCACTTTAGAATTGCCGTTTGCTTTTAATACACAAATGAGGTCCATAAGACCAGGAAAGGACAAAGAAAATACAATAAAATATCATCAGAATGACATAAGTGCAAACAGAATTACATATGAGAAGAAATAATGCTCCATTGGTAGCTTTCCAAAATGACTGTGCAGTGAGTTCAGTGTTGCACATATAAGATAATATTAAGACGTTTAAAATTTCAGTGTTGAAACTGATTTCTTCTCCACTGGAGAATTCGAAAAAGAGAACTGTAGCAGATTCTTTCAACATTCTAATTGGAGAAATCCCACAACGGTAATAGCATTTCCTAAGCATAATCAGCAGAAAGGAGATTCAAACAATTAGAGTTAGCTTCATGAATGTTATATTATCATTCGCCCCATAGATGTTTTAATATGTACACGGTGAGCTATTTTTCATATATTCGCTTATATATATACATTTTCTTCTTGTGTCCTAATGCCTGATATGATGCAAACATGTTTCTGGCAAACCACTGTAAACATATACTTATATCATTTTCATTTATTAACCAAACTCTTTGCAAAGTTGTTTTTTTTTTTTTTACGGTACACGTATTTGAAGTGAAAATATGTTGACTGTATAAATAAAATGTTAGTCTAAATGAAATAAAATGCAGTGAAATATTAACCAGTTACATTTTTCTTTGCTAGGACCTCAGTTTAGAAGTCTTGAAGGTAACAGGTAATGAGAAACAAGAGACAATAATATAATACGTCACATTATATTAACAGAAAATTAGTAGCGAAAATAAATAAAACACATAAAGCATATTAAAGAAACAAGAGAAATATAATACAGATATGGATAAGTGGATAACAGAACCATAGAATTTGATGTCATGACAAAAAAGCCTCAGCTGGTCTGCCCACATTTTCATTCATGGTGCACAACCGCAAACCTTTCAAGGTCCGTGGCTTTATCTTGAGGGCTTGCGGTCAGGGCAGTGTTAAGCTTAAATTCCCTCACTGTTTTAACCTGTACCCATCTCCTGATCTACTTAACCGCCACAATTTCCACAACCTCTTCAGTCCATATGCACTTTAATTCCACTTTGTGAGGAGTCTTGGAATATTCAGTCTGAGCACATGCAGCTGGCATCACACATTACTTTCTGATTTTATATGTTGCCAAACTGTCTTTTTTTTGCACGCAGCCTTATGATACAATTCATGCTGTTCATTCAAAGTTGCCAACAATTTGATTTAAAGACAGAACGGAGCACAGTTTTGATCAGTTTTGTACTTGAGTGCAGACGAAATAAATGCAGGTAAGTAAAAATAAACCTTCGGCTCCTGCACTAGTTACAATGAGAGATAAAAGCCTTCCAAACAAATGAATCATCCATAAGGCTCAAATCCATAGGAAACCTAAGCTTTATTATTACTTCTGCCTGAATCAGACAGCTATTTGTCTAGGTGTCAGATTCTAATTGTTTTGTGTAATTACTGATAAAAAATAAACATCATCAAAGTTTTGTTTTAGTTTGTGTTTTTGTTCCTGGAAAAAAAAAAGAGCAAAACTTCAAAATAACCCTTTAACGGTCTTAAGTAAGGTGAAGAAGACATGGAAAATGATAGTCCAGAAATATATTTTTGTGAAAATGAGGATGGCGGAAGATACCCTTGAATGTAGACGTCAAATATTTTATATTTTTTTATGTATTTTTGCATCTGATCTCTTTTGATGTTCTGTTATTGGTAGAAAGTAACACATTTCCAGCTGAATCTTGTAGGTCTTGGAGGAGGGGAAAGAAGAACCATTTGTACACAAACTAATGTGTTTATAAACTCAACAAAAATATATTTATTACACTGATATCTGAAAAATTCATCTGACTCCCAGGGTGAACAATATAGTTACTTTGAGAGGAAGTTATTCTTGTTTTACTTTTTTGCTACAGGAGTTGGAATGGTTCAGGCTGTATTTTATATCATCGTCATGGACTGTTTATGAGCCAAGCATCTTTATTGTTTGGTATCTCAGCCTCTATATTAAAACCAAAGAGCTACAGCAAAAAAAATTGATTGTTAACGCCCTAATGGTAAAGCAAATTACACGATCTTCCTTTAAAAAATTTTTATGTTACACGCGTCCAACTAATACATATCCAGTATTCTATGTGAATTGTAATTTATGCAGACTTATTTGTGTTTTATTACTTGTACTATTGCATTATTTTCCACAGTTTCTGTCGCCATTGCTTTGTTGCTGAAAATGTTTATGAGAATCATAATTTCATATAATACAGCCAGTGATACTGATGCATAGCACATGATAATAATACATCTTGTTAAATGTCTTACTATCCATATAACTGTATGCATATACTACTTGCAATCTGTCATTTTAGAAACCCTTTTGCAAAATAGGAACACAGAGATTGTTTTCATATTGTGCAAAGGTTAATTAAATATGTCATCACTTCCAAATTTGTTTGCTTTCAGTATCTAATATATTTCTGTGCATTGTCTTAACATGTTTCAGAAGTATAGAAAGCAAAAACACCTAAGTCGCATAAACACCAATCAGAAAATTCCCTGTAAATATTTTCTCTTTCTTTGTTATGCCCTCTTATTATTTATCAATGGAGACAGCTATGGTAATTGATTTTAAAAATATATGTTGTTTAGCATTTTTTTTTCCCTTCTGAAACACAGAGGCTAAGTTAGGGCATCTAAAGAAAATTGACATATACAAAGTATACATATATATACATAGAAAACTGGCATAGTATGTATTAGCGAGCCTAAATTGGTCACTAGTCCTTGCTGAACATATACCGTATTGGCTCGAATATAGGCCGCACTTTTTCCCCCCACTTTAAAGACTTAAAGTGCGGCCTATATTCGGGGTCTAGCGCCCGACGCCCGGGACATGCAGTTCCGGGCGCCATGCAGGCAGCAGGGTTAGGATACAGATCCCCCGGTGCAGGGGACCCGTATCCTACTCTCTGATACGCTCAGACAGCCTCCCCTGCCAGCACTTTCCACGGGGGGGGTGCCGGCACGGGAGGTTGTCTAAGCGCATCGTGCAGACGTTCACCAGCAGCGACTTAGGCGTATACAACTTCCGGTGCCGGCACATCCGCTGAGTCCCGGCACCGGAAGTTGTATACGCGTATTGCGTAGATGCCCCCCGCCGGCCCCGCAAGACACCCGGGAGTCTCCTCTGGTAAGTCGGTGGGGCAGAGTGGCAGCATATTTCGGGGGGGGAGGAGGAGGATAGTGGCAGCATATCTCGGGGGGAGGAGGAGGAGGACAGTGGCAGCATATCTCGGGGGGGGAGAGTGGCAGCATATCTCGGAGGGGACAGTGGCAGCATATCTTGGGGGGACAGAGTGGCAGCATATCTCGGGGGGGAGAGTGGCAGCATATCTCGGAGGGGACAGTGGCAGCATATCTCGGGGGGACAGAGTGGTAGCATATCTCGGGTGGGGGAGAGTGGCAGCATATCTCGGGGGGGGGAGACAGAGTGGCAGCATGTCTATTAAAAAAAAAATTTCTTTAAAAAAGCACCAAACTTTTAGGGTGCGGCCTATACACGGGGGCGGACTATATCCGAGCCAATACGGTAGTTTTGCTACATGCACCTGAGATTATTTTGCCATAACACCCATAAAACACCTACAACCTGACAATAATGAATACTAATGAATATTGTGGATTATATATGTGTATTGGTTTTGATGGCACACAGTCATTGCTGTCTTTATTTCATGTATTTCATATGGCAGTAGAGAATGCCTGCCTCTATCACCAGTGGATGACCATAAAACCCAAATGAAAGTCATAAGAGAATATGTATAAAAGTTATCTTTTATCACTATAGCTGGCAATTAAATGATCTGTTTGGACCATTACATTGGCTACTATGGTGATAACACAACTTAAAAAGGTTTGCACTAGAATAACGTTTTATACACTACTCCATAATAAATGATGTACTGCAAAAGTCCTGTCTTGGCAAACATTCTTCAAACAGATAACATTCACGGTGAATTAAATTGGTTGAAGATAAGTAATGAGAAAAAGAGGATGTAGTCTCTCATGTAACATCCTTCAAATATAATGTATTTTACGTTATTATTATTATGCTTTATTTATATTGTGCCAACAATGTATGCAGCACTTCTTACAATACATACATTCCAAGGATATAACACAACTATAACTATTAGACTAAGACAAACTAATACATCAGGTAAAGAGGGTCCTGTTCACAAGCTAACTTTCCCTGTGTAACCACTGCTTAATAAACGTCCAACATATCTTCAGTTATAACAGGGGTGTCCAAGTTTTTTCTGCAGTGGGCCACTTCATCAGAATTGTATACGTGCGAGGGCTGCACTCATTTTTCACTATGAGATTACTGTGAGTGTTAATAAAATATGCAGATTAAAATAAAGTAAATGACACAAAACCTTTACTTTTCCTCTGATTTCTGGGCCTAGAAAGTTTTGTGACTACAAATTCAGGATTCTGGATAAGTAAAAATGAAATAGTTCTATTTATTTTAGCGATGCACTAAAATGAAAATTCTGGACCAAAACCGAAAACTCAGGGTTCACTTAGCCGAAACCGAAAATGACCCCCCACACACACCTTTAAACATAATAAAAAAATCCCACACTTTTAATAGAAGTAAGTTACACACCAAAATTGTACAAAAAAATTATATATTATGATTGTTAACAGCAATCTCAGGCATACCCAGATTCCAGCATGTACTGGTTGGCTGGGCATGATAGCAATGTGATTGCTGTCAACAATCATATATAAATTAATAGTTATTGTATTTTTTGTCCAATTTTAGTGCATTAACACACCACAATTGGACCAAAAAAATCAACAATATGACTTGGCATGATAGGAGTGTGATTTCTAACAGCAAACACTCATTTTATACCCAGGCAACCAGTAAATGCTGGAACCTAGGCATTATGGGACTGTGACTGCTGTTAGCAGATTGCTGTTAGCTGTTAGCAATCACACTCCTATCATCCCAAGTCAGCCAGTACATGCTGGTACAGGGTGGCTGTAAGTGCAGACCCCATACTGCTGGAAGCATCAATACACAAGGGGGCAGCTAGCAGGTTTCAGCATGTACTGGCTGATTTAGGATGATAGGAGTGTGATTGCTGACAGCAATCACAGTCCCATCATGCCTAGGTTCCAGCACTTACACATCCATGCTATCACAAACACACAAATTCATTCATTCACAGATTCATTCCCTCAATCACGCATACTCATTCACACAACCTCCCCCACCCCCTTACCTTCACTACAGCTCTTGATGCCGCTCACAGACTTCAGCAGGGGGCAGGGCCTCCCGCTTCCTCTGTGCAGTACAATAGACCCTCCCACAAGTAAGCGGCAGGGCTCTTGTGTTCCTGGCTGCCGATCTCACGCGGGCCGCCCCTCGAGGTCCCGCGGGCCGCATGTTGGACGCCCCTAATTTATAATGAGAGGAAAAGAAAATAAGCAATAGAAGGAGGTGATGTCACCACAATCAGCATGGAATGTTGCTACTCAAATGATGTGTCATGTCAAGAGTCATGAATTGAAAGATCTTTCCTAATCCACATACCCAGTAGTCATGAATCAGTCTGCTAGGTATTGCATAATAAATTCAAACACAATTTTTTTCATATTTGTCTACTTTTACTCCTACTCCTACATTTTGTTATCTTAGACTGCCTCAAGACTCCGTCTTGAATTTATTTTCTGTTGGCCATGCAGCCTTTCTTCAGAGACTCCTCTAGGAAACTGCCTTTTCTGACTGCAGCAATTTATAGATTTATAGGTATGGTTCATACATTCAGTTTTTTTAATTTCTTAAAAATGAACATTAGAAATTAAAATGTTCTTGACTAACACGCTTTACCATATGGCCTTTGTTTTTTTTACAATCAGTTCCTAGACATTTTAATATAGTTATAAAAAATATAGTATTAAAAAGATAACTATTAATTTACCGCCAATACCCAAAAATTGCACTAGGCCTTTAATCCCCTAGATGAAATTATCTCAATGTCAGGGAATTAATAGAGGATTAAAAATATCTGAATGCATTTAATGGACACAGTAACAAAAAAAACTTATATTTCCCTTAATACACCTTGTATAGCTTAATCTTCTAGACTGAAGCAGGTTAATTCCTCATTTTCAAGGCATTCTTTTTGATTTTGGTTTTAATGGTTATTTAAACAGGTAATTAACTTCTCAGTTCAGGCATTTTAGAAGAAAATAATCCACGGGCAAATATATAGCAAAGAAGTGGAAGCATGAATCCAAATCTTAAAAACACGGTTGAAAAAAAATGCTTACTGATGTTATTTCTGTTCCTTCTCTATGCAAAAACAACCCAAAAAAAGTTGAACAAGTGAAAGTGTACAGTGTTATCACAATGATAAATACATATCTAGGTAAAGGGGTTGAGATACCAACCAGGGGAATATTGGGATTAATTAAGTAATTAACATTATACAGTATAATACATTAGTTTCTAATTTTCTGGATGAGATGGCCTGACGTACAAACCTGCCAAATATGCTCCTCTAAGGATTCCTGTGTGTAATTTGTGTCTGCTGCGGACTTACCTCTTGAGTCTGGGGTCAGGTTTGTGCTGCATGCCCACTGGCTATCTCTGGATTTTCAGTTAGGCTGTGGGCATTAATAAACCCAAAGCTGGCTAATTGGACAAAAATGATCAACACTGATAGCCACCAAGAGAATAAAGTACACAACTGTACATATCACACAAGACTCCGGAAACAGGGAGGGCTCAATGATGGATCCCACTGATTGTGTCAAGTGAAAAGCAGTCCCTTCCACCAGGAATCATTGCGTTTTTTTAACCATTTTTGCTCTTGAGGTACCACATCATCAAAAAGGGTTTAAAGTCCAGTATTTTCATGACAGTATGGTACATACATGCATAAGGTGCTTAAAATAATAAATAACATTACAATTGTTGCATATTAACCTTTGAAGCATTGCCACCACATCTTTGCCACCACATCCACACAGACTTGGATCAGTCTTCAGTGGTTGGGGAGATCAATGATCTCCTTCTTACCAGCACACTGAGCAGTGGCGTTACTGATAGTCTGATCACTTTGACCTGCCATCCTAAGCCTAGTTGGCCTAGGCCAGAATATGCAGCATGAAGCATGTAAGTTAGCATATCACTGTTTCTTTTAGTTAAAGGGCAAAACTTGTTAAAATGTTTTAGAGAACTCAGTCACTCAACTTTGGATAAGCAGTGACTGGATGTAATGTCTTCAGGAATTTATCAGTAATATAAATCCCTTCCCCCTATTTCAGCCTGATTAGGTACATAGCGTATTCATGGTCTACTGGAAATTAAGACTGTGAGATGTAAAATTGGGTATTTGCATGGGTGAAAAATGCTATAACCATTGAGAGTACAGTGTGCCAAAAGGACATATGATACATCTGTAACAACACAAATGTAGCATAATGAGCTCTTAGACTCAGTTGTATCAATTGTAAAGGTCAAATTTCCAGGGTATGCATTTAACATGTTTACCCATTATTGTACAGCTAAAGCAGCCATATGGTATTGGTTATACATTATAAATCAATTAACCAAATACAAAAAAAATTATACTTTTTAGATTTTTCTATTCAACGGTAGTTTTTTCAGGTGCAAAAATGTGAAGTCATAATTATATATTAACATATGTTATGTTTGTCAAATTGCATATTAAAAAGATCATTAATCAAAAAGAATCTTGTAATTGCATATCTGCCTTAGCATTTATAGAACAAGCAAAAAATGCCTTATTGTGTATGTTACTCGCTTAAGTTTTTGGTTTTACTAAGAATATATTAATATTCCCCTACTGTTCTTTTACCATTATCTGATGCCAGGGGGTGAACCACTAAATGTACCAAAGAGTTTATTGTATATATTAATCAAACAATAAACATGCTCATTTTCTGACAATATTTGTGTCTTTCTTCTTTTTTCACCTTGATGCTGTCTCCTAACAGTGCCAGGTTGCACATCCTTGACACAGCTGTAATAGATCAATAACCCTACAAACTATTTGATTCCTAAAGTGCCGTAGGTCTGTTTTATTCATCTTTTATTCCGTCAATGGAATACATTAGATGCGGTTTTTTCTACCGTTGTTACAGAGAAAAATGAAAAGACATCAAGACGACATTTGGAAGATAATTAAATGCATCTGTTTATAAAGGTTAAAGCACATTTTCCCAGAAAGCTCTTTTCCATATAAGAACTACCTGCCCCAGATTACACCTCCTTTTTCTGGCTCAGTGATTGGGAGTAGTAGTTAGCAAACAGCTGGAATAACTGAGGCTGCTTATTTCGGAACAGCAATTTTATTTGGTTAATTGGTTTAACTAAAACACAACGGAACATTGTTGAAAAGTTAGTTAATAATGGTTAGAGGAAGGAATGCAGGAGATAATTGGGTACTAAGAAGGCATCTGCTTATTACTGTCTTACCTAAGGGAAGGATAGGTATTTTGCTGCTTTAGATCTAAATTTTGGCTGGGCATGTGGTTAGACACAGCACAGTGATCACAGAAAGAGATGTAGTTAGTATTTAATACCCTTGCAGCTGGGGAAACAGTAAAATGATCCACTTTGTTACTGTTGCACAAAGTTACATTCAGCTTTAAATATAAGCATCATTGAGCACACCTAAAAGGGCAAAGATTAATGGCAATTTAGGTCTATCCAATTTACTAATGCACACAAGGAAGCATCTGTATTAGACCATTTCAAAGGTTTACCAGTTTTAAGTACCGGAATTCAAACATTGATGGATTTTGGTATTTTTACTTTAAGTTCAGTTTATTATTGCTAGATCCTGGGCATTTTAGGACAACCTAATAGAACAACAATAGAGCAAATTCCTTGTGTTTCAATGATTAGGTGCCCAACTCTATATCTATCATTATTATTGTAAACCAATTTACACATACATTTGTTTTAACATTTAACTGATCAAAAGGATTAGAAAGAATAATTGGCTAAAGCCTTTCATTTCATTATCAGTTAAATGTAACCAGTGGCCACATAGTATTGATAATATTATTCGGAGACTTTCCTGTACTGTAGGTTACCACATGGGCATAGGCCTAGGACTGCAGGTCCAAAGAGCACTTACATCATAATGCTGCACTTACATCATCAGGTGGCCTCTGGCCTTAAAGTGCCAGGGCCGCCCTGTCATTGCCACTCAGGCCCTGGAAGAAGGAGAGAGTTTCCAGCTCACTGCGATAGAAGTCTGCTGCCACTTTGCTCAACAAGACGACACAGATTGTATATTTTGAAGCTGCAGTTCACTATACAATATAAAATGTTCTTTTTTGTGTTCTGGATAAATTCCTGAAATTAATGAATTAACAATTAAATACCATTATTATATTTTGTTATTATTTATCTGACCAATGCTTAATAAATATGTCACATTCAGCAATTAAAGAACCATAATTTATAGTAATATGGAGCACTTTTTTTTTTTAAAAGAAACAAAATGTGCTAGGTGTTTATTTTCCCAGAAAACTGTGGTTTCTGGTACGTATATTAATATGATAAATATGTTTCCCACAGTTATATGATTTGTAGAATGTGTCTAGAAAAATGAATAAATAATGCATCTCATCAATGTGTAATTTACGTTTGCTGATTGCTGTGTAATGGATATTTTCCTTTCCAGATGAGTGAGGTGTGAGATAGTCGTTTGCCTGGGGAAGCCAGCCAAGAGAAACAAATGTCGAACGTAAGGGGTGTGCAACATCTGGCCATTACAGATGACAATTCTCCTTTAACATTCATTTATAATTAAACAAAACTTGAGGATGGTGGGAGTTATATTCCACATCAGCTGCCGTCGGTGCAGTCTGGCCTTGAATAATCAATTATAGCGTGTTTCTTTCCAATCTTCTTAAGAGCAGGATTTCCTGTTCTAAGTCTCGCTTTGGTGTGTACACATTGCCTGCTAGGTGCAAGGAAGCTCTGAACGAATGCTGAGTTTGAAGGATAATTATGTATGCACCGATTGTAAATACTAATTTTATGGAGTTAGAGGGTAAGCTACTTATTTTAAAAAGCCACGTAAAAAAGAATCTAGATGATTAACAAAATGTTAATTGCCATATGTGGTATGTAATTGAAAATGTGATAATTGCCTTATAATTTCAGACATTAGTGCATCATTCACTCCCTCTACAACTGTGTGCGTTTTTCTTTTGGGAAGATTAAAGCCTGCTGGAAATTAACAGTTCTACATTTGCAGACACAATTAATGCTCCTCAGCTTAAACTTACCTCAAACACAATGATACAGAGTTCATTTTAATTTAAAAAAAAACAACACATACAGAAATTGAGCTATTAGAAGATATGTATTAAAAGGAAATTATGGTGCTGCACTTTTCTCATATTAATTATAGTTTTGATCCTAATAATTTCTGTATGCAAATTGTTATTTGGTTATTACTGTGAGGGAAGTGCCTTACTAACATGCACTGTATATACGCTATTATATTAGTATTTTAATGTATAGAATCCATTACGCTCATCAATTAAAGTGGACAATTTCAGTGATATCTAGGATAGACGTCCACTTCTAATTATCTATCTGTTTGGGATCTGTTCAGAAAAGAGGGAGTTTGCAGGATGGCTGAATAATTTCTGACTTTACCAAACACCAGCGGGCTTCTCCTACAAGAAGTCATGAGCTGGTCTTGCATACAACAGTTAAATCAGTTGGGACAATATAATCAATTTCTTGCCTATGCAGGGCCAACGCAGACCTCCTTTCTTACTGTTGTTTGTCTTGATAATGTATATGGATATGATGAAGTTGAAATGTCCAACTCTATCGGAAATTCACTCTTCAGTGAAAAGATCCCACTCAAGGTTCTTGTTATTGAAAGACCCACTTCCTCCAGAACAGAGACGTGAAGGGAAAGGTAACCATAAACAGGTAATCAACACTTACATAATAATCAGTATACTACAGACCCCTGGTGCCAACCGCTTTAGCATTAGAATTATATGCATAAGTCTTTAATTCTCAGCACCATTTGGTACCTTATCTTCACTAAAGCTTCAAAAGAATGGAAACAAAAAACTTTAGCGATTAAATATTACCGTATTTGCTCGATTATAAGACGACCCTGATTATAAGACGACCCCCCAAAATCTGAATATTAACTTAGGAAAAAAAGAAAAAGCCTGAATATAAGACGACCCTAAAGGAAAAAAGTTTTACCAGTAAATGTTAATTCATGTAAACTATTTTTTTTAATAAAAGCTATGATTGAGAAAAATATTTTTTTTGTTTTTATTTCTTGTATTTTCCAACCTGTCCCCCAGTTACGCACATCTGCCCCCAGGCTTGCCACTCCAATATGGCACTGTGGCCCATGATATGCCTTTTAACCCTCTATATGCCACTGTGCCCCATGGTATGCCTTTTGACCCCCTATGTGCCACTCTGCCTCCAGAAATGCCTTATACCCCTATATGCCACTCTGCCTCCAGAAATGCCTTATACCCCTATATCCCATTCTGGCATTTAGGGGGTTAAAATGCATATTATGGGGCAGAGTGGCATATAGGGAGGTATAAGGCATTTCAGGAGGCAGAGTGGCATTAAGGGAGTTAAAAGGCATTGTATAGAGCACTCTGCCTCCAGAAATGCCTTATACCCCTATATGCCACTCTGGCATTTAGGGGGTTAAAATGCATATTATGGGGCAGAGTGGCATATAGGTGTATAAGGCATTTCAGGAGGCAGAGTGCTCTATTAAATGCCCCCTTAATGCCACTCCAGAAATGCCCTATGCCCCCATTTAACTAACACACACACACACACACACACACACACACCCTATACCCCCATTTAACTAACACACACACACACACTCTCCCCTCCCCTCCCCTCTCAGCCCTCTCTTACCGGTGCTTCCAGCCGGGGCAGCGGGTTGACGTCGCCTTCTGCTGCAGCCGGAAGGAGGTGGAGTTGGCAGCGGGGGTTTGTATCCGTCCGTCGCGTATACTTTCCCCGGCTGTCAGAGATCAGAGTTCCCCGCACCGGTGCGGGGAACTCTGATCTCTGACAGTCGGGGAAGGTTTGCGCGACGGACGCAGACAACCCCCGCTGCTAGCCACACCTCCTTCCGGCTGCAGCGGACGTTGTCTACGCGGATCGCGTAGACGTCAACCCGCTGCCCCGGCAATACAGCAGGAAGCACCGGTAAGTGTGTGTATGGTGGGGGGGGGGGGTGTGAGACAGGAGGATCCAGGTCCCCTGCAGCGGTGCGGGGGATCTGGATCTTAGTCTCCTAATCAGACTCTATTTGAGGTCTGATTAGAAGACGACCCCGATTAGAAGACGAGGGGTATTTTTCAGAGCATTTGCTCTGAAAAAAACCTCGTCTTATAATCGAGCAAATACGGTAATATGCTAACTAGGATCCAGGTGCAACTTAGTAATAATGAGCCACTGAATGAGCCATTGTTACAATGCATAGTCTCCGAGACACTTGAAGAAATTTGTGCCCTTCAGCTTTTTTTTATGTTTGTAGTTTAACTTTAAATTTCAAACAAGTATAATTTTGATTCTGTTTTTTTGTAATTATGTGGGGGGGTCATTAGTAATTATAGTCTTAGAACTACTAAATGTCATAAAATAGGGAAAGTATTATATGTGAGATTTTATAGTTTTCCAGTATACTTAGTATCATTGGGGCTGCCTTTAACACAGGGCAAAAGAGGCAGCAGTCATGAGCCCATATAGCCTTATGATCTGTGCCACTGCCATCACTCTT
Organism: Spea hammondii; assembly: GCA_029215755.1. Classification (NCBI taxonomy): domain Eukaryota; kingdom Metazoa; phylum Chordata; class Amphibia; order Anura; family Pelobatidae; genus Spea; species Spea hammondii. Next base: position 73,680,746 of record JARDYJ010000003.1, on the reverse strand, counting down.
CACAAATGGTTTCTCCCTCATGGTAGCATCACCTGTTAGTGCTAAGCTCATGGATATGATGTCATGTCTCAGCACCAGAAGCACCAGTACAGGCAGATGCTGAAAACTTTTTAGAATTACTGTTGTGAGTTAATTGTAGAAACAGTCATTGGCTCAACTGGTTGCAATCCTTTCTAGCACAGTAAAAAAAGCAATTCATTAACATTTATAAATGCCCTTAAAATTAGTTTTCTTTTTTCTTTAAACCATTTGTTATGAACTTTAATGATGATCAATTATGGAAGCTGAAATTCTTTTCACATTTCTGTAATAAACTCTATTTAAGTCATTACGGCATAATGATATCATTGTGAAACATGTATCTGCTTTTGCTTTAGTTGCTAGTATGCCAAGAAGATGTAATGGATTTACAATAAGTAAGAGCTTTAAATTATGAGATCAGTTACATTAGAACAGAAGGTGACTTTGGGGGCTCAGTGTTCTGAAAAGCTATTCCTCATCATTTTTACAGATTTTTGTTTCAGAAGCCAGCACTTACCTATATAATGGGCTAGTCTCATGTCTGACCATTCAGTTACATATAAACATAGAATTTGATGGCAGATAAGGACCATTCCGCCCATCTACTCTGCCCATTTTTCCTGATGTAAAGACGCAGACCTTAATCAGGTACACAAAATGTATTGCAATCACCACTTACAGAAAGGATTTTGGCCCTGTTTGGCCTTCATATATATAACATTTGTGGTTTACTCACTACTGTGAGAGTTGGCAAGAAAATTTGCAGTAAAGTTATGGCTTCTTTCTTGACATGCTTCTCCTTAAAGAAGGGCTGAGTTAGCCTTGCAAAGTGTATAGTTCGTTTGGTGAGGTGATATCACTGATCTAACTATACTACTATATAACATAACAATTTGACTTATAGAAACAACAGGTAAGGATGGCCTTGCTCAAACAAGCTTACAATGTAGAGCTCGTTAGGGTGTATTATACAAGAGGTAAAAGTGCTGTTGTTAGGGATAGACCAGACACCATTGTTTGATGTACCATTGAATAAGTATTCCAGGAGAGGGACTAGAAAAGGTGAGCTAAGGAATATGAGAGGAAGGGCGTTAACAGTGGCGGAACTACCGGGGTTGCAGGGGTCGCGAATGTGACCGGGCCCTGGAGTTCTGCCAGCCAGGGGGACCCACGGGGTGCTGAGCGGTCGTTTTCAGCAACAGAGACAGAGGCCTCGCGCCCCCACCACAGGACTGCCCGGTAAGTGACCTACAAAGGGGGGTAGTGTCAGGGTCCACGGAAAACCCCCCAGCGTAGTCACTCACCTGAGTACCCGCTGACTGCGGGTACCAGCTCCCACGCCGCCGCTCTCACCGCTCCTGCCACGATGCTGGTCTCAAAGAGCGCGCGCGCGCCTTCACCTCTCCTTATTCACTCCTGAATGGAGAGGGCGGGGAACACACACCACCGTCAGCACGTACAGGGGGAAGGGCGATCCTGGTGGTAGATTTAAAAATGAGCACTGAGAATCATTCCTGTTATTAAACCTTTGGCTATTGATACCGACTACGCTGCTATCTCCAATCCTGACCCTTTGGCTATTGATACCGACTACGCTGCTATCTCCAACCCTGACCCTTTGGCTATTGTTACCGAATACGTTGCTAAACCTTTGGTTTGATTTGGACTTTGCTGGGTTTTCCTGCATATCCGGTTCCTCACCTTGATCCTGACATAATAACTGAGCCTGTCATGGAACCCGCAGGATAAGCTGACACTATCACTGCCCTTACACAGCAGTTGACCAGTTTTCAACAGACGCTCCAGGATCTGCGGGCTGACCAACAGCATCTACGGCAACAGGTGCATCACCTGCATTTACAACAGAGTGCACCTACCGAGCAAGTTCCACCTACTCCTTCTACGTCAGCACCCCCAGTCGCTGAGGGCGCTACAGCCCTCGAACCCCAAATCCCATTACCGGAACAGTTTTCAGGAGATCATAAGGCCTATCGTGTTTTCATCACGTCCTGTGAGATCCTGTTTCGCCTTAAACCCTGGACCTACCCTACCAACTACGTCAAAGTACATACTGCTATAGCCTTACTCTCTGGTGAACCTCAACTCTGGGCACACCATCTTTTACACAGTAATAGCCCACTGTTGGACTCTTGGCATTCCTTCCGTGAAGCCCTGGATTCCCTCTATGAGGACCCCATCAGAATGTGCTCCGCTGCTACTACTATACGTGCCTTGAAACAAGGCTGGCGGCCAGTAGAGGAATACATCACAGAGTTTCGGCGTCTGGCCTTAGAGTCTAACTGGAACGAACCAGCACTCCACGACCAATTTCGCTGGGGTTTATCGGAGGCCATAAAGGATGAATTAGCCCGCACTTCTGTTCTGTCCTCTTTGGAAGAGTTTGTGCGCCTGGCCACACAAATTGATAGAAGGCTCCGGCAGAGGCGATCCGAGCGACAAGCCACGTCTTCTAGCTGGACACCTGTACGTACCCTTCCCAGGGCACCCTCTCCTCTTTCTACAGAGGAACCCATGCAGATCGGCATAATTCGAGGACCACTCTCGGCTGCGGAAAAAGAACATTGCAGAGCCCTGAACCTCTGTATGTACTGTGGCAGACCCAGCCATACCTGGCTGTCTCCAAGCCATGATAGATTCCGGTGCCAGCGGAAACTTCATTGACGCCAAGACACTTCAGATTTTGAACAGCCCTACACGTTGCAAGAAAAACCCAGTCTCTATCCAACTGGTGGACGGAAGCCCTCTTAAGACCGGCCCTATTGTCAGGGAGACCATCCCTTTGACCCTCCAAATAGGGATCGGCCATATCGAGACCATCCAATTCGACGTTGTTCCCTCTCCGGTATCTCCTATTATCCTGGGCCTCCCATGGCTTAGGAAGCATAATCCTTGTATCAACTGGGAGACTGGCGTGCTTCAATTTACTTCCACTCAGTGCACTATCCGTTGCATAAAGACTGAATCCATCTGCCACACACAAGTTATGCTTTTACAAGAAATTCCCCTTCCCTATTATCAATTCAAAGATGTCTTCGAGAAGAAAAGTGCCGATAAACTTCCCCCCTCCAGACCGTATGATTGTCCTATCGACCTTTTGCCAGGTGCGGCTATCCCCTTCGGCCGTACCTATCCCCTCTCAGAGCCAGAACTCGTCTCATTAAAAGAATATATAAAGGATAACCTGGCAAAAGGTTTTATACATCCTTCCACTTCACCTGCGGGAGCCGGCATCTTCTTTGTACACAAGAAAGATGGGGGTTTGCGTCCCTGTGTCGACTACCGGGAACTCAATAACATCACGGTGAAGAATCGCTACCCGTTACCCTTAATCTCGGAGTTACTAGAGCATGTGCGTTCTGCCAAAATCTTCACCAAGATGGACCTCCGTGGGGCATACAATCTGGTTAGAATACGAAAGGATGACGAGTGGAAAACGGCTTTTCGGTGTCGCTACGGACATTTTGAATATCTAGTGATGCCGTTTGGTCTATGCAATGCTCCAGCCACCTTCCAACACTTTGTAAATGATATATTCCACGACATCCTAGATCATTTTGTAAAAGTGATCAACACAGTAGGGACACAATATGTATATAGGTTGAACTTGATGGACTTTGGTCTTTTTTCAACCTTATGAACTATGTTACTATGTTACTATGTTACTAATAGTGTACTTAGATGACATATTGGTATACTCTCCGTCACTAGAGGAGCATCGGAAGCATGTGTGTCAAGTATTGTCTTGTTTAAGAAAACACGGACTATATATTAAATTAGAAAAGTGTGTGTTCGAAGTGCAAAGAATTGAATTCCTCGGGTATATACTATCCCCAACCAGTATTGAGATTGATCCAAAGAAAGTCTCGGCAATTCTCAACTGGTCAGCTCCTACAGACCGTAAGGGTGTCCAACGGTTTGTTGGTTTTGCTAATTTTTATCGTAAATTTATTCGTAACTTTTCCCACATAATACAACCTATTACCGCGCTCTCATCAAAGAAACAAAGATTTAACTGGACCAAAGCGGCTCAGACAGCCTTCGGTCACCTAAAAAAGAAATTTTCTTCTGCCCCCATACTCCAATTAGCGGATTCTCAAGGACCCTATACACTGGAGGTTGATGCATCCGACACCGCCGTCGGTGCCATCCTTTCCCAGCGACAGCCAATTGCACCCAGTAGCTTTCTTCTCAAGGACTCTCACACCAGCCGAGAGAAACTATTGCATTGGCGAATGGGAATTGTTAGCCATAAAGCTTGCACTGGAGGAGTGGCGACATCTCCTCGAAGGGGCCCTTCACCCCATTATGGTCTTCACGGATCATAAAAACCTAGAATATCTTCGATCCGCTAGACGTTTGCAACCACGGCTAACCAGGTGGTCTTTGTTTTTTACCCGATTTCCGTTACATATTACCTACCGTCCGGGTTCTCGCAACACCAAGGCAGACTCCCTGTCCAGAATGCATGAACTTCCTGCAGCAGCTCCGCCAGATCAGGATACCGTTCTATCCTCTAACCACTTTTTGGCTGTAACTCATTCGGTTTGGGATTCAGTACGCCAACATTCTAGCAGACCTAGCCCACCTGAGATTCCCGGATTACGTCATGAACAGGGTTTTTATCTTTACAACAACTTTATTTATGTTCCACCTGAGGATCGTTTACAGATTTTACAGTCATTTCACGACACTCCCGCTGCTGGTCACGGGGGCATCAAATTCTCGATCTGATCCAGCGCTCCTTCTGGTGGCCCGAGATGAAAAAAGATGTAATATCCTTCGTGAACTCCTGTGGTACCTGTGCCCGCTCCAAAGAGATCCATCAAAAAACAGCTGGTCTCTTACAACCCCTTCCTATTCCTTCGGGAGCCTGGACTGATATTACAGCAGATTTTATTACTGATTTACCATCTTCCAATAATCAGACTACGATCATGGTTGTGGTCGACCGCTTTACGAAGATGGCGCACTTCCTCCCATTTAACCATCTCCCTTCCGCCACTGAGACAGCCGCACTGTTCATACGTGAAATCTTCCGCCTTCACGGCTTACCCATGAGAATAGTTACGGATCGCGGGTCCCAATTCACCTCCCACTTTTGGAAGGCTTTCTGCGAACAGTTACACATTCAGCGGTCCCTATCTACGGCATTCCACCCACAGAGTAACGGCCAGACGGAACGCACGAATCAAACTCTGGAACAGTACCTGCGCTGCTTCACTTCTTATCTCCAAGATGATTGGGACCATTACCTACCTTTAGCCGAGTTTGCTTATAATAACCATACTCATCGCTCCATTAAGATGTCCCCCTTTTATGCCAATCATGGATACCATTCTGCTATGCTTCCGGGCTCTCCCATTTCATGTGCTGTTCCTTCAGTATCCGAACACGTTTGCAAACTCACCAGAACATTCGAAACCCTTCGTGAGACACTGCAAAAGACTCAACAACACAAACGTTTTGCAGATCAACACCGTGGCTATTGTTACCGGCTACGCTGCTAAACCTTTGGTTTGATTTGGACTTTGCTGGGTTTTCCTGCATATCGGGTTCCTCACCTTGATCATGACAGGTAGGGAGAGGGTAGATAGTGAGAAGGAGAGGGTAGATAGTGAGAAGGGGGAGTAAGGAGAGGGTAGATAGTGTGAAGGGGGTTAAGGGGATGGTAGATCGTGAGAAGGGGGTAAGGAGAGGGTAGATAGTGAGATGGGGGGGTAAGGAGAGGGTAGATAGTGAGAAGGGGGTAAATGGTGTGAGGAGGTAGATTGGGTTGGGGGGTCAGGGCCCTGAGGCTTCTAGTTACGCCCCTGGGCATTAACATGTAGGAATGTAGGCTTCCTTAAAAAAGCGGATTTTGAGGTCTTTTTTGAAAGACCGAAGGCAGGAGGAAAGATGGATAGGCAGACGGAGGACATTTCAGTGGATAGGGGCAGTCTTTGAGAATTCTTGCAAGGGTGCATGAGAATTAGAAATCAGAGGAGAGGACATTGAATGCATGGAGAGACAGGGAAGAGTGCAGTCCAGTAGGATTAGTATGGAGTAGAGGCCCTTGGATTTAGCAGTGAGTAGGTCATTAGTAACTTTAGTAAGGGCGGTCTCAGTAAAATGTTGAGAGAGGAATACAAATTAAAAGGGGTCAAATAAGGAGTTGGAGTTAAGAAACTTAGCTTGTTGTGTGTAAGAGAAAGCTTGGAGGTGAGAGAAAGTAAAAATATGGGACAGTAGTTGGATGGATCAGTTGGATTCAGAGAGGGCTTTTTCAAGATAGGAGTTATGGTAGCATGCTTAAAGGAGGATGTGATTTGTCTTCAACGGGCTAAATTGTTGCTGGTATACAGGATTGTTGCCTATCTGCACAATTACAAGGTATTTGTTTCTGCTGTCAACAGGTTTCTTTTGATTTGGTTGGTGGATTCTAGACATTTTTATGGACTAGAATGTACATGAACAAATGCATCTATTTAAGTGAATCGAGTACTCTGCACACCCCAAAACATTGTTTTCTATTGATTTAAATATAAGCTTTTTGCAGCAGTAGCAATGTAAAGTCTACAGCACCAATTAGGGGCTTACTAAGAGAGATGAATCGTGAACCATAAATTCTCAACCACTGTTAACACCAATTAAGACTGGTCATTGAACAGAGACCAACATCTCCTTCATCTTTTATCTTCCTTGATGTCAAAGGAGAGAAATAGACATTGCGCAGTTTGTAAATGTATGATATTTAAATAAAAAATATTCAAGAATTCAATCATATGCATATTAAAATATTGTTTGACCTTGCAAAAACTTAAAAACCTAACTGAATACCAAAAGGTTAAGATACTATTTTGTTGACTTTTAGATATAGTGATACATTTTCTAATAATATTAAAGTGCAAATTTAATAGCATAATGTGAAGCAACACATTCAGTAACACTCCCACATACGCATATTAAACATTGATTTTATGGAAACAGATTTTCAACACTTCAGACATCATGAAAGCAGCATATTAGAAGCAAGCATATTAAGCAGCAGTAACATCTCTAAGAAGAATTGTACTAAGGTATATTACCATATTACTGCCATAAAGATGGCAGTTAAATATAGATGCCCTGCATCCTGATTAATCAGGGGAGACATCACCTAATCACTTGTCAAATTCATCAAGCAGCACATGGACAAGCCACTTTTGTCAATGCATGGAGATTATATATTTTTATATGCTTCGCAACACACATTGTTTTACATTAAGATAAAGCCTTAAGGTGACATGAACAATACAGATTTGCCCAATAACAAATACAGCAATTAAAAGTCGGTCAAAGACCAGAGCCATTATACATGGTAAGTACAAACACAGGGTTTTCATATTTGCCACCCTCTTGTAAATATAGACCCCCCTTATATTGTGTCATTCTCACACCTGGGAATGTCCCAGGGGCAGACTATCCTGAGTTCTCCTTCCTCTGATGGAATGGCTTCAGGAGGGGTATGACTAGCCATAAGGGTGAGGTTAGTCCTATATACTGTTAAATTGGTTAGGAGTGGAAGGGCAATGGGCTGGGAGTTGGCATGACTACACATCTCCTCCCCTGCCAAAATATGAAGTAGAGTGACCAAGAGACATGAGGAAGCAGTGTTTAATACAGAGACTCAGAGAGACTCTGAGCCTTAGAGTTCCCAGGTGTGGTCATTCTGTTGTTCAGGTTTACCTGATACACCACATGCCAATTACCTTAAGTGAAAGCTAATGACAAAGACGTACAATGAAGTGCATGAACCACTAATGCAATAGACGTAACCTCACTCCTCATACCACATAACAGAAAACTTTTAAAAAGTGTGCTGTGCGATAGAGCAGGTAGGAACAGTTAGGCTACTAGTGCAAAGAGGCATGAACCACTAATTCAATAGACGTAAACCTCTGACTAAGAGAGAAATATACCCTCAGGCGAGGTGAAGAGAAATGTTCCAACACCTAAAGGTCAAATACAACAGAATGTGACGTCATAAAAGTCCCTGTTGGTATAATGGTCAGGTGCCCTAATACTTTTGTCCATATAGTATATCTCATATGTGGTGGCATTCTAGGATCTCAAATCATGATCAGGAAAACCATTTCTGTTGTTCAAGGTAGACAGCCATCTTACCTAACCATGCAGGGATCAGGAATTATGATGTCATTGGTTCCCCTCCCAACTAAAACTCCCTACCCCAATAAAATTTGTTTTAAACAAATAAAACATCAAATTAAAAAGACAATATTTTAACCCCTTAAGGACCAGGCTGTTTTTTTGTGGTGCTACCTGTAAATTTTCTCCCTCATTTAGTTTACCCACAAAAGCTCTAAATTGTTTATTTTCAGAACAAGAAGGGCTTTCTTCAGTTAGTTATAGTGCAATAAGTACAAGTAGCTATTTTGCTACCTCAAATTTGGTAATCATGTCCCCATGTCTTATTTAGGGTATCTTTAAAGCCAACCAATTCAATTTCACTTCATCGAACCATATATTTTTGAAAACTAAACAACCCAAGGTATTTCAAATGCTGGCATTGTAACACTTACCATGCACTAATTATACTACCAGCCTTTGTCAAACTTTGTGGTTACAATTTCCTTTGTGTTTTTTTCACACAAATTGTATAACTTTACAGCTTCTGGTATATCACACTTCAAAACAACACCATAATATGTGCTCAGCAACATCTCCTGAGTACAGTGATACCACCCATGCATGAGTTTGTCAGAATATTTGGGAGCTACATGGCCACATTTGGTACATAAACACAGTAGGTACATCCATATCTATAGGATACATTTACTAGGAGTGGTGAGAGCTTTTAAGAAAATTGTTTTGTTTTGGTTACATGAGTTAAAAAATAATATGTTAATAGTAATAGAAATACTCTTAGTACAAAATGATGAACACAATTAATAAATCATCAGTTGTTCCTGCCAGTCATTACATGGTTTTCCCGATTATCAGCAGATTTTAAGAGCAACTGTTATCGTTCAAAATCCAGAAAATCCAAATGTTCTTCAATCTGCAGAACAAGGAAGAACTTATAATTATTCTTGTACATGTTTATTCTATGTGGTTTAGCCATTTTGAGCTAGTAATTCAAAGAAGGATTTCCTATTTGCCTGCTGTTAAAGGTTTTTGTTACAGTGAAATACCAGCGATTGAAAGTTTAGAACAAAAAGAAGGTATGGCTAAAGTTTTGGTAGCTTGTGCTCCAGAATAACCTGCAAGATTAATACATTGATTTGGTGAAACATGTCCCAGACTGGGAGGTAATTCACTTAAGGATATATATATATATATATATTTTTTTTGTATTCTTTCTAGCACAACATTACTGTAATTTTAGTAGATTTGATTCTGGAAGAAATGTCTGATACTTTTTAACTGCTATCATAGCAGGGGTAGTTTGCTAGTAGTTGAACATTACAAGCTTCAAAGCTCCACAGGATGCATCATCATCACTTTTTTTTTAATCGAACCACATACAACTCAGTATTTATTTGAGGTATTTGTAATATTTGTAAAATATTTCCTATTTTATTAGGAAAGTCAATGTCCATGTAAGTGTTAATTATGCTTCTCATGTAATGGCTCTGATTATGGTTATTACCTCTAGTCCTTGGTAGAGTTAAGTCTGCAGTCTAAAAGTCAAAAGTAAACTCCACACTTCAGTATGTTATATGTTTATTTCAATGCAATATAAATCAAAGAGGGAAAAAGCCTCATACTGTTAGTTTGAATAAAAGTTATTCTTTTAACTGAATCATACATATGATGAACAAATATTGGGCAAAGTGCTAAATGAGGAATTATAATGAGGAACATTAAACTGGTTTCCAAGGTAACTGCTCCGCATCAATCACTATGCCCCAGAATTGATCCTAATAATGCAGCCCAATATTTGACCTTGGATTTTTTTTGAGGTAGCTGGGGATAGTCACAAAATGGTATGGTTTATAAAGAATAAGGGGAGAATGGGGGGATCACTGAGCAAATCATGGTGATCATTGGGTAACATTAAACACCACACTCCCAACTAAAACCAGGCAACCCGCTACCAGTGACAGGTATTGACAGTCAACTGATTCAATAAATCATATAGCTTTCTTATTGTAATGCTTCCTCAATGACTTACTATTTTTTGTTTAATATATACTATACACATTATACACTAAGATAAAAAAAGATTATTCAACATATTTACTAACCATATTTGCCTAGACAATGGACAGTTATTTCATGTAATATTGCTGTCTGTACTAAACATGGTGTTGTTATATTAATACAGCATTGCTCTTCCATAATATATTGCTAAAATATCAGTTTTGTGTTTTAACTAATACAAATATTGTATTAATTATATGAAAAAATGTCCTGCTCTTTTAATGGCTTCCCATTAGAATTTAGTTTTTCAGCATTTTTTTAATTCTGTTGTATTTTTCTTCTTTGTTTGTGGAACTCAAGTGTTACTTTTAGCTTTTTTATCCGAGTCACCAGCTCCCTTTGGACCATTCAGGAGAAGAAAGCTTGTCAGAAACCTTGACATCTCCACAATTTGGAAGTACTTCTCAGCACCATCAACTCAGGTGGGTTAAACTGTGAAAAATAAACGTTCCAGACTTGACACTTTTACTGAGAAGCTTGCCAGCTACAGACAGATGTTAAACATGATGTCAAAGAGGATTTAGCAAACAATTTTTGAGGCAGATATGAAGTTTACTGTTCCTTCAAAGAAATTATATAACAAAATATTTTTCTTTGGAATCGCTTTATTTTAACAGTAAAAGTGACTGTAGGAACAAAATTGGGGGAACTGCTTTTGTGATTATAAAAACCCCAGATTAAAGCTATAATTATTTAATTATTCTGAAATAACACATACTGAACTAATAATCACTGGGTTGTTGAAATGAAAACATACAGCTTACTTGTGAATAAATAACAGATTTATATTTTTTGACTATGATTATTTACCTACAACCTCATTACTACTGCTAATAATGATGTTTCTTACTTGGTTGTGTATAGAATATTATATGTAAGTGGTAATGTAAATAATATAATGTAAATCTATTGTACATGATTTCTGTCTACAATTTGAATTTGAGTTATTGACATTTCGTAATACTAAAAAGTTATACATAATTTGTAATGGCAATACAAAGAGAAGGCATTCAAGTAGTCAAATAGGAACTATATACAAGATAATGCAAAACCAAGCGTTGGCTTAAAAGTTCCATGTAGTAGAATAAACATTTTCAATACCTTTGTATTCCTGTTGTCTCCTATAGTAGCTTCTTCTCTGAAATAGTAGATGATATACTAATGTATGAAAATGTTTGCTTCAAATAAAGTAATCTCTTTACTATTGCATATAGTACAAAACCAGTCTGTTTGGTTTTGTACTATATGTACTAAAATGAGAGGCATATCATAAAATATATTACTTTGGACTTGCATAATAATACTAATAATGGTAATAGGGATAGTGGAAGAACTTATCACGCTATAGAATATATTCATCATAGAGGGTTTAGTGACCAAGAGGCACTAAAGAAATCTTACTTAAAGTAGGTATTATGTTCTTGGCACAAGTTCACCAGGTTGGCCTTCATACGTATAGTTAAATCAATGAGACGAAATCCTTTCTCTTATTTCAACAAACCAGCTATTTCTATTTTACCTTTTGACGCCTGATTTCAAAATCTTCTAGAAAACAAAATTTTTGAATGTTAAAGTTTATTTAGAAATTGACCACCAAACATATTGATGCAGATTGATCTTAAAAAATATATTTAGTAATAAAGTTTTAATTTAGTAGTGCCTGTGTATTGTATGAAGATTTGCTGTTGTCTGAGAACTTATAAGGTTGTGTAGCAGGCATTCATTGCAACTATTTCGCCATAGTCCGAGTTACAATGAACTGTTCTTAGGGTAATAAATCTTGCAACTACAAAGCAGCAACACATGACACACATTATAAATATTTTTACGTACTCAATGTTTCTTATACAAAATCTCTTTTTGGTATTTGAATATGAAGCCAGCATTAATACTTAATGGGTAAAAACATTGCTACAATCTGTGTGTGCCTTTCAATTTTTTTTATGTATTACGAAAAATATAGTATGAATATTTTACTCCCATGTTATACTCATAGATCTTTTTTGTTCTATTTACTAATTTTATAACTAAATTTTATCTTCCTATTGATCTTTTTTTTTTAAAAATGTATTCTTCTTTTTCATCTCCTTCGACTCCATGCCTTCCGTTGAAAATACTAGTTTACACAAGTTGTATTTTTATCATAGTTGCACAGTCGCTGTCTTAAATTTGCTAGTATGACTTTGATGCATTATAACCTTACCTTGTAACTGTGACTTTAGGCATCATTTAGGGATTTCTATATAGCTTTTTTGGCAAATGTTTCATTGGTAGGACTAGATACTGAGTATGCTGAATATCAGCGGTCTTTCCAATGGAAATATGTTATGGCTTGGCTCAAGGCTAAAATTGCCAGCCACCCCCTACTGTACCGAAATTGTAGCTATATAAAAGAAAATTCAGTTGTCTTAAAGAAATCTGCCATATCCTACCCGGTGGATGAAAATGTTGCTATTTTGTAACGTAGAAAAGGTGCTTATTTTTATACATTGGTTGGAACAGTTTTTAATATAATGGATTTTCATAACAATAGAAATGTTGTTACATGTGGAGCAAATAAAGTATATACTTTTACAAAAGACTGTAGAAATGTAATTTTGACACATTTTGGAATGTAATTGTTTTGTGCAAGCCTTTAAAAATAAAACTGTCATCTGAATCTACTTGGTGGTTAAAATGCAGTGATGTTTGTCAGTAATCACAAAATACGCTTTTGTGTCACATATGGAAGGTTACCAAAGAAAAAAATATTACTTTTATTGCAAACATAGTTTGTCCTTGTGGCATGTGAAACTTTTTTCCACGGATGCTTTCAGCTAATTAAATCAATGCCATTAATTATTATTATGATTTCTGTCAAATGTTTGTTTTGTGCGGTTCATGATGTTGTACTTGTCTTAGAATACTTGGCAAGATTACTTTAGTGCACATCCCAAGATAACAAAAAGCAGATGTTAAAAAAAGAGGCCATAAAACACAGCCTTGTGTAACATATAGATATAAGAGTAGATATATATATATTGAAACCGACACTTAACACGGCTGCTTGAAAACACAGGCCTATTAGCATATAAGTATTCTCCTCTCACCTGAACAGATGCATATTTACCACAATTTAGCATTTAAAAAAAAAATCAGTACCTTTTTTGGGCCAACATAGAAGGAGATGTAAAGTTACGCAAGCTTTCAGGACCTTACAGGTTTCTTCAGAGGTGACCTCTGGGGTCCCAAGAGCTTATGTGACTTAACACTTCCACTAAAGACTCAATTTTCTCTTGGGGCAATACAGTAATAACAATTTTCCTTATTTAAAGTCAGATGATATGAGTAGTTCAGATTCTCATCCCAACTGCATTGGTTTGCTTACAGTTTACAGACAACAAAATTGAAATGTAAGATTTAGTTATACTAATTGTTATCTAGTTTATTGGTGTTCGTCAACATGAGAGTATCTGGAAAGCTGTAGATTCATTAATATATATGGGACGGAGTACCATCGCTAATATCAGTAAGCCAATGGGTATGTGAGGCGACATAAGAGTCTACCTCTTTTCCTTGGTCAATCCCCCCCTCTCATCTTATTAGGGGGTTCTAGAGATCTCATGTTTTCCAAATTATATTAGTTGTTATATTAATCATTGAGATATTCGAAATATTTATTGAGATATATTGTGGGGGTATTTTTTTTCTTGTGAGTTTTAGGTGAAGACATGATCGATTTAATTAATCTCACATGCTTTCTCCTGAAACTCACTAAATTTAAAGTTGAAGGTAGTCACTTGCACTCACAAACTTGCATTTACGATGCACACGTCGAAGTACACTGCATTTTCAAATGTGTTACAATTACAGTACATCCAGCAGAAATAAATAGATAGTAAATTAGTAAAAAAAAAGGGGCCAGGTCTAGGCAAGTGGTCCAATAATAAAGCAGCCTAGAACAATATCATAAAACATGCTAAGGGTGTCTTTTCCAAAACACATTTCCTGGAAGGGAATACATAGCATTTTACAGAATGGATTCAGTCAGGATATAAATGTTACCTGAGGTCCTTGGAACTCTAGGCCCCAAGTGCATTCATGTGGAATTGCAAGAAGAACAGTAAAATGCTCCAAAGAGTGGCCCAGAATGTTTAAGTCAGAGCAGCCCAGGGGGCAATTAAACCCCTTTCCTACCCACACTCGGGAACAATTTTCAGACAGCTTTGACTTAATTAAGTTTTGTCTAGTTTTAACCACCTTACTGCATAAAAACATTTTTTGTGAATACATGCAACATCAAAATACACAATGCACTGCAGCCCCTATTATATAATGTATTTATCCCTTTTGGGAGTACACTACCATTGTTAATATATTTACATTTTATTTGACCAGGGCTGTACAGAACATACACACATACATAAATGCACAGGACATATAAATAATTTGTAAGTTTGGACTGGCGCAGAAGATTTTAATCCACAACTCAATCCAAATTCTAATTTAAAAAGGACAGTACAAGAGTCATACTTGGTGTTAGGGACACTTTGAAACTTATTTGTCAGGAGACTGACTTTGTGAAGGTTTTGTCTTTTATACTCTTCTTTGGTTTGTGAAGTACAGTTAAGCAAACAGTATCATTTTGCTTTTCATTGCTGTTAACCTCAGCCTTGGTGAAGTTAAACAGAAAACTATTTAAAAGGGCATTAAGACTTTGTTGTAATCTGCCTTGATGTTGGTGACGAGTGGAAGGGCTTTTTGCCTTTGCTGCAGAACCATGCAATCTTTACAAGACATGAAACTTTGAAGAGGCAAGACATGAAAAAACTATTAGCAGATTAATGAGGATCCCCACAGCCTTCTCTTTTAAGGGTTGCCAGCTCCTTATTCATCCGCCATTTTCACTGGACAAGTAAATCCACAAAACGGAAAATGTGAAAGGCTTTTTGCCAGAAGAATTAGGCTCTTCATAGAAAGATCTGGCTGAGTAGAACAAAACAAAATGCCATAATTCCCTCCAATATTAACAATGTCAAAAGAAAAAAAAACATGAAAATGGGAAGGATTTTTATTGTGAACACAAATTACCATCTTTATCTTTTTTATTTATTATCATAAAAGATTATACTAGGCTTAGGTAATAAAGTATTTTTTTTGATCTGTTTGTTTTCATTTGCTGAATTTAATGAAGAAACGTAAAATGACTTGCAGAGATAAAATAAGGCTTATGACTTATGTTGATGTCTATATGCATCATATTTCCCAGTAGGGATGGAGCATTGTGGGTATCTCCTCTAAACATGTAATTATCTTGAGTATTTCAGGGTGCAGCTAACTCTTTTTGCTAACTAAATAACTTTATTTCACTGATACCACCAGGAACTGCCTAATTACTTTTGCAAAGTATCCCATCTTCAAGTAAAACGCACATTTATTATTATTATTATTGTTGTTGTTATTGTCATTATGTGTTGCTGTTATTCTTAGCATTACTACAGTTAAAATTATATACTCAAAATATAATATATATATATATATATATATATATTAATAGTAAAAATCGTGTTAACAAGTTACAAGTTATTAACTTAAGGTTTTCCACCAATTGGTACACTTAACATCAAATCTATTTGTGTGAAATACCCAAATACCCTTTGCTCTTAGTAGGATACTAGCTCCTCGTAACATACCAAGGACTATATATATATATACATGTATGTGTATATATATATATATATATATATATATATATGTGTATATACACACACACACAAGTTAAATCTTTGCATATCATAATTGAATTATTTTACAAAAACCTATGTGTTTTTTAGGAATTTTTTTGTTTAAAAGGCTACCTCAAGAGATCAGTAGAGTATAAGGCACATCAAATCTTCACAACCCTGCCCGCTTACAAATAAGCCTGAATAATCAACAACAAAGCCCAATTTAACAATAGCTAAACAATAACATAGTAGAGAGGAAAATCACGCAGATCTGGAGAAGAGGAATATGAGATGACTGATCACATTGTATACAGAAAAAATTAGTTTTAACATATATTATTATGGCATATTTTAAACTACAGAAGTCCATTACTTAAGTTTATTTTGTATACAGCACTCAAAAATGTAGGCTTTAGAAAAAGTGACAGATCTGCCTTGACATTAGTTAGACCATACTAAGCTTCACAATAACGTATAATCCAACCCATTGACAAGTTGAGCAATGTTAAACCAAGCACCTGCGTAAACCCGCACATGGGTCTGATTATACCAGTGTGTTAATGGAATAATTACTCTATATAGGACTGATATCAACTAAGTAATTTACCTTCTGATAAAAGCATTTGTCAGAACTTCCAATTGTCAAACCATTGTGGTATAATTTACTGTAGCGCTATAGTAAAATGAACGCCAGCCAAACAGGGTACATTTTTTATTGGTCAGTTAGCATTACAGTTATTAACCATTGATCCATTCAGAGAATAATGGAGGGTGGCAGAGGGTAACTGGCCCCTGGGCTGCTCTGACTGGCTGCTTGACTACCCTTGCCACTGGCCTGAATACTATCAGAACTGCCCTGGTTCCATCGCCCATCATGTAATATAGACATTGTTTAAATTTTAAAATATTAGCCCAATATATTAAAATATCTCCAATAGGATATACAGACTAGACATAATTGACATAAAAGATTAACACAAAGCCAGTGTAAATAAAAGGGTTAATGCTTTGACTGTTACCATAATCCGTTAGCAAAACACAATAGAAATTATCTAAATTATTAGAAAGCTAAATCTAGTAAAATTACTACAGAATTAGGAATTAATCATTTTATTTATGTATTTATGGCTGGTACTGGTTTTGAAAAAGGTAGCTTGGGACATTGTGGAGCTCTGAGATGTCTTGCCAAGACTAATATGTAATTGTGTGAACCACAATGACTGGGCAACTCAGTTTTTTCAAAATTGTTATAAAAGGAAAACATGGAATAAATGAGTTTCATTGGAACATCCAAGTTACATGTAAGAATAGCAGGTATTGTTGCCAACAAAGAATGAGCATAATCTGGTAGCTAAAGCATTTAAAAACACTTCTATCCATTGGATTCAGAGGCCAATCTCTACTCGTAAAAATTTATGTGATAAGGTTTCTGTATCAGGTTTTTGTTAGAACTTTAAGTCTGTTACTGGTTAATGTCATTTTAGCAGCAAAAATAAAATTTGGTAATTTTGTTCACATTTAACATTTGACCACTTGATTGGTAGAATAGGCAAACATAAAAATATATAAATATTTTGAGAAAATAAATCCTATCCATTGGGGTTTTTTAAAATTCTTTCTAGTGCCTTTCCTTTTATGCTATTTGTCTAATAATATGTAATAATATATTATATGTGTATACAAATTACAAAATTTAAGTATGTTACATTATCATGACAAAAGAATAACTAAGATTACAGTTTTTGTTAAGATTTTTTTTCCTTATTTTGGAATCCAGAATATTTTTGGAAAATGTTTTCCTAAATAAATGGGCTAAGCATCTTTAAAAATACTTGGATATCTATATACTTGAACATTTATATAACCTAGCATTCGCCTGCTAAAGCTATGCTATATTTATGATATTGATTTCCTTTTTGTTATATTTTTAAAGAACATGCAAGTTTGCAGGCACTTATGTGCACCTCTGACTTATAACCTTGTGATATAGAGGAATGAAAATATACATTAATGCCTAAAGCACATTGCCTGTTTTAAATTTAATTTATATTTGATATGCAGAGTTTTGTCATAGAGATGGCAAATAATAGCCATACCAGAAACGTCATTTCTAATCAAGAGTAATCGTACAGTTCAGAAAGTGAAAGCATTCACGCTTTCTTTCTTTTGGCACAATGCCAACCATATTGTCTCTATTAGAATTGAATGTAAAATAGAATAATGTTGTTTGTTTCCTTTTTCATTTACTGTATAATCTGATGAATTTAAAAGTAATTGACACATTTAGACACTTCTGGGAAGTTAATATTCTTTGGTACAATCATATAACAGGGCAGACAAACACACAAATATGCATTTAACAATTTTACAGTTCAGGAAAGAGAACCAAAGCAAAATGTACTAGAGATGGAGAAAGCATTTGAAAAATGATGCCTGTGGTATATGTTAAAAAAAGGTAATTTTCTACATTTTTAATATCCTATTTATACAACGATGGCATTATAATTAATTATTTTTACATAAAATAAAATTTGCTTGTTTAGCTAAATTCTGAAGGTGGAAAGAAATGGAGCTGTGTAAGCAAATCAGTAACTGCTTAAAAATGAATATTGATGGGATCCCAGAATTCTCTCTTCCCAAAGGACTGTGAAATTTCATACTAAATCTTCCAAAGCATGTGTGTGTTGCTAGACGTGTACATTAGTGATGTAGGTTGCTTATTAATCAATGTTGAGCAATGTAATTACCACTGTTTTAGTATCACTAGAACACAGTTTACTTATAAAACCTGCATCTATTGAAGTGTTTATGAATGGTAAAGAATTTTTCCTATGTGAAAGAGCATGGGGAATTAAAATAATTTCTACATTTTTGAATATGTCAATAAAACAAATTAGTCTAAATCATTGCTAGCTTCCCTGTGTAAAGTTCGCTTTTTTGTCCAGTTTCGTTGAGCTGCAGAAATTAGATCTTACAGTGCTGTATGGTAACTCCATGCACACATTGTTCAGTAGCACAAAGACTAGCAGTGTATTTTTTATGTGAACTAATTCAAAACTTTTCTTGAAAGAAAAGAAATTAATGCACTTTGTAGATATTAAATTAAATCTGTGTATTACATTGGACAGTGAGTTTATTGAAGCAAAACAGCAGTGAGGGGTAATGGTGTAATACTTTATGCAGATGAATAAAAGAACCTACCAGCATTCTATTTTATTTTTAACTATCACACATTTTCAGCTCTGTTTTTATAACCATCTGTGTGAAATAAGGCTGATACATATTCCAATTTAAACTGTATCAGTCTGTGCAGGATGTTTTTTCCCTTTTCTTTTTGTTTCTCTGTAAAATAACTTGTTGGGATTTGTTGAAATGAAAGAGGTATTTGAAGTGCTCTGTTGAGGGAAGCATTTACTAGTGTGAGTGGACATTATTCCTATTTACATAAATCAAGACCAAAAACAAAACTGAATCATATGATGCTTAATTGTGTTAGCTGATATTGGATTGTGTGCTTTATGGAATTCTAATCTAAAAAAATTTACTGAGAAAGAAAAAAAGCCCCAGGCAACCTTATTTTGAAAAAAAATACACTTAAATTGAATTTTATATCAACACCAACAAGACTAATTATATGAGCTTTCCATATTCAAAAGTGAAAATTGCACTAATGCTGCTAATATATATATATATATATATATATATATATATATATATATTCCATTATTACCATTGTTTGGTTGGTCTTTGTACGAACCAGTATGGACATAAATTGAAGATGTGTGTGTTTGTGTGTGTGTGTAAGTAATTTTGTGAATACGATGGTCAGCACTTATGGTGAAAAAAGAAAAGTGTATGGTTCACACTTATAAATTATATTTGTTTGTTGTCTACTTTTTTTCTTGCAAGGAAGTATGTTTTGTAATCACATCCATGCAACATGCATAGTAATACACTTGCGATACAAACTCTGACTACCGCCTCTTAGAGTCCAGAAGATAATATAAACATGGACGTATGGTGGAAGTCTGCCATATTTTAAGGTGGTATTGATTGAACACATTTGAAAAACATTTTACAAATACATGAGCCTCTGATAGGTTTTGTCTATTTATCCTTTTACATGTAACACAATTTGAGGTCCACTTAGTGCTATGGACCTAGTTCTAATAGATATATCAAAGACTATTGTGATCATTGAATCTACAAAATTACATTTATGGAATTAGTTTTAAAGGCAACACAAGATGGAAAATGATGTATAAAAGTAAAATAAGTAGAAGGTCTGAACAATGATAACACTTATATGGTGGAATATCTGTCAATCCAGTTATCCCTTAACCTGACAAACAACTCAACTTTTTAGTGAATAAACCAAAAAGAGAGAAGGAAAACACGGTCTACTCTATGTTTATAAATGTAAATTAAAGGAATGTCTAATATCAATGAATATTAAATTTTTATTGGAATTACTCAAACGATGTTTAATTTAGAATGGAAAATGTCATACTTTGTAAAGATACCCATTCACAAAGTGGACTAACATCTTTTTGTCTTTGCCTGTAAGCAGATACATTTCTTTCACTATTCTATAATACAGTAGTTTACAGGCTCTGACAAACCTGCATTAAATGTATAAAATATGATGTTATATGTGATGGCTTGGCAAATCGGGATGAGCCGGAACATACTTGATTAGTTCTTTTGTATCCCCTATCGGGTCTCTGTGTTACCAGTTAAAACAGAAAGCCCTCTGATTATTCCCATTAGGTCTCTTTGTTACCAGTCCATTTCTGATTCTGACATCCTTTTCATCTTAATACCCCTAAATAGCCCTAAGGTTGTTCAAGCAAGAAGATGGTATTCCTGTCTCTCTAGGTATGCTATTCTTGGTTTTCATCTGTAGTTTACTGTTTTGCTTCTTCCTTACCCCTCTGGCTTGACATTTACAACCTTCGGCACTCCTGATGTTGTGGACTAGCATCTCCCAGTCATGATGCTGGCAAAGCATCAAGGGAAATGTAGTTCACAACATCCGGAGTGCTGAAGGTTGCCTACCCCCCCCCCTTGAACCTCCAGATGTTCTTGTTTTATCTTCTAGACTCATACCTTGACCAAACACATGCCCAAGTACTCCTTTGCCATCATTTTCCTCCTATCACACTTATATGTTATATGTTTCTCTATGATTTTGTAAGGCAATTCCATGCTGGGACCATCATTCTATAGTGACCAGGCTCCTTGGGACACTAAGCACTTTTCACTTTGTTAAAATACTTTTTTAAAGGCCAATGATGCCTAATATCTATACACATAATATATTTCAGTCCTGCAGGTTGTTTATAACCCTTCCCAAGTTACCTACTATCCTGATTTTTCTGCTATCCAGCTATTGTTCGCTGGGGTTACATCCTTCAGTTGAGGTATTGGTCAGAGTGCAAAAGTCCTGGGAGGATGAAGCCTGGGGCTTAAGCGTAGGTGGATTCTCCTGCTCTGCCTCTGCACTGTGGTTCCTCACCCCAACGTTACAGTCTGATGTTTTCTTTCTGCATTTAGTATGCCTTCTTCAGATGCCAACATGAAACCTGCAGTTCACTACCCCTCTACTAAGCTTGCCCCACAGTTTACCAGATCCTATACTATTGTTTTCCAGGTTTTTGCATAGAGTTTTTATCTACTCTGGGTCCTGTCTTCTTGGTTTATCTACATTTATGACCTTGGCTGCAGTTTATGGTTTTGCATCATCCTTGTACTTCTGGTTGGTGCTCTGCTGTTCCTGTTTTGGTTTTCAGCTACAAGTTTTCCTTTCTCTTTTCACTATTATTATTATTTTTTGTTTTTTATAGCACCATCCTATTCCACAGCACTGTACAATGTAAGATTCGTACAGATGCCATACACCATTACTGCCTCTGACTCAAAAGCCCTGGTGGCATCTGAGTACCTGGAGGCTCAACCAACTGGGACAGGCTGCTGTTGCAGGTGAAACCCTATGGTGGAGGTCTTGACTCTAGGGTTCATTTAGAAGCTAATCATTATGGAAACACAACAGGACATATAATGCAAATGGTAACAAGGTAATATGGCAATTCTACATACTTACATTGTAAGTATGTTAAATTGTTGCAGTAATTTTAATGTCCAGAGTGAATTATTCTTTGTTTTAACCTATTTCTAAATGCAAAAATAAAAAAAATAATTAGTAGAAACTGTAATCTATGTTGCCTCAGCAGAAAAATAATTTCTGCTTAAGTTCAAAAATAGCAGTCATGTCATACACTCCCTTTCAACACCCTGTACATTTTCAACAGCATTTTAAACCGAGCAGCATTGTTAAATAAAGAATTGTGCAATAACCATTTGTAATTATTTACTGTGTCCCCCATCACAACCATGATAATTAGTGTATACCACATTTTTATTGCTTTAGCATAAAAAATATGTTATGTTGTTGAAAATTAAGGTTCTTGCCCTGTAATCTCAAGGGATCATCTTCTGTCAATTGTAAAGCCCATTTTATGCAGTTCTGTGTAACCAACTGTATCAAGTAATTATATGTCATAATAGCATGTTTTTTTGTAATGTAAGCAACATGCCATTTGCAAATTATTTAATTTTTGAAGTATGTTCCTGGAATATTTAAAGATGAATCAAGAAGAAAATGATACAGGTGTTTTACACTAATACTCAGAAAAAGCCAAGCTGGTGCCAACCCTCTGGATACACAGGTCCTCATGGAGATACTTTTGGATATTCAAGAGATCCAAAAGAACCCAGCAAAAAGATAAATGTTAGCATCAGAATTTGTACAGCTCTAATTGAAGTCTTATAATATATATAACGAGAAATGGAGTTTGTGATTATTAAACTCTTTAATCCCAATATAATGATGCCCACGGGGCCCAGAATGGGCCCTGACTGGGATGCCGAGAGGTTGAGGGAGGGAGGTTTGGGGGTCCAGCCCTTTATCCTCAGCTTCAGGGCATGGGGTTCTCTAAGGCCTCTTCTGTGGTGGAGAGTGGTGTGGAGGGGAGGTAGTCCAGGGAGTTATTTGGCTATTGAAGAGGGCCTTGCTTCTTTTGGGTGGGGAGCCCATCCTGCTTAAGATCTCAAGGGATTGGCTTTTGGCAGAAGCTTACCAGGCATTTGGCGGTACTTTGGTGGGAGGTTCCCTGTGCTGGTGGTACCTGGATAGTTCAGTAAGCTTAAGGAACATTTTCTGTGTGTAATATTTATTCATGTTAAATATTAATGTTATTTATTGGAGTTCAGTTTTTGGTAGTCATTGCCCTGTTAATGCACCTAGTGCTTTCCTGGTGTTGTGTTGTTTAACAAGGGCGGGGGCCTGCCCTGGGTATTAAGGTATTTGAGCATTTATTTACTACACTGTGAGTTTGCTGGAGATAAAGGGCATTTTACCAATTTAACCCCTTAATGACAAAGCCCATACATGTGACAAAGCCCGTACATATACGGGCTGCTTTTAAAAACCTGCAATCGCCACCCTAATACCTACAGTGCAATGTGTGTGGAAAAAAACACAAAAAATTACTACCACAAACTTTGACAAAGGCTGGTGGTAGAATAAGTGTATGGAGAGAATTAAAATACCAGCTTCTGAAATACCCTGGGGTGTCTAGTTTCCAAAACTATTTGGTTTGGTGGAGTAAACTGATTTGGCAGACTTGAAACTTATTTCAAATTGGATATTGGGGCAGGCTGACCAGATGTCAAAATTCCTATTTGAAAAGCTGAATTGCAAATGTCCCAAACGTGCCCTTTTAGCTGCAAAACAACCCAACAAGACTATGAATGGGTGGTATTGCTGTTCTCAGGAGATGTTGCTGAACACAAATTACTAGCATTTGAAATACCCTGTGGTGCCCATTTTTTTAAAATATCTGGTTCGATTGTGTAAATTGAATTGGCCGGCTTCAAAAATATCCCAAATTGGACATGGGCGCAGGATAACCAGATAGAAAAATTATTTTAAAATAGCAATACTCTACATGCACTTATTTCCCTATAACTTATTTTAAAAAAGCTAAAAACATTGGGCATTTCTAAACTCAGGACAAATATTAGAATCTATTTAGCAGGTTTTTTTCATTAATTGTTGTAAAAGATTTTTCAGATAAAAGCAGAAAAAGTTTTCTTTTTCATTTTTTTAACATTTTTTTTATATAGTAAATTAGATGATATGATCAAAATTGTACCTAAGAAAACCCTTTTTGTACTGAAACAATTTGTGTGGGTATGTTAAATGAGAGGAAAATTACAGCTAAACAGCAGCACTGCAATAATGTTAAATAAGTCTTGTCACTAAGGGGTTAATACAAACTGAAGTCAATTATTCAAAATGCATTAACATATTGCAACTCAATCATCAAATTTACAGTTTATTGAATAAACTTTGGTTTTACTGCAACAGACTGGAAGAACTGTGACCTGGTCAGTTAAGTATATAATTAATACTGCTCGGTATAATTACAATGGACATCTAGGGGTCGATTGGATGCTCCCAGCTAAATTTAGTTGCAGGTGAGAAATACATTTGTATAAAAATGTGTGGTGGAATTAAATGCTCTTGACTATATCCACAACATGAGCAACGAGCCAAAATTCACGTAAGCCTGAAACGACCATATCACAACATGTGCTGTTAGATTGGTAAAACCAATTAACCATCAAATTTAATTTTAGCCAGGTCATCGAATCAAACCCATGGTTTTCGAAGCATAGGACAGAACAGATGAGATGGTAACTTAAAGAAGTGCAAATTATATTGACCATTTAACTCTGAATGAGTTTTTAGCCATTTAAATAAAAAAAGTATTAGAGTATGACAAGTCAGTCATGAATATGCTAACTACCAAGTATCATAATATGCTTTTTTATATATAGAGTATATAGGTCCTCCAGCTCCTCCATTTTGTAATGGAAGAGGACAGGAGACTTAGGTGCTGTCAACAAATGGCTATGATGCACTCATATGACTTCAACCCAAGGGTGGGATACTAGGGGCGGAGCCAAGGGGGTGGCAGGATTCCTTGGACCAGCCTTGTTCCTTACATAGAGCTATGTTCTCCTCGTTGTTTCACCTTGATAAGGGCGTTTGTCTACGTCGAAACCGGTCAGTGTTTTCATTAATAAAGAGGAGAACTGTTTTTTGACCATTATACTGGCTGAGTCTAATGCTTTTTTTCATATTCATTATTGATGGTGATACACTTGTAACCAGTGAGTACCTACTCCTCTGTTTTCCCTGTCTCTCTCATTGAGAGCTTTTTGAACATTTATTGTTGCTACTTACAGAGTGGAGTTCATATTTAAAAAGCAGCTCTAGTGATTCTTTGCTATACCTTACATAGAGCTATGCCATCACAAGAATGAATACAAATTTAGCAGGTATTATACTGAAGGGAACAAATGATAGTTCTCGTTAATTATAGTAACAGCAGATTGGGAGAGCAGGCATTAGAAGAGAAAGTTCTATTCAGAGCCATAATTAGGTATATTGGTGTCTAGGGCAAGGTGGGAGATCCTGCCCAATGCTGACACCGTACCTGCTCCAGGAAGCCGAAAAAGGCAACACTTACAGGCGGCACAACTGCCTCATCTCACCCTACTTACACATCCATGCTCATACACAAACACAAAATTACTCTTCCATGCTCCCACAGAATTACACATCAATGTTCACACACAATTATACATCCATGCTCACACACACACAAGCACACATCCATGCTCACACGCACAACTACACATCCATGCTTACACATACAATTACACATGCATGCTCACACACACACACACAATTACACATCCATGCTCTCACATACAAACACAAATACAAATCCATGCTCACACACACAATTACACATCCATGCTCACGCACACACAATTACACATTCATGCTCACACACACACAATTACACATCCATGTTCACACACACAATTAGACATCCATGCTTACACATACAATTATACATCCACGCTCACACACACAATTACACATCCATGCTCACACACAATTACACATCCATGTTCACAAGCACTATTACACATCCATGCTCTCACACACAATTACACATCCGTGTTCACAAGCACAATTACACATCCATGGTCACACACACACAAATTACACATCCATGCTTACACACACAATTACACATCCATGCTCACACACACAATTACACATCCATGCTCACATACATACATAAATACAAACACATACATCCCACCTCTCTCTCCCGCTCCTGCTTCCCTCTTACCATTCCTGCAGCTTGCTGTTAGGCTGCTCGCACAATGGGTTTTACTGCGGGGTCACGTGACATAATGTGACCTTGAGATGCATCTGTCTCCCCTTACTGGTTCAAAATTGTTTAAAAAATACCCCTTCAAACCTGGATCGGTGTGGTTTAGCAATTGTGAATAAGTATGAGGAGACAGGAACAAGGGGTCGCAGGGGTAACCCTGGGCCCCCTAGAGGCACAGGCCCCGCTCCCTGTAGTTACACCAGTGTATGACCCTAATTCTGCAAAGTTTATCA
This sequence comes from Spea hammondii, assembly GCA_029215755.1. NCBI lineage: Eukaryota > Metazoa > Chordata > Amphibia > Anura > Pelobatidae > Spea > Spea hammondii. The sequence goes on along the minus strand of JARDYJ010000003.1, from coordinate 73,654,262 downwards.
GAGGTAGGAAAGAAGTAGAACACCAGATTGCAGGTGAAGTGTATATAACACTGCATAACAGGACTCCCAGTATGAGTAATTCATTTTCCAACATAACAGAGAAAAAATAATTAGAAATTGTGGTTCCTAGATAAAAATGTATAATCATTTATTTATTTAGTAAGTGGAGTCCTTAGCCTGAGGGGGACTGTCATAATGCAAGATTTATGAGATAATTAAACCAGCAGGTACTCCAAATTTTGTAATGTTATGTAGAATGTACTGAAGAGGTGGCTGTGTATCCCATAAAGTGTGACTCTCCAAAGTGCGTATTAGGTATGATTAAGTATAACCAACATTTATCAATATTCTTGACTTTTTCACCTGTAGGTGGGTTATTTGCAACTGGGTCACTGTAAAGTTTCCCACAGTGGAACCATGGAAACTAATAGTTAAATCTCATATAAACCCCTTTTTTCTTCATAGCACATAGACAGGTGGGAAGAATTTCTATAGATCACAGATTTATGGTTATAGTTACCAATGGCAGGTTCCTCAGAACTTAAATTCTTCCCTCTGATGTGCAGCAGATTTATTTCTGTGCACCTTTGACACATACTTTATTGTATCATCCCTTTATGAAATCTTTGTCTAGGTGCTTGCACTAAGGTGTTCTGTGTAATTTCCACAGTTTTCTGTCCATATTTTAGTTTTCTTTGCTGTTTTCATGCCTGGTGCTGCATAACACTGTATATATGTATGTAAAACAATGTAAAAATGACTCTAGATTGTAAGCTTGTGAACAGGGCCCTCTTTAAATTACACATGATTTTGTCCTGTCAGTTTAAGTTTGTTACGCTTCAATTACTATGTAAAGTTCAGCATATTTGTTTGCTTTTAAAAATGAATAATAATTAATTAAAATCTGGGATATGGAATGGGAATGTATAGGAAGAAAAATCCATTACAAAACAATTTGGAAAAATAAAACAAATGCAAAGTAAAACAATAAGATCCAAAGTTTTATCTAGTGCTGTTAGTAAGAGGAGATATTAATTTTAGCACCCTATGCATTTAGAGCAAAAATTCACAAAATTACCAGAAATGTGGTTGGGCCTTCATTCATGTTAAGCATTGTGATAAACACAAAGAGACAAAGAAGAGGGACAGAAGGGATTGAGCGATTCAAGTACAAATCAAGGGCCTATGTTAGCAATTCTTACCTAGTCAAGCACTCTAAGTTTATCAAAACAAGTCTGAGGTTTTCTGGTGAAATGTGCAATAGATTTTCATATGAGAGGCAAATAGTCTTCTGGAATGTTCAAAGTATTTTTTCTCTCTATTTTTCCATTCTGCGCTTTTTTTTAGAGAGCAGACTAACATGATTTCCCTGTCCTCTTTGCAAACCGCATGAATCTCCCTCGTAGCAAGTTTTGGTATCAGAAATGGTTGCTTTCTTCCAACATTAATTTTACAACTAACCTGTAGCACAGAAATACGACAGGTTTTTCAGGCTGGCATACTGGTTAAAAACAAATATCTGATATATGCATTGTTGAATGACTCACTGGGGGCTCGTCACATCGTTAATCAGACCCTCATGAGGGTGTGTACTTATACGGTCCCGTAGGACCGTGGCATCCCGTTACTTGCTCAACAAATCAGCGTTGATAATAGGAGGAACCACCAACTACTACTTCCTTTTAAAATCAAAATGCTTTTCAGAAACCCTGATGAAGCTGTCTCACATTGGATAATTTAGGATCATTAGTTGGCTCTGGTGATGTAGGCTCTTTCCTCCCTTCCCTTGCTTCCTTCCATGGCAAGGCTTTAGAATGCAATCTTAGAATTGTGAGGTCCTTAGCTTAATCATACAGCGGTTCTGTAGGAAGTTGCTATCAAGAGAGAGATATGCGTATAAAACATCGGAAGCCACATCTGTTTTTCTCTTTTTATTTAGCCCTCCTATCCCAACAGTCAGTTGCTTTGTATGATCACTTTTCTCTTAGGGAGAACTAGTCCCCCCCCAGATGGGTTTTTAAAGCATATGATTAATGGTTATATTTTAACCATTTGATTTCCTGTTCCTCCCATGAGAAGAGCACAAGAGGATTGGTATAGGTTGCAGACCTAGGCAAAATTTTAAAATAGTGATGTTAAAACTTACATTGATAATAGGCGCAAGAACATTTGTCACCTTTCTGCAGTGAAGGGTTAATAAAGTCTAATCTGGTTTATAATATATTCTTAATGTGGCCAGACACCCTGTTGCTCTTAGAGAAAGTTGCACACATGTGGCTGGAAAATATGATGGAAAACTTTTTTTGCTGTTCTTATTTATTGCTTATAATAGCAGTCGTGTGACATTTGCACACAAACAATATTGTGTTTAAAGTGTAGGAAACATTCGTAAATTAATGGAAGATTTTTCTCTAGTGTCTTGTAAGGCTGGGAGATGTGTGATTAAACCTTCCACACACATCTACCTTCTTCATTAAAAGGGCAGATAAACAGTAGTGCTTCTCTCATGGGACATTATGCTGTGATCCTTTGAGAGATGCAATCACCTTCACAGACAAAACAATAGTATTTACGTAAGGTTGCTAGATACTATCTGTTCTTTGCAGCTGGGAAATCCTTTCAATAGTCAAGGGGTCCATGATTAGTGTAACTTATGTATATTCTGTACCATTTTCATTTTTTAGATTTATAACCTCTCCTCCAAGGCCAGATCAAGGGGAATTTCACACAAGCTCTTTTTTTCTCTGCTTTCTGCCTCTTGTGGTCTATGTTTCTTCTGTTCTCTCTTCCCTCTTTCTTTCTTTCTATCTCTTTTTTGCTCTTTTCCTCTCTTTTTTTTCCCTGTTTTTCTTTTATCTTGCTTGACTTTTCATCCTCTTTCTAACTGCTATTCTGCCCCTAACACACACAAAATATATATATATGTTTGCTCAAAACTTTAATTCCAAATTGAGTGGTTGGGCCAATAATCTCTGTTTAAATGTGACAGTTGAGATTGCCAGCTTTCTCCCTCAGCTACATCAGAATTACATATAACATGGATAAGCAAAGAGGCAGGGAATATGCTGGCCTAATTTTTTTTAAAAGACCTTGATTTGACCCTATAAACAAGGGGAGCCAACATTATGGACAATATTCAATGATTGTTAAACTGCTTGTAGGAATTCACAGACAGTAAAATAAAAAAATGGCATTTTGGCGCAGATGTATAAATTGTGCATCATGACAAAATAGTGAGCAAAAAAAAAAATACACTTAAGGCATTATAGACATATCTAAGTCTAAGGCATGCACACTGAAACTAAAAGTATGTCACTTTTTGATTGTTTGATTACATGGCCTGCCTGATTCACAAATAACTGCTTGCCATAGTGGTGAACCAAATGAAGTGGAGGCAGAAATTCTTGATTATTGCAATATACTGCCACAAAGGCTGCAAATGTAATTTTATTTAGTTCATATCATCTAGGATATATTCTGAAACTCAGTTATTTTAATTCTGACACCAGTCCGGTAAAGAGCCAAAATGGTTAATCACTAGCTTCATATAATTATTCAATAAAATAAAATGGGGACAGAACATGAAAACTTACAGTTTAAAGTGGATGCCATACCATATCATCTAGAACCTAAAGACTCCATGGTGTCTAAGAAAAACAGGCCCCTTAAAGAGTTACTGCCTCCTTGATAGTTTCAGACATGTCCACATTCTTAGGATCTAGTGTGAACACAGGCGGCTCTTTCACTAGTCCAGGTGGATTTAACAGAATGACTTATTGCTGTTTGATCCCCTCTGCACACTTGAGAACTTCCCAAAAACCTGGGTTGAGGATTTAATTTGTTAAAGCAAACCCATTGCTAGTATTACTTCAGCATGTTTATACCTGTGCATGTACATAATGTCTGTTCCTGTTTCAGGTAAAACTATATTGTTGTCCTGGACTTAAACAAGTTTAGTTAATCTTGGTTTACACATAAAATCATCAGTCCATTTAGAAGGTGACATAGCTACACTAACCGATTTACATTTTCATACAGTAAAATTCCTCAATGAAATGAACTTTCCATTCAGTGATTGCCTACCCTTCTGCCTTGAACATGTTTTGCTTTATTTCAAAGTAGAGGATACACAAGACAATCTACACAATAAAACATTCTGGTAGCTTACAGCATCTGCAAATCAGATGATGTAAAGTAAATAAATGCAAAGTCCTTGGCAAAACAAATTGCTAAACCCAGTGTTGCCAAGCAGTCTATGCTTCCCAGGATTCTCATTTCTGTCTACAGCCACTGCACAAGTGTTTAATTTTTGTCTGGTATTGCCGGAAATAATTTTCTTAGCAGCATCAGAAATGTAGCAACAGCTTATTTGAAACCACATGCAAATGTTGCTTTTATTTCTGTACTGTGATGTTACAGATTAACATGAATGATATAAGCCCAGTGTTTTCTTTTCTACCAAAAATGTTATGGAATTAGTTAAGACAAACACAAAGCTAATTGGGGTGCCAATAGTAAAAGACAGTAGCTGGCATGGGTATTACTTAGTGATATAGTTATGACTGGTAGATAATTGTACGCTTTACACATTTAAGGACACATTCATATTTGCCATTTCAATTATTCCTGATATAATAATTGGAAAGAAACAGGAAGGGAACTCTTGGTAAAGCAGAAAACGGGCATGTCAGCGTGAGAAACTCAACATGTTAACTCTAGGTCTATCATGTGCTTAGGTGTGCTGTGAGTAAAACCTTGATTACATTTGATGATAGTACCATAGTCAGGAGGGGTGTGAATGACACAGTGGAACCAAAACCTTAAAGCGACTGGATGCAGTCACAACTTTTAGTATGGGCAAACGCATTTATTGAAACTACTAAAAGCAGGAGAATTGTGTTACTCACTTAGTGTAATTGTTTTGCAGATATTTTTTTTAAAGGTTCATCACATGGATGTTGAGATCTTTTTCACAGTGCGGAAGGACTGAGTATCAAATCAATTTCCTTTCCTGAATTTCTTTCCCTTCTTGTCACTCTACCAATATAAAGGTGTACTTTATTTATTCTATAATAGTGGAAACTTAACACTAGGGAAGAAGCAACTCAATGGCCATGAATTATCTTGCAGATCCTGACAACTGGAAGTTAAGGTGACTGTGTGAAGTGTTTCTTTATTTGTTTTATATAAAGAAGCAGGGGTACATTAGCCAAGAAGCACAGGAGGAATGGGAATGTACTTATAGTACATATGGTCTAATATGTTGATGAATATGTGAAGGTTAAGATGAATTCCTTTGAAGGGATCTCCAATAAATGCATTTCATGGTTATTTTTTTTTTTGCGTCAATAAAATAAATTCGGAATATTGTTTTTAACATTATACAGTAAAAGAGTGGACTGGTTTAAGCAATTTGTTGGTAAGTGATACTTTCATTGCAGTACTTTTTATGCAAACTGACATCTATATTGAGCAATACATATTTTTACTTAAGTCACAATAAATATTTAGTAATCAATGATTCTTCATTGGTTCAAATTGTGTAAAGCTAAAAACAAATCTAGTTTATTATTCCAGTGGTATAGAATGGTATGCTAAGGAAAAAGCCTTTAACTAATTTAATTATGTTCATCTATATATGATGGCATTTCACTGCATCCCTTTGCATTCAGTGACTAAACAAAATGTTGGCTTTAAAAAAAATTATGCAGTGCATTCAACTACAGGGCATTTCTTCTAGTTCCTTTTCTGAGAGCTCAAATCCTGAAATTTAAAAATAGTAACATATTCTTTAGTTTACACAGGTAAAAGCTCCTGGGATCCTTAAATTACCCTTCAAGAATGCAAATATCCCACGTGGGTGACAAGTATATAATGATGCTATGCATGTTGAATACTTGAAAACCTTAGCTGTGCTTTAGTGAAAAAAATATAGAATAACATGTCCAATGTTCAGAAGAGGCATTAAAAAAAGATACGTTGTGTATATATATATATATATATATATATATATATATATATTCCTGGTATATATGTGCATGTCTGACAGTGAAATGGTGGCTGGTATATCAACTTGATTTATGTTTACCAGGAAATTCAAGGCAGCATTGCGTCTGAATAAAAAAACATCTATGCATCAAAATGCAATGTAAAGAAACACTACCATGTCTATATAATAAAGCTTAGTTCCGTTTACTCAGCAAACATACATTTAGTGGTATGTTCTTGAAAAGTCCCTCGTATTTATTATTTGCTGTATTATTATATTTTACGATATAGATTTTTGAACATTTGCACGTTCATTATTGACTGCTGTCTTTTACATGCCTAATGTAGTTATCTCTGTTTATTTTATCTAATGCCGGATTACAGCAAGGTATGCGATAAAGCAGCCATATATTAGAGAATACAGCCTAGTGGAGAGAATCCGGCCAGTGATGCTTCCAGAAGAACATTCTATTTTAAGAATATTAGAACGCTTATGTGATTGACATTTCCATTTTGTGTTACACAAGATCAGTTTATACCGGGTAGTGAATTTTGCTGATATTGATTGAAATGTAGAAGATATGTATCAATAATGTAATATAAATGCATCTGCTGTAAATTTCACTTTGAGGATATGTGAGACGGGTGTACATTTATAATTCTCCCTATAAAGCCACCTGACAAAAAACTTGGCTAAAAATATATAGATACACAAACTGTAACGGTAAACCAAACTGACACCAACAAAATCCTGTATTCAAAGGTAAAACATTGTGTGTTGCTATTTTACCTTCTGTGTTTTTTCACAGAGCTGGAAGAATTGTGAATTACACTGATACATCAGAATGAGAGCTACTCGCAATATGATCTTCTTGTCTGTATAAAGTCACCATGCTATGATACATATTGGCATGGCTTTCTCAGCCTTCTTTAATTTAAATAGTAAATGAAGCATTTGGGGGGGGGACAAGACACAACACAAACAATAAATGTCTGATTATTTTAACATGGAATATAGTAAACTGTTACCTACATGTTATAAAAAGACATGCTGACTGCATTTATGAAAAGCATCCAACTGCCAAAAAGCCTTGGGATTGTATTTTCTTAACAATAACATTCTCTCACTGTGAAAAAATGTGGGTTTAAAAAAAATAAAAAAATAAACAGATATAAGGACCCTTCAGGTTTTCTCGTTACCTACCAGCATATGTTGTTGTTGTAAAAGGTTTTCATGACCTGTGTCTTTAACAATAAGTGCCAGTTCAAAAATGTTCTCAATGCATAGGATCTGAAAAAGAACAGTTTATATTAGATGCATAAAAATGTAACTGACAAGTTACTGAGTAATAAAAGGTGACCAGAATGTAGTTATTATATAATATATAGTTACTATATATATATATATGTATGTGTGTGTGTAATATATTTGATATATATATAATATAACATATATATGTTATATATATGTATATATATATATATATTATATCTCATCATACTATTTCATTGTTGTTTTAGAAGACAATTCTAGAACTTAGCCATACATTATTTGAAGTAATGCAAGTAAGATAATAAAATAATATTATGTTCTAAAGAGTCCATAACACAAAGCAGATCTCTGTAAGCCCTGGAGTAAACACTGTGTATCAGAGGCAAATCATTGTGAAGTTCGAGGCAATAAGTAAGTGATCGCGGGAAAGCAGTGGGTACGTGAGAGGCTAACATATACAGTCACGCCGTCCCTGCTATTAACATCGGAAGGAAAGGTATAGAAGCGGCAACTTGGGCGGACTGCAGGACTTAGCAGTGCAAGAACTCCAAAAGAGATTTATTAAAACTCGCTTGTGCTTTGTATTTTCTGAATCAGAATCCAGAACAAGATTTTCATTCACTAAAATGCAATGGGCTTTTTTTTCTTCAAAAAAAATATTATATGAAAGCACACTTAGCGTTTAACTTCCAAAGGAAGGCCTTAATGGATACACAGGTTATTATATTATATATATATATATATATATATATATATATATATATATATATATATATATATATATATATATTTATATATCTTATTCCATAGACACTGGTGCGTGATGCTGGCAGACCCGCTGCTGAGGTGTTATTATCGTAATCCTGTGTTATACAGGAAGCCTCCGGCCGGCACAGCTCATTGCCTCCCATAAAGGGCTTTACAGGTTTATTGCACCGTGTTAATAGCCCTCACAGTGTATTGGCAGCGCTTCACTCGCCGTTACAGCGCGGCAGCTCAATTGTTTTATTGGCCCAGGCAAGTGAATGGGACAGTAGTACCTCAGGACAAGAGCTGCAGAGCCATTCAAGCGAAACAGATATACGCTTGTTTACAACTAGCAAGAAACCTCTCCTGAACTGGATGCATTAGGTGTATGCGCGTTTTAAACTAGTGTGAAAATGGCTGAGAATTGTGTCACTCACTGCCAAGGTGGCAGCCTGGCGAAGCGGGAACGCTGATAAGTTTAGCTGGCACCAGGCAGCTGCCCGATACAGGGGGTATACCTTGATAGAACGTTGGACCGGCCGGGGCAGTAGTCATTGGTTGTCAAGAAGCCTCTCTGTGCTGCGATTGGTCGGCTTTCATGTGGCTCTCGGAATATGATTGGCTCGGCATGCCTGCCAGTTTGTTGGATCGACTGACTGCTTCTCCAGCCGAAGTCCCGCCCCTTCACTCCTAATTGATATTATTGGAGTGTGGAGCAGTCAGAGGCTGGCAGGCTGGCACAGAGCATATCGCCGGAGAGGCTGCTGAGGAGGGGAGCCGTGCACAGGAATTTAGTGTCCAGTGCAATGTGACACACACAGATCTACAGACCACGAGCCGAGAACAGCCCACTCAAGACAAATTCACTTCACAGCAGCCCACGCTTCCACGTCTACAATAACTTCCAGCACTTAAAGCAACAATAGACTGCGCGATATCAGCATTGATCACTCAAGACCTGTTCAATGCACCATGGTTCTTCGGGTCTGGTACCCTTCTTGGATTACATCATGCTTCTTCTTCTTGGGTTTTGCACACATGGTGGAGGGACAGTCTATAAAAGAAGGTGAGAGATCGGCTCATATCGCGTGTGGGGGGGATAGACCAGGGGGTACAAAGTTTATTGTCTCTTTTCTCGTTTTTAATGCAGTTATAAGTTGATGGGTAGCGCCGGAGAGAAAGAGGTATCTTTATGATGGAGAAAGTGTCTCATTGTACGTCATGGGAAGATACGGCAGCCTCTATGTTTAGGGCTGTCCCCTGAGGGATATGTTGTTTAGTTATTATAAGAATCTGCTCTATTTATAATATTCCGATGAGGGAATTTTGCAGCCCGATTACGACAAAGAGCTGGGTCATGGAAGAGTTTCCCCCTGGCATGTATTATGTTGAAATACTTTATATTGTGTTACCGTGTTACTGTGATCAGTGTGCATTGTCATTCATATGTGACACATACAGGTGCAAAGTTAATGGTGTCATCAGTGCTGACCTGCATTACAGCCACTCGGCATCTCATCAGTGTCTAGTGAAAGGGTCTTCCATTTGATTTCTTTCTGTCCGATATTCCTGGTGCTGCACAGGTGTCACCATCAATTAAAATTGATGATTGCAACACATCTGCAATCAGCCTCATGCTGCCCCCTTCTCGGTCCGTTTAACAGGCAGATGGGCTCCCAGGCAGCAGGGCAGTCCAGATGTTCAGGTAAACCAAGGGACATGATAGGAAGGTGCCATGCAGTGCCTGTACGAGGAGACTAAATGGGAATGATGCATCTCCTTTGGGGCAAACTTCACGTGTTGCCCTGCATGCGGCATCCTGCATCAGGCTACGCTGCCCAATACAAGCCGAGTGGGTGCAGATAATACGCTGTGCTATTGTATGGATATTGGATGTGTGCTATGCATACCAATAGGACCCATTTGTTAAAGGGTTAATGCAGCAGTGCTATGAAGCATGCGTTTTCCCAAGGACAAGAGTAAATTAAGGTATTTTGGAAAGTGAAATTATATGCTGTTTAGATACCCTACCTGTTATTAGATAGATGAGCTTCTAAAACTTCTAGGAGGGTTGGAGTTAAATGTAGCTGGCACTTTTGGTAGTATAGGTGGGCTGACCAGGTGAAGTCATCCCATGCCCTGTGTCTAGGAATAGGAGAGGATCATGGAAGCACAGTGCCCCCAGAGAATGCATTATGCAGATCACAGCTTTATATTAGCAGTGAATGATCCAGCCAAAGAGGAGCAAAAACTGCATTATCCAGCAGCACATAAGGAAAGGACCGCTGCCTCTTTCTTCCCTGGAGCAGTTTTACATGGTTAGTCCTGTGAATTTAAATGGATCTAGAAAGATCAGACTCCAAACGCTTGGAGGCGAAATATATCTATTTCTTCTCCTTCTGCTTGAATCCACACATCTTACTGTTGAAATCAGTGCTTTGGGGTACTCCTGACACACTTTCTAAGCTTGATCAGTGATAAATCAGGGGCCAGCGGAGACACCATGGAAGAAAATAACACCAGAGTGGCTTGATCCGATTTGAAATGCGTGTGCAAGAATGAAATCATGAAATTCCATGTATTGATACACTGCTTGCAAGGCATACAATGTCCAGTGGGTGCAAATGCATTGAATACAGGTTAACAAACAGGGTTGTGTCCTAAATGAGAATCTAAAAATAAAATTAATTACATCATATCAATAGTTTTCAAAATAAGCAACCCAAGTAATAAACTTCATAACATGTAACTGGTTGCACCAGTAAGCATATAACATCTTATGGTTTGCTCATTTTGTTTATTTTGCAACACTAACAAAAATTAGGTTACAAACCCCTGCTTGTTTGTATATATATATATATATATATATATATATTTATATAATGAGAACAAATGCTTCTTGGTAACAAGAATTTTGGACATCATCAAATATTGTGATATATACATATATTATAATAATATCATTTAATAATATGTATATTACAATATGCTGGATATATTTGATGATCTCCAAAATTCTGCATGTTACCCAGAAGCAATTTTTTTGCCCTTATTACTTCATAGCAGGTGTGAGCATTTTAAGCAGGAAAGTAGAGGAGGTGAAAGTGTGCTGTTGGAGAATGTCAGCTTTCTATACTCAGATTAAGTTTGTATGTTTCTGCGTATTGTGTGGTATGTTTTGTTCAAGGGGAGCTGGAGCTTTTGCAGAATACTGGAGCCCTGCTGGCTGTCATTTGCAGCTGTGGGGGGTGGGGAGGCATTTCTCTATTATGTGTCCAATCCAGACTTTATGACTTTTTTTATTTTATCTATATAGCACCAACATTTACACAGTACTTTTTACCGTAAAAAAATATGACAAAACTAGAATTGATAGACTAACCAACATTAGGTAAAGAGGGCCCTGCTCGCAACTTTCCGATCTAGACTTCTCAATCTGAATCCAGATAGCTGCACGGTCTATAATCAGTTTTCCCAATTCTTTAAGAATATAACTGTGTGTTTTGTGTGTATTTAAAACCAGTGGTCTACTGGTGGTATATTAATCACCATATTTGCTCATTTCTACTTTGTAAAGCAAGATTCCTTATGCTAAACAAATATCAAAATCCAAAATCTATTTATATTGTATTGAATGTATTGTGACATGGTTTTCGAAGCAGTGGTGATGTCATATTTGAAAATTGTCGAATTGATTTAGAAATAATCAACTGTTTTTTCTTGAAGCGCAGCAAATATCAAATGTTTAAATGGTTTTTTTTTTGTGTGAGAAATGTAATGAAATTACTCACATGCTCCATTGATCAACTGCTTGGCTCTCGTGTAGGAAATATTAGTCATATCACTATACAGTAAAACAGTAATGCTTTCTGTTCACTTTAGCTTGTTTGCAATTGTTGCAAAAAACTAATATCCTTCTTTTTTTAAGTTCACTTTTTCAAATAAATTAGTGCAACGCTTCTTGTACGAGGCCAGTGTTATTTTATGCACTATGCTACGTATGGTGCACTGAGGCCAGGGAACACTTGTAGTATATATGTAGTAATATTTTGTTGATGCCTTGAACTCATGTATTAAATATGTTTTTGCTGAAAATGTACCTTTTTAAGTTACTCTTTAATCCTTTTTTTTTTTTTTAACATAACTTTTCATGTATGTTACTTTAAGAAATTTTTGTGTGTTACTTTTAAAATATGTGACAAGTTTCAATTTCGGCAATAAGTTTGTTTTTGTGCAGTAAGTTGCTCATAGATAGTAGAGATATTTTTTTTATTTTGTGACTGTTGAAATTTTTTTCCCCTTGCCCGTCCAAGCAGAATTGAAAAGTGCAAAGTTAAATGGTTGGATGCTAAATAATAAAACCTAAAGAAAACAAAGCCCCTTTTTACATTTACTCTAGTAAATATACCTATATGTATTCTAGTCATTATACTACTAGCGTCTTTTGTATTAATGTTTGATGTTTATTAATGTGTATTACTTGGTACGGTCAAAAACATATGAATAATTACCGTTACATGTTTTTCAGTAATATTGCTGGACTCCAAAGCACAACAGACCGAACTGGAATGGATCTCTACTCCCTCCAGTGGGGTAAGATTTCTCCCAAAAACCGAAATTACAATTCCACAGCAAAGCTGTTCCATATGCGTTTCGGTATTTTACAAGGGGAAAAAGAAAAAGTTTTGAATTTCTGTGATAAATTAAGTAACATTAGACACCATTTACATTTCAAAAATAAAAACACATTTTGCAAAATTCACAAAAAAAAAATAAAAAAATCTGCTTCAGTCAGTTTTGTTCACCCACCTGACATTTCCCATTCTAATGGTGTCCTTGTATAAACCATGCATATTATGTATCCTAGAATTTCAGATAGCAGTGCGTTGACATGAATGTTTGCCGTTGAATATAATTAGGCATGTATTGTAGTTGGAACTTGCTGAACGCTAAGTACGACACGCTAACATGCTTAGGATAGTTCAGTGCTTAGGAAATAATTACCAAGGGGCAGAGGATTAACTATCAGATATTGGAATCGCACGAGTTCAGCATCCAGAACTGAACATAGTGCCCTTCAAATAGTTAAGCGGTTAATTAAAATATACTGTTTTAAGAGGTCCTATTGCGTTCATTCGAATGTACATTTTCAAAATTAAATGTTGGATTGCCGCCCTAAATTAATTACGAGAAAACCATTTGTGGCATTGAAGATATAAATAGGAAGCAGCACAGTTTTGCTTGAATTATATCTTTTTTTGTACTCCATTTTGTGATCAGTTGCCATGTGACCTGCAAATTTCCATAAGAAAGACACCAAAGTAAATGAGCACTAGGACATAGCTGGTCTTTCCAATTGTTCAAAGATTAAACCAAAATTCTCTTCATAGCTTTGGATCTTTTCACATCCAACAGAAAATATCTGGAATTTCTTTCTTTCCTTTTTTTTTTGAAAAAGAAAAAAAAAAGTTAGAATTAACAAAACAGGGAAATCTTTGGAAATGGATAAGATGTGTTTTCTAGGTACCCATGGATGTGTATTGTTAGCGTGGCTGGTTTCACATGACAGTCCGTCTTTGAATGACTCGGGCAGAATTTCCTTCGTAAGCCAGAGTGAATGTTCCACAGAATTTCTAAATAAACACAATATACTTGTGTATAGCTGAAAAAGTATGGAGTTATTCAAAGGATAACATTTTTGTACTTGCCAAACATTTGTACTTGCCAAAACTGCTGGAAATATGTACACATTATATCCACAGAGAAGTAAAAAATAAAATAAAAAAAAAATTAATAATAATAATAATAATAATAAAAAAAAATAAATATATATATATTGTGTGTGTACACTCATATGTGCAAATAAATATCCTCATAAATAAAGAATCTGAATCGCAATTTGCTATGTCCCAAATACTCTATTCTTTTTCTGAGTATTTGTTTTTTAATTATTGATTTTAATTATGCTTTTAGAAAAATACTAGTAAGCTTAAGGGATGATGTTTTGATATATATTTTATTTTAGAACTAATTAAATTGCAGTTAATCCACTTTTATCCCTTTTGTGCTTTTGTCATCCTTATCTCTCCATGCTTTGGAAATTACTCTCATTCCCATTTGGAAAACGTGAACTGAATTCCATAAGTCATACTATTTATCCATTGATTTATCTTTTTTTTCGATCTTTTGGTTTGGTAAATGCATGTAATGTAAATGTAATACTTTCCAAAATGAACACTGTAAATTGTATTAACGATCTGTCAATGGACAGAATGCAATATCTTACCTAACATTCAAGATAGAAAGACAGAAGTGTATTTACTGTACATAGTAAGTAAACAGTACATTAAATTCATAGCCAAGCTTTACACAACAACATTTAGAATTCCTCTGGCAAGCGGACAATATACCAAACACCATTTCCAGCTCACATTCATGTCAACCACAATAAATGATTTCTCTTATCTGGAGAAAAATATTAGTAATGGAAGGTGTAGAGGACTGCACATTTATATTTTTCACTGTAAAAATACTTTTTTTTTCCATTACTATAAAAAAAAAGAAGTAAACAGGAGTCACTTGTAGAACTTTTAGTGAAATAAAATTACCTTTCTTAAAAGCTTAACCTCACATTCATCATATTTAGTCAATGTTATCCACTGAGCTGAATCCGCTTTTAAAAAGTTATCTGCAACCAAGAAATTACATTTCCATAATTGGTCTTCTCTCCAGGCCACAACATATTTACATGGGATAAGCGTTGGCTTTTACTTAAAGCTGTTTTCCTCCAAAGAGGCCTTAATACATTCCTCCAAAAGTTGTCGTTTTCAGAAATATCATGTATTGACCGCACTTGGTAGGTTAAGTTGAAGATATCTGGAGTGTGTTCATCCTTTACTATGAATTATGTTATGTTATTTAGCGAAGGTGACAATAACAACTTTATATGTGTCTCGGACACATTGTAAATAAGAAGTATGCCGAGATAACTCATTACAGTGTTTTGTGCAGTGCAGGCAAGTCATTTAAGAACTTGGAAGTTTTTTTTCTTCCTGTTAAATAATGTTGCCTTTGTTAAATTTGCTAATATTATTTTCACCTATTTTCAGTGGGAAGAAATCAGTGGATTGGATGAAAATTACACGCCAATTAGAACTTATCAGGTATGTCAGGTCTTGGAGCCCAACCAGAACAACTGGCTGCGGACTAACTGGATTTCAAAGGGGAACGCACAAAGGATTTTTGTTGAGCTGAAGTTCACATTAAGGGATTGTAATAGTCTTCCTGGTGTACTGGGAACTTGCAAGGAAACCTTTAACTTGTATTATTACGAAACAGATTATGATACTGGCAGAAACATGAGAGAAAATCAATACGTGAAAATAGATACTATTGCAGCGGACGAAAGTTTTACCCAAGGAGACCTTGGGGAACGGAAAATGAAACTTAACACAGAGGTCCGAGAGATTGGACCTCTTTCCAGAAAAGGATTTTACCTGGCATTTCAGGACGTTGGAGCCTGTATTGCTTTGGTCTCTGTGAAAGTTTACTACAAAAAATGTTGGTCCATTATTGAGAATTTAGCCATTTTCCCTGATACCGTCACTGGTTCAGAATTCTCGTCCTTGGTCGAAGTAAGAGGGACCTGTGTGACCAATGCTGAAGAAGAAGCGGAAAATTCTCCCAGGATGCACTGCAGTGCTGAAGGCGAGTGGTTGGTGCCCATCGGGAAATGTATCTGTAGAGCAGGATACCAGCAAAAAGGAGACACATGTGAACGTAAGTCGTACCTATTTTACTGGTTACCTTTGATACTAGTTCTGTGTATGTTGTTATTTATGTTATTTATTATTAGACCGTGACGATGAACTATTTATTGTATGTTTTATAAATTAAAATCCGTGATAAAGTCAATGTGTTCAAGTTTAAAACTCTGCAATAAAATAAAATTCCACCTGTGATCACAAATCTTACCTTGTGATGGGATTCTGTTGTACAGTCAGAAAGATTATGTTAATATTTTTATAATTAATACTAAGCAACATGAGTTGGACATTGCTTTAGCCACTGCAGTGAAAAGGAATGTAGTTTGTAAAAACTTTCTTAGGATTCTTAAGCTAGCATGGAAGTGAATGAATTATATTTAACGGTTACTGGGCAGAAAGTAGATTAATAGATCTGAAAAATACATTGGGTACGGGTCTTTATACTTTATGTGCCCAAGAAAAATGGCACTGGTAAAATATTGGCTGGGTGACATATCTGGCCTTGGAAAAGGCATAATGAAATGTCATAGATGTTACTTAAAAAAATGTAGGCTTACGTTCCTCACCTAAAACAGTCCCTACTTGGAAAAATGAAATGATCCCTGTGTTGGACATCCTATATAAACATAAGCACAAGTGCCTACTACATTCCAGATTTTACTTGTGTGTGTAGTTAGTTGTGAGACCCAGCCAATGAGAAATTATATGGAAGACATATGATAATGCTATTCATGGCAATTAAAAAATAATTAATTATTAAACCAAAATAACATTACACTCATAATACTGTTGACAAAAATAATGACATTGTAATATTACATTTAAAAAAAATAAATTAGTACAATGTTATAAATGTTCCTGAAAACACAATAGAAATAAGATAAAATGTCTTTGATGCTTGTCAAGAAGCTCTTTTCCAGGCTAATTTATGTACTCAGTTTTTTTTATTCTATTATTGCAATAGAAAAGGCAAAAAAAACCCCACCTTTGGAGAAGCAACCGCCACTAAAATATTTAAACATATATTGTTAATTTTTCTTAAAACACATAAAAAAAAAAGGTTTCTGCTTCTGGCTAGCACCTAAATATCATATTTTGAAGAAAAAAAACCCCACACCCGACATTTCGCACAGCCTTTTTTTTGACATGCAAATGACATAACAGGTACTTTGAGATGTCCTGCAGTTGGGTTATCATAAGAGAATCGGTGTCAAGGTTTAGTAAACACTTATTACGTTTGCCCTTAAAAACAAATGTATGCTGTTCTACCGTAGCGAACATCGTGGGGAAGTTCAGCTCTGATAACAGCAACTTTGGAATAGAAGATCATTTATCCTGCAGTGCACAGCATTTTCCAAATGCATACCAAGCAGCAACATGCCTGGCATAACCGAGTGTAATGCTTACTTATTTGTTATTCTAAATTATTGAAAGTATATATCAGAGGGAAGTTTGTGATGCCTTCCCCCCAGGAGACGTTGCTGCCCCTAACCCTCAGACCCTCTGTTCTGCAATTTTAAAAGGTTTCGAAATTGATGTGCTGATGTGACGGAAGTAGCGGAATTCTCCATGAAACACATTTCTGTGTTGTTTTTTTTCCCCCCAGTTCTTGTAGACAGGCAAAGAGCGTGCGTGCGTGCGGCTCGACTGGGCATCTCTAGTCATTTCACAAACACACTGAACTCACTTCCACCTCCGATCAACACAAACTCATCGTTTCCCAAGCCTGCTTTATATCTGTTTTATTATGTACGGCCCCCCAATTAAATTCCTTTATTACCATTTTTTTTGTGTGTGAACAAATTACCCAAGGAATTGAAATACATCAAGCTTTTAAATATCAATTGTTAAATAAGCTATCGTATTAGGTTTGAAACAAATGTCAACATTAATAGTGATTTTGGTGGAAAAAAGAAGGCTGTGCTCATTTTTACAATTAGGAGATAAAATACATCAATATCCTTCTCATCTGAAATGTGGTACTTTTTTATGAAATACACGTTCTGATTCTAGTGTAATGATAAATAGTGCAGGGTCCTGATGAAGAGCTCGTTCGTTTTCACGTATCACTTTTTGATGATGCAAACCTCAATTTTATAATCCTTCAGGAAAGTAAAATTGCTTTCTTTAATAAGGTCTGCTCTATAATTGCGTAGCACTGGTGGCTTTCAGACACCCTTGTAGCTGAGCACGGTTCACATTAATATGTGCAGGAGAGGAATTGAAGCTGGGTTTTTAAAGTTGAAGGATAATCTAGTTAGCAGTGAAGGTTATGGGTTGCTCGACACCTCTATCATTTCACGGTGTTCTGTATAAGCTGGTAACCGCGTTAAAGACACAGTACCCTATTTTTAAAGACCCTTTCAATTTCTTTACTTGCGCTGCTGAGCCAGTTTCCTATTTTTTTTTTTATTTTTTGTAAAAAGCACAAGAGCGATTTGCCAAAAAAAAGAACAAAAAGCTTTTTTAGAAAGAATATTAAAAACCTATTTACAACAACTCTCTTTTAAGGTGCTTGTATTGATATTTATTCTGGAAGGGTTGCTTTTTGTTTTTGTTTGCTGCAATATTTCCCAGTTGTGGCTTCAGTCCCAAATGACTGCTCCCCAACATACATCAGATTTTCTATTCACAGTACATCATCTTTGCTCCTGGCAGCCGTATTGTGAATTTCCCCATAGCCAGCGTTCTGCAGCTCACTTGCCAATGCGCTTTGTCATTGATCTATAGATCAGTGTGAGAAAGCTGGCGTCCCACTTTCCGTTCCGTACAGATATATTCTGCTGTTTTGGGAAAACTCCAGCCTTTTTTTTAAAAATTTTCCTGCCAAGCTGTTTGAGCACAGAATAAAAGACTACAATCGGCCCCAAAATTATCTAAAATTTATACCTGGGTATCTTTAAACAATGAAACGGTATAAACTATACATATATAGAGAGGGGGGGGGAGAGAGCGAGAAAGAGAGAGAGAGAGAGAGAGAGAGAGGAGAAAAAGTCAACCACATTCCACGCATTTCACTCTCAATAGAGAATCGTTATGGAAATTGCAGTTAGCAGCAGAACTAGGTCATTATTAAATCATTATTTGGCAGCTAACCCCGCAATCGCGTTAACTGCCCATAGCATTGTACCGTGCAATATACTAGGTGACTCTGAGTTGACCCTGCTAAAGGCTTAACTCATTTTTTGTCTTCAGTGACTGATAGCTCATGGAATCATAAGCCCTCCTAAAACCTAAGCTTCTCCCAAGTCCCTACGGCGTCTAAACATTCCGTACATTATCAGCTCCTAACAGCACGTCTTCTTTCTGCACCCAGGCGCCGCTATATTTTCAGCGATTAGTTTAATTAATTTCGTCGTATTGCCTTTTTGTTCAGTAACTTCTCACCTGGGAAGGCAGAGTTAGTTCTCTACATGTTTATCAAGGCCTCCAGCTACGCACACAATTTATATATCGCCACAAAGAACTATAGTGCAGAAATCAATTTGCCTTCAACATTAATAATGCATGATCATATTGCTTTAGTCAATTCCCTCTTCCTAGCGTCTCCTTGTTATCGTGGTTTGCTAAAATAAATGCAGGAGGAAAAAAAAACCAAAACAGTTAACTAAGCAGTCCACGGAGCAATTACTTACCGTAATCACCGAAAAGACCACTTGAACTGTCCTATCTAAAGCTACAGTTTTCCTATCACCTCAACCTGACCTCTCGCTGAAGCGAAGATTGGTCACGCAGGATGCGATTAAAATCGTGTCTGTTTTGACATGGGAGAATGCTCAGATGTAGAATCAAGTGTTTAGGATTTAGCAGTAGGACATCTGTGAAGATGCGCCTGGAGGCTCTTCTCGCAAATCACAGGTCTCTGTTGCCAAAACGGAGAAAAGTTTCCGAACACACAGGAAAATTTGTCATTCGTTCAGTTTTTTTGAGCACCTGGAAACGGACTGGTCAAAGCAGCTGGCTACTGATCATATATTTGATGGCGTGTTGTTGTATAGGTACATTGGAAGAGCAGTGAAGTGTTTTATGAAGTTATTTGGAAGAATATTTATTAGTCGACGACCGTCTAGATTAATATTTAATTTTAGCCACACATTTGGCTAGATTAGCGACTACATTTATGAGTATTTAGAACAGTTCATTATTGGTTATTAAACACACTGATGAGCATTATGGCTTTTGGAACGGTTTCTTTCAAACAAGTCATCAAAAAGCATCAGCTATGTAATGATGGGCTTTGACTAAATTGTACTGTGATTTAATCATTCATCAAGGTAGAGAAAGGAAAAAGAGGAGCCTCAGTTTCATTCTTTTATCCTCAAAACAAAGGGCTGCTATGAAGGCATAACCTGATAGCTGTACATAGTAGCAAGAATTGTTCTTTCCTCTGAAACAGGTTTGCGTCGTTATTTCTGAACCAACCATGGTTACAAAGAGGAGAGGAAATGTGGAACATATTGTATTTTTTATATGTAGATTTTTTCCTAGAAGACTTGTTAATTTTCTACTGAATTGTTTAAAAGAGTCGAGAGACATTTTATTATCATCCAGAAGAGTTTTGTTTTTATCAATAAGATTTGTTGGTACATTTTTCTAGAGTTCGATGCAATTATGTAAATTACTAAATAAATAAAATAAATCAGTCAAATTTGTGTTTCATCAGTAGCAGCACAGTATTGAAAAACTAACCTGATCTTGACAAAGGAAAGGAGCCAGGTAGCGATGGCTTCTAAAAATGTGACGCTAGTTCTTGATATTATGTGTGTTTTTATACGGATAACCATGGCTACTAGAAAAAAAAAAATCTAGCCGGCTTTTAAAATGTCCATTTGGCTTCTAAACCATCCACCTTATTTCTTTTGAGAGATGGTCCAGAATTTGTAACATATCCGTAAATACAAATGTGAACGTATTAATGGGAAAAAATGTTTATAGAAAAGTAAAAGCATTTGTTCGTTTAGCTTTTTATTTGTTAAATTTCATTGTGATGCTGGAAAAACAGAAACTTGACCATTAAAATGATTCAATCAGCCTTGTTCACGTCCTAAAAAAGGCAAGAAAAAAATATCTGGGAAATTGTTGGACACGCCGCATGATGGCTAATAGTTCACTGTCCTTGACACAGTCATATCTCATGGTGTTAGTGTGATCATCTCGGACTTGTATGGGACTACTTCCTGCTGCCTTTTTAAATGAGCAGTTGCTTCAAGCACTTGAAAGCGCAGACCACTTTACAATATCAATCCCTTCTACTACTTGCGGATGATATCTCCTGCTTTTTCTGTAGCGTCTTCACACTATAATCAAAAACATATTGATTTAGCTTTTAGCTATTTTCTCAGGACATCTAAGCCCACCACAGCGCCTGTGTTCCCGTTCATTCTGTCTGGACTTGCGGAATCCTTTACTTGAAGATACTTGGATAGTGACGACAGAAAAGAACTAAATAGCCCATTTAGTCTCCCCTTTGTGAATCATTTGTCCGTTTCTTTGGATAGCTTTATGCACACCCCAAGCTTTCTTGAATTTAAAGAGAAGGTGAAACGAACTTGCAGATGGAAATGTATCCTTTCCTCTTCAGAAGACTCGATAATTCTCTATTGGCTTGAGAGAGACATTTTATTGTTCCAATCTGGAGTTTTGTTTTATAAATCAGATTTTACATTTTTAAAAGCCTTATTCAGTTATGCTTTGTGAAATATATAATAAAAATCAAAACAGGTCAATTGTCTTCATGGTCTTTTATCAGCAGCAGTGTAATATTAAAAAACTAAACATAACATGATCTATGAAAGTTATGTTGTAGTAATGTGTAGTAGTTTGTGGTAGTACATCTTCACTTTAATGTGTTAAATGTATTTATATATATTTTTATCTTTCAGTTATATAGCACCAACCGTTTACGCAGCGCTCCATACAATACATATATTCTAGGGGTATGACAAGACTAGATTTGACAGACTAAGACAAACAGATACTTAGGTGCAGAAAGCCCTGCTCGCAAGCTTACAATCTTGAAGGAATATATATATATATATATATATATATATATATATATATATATATAAATGCCAAGATGCTCATCGGAGTGTGTAATAGCTATAGTACGATGTTCTAAATATATTATGCATTTCTGCAACAGAATCTTTCATGCGCTGTGATGTTCTCCACATGATGGCACTAAGTTTATCTCTATACAAGCACAATGGCCTCATATACACTTTTTGTACTGCATCTGCACCATGAGAGAAGAAACTCTAAATATCTGCATCCCATCTTTACCGAAAGACAACTAAGCCCAGCCTTATTCCTGGCTCACTAGTGTCACAAATACATACCATGATCTAGCGTTGGGCAGTAGCAGCATCTGTCTTACTCAGCGTCATCCAAGTGGAGGAAGTGGGAAGTCTACCTTCTCCACATGCTAAACTGATCTTCTGGGCACGTCTTTGGTGAGGCCTACTCCTTTTACATGTAAATGAAAATGGTTGCCAAATTGTCACCATTTGCATCTTAAATTACACATTAAGTATAAATCCTGCATGGTTGGGCTGCAAGTCGCGACTTGTGTTGACTTCCTCTGTGCCTCTCATTTGTAGTGCTACAACTTAGAATTATTTCTAATTAGCGGGGACTAGATTGTTTTTTTGTTTTTTCCATGTGTACTTGATAATCATATCTAACTCCATCATGTTCCTGTGCTCAGTACATCATTTATTTTCTTTTCATCTCCTGGTATCTAGTATCTAGTTTTCTAACCATTGCATGTATTGCAAATGTTGTACTGATTTATTCCCATTGCAGTTAATCACTGATAATTATTCTTATTACATAGAATAGGACTGGGCAAATGTAGGCTGAGGATTTACAGAGGTTCACTGCAAGATATAGACTGCTAAATACCTAGATTTTGGACAGCCCTGGTCTAGCATTATCTTGGTTTAAACACCTTATATTATATACCTGTTCAGTTAACCCTTAATGAAACATACCCACTGGTATCTTATCTAACTGCGGTTCTTAAAAACCTTCCATCTCTCCTTTTTTTATTAGACAAAGTATAACAAGTTAATAAAAGCAGAGGGAGGAAAGTGTCTACTAGCTCGGTTGCATCTTGAATGGCAAGAAACATTGGTAGCAGAGAGATGAGGTGGTTATGGCACTGTACGGAAATCTGGTTGGATTATTGTCAGAGTCCTAGAGACACTGTCTCAAGAAAGGTCTAGAAATTCTAGAGGTAGTTCAGAGAAGGTCTACTAAAATGGTGGGTGGTTTGCAGGATACAAATGATCAGGAAAAACTATATATTAGAGTTAAGAGAGAGGATATGATAGACACATTTACTTCAAAGGATGAGAACTGTTATTAACCTTTGCTTTACTGGGAGGGAGGTAGATACATGGAAAAGCCACCCAGCAGAAGTGGTAAAGGTTAATGCCGGGAGGAAACTTCGTCATGCATGGCTATCCGGAATACAGTCCAAGGACTGATTAAGGTTTGAGTCGTTGCAGAAGAGACTGTTCAAACGGTTCTTATCTAATGCAAAATTCTATGTACCTAGTCGAAGGCGATACTTTTTGTTGGGCCAACATCAGTGGTGAAACACAAAATCTATTTTGTGTTAAGCCCCCCCCCATATATGTATCCTGTTTTGGATATAAAGGGCTGTGTGTTGGAACATGTTATTGAATGTGTGTCATAAGTGCTCAAAATAAAAGCCACTGTTATGTTATAAACACCTTATGTATGATAGGTAATACAATATTACAGACATCATAACAAGCAGATTGGGTCCAGTATCAAAGGGCCCCTTTCTGTACCAAAAACCTTGAAGGTCCTCTATTTACGTGACGCAATGAGCCCAAATGTTGCTCTATACATTATGCAAGCAAATGAAATATATTGGTATTTTTATCCAGAATTACCTTCTTTAATAAAGGAAAAACTTATTGTGTATTCCTCTGACAGATCACCTTATCAACACCTTATTGATAATACTAACATTGTATATTAATTTTGGAAAGTTTATTATTTGTACGTAATCTCTGTTTGTCCCCTGATTTGCGGATGACAAGTCCACTTTAAGTTGAAAACAATTATCATGTATAGGGCTGAAACAACGAATCGATAAAATCGATAATAATCGATAACGGAAATCGTTGTCGACGATTTCCGTTATCGATTAATCGAGTGATCGATTAGTTGTTGGAGCACTCGGCTCCTTTTACTTACCTCCGCGAGCGTTCCCCGCTTCCGCTGCACTCTCCGCCTTCTTTTTCTTGCGTGTGGCTCCGTTCGCACAGAGCGGTTCGCTCTGTGCGAGTGGCTCCGTTCACACAGAGCGGTTCGCTCTGTGCGAGTGGCTCCGTTCGCACAGACCGGTTCGCTCTGTGCGAGTGGCTCCGTTCGCACAGAGCGGTTCGCTCTGTGCGAGTGGCTCCATTCGCACAGAGCGATTCGTGGGGGTGGGGGTGGGGTTTCAGGGGATGCAGGGCAGAGTGGGGGTGGGGGGGCAGGGCAGGAGACTGGGTGCAGGGCAGAGTGGGGATGGGGGTGCAGGGCAGAGTTGGAGACTGGGTGCAGGGCAGAGTTGGAGACTGGGTGCAGGGCAGAGTTGGAGACTGGGTGCAGGGCAGAGTTGGAGACTGGGTGCAGGGCAGAGTTGGAGACTGGGTGCAGGGCAGAGTTGGAGACTGGGTGCAGGGCAGAGTTGGAGACTGGGTGCAGGGGCACAGTGCAAAGTGCTGGGTGCAAAGTGCCAGGGCTGGGTGCAAAGTGCCAGGGCTGGGGCAAAGTGCTGAGTGCTGGGTGCAAAGTGCTGGGTGCAAAGTGCCAGGGCTGGGTGCAAAGTGCTGGGTGCAAAGTGCCAGGGCTGGGGCAAAGTGCTGAGTGCTGGGTGCAAAGTGCCAGGGCTGGGTGCAAAGTGCCGGGTGCAAAGTGCCAGGGGTGGGGCAAAGTGCTGGGTGCAAAGTGCTGGGTGCAAAGTGCCAGGGCTGGGGCAAAGTTTCTTGAACAGTAATAGTCCACCTCTTTTCAGAATGTTTGGGGTTATTTTGTTTCATAAATATTGTGTTTGGGTTTTTGTACTTTGAACATATTGTTTTTTTATTACATCATAACAAAATAAGAATGTTAATGTAAATTTTAAGTTGTTTTTTTAACATCCAGTTCATTAAATTTTAAATAAACAAAAAATTTTTTTTTGCATATTTTTTTTTATCCGATTAATCGATTAATCGAAAAAATAATCGCCCAACTAATCGATTATTAAAATAATCGTTAGTTGCAGCCCTAATCATGTACAATGCTTTCATTGTACTTGAACTTGGAAGCCATGGATTTATGGCATATAAAAAATGTCATTCCTTGAACCTCACCTTTCTGAATAATGTATTTAGAACTCGTCCGGGCTCCTTAAAAGTCAGGATGGCTCATAAAAATGTCTATCTCTCGCCATTTGTCAGCCACTGGTTTGGTGCATTTTATTAGGTCCACAAAATATCTACAGTAATTGGTATGAATGTGGATATGTAAATGAATATAAAGCTAATGCACATGCTCTGCGTTGAACGCTTTTTCTTCCTTTGACCTCAGATCTAAAAGTTGGTGGCTTGGTAGAGAAATTTTTTTCTTACATTTTATTTGATTTTTTTTCCCCCTATAATTTCAAAGAGAGTTATTATCTAGAGTTCATGTATGAAAAGTTATTCTGATTGGACCATTCAGTTGGATTTTATAGCGATACGATTGCTTTTCAAACTGCACACTAGAACATTTTAATGTATAACCCCCATAAAGTATTCCATTGAGCAGTATTTCTGTAAGTGGAGCTGTTCATTTGTTGGTTATTGACAAATGTTAAGAAAACATCCAGTGGGCTAATTCTAGCAGTGTTCAAAATACTGGCTGCATGTACAGCTGGTGGTTTATGCTTCCGACTTGCACAGAATCGGAATTCCCAATGATTCTGGTGCCACAGATTGCACAACTACAAACTTCATTCATACAGGTACGTATTGCTACTCTTTTTTTTTTTGTTTTAATGGGACAAACCACAGCTTCTTACCACTTGGAGAGCAAAAGCACAGAAACCTATATAAATTAGAACTATCTTCTAAATTTGATTAGATTATAAAACACACACACAGTAATAATTCATCAGAACAAGATTATCCACTATTTTCAGGGTGCAGATGTTATTGTGCTGCCTGCTTGGACAGTGGGCAGCTGGTATCTGTCAACTCAACTGCAAAAGAAGAAAGCACGGGTGCAATGATACGAAATGTTCCGATACTTGTGTACTTTTACACACTGGTGCACACAAATGCGCACTTGTTCTGCTGGCTTGTTCTGTCAGCATTCTTTTAGTGAACCTGTGATCTCAGGAAGATGCCATAAGGTTACTTGTTCTTGAGAGGCATTACTTGTAGAACCACTCATTGGAACGTAAAAATGATGGGGTATCACAATTTGCTTCACTGTGTCTTCCCCTAAAAAATCATGGGTTATTGCCCCTTCTAATTAGTAGCTAAAGAGCATCATATGCATCTTTATTGGATGGATTTTTTTTTCTTGAATACATAAAAAAAATAAATAGATTATAATACCGAATCTAGTCACACTCACCTTAGCTTGGATGAAGAAACAAGTATGTTCATCACCAGGCAGGCTATTTTTAATGGGGCGCCATTGTGTTTTGTCAATGTTTGCTTTCCATTCAAGTGCAAATATCCAAAGAATAATCCACATTTAAAACCCCTGTTGATCATTCCGTCATATATGAATATGTAAGCAGAGTAGGCACACTCTTGTTCATTATCATTCAGACGATTACTGACTACCGGAATCCCAGGGAGCTGTGACATTGATTGATAGTCATGCTGTGAGATAATACTCAAGCCATTTAGGCACATAACACCACAGTTGCCCCGCAGCTCTAAAAAGCGTCATGCCAGGCATGTGTTGAAAGCATTTGTGATTGAAAAGGTAAACCTTATTTATTATTTTATTTTGAACATATGGCATAATGTTTATGAATTAAGAGACTTATTTTCATCACTTGGGTAGATGCGGACATCAAGTATACATACAGGTTTCAGGGAATATGTTTGACCGATGACTGACGTTTTAGGATAAAATGCCAAATGTAGGCAAAATTGGAATACCGTAAGATTGATTTGTATTTTAGATTTGGGGTATTTGTGGAAAAAAAAAAGGGAACTTGTCACTCTTAAAACATAAAAAATTACGCGTGTTCATAATATTCACGTGTTCGCAATATTGCGTGTTTAGAGATTACAGTATATGTGTTTAAGGACAAAATATCGTCTTCCCTCCTGTTTTGGGGACGGTGCAGCCAAGGTCAAGGAAAGAAAGCTGTCTCAATTTAATTTAGGCTGTGGATCGGCTGAAGATATTGCATTGTGAATTGTCACAACTGATATTACAAACCCAACTAAAGCCTGAATAGCAATTTTCTCTCTGCTTTGATGATTTTTCAAGCAGAAACATAAAGCACATTTTATATTTGGAAAAACAGCTTGATTTTTTACAGAGAAAAAATGTAGCCATCCATTGCCTTAATTATTGTAGTGAAAATGCAATAACATAAAACAAATGTGTCTGTACTTGATGTACCAAAAAAATATCAATGCTGGATGAATTTTTTCCTTGGGCTGTTTAAATCAGGGCTGCCATATTGTTACCCTAGAGAGATAACCGGGAAGTGGCTTTTTATGACAGTTGTGTCTCACCAAGGTTATTTATGGAGTTGAAAAATCCATATTTCATATCCTATAATACTGAGAGTACATAGGGGTTGAGGAATATTAATACAATTTAGGAACCAGGCAAACCAATTGGAGAGCCAACCTAATATTTGTAGGCACCAGGGAAAAAGGTACAGAGGCGGTAATATTTTAGGTAACCATGGTTCCCTTCCGCCTGGGATTTGTCAAGTTCCGATTTAATAGGGTTTAGCCATTCTGTACGTGAATACAAAAGAAATGCCTAAGCCCCTTACCATCGCATGACAAATTCATATTTTCAAAAAGATATCTACAAAACAGAAATGTTACAATATGTACCACTGTTTACCCTGCAAATAGTTGAATTTGAATTAGAACAGAAAAATCTTGAACGTAATAAATACCACTTGGCTAAGAATTTGAGAAATTATAAGTTCTAACATTAAGTAAAAATGAAAAAAATATTCAATGTTATATCCACTGTTCTTTAAAGTTAATTTGAAAAAAAAACCCCACAAAAGTGAAGGAAACAAAATAATAAATAATTGTCTTTTTATAACGTATCATAGTTCTTCCTTGTACAAATAGTGGTAAATTCTCAAATAATGAAACAGTTAACATCTGCAGGCTATGCACATATCACTGCCTCTGAAATGCCATAGGGAACCAAAGATAAGTGGTGCAGCATTTTCTGTCTTGACGGCAATGTTCGCTTGTCCGAATGCATCCTTTCCAACAGTCAGCGGAGATGCAATTACAGAAAAGACATCTGTGCCAAGGCTTAGCTCACCAAAGAGGGCAAGCTCCTGTGTCTAAAAGGTATAGAATCCAATCGATGAAAATGTCTGGACCTGTTAGCACCAATAAAGCTGAAGGCCACTGGGATCTCAGAGGGGGGCTTTTGTTGTAGATATACTGAAGAAGGTGAATTGTGGCGCCATAGGGGGGAGAAGGGTTAGAACATACAATCATCCATCTTATTCAGTGACAGATTTCTGTCACATTCTAACTCCTCAGCTGAAGATCCACATCTCTATTGTTGACACCATGCAGCTCTCAACCAAGTGTAAATTAAGTTAATATTCACTGACCTTATGCATAGTCAGCGGTGTATTGCCATGGAAATAGCAAAAACTGCAAGGCCGTGTATGTTTAATGGAAGAAGATAAATTCTCACTGTTAAAAGTGTGCCGTCTATTTCTTTTTAAGTTACATGTTTTAAGATGACATCAAATTGTCAATTCGCTTGTTAGCTTTAAGTATTTGCCATGTATTATTTTTATGGTTATGGAGGTATGAATAAATAAGAAAACAGAGCAAAATGCATTGCAAATCCCTTTTTTATATTAAATATATATGCACATTCAAAAAAATTAAATTCAGTGGATCTGGACAAATAATAAAACATGCCTCCTCACATTTATGTAATCTTTTATATTGATGTCAGTGGCAGGCTATTATGAATCTTACAAGCGAAATCCAAAACAATATGGAGATTTATCTACGGTGAAGCCCCCATGTACCCTAAACCGAGTGACATAAATTACATTCCCAGCCCACCGAATGCCTGAAGAGATGAGAGATGTATAGCTCGGCGCTTAATGTCTTAAAATCAGCAACACTGCTATTCACTCCTCTCCATGTTGTGAGTGTCTATGTAGAAGACCTTAATGTCAGTTCCTTCATAATTCAGGAGTTCTTCAGAGGAACATTTAAAGGATGCACTATTCTTACATCAGTGAGTATGGGGCATATTAGAAGTGTTTAAGCTATTTGAGGTTTTATTAGTTTTCCCCCCAAGAAACAGAAGTAATACACATACTTTTGTTAAATTACCCTATAACTCTATTAAAAGAGAAACCTCATTAGATACCTACTGTATATTTGCTTGTACTTTAATATCAATTGCATCATTACATACGAGTAATATTAACCATAAAGCAGTCCCATAGAGTGTTTGCCATACTGCTAAGCATTTGAAATACACATGATTTAGGTAAACATTTTTTAGTAAGATTAATTGTAGTTAAACTATAGAGCCCTTCAAACCAGGACACAGTTCCAATAGAGTGTTAATGGCACAAATTATCCGCAGTGACAGGTCCAACACCCCCGTGGGATGCTGATCAGCATAATTCATCTCATTGATCAAAATAAACTAAGCAAAAGATTAGGAAAACTCCAACTCACTCCCACTTACATTTAACAACTAACTGCATCAAAGTTTTGATCATACACATGCCTCACGATTCTTAAACTGGACCCCTACTGCTTAAATCCCAGTTGCGAGGGACTTATTTTGATAACCTGTTAATCTCTTTATTTTACCTACATTCAAAACTTTTTTATTTTTCTCTTCTTTCAGTTGCTTTTTCAGTACCGAAGTTTCCATTTCTTAAAGAAAAATGTTTAAGAAGTAGTTATAAATTCAGAATGTGAAAAAAGCCATCTAATTTTGACACTTACCTGGAACGGCAAGTGTTTCTCCTTTTATGTATTTCATTCTATGCATATTGGTAACTTGATGTCTATGAATGTAAGCCGCTCATCATTCTCGTAATTGTATTCTCCCTTTTCACAGCGCAGTTAGAATGAGGAAGAGTGGGGGTGGAAGATTATCATTTTGTAATAATGTACAATTACACAGGAAGCATGCATAAAACACTTTAAAATGGCAAAAAAATATGTATTGCTGGTATACGCATACATTTTGATACATTATTCAAGCAGAGACATAAATAACAATGTGTTCCTTTTTTCTGTGTTGGTGCATAGGGGTTTTTTTTTTTTAACCTGCAACACGATTGTGCCCAGGACCTGTTTTGTATTCTGGAATTACATTTCGAACTGAGCGTACCCGCTTTATTCACTTTTTTGTACTCTAGATGAAGAAAGTCGCAGATATGGTGGAGTCTGAAGAGACAGCATATAAATATCTGCTATTTCATCAGGTTTGCAGCACAGGACAGTGTGTTCTAACTGTAAAAATAATAAGAAAAAAAAAAACATTTCTTCTTTTTTAACTAAAACAACAAAGTCTCTAAAAATATCAGGGTTTTTTTTAGCTCTTATTGTCTCAAGCAACAGTGCCACTTACACATCTATGTTATCCACATACCATACAAAACATATTTGGTGTAGGTTCCCATAGCCGGGTGGTTATTACTGCATCAATAGAGATGCACCTATATTAAGTTTCGTATAGGTGTGTGTTCAGATTTTATTATTTCTAGGGTTGCCCCTCCAATCAGGACATTTTAGGAAATAGCAGGTAGTTGCACCTTGTCAAGAGCCATAGATGTGCACTAAGACTGAAATAAATAAATAAGTATACAATTAAGCATATGTAGGCCCTTTTCATTCTTATTATTGCATAGCTGCCAAATGCCTCTTTTGGTCTCGACTGTCACGTCACCAGTGTTCTGCTTGTCAGCTGCCCAGAGCTTTGTCATGCTGATGTAAATTGCACAGTCCTCTCTGTTGGTAGGACAGGCACTGGAGAGGTTACGTGGGTGGATTACCTTGTTAGGGACTCTGATTTACACAAATATATATCCCTAAGAGTGATTAGTCAGACATTCTTCCCCTACCTCGGGTTTTGTCTTTATACTAGTGGCAGTGATGCACAATGAGAAAATGGATACATAAACATTTCACGTTTTTTTAAAACTTTTAGTGTTTAGTTCAGTTTCATTATTTGGTAGCCAGGATGAGCTTCTTTCTGGTAGTCAAAGGGTTAAAATCAGTGTTAACCTGTTTCATGCTCGTGTAACGTCTGATGCGAGCGTGCATGTTGGAAGGGCCTATCTTGTTTGCATATGTTAACACAGCTTTGGTAAGCTAAGTATCCTTTTTATTTGCATTTTGTAGGTCAGGGTTTGCATTTCTTACAGTGGTTTTGCACTAAAAAATGCCTGTTCCTAGGTACTGTAAATAATTGCAGAGTGCTTGTATGCTTTACTTTATAACATTGCTGTTACATTTGCACCGTATTACTGTTATATTTGATACCTGTCACAGTAACCCCCTGAGGCCGAGGACACATGGAGGTAGATTTGAGTTTGGGAGGAGGATACTGAAGGATTTCTGGGCATACTCTTGCCTGCCCAGCCCCTTCTTTGGTCTAAATCATCCTGTGCTGTCTGGTAGTTGATGGGATTAAAACCCTATACCGTCATGTTTGTGTGTATAAATATCTGCTGTCCGACGCTTGGGGTGGGCTGCTATGATCCTTTTTATTGTCCTTTTTAGGACAATAGTAACACAATAGTAACACTGTAGCTCAGCTTCGGCTAGCCACAGTGCCAATGCATCTGCCGTGCAGCAGCATCCCCCCCTTCTCTCTAAAACGCTGGTTCTGTCTGGCACTGAAGGGGTTAATCGCTGGAGGAAACAAAGTTTGGCGGGAGTACCCAGTCGGGGTACAGGGCATCCCGTCACAATACCACTGCATGCAAACAATAGGCCACTGAGTAATTTTACTGGAGTCCTTATATGTTTTCATCATCACTGAATCCGTGTAGATTTTGAGACAGTTTATATGTGTTATGTGTGGATGTGTACCTTCAAGAAACTTCAGTCCAAGCAAGTCTTCAAGGGAAGGTGGTAGCCAAAAGGCCAACCCATCTTCACCAAGAAAAAAACATAGTCTTCAGGGACTGTGGCTTAAAGTCCCCAAAGACTAGTTTTTTCTTTGTGAACTGGTTGTAGTCCCATCCCAGTCCATAACTGGCATTATAAAAATTGATTACTATCAAGCTATAGGTTAGGATACTGGGGAAAAGTAAAAGGTGCCACTTTAGTGTGTGATCTACCAGCTCAGTTCGCACTTTAGCGTGTGCTCTACATATAAGAGTCCAAGTCATCCGTATGGTGGTGTGTCAGTTTGAGAAGTAAGTCTTTTTCCCTTTAGACCCCTAAGCATGTCACAGATTAGACTGCTGCTGGCATACATGATAGGAGGCCAACACTCCCAAGTGCTTTTTATGTTTTGTAGCTAGTAGTTTAAAGGTCTTTTCAGTACACTATAAACCAGTTCGGGATTGTACTTGTAAAGGCTCCGACTTAATTGATCGTCCTAGATGGTTCTGAACTTACAGAGTTAACACACTTGCTATAATGTATGCAGATGGAAGGTGCAAAACGATTCTGTCTGGATCTTTAAAAATACACGTTAATCCCTCTTAATCAGTACTAGTACCAGACAGATTTTCAGTGTGAATATTGTAACACCTCAACTACCTGTCACTCCAAAAGAGAACATGTTTAGATAACCCAGACATTCCTGCTTGATTTCAAGGCGTAAAGGAGAAGAAAATGGTTGATTTAATTGTCTATTTGTGTGTATTTGCAGTATAAGAAGACAGCTTCTTTGTGTTAAGTGACAGCACATGATATATTGGACCAATAGTGGCATGTCATGCTGTGAGCTATGGGTGTTGAAGGATGTGTCTGTTTCTCTTTTGTTTCTGTCTGAAGGGAAAAATAAGATTGGCAAAGCTAACAGCTGGTTTAACATTGTCACTGTGTCCAGCTGTTCCTGTGGAGTTAACCAAGCAGAAGAGCACTTTGGGACATTGGAGATTGCATCTACCATGGGAGACCGAACAGTTATTCTCCTGATTAATCTGATGTGGAGGGGGTGAGAACTTCTGTAAATAGATGTCGCCCATTTCCATTATTTAGAATAATGGGTAATTCTCACCTATTCGGCCACTTGGTCTCTGAAGAAATCACTTGTATGGATCGCGGTTCTCTTTCTTTTGCATTGTCAGCATAGATGTAATTTTAGTTGTCAGACTGTGTCAAGACAAAAAAGAAAACAAAAGAAATGGATTAGACTTTGCTCTGGAGAATGAAAGGTTTTTAATTTTGTTTTGCATGTTCT
This sequence comes from Spea hammondii, assembly GCA_029215755.1. NCBI lineage: Eukaryota > Metazoa > Chordata > Amphibia > Anura > Pelobatidae > Spea > Spea hammondii. The sequence goes on along the minus strand of JARDYJ010000003.1, from coordinate 73,620,854 downwards.
CTATCTATCATGAGTCAGAGTATGGATCTGGGCAAGCTATAAGGAACAATTTTACCAAAACATTTAACACCTTGGCTGTACAACTAGTTTAGAAAGAAGCCTCCTTTGGAATCTTAAGGCATAGCCGTTTTAGAGGTATCGGTTTTTTTGTAGATCACGTTCTGCGTAGTACACACCATAATTGGAAAAATGACTTAATTTTCTTAGAACACACTCAACACCCCAGCTACACAGGCCTACCTAACACAGTACCCTGATTTCCCTAACAAACCATGCAAACCTCATACTAATATGCAAAAAAAGAATTAACTAGTGCACTAGTTTTGTTGTATTTTACAAAATGGTTCTCATAGTGGGCCGACTCAATAAATGTGTGAATTCCGTCTCTAAATTGAAGCCGTTTCTTTGCCTTGAACCATACGTGCTAATATTCTGCGTAGGGACAGAAAGTTTGTGAACTTGATCTGTTGGTTGACCTGTTTGCCATGCAATGGGATTGCACATGTGCAACCTCAGAAACGATTAGGCTAGTAAGCCCCACTGTTGGTGTTGTCTCAGCCAAACAGACTGTTATACTTTGTATGGGAGTTGCTATGTGCTCTTCTCTGAGAGATGTTCTGTTTTTGTATAAATCTGACAAGAACTAGTACGACAATATCAGCTGTCATTTCACAATCCTCCAAACACTAGCAGATGACTCTGCAACGTAGAAGATGCGTTGTCGGCCATGTACTTTGGAGACATGCCACTGTATAAGGCATATGAATCACCGCACCTACGGTATATGTTTCGTTGTCTCTAGTAAGCATTGTTTTAAAGAGATTGAGATCAGTGGGATGCTTTTAGTTCCACTCGCCCCTTAGCCCACTTGCTTCCTTGCCAAACAGTTAGTTGTACATTTATAATATGTGAGTCTTTTCTGCTTCACATAACTCATTTAATGCAGTTATTATGGTAAATTTATGTAATTTGGTATAAATGTGCAAGGCTGTTAAAAGAGGAATGCTGTAATTTTCAGTAGATGCATTCACTGCAGCCAACAGACTCCCTGTGTAAATCTTAGCTCCAGGATTAATTACGTCATGATCTGTATATATAGTATTCAATCAAGTGAAAAGGTTCATTAAATGAAAATGATGGCATTTGGAAACTCTAATTTCCTGAGAGAAACCATGTGTCGTTCTCTCATGATTTAGTAACAGTGTCACATCTTAAGGTTAGAGTGATTTTTAATAGTGTTAGGTTTTTTTTAATGCACTTTCCCCTATGAAGTAATTTATCATTATTATTATTATTATTATTATTGTTATTATTATTTTTCTATGCATATATCAGCAGCTGTACAGTTTAATATTATAAATATTTTAAATATGCAGTTGTATTTTTACAGAGAAAAGTAATGTAGTCAGCAGTTTTCAATTTTAAACAGCACGTTTTTTTGTGCATTACTCATATTTTACAGAACGCCTAGAAAAAAATATAGGAATATTCTAAACAATAAGGTAAGGTTTGTAGAAAAAAAAGATAATATAGTGGTTTAATGCCAGTATACAGTAATGCCATGTTAATGCCAACCCCTTCTCAGCAGTGAGTTTATTGTCGTTTAGGAATTAGCCAGTGAATGAACTGTTTGTCTTCAGGCTTACAGTAGTAATCGGTGGCCAGGCTGGTAGGACACTTGAATAATAGGGTGATTCTGAAAGGAATGAAAGGGCTGTATACCTTTTAACTCTTTTTTTTTCATTCAGAGCTTTGTTGGTGATCGTATTACCTATACTTACAAGCAGCTCTGATTTCAGCCTTGCCGTTTCCTTACAGACGCATTAAAATAATATTCTATTGTGATAGGCAGTAGAGTCATCAGTATTTCTTTTGAAAATGTGTCGGTTCTCATCCGGGATAAGGTAATTAAATATTCCTCAATTTGTAGCTGTTATTTTAATTATATATTTCCTTAAATCAACTTTAAATTAAATTATATATGTATTAAATATATATAATATATATATATATTATTTTTCTGGGATCACCTGTATATTCCAGTACATGCACAGTCTTTTTGATTGCTCCTATTATACAATGGCTATTTTCTCTCAAATAATTCTTGTGATCGGGAGAGTAATCACTAAAAGGATAGCTGTTTAAAACAGTTGGGTTCTGCAACACATGTGACCATTGTTTAATGTTTGCTAAATCTTTTATTAGAAGATACCACTGCAATCAGTTTATTAATTGGTTTAAAAAGACAATTTGTGACATGAACATGCCTTCTTGATTGACTTCTTGTTTGAATTTACATTTGCCAAACGATTTTGAATTTCACTTGGTTAAATCCAAATTCATAGGAAATACTTTGCCCAGAATCTAAAGTCAAGAGACGCTTTTGCTGCTGAGGTTAGCTTTGTGTACAATTTACAATGATCTCACTTGAGCCCAAGTTTGGGAACTGGGCCATGTTGTATTGATCAATGGTACATATGCCATATATTTCTGCTGTGTGTATTTAAACAGACACTCCAGCCATCATATGCTCTACATCTTATGTAGATCTGCAACTGCAGCTTCCTCCTAATAAATGCATATAAAGGTCCTTATATATGCCATGAACATTTATTGTTCTGGACAGGTATGTCCCTTTAAAAATAATAATAATAAAAAAAAACGTGTTGAAATCAGAAAAAATAATGCACTAATAAACTGAATCTATATGTAATGCTATTTCAACCTTCATGTGAAGTTGGAACTACAAATACTATGTCTATACTCCTGACATCCTTTGCAATCTGCCTCAAGTAAAAATACTGCATTATCTTAATTACAAAACATTATCTGGATTTGAGATTGCAAAGATGCTGAATTTGCATGTATAATTACTAGCACATCTAATAAAAAAGGAGAGGGCAGGAGGAGTGATGCAACGCCTAATTCTTTATACAATTAAGACACATTACAGACATACTAACATTAACAAATGGGAGAAAATTTGATTTTTTTCCACTGCACCGAGGCAAACACTTGAGATTTTCATTCCATTGTGTACATCTGGTTTAATAAGCATAGAAAACAGAGAGCTAGAAAATGCTGAAGGTTTCAAAAAGCAGGCAAATGGAACATTGACACAAGAAAGGAAATGAATGGGTAAGTGTTGAGGAATGAGAAAGATCCAAACACGGAAGAAAGAATCTGTATTACACGCCAAATATCGGCATTACATTTAGAGTAGAGAAGGCGCTATGGCATTCAGCATTTACTGTCCTTGACTGAAGTCAGTGATGTTGTTTTTCCAATGTTGGTACCATTATTATTTAACCATAAAAAAGAAAAAAAATAACATGGTAAACTATGCGTCATCATTTCAAGCATGTGCCCACACAGTATGTTCTTGTATTTGATCAGACAGGTGCTCAGTACAGTTAAAGTGGATCTGTCACTTTTCCCAAATGAAAAAATGTAATATTTTACACACTAAGTAAACCTTTTTAAAGGTGCTTACAGGTTGAAATACATAATGTACATATTAAGTAGTGCATATACCACAAGGAAAGACATCATATCACTATCTGTATGATTATTCCTATATATATTGTTATCTTTGACCTACTCGTTGTACAGCGCTATGGAATATGATGGTGCTATAGTGTATATGGTAGATACGGAGAAGGTAGATAACTTAAGGACACAGGGAATGGACCAGGTAATGCTTGCCCTGCCACAAGTAAAAAAGCACAAGCTTTAGTTAGGTTTCATTCAATTCATTCCATTATCTCCATATAATGTTTTTTTTTTTACTTAAGACTCGAATTTAGAAGGACCGTTGTTAATAAATGGTTAATATCAGAGGCTATTAAATGAATACATCAATTATGTACTGTAAGTTACTGAGGTCCCTTGCATACCCTTTCCTCACTAGATGGAGGCCATAAGCTGATAAAACCATTGCTTGATGCACTTCCCATACTGTTCATGAGGCTGGTCCCATCCTTTAGTATGTGACCTGGGGGATACACATGCCGGCATGATGCCAAAGTATAAGAGTGTAGCAGGCTCCCACACGCATGTCATTTATTGGCCAACGGCAGGGACAATTTCTGTTCCCAGTACATTCCAGGATGCAACCATAGAGGGATACCATATATATTCTTTAAACTCTACCTAAGTTGAACAGTATATCACTATGGTTATCAAAGAAGAATGTTCTAGATAAGAAATTACCAAAAAGTATAAAAATGACTATTATACAATATTAGAATTGTAATATTATGCTAAGGGTAACAATAATGCTGCCATTTTTTGTTTTACTAATTTTAATAAAAAGCTGATATAAAATCAGCTGGATGTGTTTGGATATGTTGATGTTGTTTCATTACTTTGTACATCATTTGCAACATAAATTGTGCCATATTCTTTATATTAAAATATTCTCCTTTTTTTACGTTCAGATTAACTTTTGTTAGCAATTAGGCTTCTGTAAAAGTTGTTCAGAAAAAAATAAGCTGGACTGATAATATTCAGTGTTCTCATTTGAACATCTCCAAATTGCAACTATATCTTTATACAACGTTCATGAAATGTAAGCTGTTATCAATAGCTTTTCAAACACACAACTATTGTAAAAAGAATCCATGCAGCTAAATACTGCAGCTGATAATTTCATTCCTTGCCGGACGTAAAATGACGCTGATTATTTCATAAGGCGCTTTACAATTATAAACTTAAAGTTCCAATTAAAAAAAGACACATTATTCATCAGAAAATATTACTAGGTATCATCTATTTTATTGTGCGCTGTACAGAATTATCAGTCTCCAAATGGTTTTGCTGTGGGATTCTGCCGGAGAACATATTTCCTAGAACTAAGACTATAGCAGTGGATACATTAAAGTCTTAAAGGAACAATCAATTTAGGTTTTAAAGCATGTTGTACTGCGTGCAAATAAATACATGTATTCTTTAGTAACTGGAGCTTGAAAATAAGATGTCTTTTATTAAATGTGTTTTATTTAACTCCCCCTTTGGCGTCAACTCTTCTACATAGTTAGTAGCATTCCGATTGAAGTCAATGGAAGCTGACCTATGTATGCTAGCAAAACATAAGAGTTCAGATTGTAAGTATATATACCAGGAACGTTCGAAAAGTTTCCGCACTTTTAGTAAAGTGCGTTGAAGCTCATGCAAAATAGACATCAATATGCATTTAACTTAAAGATAGGCCTGGAATTTTCCTGGTAATAAGCATGCTATTTTATTCACCTGAAACAACTTACTTCCAAATTCCACATGACTTATCATGGAGAACTGGAGGTCTTGCTTTCTCAAAACTAAACCATACTAAATTGATAAATCATAGTGAGACACTGTGCGTTCATTAAGACAAGTGCCCTATGCTATATATACAATTATGGCATTAAAGCCTTTTTGCAAAAACACAGAAGGTTAAGTGTGTTACTTGCCTTTAAACAACATGTTCATGGATGGTGTTGAAGTTGCAGTACTGTCATGATATCTTAGCATAAATAGTGTTTTCTAAACACTTGGAGTATTTTATGATTATATATATATATATATATATATATATATATATCTATCATTGAGGGGTGAGGTTTGACTAAGTGAGTCAGATCTCTCACACTGACGACTTTCTGGACTAAGTGGAGATTGTACACTAGACTGATTTTTTTGTTCTGTTTCAATTATATTCAGGTTTTATATATGATTAAGATACCCAGTGCTTTTATTTTGCTAAATCTTTACATAATGATTGCCTTTATCTATTCACATACACCAATAATCATAAATATAGAAAAAAGGCTATATTTACCACCCATGTGTTTATACATCTCCAGCAATTAGTTTCTACCTACAGTGGTTTGCTTGCATGACGTTCACAAAAGAATTTAATACATTAAGCCACAAAACTGCCTGTTTAGAACATTACTTAGTATCCGTTAAACTATTACAGTTAAGCTTGTCAATTCTGCAGTGAGTTTCACATCATTATTTCTCTCGAACACAAGGCCCTCGACTTTGATGCTTAAATTGTAATGTAACCACCTTATTACATGCTCTTACATTTGTAATACTTGACCTCTAAAAGAGGCTTATTAAAAGGAAAGTACTCTTTGTCTAATAACTCAAGTGTAGCAAAAAAACATTGATTTCACACATGGAAGCATTTTGCGTTAGGAAGAGTGGAACAATGTGTCTTAGGATTGTTTCTAGCTACCCACCGGATTTCTTCATGATCTTAAAACACATTGATAACTTCTGAGCGAAAAGAAGCCAGAAGTTCACTTCCACCAGTCCTTGGTAGTTTCTGTTATTTGAGTAGGTTAGGATGCTAATTAAAGGAGTCAGAATTAATGGCTTTTAAGGCATATTACTGGCAAATACCATTGACATAAAATTAAGTTTAAGTAGTCCATTAAAAAACTGAAACATTAAATAATTATGAGGCTTTTGTACTCCTTTTTCAGGCAACGCACATAAGGTCTCTGCATATTACGCTGCTAACTAATGGCATGTGCCACCCCAAGCCATTAGAATCTACCGAAATTGAACACATTAAAGCATAGTTGAATCTTTGTGTGTACTTATGACTTCTAAAATGTACATTAGGAAATATTTTATTTAATTCACAAAATTTGTGTCTAAACATGGATGTGTCTTTACACTGCAGTACAGCACTCTAGAGGCTTTGAACAGTTAAATACATTTTCTGATTGTCCGTTCATGTTGCCTAACATCCAGTAATTTAAACTGTCTCTTTCCATTAATGACATCAGCCTGCAATTAATGGGATTCATCCAGTGGCTTGACTAGGGGGGAGATCTAATTCTACTGGATCTCTCTGCTGCCTTCGATACTGTTGATCACCACCTTCTTCTAGACTCACTTGCTTCTATAGGCATTCGAGATACAGCTCTCTCCTGGATCACCTCATATCTGTCTAACCGTTCCTTCTCTGTCAACTTCTCTGGCAAGACATCATCACCCCTTCCACTTTCGGTTGGTGTCCCCCAAGGTTCAGTCCTTGGCCCTCTGCTGTTCTCTCTTTATACTTCCTCTCTTGGCAAACTAATCAACTCATTTGGCCTCCAGTATCACCTATATGCAGATGATACCCAAATCTACCTGTCTTCTCCTGATCTCTCTCCATCTCTCCTGTCCCGTATTACCAATTGCTTGTCTGCTATTTCCTCATGGATGTCACAACACTACCTGAAACTTAATCTTTCTAAAACTGAACTCATTATCTTCCCTCCCTCCATCTCTACTCCACTACCTGAATTCTCTATCACCATTAACAACACGACTATCTCTCCTACTAACCAGGCCCGATGCCTTGGGGTCATCCTTGACTCAAACCTCTCCTTCATCCCTCACATTCAGTCCCTCGCCAAATCCTGCCGCTTGCACCTAAAAAACATCTCTTGTATCCGCCCATTCCTCACCCAAGAATCCACAAAAACCCTGGTTCATTCCCTTATCATTTCCCGTCTTGACTACTGCAACACTCTTCTGGTTGGCACTCCACTGTCTCGACTCTCTCCTCTACAGTCTATCCTAAATGCCGCTGCTAGGCTCATCTTCCTTGCACGTCGCTCCTCTTCTGCTTCCCCCCTCTGTGAAACCCTCCACTGGCTCCCAGAATTAGAATTAAATTTAAGATCCTGGTACTGACATATAAGGCCATCCATAATACTGCTCCTCCGTACATTTCTGACCTCATTAGCAAATACTCTCCTACTCGATCCCTACGTTCCTCCCACGGGCTAAGGCTCTCCTCCTCACTCATCACCTCTTCCTTTTCCCGTCTACAAGATTTCACTCGAGCTGCCCCATATCTCTGGAATCTACTCCCAAGGAACCTTCAGCATTCTCCCTCCCTCCCAACTTTCAAGAAACATCTAAAAACCCACTTCTTCAGAGAAGCATACCATCTTAGCTGCTAGAACTTCCTTGTCATCGATACAACCCCCACAATACCTCTCACCCTTTCTCTATGCCTTATGTTTGTCACCCCATTTCCCTCTAGATTGTAAGCTTGCGAGCAGGGCTCTCTCCACCAAATGTATCGGTTTGTCTTAGTCTGTCAATTCTTGTCTTGTCATATGCCTTGAATTTATGTATTGTATTAAGCGCTGCGTAAACTGTTGGCGCTATATAAATAAAGGATAATAATAATAATAGACAGAGATTGGTGACACCATTAGTGGGAGTGATCCCCGACGCTGCTGTCCCCGCACCAACGGAGCTGTCTTTTCTCCTTATAGGACCACGTCCTGCAATCAGAGGTTTAAGCTTTTGCGCTGATGCGACCAATCAGAGTTGACACAACGTGATGATGGCCGCGCAGTGGGACGTGGTGTAGTCTTGTAACTGGGCAGTAACCACTCCCAGAGCGGAGTGGAGTCTGTCTCTCTAACGTTCTGAACAAAAAACAGGCAGTAAGAGGAGCGAGATACTAATCAAAAAAATGTAAGGCTCAAGAAGTGGCACAAAAATCGATAAAGAAAAAGGGCTACATTAAAAATTCACACTAGGCCACCAAATGGTGCAATCTACCAACTGGTGTAAAAGAACCCTAAATTCTTTCATACTTTTAACAACAATGGTTGATGGCTGTATTACTACCATAGTTGTTCACATAGTTATAGTAATAGTACCTCTGTGTAATTGTTTTTCCAAAGAAGGAGATTCCTTTCTTTTTTTTATTATTATTTGTATTTTTGTTTGCTCCAGAAAAAAACCAGAAAACCCCCTATGTAATAGTATTAAAAAGGGGGGGAAATGTGATTTTTATTTTAGTAACCTACAAACAATATCTATTAAAAAAGTTTAATTCAGCTTAGAAAGTGCATTTATTAATTAATGACTTTTTTCCATTACGCAACACTTTCAAAAACAAGCAAATTTGCTTTTTAATATAGCAATCACGTAACATGATAAAAGGCCTAGAGCAAATCCATATCTTCTCTTGACCCAAATCCCTATATGTCTGTATCCTATCCTGCTGTAATTAGCAGATATCCGCTCAAAGGATTGATGTAGTGCAATTCCCTTTATTCTGCGGATGGACTGGGGTAACATTTATCAAAATTCACAAAAGAGGGAATTCTAGGGTATTGACAAGGGAATTTCAAACGTAAGGACAAAGTAGTCGAGTTGGCAAAATTCTCCCACTTAGATGATTGGGATAATTTTTCCAATTCGTCTACTTTGGCCGAAAGGAAATTTTGAAATTCTCTTGTCAATTCATGAACAAAGCCATAAATATATGTAACATTTTAAACATTGAGAGCCAATTAAAAGAAGCAGGCGTGCAAAACATACAGTATGTTTTGTGTGTTTGCCTCTTTTAATTGTCTTTCAATGCTTTAAATAAATCACTGTTATCTATGCTGGCATACACACAATTCTTTGGCTCATTGGCCTGTCATTTACGTTCCACTTCTGAGATATTTGAAATAATATGACTGCTGCACACAGCAGTCCTCTACATCACTCATCTCATTATTGCTGTACTTTACTTCGCGTATATTCAATTATGTATCACTGTTCAAAAACTTAAATCAAAAACTATGTAACTATGGAAGGAAGTATTAAAGAATATAGGGTTTTTTTGCAATCTGATGTAACAAAAATTATATTATAATTTTATATATATTTTATTATGTATTATATTAAATTTGATACTAACAAAAATCTGAGAATCTCCATTTATTTTTTCTCTTATGCTATAAGATGCCAATATGATGGTTTTGTTACGTTATTTATAATCTACATGTTTTTTGCACAAATTAAATGTTTAGTTTTCTTTGCTCTGGAAAAGTATCTTGCAACTGATTATAATCTTTTGTATGGTATTGTAATTTAAATGTGTACATTTTATTTTTTTTTAGTTATTATCACTAGTTTTGTCATTCAGTGATATACAGTAATTACAATTCATTTGTACAAAAAAAATTACTAAAGATGGTCTGGTACAGAAGGAGGTGCACCATAAGTTACCAGCATGCCTGGGAACTTTCTGGCTCCAGCTACCCAGAGCCCTTCTTGCAGGATGCGGGTAGAAGGTCCCGTAGATGTCAGCCGGTGGTCCTGCTGACACCATAGGACACATGCGGTTGTTGAAGGGGAAGTAAGCAAGGAGTTCCTTAGTTTCCCTGTAGTCTCTGGGCGAAACCTGGATAGTTCCCAGATATGGTTACCGTACTGGATGACACCAACCATAGTGACACAACTGGATTCATCAAGACTAAGTCTTTTTCAGAGCTTCAGAGTACTGATACAGTGCACAACAATCTCTATGGAACAGAAGATATATCACTACTAGGCAGCTCTTTATGAAAAGCCCTCTTTGCTATTTTAAAGGTGCAGCTCAACCTAAACTAAACTAAATGCTCCATTAGAGATGTTATTCCTAGTTTAATGAGATGAGCATTTCTTATCATGTTCAAGCATCCATAGATGTGATTTGATCCCGCCCCCTCCCCCCAAAAAAGATTTAAACTCTCCATTGACTAGTTGGCACCGAAGGCATCAAAAACAGCAACACTACTATACAGTTGAAGTGGAAATATTGTTTAGCTTTCTCTGACAAACATTTATCTATAAAGAGTATGATGGGTCATGAACATTAGAGTTAAAATTGCTAAAGGACACAAAAATGCAACGACAAAGTGGTTACTAGGGAAACAACTAGTTAGATAAAAAGCAAGCGCTGCAAGGCACTTAATACAGATAAAGCATCGCATTCATTAGAAAAATAAAATGCAAATACTACAGATGTTTTCCAGAACGGGCATGGTCGCACAAAGAAACCTTTGTTTTTCGGGGGGTTTTTATGCACTTAAGAAAAAACAATCTATTTTTTACAGATGCATAACAATAGCACCTAATGCTGGAAAACCACTTTGGACACCATTGCTAAAATTGAAGAATAAATATATATAATACCTTCCAACATGTTGCTTTTTTTTAGAGGGGAAACTGTAATTGTGGTGCCTTTGTGCTACTCTCCATCGTAAGCAGACATTAATTCAAAGGCTATAAAACCCACCAAAACTTATGGGATAGCCCACAATGTCATATTCTTTAAATATTGCATGAAATACAGTTATTTAGAAATATTCCATTTGTACCGTGGATTGGATTGTAATTGTAAACACAGATTTGATGTGGTGAAATTGCCAGATGTGGATTATATCACAGTATAAGTTTAAAAACCAACTTTTACTCACAAAGGGAGAAGAAGTAAAGCTTATCCCAAGTACGCCTAATTCCATCCTTAGATGGTGCACATGTGGTACAGAATTATTTAAAAGCTGGATTTATACCCAGTGGTAAATCTTTATAAAATGATTGGTGTTTACTGCCTTGATGTATTAATGGGACCTACCTCGTGGAGATGGAGTTGTGACATCATATTCCAGGAGTGTGCCTCAGAAGGTTGAGCACCATGGAGGCATACTACAAAGGTTTATGCAGGCTAAGCATAGACATCTGTAGTTTAAATTGGGCCAATTGAGCTGTGGTTCCCCAAGAAGCCTGATTATGATAAATGGGAACTCAATGGATTTGACTGGGAGTCTATTGGTGAAGACTTTCCTGAGTCTCTCTCCTCTTTCATATTCTATTTAGATTCTCTGCCACTAACAAACATTGTTATTAAGGACAGAATGCGTACTTTAGTTTGCTTCTTTTTAATAGCAGGCCTTTAATGCATGTAGGTTTGGTTTGTTAATTTCAAAATGCAATATTTCACCTGATTTTCATTTTCAGTGTGAGAAATTGTAGTGCGTGTGACACAGGAGGTCTAGAATAGAGTCTGATTGTTGTAATTACTCCCACTGTGGAGCTGTCAATATGATTTAAATAAAAGATTCTGGGCCTGTCCATTCCAGATGAGGTCAGAAACACTGACAGTGGGAGTACGGCTGCTGCAAGCTGTGTTTTCACTACTGAATTATAGCAGAGAAGACACTAACATGACAGGAATATTTGAAAGCTCACATTGCGAATTCTAGGCCTTTGCTTCTTAAGGTTTACCATATGCGCTCTTTTTTTCCGTGCTTGTAATTGTTCCTTATAAAAAGCTCTCTGTTTGTTCCTTTCCCTTTCTCAGCCGGTAATAAAACATCAAAACTAATTACACCCCAGGTAAATCCTGTAGATCTTGTCACCTCGCTCTCTCTTTTTCAATCATCCTTCCTCCACTGTTTACAAATAAAAGTGGTAATAAATCTCAGAACGTGTAATATGGCAGGAGATATCCATAACGGGCAAAATTATTTCTTTAAACATGTATAGCACATTTATTTTGGAAGTTACATATAGTATGAGTACCTTGAGAAACATGGTGCAGAATAACGGGGTATATGTAAAAAATGACAAAAAAAATTTACGTAACTAATTGCATAACTTAGTTATCAGACATATTTTTTCCTCTATTCATATACTTCCAAACAAAAGGAACATATTTGTTTTTAGGCGCAACTAAGGGGTGGGACTTCAGTAAGACATTGTTATATGGTCTATCGATACCTATTTATATACCTATAAGACAAATAATGTATACTGTTTATAACATTTTAATGTACAAATTCATTTTCTGCCATTGATATATGCATAATTGAATAGGTGTCCGGATTTGGACATCTGAAATGTTGGGGTGTGTGACCGGAGGTGAGGTCAGAGGCAGGGCCTTAACAGAAGCACTACTTGGGAGTGCTCTGCTTAGCAGCTTCGAGAGGTGGCCACATGGGACCTGAGATAGGGGTTTTTACAGCTTCATTGGCTGCTCACAAAAGGGGAAAGTGGTGTAGCTATGCGGAGGAGTTCTCGAACTAGGACTTTTGAGAGATATGTAATTGTGACCCCAAGAGCTATGGAACACGGTAATATTTCTTCTTTTTTTTTATGTGTTTTGTTTGTTAATGTAGAAGTCAGATAGACATACTTGGGAATGTCTTAAGGTTAACTGCCCAGAGCTCCACCTTATGGGTTGGTGACTTTCCTCAGAGGACAGGGGTAACCATGACCAGGAGCCGGGCCAGTCCCAGTTAGATTTTAAAGAGGTGGGAAGCAGGCAGATATAAGGTAGGAATGGGTGGAGAGTAGGCAGAACCTGGGCCTAACCAAACATTACTTTCCTACCAGGAGTCAAAATGCTAGTCACCGCTCTCCCACAAACTCCTGATAGCTCTCCCTTTAGTGAATAAACACCCTAAAATAGGTTGTAAAAATAGCAAGAAAACTGGAAGGAGAATGGGCAAAAGGATGGGACAGCCAGAATCAGCTGCAACTCACTTTCCTCCCACAGCATCCCTAAGAAAAGGCTGGGAGTTCTTAGTGGAGGCCCTTCAGTATGATTTAGTGTCATTCACAGGAAATATACATATTGCTTAACAGAGGCATGAGAAGCATCATTCCACCAAGGTGCCCCTTTGTCCTGCTTTTGACGGCAGGGGCATCATGGGCAAGTAACAGGACCAGATAATCTCCCATGACCAGCCCACCAAGCTATAAACTTGATTGAGGTCAGTGTTTTCCAGCATAGACCTCAATCATGGCTCTCACACGGGGCATTGACCTCACATCCTGTTGTTCCTCGTCATCACACAGCAAAGTAGTTGGGTATGTGCATGGTCCTGAAACACAGACCTGCCTCTAGCCACAACACTTCCCAATGAAGATGTCACATTTTGGGCACCTGAAATGTTGGAAGGTATACTGCAAGCTTCTTTTTTGTGAGCACAATGCAGAGAAGTGTGAGGGACCAGTTTACAATGAATGAATATTAATGATTGAGCAATCTATTTTTAAACATATGCAAAAGCTGTTGTGTTTATGCGCACCTGTACTGTAAGTGAACTTGTGTTTCTTCTCTTTTAATTAATGGAAAGTAGCTTTTCTCTGACAAGTCTACTTTAGACCGCTACGCATTAATAGCGTGCAGTGACCATTTTCAAACATACAGATGAAATACTGCTCTCCAGTTAGACATTAGTTTTTACAGCAACATTATTCTGCAAATCATTTAAAATTCAACACTCACAATGGGATGCTTAAAGTGAGTCATATGTAGAATTATTGAAGAATAAGGATATGCTGTTTTTAATACATTGTATACCTTTTTGTTTTTGTCAATAAGCAGCCGGTATATCCTTTTATTTTATACACTTTCTATTTTTATGTATCGGACGTGTGAAGATCTCCTTTGAGAACTTAAATTTACATGATGCGCAGGTTGGAAAAAGCAATATTTTATTATACATGACATCCATTTTCATGGGAAAATGATAGCTCCATTTAATTAGTTTGGCTATAAATATGCATGATGTAGCAAATATGTGTAACATTTGATGTTTTATCGGTCATCATCTTGGCACCTGGGTTGAAATGGACTTGACTGTGTGTCACAGTAATTTTGCATTAACTAAGGATTCCAGTTTACCATAAATTAGCTGCTGAGTGCTGTTTGAAGCATTAAATCATAACTTCTCCATATTTTTTTTCATTAGATTTGTTTTTTTTCTCGTATAAAGCTACTTTATTAAAGGAAAAAAATCAAAATTTTTGGTTTTACATTTTGAAAAGGTGGATTGATACGTAGATACGTAGAATTTGACAGCGTTTAAGAACCATTTGTCCCATCTAGTCTGATGTAAAGGATTCAAACCCTTATCCTGTTCTTGGTCAGGTTCCATAGTGAGGATAGCTTTATCCCATGCCCGTTTAAATTTCCTTGCTGTCTTAGCCTTCACCACTTTGCTGGGAGACTGTTCCAGTTATCTACTACCCTCTCAGTAATGTAGACGTTCCTTACATTACCCCTAAGCCCCTGACCCTCTAGTTTTACACTATGACCTCTTGTTCTAACATTGCTCCTCCTTTCATAAAGCTTGCCTCCTGTACTTTGTTAAACGTTTCTATTGCATCTCCCCCCTCTCTTACTTATTGAACTCTAGATACCTATATCAACAACTCGGTTTGGCCAGGACACTTCGAAGCTCTTTTTATAATTTTCGGTGTATCCCATCACATCCCATGGATTTGTTTGTCTTTACTTTGGAGAGTTCAAGTAGAACTTCTAACTCTGTGTCACATGTCACCCTATTTCTCTTATCTAACAAGGGTCCCACACCTTCATCTTCCTCCTTCTGTAAAAACAGAACATTAGTATAAAAATCGACTATGCTCATTTATATAACTCCCTTTATTTGTATTTAGTTTAATTATTCCTGGTTTATGTTTTCTTCTTTCACCTATACAAAGTTTTATCTCCGTTTTTGTAAACCTGGCAATTTTCTCCTCAGTGTTTGTTTTGACGCATCTAATAATGCGCTTTTGCCTCAATAAGCTTAGCTTTATTTTTTCATCCATCTTCCTCATTCTGAGTGTGTTTACAGTTCCTAAAAGCTCTCTTCTCCTTCAGTATATTCGTCACGTCCATGGAGTGCCACGGTGGTTTCCTTTTTTGTTTTAGTCTTACTAACAAGTTTAATACAGTGTTCTACTGCCTTTAGCAAAATGTCTATTAAAAAGCTCCATTGGACTTCATCTAAAGATGTCCAGACCATCAGAGCTGCCTACATATCTCTCTATTTTAGAACCCCCCCCCCTCCATGTGGTTCAATGTAACCTCTCTCCTTATATCAAACCACATTGATTGATGATCACTGGAACCCAAACACTGTCCTACTGTGACATTTAGTCAATTTAGGCTGTCTCTACTCCTGGCTGATAAATCTGGCATATTCTGCTTTTCAGACCGAATACATTAAAATTCTAATAAACCGTTTACTTCTGCAAATACAATCAGACTCTTACATTTCTATTTTATCATGCTTTAGCTAGTTTTACTTTTTTTGGTTCATAGCCATACTTTATTGATACATGAAACAAATTAGAAGCCAAAAAACAACTAAACCTTACAAATCAAATTGCAGATCTTTAGGGGCACTGGTAATTTTTCTTATAAAATTACCTTTTAATCGACCCCAGTCAGTAAAAGTTAAATGAAGGAGGCTTAACCAACACATGAATGTTGCATATTATGCAAACCTCACTCACATTCTCATCAGTGTCTGTTTTGTTCCCAGGTGTCTTCTCAAACATCTCAAATACAAGACTATGAATTTACATGGGAAATATAAAATACCAGAAGCTTATGGCATTTTTTTACATGTTAATTTTAAAGAATAAATGACATTTCACAGGTGACATTATTGCTTTGACATTTCCAGCATATAATTTAATTTGACATGAGTTCCGTTTGGTTAAAATTCATCTGCTACGTTGTGTAACCTTTGATAGGTTTTCTTAGTATTCCTCATCGTATCTGTGTGACTGTAAATCAGTTTATTCAATTTAAGAAATGCTTTCCTGGTACCAAAATTACGATAGTTTACGAAAAGGCTATGGAACAGAAACCTGCATATGGCAGCGTAGCAAGTGAAGATTACGAGCAGGGCCATCTTAATGTATGGTCCTAGTCTGTAAACTTTAGCTTTGTCAAACCCTTTCAGTATATATATATACTATATATATATATATATATATATATATATATATACTATATATATATATATATATATATATATATATATATATATATATAAGAAGCGCTGCGTAAATTGTTGGTGCTATATAAATAAAAGATGAGTATAATAATATTAGTAATAATAATAATAATAAATAGTTTGCAGGCATTTGCCTATCCTTAATAGTGGTCTTGGTAATACAAGAAGGAAGACTTAATGGAGAACTTTAACAGCTTTTCATATAAAAAAATTCATATATTAAACATACCTATAGCTTATGTTTTTACTTGTCAATCTGATTTCAAGATATATGGTTTAAAATAATGAGGTATTTTGTCTCGGGAATTAAATCTGTGACAAAATGTGGCAAAACGAGCAGTTTTGTCATGCATGAATATTGCTTATTTTAATCTGCTTATTGCTTATTAAAATCTTTATTTTAATTTTTTTGTAAGTTTTAGTCAATTGCAAGATGTAGGATTTGAAATAGTAACAGATCTACTATAAAATCTGGGTAAACATTTTAAAGGCATTCAGAAATGTTTGGGATATGAGTTGGCCTCTAAAGAGACTATAAAAGTGAGGCTTTAGGTATAGATCAAATGGGTCTACTTTGTTGGTTTATAGTTACCTGCTGTCATCATACATTTTAATGTCTTCCTTTTATTATAATGACAGAAGGTGATACCGTGTGAGCTAGTAAAATAGATGCAAAGACATCCCAACCATGATTTAAAGGCTAACTTTGAAAGCAGACTAAAATGTAAGTGTTCAGGGCACTGCCATCTCTTATTTAGGTATGCCTCTCTAGGGACATTTTTTTATCCTGAAACAAGATTAACAATGCCTAAAATTTGTTTATCATGTAAGACACCTTTATTGCAGTGGAAAATATAGATGTACCTGCGCCTTTGCATGTTAACCTCGACTTTATACATACTCCCGATATTTGTGACTGGAGCTGTTTTTATGTGGTTGTGTGTTGATGCTATTTAGATTCTCTTTGAACTCTTCGTTTTACCAGTTTTGGTGACACGGAAAATAATCAAAGGAAAATAAATCCATATACATGTACTGAAATAGCAAGCAAATCCTACATTGTAGCTGTACCCAGACCTACTTGCTTTAAATAACTCCTTTTACGGGCAACATGATCACTCCGTTTTCACTGTTTTCGGATTTGGCAGTGAAACATGCATTGAGACCTCTAGAGAATGCATGGTAATGTGCATGTTGTTAACGTCTTAATCAAAAATATAATAAAAGCCAAATAACTTTGTGGTTATTGTCTAAGCTTCGCGAAATGCTCTGCGCATGAGTCACCACAAATTCCCTTTACTACTACTTTGACAATGGATTTCCTTACAGAAGGGGACATCAATCAGACGGATAAACCCTTCATGAATTTTATACCTATTGTGCCCCTCTTTGGCCGTCTGCCACAGTGATAATGCGGTTTGCTTTTGTTGAACTGTAGCATTTAAAGCTGAAGCTTCTTTGTGGCATATCTAAATCTGTATTACAGTGAGGTATAATATATGGCTACTAACAGTGTTAGCTTTGTGTGTTAATGAAATACCTCTGGTAAAACAGAGAATGGTTTCTAAGGGAACAAGATATAAGGGCTGAATACATTATAGCCAATTTCCTCAGCCAAATGTAGAACGTTTGGTTGTGTACAAGTTATGCGGCAAGCAGGGGTGGGCTGGCACTGGGGACAGGGGCAATTGCCACCAGCCCAATCCAACCAGTGTACTCCATTATGGTAGGGGGAACAATGACGCAAGCTTGTACCATTTTCAAAAAGTGTTCAAGACAGAGCTCCATGAGGTGAGAGAGTGTGTGTACATACCTACATGAAGTGGCAGGGGGCCTACTTGACTTTCTTGCCCCCCAGCCAAAAACACTTTTTCAAACCTACAAATGGCCGAAAATGACGGCCTCTAGCATCAAACCCAGTATTAATGTTGATGGAAAACTGAACCATTTTGCATATATTTAATAGCACTTCCACGGGCATTTATTTGCTGGCACAATTTAGTTAGACAGGTTGGTGCTATGAAACCTTTCGGGGATTTACACACAACATCATTTTCAGTCTAGTGCTGTGCCCTGATTTGCTGCATAGTGCCTGTTTTGTGTAATTTTTGTGGCATGACATCATGTTTTGTGGGAGAAGAGTGATGTGTTATACACTCAATACACCAATAGTGACACCAGTCTATATGCAATGGTTAGGCTTTATCCTAAGCTTTACAGAGCCTGATTTTCTTCATGAACCACAATGAAATAGTCAGTTTTTGTAGGCTTTTATTGGATCGTTTCTAAGGGATTCTTCTTGATATTTTGCAGTGGCTGTAAAGGTAAATTTGAATATATACTGATGGTATTTTTATCTTATTTTCTTGTTAGCATGTGGTCGTGGCTTCTACAAATCATCTTCTCAAGATTTACAGTGCTCCAGATGTCCTGCACACAGCTTCTCGGACAGGGAAGGATCACCCCTCTGTGACTGTGAAGATGGCTACTACAGAGCTTTCTCCGATGAACCATATACTGCATGTACAAGTGAGTTCTCCATTTTAAGATGGGGCAAGTGTTCAATAGTTTTATCATACTTTTAATGTTATCTGACATATTTGCCAATACTGTTGGCTGTTGAAGAAAAGTTTACTTGGCACAGCACTAAATAAGGATGCCGAAGTTATTGAACGGCCCAAGATTTCAGATTTGGACTCCTGCCAGATATAAAGCAAGTGCTGTATATCCAGAATATTTGTGACCCTATGAGTTGGCGGGGTCAACATTCTGCTAGATTTCTGGCACCACATTTAATGGGGCAAGACCCTCTCCGTGAGTTCTTTAATATGCCGCAGCATCCCTCCTCCTCCTCCATGATGTGACTGTTCTTTCCACTGATTGGCTGCTTGGAGCAGTCAGTGTCAAGAAAGTTCTTCTATTGATAAAAAATACATTAAACATCATACATAAAAGATAGATATAACCATAAATAAATGTATACTGTAAAATGGTAAACATGAATTGGCATTTTTCAAAAAAGGTAAAAAACCCAAAACATTTAGAATGTTTATATTGTTGAAAAACTGAACATGCTGTAGTGGAATGTTATCTCTAAGAACATATTCAAGCTATTTGGAACATGTTACTGTGTTTTCCTTTCATTTATTTCTTTCCATACAAAATGGCATTGGCAGCACAGTTTTTTTTTTTCTTTCTTTAAAGGTAGATTAATTTGATAAAACCATTCTAAGAAATAATTTGTATGCCTGGGTTGTTATATTTCTGAAAATAAAGGAACTGAAATTCAATTACCACAGAGGAAAAATAATGGAAAGTGATTTCTTTTCTGCGGTGAAAAAGTTTCAGACACAGTCTATGAAAGATTAAAAATCAGAAATGAAAATAACAGTAATATACACAAAAATACAGTTTAATAATTATAACGTGTAGATTTGAATTAGAATCATTGCAGGAATCTGGACCACAGACAGAAAATATAATGCACAGAATGCGTAGCTAACAGGATCCCATGAACTATTGCAGAAGTACGTCTCCTATGATTCTCTGCTGGTACCAGGGATGGACTCGCCATCTGGCACAGCAGGCAAATGCCCAGTGGACTGGTGGCCAATAGAGTCACATGCCACCCCAGAGACAGATTAGGTCCTGAAGTATGTGTTTAAAAGTGTAACGTGTCCACATGTACGTCATAAAAATGCCAGGGATGCTAAGTCATCCACAATCTTGCCCTTGTGGTACCCGGTACTGAGTCTGCTCTTGCGTGGGGATTGTGAAGGTCATAGTTCAAGAAGGACTTCCTATTATGCACTCGTGATAAAAAAGCTTATTTTAGCGCTGCGTATTCTACATGTTTGAGAGAACTTGACAGGCCCCTAGGTTATTTTCAAATGTTGTTTTCCACTAGATGATATAATGAATGTTGTTGACTGCACTGCATACATATAAGGCACAAATATTGTTTCATCTGCATTAATTATTATAGCAGAAAATGAATATTAATTTCTATGTAAAAACTGTGTTTTAGTTCAGTAGAGATCTTGGTGTTATTAGGAATGATGTGCAAAAAACTACATCTATTTCTAGTGAGACAGTACGCTCTGTACTGATTCTGTTGTATTTTCGCTCTAATTATTAATCTCACATGTTAACAAAGAAGTATACAAAGGATAACAGATAACAGCCATTGAACTCATCTTGTCTGCCCATTTTCCTGCTTTAAAGACCTTAATCAGTACTTGGTCTTGTCGTAGGCTTAGGATAGCCTTATGCGTATTCCATGCATGTTTAAATTCCCCCACTGTCTCTACCACTGCTGGGAGGCTGTTCCACTTATCTACCAGAACTTCCTTACATAGCATCTAAGACCCTCTAGTTTTAGATTATGACCTCTTGTGGATAAGAGGCTCTAAAATGTGCATAACCTACATATTCCTGGATGCACCAGGCAATTTAACAACTGACTTCTGGAGAGCGTAATTATTTAAGGGATTTGTTTTCACGAACAGTAGTGAACCCAAAGCAGACCTATAATTTAAGCACACTTGATAAACTGGAATGAAATCATTATGAAGCAGAGGTTTTTATTACATATTTCCCCAAACTGCATATTATTATTTTACATTACCAGCCAATGGGCTTCTAGCATTTCTTCCATAACTAGTGTCCCTCCTGGTAAATGAAGCAGGTTTTGAGATGGCGTTGAGCGCTCCTGCAGATGTTTCAGTTTACAACAGTTCGGTTTTCATGATTACTTTCCAGAATTTATAACCATTTTCATGTTTTCTCTTTAAAAGGACCTCCATCTGCTCCACAGAACCTTATTTACAATATTAACCAGACAACAGTGACCCTGGAGTGGAGTCCTCCAGCTGACAATGGTGGAAGGAATGATGTCACCTACCGAGTTATATGCAAAAGATGTAGCTGGGAGCAGGGTGAATGTGTAACGTGTGGGAACACCGTTGGATACGTACCGCAGCAAAGTGGATTAATTGATACCTATATCACAATCGTTGACCTTGTGGCTCATGCTAATTACACGTTCGAAGTAGAAGCTGTGAACGGGGTTTCAGACCTGAGTCGTTCCCAAAGGCTGTTTGCCGCTGTCAGTATTACAACTGGTCAAGCAGGTATGTTTTCCTTGCTACGCCCTAAAACCAATTCAAATTTGTGAGCACGCTTAACATGAAAAAAGTCATTGCAGCAGTTTTTATTGTGTGTGATTTAATAGACAGATAATTTTAATAGAAAGATGGGTCTTAATGGACCCACAATAATTAAGTCCTTCTGTAGGTTATCAGGGTATGCATTTTTTCACATTTCAGATTAACATTCTAAATATTATTAGACATATACAGTATAATATGATACACTTAGTTCATATTTAATCTTACAATGGATCAATGATCAAAAAATACCGTTATTACCCTGTACTACTAATATAGCTACTGATTCAGCTACTACTTATATTGGGTGTATCTACTTATTTTTCTATTCATTATTTCATCAAATTCCAGATTGGTAATTTACCTATATACAATATAATGATTATGCATTCTTCTCCTTAATTACCTTAGTTATTTTCAGTTGTATTTCATGCGAAACTGCTATCTTGTCAAATGAGATTTGTGATAATTGCTTTATTGGTGGTAAACAGTTTCTAGCACTAGATGCTCATGCGTAGTCTGCTAAACAATGTAGGCAGAGCGGAGGAAACAAGAAGTTTCCTGAATGGGCTAAAATAGGATCCCAGTGCAACCTTCGCTTACTGATCATGCCCAACTAAGAATAAAATGTACAGGAAATCCCCTGGTTATGTTTTTAAGTGGATATAAGAGCTGGAAAACATACATCTGAATAATTTAAAAAAATGAACATTTAATAATAATAATCACAGCTCCGTTTTATGTAATCTAATATAACTCTTATAACTCTTAATCTACCATTGTTCACATAAAGTGCTGTTGCTTGTTATACCGTAAAATAAATGTGATTATCTTTCCCTGCGTGGTATTAAAGAAAATATTTGACAGTCCCCTTTATTCCTTTGCTATGCTGATTACTTATTTAATTGAATCTTGTAAACCAGGGGATGCAAACGTTATTTCTTGGAACTGCGTATATAGATGCACTTCCCCACTACAGATATCAGACTTCCTGACGCTTGCCTATTACCTTGTGAAAAGGTACTGCATTTGCAACTATCAATCATGTGAAATTGGCCTTGTCAACAGTGGCTGGTTAGAAACTCTACCTAATGGTGCGGAAAGCACAGACCTAAACTTTTATAATATTCCTGGATTCATTTATCCATTTTTAATTTTGCGAGTTCTAGTGTACATTTTCCTCATTAGATAGTTGGGTCAACCGCCTTACTATTAATTGCTCTTCTCATGTACAATTTTCCCTCCTGATAATCATCCGAAAAGCTGTTTAGAAAGAGTTATTTCATAATCTGCCACATCCTAGAATTATGTGTACTAGGCTAATGAGTGTGAAGTTGAAAATGTATAAACTGAGTTTGTGTGTTTTGGTGAGAAAATGCCTCAGCTGGTATGGATGGTATGAAAATGAGCACTAATCTGCATTTGGAAATAGTAAAATTATATATTTTTAATATATTGCCTAGTTTTAAAGCCTTACTTTGGAGAAACCCAAAATCCGGCTGTAATGAATTTTGGGTTTGTCACTTTTTTGTTATAATGAGACCAACATTGCAATAAATAATTGTTTATAAAAATAATCTGATGACATTAAAAAATAGGACACAGATGATATACAAAATACAATTTGTAAATTGTAAAAATCTTCAAGTATTTCTTTTTACATCACCACGGTTTTTGTCATGGGAAATTTATCTTAAATATAACTTTTGATATAAAAAACAAGAATTTAATTTTTTAATATAAAAAAATGAAATAGAATATTTATTCAAAAACCATATATGTCAAACAGTTTTATTAATGTTAGGTTCTATCCATTGTAAGTAAAATAATATAAAATAGTTATTTCAATACAATAATATTTTAAACACATGGAATTGTGCTACTTGCAACTTTAGCTTTCCCTTCATAACATTTATCAGGCAACAAGTGATTTATATTTCTGTTTTCAAAACTTATAATGAATATATTAGTATATTAAATATACATTAATTAACTATATTAATGTGTGTTATACTTTTTTGCTGGATATACCTATTTATATTATTTTGACAAATCTGAGGTCAAATAATTCTTAGATCATTTTTGGTACAATTACTTAAAATGCCAAAATAATAGAAATATGTATTATGTATAGAAAATTTTAAAAATGTTTTTAATGTTCTTCTTGGATTATCCATGAATGACAATTGACAGATTTTAAGTTTAAAACATATTGTATTGAAAATGTTTGTGTCAAAAAAAAAAAAGAAAAGAATCTTCTGAATAATTTTATTTGCTTCCTGAAGAGGAAACACCTTTGTGTCCGAATGGAAGAAAACAGAATTTGGCTTAGAAGGTTACAGCTATTGTATGATAGAATCTGGCTTTCCACCATTAGTAAAGCACTGGTTTTACCTTTGGCGCTTTGTGTGCCTGGGTGCCTGCTGCTGTTTTTGAAATATACCAGTATATACCATTGAATTTTGGCAATTATTCTAACTTTCTTATCTTATTTAGAGTAAGGCGTCATACAATATACATATAAAAAGAAAATCATAGCGTTTATCTATATCCTTATGACACCCATAAGCCCTTTAGAATGTATTCACTAACCTATGAATGAGGAATCAACAGCCATGTGGTAGAATAGTTTGTAGAAAAGTAACAAAAAAAGTAACTGAAAAGTCCCCTCACTTTTAATATTCTGGCATTCTTAACCAAATGCTGGATGTTGTTTTTTGGGAGGCCATAGGTCTATTCTGCATTATTTTCCATTTAAAATGGTTAAAAGTATTTTCATGCATGGAAAGCTATTAGAAGAAAAATAATTAGTTAGTGATTACAGCCAAGCATCACACACAGATCTGGATAATTATATTTATTTGTTTCATTTGCTTCTAGTTCCATAAATGTGATTTGAAAAGCCAGCCCGTGAAATGGAGCATAGCCATTTATCAAAACATCTGCACTAATGTAACAATGCAGCAAATTATATCTACAAGCAAAGGCATCGATCCAGATGGATCATTAACAGCTTTAAACAAGTGATCCAAGTAATAGGGCTAAATACTAGAACATAATCAAGATCTAACGTTTCAGATACATCAATTACAAGTTTAAAAAAAAAAAAAATGTTTTCACATGGAGGAGATTCATTTTCGTACCATCTCTGGATGGCACATAGTAGGTATGCGGCTAGAAGGCAGCAATTAAGAAGTGAAATGCTGGGAAAGAAATTAGCTATGCAATCTGTATTTTGTTTAGCAGTGGGTCAGGCACAGAGGGAGAGGTAGTTGTTGTTAGCCAGTAAAATGAATCGGATGTGAGTTGGATAGGATGATATATGTCTTGTGACAAAGTACGTGACAGAAATATACATTGGGATACACAGTTTGGGACCACAAGGACAGGCGAAGGTGACATCTGAAAGAAATTAGAGCCGTCTGAAGATGATTAACTCTTCATTATCCATTGCCTGTCAATACAAAATAATTGGCACACTCTTATCTGAACTGGATAGTGGAATTAGGTCTTGGTATGCTGTCATAATGGAATGTGTATTAGTGTTATTATTTCTTTTTTTTAATTGAAAATAATGAAATCATTAAGTACAGAATCATACAGTGATGGACTTAATTCTTTTTTTTTAATGAAATTGTGTTTTGAACCTAACACCTCAAACATGCAAGTAGTACATTGCAATTATTATTATTATTACTTTTTTTATATGGCGCCAATAGTTTGTGCAGGGCTCCTTACAATACATACATTGAAATGATATGACAAACCTAGAATTCACAGACAAACCGATGTATTAGGTAAAGAGGGTCCTGTTCACAAGCTTAAAAGCTTATGGTTTTTACATCTTTTTTTTATTTAGTCTCCAGTAATTTCAGATTACCTTCACAAACTGTGGCTCAAATAGAGCCCCATACAGAGTAGCTGCCATAATCTAATAGTTCTATGAGGCACCCACCCAGACAATATAAACTGAAGGCTCGTATAGTAAATGGTGGAATACAGTGAGGAAAGAAAAAGCTTGAAAAATTCCAGATGGACAGCAGTGGCTGAGTCTGGTAATTGTTTCGGAGGTAATTCCTATGGTATAAATCTGGGGCTTTAACACCTCGCGCCATACCACCCATTTATCAATTTCCCATCCTAGAGTCCACATCATATAGAAGTTTCTCTCTACGAGCTCGAGGTTGGAAAGTATATCTGAAATAACCTTCTGTGTCAAGCCAATGCTAAACCTGACACGCATTCAGTAGAGCGATAGCCTAAAGAAAAAAGCAATTTAATGATACAATGTGATAGAATCAGTGTTGTGTTGTGCTAACTTGATTTGATTCACAAATTAACAGCTATTCCCCCTAGAACAGGTCCTGTACAGTCGGTATAAATTAAGCAACATGCTAACATCCTCCAAAGCTAGATGATATTTAAGCTCTATTGCGGTCAGTAGTGAAATGTTACTGCTTATGAACATCTCCTAGGCTTTGGTTACATCTAAATTTTTGGATCAGTTAAAGAACTATCTATTTTTTAATAGCAATGCTTGTGGAACTCAACAAAATATATATCTTGAGAGGTTATTGCTAATGTTAAAAAATGTAAATGTTTTAGGTGTAAAGCCTAGCCTTCCCGTAATTACAACAAATTATGTGGCCCAAACATATACGTTTTAATTAAATGCTGGTAAATAATAATGATCTTCTCACAGTGAGGTAACATCAAATATTTATATATATATATATATATATATATATATATATATATATATATATATATATATATCACCATGGTTTGTTAAAAAGGAAATAATGATTGCTGTCTCAATCCCAGGAAATGTTGGACAGCATTGATTTACACCATAGTTGGCTTTTCATTTGTCTCTTGCTCATTGACTTGTTTTCTGCCTTCTTCTTGTTGTATCTTCATATAAATTGGTTTATTTGGTATGCATTAGTCAAATTACTTGACTGTTAATTTATCTGTCAGTTAGGAGTGTTGTTTCTATAGTTGTTCATATTTTTCACCATCAAAAAAACACCAAAGTTGTCCGAAAATCCTTTAACTGACATCATCTGAACAAAAAACAAGAATGATGATGAAAAATTACAAATATTTATTATGCTCACATGCTTAATTAAAATCCAATCCAAATCAAGTATGTTCAATTCATAGTGGACAAGATGACCAAATATTTAGAATTTTGGACTTCACTTGAACCTTCCCACTGCAGGCCCCATCCTATATCAAAACCCAAGTTATTTGCTTTACTCATCCACTTTGGGATATTGATTTCTTGCAACCAGTTGAGATATTTTATACATTTGTTCACAGCAGAAATCAAAATGCACCAAGCTACAACAACAATTTTTTGTTCGGCTTGTTAGGAGAACAGGTGTTCCCTTGTCATATGTCTTTCTCCTTCCTTGTTTCAAACGCAGCTTTAGATGAAAGAGTCTTTATTGCAGTGTTCTATAACTATACTTTCAATAAGTTATTTTTATGAACTGTGAACTAA
This sequence comes from Spea hammondii, assembly GCA_029215755.1. Classification (NCBI taxonomy): domain Eukaryota; kingdom Metazoa; phylum Chordata; class Amphibia; order Anura; family Pelobatidae; genus Spea; species Spea hammondii. The sequence goes on along the minus strand of JARDYJ010000003.1, from coordinate 73,593,591 downwards.
CAGTTTAAAATACCCGTTTGCCTTTGTAAACTGGATTTGGGTTAACTAACCAGAAGCAACATGCAAGGAACGACAGAGATCAGTTTCCTCGTTGACGTGCATCATTGAGTTTTAACAACAGCGGGGTCATTGCTTCGCCTGTGATCATTTACTTTCCTGAAGCTTTTGTATTGTCCCTTGTATGTATTTTATAATCCAATGGCAGGTGTTGTTTTCTTAAGTCAATGAGAAAAAAACCTGTTCAGCACCTTAGAAAGATTCCCTGTGTTTGCTACGGTTCTGCATCACCTTCTGTTATTTTATGAAGAACAGAATAGCAGCATGGTAGGGTGACATCTATTTATTTCCTGTTTGTCATAGGCTCATTATTGAAAAGGAAAAGATAATCACAAAGGGATTTTAACTGTAGTTGTTCTGTGCAAATATACTTTTGCGGGGGGGGGGGGCATTCATTCACTTTCCTCAGTAGAAATGGTGCGTGACTGCGTGGTTAATTCAATTACAGGTATGCTAAAAATCACAAAAGGTACAGCAACAAAGAGCTTGCAACAAAATACATTTATATAAAAACTGCATATATACAAAATAACACAACTGCTTATAACATTCTAAATACTGAATATTTAGTATATCTATATTAGATTATAATTAAGGGGAAATTGTTGTACACCAATTTAGGGATCGGATTTAACCTGCGACTGTGTACATTTAGCAAGACAGCACTATAGTCAGATTTTTAAATTTAGCTTACTGATGACTTATCAATTGTAGTCAAAATGACAATAGTGTTTTCCATTAAGACTTCACTGACAAATGTGCGTGACTTCTACAGCTTCATTCAGCGATAAAGCAAGCTATCCTCTCTGACATCCAAAATAGTAATTATTTTATGGTACTTACTATAATTTTGATCATTTGCCTTATTCAGCATATAAATCACTGGTATTTAAACAAAGGTTTTGTCATTTATAATTTGTTGTGTTACATTTGTAGCATGAACAGATAAAAATCTTTTTTTGCCAGCAGAAAAGAGACGTTTAATTTTTATCTCATAGTATGGTTACTTACATACTATGATGCAAAAACATAACAAATATGTTTTACAATGTAGTATCCCACATATTCCCTCTATGTATGCCTTTGCCATAGCCATTCTAGTATGTTCTACAACAGATTTAGTAGGAAGGTCTGTTTGCTGTGCTGTCAGCATGACCCTGTTCTTAGCGTACTTCTGATACACACCCTCCTAATGCACCTTTTGATGTCAAAATAGTAATAATGTTTTTTTCCGGCTTCTGTGCTTGAACTATTTCTCTTCAATCCGAAGGAACTAACAAAATAGGGGGAAAAATGTGTTATTACTTACGGCCAGTGTTCCCGTGACTAAAATAATTATTGCCACATAAAAACTCTGTCTTTTATAATTAGGGATGTAAATAACCCTGCCATCAGAACAGCATTAATGCAGGATCTAGGATCAAGAGCTTATTTAGTACTGGTGATGTGAGACACTTCTTGAGCTATTTGATTTACTCTCATATATAACCATACTTGATTACTAAAGCATCCTTTTTCATCTACCGAAATTGTACCCAGGGGACCAGTAAATGTATTAATTCTCCACTTGCCTTCTTTTCACCGCTACCTTCCTCTCCTAAGGTAAAATAGTAGGCCTGGATACAAATCAGAAAGCTGACACATGACCGATTCCTCTTTTAGTTTAACTATTGTGCTGGTATCTCTTTCTTGCCGTTTTCATTACAATCTCCTCTTTTGTCTTCTGAGGGAGCTGGGCTGGAGAAGCTAATTCAATATCACTACTTTCTTTTGGAGGTCCGGGGAAGGGGGAGACCTGCTGCCGGTTAACCTATAGCTTTTTAAATGCCTCTTGATTTATCTGTCACCTGATACACCCGTAATGAATATTTTTCACAGAAGGTGCACTTTAATTACTTTCCCATTTGACTTGCATTATAAGGCCCTATCTAGGTAATTAATCTTACCAAGTATCCAATTTCGGCCTTTATTGGAGGCAAACCTTCATGAATTGTGTGTGCTTCAGTGGCTCTGTTTCACCACACAGGCCAGAAAGCCAATGATGGCTACTCAAATTGCTGTTACAGATAGGGCCAAAGAAGAACAGTGAATTAGGGCTGATTCATTCCTGTCTACGTTCTTTCCGCCTTCTGATTCTAGCATTTAAGATCAACACCTAGTTTATGTTATGATTCCTTTTAACACTTAAGATATATGGATACACAGATAGGGTGTTATAATGAGCTCGAGTTAGCTTTTCTCTTTTTTTTTTCTTTGCAGTAGTGACTATTTAAAACAGGAGATCAGGTCAGGTTAAACTAATGGGCATGGCACATGGGGTTTATCTTGAAAGACATTTCCTTGACAGTTTAAAGACCTTTTCCAAAAAGGCACACACACATAAATAGATCATCATTAAAGGGACCTGATCTGTGAACTACAGAAAGCGAGCGCCTTACAGAGAAGAGAAATGAGCTGCAAAACTACCCTAAAGGGAAAACAGGAAAAAAATTAGAACCACATGTTGTACTTTTATCCATAGAACGTAAAGCAGAACATTTATTTAGAAATCTGTTTTCCTATTCCTCCTGAAAAGTCTATTTTAATGCCGATCAACTTTTTATTTCCAATTTTAGCTAATTATTATTATTTAGAATTTACATTCTGGTGAACAACTTTTTTTTTTTTTTCTGATCCGTTCTCCTTCCCTTACATCGCTTTATTTTAGTAAGCAAACGGTAAAAAAAATTAAATAAATAGGGGCTCATTTTACAAAGCTGGTGTTTTCTGGAATGTGAAATATGAGGAGCAATAGAAAGTTATCCCCATTTACAAATTGAGCAGAACACAGCTCTTAGTTGTGAAATGATGCAAGAGGCTCTTAAATCTAGTCTTGACTAAAAGCACACTAATTAAACACAAAAGTCGTTGAGTTTAACTATTAGCAGAACTGGATGAGGAATGGCTCTATGATGCACGTGCATGCGTTATGCGGAAAGTGTATTTGATATCAGAGTCACACAAGAAAGATGATTTTAATTGTATATGCTTGCAAGTTGAAGTTTAATCATTTACAGAGAGGAAACCAATTAAAGGAATGTCTGTAAATGTTCAATGTGTAGAAAATTATGTTCTTACTGTTAGCATGGCAATTATTCTTTGCAGATATCTGAGCCTGCTGATTAAGCCTAAAATTGGAGAAAAAAATTAATTCTGCATTGGGGATTAAAGTGTTAATTATATATGTGATTGAGGGCTCAATTCACCAATGGTTCTGTTCAACATACATGGAAAATGTGGTCTTGGCACATGTATATATGTATAGTATAGAGAGTCATTTGAGTTGTTCTTGGAGGCAAGCACTTTTAGGCTTAAGGGCTCGATACATTTTTACATTACAATAAGTTATGACGGTGGCCAGGTTATCCAGGACACGCATGATTTTTACATACTCCTGACCAGCACAGGTAAAGTTCTGCCCTGCTGTGTGTGAGATGGATAATTAATTGGTTCACGTGTATGAGTACATGCATCACACATGTGGTCATCCAGGGGCGGGCAATTGCCCCCCAGGCCGCCCAAAATATAATCTAAACGGCTGCTGGGTGCTGATGCCGCCGGCAAGCCGGATCGGCTATTAAATAAAAAAAATAGTATTAAAGCAGCGCCGTCCGGTGGCATCAGCACCCAGCGGCCGTATGCGATGGCCGCCAAGTGATGGGAGCAGCGTGAGGGGTGAAAGCTCCGCCCCCTCGCACTCACCTTTCACCCCTCACGCTGCTCCCATCGCTATGCGGCCATCAGATTGTTGGAAATCGAATCTAAACGGCCGCTGGGTGCTGATGCTGCCGGCCGGAGCTACTTTAATACTTTATTTATTTATTTTTAATATGGCAAGCCGATCCGGCATATTAAATAATTAAAAAAAGGATTAAAGTAGCTCCGGCCGGTAGCATCAGCAACCAGCGGCCGTTTAGATAAGTTTTCCAGCAGTCTGATGGCCGCATAGTGATGGGAGCAACGTGAGGGGTGAAAGGTGAGTGCGAGGGGGCGGAGCCACTTCACTTGACTTGCCCCCCAGGCCTTAGGCTGTCAGCCTTCCCCTGTGGTCATCCTAATTAAAATACCTTTTTTTAGTTATAGACCTCCAGCAGGTTTCGAGCACTGTTTCCAAAATTTCCAGTAATTACCAATAGTTTACAATCTGTTAACCCATCCGTGAATTTACTTTCTAAAAAATGGGTGTTTCCAGTTGTATATGTTTTTATATACATATATATCTTCCAGATCGTAAGCTTACTTGAGCAGGTTCCTCCTTGCCTGTCAAATTGTTATATTGTATATTACTTGTTACGTCCTGTTCAACCATTGTACAGCGCTGTGGAACATGATGGTGCTATAGAGATATATTGTTAATTTAATTTGTAGGCATTTCCAAATATCTAGGGATTTCTGATTGTATGAGGAGCAAAAGATGGGTAATAAGTCATCTAAAAACTAAGGTACACGTAGCTGTCTACCTATTTCATGACTACAAGTCACTTGATGCTTACCGTTCTATCACTTTTGATTGTATTTGTTATGTACGTATCAGCCATGGGTTAAAGTTGCTCCTTGACTTTCATGCCGACTACGATCCAAGTTTGTGTGCAGGTGTGTAGCACATTTGTGTGCCTTTCTACACTGGCTCCAGTAAACGTGTTTATGTCCAACATGTCATGCCTCTATTAGCATATCTGTGTCTGGTGATCTGAGCAGGAGCCATGGACCATGTGCTCTAATGCCGAGCCAATTGTTCTTTCATTTGGCAGGCCTCTGAGCTAAACAGTTGCAGGAAATGTGTGTTGTTTTCTGTGTTGCTTTAACGCCTTCAGATACCTTTCTGAAAACGTTAACAACGGTATCCAATAAAGCTATTGCTTCCCACTATTTTCTTATAATAATGAGGAACCGTTAGATGCAGATCAGTGCTATCTTAATGTTTTACCTTCATTGTTTTGGGGTTTTCCTTTTTTTATTTTAATAATTTAGCACAAAATTATTATTTTTTTTTTATTTTTTTTCATGTAGTTTAAGAGGTTCCAAGCATGGAGTCATTTTATGTAAACACTTTTATATACTGTAACAATTGCACTGCAGTTTTGTTTTTTTTTTTAATTTAAATTCACCTTTAGGGTTTCTAATTCAGCTTAGCAGCCTGACCCAGAAAACCTAGACCTTGTCTAAATGCCACTGTGCCTTGCAGGCCTCTTGCAGATCACCAGCTTATTCTGGTTTTGGACTAACTGTGCACAGTAACAGCCAGAGAATGCAGACTCACGTGGCCAAAGAGGTGACTCTTGTTTTAGGAGGTATGATTAGAGATAGAGCTAGAAGGTGGGCTTTACCAGTCTTTATATATGATCTGCTGATAGCTACAACTGCTTAACATGCTGTAACAGAGTATTTTATCCACACAGTTTAATTGAGACCATTGTTGTACACTATTGTGACTTTAGGGCTGTAGAACACAGCCAGGTCTCCTAGAACGAGGGACATCGGGGGAGGGACTGTCCTTCCTTAACATGGACACTTACATGGTCTATTAACAAGTCATTGCCAGCATGCATCGTGTGTAATTTTTGGAAATATTAACTTAATAGTGGTTGATGTTACTAGCCCATGTAGGATGTCTTGGTCTGAAGTATAAACTAAGCCCTACCACAATTAGGTTATGGAACCAGCAACAGGTTATCTTTAGAATGTGACATCTAATACAAAGGGCCCGCCATATTTATGTCTCCTTAAGTTTTTTGTTTTTGTATAACTACATAAAGAATAGATCATGATAATCAGAAAAACATCTCTAATTAGTCAACTAAAAGGTGTAAGACTCCCACCGACCCTCATCCTGAAATAACACATAAGGTTCTGGTTCAAAGCTTTATAGTTGGTGTAGTCACCATAGCAACTAGTAGAATTTTCCTGCTGGGTTTTATCATTATGCCCCAAAATTGCCCCGATAAGCCTTTAGCACTGGATTTGTGAATCATAAGTATGTATACATCTTTCAAAGAATGGCAACTGTGTAATTATAATTTTTTTAATGTCCTTAATCTTTGATGAATTATATAACACAATCTGATCACATTTAGATATGGATCATAGGCATTACTGTTGCCTGCAAATTAGATTAAATATTGTATAAACAATCCCATGGAAGAGATGCATTATGTGTATCATATGCAGCCAAAGCAAGCAATCTGTAAGTCTAGTGTCTAGAAATATAAATTCCACAGAGTGTAAAGCCGTGTATGCAGCAAGACTGTTATCGCTAGAGGAAATCCGGAGCCGTGATGCTGAAGTCATTAAAACAATGATGTTTCAGTCGCTTGTTTGTGAGCACAACCTGCTTGCCTCAAGTAAAAAAAAATCCTGCGGATAAAAAAATATTTTTTTTGGTATGATTGCCTGCCTTCAGGTATAATAAAGAGATTGCCCTTGGTACCAGTCCTACTAATGCATTTTCCACGAGCTCCTAAATGGTAATTTTGCATAAGCATCCTTTTTTCATGTTACAAGGACGCTGTTTAGTGTTTGTGTATCAAGTAGTTATGTTAACAAGTCTTTGTTCCAATTAATTTATTTCTTGTCAGTTGTGCTTTACCTTAATTACATAATCATGATACTTGTAATTGCTGTTGGGGAAAAAATGAGTAGTGTCAGGAGCATGCACAAAAAAACACATCTCCGTTATATGATTGTTTTTATCAATATAGGTTCATCATATGCATTTTAATGCACATAATAACTCAGTGTCACCTTTATTTAATGTTTATTTAGGGTTTTTTTTACAATTATTTAAAGGGACTCATCACAAGTCTCTTTTTTTCCATGGTGGAGTCATGATCTTCAGGCAGTGTCCAGCTGCCCAATCTAGCTGCCCCATTGTTCCACCATTGGGGGCAGAGAGGATCACGTACCCTACGTATAGCCTCATCCATGCAATACATCGCAGTAACCCCCCCCCCAATCTGAATTCAGTGATTGCAAACTGCCAATCTCTACAAGCCATCCTAAGTGTCACTGAAATATTGCAAGCCGGATCCTGGAGCGGTTTGGTAAATCTGTTCAAGAATGCTGCCACCTTCCATGTACACGCGTGTAGTTAAATAATTTTAAGAATACATCCAAACGAATATTCTGCAGGCAATTTATATAAAACACTTGTTAGCTTGGGCTGCTTTATGTAAATATTCAGTGCCAAAAAAAGCATCAGTTGGGCTTTTTTTTCTCCTTTAGAAAGACCACATTACTGTACTTGACAACTCTGATTTTTACTAATCTCTTTCAAAATTAGCATTTGAATGAAAGTAACAGGATAAAGCTTAACGTGTAAAATGGTTCTTATAAAAGGAAAGAAAGCATTTGTGTGTGTCCTCTCAGAAACCCCTATTCTTTTTTTTTTCTTTTTTTTTTTTAATTACACCAAAGCTTTTTTTATTTTTTGTCCTGGCTGGCTAATTTAAACATTTTGACAATTTTTGTGATTTTTTTTGTTCCTTAAAGAAGTAAAGGTGAGTTATGCATAGCCCTGTGTATAGAATGACTGAAGGATTTACAAAGTTACGTTTTTGTTGATTTCATTGATGAGGTCAGAGGAGATCACATCCTGAATTTATTGCAGATTAGGTTTGCGTAATCCGTAGCCCATCATTCCGCCAGCTGTGAGCTGCGCCGTTCTTTTTTTTTTTTTTTTGGAAGGAGGATTAATGTTGATTTAGCTTAGTTTCTTGAAGTATGCTGCTAATAAAGGCCATTCTTTTTTTTTTTACAAGTCTTTCTGGGATTGTTGTGCATTCTCGTACATGCCAGGGAATGTAATGAATGGAGCGAGTGGGCTAAGCTTATTGAGACATTGAGAAAGATATTTGTTGCAGGGGAAAAGAAAAACAAAGTTTGGGTCAGGTCATGCACTGGCCCATGGCTTTAAACTATCACATAAAACATATTTCAGTACCGGTTAAGCCGTTTAAGCCGTAAAATAGCAATTCTAATTAAAGGAGGAAAAAAATAAACAACAAAGATAGATCTCACTGCCTTTCACTAAACTTTTAAAACCATGGCTCATTTCTGTAATGAGGCGTGCTTGGTGATTTATCAGGTTGCGAAGAGGAAGCATATTCTTAGTAGACTCTTACTAAATGTACCCCCTGATATGTAATTGAGTTTTACTCTTTTGATTCGGTGCAACACGATCAATACATGCCACAGCAGCCTTGTGCCTCTCTGAGTGGTTTTGCACAGCAGAATCATTATATTAAACGAGTACTTAATGTACCATCAGTACTTTCTAACAACTCCCGTTGGTGCCTTTACAGATAGCCAAGCACTTCTAAGTTACTTTACAGACCGCACACCACCTATTAGCACACAGATGCATTCTTCCCATTCAGTAACATAGAACAAGAAAGCGTAAAATAGACCACCCAAAAAATAATATAAAATTATTTCAAATTTGTGTGGTTTTTTTTGTTTTTTTTTTTAACAATCTAACCGCCTCTCATTACTGTTATTTTATATAGCCATCAATTTCTGTAAAGGTTTGTAGAATTTTCTTACTCAAGCTGCTATTCTGCAATTATTGTATTGATCTGATAATCAGCCCTGCCCAGGATTTTTAGATGAACTTTTTAAACCCTTAGTGACAAAGGTATTTCCCACCCTAAAAAATCCCTTTTTTTAGTGATTTTAGCCATATGTTTAATAACAATTTACTTTTTTCCATGTTTAATGCACCCACACACAGTATATGGATTTTCCAATGACAGATAAGGTTTTCATTTGATACAATTTTTCCATGTATAGTCCATCATTTAGTAAGAATGATGGGATTAGTTAAGATTTCTTTAACAGGTTAGGCGCTACTTCAGAAGAAAAAAAGAAACAATTTATGTTCAGCAACATTCCCTAGTACAGTAATAGCCCACATACATAAGTTTCAATCTTGCAGCAAGCCAAATGATCTGTTACATACTATACTTTGTTTCCATAATCCTTACAACTTTTAGGTTGTGGGTTGAAAAGTTATTTTATTTTATATTTCCAGGGTGGGTTTACAAGGTGCACTTTTTTTTACCTTTTTAAAAAAAAATATATATATTTTTATTTCTTTAGTGAACAGAAAGGACACTTAATTTTGCCTTAATAATCTGTTTGTGGCTGAATAAAAGCCTATCTTTGACTGGTCATTTGGCACATCAGTTACATGCCTTATAGGCAGCTTGCCGTCGGCACCTATACTCACGCAGCAGATCAGTTCCTGCAGTGTATGGCAGCTGGATAGATATGTCTGGCTGCATGGGTATAAAACGTGCAGCACCACTAACATCATTTGGTAGCCACCTCGAAGGTGCCAGGGCCACCTAGTTGTCCCCAGTCCGGCCCTGTTTAAATCTGTTTAAATGGAGACATGATAGCTTTTCACTATCGAAGCCCAGAAAATATCTTTGGAACAAAACCATTCAAGAAGTAATTCATTTTTATGGCTAGTTTTGTTCTTTCGTTAAAATTTGGGTGGCCCTTGTCTAATCTGTTTCAGATAGCAAAGCAAAATTCCTCATTATAAAAGCATGCCGTGATCCAATATGGGTGTTGTTGTGGATGTTGGATTTATTGAAGGCAGGACTATTATATCATTCACTTGCAGATAACAGTAATGCGGGGAGAGGCCTAGACATATATTTGATGTGTAACGGTTTTCTGGCAGGCGAATACACAGAGACACCACTGTTATTTTCCCCAGCTGTTATCATAGCAGCGGTTGCCTGTCTGGACTGCACTTAATATCACAAAAGAACAGAATGGCGTGCATAGCTTATTAATGGACTGTCATTATAATACAGATGTCAGCAATTGCCTCAGAGACACAAGGAAGTCCAAGGAATTACTGACAAGAATCTGCGATTGGCTGGAATACATCGCACACAAGGTTAAAGTGGCTTTCAAAGATTACAAAAAAAAAAATGCAAATAGGAGGGTAAATTGATTAACAGGCTTAAAATAGATTGTTTTTTTTCTAAGTTATCTGAAATTGAAATTAGGTAATTTTGATCAATTTGTTGATATTTCTTTTCCATTAATTTCACAGTTTCTACTAAGCTAGATAGCAAGCATTAACTTGCTCCTAAATAGACAGCCGCATAATTAAACAAACAAGTTAATAAAATACAACCTTTGGATCGTCTAAAATTGGCCGATTTTTTTCAAGATAAGCTTTCTTTTCTATACGCCAGTTGTGTCATTATATTTTCTCTGTAATTGTGTTTGTAGTTTTCCATGTACACGTTCTGGCATACTCGGTCAACAGGGGATACAATATAAGCAGATTAAGCAATTGCTTAGGGTCCCAATGGTCTAAACCGCCGCCCAGACCTATAATGTGTTTTATTCAAACGTGTGATCATTATAATCATGTCCTTCCTTTTTTGTATAATCAATTTTCATTAATTGTACTTAAGATGGGACCGTAAACCTTTTCGCTTAGGTTCCCTAAAAACCTAGAACCTCCATTTGTGGGTTTGTTTGAAATTCAATGCATATTGGAATAGTTATAAATATTTATAAATGTGTATGTTTGCTCTAGTAAATGTCTTCATCCACCCTGTTGACCAAGTGTTTCATAATAAAAGAGATTGTCTAGTTTTCAGATCTTGGTTTTGGTTCATACATAACATATTATTTATACGCATGTTGTGATGTCTTCAAGCAGGCCTTTTCAACCTCTCAAAAGACCCGAGATACACTTGTATGACAATTTCTACAAAACAAAATAATAGCGTGTTGTAGTAAATGGTTGCCTTTCAGCGTAGTGGTTGGGATTGAAAATAATATAGGAGGTAGGTTGAAAAAAAATGAGAAGATATTTTTTCTCTTATTTTTGATACATATTTTCTCATATACTTTTACCAAAGCAGGTTCTTATTTCATCAAAATGTCTTAGACCTTGGAAACTAAGAATGATTATTGTCAGATAGGGTTTATCTGAGAGTCGTGGTCTGTTTATTTCCAATGTGACTTCTTTTTGGGGCAGATTATATATGCAATAACTTCTGCTGAATATTAATAATATAGCCATCACATCAGAAGAATATCTATTTGCCGTTGTAATTCTTTTCAATTTCGAAGATGGTAACCAGAATTCAGCAGGATCCAAAAACAAAACAAAATGCTAGCTGACCTTACATCTCGAGTGAACAGAAGACTAAATACATTGGATACATAATTTATCTGTTCTGTAAACGAAACAAATTAGGAGAGCAATAGTCCTTCCGGTTTTCTTTTTGTGAATGATTTTGCCGTGGCGCTAGAATGTTTGCAGATATCAGATCTGTGCCAAATATGTCAAAACGTATTGAAGGAGAAACATTTGCCACAGCTCTGGGAATCAACTTTAGCACTTTTATATGCAAAGCGACACGAGATCAGAACTGAGTGAGAGCAATGTTGACAGTTGCAGAGAAAGTGGACAATGAGCTGACAAGTGCATTTGTAAAAAGTCAACCTATATCAGCTAATGATTTTGATGCTAAGTGAGCATCGTTTAAGAACATGAGAGGGCGCTACGAAACGGAAAGAAATGATGCCCTCCCTCATGTTGATTTTTGGGCTTACATTTATTTTTACTTGGGTTGCTACGGTGTTTACATGTGAATAATGCTCATATTCCGCAACAGTATATATGAGGGTTGTATTGAGCCATTTGGCACATCGTTGGAGTGTGTCTTTTTGAGTTATCCCAGTGACAACATAGGAACCGTTGCATTATTAGTAAGGTTGTCCAAAGAACTTGTGAGAACCTCCAGCCTCTTTAGAACTGGGATTGAAGCATTTACCTATACTTCCTAAAATTCCAAACGGCGAAGAGGGACACTTGCGTTTTTGTGGTGTGGTTAGACACTTGGCTAGGGGACAGGACACTACTGAGACTTTTCAAGAGACTTTTCAATCCACACAATTCTTGAACACATATCCTTTGTTTATATACACATTAGCAATGCATAAAGGTTTAGACCCAGAAAAGAGGGTTGTCAACCCAATTAGCGCTAAGAGCACCCCCGACAGAAATACTGTTGCAATCCCTGAATTATGCAAATAGAATCTAATAATGCATATAGCTTCTTGGGGTTGCTTTAGAAAAATATTTTGCGATAATAACACGTTGCTGCAGGTTTTCATCAGTTTCTTCTTTAGTTATTTTAGTTATTCTTCTTTTAGTTCACAGCAAATTTGTAACTTTAAGGAAAAGAATTCCTTACATATATGGTGTACAGTCTTTTATGAAAAAAATATTATTGCATCTGACGCATAAATGCTTAGATTTACCCTTAGCTGGTGCAGCAAATGAGAGGGAAACAATAATCAATAACATGCTATGTGGCTTGGCATACAAAGTCTAAACTTCCCACTAAGAGAACTTTGAATGCCTGGATCTCACACAGCGTTACTTATATACAAAAAAAGTGAAAAGCCCCATATGAACCATGAAAAATAGCTCCTATTTTTAACTTGTATGAGAACCAATCATGTGACGTAGGTTTTATTCTTGTTAAAAAATGAGCTTGTTCTCGGTTTATGTCCAGGCTTCTTAAGGTCCGTGCATTTTAGGTGCACTTAAAAAGACGCATATTAAAAAGTGCATATTAAGTGGGATGCTTCTGTGTAGATCATTACTTTCAGTTGATTTGGACAGCTTTATAAAATAAAAGTTGATTTTTTTTTAAGAAATACCTTTTTTTTTTTATAGAATACCTGTACAATGGACATGTGCAATGTGAATGTTCATTCTCTTCAAGCTCAACTCAGAGAAAATGAAATCTGAGAGTTTATATGAGCATAACACCTATTAAAATCAATAGGGATTAAAGCCTCAGCCTTCCAACCTGCGTTCCTACAATTTTAATTGTTTTGATTGCAGTTAAAATCCAGGAAGTATTTTTAGTGGGGAGGAGGGGACTTCACAATATTGATCATGACAATGATGATTATGACGCAAGAATGTGATGTAAATTGGTATAGGAAGATATTTTGGTTCTTATTGTTTAAGACACCTTTATTTAACAAATATATGAAATAGTACCACTAAAAGGAAATTTTTTAATTTTTTTTTTTAACAGTGAGAATTTTTTTGTGCTGCTTCCGTACATATTACATTCCTTACAAGAAGTCATTAAATCGCTCCCTATATACACAAAAAAATAGGTTTGCCCAACAAGTAAGCAAAACAAGAAATTCTGTTTTAGTTTCAAATATATTTTCTCAATTGTATCTGTTCGATAGCATCTTTATTTTTACTTTTCTTTTTGTTTGCATCGCAACCTGATGACGTAATGAGCCAGAACTGAAATAAAAATGTACTGGTATATAGTTTCTGCCCTGTCACTCTCTCCCCACCTTTTTCATACTAATAGATTTCAAGATCGCAAGAACAGGTCCCTCTTCTTCTGCTATACCACAATTTATAAACGTGTTTTAACATTTTTGTCAATCCTATATATTATTTTTTATGTGATTATTAATTTATTTCCCCCTATTGAAATAGCGCTACAGAATGTGCTGGCACTTTATACACGTAATACCTCACTTTCTCTTCCTTTATATGTATACATGTTTTTTGTCACCTAACCCAACATTTTACAGTTCAATACATTAAGGAAGGGTCATAGTAGTAACCCACATTATATGTATACCATGGAAATAAGCCTTCTCAACGAGAGTATCCTGATGTGTGAATTGTATTTTTTATTCATTTCAGTTTTCCGGTTAATTACAATTAAAGGTATTTCACATAGTAAAATAATTATAAAAACCTCCACCAGCTTTTAATAACACCTTAAATAATAGATCAGTGATATTGAATATGTTAATTGTTATTAGTAGTAGCCTAGTAGTGTCAATAACAAGGTTCCATTCATTTGTATTGCATTTTAGGCTATTGTACAGTATCTGTATCGATCTATGTTGTATTATATGAATATAGAATTAAATGAAGAGATGCCCCCAGATTTCATTTTAAGAATGCACTCAGCATATTCTTCAATGGACAAGGCTCAGCAGAAGTTTTACATTTGAAACAGCTAAGCATTGATCTCATTTACTTCTTGGACGAAGCATGCAAGTGTTTTTCATTGCCTAAAGAACAAGAACAAAGTGACACAGTGGTAATTCAATAAGTCAACCAGTGGCTTTATGCTTGACAGCTGTTTGACCATACAGTAGGCATCCCTTTTGTATTGAGTTCCATGTTTAGGATTGTCATGTCATACTGGAAGGGTCTGCTGAGTAGCAGGATTGGTTCCAGAACATACTGACACGGCTTTACAGTTTTTAACAATATAAGTACCTCTGGGATACTGAACTGAGATGATTAGTGGAATGTGATACTGAAAACAGATAACTAAAAGCACTTGTTTTATGACATTGTGTTGTAGCTTTACTCGATAAATGCACGGCATAGTGTTGACGTGACACGGAATATAATATATCTGAAGTAACACAATATTTATTTTCTCCTTAAGGACTGTACTTGTCCCTTTTTCTGCTCCTGATGTCCCTCTTTTCTATGACCTCAGGATGTTAGCTTGGTATGACTGAACATGTCTTCCACAGATCTAAAAGTCACAATAAAATGTATAAAATGTTATATAAATAAATGTTTGGAGGTATCGGAGCTATGATAAGAGATATCTCATTAAGGTTGTGTTCCGTGTTCTCTAGTCTACCAAGGCATCACCACGTTGATGAACTTTATATTGTTGATTGTATTGGGGTACGACTGCGGAGGCAGCAATTTACAATACTGTGGATGCCATTAAATAAACAGTGGTTATGTTTTGAGGAAGTATCAACGGTATTTGATATTTGTGTAACAGGTTGATCCAGTGAATACTGAGACTTTGGGGTCAGTAAAGGGTTTAATATCATTTAATAGTTACATAGTAACACTTACTGGTATCCATATCCTGAAAAATACAAAAAATTGACTTTTTTCTAAAATAATGAAATCCCCTATTAACATTTTCATTGTTCGTCAGTGTTCCCCATAGCGAGGTTTCTAGCACTCATAAAAGCTAAGGGGGAACTATCCCTGTCTTTACTTATAGCATACCTAAGTTGTAATGTAACAGACCTATTTCGTTTAACTGTATCAGCGCCAACCATGTAAGAAACTAGGTTTCCCTAGATAAAGCACAAGCTGCTTATACAATTTTACCCTTTAACTATTAGCAAAATTATGCAAGTTATTAACAGCACCCTCTAACAGGGCCAGCACTATCTGATCTGTGTCCTGTACTGAAGACCACTTGCTTTGCCTCATCTGAACCTGGACCGCTCAACAACAACCAGCAACTTAGTACGGGAGAGATAACTTAATAGGACAAATAATCATGCAGGTCCAAAAACACAGGAACACGCACACACATATATATATATATATATATTATATTATATATCATATTTTGATATGTAAACATCTTTAAATACTTTTATATAGTATTTAGTGTACAGGACTATAAAATGTAGGTTTTAGGAAAAAGTGATACATCCACTTTAAGGACAAACGTACGCATTTCTTACTTTGTTGATTGCTAAAAACAAATTCACAATCAGCACTTTTTTTTTTGGCGGATGCAGTTTAGAGCCAAATTACCGTATTTGTTTTCCTCATAGTACATTTCTTGTCTGTGTTATTTTATATCTGTGTAACAAGTGACAAGCTGATTATTTTAGTTTTTTTTTTTCTCAATTCACAGTAAAAGCATTGCCTATGCAAAAGATGTGCTTAGCACTGCTATTGTGTATATTCACAAGATTTTATTGAACACCTGCTGTCGAAATAATACCCCGACACAGGCCCATTTAATTTTCAATAAAGTTACTTGCCAATGAAGCTTATGGAAGAAAACGTGAGCTAAAATACACAGCAAAAAAGTGATAAATAAGCCTTTTCTCCCAGAATTTTATAGAACCCAGCTGTGTTTGATTACACTTCCCATGTCCTTAAAGATACAGCCCAACATCATTTGGCTGTTCCACATTTTCTCTTTTTTTTTTATTTGGCCTTTTCACATTTGGCAGCACATTTATTATAAACTTCACAGCCTTATACATTTAGTCTTAATATGTAGCTAGACACTAATTATTTATACAAATTATATAATAAATTTGTAATTAGATATTAGATCACAAGTTATATTTATTTCTTCAATTTTTTCCATGATAAACTAATATATATATATATATATACATATATATAAAACATCCAAAAATAGTTGCCGGCACTCCAGGGACTTCTTTAAAAAATCATTCGAGAAACTGCAGTTTTCTAATCAACGTTTCAGTCTGTTTATTAGACTTTCATCAGGACCTGATTGTAGCTACTTGGCACCGGGCTAAAAAAGTGGTAATTGGTGTGCAATTGTTAATTTTGGACTTTATATATATATATATATATATATATATATATATATATATATATATTAGTTTGGGGTGCCTGCTACATACAGTAACATTTTAGAGGTTCATTAACGTGTACGCAGCTGTTTTACCTCGAGAAAGGGAATCTGATGCATCTTGGTGGCTTGTAACCAGAAATGGTTGACCGTATATTATAGAAGAGGAGTATAAATGTCGGGACAGTGTGGGCATTTAAGAAACAAACCCCTGAGCTTTGAGGAACTCTGCAATATATAGGTGCTTTTTCATGTTCCATGGAAACCACTTTCTTGTGAGCTTGCCCAGAGAATCAGCGATCTGGGGAAGTTGGTTCTACCATAGCTTGACAGTATGGTAAGCAGCTCAATGATCAGAAAATTGTCTAACCAATTGTCCAGTGTTCCCCCCATGTGAGACGAACTCACATGGAGAATACTTAAGCTTCCTTATTTTTGTGAAGGACAGTAGCATTTGGTAAAGTAGTCATGAAATCTGTCAAAAGGTCAGTCCTCAACTAAATGTATCTGTTGGTTTTAATCAGCATATCAACATATCAAATTAAATATAAAAAATTCTGTTACATTCTGATCGGATGTAGATAAAGTTTTCTGAGCTCTTGGAACTTCACCGTGTTTCTTGATTTCAAGTGTACTGTGTGGCAGTCTACGGTTCTCTATTGCTCAAGGAGCAACACTACAGTTTGGAATTAACAGGCTTCGGGGAGGAAAGGATTAAGTTGTAATGTAAAATATGACGTTCTTATATGGTAAAACACTTGCTACTCCCCTTAATAAGTTAGGCTTTCAGCATTGCTGTTATGACTTATTGGGTTTGATGGTATAAAACAGAGGTCATGTTGGATTTAAGACTCACAAACCCAATAGATTTGTCAATTGCACCTATCTACGCTCTCTGCGAAAATGTTCTGTACTGCTTTAAAGCTCGTTACCCGCATGCAATTGCAGTATGATGAAGTTTTAAATTAAACATTCATGGCTTGCCTGTTTTTTATGACCTGGAGTCAAGTGGTATCCCTGGGTAAATGCATTGATTTTTTTTTCTTCACTCGATTACCAGAGATGAGCAATGGTAGAATCACTATAAAATAAGGTCACTGAAGAAACAAGAAAAGATGAGATGAGATGAAATCCGAGGGGTGCAAATTGCAAGCAATTTTAGTTGGCATTGGTAATTTTAAAATGATTTGCAATCTCCATGAAGAGATTTTAATACAAGGGAGCGTGTGCCCAAACAATTTGAAAACATTTTAGTGGGTACCACTTACACTGATAAATGATTCATGAATACCTCTCTATGATGCAGCCGGCGTTCTGCTTTCGCTCATTTAGACATAGAACGCCAATGGTTATTCATCCCAGAGCAACTTGGGGAGTGAATTAGTTTTCTTCATTCATCTGTCTCATTTACACAAATGTATGCGGCTGACATATTCCAGCAAAGGCTTTGAATCTAAAGCAGTCATTTACATCTGCGGATCTGCAGACTCATTCTGAGCTCGCATAACTCCTAAATAGTTATAGCGTGTTAAATTCTAGCTACCAATTTGTTATATACACCATCTTTGCTGCTCATATACTCAGTCTCGTCAACACAAGGCTTTTGTTCTCCGAACTGTTTTGTATCTATTGCTTTTTACATTGTATTTGGAGAGTTTAAGTCGACCGCCATTTGGTCATGTAAGAAATGTGGAATCTACTATTATTGAGCAGACTTTTGTGAATTTGGCTTTATGTATCAACTTCTACTCCAGGGGCAACCATAAAGTACACCTCCACCTGCTTTGGGGCTACCATGAGTAAAATGGTAAAACTATTATGCGTCTATTCTCCAAAATAACATTTAAGGAGTTAACTATGTACATATAGGGTTAAATGAATTACCGTTCTTAATTTGTATATTGCAATACATTTCTGTTGTAAATAACAGGAGAGTAAAGCCAGATATTTTCTTTTCATCAGACTTTGATTGTGATATTTTCATGTGTAATAAATATTTAGACTTCAGTGCATCATGACAGATTAATCTAAAAGCCTGCGGTTTTTGTCTTAATTAGAATTCATTTGTTTAATTGTCAGTATAATCCTATCCATTCCTGTTTAAACTTTGACAATGCTGTCTTCTCCCGTTTGTGCTTTAATTTACATTTCCACGTTGGTTTCTCAGCATAATAAGGGTTTCCTTGAATGTGTAATGATTCAGTTGTTTTGTATGAAGAAAGGTGCTTTTATTTTGAATCTTTAAAGTGACATTGGAAGTGTTTTTTATTTGGCATATCTTTTAATTTGCTTTTCTATCGTTCTCATCTTAGCTCCCTCGCAAGTTAGTGGAGTCATGAAAGAGAGGGTCCTACAGCGCGTTGTCGACCTATCATGGCAGGAACCTGACCATCCCAATGGAGTCATCACAGAATACGAAATCAAGTATTATGAGAAAGTAAGCTATTAAAAACAACAGTGGAACTCCAGAGCAAGCCAAAGCAGAATGTTTATAGCTCCAATCTTCGCTATGAGTTTTTATTGTTTTACTTTATGCATACCGAGGAGCATCAAGCAAGCCAGTTGGCCTGTGAGGGCTGGACACAGGCCAACTGGTTGAGTTGTATTAAAGACTTATACAAATAAGTGTACAGTGGTGGTTGAATCATGGAATGAAGGCTCTGGTTGTCCCCATACATAAGAAGTTTCTATCTATCTATATATCTATAGACAGGAAACTAAATTTGTTTTCAGAAAATGAATAAATCAAAAATGAAATGAAAGATTCTATCTATCTATCTATCTATCTATCTCTCTCTCTCTCTCTCTCTCTCTCTCTCTCTCTCTCTCTCTCTCTCTCTCTCTCTCTCTCTCTCTCTCTCTCTATCTATCTGTAACATGCACTTCTCCCCACCTTCAACAAGTAATAAAGTCACAGAAATCAATGCATTTTATATTCATAAAGCAGAACCTTTGATGTTCATTGTGCCACTCCAGTATTTTCCAAAATGGAAAGCATTTGCTAGAGTGTGTAGCCTGCACTTTTATTGAAGGTCTGTCAGCTGTGTGTGAGATGCTAGCAAGCTGCATTTCGCTTTGTCTTGGCATTTGAAAGTCAATGGGTGAGAACACTCATGTCACTTAATCTCAGTAAAAGGCATCTTCTGCTTCCCTTCAGCATACCCTTAATACCTCTTCAAAGAATAAAATGCCGATACGGCTCTACAATATACAGCTGTGTGGCATTCACTTCATGTATTTCTGTCTTTTACTTATCAGACGGTGTTAATTTGTAATATGGAATTAAAGCATACTGCGCAAACCTTGATCATGATATTGCGTACAGAGCTGCACGTACAGAAACGAATTTGTGTGTATTCCTTGTGCTGAAATACAATCCATGTATAGTCAGTGGTGTGACGCCTCTCTTGTAATGCCAGTATGCATTTTACATCAGGCTGATCACATTTTTAACCCTTTGAGTGCTGGGGTTGTGGAAGTACATGGTTGCCACTCTAGCACCTCTTTCATAATTCACCTTTGAGTAATCCTATAAATGTTGTCACATTAATGAAAGGTATTGCATTTTCTCAAAAAAGTTTGTTTATTGATTTAAAATCATTTTCAAATAATGGATAAATTGCTTTTTCCCATCCCACCAAGTTACACGTTTGGCTCCTTTTGTTTATTACTTGCTGGAAACTTATAAGTAGAGCATGTCATTTTAAAAGGCTCACAAGGTTCCAACAGAGACAAATGAATGACGAGTATATTGACAACGAATATTATGCTATAGTCTTAAGTATATATAATACATTCATTTCTATGTGCATTTCATTTTAAATAGTATACACTTATTTCCTTACTTTTAGGATCAAAGAGAGCGTACCTACTCCATGCTGAAAACCAAGTCTACTTCTGCGTCAATTAACAATCTGCGGCCAGGAACAGTTTACGTTTTCCAAATCCGTGCTTTTACTGCTGCTGGCTATGGGATGTATAGCCCAAGACTTGATATAACGACCCTTGAGGAAGCCACCGGTAATTGACTTCAGACTTGTTTATTACACAGTGATTTTTTTACTTAATATTAATAACTTTGTGTAGGGAAGTCTGGTTAATAAGCATTAAGGTGAGAGCCCCACTTTTTAAAATATACCAATACAGGAAACGTGTATACACACACTATATGGATACAAATATTGGGACACCTGACCATTACACCAACAGGGACTTTTATTACATTGCATTTTAAATACATAGATTTGGAGTGTTTCTATGAGTTTCTTTGCTTATACATCCAGTAGAGCATTTGTGAGGTCAGGCACTGATGTTGAATGAGAAGGCCTGGCTTGAAATCTCCATTCCAGTTCATCCCAAAGGTGTTCGATGGGGCTAAGGCCAGCGTTCTATACGGGCCAGTCAAATTCTTCCTCACCAAACTCATCCAGCCATGTGTTTCTGGACCTTGCTTTGTGCATTGGGGCACAGTCATGCTGGAATAGAAAATGGCCTTCCCCAAACTGTTCCCACAAAGTTGGAAGCATAGCATTGTCCAAAATGTCTTGGTATGCTGAAGGAGGCACACCTTAAGTTTATAAGCCCTCGACAAATTAAAATATTTGCATAATATGATAATAAAGAATAATAAAATCCAAGAATAATACATATAACACCCAACTTTTTTTCAGTTTTATTTTGAGGACAGTATTAATGTAACATATATATATATACATAAGTTGTTGTTTTATCATGCATTTATACATTAAATTTAAATTTTTTTGTGGGGGTTTTGTGTTGATGTAGCTACTGCTGTCTCCAGTGAACAGAACCCTGTTATTATTATAGCCGTGGTTGCTGTTGCAGGAACTATCATTTTGGTCTTCATGGTCTTCGGATTCATCATCGGGAGAAGGTACATATATATTAAACAACCTACACATCAATACACATACTGTACAAAAACAACATGTACACATAAATCATAGAATCATTGAGTCCAAGATATCACATGAGGAAAACGCCATACTATAACATTAAAATACATCATAGACAAGCACATTTTGATATAGTTACTTAATAACAAAACACTTATTTTTTAGAAACAATACACAATGCAAATTTATAGATTGTTTCAAGCTAGTAGGCACATAGACTCAAGAAACCGTCTAAGGATAACACTGTATGGTAGTAGCCACCACATTTGTCTCATTCCAAAAGCACCTATCTTGTTATCCCAAGCTTAATTGAGTCTATGGCTCATTTTTCACGGCCTTAAGCTCAATAAAATCACGTACCATATTAATAGCACTAGCTGGTAATTTTTATGAGTGGAAATACAAGTGACATATTAACTTTATAGAAATGGAATTCTTCTGTTTCAAAATTCCCTCCAGGCATTGCGGCTACAGCAAAGCTGACCAAGAAGGGGACGAGGAACTATACTTTCATTGTAAGTGTTTGCTTTCTTTAGTTATGGAAATACCCTTTCAATTATCCCCTCACCCTACATCGATTGACATTGATGCATCTTGGGAGATCTATTATATGCTTTAAAAAAAAAAAAATCACAAGTGAACTGGGTTGTGTTTATTTGTTTCAGGGCAAACATTAATAGTGTTCAGTGTAGGTGATTATTCCTTTTAGTCCCATATTAAGAGACTCCTGTGTGTTTCTGTAATTTAAAGTTCAATGGTCAAGTAGCTGCGATCTTTGCCTGCAGCCAACTCTTTCTGAATTTTCTGTCAATCATTATAATAGCTAAGCTTTATAATTGGGCAAAAAGCACAGCTGTTCCATTGATTATTAATCATAGTTACTATTGGAAATGTGTTATTGACATATATATATATATATATATACACACACACACAATATTATTTATATATTTTATTCATGTTGTTTCAATTTATTTTATTATTCAGATTATTTGATATAATTTTCTATAATTGTATAATATTATTTTTTTTATTCAAAGCCCCAAGAGTGTGCCTATCTTATTATTTTTTATTTATATATATATTTATATATACAAAACATTTTATCTTTTTTTTTCTTTGAAAAATCCAATTAAAAAAGTTATATCATCTAAATGTTTAATAACTGTCAGATATTCCAGTTTTGCTTTATCAGAAATTACTATTTGACTTTTCGAATTCAAAAATATCCTGAAAAGAAAAGGACATTATCATTAATAAGAATATCTAAACACATTAATCTTCCAAGATATTCAAATTAAAACACAGAACCCGATTCATATTTAATGACACAAATACGGGTTGCTGCAGTGGGCTAAGAGGCCACATGTGCCTGGCTTACAATGAAAGAAATCCGCCATTATTATGTTGATTACTTTACTTGCAATTACAACCATACAAAGCAGAAATATGGATGTATTTAGTGAAATCCTTTCTTTCCAAACTATCGACGTTGGGTTTAATTGCCATAGAGCAGTGCAGTAGCTAATTTAGGGGCGATAGCGCTATTGATAAACCTCCAAAGGAAGCATTTTATTTTTGTTCCTATCCAATTTCATTTTTAAGTAACATACTTTCCTAATACAATACGCTATACAAGTGCAAATATAAGACAAAGTCTCCAAAGCAACGTATTCCTGGAAAGAGAAGCATTTTATATTTTTGTTGAAGTGGTTTGTCAGCATGCATTGAAGGGAAGGCTTGTGATTAATTTAATCTGACTGCATCAGCAGCAACTGAACCCACTGGTCACCAGCTATTTAAAGTTGCTCTTGTTTTTATTGTTCCTTTGTATAACGCAAATTTTCGCCAGTTTGAATGCCTGTTTATTGAATTTCTTTTTGTGGAAAATCATTAATCCTTGGGTAGGGGGTAGCAAAGTTCACACAGTAACATATATTTTGTTCAACTGAGTTAAACATTTTAAAAACAATAAAGACTGTATGTTTACTAAGGAAATTCCAATTTACATTTTAATTCCTCCTACGGTTTTTCCACCAACAATGCCTTCAGTTCCCTGCCATCGCTTGTTCATGTTGGTATGCCAGAGTAGCTCTCTCCTGTCAAAATGCTTTATGACAGCTTGAATAAAGAAG
Organism: Spea hammondii; assembly: GCA_029215755.1. NCBI lineage: Eukaryota > Metazoa > Chordata > Amphibia > Anura > Pelobatidae > Spea > Spea hammondii. The sequence goes on along the minus strand of JARDYJ010000003.1, from coordinate 73,570,014 downwards.
CATCAGAGGACCGTTTGAAATGCACAAGGTTATTTCCAGTCCTGGACGCGTATCATAATAAATGAGAGGGTGCCTTATTTTCCATCTGCCTGTTTGAAATCAGACTTGCAGGGGAACCTGTTGTTTCCTTTCCTCGTGTCCAATTATGTTCTTCACCTTACCCCAAAAAACGAGCGCTTGTTTGCGTTTGATACAACATTGAACAACGGAATAAAGGGGCTCAACCTTAAATTCACAGTTTAATTCACTCTGTGCTTCAAATTCAGGCAGCTGTGTGTCATTGTTAAGAATTAACCACTTAGAGACCTATGACGTTATTGTAACAAGCTACACTACAACCTTCCACTATTTAGCATTGAGTAGAACGTTCCTTTAAGGTCTAGACTGACAAAAAGGCATATCTGTAATCTCACTCACAATCATTAATTTATTTAGTTGTGATTGTTATCATGGGTCCTGTTAGCTCTCCATTATACTAAGTTGTTCTGGAGGAGTTAAAACATTGCATGTTGTTTGTGCCTCATGTGCAAGACTTCTTAGGCACCATTGTGTAATGTATGTTGAGTTGTTGAGTAAACTCAATCGGACATCTTAGGCACCAAATTACTTCCTACATGCACCTTAAGCAAGCCTGTTTCCAACAAAAAAAAATGTTCACTGTTCAAATTCAAAACTACTACTAAGATATCACTTTACCACTGTTAATTGGAATTTGCATATGTAGATCATTTAAATATTCATCGGAATGAGAATGCCGGAACACTATACGGCAGAAGTTGACAAATGTTTATAGAATGTAGGAGCCAGACATGCATGTTTTAGAGTCATCCTTATTTGTTTAGGAGCCTTTAGTCCATCTTTAGAGCTGTATGTCAAATCTTTACCAAACCTTACATTATATTACAAGTGAAATGTTTTATTCATATATATTTGTTGATAGGCATAACGGCTTTTCCAAAAAGAATGCACAGTAATTGCCTTTCTTTAAGACCGTACTACTTTCTGACATCATTACAGTTAAATTTCCAGGCACCAAAACCTACATTGACCCTGAAACCTATGAGGATCCGAACAGAGCTGTCCATCAATTTGCCAAGGAACTGGATGCCTCTTGTATTAAAATCGAGCGTGTGATTGGTTCAGGTAAGACCGAGGTGTCTTCTTTATTTAACATTTCCATTTAACCAAGATTGAATTTCAGACATGATATGACAGGCAAATCATTTTAGTTCAGGAATCGGGCCTTTTGGTTTTTTTCAGCATTTCTAAACGCAGAGTGCCTTCACTAGAAAGACAACTGTGAAAACGGAATAATGTTCTTCTAGTGCAAAGGCCTGCTGTTTTATAATGAAGGATTTTTTTATTTATACTTTACAAACCTCAGATAGGTCAGTTGTTAATATTATGTTTGCATTACTTAATTACTTAAATGGGCTGTTTAATGCCCCAATAAGACCAACCAATCATGAGTTCCTCTATGTGTTTGCATGTTAAATTAATTAATTGAAGTGCATATGATAGCTGGAGTGTCCCTTTAATGTTATTTAAGTTATAGTCTGCTGTTTTTCCAATGAATGGTCATATATCCTTCAGATGTATAGGCTGTGGAACAGGGTGAAATGTTAACGGTGTAATACAGTAGACCTTGACAGTTTTACATCTATGTATCTCCAGTTGGACAATGATGCCTTAGACATAACTGTTATGCAGATGTGCCCTTAATTTAATGACCCCAAACCTGTCTGCTGTCCACCATATGCCTACTAATGGTTTGTGGCTCTCTGCCTTTCTTTAAATAAATAAACCGGACACAACTGCAGCAACTTGGACCGTGAGCCCCGTGCCATTCAGGGATTCATGTTTATTCATACATTTAGAAAGGTATATTTCTCTAGCAGTTGTTTTTTTTCTAATGCATCTAAATACAAATAAGCTAAATCCTTCCCTTATTGTGTAAAAAAGAGAAAGATTTAGGAACAATACAAGGTACAGATTTAAAAGGACCTTATTATTGAGAAATAACGACTGTTAGTGATATCAAATAACGTCACTATCCGCCGACAGGATACACAGCTTAAATCGGCCCGGATAGGATCTCTAAATTATACAGTATGGTCGCTGTTTGCTGTAATCTGTGATAAGAGACATTCACAACTAGAAAGCTTCTGAGATTCTGTGACCACACTGAAATGCCTATTGTCTATTGTTTATTTCAATACAAAACTGGAGCTATTAGCGGAAACCCATAAATAACACAACACACTTTTTTTTTTTTTTTTTTTATTCAGTATTAGGGAGATATAGGAATCGAATGTGCATCTGCTGTTATTGCTTTAGTACAAATTTATGATAGCATTTATTGTTGTTTCATAGGAGGTGTTTACAACCGTATTGGTCCCAGAAAGCAATTTACTTAATGGCTTGTGATACGTTTTAATTAATCGTACAATGCATTCTGGAACATAACAAGCGTTTCAGACTACAGATTTCTCTCTAGCAGGTGGGATTTTAAAAGTGGAGATAGGAAGATTATGTACACAGCTCTTGTATTTTTCATTCAAGTGTACACTGTCTATGCGGAGGTAATTGCCAGTTAACACTACTTATTTAGTCATTTATAATGCATAAATATCAGAGCCACCCGATACGTGCACTGTTTTCTCTCCCGATCCACTTCCCGAACTGCTTATTTATTAATAGCAGGATACTGAGCTTCTGTTTTCTGTCTTCATGGCACATGACATGCCTAGAATAATGGACCAATCAAGAAACAAGAGTTTTAAGAGCATTAATGGTACAGTTCTACCTGTTACGAGGAATAAAACCTTTAACAAAGCATACGTTTCTTGATATTGTGTTCATTCTCCAAACCTTGTTAAGATATGATTCTCGTGATATTGCAGTAGACAAGGTTTGCACCAATATTATTTTTTCAGGGAATACTTAATTTTGTCGTGTAGTCATGTGACACAAGGGGGCACTGATAGGTGGGAAGGCATAAAACTTCAGTGAGTAGAAGATTTTCTTGATTGAATAAGGAGATCAATGCTTTATCCTATAAAACAGGTCCTTCGAACCTCGCAAACTCCCAGAATGTGCCATAGCTTGCCCGTCCTGCTTCTCGGAGAACACACTGTTATCCATGCACAAATATTTTGTTCTTTTTTTCAGGGGAGTTTGGGGAAGTCTGCAGTGGTCGTCTGAAGCTTCCTGGAAAGAGAGATGTTGCAGTTGCTATAAAAACACTAAAGGTTGGCTTTACCGAAAAACAAAGGAGAGATTTCCTTTGTGAAGCCAGCATCATGGGCCAGTTTGACCACCCAAACGTTGTCCATTTAGAGGGCGTTGTCACTCGAGGTAAGCAGATTTGTAATGGTGAGTTTGATTGAGTATGCCAAGAGTTAAATTTCCTCATCGCAACGAAAAAGAAAAAAATGCATTGAATAGCTATACAAATGTATGGTTACTTTAGTTACAGTATAAACATTTTTGCAATGCTTGAGATATGCTTCATGCACATCAAAATCCTGCTCTTTGATTCATCTTGCTTGAAGGTTTCCAGCAAACTTTGGAGCATGCAGACATATTTGGTCAGACTGTTTACTTGTGCAAATGATTTCCATGTCCAACACAGATGTTAAAGCTGCCTATCTCATTAGCATTTTTGACCGTTCCCAAGACAGAGTGTTTAAGCAAGATGTTGATACATTTCCTTTTCTTTCAATGTATTGGATAGGCTTCACAGACATTTTTATGTTTCCTCCTTTTAGGAAAACCGATAATGATCGTTATAGAATTCATGGAAAATGGAGCGCTTGATGCATTTTTAAGGGTAAGTGCAACTTCTGCAATTACACTGGAATGAATTTAAAGCGTTTCTTAAATATGCATAGAATAGCTGGCTTCATTTACATTTGCTTCAGCAGCTTGGGATGAAAAGTAATGGGGAATCCATTCCTTTAATTCAAACATGACATTTGAGAGAATGCAGTAATCTGAGCCTTTTATGTTTGCAAAAGTGAACATTTATAGACCTTTCCGTATAGATGGGTAGTGACTTTGCTTAAGAAGTTGTTCTTTTGTTCAGTTGTTCTTTTCTCAAAAAGTGCCATAACATTTAATACAATTCAAAACTTTTAATGGTGTTGGCAGACTAACTAGGGTTAAATTATATCAAGGTTTATTTAGAATAAAAGTCACCTGTTGTCGAGTAGGGAGGACTTGGTGCAAAAACAGTCTGTTTCCTAACAGTGATATTTCAAGTTGACTATATTTTTTTTCTAAGATGCCAAGTCGTTGTAGAGCACTTAGAAGTATTGAATTTACATTATATCCATATTTCGATATAGTGTCGGAAGATAATGGGGACATTTCCTGCGACTCTGCTTACCTCTTGACTGTCCAATATACTTGTCCGTGTTAAAGAGGGCTGCCACCTAAAAGGGCTTTAGATTAAAACAGCAGAGCAAATGTTAAACCACTTACCATACCGTCATATTTAGCAGATCGTATAGGTCCACTTCATGTTTCATCACCTAATGCATCTTTACTACCGAAAACCACTTAAGAAAGTGGAGAGTAATTAACACATATACTGAAATCGTACCTGTTAACGATTTATGTAAACCTATAAAGATAATATTCCCTTAGGTAAGGGAGAGCTTTTTTTAAGCTATACTTAGCCTAGCTATACATAGTGCTATGCTGGCACTCAAGGGGTTAATAGGTTTAACCAGAAAACCTGAATATGGCTCATCTAGTGTGCCAAATCCCTATCTAAAAAAGCATACACTTTTTAATCTCATTTCCTACATGGGATAAGTTCTGCAGTACTTGCTTAGCTATCTCTGGAATGCCAGACGCTATAGAGTAAAAATATTTTTCTACCTGACCATTCTGCTTTGGCTGTAATTGACTAATACGTTCAGTTTTTTTTTATCTACACATAGATATCTTTTTATTAATGATTTTGGTTGTATGTTTCGAAACGGTTTAATAATAATATGCTTTTATGGCCAGACTACATGGGTCAAAATGCTCCTTATCAGCCCTTAAATTCTCCGTTTCTATGACTACCGTCAACTCAGTTCGTGTTACAGTAGTACACCGGCTATGACAGGGTGAAAGCTTCATGTTGTTGTGTTACCAAATGAAATAATGCTTCAATCAGACCTCTTACTGATACAGTGTCCAAATGACCATACAGTTAATGTATGTAGTACAGAAATTCAAATTTTATATAATACTGTATATGTGTTATTTTAGCATAATCTTATAAAGAAACACCCCAATTCCTTATTATACTATGTCGTGGTATACGGTCTTAACCCCCAGATATATGTAATGCTCAGAGAAAAATATTTTTCCACGGAATTTGTAACATATGGACTATGACATGTACCTGAAATTTAGTTGGTGGTCTCGTTAGACTTGGCACTCTTTTGTTTGGATAAGCTGCAACTCTACTGTTGCCGAAAACTGGGGTTTAAGCCTTGTAAACAGCGTGACCTTGAAAGCAATAATTTAAGGCAAGAGAGAGAAAGCATTATATTTTAGTTAATATTATGGTGTTGCTCATGTTGGTTTCCCCTTTATGTCTTACAACTCACAAGTTAAATAAAAAGCTGTCGAGAACCAGAGGAGACCTGCTGGCAGTAAACTGTACATACTGTTTAGGTACCTGAATTACCTGTAGAGTAAACTAAGCTGTAATCATCTTCTGCTTCAGAATTGTTTGGAATGGTTTACTTCACCTCCAAAATCTAAACGCTCAGGATCTACTCAGACAATGCCCCATGTAAAAGTCCACACATTAAACACTCCGGGGACTAATGCACAGGTAAAAAAATAATCATTACATAGTCTTCATAACTCTCATGCATTCATTTACAAATCGCACTCAGATTCCAACAAAGTTAACCCATTCCACTCCGTCATAAACATCCGATTTATCATTGGTCTACTCTATACTGCCTGCTCTCCAACTATTGCCAAATTGATCTTCCCTTTTTTTTAGAAACACGATGGACAATTTACTGTTATCCAGCTCGTGGGAATGTTAAGAGGAATCGCGGCAGGCATGAGATATCTGGCTGACATGGGATATGTGCACAGGGACCTCGCAGCACGCAACATACTTGTCAATAGTAACCTTGTCTGCAAAGTGTCTGACTTTGGTTTGTCTAGAGTTATAGAAGACGACCCGGATGCCGTGTACACAACTACAGTAAGGAGTTATAATTTAGTGCATACTTGCTGTCAAAGAAAATGATTTGTTTGTAAAGTGACCGTACGATAGATTTATGCAATGGTATACAGATATGTGATATGTGGTATACAGATATATGATATATAGTACACGAGTTTGGCTGGACACGCAAAGCATGCACACTATACTTGCCACCACCAGGTCCAGTACTGGCTCATGCGAGAGTTCTGGGGGGTCAAATGAAACCCACTGAAAGTATTTTAATAGCATTCTTCATTGGTGTGACTGCATGTGGCACTGGGGTGTCTCTATAAGACATTTGTTATAACCGTCATACAGAATACTGTATCAGTTATGGTTTATGTGATAATTATTGGACAGGATACTATACCAAACACTGTCTGTGTGATATTTAGAAGGTATATCGTCTAATATTTGTAGATATATCTGTATATATATATATATAGATCTGTATTAACCCCAGTTGTTTTAGTTATAAAATAGGGGACTGTGCATTGTTTACATTGTTCAGGTCACCTGCCAGGTGTAACCATTCTATACAACTAACATGATTTTGTGGCTAATTGTCAGGGGTGTTGGAGCTTTCCTAGTTTATATGACAAGGCATGGCTACTAATTAATGTCTGCCGTATATACTAATAAAAATATTGTTGTAATCAGCTCCTTTTTGGTGACATTTTGCATTCTACCTACAGTCCTTGCAAATTAGTTATCCTCATGTGCTTTCTCTTTTTGTTTAGGGGGGGAAGATTCCTGTACGATGGACAGCCCCAGAAGCTATTCAGTATCGCAAATTCACATCAGCCAGTGACGTCTGGAGTTATGGCATCGTAATGTGGGAAGTAATGTCCTATGGAGAGAGACCTTATTGGGACATGTCGAACCAGGATGTAAGTATTTCAGAATAATGACATGTGGTTAAAGATTTAACGTGGCACGTGTATGTATTCTTTACAAAAAAAGATTAATAAACTGCTTACTTACAGGGTTGTTTCTTATGCTTAGGTAAATGTTTATTTAGCCTTACATCACAAAGCCTTTTATAGTAATGTAAAAAAAAAAAAAAAGTTGATTTATATACATAGCTTTATACGTCGAGTGCAAAGTTGTCGACATCTGACATGGCTTAGTGTCAAAGATTTCATGGACTGTCAAAATGTATGCAAACAAATCCTTGGGGGTTGGGGGGGGGAAGACGAATATTTCTATTCCCTAGATACTTAGCAAAGTTTTATTTCTTTGACACGTTGCTCGAACACTACCTGCAAGCGCAGAACATCTCTGACTGGAATACCCAATGACTGCGAAGGCAGAGCTGCTTAATATTCAAACCGGCGCATTTAACACACTGTTCCGTATTTACTGTTTAGCTTGCAGAGTTAAGAGCTTCTCATCTGTTTTTTATCCTGGAGCCGGACATAAGCTGTGAGGAGAGTCAATTGAATCAGTCAATTCATAAGCCAGCTGCTGCAGCCTTTTAAAAGTTTAATTTTAAGCGTGTCTTATCTGGAGCAGCTTGGCAATTGACAGGTTGACTTTCAAGTTTTCTTTTTTTTTTTTTTTTTTGTCGGAGATTTCTTGCTTTGACAAATGTCTCTAATATCGAGTCCGCATTTTGTAGCAGCGTAAATGGCCAACTAATGTTACATGTAAGTCCCTGCCGATTGTATTGACGTAATGGCGGCATATTGCCGCAATACTATTTGGAAAGATTGTGTAGGGTAGTGTATGAAACCGAAATGTTATCATCTAATAAATATTTAAAGCCCTTCTTCATTGCTTTCCATTTTTTTTTTCTCTCTCTTGACTTCGCTACTGCTGTAAAAATGATGTAGTTCAGTCTTCACTTTGAAAATGGTCGCATTTGCAGTTTGTTCAGCTCCACGAATCTGTCATCGCAAAATATATTTGTACCCCCATGCAACTGTATGGTTTGTAAGCTTGATTAAGCAGGGCCCTCCTTACCTCACTTTACCTGTTACTGTAGGTCAGATTGTTATGTTATACACTACTTGCTTTGTCCTGTTTACCCATTGTGCAGCATTGCGGAATATGATGGCGCTATATAAAACAATAAATAATATAGTATGTGCATAGATAATGGCGATACCCAGTATCTGTTAACCTGCTCCATGCGTTAACAGGGGTGCAATATTCAATATAATACATTTATTGCAATATTATGTTTAATATATATTATATATTAATGTATATTAATTATATATTAATATAATGTTTAATATAATAGTACATTTTCCAGAATAAACCTTTTTCGTTCTTAAAGCGTGGGGTTTTTTGGTATACCAAATATCTGGTAAATGGTTTACCATATTTACAAAAAGCAACCCTCAAGTCCTAATAATCCATATTGTGTAGTTGCTTTCACATTTTTTAACTCACAACAGCAACCTACATCTCACTTTTTAGGGAATAAACCCAAACCTAGGGCCCTGGGAAGGAGATATATACGCCCCCCCCTGCATCCGGAAATTAGGGTTTATGCACTTCAGCGAGTGTTAACGACTCAGTTTTCTAAAGGCCCCATACCCATTGAATCATTCCGTTTATCCCTTCTTACAAAAGAAATCAACCACGGAGGGGAAACATTTTCCCTCGTTAGGAAGTAAATAAAGATTGCCAGTCACGGTTCAAAAAACCCCTTGGTAACAGCTGTCTGTGGCTTATAGGAGTTGTAGTCCGACACGTTTGATAGTAACGAGGGTCCACCAACCGAGCTCCTAACAGAGACTGATGAAGGAGATTAAAATGTCGGAATTTCACTTTGTAAGCACACGCAGCAGTGCAGAGTGATGCATATGCCAATATAACATAGGAAATTACTTTGGTAAATAGGCCCTCTTGACTTCTAATCGTGATTTTGGTAAATGAGAGCAATAATATGAGGTTGAGTTGGTGACAAAAAAACACAATTATAGCTGTATTAGGCAGTTATAATTTAATATAATTGCTGCCCCACACTCATGTAAAATTGCACCTGTCTGTGTGATAATAATAAAAAAGACATTGCCTTTTTCATGTGTCACGCAGTATATAAAACGTCTTACTTTGTAGTATTATTCATTATTCCTTATATCGCGGCCTTCAGTTCCCCGCATGCATTTGGAGTTTGGCGGATTCAAAAAAAAAAAAATGATTTCCCTTAATCAAGACATAATTTTCTTTTTATTAAATTAGTAGCATGATAAGAATGAATTGGCATTCACTTGTCACACCTGATTCACCCCCATCGGGCAGGCTAAAAAAGGTTATTATATCCCAGGCTTCTGTCTTGTCGATATCAAACAATCCATCACTGCAAGATATTCAGGAGCATGAAAGCCGCTCTGTTATTTTTACAAGTGCTTTATAACACAATGTCACTGACATGAATTCCCTTATAACACCGTTCTTACCTTTTTACAAGCGGCCTGATTGATTCTCTCAATGACTTTCTATTCAGGTTTTTGAGGTTTAACCCTGTAAGCCAAGGCATCTAAAACATGGGAACATTTTTTTTTTAATCAAATCTCTGAAACCTGCATTGTCCCTCCCAGCACCAGTTCTGTAAAGGTTAATGCAATCTGCAGTATTTGTCACATAAAATCTTTTTGTTTAAGGCGATCATTTTTGGTTGTATTTACATATAGCTACCCAGATTCCAGTGGCGGTGATAGTACAAGATTTGCAGGTCTTCAGGCTTCCCTGGTGGATGTTGATGAGTGTTTAATAATTCCTATGCTAACTCCTTAATTTTAAGTGGAAAGGTTTTCCATCACCTGTACCCCACCACAGCTTATGTTGTGTTTGCTTTAGAAATTCAACAGTTACCATTTGGATATGTGTTAACATAAATCTGACAGTGACATATATTTTTCTCAATCCTATCTATGAACAAAACTGGACTGGGGATCATTAAGCAGCCCTGGCAACTTACGTCCACCAGATGACATACATGTGGCAGCCAGTTGGATATGCGCGACTGCAGCCACGATGATGGAGATTAAGGACAGTTTTAACCCCTTAAGGACAATGGGCGGTCCCAAAACCCATTGAAAACAATGCATTTTATGGGCTTTGTCATTAAGGGTTAAAACCCCCTGCATGGCAGGAGCCTGTGTTACGTCCCTCTTTCTGGATTTGTAAATGTGCACTGTTATAAATAATACATTCATAATCACTGCCCCCAGGATTTACATTCCCCTTTACCTGCAACTGCACCTTAAGCTAACTTTATTAAATTAATTAAATTAACCCTCACCATTAAATTAACCCTAAACACCCCATCAACCATGACTGCCCTAAAATTAACCCTTAACACCCCATCAACCATGACTGCCCCTAAAATTAACCCTTAACACCCCATTAAGCATAACTGCCCCCAAATTAACCCTAAACACCCCATTAAGCATAACTGCCCCCAAATTAACCCTAAACACCCCATTAAGCATAACTGCCCCCAAATAAACACTAAAGACCCCATTAAGCATAACTGCCCCCAAATTAACACTAAAGACCCCTTTAAGCATAACTGCCCCCAAATTAACACTAAAGACCCCATTAAGCATAACTGCCCCCAAATTAACCCTAAACACCCCATTAAGCATAACTGCCCCCAAATTAACCCTAAACACCTCATTAAGCATAAATGCCCCTAAATTAACACTAAAAACCCCATTAAGCATAACTGCCCCCAAATTAACCCTAAACACCTCATTAAGCATAACTGCCCCTAAATTAACACTAAAGACCCCATTAAGCATAACTGCCCCTAAATTATCCTTAAACACCCCATTAAGCATAACTGCCCCTAAATTAACACTAAAGACCCCATTAAGCATAACTGCCCCTAAATTATCCTTAAACACCCCATTAAGCATAACTGCCCCCAAATTAACACTAAAGACCCCATCAACCATACCAATTTATTAGGTAATTTATCTGGAGTACATGCAATTAATTTAGGGGCAGTTATGGTTAATGGAGTATTTAGGGTTAATTTCAGGGGCCGTTGTGGTTAATGGGGTCTTTAGGGTTAATTTCAGGGGCCGTTATGGTTAATGGGATCTTTACGGTTAATTTCAGGGGCAGTTATGGTTGATGGGGTATAAGGGTTAATTTTATGCTGATGATTGAGGGTTAATTTAATTAATTTAATAAAGTTAACTGTAGGTGCAGTTATAGGTAAAGGGGGGCAAACTCAGGGGAATCTAAATCCTGGGGGCAGTGTGAACATTATTAATGTATTTATTTATAAAAGTATGGTATCAGTGATTTTCTCTGAATGATTCGAATCTCTGTAAGATTCGGATCCTTGTAAGATCCGGATCCCTGTAAGATTCGAATCATTCGACTCTTCGGTTCATTCGACTCTTCGGTTCATTCGACTCTTCGGTTCATTCGACTCTTCGGATCATTCGACTCTTTGAACGAATCTCTGACTCTATGAGTCATCGTTCCTGTGAGAATTAATGAGCTGTAACCTGACCCCAGAGTGCTCTGCAGATGACTCACAGCTCTAGGATCAGGTTACAGCTGCATGATGATTCACAGACTGAACCGCTACAAACGAATCGTTCAGTCTAGTGAACCGACTCATCCGGATCACTAAAAAGAACCGGATCAAATGAACGATTCGTTCATGATCCGGACATCACTAGTGCACTGATCAGTGAAATAACTTCTTGCATCATTTAGATAAAACACTCCCTAGCAGCTACCTAGCATCTACGTCAATGCAGAGTGTAATATTGGCTGCACAGATCAACACAGATCTAGCCTGTTTTATAACATTCTTTGTGTAATGAATGGATGAATCCCTTAAAGAGAAAACAGTGAGCACATGGCAAAAGTCATAAAATGGAACAAAATCATGCAGAATACGGGTATGGAGATTATAGAACATATAGAACATACAGAACATGGAGAAAGAGAGAGAGAAATTAAATCCAAGCTCCTCCATAGTGACAAAAGAACAGAATAGCGCTATAGAACCCTGTTGTTCTATTTTACATATTTGCTTTTTACTTACATTTCATATAATCAAATGTAGAGTATGCTTAAAAAAACATGTCATTGATACTGTGTATATAAAATGACTACAATTAATTTTTTAGGTTATAAAAGCCATTGAGGAGGGTTACCGTTTGCCAGCACCAATGGATTGTCCAGCTGGCCTTCATCAGTTAATGTTAGACTGCTGGCAGAAGGAACGCGGAGAAAGGCCTAAATTCGAACAGATTGTCGGCATTTTAGACAAAATGATACGGAACCCCAATAGCCTGAAGACTCCCATGGGCACTTGCAATAGGTAAGAAAATGATGTGTTTGTTTTGGATAGACCGCGTAATTTGCTGTTGATTGTGCCTTCGTGAATATTTAATATCAAGATGATAGGCTTGTGTACAGCTTTATATAGAAAAAAAAGTTTATGGGAAAATGCCAGCTAGTTTCATTTATTGACTTTATACTTCACATTTCTACAGTCTGTATTGGTACTTATACTTCATGTATTTATTGCTATATCCACCATGCTACTCATGTGCACAGTATAATCATGGGAAGTTATGTAGATATACAGTCACTATTAAGCGTATAAGGCTAGAAATGTCAGCTTGCCCACCCTCGTGTGACAAGTAAACATTACTAAAACTTGCCGCATAAAAACAGTATAAGTACAAAGTGGTAAAAGTGAAAGAAATTGCAGCAACATTCAGTTGGTTGCTATAGTGATCAAATGACATTTATCACTCTGCACCGAAACTGTTATTTATATATAACCTCCTATGTTTGTAGCCGTTGTATATTCGTCCTTTAGTAAACACCATCCTGATGGTCAGGGGCAATTTCGGGACTGAAAACAAAGACTAAATAATTTACGGTGTCCTTAAAAAAAACCAGTTACAAGCAGGAGTCATTTGGTGTGCTTCAATAAACTCCTGGGCTTGTTTCTCCAAAAGAATAGTGGCTGAAATGTGGAGAAATAGTGGAATGAAAGACAGGGAAAAGATATTTACAGGGAAAAGATATATAGTAGGCACAGAAGGGATTTGAGCTATGGCTGAAAAAATATAGATACATACGTATATTTTTCTGGGCTTTCCGTGTCAAGGAGTCACAGATCACTGAATCACGTAATAACATGAAAACCTTATGATGCTTGATCCATTGAGATTTCCCAGCGCTGTTTTGCTAATAGAACATCCAATTTCATTCTTTAATTTGATTGCATTTTCTACACAAATTCACATTTTTTTTTCCTAGGCCTGTTAGTCCTCTTCTGGATCAGAATACTCCTGATTTCACAGCATTCTGCTCAGTTGGAGAGTGGTTGGAAGCTATCAAGATGGAGCGCTACAAAGAAAACTTCAGCTCTGCAGGATACAATTCCCTTGATGCTGTTGCTAGAATGACTATTGAGTAAGTCACCTCTAAATTTGTAATTATATACAATTTGCTCAATAGTATATGTTTAGATAATGTAATTAGGATAAAAGTAAGCTAAACAAAACATTTCTATTTTAGAGAATGAAGAGAATATTAATTTAAGATTTACAAGGGCCACCAGACATGGTCACTAACACACAGACCATTACTGTTACACTTTATGATTGAAATCTCATGTACAAATAATATTTTCTTTATTCACTTTTTTTTTTTTCTTTCTACAGTGATGTCATGAGCTTAGGTATATCATTGGTTGGCCATCAGAAGAAAATTATGAGCAGTATTCAGACTATGAGAGCACAGATGTTACATCTCCATGGAACAGGCATCCAGGTGTGATTGACCGTCCTCCCTTTACTAGGGAGGTGAGACTAAGAGACAACAGCACTGGCCTTCACTATTTCAGAACTGCTGCTAGAGTATACTCAGATTCCTGAGTCTCGTTACTACGGCTTTCTACAGTAGATTACAAAAAATCAACTAGATCCTCAAGCACCTATAGACTTGAACTCCTAAGTGCCACCAGACATTTCAAGAGCGAGAATTTGGATTAAATTGACGTGGCAAGAAAGACAGCAGTAAAAAAATCTAAGTACTACCTGACAAAAAAAATAAATTATAGCTCTCTAACCTCCTTTTTACCCAATGGACTTTTTCACATGTACTGTACATAATGAATTTAAAAAAAAAAGAATATATTTGTTGGAGAAAAAAAAAAACAGACTCTTGGTAAATGCAGCAAAATATTTTCTTTAAGATGTGACCTATAAAATGATATTATTTTTTCATGTGTTTTATTTCATCCCCGCACCCCTCTATTAATGGGTGCGCTATGTTTAATTTCACACATATTAGGGAAACTATAAATAGCATGGTTGAATGCTGGTATTCAAGCGTTTTACTTAGTTACTACATAGACGTTGGCAGATCAGCAAACACAATTTCTGCAGTTTAATTGCTCTGCTATTTTTAGATATTTTGTAGGGATTTGCTGAATACAAAGCAATAATGGCACTGTGAGTGGCCATAGCACCTTTTGATATTGAAAACACAGAGGAAAAAAGAAATAATTGTTGAAAATTGAGAGTTACACAATTCTCTGTAAAAGCAGGGTCTTCAAAACTAGACATTTACTAGTACTGTACAATATTACGCTGCATCCCCATATACATACTTACAATTACACAGAAAATGACTCTTTTTCGCATTGTACAAACGTTTCACTGCCTGCAATCAAGCGCAAGGTCGACAAAGAATCATTTTTTTTTACAATGATAGATTTCAAACAAATAGCCAAAATATATTTTGTACAAGATCTTGTCTAAGCAATCCATGATGTGATTGTATGGTTCTAGATTTTATATTAGCACTATATATATAGATATATATATATATATATCAGGGTGAAAAGGGTAGTTGTTTTGTTTACGGTTGGAGAGTTATACGTCATAAAACAAACAAGATCTAACTGCATTATATGTCAATTAGGATAAAGTGTTTTTTTATTATTACTACATGAAAATACGATGAGAATTTTATGCCTTTTTCTGTCTACCGGAAGCAATAATAAATTGTGTCTTTCTAGATATTCCCTTTGTGCATATCTTTAGAGTAAGAGATATATTTGTAAAATTATGTTGAGACAGTGAACGACCCTTAAAGTGGAATCAAGTCCTTCCAAACAGATTCGGGTTGATTAAAAAAGATCCCAGGGATCTGTCTGAAAAAAAAGTCTTCTTCAATTAATGTGGTCATCCACATGATTGTAAATGTTTCAATGTAAAGTGTGTAAATTTTATTTATACTGTCTTGTTTTGTACACACATTTCTCTGTAGTGAGCTCTGAATACATTGAAAATGCACTATATTTTTCTATTTTACTTGCGGAGAAACACAATAAAACAGGTATTTCAGTGCTACATAATGTATTTTACCATATAGGACCAAAGATGGCTGCAGAAAACACAAATGGATATTCTCTTTTGCTTGTTTTTCTATTTAGTCATTTAAACTTATGTACATTGTTATGTTCTTGCCATTTTTTATTTTATTTATTTCATTTGTTAGATTATACTTTCTAAAATGTTTTCCTTTGAATAAAATCAGTACAATATTTACAATATTTCCATTTCATAAACACTTCCATTTGTAATCTTTGTACTAGACTGTAAATATATTTTTGGAACTATAACCATAGTCTGCTCAAGGGTTATTTGTGTTTCTCTTTTTTTTCCTTCTTATTTGACCACCCAGAAATAACCTTTCTTTGCAGAATAAAATGTGATCGCATAATGTAGTTCTTCTCACTGGGGGGTTTCTATTTCAAGTTAGTCATGATGAAAGTGCAAAAAATGTAGATACAACAGCAGGGAAGGTTGCCAGTTGGCCTTTGATAGGTTTTAGAGTCATAGCAGCATTATGATTCTGCAAATTTATAAAAAGAATCCATTGACATTAGTGTACAATATAAACATATTGACTGATTTAATAGTCCGTACAGTGGTGTATATTGTGTTTAAGCCAGTTTAAAACTCCCCACAAGAAACATACTTTGACAGCGTTGTAAAGATGCTGTTCCACCAAATAATAGCCAAATATATGCCATTTTATTTTGTGCGTAAATAAAAGTAAAACACTAAAAAATGTCAAGGAGCTTTTTCCACCATTATGGCTAGATTTTAACTACCATATTTTTGTAGCAAATTATTACAAAGTAGACTTACACCAATCAGCCATGACATTATGCCCACCTGCCTTGTGCTACCAAAATAGCCCTGACCCATCGAGCCATGGAATCCACTAGATCTCTAGATCCACTAAATCCACTAGATCTGTGCTGTGGGATCTGGCACCAAGATGTTAGCATCAGATCCTTTAAGTCCTGTAAGTTGCATAGTGGGGCCTCCATGGATCAAACTTGTTTGTCCAGCACATCCCACAGATGATCAATGGGATTGAGATCTGGAGAATTTAGAGGCCAAGTCAACACCTTGAACTAGTTGTGTTTCTCAAACCATTCCTGAACCATTTTTGCTTTGTGGCAGGGCACATTATCCTGCTGAAAAAAAAGCCAATGGAATCAGGGAATACCATATCCATAAAAGGGAGTACATGGTCTGCAACAGGTGCTATGGCGGTATGCGTTCTCCATGGAAAGCGACGCACACACTACATTGCTCCATAGTCCAGTTCTTATGCTCGGGTGCCCATTGTAGGGCTTTCGACAGTGGACATGGGTCAGCATGGGCACCCTGACTGGTATGTGGCTATGCAGCCCCCATACGCAACAAACTATGATAAACTATATGTTCTGACACCTTTCTATCAGTACCAGCATTATGTTTTTCAGTAATTTGAGCGACAGTAGCTCAAGTTGAATTTGACCATACAGGCCTGTACCCCCCCCCCCCACACACACACACACACGTGCATCAATGAGCCTTGGCTGCCCACGACCCTTTCCCCCGGTTCACCGCTTTTCTTTCCTTGGACCACTTTTGTTAAGTACTGACCACTGCAGACCACGAACACCCCACAAGAGCTGCAGTTTTGGAGATCCTTTGACCCAGTCGTCTAGCCATCACAATTTGGCCATTATTAAAGTCACTCAGATGCTTACGCTTGCCCATTTTTCCTGCTTCTAACACATCAACTTTGAAGATGAAATCTTAACTTGCTGCTTAATTTATCCCACCTGCTGACAGGTGCCATGATAACAAGATTATCAGTGTTATTTACTTCAGTTGTCAGTGGTCATAATGTTATGGCTGATAGGTGTAAGTATCCTCTTAGTACGACTGACATTTCTAATACTAGTTTTAGTTATAAAAAGTGTTGTATTTGGTAGAATATGTGAAATAGCACCTTAAAAATGAGATTTAACAGACAATAATGCTAATAGTGCATTTGCCTAAAAAGTTTTGAAAAAGCCACACTGTTGTGTATTTTTATGTAACTTTATCATATAATAGATCAGAGTATGTGTAAAGGGTGTATTTGATTTACTATTTATAAGTTTCTATAAACATTATTGTGGCTTTCTGGGCAAAACATATTACAAGCTTCTTGAAAAGGGGTAATCTGGGGAGGGAAGAAGGAGATTTTAAAGTAATAATTGTTAAAAGGGGTTAGTTCTTATTTTTATATATTAACATGTATTGATTATATGTTATTTTCTTCCCAGATGACTCCATCATATTAGAATGTTAAGAACATACTTGGTAGTGCATGGTGATGGCATCCCAAGCCTTTTTTGGATTCCTTTATTGTTAACAGAAGATAAACCTAAATCAAATCAATATTTGGTGTACTTGCAGACAGTTTTTTGAGGGAACTTGGCAGGTAGGTTGTTTTAAATATCTTTGAGAACTAACCACAGTTATTCTGTGGATTTAGGCAGCCTCAGTTGCTTCTCTTCATGTCATCCCAGACAGACTCGATGAGGTTGAGATTAGGGCCACACAATCTCTTACAGGGCTTCTTGTTCTTCATGCTTAAAATGGCTCTTAATGACTTTCAATGTGTGTTTGAGGTCGTTTTAATGCTTCAGAATACATTTACGACCAATCAGCTGATATTGCATGATTTGCTGGTATTTCTCAGCATTGAGAAGTCCTTTCAAATCCCCAACTGCATTTGTTGAAATGCAGCCCCGTTCTTGCAAGGAACCTCAACTACATTTCACTGTTGACTGCAAACACTCATTTGCCACTTATTTTCCATAAACACAGCTTCTGACCAAACTTCTTTGGACAGAAGATGGGTGTACCAGGGTCCCACTGTTTTACCACAATCTAGCTAATTTCTTGATGTGGCAGTTGAGCCCAACATGACTTATATGCTTCTAAGTGAGCTCGTCCCAGGATCTGGAATGGCTCTTGCTGTGCCACCCGACAGCTCAACCACGTCTATATATGAATGAACACTTTCTGGGTTTTTTTCAGTTTTTGTTTTTGTTTTCTCCTTTTTTAACTTTACAATCCATCAAAAACTGCCCTTCCACGCAATTAAAGATATCCCACTTTCAAAAGTCTACTCCAATGTCACATTTTAACAATATAACCCACTTTTCAAAAATCTTAACTTTAATAATACATGTTAAAAAATTCCTGTTAACTCAATTCTCTATGCTTTTTTTGCAAAATATAAAAGCTTAACAAGAAGACAAATCAAGATTATTTGCTTACTCCTACTGACAATCAGAGTAAGAACGTGTCCGTAAAGACAAATCATTAAATGCTTGTGTTGAGAAAGAGGATCAATGAAACCTCTTTTGAATTAAACAAAAAAAACCCACAATTCTTAAGAACTACTGTAGATGATGGTCTGTTTGTGATTCTTTTGGGCCAGGAACATAGCACAGTTAACTCAATATTTTCATCAATATGCACCAAAAAGCAATCAAACTATTCTGC
This sequence comes from Spea hammondii, assembly GCA_029215755.1. Lineage (NCBI taxonomy): Eukaryota > Metazoa > Chordata > Amphibia > Anura > Pelobatidae > Spea > Spea hammondii. Next base: position 73,550,928 of record JARDYJ010000003.1, on the reverse strand, counting down.
AAAGGTCACCACCTGCTTCTGATGGATACCCAGCGGACCTGCTTACACCGCTAATCATTTTCTGTATAACGTGAATGCTCATTACTCACCTGAATTTACAATAAAATGGTCTGCTTTACCTTGTAGATATCACGTGCCAGAATGTGACATTTATGGCTCTAAAATTTTGGCAGCAAGGATTAGGACTAATAAAAAATATTGCATAGAAATGTTCCCTTTTTTATACATAATTGGAATCAAATATGCTTTAAAAAAGGTTGTAGAGAAAGTCACTGGTAAAACTGTAATACAAAAATGACAGTTAAATGTAATTTATTTATTTTGGTAAATATCAATAAGAGCATTTGTAGTTGTCATGGAAACGTGATTGAGGTGTACATTATTTTTTTTAAATGTCCAGCACAAGAAAGAGATGTACCAAAGGTAAATTAAGAGTGGTTTACCTTCATTTATATTATGAATAAGGCAAACTGCTTCAGTAGCACCTTTCTATAAAATAACCCCTTAATGACAAAGCCAGTACATGTAAGGGCTCAAAATGCATTGTTTTCAATGGGTTTAGGGACCGCCCATTGTCCTTAAGGGGATAACCTTGCATTACATAACTTACCTGTTGCATTGCGGTTCTAGCTATGTCCAAAGAACGGTTGTGTTTGAAGATTATCCCCTACTTGGTCTTTACATTCTCCCCTCACTGATCACCTCTTCCTTTTCCCATCAACAATATTTCACTTGGCTGCCCCATACCTCTGGAATCTGCTTCCACCAAACCTTCAGCTTTCACCCTTCCTCCCAGCATTCATGAAATAATCCCAAAACTCACTTCTTTAGAGAAGCATACCATCTTAGTTGCTAGAACTTCCCTGTCACAGATATAACCCTAACACTACCTCTCACCTTTCTCTGTTCCTTGTGTTTGTTCTCACCCCATTCCCTCAAGATTGTAAGCTTGCGAGCAGAGCTCTCTCCACCCAATGTATCAGTTTGTCGATCAATTCTCGTCTTGTCATACCCTTTGAATATATGTATTGTAAGAAGGGCTGTGTAAACTGTTGGCGCTATATAAACAAAAGATAATAATAATTATAATAACAATATCTAACCACTTTCTTACAAAGTCTACATGCAATTAAACAATACAGTTCAGTGCAAACCATTGCTGTTTTAATTTTTTACGTTAGAAATGAGAACCAAGTTATTTTTCAATGCAGGCTCCTCGGTTCCAGTACTCCAAGTAGGAGTAGGGAAGGAATCACTTTAAGAGTAAGTGATAAAATTGGGTAAAATTAAATACCCTCCTGTTATAGAATGGCATGAAAGTGTATAATGTTATTTAAATAGCGGTACATTAATCTGTAGAGTAATTATATTAGGAAAGCTGTATTCTATCTATATATATATTATTATATCTATATAAAACCTCAAAAAAATGAAACGTTAAATGTAAACTTCCCAATCAGTCACACATTAGCTGTTAGCTTTACATTATGAATGGAAAACAGTGGATCATGTGTTTTTCCTCAAATGTCAATATTATGTTGTATTTATTTAAGACAATGGGCGGTCCCAAAACCCATTGAAAACAATGCATTTTGAGCTCGTACATGTACGGGCTTTGTCATTAAGGGGTTAATAAAACAAACTAAATGGTTTGATCAAAGTTACTAAAGGTGCACTATGGACAAGTGTTGTGATACACTGTTCTGGAGTAAAAAAAGAATGCGGGGATAAATCTAATAATAAAAACTTTGTGAGCAGTGCTACTAGTGTGATGAAAAAAATCCCAAATTAGCTGTTTTTTAGTGGTTCCTCATAGTCGTCTTTAATAGACCTCTTTTTTTTTTAGTATTTTCCGAGTGTTTTTTCCCATTATTTCTTTAAAGAACACTGGAGTTTAAAAGCAATGGGCCATGCTGTACCAAATTTGCATAGCACTTCTCTATAAAACACATCTGTGCTTAATGTTGGGTGGAAAGTTTCAAGGGCTCTTATATTCACGATAAAAAAGCATATTGTGTGACTAATTCCTTAGTTAGGTTGGTCTCTATACATAAATGATTTTTGCCACTAAACTAGTAATGTTAAAAAAAATATTTGGTTATATTTGCAATATGTTTTAATAGTGAATTAGCATATTCATTTACTTGAAATAATATGATTAGGTAACAATCCAGTGTCTGCCTGTAATAACACACATATTGAATGCATTTTCTGTGTGTTTTGTAGACTTGTGCACGACGAGCAAAATTGATTTGGACCAAATTTTCATTTAGTCTTTGATGGGCATTGATGGTGTGCTGATTCGGCGGTGCAATGGGTCACTTGACTAGACTTGCCCCCCAGGCCGTAAGGCTGCCAGCCCTCCCCTGGTCACTGGGTAGACACTGGAAAAAAGACACATCCAGCCCAATGGTACAGTACAGAAATTCACAGATATTCGAAAAGATTTAAAGACCTGATACCCCCATAATATGGAACGAGATAGAGCACCTCTCTCTTTTCACCCTGGTGGGTGGGCATGAAGGCAGCTGCTGAGCCATCAATGAGAGGCCTGACCAGATAACAGCTTTCTAGTCCCAATAACTTAGTGGATCAGTAGTAGGAAACAGTGGCAGTTCTTCAAGGTAGGCTTTGACCATTTCAAGGGCCAATGTCTGCTGTTTCACAATGCAGTGAAAGTGACTTGCAATCTTATGACACTTTTCATTCAGCGTTCACTGCCCCTCTGTTGCCCTCTCTATACCACCATACTGAGCATGTGCAACAAGTGAACATATAAATGCTTCCTGCTTCCATTAGACACACTAAATTCAACAGAAGTCTACCTTCTGTACCTAAAGAATTCCTGCATCTGCATATGCAGTAAAATATCTTGGGGTCATGGAAAACAGACTGAGATGTGCATTTACCATGAAAATAGGTCTAATTAGAATAGGTTGACATTTATATGACTCGGCCTAAAAACCGTATTGATATTACTGTGCACTAAGGCAACACAATTTTGATGCACACATCTGAGTTGAACGAGACACAGAATGAAGGGTGTATATTTAAAAAAATGAAAGGAAAAAATAATGTGGGAGGATATCCACTCTCAACGAAGTCTGGATGTAACTGATACAGAGCACAGAAAAAAACATGTGGAAGACATTCAAAGCAAGCATTTGATTAGATTGGCCAGGAATTGGTTATGTTGAGATGCATCCAGAAACACTGAGAAATTCTCAGCTCTGTAGAAATAAACACATTTTGATAATGCTAAGCACAAAAAAACCATACTATGATAAACACCATTTATACCATTTGTTTTAACTAAAGTAATCAAAGCATTTGGTCATTGCCAATCAAGATTGCGTGATTGCTTTATCTTTACGTCAGGGATCTACATAGGTCATATTGGTGGAAAAATGTAAAATACGAGGATGAATAAAAAACATAGGAGTGGATGTGAATAGGGGAATCAAAAAAGTAGAAAAAAAATACTACTAAAATATTGCTAAATCTGTTTAGTTAACTAAAAGTTGGAATTGAAGATGAGAACAACAGAATACATAAGTGCAGCTATTAACACTTCTATCAAATTTCTCCTTTGTGTTTTAACCCTAATGATAACTTTTAAAGTGTTAATATCAAAACCCTTAGCAAAGGTGCTAATACTGGTGAGAATACTACTGGGAATGTTTATGACACATTCTTGCAAGTGATAACCATAAAGAATAATAAATGTGCTTTTCTAAGTATTATGGGTAAATCACATAAAATGTGCTTAAACATGCTTTATTATTTAGTCTGATGATAAAAGCAATGCATTTAGGTATCATTAAAATCAAACAGTTAATAATAATATTTTATCGATGATAAATAAAAAATATTCTGGTGTAAACAAAAAGTACCGTATTTGCTCAATTATAAGACGACCCTGATTATAAAATGACCCTCCAAAATCTAAATATTAATTTAGGAAAAGAACAAAAAGCCTGAATATAAGACTACCCTATAGAAAAAAAAGTTTTACTAGTAAATATTAATGCATGTAAACAATTTTTTCATATCTAATAAAAGCTATGATTGAGAAAAATATATATATTTTTTTATTTCCTTTTATTTGCCAACCTGCCCCCCCAGTTATGCACATCTGCCCCCAGGGTTGCCACTCTGCCCCCAGAAATGCCTTATACCCCCTATTTTCCACTCTGCCACATGATGTGCATTTTAACCCTCTATATGCCAGAGTGGCATATAGGGGGTTAAAAGGCATATCATGGGGCAGAGTGGCATATAGGGGGTTAAAAGGCATTTGTGGAGGTATATATATATATATATATATATATATATAACTGCTAACAGCAATCACACTCCTATCATTTGCTCTGAAAAAAACCTCGTCTTATAATCGAGCAAATACGGTAATTGTTTGTAAAACACATAATAGGGAGATTGATCATCCTGTTGGGCAATCAGGCTTCTTGTAGCACCATTGCTCAATGGGTCAGTTAAGAGGGAGATCACTGACCAGCATTACTAGCTTCCTGCTGACCAATCATCGATGCTTGGTGCTCGGCATCCAGTTCCAGGAGAGATTCCCTAGGGATATGCAGTAAAACAAAATCAATCAAAATCAATTTAATAAAATTGACCAAACACTTTTGTCCATCTTACTACAAATATACCTTCAAAAAAAGTTATTTCTCTTTATTTTTGTCTTGCTGTTTCTTGACATTTAATGCATACTAAATGGCAGACTATACAAAAACTGTGAACTTGGTAAATTCTAGAATGTGGTTTGTTAAAAAAAAATAAGTCCAAATAAAAAAGTACCGTAAAACAAAATACCAAAAATGTTTAACGTTTATAAAATCTACAAGAAATACCAATAAGGATTTTATATTAGTTTAATGCCATTGAGTTAAGGACAAATACCACAGTGAGTACTAACAATCCTGCAAACATCTGAAAATTGCAAACACATAATTGCTAAGAGAAAAATATAAATGTTTCAGATGTTTTCAGAAAGTTCTTAGTCCAGCGTTCCCATCTTACATGAATCATGGAGACTGCCTTGATCAGAGAACTCTCACTTGGGAGTAGTTGTTGAGAAATATTGTAGTCCTTCTACTTGTTTATGTTAATTATTCAGAATGAATATCCCACATACTTACAGAATGGGTTAGTTACTACTTCACTTTATCAAAGCCTCCTCTTAATTGGGAAACCAGAGTTCCATTAATTAAAAGTTATGTCTTCACATTTTATAAGGGCACAAAAATACTGTTGTATAAATTTATTGTGTTACTTTTTTCCCCCATTTTCTATTTCCCTCGGTGATTGCTTAGTTAAATAGTTGAAAGTGTCTTTCATATTGTGTGAATTTTTCTTGCTTTGAAAACAACATTTTTGATGATCTAGGTTTCCACTTAAATTATCTGAGACAAAACCTTTTTAAGTATATTGAGAAGTATATTGACTAATTATAAGCTGATGGAAAATACCTTATGGTCAGATCCCTAAATAACACCAAAACACAATCTTAAAGAAAAATAATAGCTGTTTGCATCAAAGACAGCCAAACAACATATATTTAGCTTAGGTTACTTCAACAACAATGTAAGGGGAAACCTGTGTCAGCATCAGCCAACGCCAATGATTGAGAGTACAACACACAACAGCTGGACATGACAACGTAGTCCAATGTTCCATAAGCGCTTCAAATTAACAAATGCACAACAGATCTTTTTATTACTCGTAGAACAGGGTGGTAACAGTGCGTCCTTATCTGAATGGACAGTAGTCTAAGATCCAGCAAGCGCTGTACGCAAACACTATGCAAATACTATGGCTTGTGCCAAGAAACCTGTAAAGCAAGGAGAAAGATAGGAAAGAACATAACATCTAGGAGAAAGAACAGCTGCATGAGGACTAAGGAGCCATAGAAAAACAGTTCCCATCACACTAATAAATATAGAACGGTCTCTAGCCGTTTTTAAATTCAAAAGTCAACATTTTGTAATTATGTATCTAAGTTATTTAGCTAAATACAGCTGAAGTAGAGAGAATGCTATTATTTCAAAGCTGGTCCACACATTTTTGCTTTTATTGTAGTGCTTGTCAATGCTGCTATGGGAGCTAGATGTTTTTCATTTTTCAATATACAGTATATTTATAATATATATGTGTATATATATATATATATATATATATATATACATATATATTATACATCTATTATAAAAGTAAATTATATTAATGTATTATAGAATAGGCCGTTAGAGGGTCATTGTTTCAGTAGCCTCCGCCTTGAAACCATCAGCTCAGTTTGGTGGATTGGATGTCCACAATGGTCTCTCATTCATATGCCTCAGGGGATGTTGGCAAGCAAAATCAAAAGCATACGAGTTTGCTCAGGCTGAAAAGATGTGTGTTATCAGATGAGCACTGGACTAAGGGAGACCTAAAGTGACTAAGGGAGACCTAAACGCCAGCCTGTGCAAATTGTATATTCAGAGGCAGGCTCTGAGACTCTGTACACTGGACTAAGGTAGACCTAAAAGCCAACATATACAAATTGTATGGCTCATAGGCAAGCTCTGAGCTATAACATTTTTATAGGCTGGCTTTTAGGTCTCCCCTCTTCAAGGAAGATGACCTAGTCCTCATGTGTCATGTAGGAATGAACAATAGTAACAAATAATAGGCTATTAGTACAGCTGCCCTTCTAATGTGTAATTCATTTTTACTATTTGTACACCTTTCACAAGTTTAAGCTTCTAAAGGCAGCTAGGCTAGAGCACTTAAGTCACTTGAGTTCAAAAACCTATCTACCGCCCACCTTTTTGGCCCAGATTTTATAGCTGGGTTTAAGGTAGCAGAGTGTCCTTCCTAAGAAGACCATATTGATCATCCAATATTGTTCATGATCCATCTCCTCTGCCAAGAGCAAGACCAGGAAGCATCTTTTCATAAGGTTTCTGCTATTGCACAATCTTCCATTGACTCACTGAAAGGCAGAATATCACAAGTGGTTCCTGCGAAAAACAAAGTCTGAAACTTGAAACATGAATAAGTCATGTTTTTTCCAGTCAGAAAATCAGGTTACTCTCTGCATCCAGTCTTAAACGTAAAGAGTTTCAACTCGTTTAAAGTATTTGTCCAGAGAGGTTCCATAAGAGCTGCAGGACCCTTTGTACCAGGGTTCTTGGATGGTAATATTTAACCTCATGGGCACATTTCACTCTTTTACATTTTATCTTCCTCGTAAAAGGCTTCAGAGATTCTGTTGGCAGATGATCATTTTCCAGTGGTCATTCTATACAGTAAAAATGGATCTTCATTGGTTTCCAGGTGGAGTTCTTGTCTGTTTCCCTAAATATCCCTCCAAAAACTGTGACAGGATCCAAGCAGACATCTCCTGTTTACGTTCTCTATCTTAATAGTAATAGGAGCTAAGTCTATATTAATCCAATAATAAGATACTATTTCTTATCCCTTGGTCTCAGTAGCCTTTCCTATATTGCTACCTAAACTGCACTACCCCTAAAAACCCTGAGCCTACCCTATCTGAACACAGACTAGGAACTCTGAATTTCAATATCCCTTTTGTAGTAAATATATTCCCTAGATGTGAACCAATATGGGTCTGTTATTACTATTATTATTAAATTATTTAGGGCTTTCTGAGAGAAAGTAGCAAAAAAGAAGAAGTCTTTATTGCACCATAAATAACAGTTTTCAGCACTTGGGGACACTATTGTAAAATTCTATTCATTAAGATTTTAGTTATTAAAATTTACGATTAACATGTAATTAGTGCAGGTTGGAATTTAATGACAGACTATCCATATTTATACAATTCAAATAATTAGACACAAAAGATGCCTCTGGCATGCCTGCTGTATTATTTGTAATGAACTTGTGGATTGTGGATTGCATAACTAGCTTTGTATAGCTGCAAAGTTTAACTTGGTTGTTTATGATTGTCTTTCCCATATATCTGCATATGCACATTTATTAGCACTGTGAGTTCACAGTCACAGTACAGCATTTAAACTAAACCGCTGTATGCCTTCATTCTAAAGACACTGGTAACAGTGAAGCCATATAACTCTATACCCTGCTGCAAAAATCCATCACATTCTCAGATCTGGAACTTAACCATAGTGACCCTCTTTCTTCACACAAATGTTATATTATTTTTCACGTTTTCATATATACACACACATTTTGTTCTAATATTCCAGTATTTCCAGTAGATAGAGTCAGCATTGGCACTGACAAAAGAGTATGCCCAAACTTCTGTTTGGGCATTCTCGGGTATTGAAGTGTAACCAGTGGGGCGTGCAAAACACAGATACAGATATATTCTTTCCTGTTGATAGTAAAAACTGTTCAAGCTGTCACAAATTTCTGTTTCTTGCTACTTCCTCAAATGGAGAAGGTTGCTCTTTAGCTTTAAAGTTGCTTTCTCATGCATTAGTAAATACACATGAGGGCATGCAACTGGAGTTGAGTCCGGTCAATTGAGTTAATCCTAAACCCAAAATAATCCATCTTTACTTTTTTGGTCACCAAAATCTTCTCCAGAAATTCTATTGAATGGGACTATATGCCATGGAGTCAAATATAAAACAGAAATAATTTTTCAAATATGTGAAAGGGCCTAATTAATAATATTCCTAACTGACATATATTTCCATCAATCCTTCTTCTGAATAATAATAAAAAAAAATCTGTCAGTGGACTTACACTAGAAACGATAAAATTAGACGTAATTATATATTGGAGAGATACAAGGTCATACCACAGATTGTGTTCAGTTGTCTTTTTGATTAGTCCAATGTTATAAAAAAAGAGTAAAACCCAATAAAAAAGATTTCTGTTTGTAATTTTGAGAATTTGCAGACTAAAGCTTTAATTTTCCACATGGTCAGCATTTTACAAACACTATATTACAGCAAAACATGAGACTAAGTGGAAAAGATGTCCAATTACTAACTTGTGAAACAACCACAGTAATGTTTACAAAATTTTTTTCCTATAATAACATTTATCCTAAGGCAATATAAGATTCTACAAACAAAATCAATTTAATAAAAAAAATATTATTCAAGTGATGCATTATAGCATGGTTTGAGTAATAAAGTATGCCTTGTTTTAAAGGGAATGTTTTACATGAGAATCTCCACTGATGAGTTACTGAATTAACAAGTAGCACTTGAGATTCAAATTAAAACTGAAAGCATATATTACAATTCATAGCCTTGTGTTACCATACATATAAGCAAAGTGAAGGGTGGATGATGGACATTGATGTACTAATATGTGCCTTTGTCTTCATTGTCATAGGAGGGGAAATTTTTTAGGGGTATTTAGAATTTTTTAGGAGGCACAAGATTTTAAACTGATGTATTGCTCTCATATTTTGCATTTTGAAGGCAGGTTTAGATCATGTGACATAACATTTGTCTTATCATGTGTATATAGAACAGGAATTGCTAAATGTGTGTTTCAGTTTTGGTTGCCTTGCTTCATATATTTGTGCACAATAGATTGTACAAGGTAAGACTAAACACCAAAACGTAATGTAGATTGACGGCTTAACCACTTAATGACCAATCACATGCCAGGCACATCACGGAAAAATAAAAATAGTCTCGTTTTCAAAAATATATGGTTTGATGGGAATAAATTAAATCCTCCGGCTTCAAAGATCTCCCAACTAGGACATGGGGCAGAAAGACCAAATGTTAAAATGTGGCCTTTTAGCCTCAAAAACCTGGCAAACCCATGCATGGGTGGTATCACTTTACCCAAGAGATGTTGCTGAACACATATTGGGGTGTTGTTTTGAAGTGGCATATACCGAGAGCTGTACATTTACACAATTTGTGTGATAAACTAAAAATACTACCACAAAGTGGTTAGTGCATTGAGAACATTAAAATACCAGAATTTGAAATACCTTGGGGTGTCTTTTTCTAAAAAAATATATGGTTTGATAGATGTAAATTGAATTGTCTGGCTTCAAAGATATCCTAAATAGGACATATGGACAGGATTACCAGATGTGAAAAAAATGGCTTTCAAATAGCCAAAGGCCACTTGTACTTATAATTGCCATATAACTTGCAAAAAAAACCCAAAAACATTTCAAAAACTCAAATATTAGAGTCTATTTATTAGATTTTTTTTATTAGCTTTTGTAAATAAGTAAAAGATTTTTAAAATAAAATTGAGACAAAGTGCTTTTTTTTACATTTTTCACCATACATTGTTATCTCTTTTTACAGGAAATTAGAAGCTATGATTAAATTTTTTTTCTGAAAAATACAATATATAATTTGTATGGGTACACGTAATGAGAGAGAAGAAAATCACTAAACATGAGCACCGCAGAAATGTTAAAACAGCCTTGGTCATGAATGGTACAAAGAGAGCCCGGTTCTTAAGGGGTTAATTCTTCTTCATGCCTGAAGAAGAAATCTAGATATTCTTGAAAGCTTACAATCCATTATACTAAATATATCATCTTTACCAAATTTGCTTTCTCTCTTTCTTAGGCTAACACATTACAACTCTATACAAGAAACTATAAAATCTAAACCTGCAAACTAACCATTAGTCATTTGAATTAAAACAAAAACAAGTTATTGCATATCTCTGTATCCCTTGCACACACTTTTTATTATTAATGATCATAGACTTTGGTATGTAATTGTTAAGTGAAAAAGTGTGTAGGTCACAAGGTAACATGTACTGTACTGATCTAATGAGGAACTAATACATATTTCACCAGCTTTTAAACATTATGTTATATTGAAACCATATAAAAAATACTGCTCTAATATATTAAAATATGTGACATTGTCCACATTAATCATACAATGAAATATTACTAGCTTTGCAACTATAAATCATTTACACAAATGATACTAGAATAACAATCATATAGTATAGCATTTCATACTAGAAATTATTTAAGGTAAATGTAAAGCAAAATTCTTTACTTTAAGGTGAAATGCTTTAAGGAGAATGACATTTTTATTACTAGTATCAGATTAAAATACTTTACAAAGATATTGTCCCCAATCTTCTAGACAAACACTGTGATTCCTTATCATACTGCCTACGGTAAACAATACAAAAACACCCAGCCAGACGCTGATCAGTGAATGTTTATGTAGGCATGGACTTCATTACCATTGCCATGTAGTGTTTGAGCAGAGAAAACCGACCAACATAACTGACTACAATAGCAACCTGTAGATCTGCAGATCAAGGACATTTATTGAAAACAAATGAGAAAAAAACCTGTTTTTTGTCAATACTCAGGGCCAGCCCAAGACATAATGCCGCCTGGGGCGAAGTTTAAATTGACGCCGTCCCCACCCTGTAGATGCCAGGGGTCATTATCTACCCTTCCTCTCCCTCCCTCCCTATTATCTACCCTACCCCCCCTTTGTACTTACCTTTCAGCAGTCCTGCGGCAAGTCTCCCTGCTCTACCACGGCATGCGCTGCTTTACTGCTGAGTGCCGGAAATGATGTAATTTTCCGGCGCTCAGCATTACAAGCCAGCACCGAGACCGAGGTAGAGGGCTCACAGAGGAGTGAGAGGGGCGCCGAGCGGGTACTGACAACTTGGTAAGCGAAAACCGCTCGGCGCCCTCTCTCTCCTCCGCTTTAAAAAAAAAAATAATCGCTTGGGGCGGCAAAGTGCCGTCTCTTCAAAAGTGCCGCCTGGGGCAATTGCCCCACTCTGCTCCATGGCAGGGGTGGCCCTGTCAATACTAAGCTACATTACTGTATATAGCACTGTATTTAATACTGAAATTCCACTTGTATAGCTTGTGAAATACACCAGCTTCTTTAACTTCAGAAAATAGCTGACATCTTCATAATAACAATTACTGTCTATAATTATTGTCTATTTAATTTATATTAGTCATAAAACAGTTATTGCTTATGTCGTGGAGGTCTGCAGATTATTCCTACTGGGATTCCCTCATATCTTCATTTATAACATCTTAAATGTTCATCATGTCTCTTAACGGAAACCCTTCCAATACTTGCACCCACCAAACTTATTAACTTGATATATGGCTTTTTTCTCCAATGGTTTTGATCTTCCTAATGCTTTCCTTATTTGCATTAAATAATGTAGGTGTTGAAGATTTGTTTCTTCATTGTGCAGTGACTGTAATCAAGTGAAACTCCGCTTGGTTTGCAGGAGCACAGGGTTCGCTGAAAAAAAAGCATGTGTTTTAGAGGATTTTGTAGAATATTTGTGGATTCTATTCCTTGATATCAACATGCATTATGAAAGGCTTACCTTGGTAAGCTTCCCGTGCAAGAACAGGTTGTGCTGTACCTGTATAATGTGTTATTGTATGTGGAACGTGAACTATGCATTATGCAGGGCTAGCCTATGCCTTCTTTCAGAAAAAAGCTCAATAGGTTTGGCTTTTAATAATAATTATAGTGAAATCAAAGAGTTCAAGCTGGACTGGACTTTTTTGAATATACCCCAGGGTGTCCTTGTCTAGCAGTGATATTGTGCACATGGCCAATATTACTGTATTCCAACCTTTTATCTGTGTTGCCTATCAACATTTAAGTTATATTTAAAATACAGATGACCATATCAGTGGTCACACTGGGCAAATCTATCAATCACTGGCCTCGGTGGTATCTCATTAGCCCATATGTCACTGGAATACTGTGAATATAAATACAAGTATTATACTACTACTATGTCTTTACATCCTAATACAATTAAATTATGGTTAATTGGCACTTCACATTTAATGGTATTGCATAATTAATACATAGATACACAAGAACACTCCACTCTGGCATAAATAAATGATATATTAATTTCAGGTGATGTACCAGCAGTGGCTTGTAACACTTTCATTAGACGATACAAGGAAACAAGCTCTAGTTCCATTTTTTAATTAGTACAGTGTAATTTATATTCGACACTCAGAATAAACATGCAGATTATTTTTTCTTTGAAAAGCTTTTGAAATATCACAGCATGTGTTAGTGGCCCTTAACCAGCTCAAGTGATTACTTTTAATCCAGTGAACTAAACTGCTGAAGCACTATCACAAGCTTTTTGCATCTATCATCATGTATAGTCATGTATTAGGAATTGGCTTCATTGCAGTCATAAAATGCCTTTATAGATTAGTTGAAATGAAAAGAACACTATGCATTATGAACTCACCTCCCAAATGTCCCTCTTTCACCTGCCGTGATGTCCCTTTTTTCTATTATTTTAAAATGTTTGCTGGGTATGAGTATATCCCAGTGTTATAATGCCCTAAAAGTTTCAATAATGGGTATAAACACAACATGAATGGGTTTATGGATTGAAAAACGTAAATGAAAACATTATTTGTCTTCTAAATGTCTTACCCAGTTACATAACTAGCTAGAGGTCACAAAGTTACTTTAAAGTTCTTAGTTATGCCTCACCCCCGGACACCCCTGAAACAGAGGTCTCCTCTTTGGCCATTTGAAATGTCTAGAACTATGTTATGGATACTGGGTAAGCTTGGGCTTTCAAAGAGCGTAGAAATGCATGCCTTAACTAAAGCAGCTCAAATTCTTCTTCTTATAAGATTTTTGCACCTTATGAGTGACCATATTGATGTTCACTACAACTTTTCTTTTATTCCAGGGTTGCCCAGCTCAGCTCGTGAATGGCTTGCCAAACCTGGAGTCATGCTTTTTTCCCCAGCTCTTATTAGGTAGGGCCAACACCAGCAAGCAGTAGCGTACCTAGCAGGGGCAGGGGGGGCGGTTTGCCCCGGGTGCCACTCATCAGGGGGGTGCCACGGGCTAGGGTGACCACATGTCCCGGATCCCCGGCAGCCCCGTCACTTTTTTTTTTTTTTACACGGAGGAGAGAGAGGGGTGCCTAGCAACCGCTCGGCGCTCCTCAGTCTTCTTCGCGAGCCCTCTAACTCCGTTGCGGTGCCGGCATGTCATGCTGAGCGCCGAAATATGACTTCATATTTCGGCGCTCAGCAGTGAAGCAGCGCAGAGGCACAGCAGGAAGCAGCGGCAGAGCAGGAAGACGGAGGCGTCGTGCTCCCACCGCAGGATTTCTGGATGGTAAGTCCAAAGCCTTTAACTACAAAGGGGGAGAGGGTAGATAGTGGGGAGAGGGGGGATAGATAGTGAGGAGGGAGGGGGGTAGATAGTGAGGAGGGAGGTAGGGGGAGGGGGTAGATAGTAAGGAGGGATAGATAGTGAGGAGGGAGGGAGGGGGATAGATAGTGAGGAGTACATGCTGGAATATGGGTATGCCTGGGCATGATATGAGTGTGATTGCTGTTAACAATCATATATATATATATAATATATTAATATTGTTATTTATTTATTTTGTCCTATTTTGCTGTGTTACGCCAGTATATAACGATAGAAGCTATGCAGTTTTAAAGTGTTTGTGGGGGGGGTGCCACATAGAGGATCCGCCCCAGGTGCCAAATACTCTAGGTACGCCCCTGCCAGTAAGTATTTCCTTTAAGAAGTAAACATTTAAATAAATGCCTCATTTGCACTGCGGACAGCTACACTTCTACAGCTGTCATATTTGCAATTTTTTCCAGGACATATATACATTTCACATGTTTCTGACCAATGCATGTAAACATGGATTATGTATAACTAAGTATAAAGGGACGGACAGACGCTGCGGTGTGTGTGTGTGGGGAGACGATTTTTTTTCCCTTCATCATAAAATAAAATGCTGTATTTAGTAATGTAGGCTAGCATTAACAAAACCTAGCTTTATGTCCCTTTGTTCCAATAACAATATACACAAAGTCTAAAAGGCTAAATTTTGTTAATTTATTTAAAATAACCAAAACAAAATAATGAGTCCCCCTGTACTAGAAATATATATATATATATATATATATATATATTTACTCACAAAGTCCATTGCACACAATTCCAAATATTCCAAGCCTGGTGCTAGTAACCAGCAGTTTCCATACAAAGCACTCTCAAGGGATGGTCAGCACTCCAGGTCTTTAATTTAACAATCTCTATTTATTCAAAGTCGACGTTTCAGTCATTGCTGACTTTCATCAGGACATAGTGCTCTATATATATATATATTTATTTATTTTTTTTGAGCTAGGCTGCTTGTGTTTCCTTAAAGTTGCTCATATTGTGTAATATTATACCCATCCAGTTGCTAAAGCACACCTATCTCAGTGGAGCGCAAGCAAAATCAGATATCTTCAACCAGCAGGGCTCCATTAACTGGCTGTATGGCAGTGTCTACCCTGCTTAAACCGCATGGATATAGGACAACCTCCCACTTCCAAGAACTTCAGGATTACAATAGAAACCCTATAATCACATAAACTAAAATTACATCTGAGGATCCAAATTACTAAGGGACTCAGCTTGGCTTTGTCAGGGATAGTAATAATGCTGAAGGCTGTCATTGTTATGAGTTATGCAATATTTTGGGTGACCTTCCGTGGAAAATCACCACACTGTGCTGATTCTTTATGGCAATGCTAATGAAGTCTATTCCTACATAGATTTTCATTAGTCAGTATGTCCAGCTTGTTTATTAACAACGAGCCATTGTATTGTTTACCACAGACGGTTTTATAATGAGTCATGGGGGTTTATCTAGTAGACAGAGCTAAGGTAACGAAGATAAAACACAAATGACTAATATGTAGCAGCGGAAAATAGAATTGTTTAAAAAAGAAAACAGCACAAACTTTTTGAAAACACATTTCAATCTGATAATAGTAATAAGAATTTGATGGGTATTCGTCTTTATATATTTCTATTTTTTTTAAATCAAGGAGTAGTGAGGAAAGTGCTTTAAAATACCAGTATGCCAGGGACAGGACAGAAATACCACTGGGGCAATTCACTGCTCCTTGAAGGATCAACAAAAATGAAAAAAAAAATCTGCTCGTATATCATAGTCTGGTTTAAAGAACTAAAATTCAGATGAAGTCTAAACAGAAGCCAGACAAATTAGCCTACTAGCCACTAGCCAGGAACTAGTTATGTAAATTAATAAGCATGTTTTAGTCTTCAAATTGCAACCATCCAAACAAAAAGTATGATTGATACCGTGTTTCCTTTAACTGGACTATTAACCCACTCAACATTTTTGGTATTCCTTCCGTTAAAGAAATAAAATGGTTTTTCCTAGTGCTAACAACATATACTATGCAGGGTTAAGTCACAATTTTACACACAGTTAAATGCATTGTAAACAGAGAATTACATACTGTTTACATAGTACATATATACCAGTTTCTCACTGTCAAGAACAAACCCTAAACAATCATTGCTATCCACATAACTCCTACATACAATATATGTTAAAAAATAAAACTTTTTGGCAATTTTACATCAGTATGACACTAGTAAAGGACTACTTAGTGTGTATTCCTAATAGCTCAGTAAAGTCATTTACAGCGTGCCACACAGTCAGGGATATTTACTAAGAAGTTGAGTGGTCAGTCGAGACTGATACTTGGTGGATGCAAGTTGAATGAAAACTGGCATGTCCTTGATGGAAACATGCAAAAGACATCACCCCCTCCTTCAACATATACTGTACATTTACTAATATAAATATATATTTCTATTTTAAATGAGGGTTCGTAGGGCCACTATTAACCAATGGAGGCTGGGGATCTCCTCTTTCTCTCAATTGGGGAGAGTGGCATAATAAACTCATTTTTTTTATTTTTCAATTCATTTTATTTTTTTTATTTTGTGCCAGGCTTTTTCCTTTAATTTTTTAGATGGGCACTTTCCATTGCCTGAAGGTGACATTGCTGGACAGCTTCACAGTTTGCATCCTTTGCGTGCCAGGAGAGGGTGTACAGTGATTTTCACTGCCCATCTCCCTAATGCTTAAAGGGTGCTTGTATATGCTACAACCCCTCTGAGCTGGGTGAATTTGAGTATCGTGTTCTATGAATTCTGGTCCACTATATGTGTGTTTTGAAAAGTATTCAACAAACATTTCTTTGGATTATCTTGTCTAGGACTAGTACAGCAATACCTATTTTTGTCCTTGACATAAAGTATGTAATCTAGGTCACTATATATTGGGTTAAATGAAAGAGTTTATCACTTAATAGTTTCCTGCTCCTGACCTAGATAACCCTCTCAGTCCCCTTCACTTATCTTCCTATAGTTTCCAAGACATCGTTTTAACAACTATTCTGTTTGGGGGGAAAATGTCAATTTGCCCACAAGTGAAACAACCACACCAAAAGATAAAAAGAAAAATATCTTCTTATTTTCAGTGTTACGTCCACTCGTGTAATTTATAGATTTTGCAGAGAATGTCATCAGTCACATTTTTTATTTAATTTAATTTTACTTCTGTTTTTCCCAACAGAAAAAAAAATCACAGCTCTAATAGAACAGGATATTTAACCTAAAAAGAGTTTGTTCTACTGTCTTGTATGTTTTGAAAAGTATTCAACAAACATTTTAAGCAAATGATCTTGTTTCACAAATTAATCTGTCTGTATATGGATGAAGTCAAACAACCCTATCTCTGCCATAGTCCAGAGCCAATTTGAAAAATGAACTTATTTTCTTTCAAAGGGCTGCATTTTTTTAGGAAGACTGGAATGCTGGTTCTCTCTAAATTCAGTAATTAATACAGGGTTATTTCTGTCAAAGATCAAATATGTGTTTATATGTGCCCAGGCAGTTCATGCATTTGCAATCTGATAAGAAAATGATCTTGCTTTGCTTCTAAGTAAACCAATAGAAATCGGGGCGCATATGTACATGGGAAGAGAAAATATATATAATAGTGTAGTATGATCTAAAAAATAGAAATATGTAAATGTGTAAAATGCACTCACAAACGGTGCCAGCACAAGGAGCTCTTCTGAAAAAACTGTTCTTTATTCTTTAAAAGCTCTATAAGTATAAAGCAGAGACAACAACCATATGGTGCAGTATTTTCCTAGGTGATGTATGCGCAAGTAAGAAAACACTTACAGAATGGTTGAGTTCAAACGGGTCAAATATATAAAATGAAGAGTCCAACGAAGTGGATCAGAAACATGCAGATCAAATCCTCTATATAGATATAGAGGATTTGATCTGCATGTTTCTGATCCACTTCGTTGGACTCTTCATTTTATATATTTGACCCGTTTGAACTCAACCATTCTGTAAGTGTTTTCTTACTTGCGCATACATCACCTAGGAAAATACTGCACCATATGGTTGTTGTCTCTGCTTTATACTTATAGAGCTTTTAAAGAATAAAGAACAGTTTTTTCAGAAGAGCTCCTTGTGCTGGCACCGTTTGTGAGTGCATTTTACACATTTACATATTTCTATTTTTTAGATCATACTACACTATTATATATATTTTCTCTTCCCATGTACATATGCGCCCCGATTTCTATTGGTTTTCGTATCTGAACGCTGAGAGGAGCGTTGCTGTTGGGCTGCGGCAGTTATACATTGGGGAAGTACTCTTTAAGATTGTTTTCTCCACACATTGATTTCCACACGTGTTTTGGGTGTTAAAGGCTTCGTTTTTGCTTCTAAGTACTTTAAATGCTTTGCTGTTCAAATGACAACTAAACTTTGTTTTCAGTAGTTTCTCTGAAAGTTTTCATAAACTTTTGTTTTAACCTAAACAGTTTTAAGAGACTTCCGCATTAGAGGTAGATTATTATATTTCTCTACCACATTTTACTGCATAAAATATGGCTTGTATAGTTAACCTGCTGGTTCCCAACACCAATTCATAAATGCTAGATCAGAAGAAAACAGACCTAGAAATGATTATTTCAGAAGATTTAGAGGTGTACTTAAGTGGTGGGAAAAACGTGTAGGATAGTAGGTTGTATAGGAAGAGCTAAAATTAGCATGATTAGAATGCTGTGTCCAGTTCTGGAGGCCATGGCTTCCGAAATACCTAAATAATTCATGGGTCACTAAAAAGTACATGGTCTTGCATAAGAAATATTATTATTATTATTATTATTATTATTATCTTTTATTTATATAGCGCCAACAGTTTACGCAGCGCTTAATACAATACATAAATTCAAGGGATATGACAAGACAAGAATTGACAGACTAAGACAAATCGATATATTAGGTGGAGAGAGCCCTGCTCACAAGCTTACAATCTTGAATACAACAGGAATACAAAACATAATGTACACACCAAAAAAAAGCAAGAGAGATGGTAAAAACATTCAACTACGCCAATGGATTAAATTAAAAACAAGAGGAAATTATTTTGACTTAAAGTTACAAGGTAGGATACTGAAGGGTAATGTATAAAAATGACACTCTGCACAATAAAGGAATTAAAGAAATATTGGGACGTGAATAAAGTTATTCTAAATAATTAAAAAAGTATAGTGTGATTCCAAAGGGCATACAAGATTGACCAACTGGTTCTTTCTTGCTGTCGCAATTCACGTATCTAGGCACAGGATGATCCATTCCACATGTACAGCAGTATGACATCACCCTTTGAGCATCCATAGTGCTCAAGTTTGGATATTTTATATGTGTAGCTCTCAGATAGCTCAGTAATGAGGGAACTGATTGGGATAGCTAGCATATATGTCTGATTTGGGAATGCTGGCAGCTATGACAATGTCTAGTTTGCTGAAAACCTTTACAGTGTTAAATTTGTAAAATAAAGTTTCCTTTAAGCTACACTTTTGAATTCAGTCATCAGTGACACCACTCAGGACAATACTTACAGAAGTTGGATGTTGCTTGGAGAATTGTGAATTTGACAGACCCCTTGAAAACATGACTTACTTCCATTTAAACACATATACAATATTGCTATAGCTAATGGAACCCACAAGGACAAATGCTTTGGTTAACCTTGTTTAAACAATAGAGTTTCTTCATTGTTGCTGCAAGGTCTAAGAAATTAATAATACAATTTAATAATATTTGCATTTTTTAGCTTAATGGAAGTCTTTCCTGAAGGCTCCCATTAGACAGCCCTGCCAGAGCCACATTCGAATTAAGGGCCTGAACCCTTCTGTAAATTAAAATCACAATTCCTAATTATAAAAGTTCACTTTCGGAATGTGATTGTTACAAACAGACAGTTTTGCAATATTGCTCAAAAAGAATCATGTTACATCTTCCATGTGCAGCTAGTTGATCACTGTATACAGACAGTTAATTCATCAAGGAGTAATGCGAAGAAAACGTGTGCCTAGAAAGAATTTTATCACTCATTTGGCATGATAAATGCCATAGACGAAGTGAGTCTTCATATATTGATTAATAGTAGAACAGGGTAGAACTGGTCAAATAAGATCAGTGTGAACATGTAACAGACACAGTGAATTATATCAACTGCTCATCTCGGATAAAGAATAGGATAGAGCTCTGACATCAAAATTCATTGTAGACATTGTAAGGCTAACAGACCCCCGAGAGTTTATCATGTTCTCTAGGTGATAAGGTAATGAATTTGTTTTCCAATCTGAATTTTCTTACCAGACATTCCTCTAGCCTTGTGTAGAGTTAGTACAAGAATATGAAATTTAAAATGAACTACTGGGAAAGATTGTAGTTAGTTTAAATTACTGCTGTAAAGTTATCAATAATACCATAAATATTATTTATGGAGGCATAAAGAGTGTACCTAGATTCCTTTCATACATTTTAAACCAACATAAGTTGTATGTTAACAAAACATTACTAGAACAAATAATCTTTTATAATAATTAAATATAAATTAAATATTATTAATTAAATATTTTTACATGTTTCAGTAACTTTTGTTGTGTACTGCTTGCACTGAACAGCATTTTTGTATGTAGTTTATTTTTATTCTGGTTTTTTTGCTATTTATTTTTGCGGGTGTTGAAGGCCTGGCGAGAGGCAACACAGGACCGCTGCTGCAGTTTTAGGTGCTGCGGAATGTCTCAAGCTTTGATCGCTTTCTAAGCTTATTTAATGCCATGTTGAGCCAGGCAAATCATTGGTCATTAACTGACCGTTTTTCCGTGAAGTGCCTGGCATGTCATTGGTCATTAAAGGGGTAACATGTTGACCATGTCTACAGGCAAACGATTGCATTTGGACAAGACTTAACAGTAGGTGTGCATGTTACTTCTGAATCTTTCCTCCCTGAGATGTGTATCAGTCAGACGTGCTTGGTCTGCATTGAAGTGTGAAAGCAAGTCATTCCATATCATTCCAACAAGAGCCATGCATCAATTTTGTATATTGACTATTTAGTGCACCTTTTAATTCTGAATAAGTTGGTGTTTTTACATAGTCGTTCAGCAGCATGTTCGTGGAATAGGCTTGTACCATTCAACAGGTTTTCTTTGATAGATTTTTTCATCAAAGGCCTACTTCAGAAACATCGGTATCAAACTGAAACAAACGCAATAACAAACAACTGTATGACAGTCTAGAGACCCACTAAACACATAAATATTCAGGCCTATCAATATCTAAATTTTAATTATACACTGATGATTTTGTTCTAGTGTGCAGAATAAGACCTGTGTCATATTAATGAAACACTTCGTTCAAGAATTTGTCAAACCTTTCAAAAGTCACTTTTTTTTTTTTTGCTGAGAGCAAAATGTACTTAATTATTATTAATTTTCCGGAAATGTTGCAGGTACTAAGAGACCAACCATTATGGTTCTGTACAATACTTTAAAATGAGGAGTTTAATAGTCTAGCAAATTTTGCTACGTGGCTAATGACACAATCCCATCCCATACACTGAAATCCAAAATACTTAAAACAAATACAACTGTTGCATCCATCTGTTTCCAGGCATGTTTCCATATCACTCTCTGAACATTGTAACTGGGCACTGAATGTATGTAAACTCGCAATGCCTCCTAATTGAGCAATAAGTGCTAAAGTTTAGTATATTACATACAGATAATTAAAAAAAATGCATATAACATATCTTTGGTACATAACAAGTCCTGAGCTGTTTTTAGAAATAGCCAAGATATAACAAAACTGTAATGGCACAAAATAACGCCATTATGTTAGCAGGTAAAAGATATGGAAAATAAGTGTCAATGTCCCTGGCGCCAGTTCTGTGTATATTGGAGGTTTGGACAGCAAAGTGGAAGCATTGTTCTTGTTACAGGAAGCTGTGTCCTCTAATTGGCTTGTGTTAACTCTGTGTAAAATATATGTGGATCTTATCCAAAATTAATAACAGTACATCTGTTAGTTTAACAGAGTAGAAGTTTTGTGATCAATAGACCTACACATAGCAATCACTGATGCATGAGACCTCAAAATATGTAATTACAGAATTTGTCATTTTTTGTACAACTCATTAGTGTTGCCCAAAATTGGGCTGCTCTTTGATTCTGAAAGTTAATACTGCAGTCCAAGAGTGCCATCTTGGATGGATTTTATTGTTTTTTTCAAGTGGTTTAATAGTTATAACAATGCTTTGTACTGGTATCAACATATTTTGCTATGCTATATCCTTACATTTATTAAAAACAACTAAGTACATATAACATAGACTTTTCTTTGTTTTAAAGTTTTTAAAAGCTTATTAAAGGTACAGGCTAATTCCGTAAAGGTCTTTCTAAAAGACTGTGGGGAAAAAAACCCACTAAATTATTTGGAATCAAAAAGCATTAAAAAAAAGTAGTATTCTACTTTGATTTGCATCGAGTGTAATACAAAATGTTTGTAGTTAGCAATCTTACATACAAAAAAAAGAACAACTCAATCTTTGATCCAACAATCACTGTGAAAGACAAATAATGTTCATTGTGGAAAAGTACATTTATAAATACTTGCATAAACTATTACTGACAAGATTTAAACAAACAAAAAACATTTTAGACTAGTATTTGTGGGAATTTCTCAGAATATCTCTTGCATTAGTTGAGTCAAGGAAGGACAGATTGGCTGTGTCAGCATATGATAGATCTATCGCACCCCTCTTAAGCAACGTTAATGAAAATTGATTAAATGTAGTTACAGATATAATTTCAGCTCACACATGAATGTAAAGTGATAATTATGTTTCACGTGCCCAAATTTCTCTATAGCAGCTCCAATTTATAAAGCCCCAGAAAAAGCAATTTGATAATCTCTCAAACCTCAATCTGATTGGCTACACCACCTGTGTGCCACACTGTTTTCGTTTAACTTAATGTATATATATATATATATATATATATATATATACACAAATGCAGGTTTATGCATTGCAATTAGGCTAGCATTTTCATAGCTACATCAATGCTCAGAAAAAGTTTAAATATGATAAATGGAAATATAGAGGAGCTGTTACCCCAGAATCTATTATCATACCTAAATAGTCTGCCAACCACTATCATTGTTTTGGAGCTATTTATTTTAAGAGTTCACTTTGTAAAAGCTAAGACCTGTCTCTCAATGTGACAGCAATTACAGTATGTAATTTCAATATCAATTTCCTGGGTTAAAGTGCTCTCAACCTTTCAAAGATTCCTTAAACCAATTAACAATAATCAGCAACTTTGCAATAGGGTAGAAATAGTTTAATAGGGAGAAATAAGCAGGCAGATCCTATGAACCAGTAAACCAAAAAAAAAGGTGGGTCTGTGGTACTAACATAAAGTGGGGTTATTACTTATTTTGATTTGTAAATGGGTTTATTTAGTGTAAAGAACTATAAAATGTAGGATTTAACAAAATGTTTAAAACGGAGAAAAATAGAAAAAGGTGATGTCACATAGTAAGAGAAAAACACCAAGGAATAAAAGACTTAAAAAGACCAAGGAATAAAAGTCAAGCTTTTTATTATTCCATTCAAAAGGAAGATGTATCTGCCAGATCTGCTGTAAAATTACCTGGAGTTAAACCTCTCCTCCCTGGAGACGTATTAGCTCTAAAATATCCAATGTTTACTTTGAACAATTGTTGGTACTGGTCTTGGAAAATCTTTTAATTAGGGTTAAACAAAACAGTAGTGGATTCTCAAACTCCTCCAGCCATCAAATGTAATAATATAGGAGTAAATTGTCACCTGGTGCTCTTAGCCATCAAGCATCTCTGCCCCCTTGTAGTGATAACAGTAGTACACAGGAGAACAGCCACACTACATGAGTGAGCTTATAGACCATAATTACTAGTGACACAATAATGCTTAAAATAAAAGGCGTATAATTAAAGAAGAATAAGAAATAATAAACTAAAAAGAAAATGTCAGATGATGATAATCCATATACAAGTTTGACACATTCTATAATATACCTTAAATAACTATAAAAATGTTAGCTGGATAAAACTTGTGATAAGGTTATATAAAACATGTTGAAAATGGAACAAAGTACAAAAGATGGTTAAAAGAATAATAACAAATTGAAGCCAAAGCAAAAACTGGTAAAACACTATGATCTAACTTCGTCAAGAAACAAATATTTTATACAAAAAGGAACTGAGAGGCTTTATGGATATATATTTGTTTTATGTGAAAAATGTAGTGACATGAAAAAGATCTGAAGGCAAGGAAAACTAACTACCTACATTGGAGTAATAGCAGAATAATGTGAAACTTTTTTAGTCTGGTTTTGTTTGGTTTTGTTCCACATTCAAACAAGTTTCACATTTTAAGAAACATTGCAGGACATATGTATAGATTAGCTTATTAAAAACTCTGCTGAATTTTATTCTACAAAGTAACAGATTATGAAAGTAACTATTTATATACTTCTGAAGGTAAAAAGTAATATCTAATAATCAAGAGGGAGATTTTTTTCTGGAGAGTTTCAAACAACAGCGAATATACCATATTCCTCATGATTTAAACACAGAGATAAATACCGGCATATATGTCTTGTTATAAAAAATGAAGCCTGAAGTGAAAAGTAACAGTTGTTTAATTAGCTATGTTCACACACAAAAAAATTTGATGTCAGCGCAATGGAATGCAAGCTTATTAACTTTAATCATTAGTATACAAGGCTATCTCTGTGTCTTCTGTACAAGTTGCCTTTAATATAAGGGAGTACATGTACTCCTACATACTGTAAAATGATTAGTCCTCTAGCAGGGTACAATTGGTCTAACGCAATTGTGTTCCAATGATTGCTTAGCTTCTACTGTAGCTACTGCTGTTGTGTTTAGCAGTCTGTGTAGCAGGTTTCCAATTATGTTCCATATATTTAAAGAGTGTCTTTTTTCTTTAATGCACTATTTTACAACCTTGCCAACACTGGCTACAACAAATACCCATTTTTAAGGGTAATAATAAGGTAATGATAGTTATAACATTAAAGATGACTATAGGACTTATTCAGACGCAATCTGATCCATTTTTTTTAGCATTCCAGTTAGTTCAAATAAATTCTGCAATCAAACTGCTTGCTTTGCCAAATATTTGCCACATTTTCTTAGTGATATAGGCATATATTAAAGGGGGTGGTTTTATTTTTGCATTGTGATTTCTATCACAGTTTGCAGTGACTGTTAAGCAGTAGTCAACAGGAGAACAGTTTGCCACAGAGACATAAAGGCACTGTCAAACAGTTCATATGTAGACAAGAAGCAGCGAGACATATGATTAAAAAGTTGTTTCCGTCTGACTGCTGGAAGCCCTCACCCACCACCCAGCACATTGCTACAATAAAACACTACAACCAAAAATCTGTATAATTATATTTAGATTTAAACAAGTGTTGAATAATGTTCTGGTCACATTTGTCCCAATTTGCATAAAATGTTATGTTTATGATCTCTTTTTTTCTTGAAATAAAATTCACCATGTGTCCAAGTTTACAGTTCTTATCTCTGCATGCTTTCTCAATACATTTTTATCTAGAATAATTTTACTGTACTTGAACAAAACACCAGTAGAAGACATTAATATCATTCTTTGTTTGAAAATGACTATTATTTGTTGCTGCTATCAAAAACAGTACCTTCTGCGTGGCTTCTGTAGGCGATTTAATAATTCAACATAAATAAGTAAAGTACTTGAAGGCATGTAGAGGTCGTAAGCATCTCCTTAACAATTATTTTTAATGTAGAGTCATTTAGGACCAAACCACTCACTTCTTATTAGTTCTTATCCTTGCAACATTTATAAAAAAAAAAAAAACTAGTTTAAGAAATTTAAAATGATACAAAATAAGGTTACATACACAATGGTAAATGTTATGTTCTAAACACAAGAAACAGGTAACATAAACTGTTCAAATATATAGCCATAAATCAATAAATGTGAATGTCTTTTTTTTTGAGAAAGGTGCAGTTGTTTTAAACATGTACTTTTAATTTCGTTAATTTAGATCACTGTGAACCTGCTTTGCCCGAGGGCTGATATCACATTTATCATAGTTCCAGCCTTCTTGACAAGAGTGAGCACATATGCCCAGTTACTTTGCATAAAACTTTACGTGTAACATCCAGAAGAGTATTGTGACACAAATGGGTTAATTGTGAAGGCGTGTTGGTTTAAGCATTAATTATTGGAGAAATGATTAATGGAAAGTCATATTGCTGCTTTCACACTGCAGCATGTCCTTCCAGCTGGTGGAAAGGGAAGCAAATCTTGTTTCAAGTAGCCACAACATATTTAGATAAGAGTTCCAGTACATAGTCGATAAAAGTTAGCCTATTCCAGTAATGGAGGAGACTATCTACTATGGATCAGCATACACGTACGGTGCCTGTCAATCAGCCGAGCAAACAATTGGAGAATTTGAAGCAATACTGTCAGGTACCTGCCTATCGATGGCAACACATCCCCATGGTGGGTACAGTCGCAGGAGGAGGTTGCCGGTCCTCCTTGTGGTGGCGGTTGCCTTCTTCCTACTCCTATCCCAGTTCTTCCTGTCTCTGAGCCCTGGACCGTGACCTGGACTTTTCTTGTCTGCCACCTGCCTCTAACCCTTTACACTTTGGACTGGTTTTTCTATCGGTATCACCATATGGTGGGGTTCCTTTCACTGTGTGTCTCTGGCCATCTCCTGCATATTGGGTTCCTACTCCTGAAACCTACCCCAGTGTGTTACAAATACACCTCTTTGTAGGTCTCCTAGTTCAGGAAGGAACATACGCATCATCTACTTAATTTTATTTTATTATTCATGTTTATGTATTTTGATTTGGGTTAATAAAGTGTATGCATGAATTTATCCACTGAGTTTAAGTGCCATCGATGTATCCACTTTAAAACTCTTTTTGTCCTCTCTTTGTGTAGCGTTGGATTAAAACAGCATGATTCCAGGGGTCCATTCAGACACTTGCTCAGCTTTCTTATGGCTATTCCGAACATTAACATGTAGACTTCCTGTGTGTATGCTTACTCATTTTGTTTACATATTTATATGATTTTTTGTTAAAAAGAATATTACGTTTCTCTCTCTGGAAGTCAAAGGGTTAAATGTTAAAATCCCTATATAAATGTATCTGCCTTCAAAATTGACAGCGGTTATTAATCCTTTAACATATCACAGATGTTATCCCCTCGCAGCTTGGAAATGATATCCAGAACTGCTTATCCTTTAAATGCTTACAGTTTATGATGAGAACCAGTGTCAGTGCTGCCTTGCATCAGCATTTTCACTTCTTTATTTATATTGTTATATTGTTATATTGTTACTTTACGAGTTTTTTCAGGAAGTCAGAATACCATATGTGGAATAAGAAAAGCAAAGCTATTGGTGACACAGTCATTTACACTTTCATTAGTAATCTTAATAATCAATATCAAGTTTGTTAATACGATATCATGAATTTATATAATACAAAACATGTACATACACTACAGAGATATGATCAAAACTAGACGAAAACCTGAGAAACCATCATCAAAAAGATTTTGGTGACATTAAGTCAACCGTGCCAACCACATCAAAGGAGGCAGTATAATAGAGTAACAGGGTAACTTGGAGTATGTATAAGTTAAGCAGTCAGTGTCCATGGTCACCAGTATACTTATGTACAGTTTAAGTTGTAGGTAAATTATTTTTAATAATGATGTTGATAATGATAATATTAATAATAATAATAATAACAACATTGAGTTAAAAGAAAAACTATTTCCATGGGTCCTCTCCTTTAACCCCTTAAGGACAATGGGCGGTCCCTAAACCCATTGAAAACTATGCATTTTGAGCCCGTACATGTACGGGCTTTGTCATTAAGGGTTTAAGGGCAGTGCAATTTGAATGTAAACAATCTATGAGAGATGAAGGTGGTCTTGGGCAAAGGGATGTGTCCTGCCTTAATGTAGGAAGCACCCATACCTAAAATATCTCTTCCAGAAAATGGAAACACATTATTCTGCAAATTGCATGTATCTATTTATATCTTTGTAAAACTGTCTGATTCTATATAATATTATTTATTGTAAATATAGTTTTCTTAAACTATTTTAAGCAATCTAGGGTATTTTAGATTTGCAATTTCTAGCTTTCTCTAAAATAGCTGAAACAATCAAAAAAACTGAGCTTGGTTCAAACATTCTAAACCGTAAAAAACAAACAATGATAAATTTTAATGGCCAAAGTTGTAAAACGAAGTATTAGATCAATGTATTTTCAACATCCATTTTTTTTATCTATTGCATCTTAATAAGACATCCTTGCTTGGCGTTACCATTGTGTTTGAACATTCCAAGATGAAATGCTATAACCGCATTAAACCTCCACCATGTCCATTAGAATAACAAAAGTATTGAGCTGAGAGTTTGTAATGCAACTAAAGATAAGGGACTTTAGCAAGTGCATTGAACAGATTTTCATGGAGAATAAGATTACAATCATGATCTCGGTTTCCTCTTTTTTAAAGGATTTGGTTTTGTAAATGGTTATTCAGGAGCCATCTATCCTCTAGGCATGATTGATCACCAATTAGTCAAGTCTCTTTGCAAGCATTATTGTTTGCAGTATTGAGATATTAAGGTTCAAAGTAATACAGAACATAGTTTACTAAAGAGGTTTTTATATTGTATTATACTTTAAGTGGCCTACTAAAATTTTAATTGCTTAATCTGAGTTTCTGCTTGAACTAATTGGCAGATATGATGTAAAAACGTCTTATTTGAAAACCTTGTATATAATATAATATAATCCTTTCTTGATTTGCCCAGTTTTACTGGCTGGATATGAACAGTTGCTGTATGGGACTGGAGTTGATTCAGAACAATAATTACATCTTAAAATACCTGTCACAATAATCCCATTTTGGGAATCAGGAATCCTGGCTAGCGTTCTCATCGGCTCCCTACCCATCTGCCGCCATCTAAAATTATTAGTATTTGTTTATCTGCTTTATGAAACATATTATGAAATAAGAATTGTTTAATAGAAAAAACAATGTATTAAACCAATTAGAATCATTTAACAGGGTTACATCTAAAGATAGATAGACCGATAGGATAGATAGATAGATAGATAGATAGATAGATAGATAGATAGATAGATAGATGAATCTACTGTAGATGTGAATTTTATTTTATGAGTGAGTTTAGTTTTTCAAAAATCCCTTGGTTTAGCAATAGAGAATTTTAAACTACAGTCTATTACACGCTGGGTACATACAGTAATTCAATGTGTTTTTTATTTTTCACAATATAAATATATAACATATATCCTTCAATCAGAGGAGAGCACGTCATCGAAAGAACCATCATTGTTCTCCAACCTGAACTCAGGGCCATATGGTTGTGCTTTCATGACCTCCTCTCCCAGAAGGATCTAGGAGAGCACTTGAAGCGCCGCCATTTTGGTAGAAGTTCCTGTAGGGTTATGTCCACAGAGATATGAACAAAGATAGAAGATAGAAGATTTAAAATAGCAAATAGAGGAGGAAAGATAAAAGATAGAAAAGGAAGAAGCCAAAGTGGTCAGCAGAGTAGGTAGGGAAACATTCAGAGTGAACGAGAATGAGAGAGTGAGTGACAGTGTGAGAGTGAGTGTGCCTTTTTAAAATAGCTTACATAGTAACATTCATAGTAACAAAGCAATTTAGGTTGAAAAAAGACAAAGTCAAATTCAACCCTTTTACCAAGGAATGTGCATTTAAAAAGGTAAATACCATCAACCCCCCAACAATTAAGCTATTTTTACATTTTTACTATTTAGGGAAAAAATCATGCTTGACTCCAAAATGCAATCAGATTGCTTCTTGGATCAGGAAACTCTAAAATATTAATGTTTATTCTTTCATTTATAGCCCAGTATGTTCTGCTTTTCTAAATAAATATCCAGACCGTATTGTATTAGATAACACTACTTCTCTTGGTAGGGAATTCAATATTGTCCTTACTGTAAAGAATCCCTTCCTTCATTGTGTATGAAATCTTTACTCTTGCAGTCTCGGAGGATGACCTCTTGTTGTTTGTACATTTCGATTAATGA
Source organism: Spea hammondii (assembly GCA_029215755.1). Classification (NCBI taxonomy): domain Eukaryota; kingdom Metazoa; phylum Chordata; class Amphibia; order Anura; family Pelobatidae; genus Spea; species Spea hammondii. The sequence goes on along the minus strand of JARDYJ010000003.1, from coordinate 73,520,546 downwards.
ATAGGTCACTGGAAATGGTATGGTATAATGATTTATTCAAACACCTAACTATATGCCTACAAAATCCTTGACTTTGTCCAAGTGTACCTAGAAGAATTGATGCTATTTTGAAGGCAATGGGAGGTCACAACAAATATTAATTTGATTTCGATTTTTTTTTTTGTTCACTTTGCATTTTGTTAAATGATAAAAATGAACTATTAACATGTCTATTTTTGAAAGCATTTTTACTTTACAGCATTTTTCATGCCTGCCTAAAACTTTTGCACGGGACTGTATATGTCGAAATAATATTCTTTGGAAATGAAAACTTTAAAAATGAGGCAATTGAGGTACAACTCAAGTGCATATACAAAAAAAAATCTTTATGATACTTGGTGCCTGTCATGACGTATGCTATGCCTTAAAAATGACTGTCATCTACATACAGAGAATGAGGGCTCATTAGTTAATATAATAGCATGTGTTCATTCAGCCATATACATAATAGCCATCACATTAATAAGCACTGCAAGGAAAATTGGTGTCTATCAGTGCCTATTCATGTATGAATACAAAATGCACATGAATGAAGAATGAATGGTGAAGCCTCCAAAGCTATAGAGGACACTCTCTAATCACAGCCAAATTAATTCAGAATTCCCTGTCAGCTATTTTATTATGTATTATTTATGAAGAACCTACAGATTCCATAGTTCTTGGTGCCTGGCTTCTGGAAACTTGTAGTGAAAAGTGCTCTTAGTAATTGGAGAAAGGAGTGTCAGTGAGATGATCGTTGTGTTTTGATTTTAAATATTGGTTAGTCAGAAACACTTTCATATACAAAACAATGCATTATGGCAAAATCTATGTATGGGAAACAATTACAGTATAAATGGAAAATGGCTATGATAACCATGGCAGAAGGGTGAAAACAGACTGATTTGTAAAGATATTGAGACGTGTATCAGATGTGGGAGTTATTTGGCTTGCTGTTGGTTTCATGATGTCTCCATAGCCTTTAGGAAGCAAAAGTCTGTTGTGGTATGATCTTGTACCCCAAGACTAGCCTAATTTAACACAGATCTACCAGCAGTAAAGATGTCACTGCACATAACATGTGCAATTTTTCATTATTTGCCTATAATACCTGGTTATATTTGCCTTCAATGTACTTGCTCCGTCCTGGTAATCTTCTTTGCGCTCTCCCATGCCTCTTTATTTCTTATGCAACAAGAGTAGTCTTGCATTATCTCACAGCTATGAATCATTGAAACACAATAAAACATGTATGCTTTAAAATGTGCATACAGGGAAAAGAAAAAATGTCGGTGCGCTAAGCTAGTCTCAGGCTCAAATAATACAAATGTATAATATGAGGCTGCAACCAGACTAATGAGGAACCAACAACCTCAAATATGTGCAAACTTTATTAGGGTGAGAAGCGCAGACAGTATTTTGTTTTTTGTATACATTGTACAGCCAACACTGTATTTGCAGCATGCTCACACTGTTTGGTAGGCCTCATATTATACATTTGTATTATTTGAGCCTGAGACTAGCTTAGCGCACCGACATTTTTTCTTTTCCCTGTTTGCACATATTTGAGGTTGTTGGTTCCTCATTAGTCTGGTTGCAGCTTGCTGTCCAGGGGTTAAATGGGAGGAGGTTTAATTGCACCTCCCCCAACACATTAATTTGGTTTTGGTAGCAGTATAAACTGCTTTGTGTGCCCACTATGTAGGAGGTGAGAGTAGGTTCTCACCCTATTGAGAGTGTGCCTTGACGTGGCGGGTGAGCTTAATTATGCTTTGGCCAATTCATATAACCAAAACCTCTCATTTATATTATGTTTATATATTTGTTGCCAACTTTATTAGGGTGAGAAGCGCAGACAGTATTTTGTTTTTTTTTAAATGTGCATGACAATAAATTACTCAGGGATGCACAATTTAAGTGGGGCAGTTAATGCATACATAACAAATATACATTAATACATACAGACACAACGGGTGTTGAGAACTCTGCCTATGAGCTTGTCATCTAGCTGTATGGTACTTTTACACAAAGTAAGCTAACAATCTAAAGGAGCAGTGGGGGTAATTGAAACAAAGGAAGGGTAAAAAAGGGAGAAGTAGCTCTCTTGTAATTAGGGCTAAGTGGCTTCAGCATACAAAAGAGGATGCATAAATGAGGATGAATACCCACAGATGGGCGGGTGGGTTAGTGGTTGAAGATGTTTCCTAGCAGACCCCTTATGGTGGTTCAAGCAGGCTAAAGAAGAGGAAAATATGAATAAGAGAAAGAAAGTCTTTAAAGTTAGAAAGGGGAGGAGTTAGAGTTGTAGGCGACCAGAGAGGGAGGGGATCAGGACTAAGGAATGTTCATTTAAAAAGATAAATATCATCCAAAAAGAAACAATGTCCCCAAAATATGTATTTAGTACATATACAGGAAAACATTGATATTAATGCAAAATATGAATTAGTAAACTTTCTTGCAGATCTGGCATAATGGTCCAAATGAGGTTGAATGGGGTGTTTGGTTTCAGTTGTTTGCTAGCAGACAGCTTATGGTAGCCAACAGTTTTTTAATAAGTACTTATACTGTTGACTCATCAAATAGAATTTTCTGAATATTTGAAGTTCCTTTGTAGAATTTGACTCTTTATTATTGTGTTTCTTTGTTTTTGTTTTTATTATGCAAGTTATTTAACCCCTTAATGACAAGACTGTTTCTTTCTCGTAGCACATTTTGGGACAACGGCTCTTTTAACATTTTTCAGTGTTGCTGTTTAGCTATAATTTTCTTCTTTCTCATTTTGTGCTCCCACACATATTGTATATTGGACAAGCAGGGCTTTCTTTAGATACCATTATTTTTTATCATATCATCTAATTTACTAAAAAAAAAATATAACATATGGTGATTTTTTATAAAAAAAAATGACTTTTTCTAACTTTTTAAAATAAAAATATTTTATTCATCTGCAAAAACTAATGAAAAAAACCTGCTAAATAGATTCTACTATTTGTCCTGAGTTTAGAAATACCCAATGTTTTTATGCTACCAGTAGCGTTTTACTATTTCAAAACCATTTTCCCCCCAAAGCTGGTCATTCTGCCCCATGTGCTATTTCGGGTATCTTCGAAGCCGGCTAATGCAATTTACCCCATCACACCATATATTTTTAAAAACTAGACACCCCAAGGTATTTCAAATGCTGGTATTTTAACCATTTCCATGCACTAGTTCTACCATCAGCCTTTGTCAAACTTTATGGTAATAAAAATTTTTTGTATTTTTTTCACACAAGTTGTACTCCAGGTATAAAATCACCGCTCCTGGTATATGTCACTGCCTGAAAATAATTATTAGTATCAGCTGTTTGATTTCTTCAGCGGCCTTACACCAATTAGGACAGACCGGCTGCTTTATAAACCAGTAGGCAGAGCGCCAAGAGCACGCACCAGATGAAGCGATAAGCGAAACGCGTAGTGCGTGTTGACGACATTGTGAGGAGGAGTTAGAATTACGGAAGTGGATCAGTGGACTAAGACGACGTGTCTTTGTGACAGCACTGCTATGAAGTTTGAAGCCTGGACAACAAGTTTGCCTTTCTTTTATACATTAAAATTATCGTTTTTATTTACTCCCCTCTGCTGCCTATCTTCTTTATCTACAAGTACCAGTGTGGGATAAATCATCATGCTCTATGTACGGGCATATTTATACACAATATTTTTTTTTCTCTTCCCTTTATATATGAGCCTTTTGGATACTGTGTATGGGAACTCTCGCTGGAAAATTATCTTTGTGCATATTATTTTTGTGTTGCACATATAATTTACTCACTTATTATTTGGGTGCGCAGACACTTGTGTGGTTTTGATTGTACCAATGAAAATGACTTGAATGAATATTTATTTTTATTTAGTTTCAATTAGATATACTGTGAGAAGTTTAAAGAGTTTTTTTTCTTAGTTTCAGGTGAAAATATGCAAGTTGTAAGATGCATTTGTAAAAATTGCAAGCACTCAGAAACACGTCAACTCAGAAATGCATATTAGCAAACGTGGAAGTTCTGTGAGTTAACATGTGAGTGTTGATTATACAAGTTCTTGTTGATACAGCATTACTATTATTATCAAATATATATAAATATTATATCATTAAAATAATTTAGCTAAACATGTATGCTATAGGTTGGAGGGATCAGTTCAGCTAGTTGATTCATAGTTTCAAAACCCTGATAAAATGGTTGTATTTTTTTTTTTTTTGCTTTTGTGGCCCAATATATAAAACGTTAGCCATATTTTAATTCACAACATTCAAACATAAAACATGTAGTTTAGTGATATCATTTTTCTATACTAAAAAACATGTTCTCCTTAACAATGATATTACTCGCCCAGAGTATGCTAGAATCACCCTCACAGCATTAATCACAACAATTACTTTGGGCAGATATATGCGTTACTGATCTGCCTTTTTCTTTATTTGGTTTTTGGCAATCTGTGCAGTGTATCATGTTTTATAATATTCACTGCATAATCTGGAGAAGCATCATAAATCCATTGTAATCAAACAAAGGAAGTTTATTTTAAAAGAACATAAGTAAAATAAAAAGAGGTTATGCTTTAAACTAGCAATGCTGCAGGTTAAAAACGAAAAAAGAAAGAGCAAGAGAAAATAAGGTTTATGCATGAACTTCCAGAAAAAGAAGGTAAAATACAATCGAAATATTTAATAGAAATATTGAAAATATACTTATATATTTCATTATTCCAGTAAGCCTTTCAAAGTATCACATGGATCAATATAATTAAAGAGTAATTAGACAAAAGAAGCATAGCCAAAAATCACCCAATCAATTCAGTCCTTTGAGCCCCTATATTGAAGATTTATGTTGATTCCATTATTCAGTACATCAGAGTTTGTGAATTTTGCAAAATGTGCAGCAATAGTAACAGAAATCTGCCATTCTTTCAACCAATCTACATATAGATGAATGACTTTCCATGGAGTCTGAGCACCTTATAACTATGTGCAAGAAACCATATTTTTTGGAATTGTACATCAGTATGTTCATTGTATGCATGAAAACTGATTTTATGCACATTTTCAGTTGGTACAAGCGAAGCATTAGTCTTTTGTCTGTAGACGGCATTTGTATTGTAGATATCATGAGGTTATTCAAGACCGCAAGAGCACCACCTGAAAATAGCATCCCGGAAGAAATGCCTGCTGATGCTTCTATTGCTTGCGGTGCTTCTCAATCAACCTCTTGCTGTGTTCTTGGAAAAAGGCTTGATGGTTAGTAGCAAAAGAACATCTCAACTCTAAAAGCATCACTGTCAGAATTCAGAAAGCAATCCATTTGTTTGTGATTTAGAGATAAGTACTGGAATTGGCACGTTGTTTATAGCTGTGCTTTTTATTTTTATTTTCATTAAGGCACATTGTAATTTGTATTGATATTTCAGCCAAGACATGCAGAAGACTTAAGCATTTGGTCTCTCAAAATAAGTTCCCTTTTTCAAAATGTGGGGCTGGCACTCTGCTCCAGATTCTATTACATGTGATGATCTTTGGGACATGCAAATGTCTTGTTAGAGCCCACAGATCCCAATTTGGAAAACATTTAGTTTGATTCTATTGTTTCCATCTTCATCCCATTTTGAATATGTGAAGCACATAGTAATATATCATATTGAATGTAGGACATGATGTCCTCTATGATAGAATGGCTTTTTGGGCTCCTGCTGTGAATGTAGTAATTGGTATTATGCCTTTTATGTCTTCTGGGGTAGAATGCCTACATTACTTACTATTTATTGTATTTTTTAAGGTTCAAAAAAGTATAAATCTAGTGAGCTGCATTTTAAAAAATGTTAAAATACCTAATATTTAATAACTTTTTTTGCAAAGTAATTTTTTTGGGATAGTCATCTTATTATAAAGTGCTATAATATATTATGTGTACAATATATCCTATCACAACACTTCTATCATGGATTATAGATCATGGGCAGTCTAACCTATCACTCTATAAATTACTATTGTTAGCAATTTTTAGAAAGCAGACAAATGTTTCATACTTTAGTTATCTTGCATTTTCCTGATGTCCAGGTCTCAAGTTAACAGCTTTCAAAGAACAGTTATCTAAAAAAACCACAAAAAACAGACCATTAACCCAAATTGCCATAATAACTGCATTGCATCTACATTCCAGGCCATGTAACATAACTGAATTCTCTTCACAACTTATTTATTATAACGATAAAGAAATATAATTGAAAAGCAGCTGATAATTTCCATGAAACATTAGGTTCAAAGCTTTCTTCACTTTTACTATGGTATATAAAGGGATCATCTACAATATTTGTGTTAAGCTAGACATGAAGCGCAGATGATAGTGTCACTGGAAATTTTTTGAGGAATGATGTGTTTAGAAAAGAAAAAAGGTAATAAAAATGTTAAATAGACATGTGAACATTGTTACCTTGTATGTTAAGATTGTAAATATTAACTCTGGTATTTCTACTGGCATATAAATATTTTAATCTGAAAATCTAAATCGTTTTCATGATTAAGTACCATCTAAAAAAGAGATTCTTTTTAAGTGAGGTGCTTACTTACTAAACACAAGATGGTATAATTCATGAAAAATAAATAAATAAATAAATAAACATTGAATAATAACTCTCAAGAGTTCCATAAAGCATATTAATAATTCAAAAGTTATCTAGGAAGCCCCCAAGCCAAACTTTCTGGCCTAAAACTTTGCTATTTTCATAGAATGTTAACCTATAAATACCGTATTTGCTCGATTATAAGACGACCCCCCCAAAATCTGAATATTAATTTAGGAAAAAAAAGAAAAAGCCTGAATATAAGACGACCCTATCGTAAAAAAGTTTTACCAGTAAATGTTAATTCATGTAAACTATGTGAACAATTGTTTGTTAATAAAAGCTATGATTGAGAAAAATATTTTGTTTTTATTTCCTTTTTTTTTTTTTACAACCTGCCCCCCAGTTATGCACATCTGCCCCCAGGCTTGCCACTCTGCCCGAGAAATGCATTATATCCCATATATGCCACTGTGCCCCATGATATGCCTTTTAACCCTCTAAATGCCACTGTGCTCCATGATACACCTTTTAACCCTCTATATGCCACTATTCCCCATGATATGCCTTTTGACCCCCTATGTGCCACTCTGCCTCCAGAAATGCCTTATACCCCTATATGCCACTCTGGCATTTAGGGGGTTAAAAGGCATATTATGGGGCAGAGTGGCATATAGGGAGGTATAGGGCATTTCAGGAGGCAGAGTGGCGCATAGAGGGTTAAAAGGCATTTCTGGAGGCACAGTGGCATTAAGGGGGTTAAAAGGCATTTTACAGAGCGCTCTGCCTCCAGAAATGCCTTATGCCCCCCATTTAACACTCCCTCCTCCTCCCTCCTCCAAACTTACCGGTGCTTCTGAGTCCCCCGGTGCTTAGTCCGGGCAGCGTGTAGAGCTCTACTCGATTCGCGTAGAGCTCTACACGCTGCCCGGACTAAGCACCAGGGCTCAGAAGCACCGTTAAATTGGGGGGGGGCATACACAGGAGGATCCAGGTCCCCTGCATCGCTGCAGGGGATCTGGATCTTAGTCTCATAGTCAGACCTATTTGAGGTCTGATTATAAAACGACCCCGATTATAAGACGAGGGGTGTTTTTAAGAACATTTGCTCTGGAAAAAACCTTGTCTTATAATCGAGCAAATACGGTAATATAAATTCCAAGACATGTTAGTTTTACATGTTTCAATAGTTATTTATTGACACACAAATCATGCCCCAAATACCCCTTATAATAGTGTAAGTAAAATATCATTTCTCAGTGACCTCCAGAATCATATTTATGACATTTGTTGTGAATACCAGAAAAAGAGTCAGGGGCGTAACTAGACGCCTCAGGGCCCGGGTGCGAGAATCTTTTAAGGGCCCCCCAACCCCCTCACCCCCCCAAAAAAACATGATTTTTACCCAACAATTTTTTTTTCATCAAATTACATATCGAATAATATCTGTAAATTTTTTCAACTTACTTTATCTTCAACAATGCAGCATTCAGGACAAGTAAAAGGTGACACGTAACAGCCATTGATGGTGTGGTTCTGCAAATATAAAGGACAACCATTAATCAACCTGTTTTATACATTTAGTGAAGTTATTGTCAATGATGTATATTTCTATAAGAAAACCAAGAGAAATTCATGGCAATTATGGCAATGTTAGACAGGAACCAAAAGTGTTAAAAGGCCAAAATAAATAGCAGGGAATAGACAGAATATTAACTCCTCACCATCCATGTATGCTAGATAAAGATGACCTCAGAGCTCAGCAGATGTATGAGATAGAATCTTTTGTGATGGGATTGGGAGTACATCAATACACTAAAAAAGTCATGTTACATCCGAAGCCACAATTTAGTGCCACTAATAATTAATAAAATATGCAGATTGAAATAGAGTAAATAACATAAAACTTTTACCTTTCTTTTGTCCACTGAAGTGACTTCAAATTCAGAAATGGCGTTTTATCTCTGGATAAATAAAAATTACACAGTTCTATTTATTCCTACAGAAAGTAAAAAAAATGCCTAACATTAGGGTGCAGTCTTCCCTCCTTCTGACCCTGACCATGGTACTCTCCCCCGTAATCATCCCCAGAGTCCCCTTGTCCCTCATTCACTAAACCATACCTCTCTTGCTTACTCCCTGTAGTTCATGTATAGATCAAATAAACAACACATGTAAACAGTACGTTCATGTATAGATCAACTGAATAAGACATAAAAACCCTGTATTTACAGGTATACATAAATAATGCTTAAGAAATATAGATCACTCTATCACGTGATATGTGTTCAAATTAAAAAGTGAAAATTAAAAGTAAAAATAATAATAAACAAGACTCCTCAAGCAATGCACTGCAGCAACCTGACAAAACACTCCTCAGGATGTTCAAGACCAGACGTAATCAAAGAAAAAGGGTCGCATGTACATAGGGCGAAATCAAAGAAAAAGGGGCGCATGTACATAGGGCGAAATCAAAGAAAAAGGGGCGCATGTACAAAGGACATAATCAAAGAAAAAGGGGCGCATGTACATAGGGCCCCTTTTGTACATGCGCCCCTTTTTCTTTGAATACATAAATAATGTATGGAAACATAGCATAGCAGATATAGATCAACAGAATAACACACAAACCCAGCATTGCAGATATAGATCAAATAGAATTCACATAAAAACTCTGCATTAAAGGTATATTTAAAACCCCCTAAATTATAGGCATTGATCACAGGTTGCACACCCCAAAACCAGCCCTGGCCTCCACACTGCCCACATAGAACCTGACCAGCACCCAGATAACACACGTAGGGTTTGCCATCTTTGTCCCCAAACAGCCCATCCTGTGCCCGGCTGGATGGGGACAAAGGTGACACTGGGGAGCTGAACTTGTGTGTCTAATGTATATATAAGTGTTTATATATGTATATCTATATAAAAATAAATCTAGAAATCTCCATTTTTTTAAGAAAAGAAAACTTTGTGTTTTGTCCCCCTCCACAGACACACACATATATTTATTTTTATGTTTATAATTGAAATAATAATTAAATGCCATATACAATATATTTTTTTTAAATACATTATTGTACCGACCTCCCTATTCCTTCCACTTTGGGGCCCTGATGAAGTGCTGATGGAGTGATAGATGAAGACTGCCGTTTTATTTTCAAACTGGATGTACGTGACTGACACGACATCCGGTGCTCCAGCTCCAGCAGTCTGTGTGATGGGGCGGAGCTTTCAGCCCTCATGCAGCTCTTGTGGCACGATCCAGTGCTCCTGCAGTCTGTATGAGGGGGCGGAGCTTTCACCCCTCATGCTCTATGTGATCCGGTGATCCTACACTCTGAGCGTGAGGGGCGGAGCTTTCGCCCCTCACGCTGCATCAATGATTAGGCGGCCGTCGCCAGCTCCGTGGCGCGGCTTGCCTTATTTAAAAAAAAACAAACATAAAAAAAGGTATCGGGCGGCCCCTTGGCTTGGGCCCCCCTTCCACCGGGTCCCGATTTCGTGCGGCCCCTTGGCTTGGGCCCCCCTGCCGCCGGGGCCCGGTCGCAGTCGCGACCCCTGCGACCCCAGTAGGTACGCCACTGAAAAGAGTCATTGTCAGAGGTATACACAGAGCTCTTCCCCCCGAGTACCCACTTACCCAGTGGTTTCCTGGAACATTAGGCCCGAAAACAAACAGATTGGGATCATCACCAGCACTATAGGACGTGCATGTACTTACTGCACCCTTTTATAGACATGGTAAGGCTCACGAAGATGACATCACACAAGGGGGTGGATTAATAATCAAGCACTGTATAAAAAGGACAAACAGGATGTTTCTGTAATCCCAATTCTGTAATATAGTTAATGTGGTATCTGTTGCATGAGATTGATTTCCTTTCTTGTATTCACAGCAGTTTGCAAAGTGCAGAATCTGTCCCTATTGCAATCGTCCCATTAGCAGAAGCAATACATTGTTTGCAATGGTGATAAGACCACATATCTATCGATGTGACGTGGTACAGACAAAATGTACAGCTTGGCAATTAAACACAATAGCCTTTTCTCATGTTTGCTTTCCCTTAAATCTGATCTCATCTGGATCTAAAACTGAGTTATACAATGCAAAACCTTAATTTGGAAAAATAGAAATTTGCTGATTAAACTGATTGCCCTTTACAACATAAATCCAAACATTCACTATAGTATGGGTATAATTAAGGTAAAATGTAAGGGTTTATTGCTTTGTAAATTTAATATAAAGCAAATGCTGTGGTGCTTACATGTGAAGCAGATTAATGTGTTACTTACAGAGCAAGAGATAATTCAGTTAAAATCAAAAGAACCAAATTAAAATGCTTATATTTACAATGCATATGAAGAAAAAAAATGTTATTTATGTGAAAGGTAACTCCAGCAAATTTAAATTTCACTTTTCAATGAATAAGCTGTTTTGGATTATCATTCTTCTAATTTGTGAATCTAGTATCTGAATGTTTATAATCACAATCTTACATTAATCACGTGCTTTGGTGGTAAATATGTGCCCCCCAAAAAACAGGACTAGCGACGCTAGGGATAACAGGTTGATGATTCAGCTCTCCAAGATTCAAAGAGGACTATGTGTTTATTCACTAAAGAAAGCATTGTCAGGACACTTTGCAGGAGAGAAGTGGTTCCAATTCATGGACTTCACTATACATCATAAATGTCCAACCTGAGTGACCTTTTACTGCAAGAAGAGCTTGGCTGACTCTAACTAATGCATAAATACTTTTGTGAAATTTCTTTCAAGCCTCCTCACACAATGAAGTATGCATCATACAGGGTCAGCTTACTCCTCCTTATTGGAGAAACTTGCCTGTGCTGGCCCTTCATAATCAATAGTGAAAAAGGGAGTTAAAAGCACAGCTCTCCTGTAAAATATCATGCTAACGCTCCCTTTTGCGAATAAACCCCATATGTAGGGCTCTTTAATGCCAAAATAATTTCCAAAATCATGCATTTTACAGTACCCTAAAAACCCCATGAAATGGTATCAACAAATTTATAGAAACAATATGTGTATTAGGAACCAATCTTAAGTGTATACAATATTATTTCAGTGTTTCTTATGTCTAATATATATATGATTTCCAAACAAGTGATTCAAAATTAAACAATATATAATTTAGGAAGATGAGAAATTATAAACACTGTTTTTTATTAGCATTGTGACTGCAGGAAACTAGAACATGACTTATGGACCTTATTTTATATTGAATATTTGATGAATATTATGTTAATTTTATAGGCCTTGTTTCTGCTGGAATAAACATATTTAGCTATTTCCAAAATATAAGTGATGTCTGCCAGCATGAGCACCCTTATAATATTTGTACAAAAAGTACAGCCCCTGAAAAGTCTTATGGTTAATTTGTCGATCAATTGTCATTATGCAATTCAAATAGGCATTGAAAAAAGGTGACAATTTTACAATAATGAATAAAAAATGATATATCCACAGGCTACACAGCATACCTCCACAAACCATAATTACAAACAATATTATGGTATCATTTTAATACTTGACATCTGCTAAAATATGTATTTTTATGGCATACTATTATGTCAAAAACACAATAATCTCCACGTTCAGGCTTCCAAACGCAATGTAATATTTACAGCAACAGAATCTACATTTTGGGGAGAATTACTCCATAGAGGCCTAGACCAATTACAAAAACATAACAACCTTTGGTCATTGCCTTTAACGTTTGCTATAGAATGTGAGCCTGTGGAGACAATGGCTTTTTAGAATTGCTTTTGTTTTATTGGAATAATATAAATTCAACTTAATGTACACTATGCACCATTCATCTTTACCCTCCTATATCTGTTTGTTACACATTCTCAAACAAAAATGTATTTTCCTCTGGCTTACTGCCCTATTTATGTAGCATATTTGTAGAACAAAAAATACATGGGAGTTATCCAATATACAGTTCCCAAGTGTTTGCTTGGAAATATAGTTGCAGTGGCCTCAGCCCAGGTGGACTCATCATAACTGGACAGATGATAAGAGTTCCACTGGGTTATCCATCCATCCCTCCATCCTGGGTGTTCATGCTTCCCTCAAATACTCATCTAGCAACCATTAATTTCCATTATAGCTTTCTCTCTTACAGGTATGCTTATTATTACTGAACCCTGAATCTGATTTACAGCCTGAACCCCCTCATCTCCCGCTGCTTGTTTTCACCTGGTATTTCTCTATCCTGCCTGTCTCTATACCCTGCTGATTTCAACTGGGTTTACTTTGGTGCCCTCCTGTCTAGCTTAATTACAATTGTTAAGTCAAGATGTGAAACATCTGCATCCTATATGCAATCACCTTATCTGACCACATGTGAGGTAACTCTATAAATTCCTAGTCCTCAATTGGAAACAAGCTTGCTTGGAAATGTAGCTGCAGTGGCCTCATCCTAAGTGGCCTCATCATACATGGACAGATGATAGGAGTTACACGGGTCTCATCATAAGTGGACAGAAGATAGGAGTTTCCCTGGAGTTACACTGGAGGAAACTGTAGAGACTGCAACACCATATTCTCTGGTACTCCGCAGGTAACCCTCCAATTATCCCACCCACTCGAATCCTCAATATGAGACCCTACTTGTTTTTCTCCTCCTCTCTGCACCCCCTCCTCAAACAGATGTCATCTCACTTTTCACTTGACAACCCCACATCTCACTTTCACTCTGCCAGCACCCTACCTCAACTCACATGCCCTTTTCTCCTTCCTTCAAATCCAATCTCGGGTGAAGGCAACCCAATACTAGAAATGTCAATACCACTTGTTGGTCTGTATCCACCTCGTTCTGTACTGGGACATCGAATCCAACCATGGACCCACCATTCCAACATAAATCCACCCCCGCACCTACCGTACTAACACAAATAACTGCAATCTCTCCAATCTCAAATCCACTGTAACCCCAATACCCCTTTCACTTTTGTCATCTCGAATATGTGCTCTGTATGTAACAAGCTCACTGCTCCTCACTAAACCAAAATGCCATTTCTCATTACTTATACTAAAAGACCTCTCGGCAGTCTTTGATACAGTTAATCACCTTTTCCTTCTACAAACGCTCATGGCATCCGTGACACAGCTCTTTCCTGGTTCAAATCCTACCTCTATGACCTTACTTACAGTGTCTCCTTCACTGGAACCTGTTCATCTCCTCTTCCACATCAGCTGATGTCCCTCAGGACTCAGTTATTGGGAATATACTGTTCTCCATCTACACCTCTTCACTTAGACAACTCATATCTTCCTTTGGTTTTGAATATCACCTATAAGAAGATGATTCCCTAATCTATATCTCCTCTCCCAACCTTTCACCCTCTCTTCTAACTCACCTCACCGACTATCTTTCTGAAATTGCATCATGGAAGGTGTTGCATTATCTGAAGCTCAACATCTCCAAGACTAAGTTTATGGTAATCCCGCCATCAGCTTTGTCCACAATTCCTGACATCTATGTTGACTCTGCTCTCTCCTTCACCAAATTCTGCCTCCTTCACTTGAACAATATATCCTGCATCTGACATTTCTCACCTGAGAAATGACCAAAATACTCCCTTGTGATATCCTGCCTGGATATCTCTCTCTCCAGCCTTTCACCGCTCTAATCCATCCTCAACACTGCAGCTAGATTAATCTTTCTCCGTCACTGTTCCTCATCTGCTGCTCCTCCTCACTCCATTTGGCTCCTTATACCCTTCAAATTCAAACCTCTGACCTACAGAGCCATTAACAACTCTGAACCCCCTTTTATCTATAATCTCCTATCCAAATACGCCCCATGTAAAGTGATAATTTCAGTCTAAAACAGAAAATAGTTTAAACATGTTGAAGAATATTTCCATATGTAACCTTAGTCATATTAGATTTAAACTATGCAACTCTATTCTGTGTCATATTTTTTAGGGTTGTTGCCCTTTGTCTGACCTAGGGCAGCATCTCCCACAGCTGCCCCTTTTGGACTTATTGGGTCTACTCGGTGCCTCCTTTTCAGCTGCAGGTCTTCCTTTAGATGATACTAGTTCACAAACAATAATACAGAGATCTACCCACACCAACATAGTACAACTGGGCTAGTTTTAAGTGAGATCTTTAATTTCCTTAGCTGGCCCAATAAAATTTGCCGCTCACCAGAGAGGCAATAGAGGAAATCGGCCCCTAATAAAACTCTCCAGGATCTGCCGACCCAGGCCAGAATATACCACAAGCTCTAGTGTGTTTTATTTTTTTTTGCCTTTGTACAGCAATTGTCATTATGCTAATCATATCTAAAATGCTAAGCATTAACTTCTTTGCTCATTACTTGATTGTTAAAAAATGTTGCTATTGGATAGAACAGGGCTACTCAGGAAGACTTTAAATGGTGCTGAATCATCTAACATTTCAAAATATTATATACTGTAGATCCATGTGGCTTCTAAAGAAATTAGCTTTGGAAAATATCTGGCTTCTAAATTTTATACACACTTGCAACCCCAGGAATCAGAGCAAATATATACAATTATGTTCTTTAGTAAAATTACTTAATTGGGGTTTTGTTGCCTTCCTTTGGATCAGTAGCATAAAGGATAGGTAGATGGCTGAACTTGATGGATTTAGGTCTTTTTTCTCCCTAAATTACTACCTTACTATGTTACCATATATATGCTAACTAAACCCACAGTCCTTTGATAAACTGCCTGTGATGGCTTTCATCAGGATGCTGCCAGATTGGCCACGTGGGTTCTGTTCACAAGCATCATATTGATACACTTTCCTCAATACCATTCTATGAAATATTGCTCATTAAATGTGGTTGGAGATTTGTATTGGCATATCAGCAAGAGCCAGACTTCAGACCACATAGGAAACTATCATCATATCATATACTCAACTGCAGAAGGCACTGCTTTCTTAAATTATAGAAAAATAACATACTTTGAAGTAAGACATTTCCTTCTAACGGAGTAAAAAATGTTGCCCTTATACCCTCTCTATACCCCCCCTCGTTCTTCCTTTTATGACCATGAGTTTCAACACGCTGGTGACTAGAGCTTTTTTGTCATTTTTAATATATTTGTTTAGTCTTGATTCATGTTTTTGTTTAGTATACATACTTAAATGATTATTATTATTATGATTATTTCTTTTCAAGGACAGATATGACTTTCTCTTTCTTAATATTTTTTTAATATGTATACTATATTATTTAGTATGAATAATATAATAAAAATAGAGAAGAAATGAAAATAAACTCATATTTAATGTTATTTAAAAAATCATCCAAGTATGTTATTCCAGATATGTAGGTTTTTGTTATGTTTTCAGGGGACATAAATGGTCTATTATACTCTACTCTAGCATTTATTATTATTATTTTCAAAACATTTTGTTTGAAAGCACTGAAGGTTTATATTTTTTTCTACTATGAGGGTGCAATTTATTTCAACATTTGCTTATTTTTATCTCTTTATTATTTTTACTCCATTTTACTAAGAGTGTGGTAGAAAATTGCAACAGCCCCCCAGCAAAAGTGAAAGAGGTTAATACAGTAGAGGAATTTAATTATGCCTGGGAGAGGTATTAATCCCAAATCTAAAATGAGAAAAAGGACTGATTAAAGTTTGAGTCTTTACAGTAAGAAAAACTAGCAGCCTATAAAGGCTGAGTAGTTTTTATTTAAAGTCAGAATCTATGTTTTTATGTAAACATTTTAGACTGGAAATCCCTTTTGTAAGAGTAAATCTCATGGATCTCTGTCAGAACCAGGAAGTTCCCCTTATGATATCATGGTGACATCACTGGGTGTCTGATTAAGTAATGTAATTTATTGTATTTTTTATTTTACTTTTTATCACACGTTTTAAAATATTTCTCATTACTTGAAACTCTGTTCCTTCCTCTTCTCATATTCATCCCAACTATATCTGGTCACAAACAAAATTCAAAAAGCAAAGCTCTATAGCTTTGCATTCGTGATAAACAGTAGCTGGGACTGTCCAACAATTGGGTCATCCTCTGGGATCTCTTTTCATCTTTTTAGTATTGTTTGTGGTGTCATCATTGACAACACTGGAACATAATGCCTGAACAGGGGATTGGGCAATTCATGCTGTATTGGAGCGTAATCGGCACATATTCTGCTACATTTCATTTGTTAATGCGAAGCCACCGATGCCAGCTCCTGCTGACAAGGGAGCCTCCAGTCTGTAGTTAGACGGTAGCTCTCCTGTGTACTGGGAAATACTAAAGGTGCTTTTCACATACTCTGCTGAATCTAACACTTTTAACACTAAAGGCAGAATTATATATAATATTATTTCTGGTACAAATGGATGTCCAAACATGCCCTGAAATATTTTTGATTGATGTCACATTTTTATTTTAAGTGTCAAATGACAAAATCAGCCATAGTTGTTGCCACTGAAACTGAAGAAGCTTTGCGATTATAGCTTCAAAATGTCAAGGGTTATGTGACATGTGTTAATCCTAAATTATTAACCAAATTCTTTTATATGTATTAATTTACAGGTATAGCCTCTGGATGAGCAAAACTATAAAAATTCAAAATATTCTGCATGAATGACAATATTCATTTGTATGATGGAAGGATAAAACAGAAACAATATAAATTCTTATGAGGAAATCAAAATTAGATAAATCAAAACATTAGACAAAAAACTATGATAAATCACCATGAAATATAGATAAAACAGACAATAATCAATATAACCATTAGCATAGACAGTTAACTAGAAAGGTTAATGATCAATAGTGCTGAAATGTAGAGTCAAGTGAACAATATACACACAGTATTTAAATATGGGAAATAATTTGAATATTAATTTTATTTTGACAAAACAATCTATACTGAATAATGACTTTGGTTACTTTATACTTTGAGTTAGGATTCAACTAAATAATATACAATATGTTTATGTAATTTATCCCTCTACCACAATTAGTAACAAGTAAGCAAAAATACAAAATCTATAGCATGCCGCTGACTTGCTCAGAACCCCGAAAAAAATAGTAATCTAACCTCCAGGAGATATAAATTCAGACCCAGCAGGCTAACAAACTACTTCTCCCGTAATCCCAGCCAACTCATCACAGGGTATGATAGAATAAGATGCTAGGAAGGTGATGTGATACTATAACCACTCAGATATGCAATTACAGGTTCCCGATCATTACATGCTTTGAGACTACTCTGGCTGCCTTCTTGTTGCGGAAGGTAATCCCAGCACTCGTTGCCAGATGAAATAGCAGAAAGATCACATAATGGATTAATCAACAGGAAGAAGAGTTTTTAGAAATGCTTTGCTTTAAATTGTTAGTTTATCAGACAAAAAATGTCTGTTACGGTGCATTTGGCCAAATGTCAGCGAAAATAATTAATGAAAATAGGTAGATATTCCAAAAATTATGTGATTGTCTACCTATTCCTCCTATTCTTTCCTTTTATAATTTTTATATCTCTATTATTTCGAAAGGGTTTAAGGTTTATACCAATTATACTATGGCCAAATAATCTCTATGCCAAAAGGTATTAATGAAGTAGTCGCTCAAAAATAATGATACAGTTACTATTTTGATAAATAACCATAATATTTAGGAATGCATGACAATAACTAACGGGCTTAGCATGGAAACCAGAGACAGAATTCAAAGTTCTAAAATATTTTGAGCAATGTTGCCTTGAACACATGTTAGAAAAGAACAAATAACCATTATATAATATTTTATTATATTATTTCTAGGACAGTTATGATTTGAAGACCTTAACTACATAATGAATATATTGCAAAAATTAAATATAAGATTATGTTATATAGGATTAAAAGAATGTGTAAGTAAACATCTGATCTATATTATTATATATATATATATTTAAAAAGCATATAAAGCACTATTAATACCTAAAGTAAATGTTAATCTATGTAAAAACGCAGACAAGAACAAAGATTAAAATGACAGATCTGCAGATAAGCTATATATTTTTCAACATATTAGAGAGCTCAATTAATGTTTATTTTAGTGGAACAGCGCATTTACAGTAAGTCTCTCTGTCCCATTACTCTTTCTCCTCTCTGCCTATTTGTGGTGTAGTGTTCCCTATTAGGCAGCAAATGTACCATTCAGCAGGTCCCCTTCCTCCTTCTGCACACCGAGGTGGCTGGGAGAGACGCCCTATGTCAGGCCTAGGGCACTGCAAAAGGTAAATAGGTAGGTACTTACTGTCTAATATAAGAGAGTGCTCATTCAAAGAAGTATACATAAATTTAAATAAAATTAAGTTATACTGAAACAAGGGAAAGAAAAAAATATTTAGTTAAACTTCTTTTGTCAGAAATCCTGTTCTTCAAATGATGTATTGAAAATCACTTTGTGAAGCGATGGACAGATCTCCAGAATGTATAGCATTTATTGTGCTTTCTCAATGATGGTTCTTCACAGACGTTTCTGTTTCCTCAGACAGCTTTCCAATTAACCTGTCAAAATGTGGGACTTGCTTGAAGTTGATGGTCTAAAACATGATATTTTCAAGCATTTCATAGTCCTAGTTACTCAGTGTTATTTGGCCTTCTTCTTTGGTTCGTCAGCAGATCAATTTTGGACTTCTTCTCTGTATGTGGCACATGGCATAATGGAGGTAGATTTCCTCATGGGTATAATGAACGCTGCTCATGACCATGGGTACCTTGTCCTTGAAATGGTCCTTTCTGTATTTTTTACTCCTTTTAACATATATGATTTTTACTTCCTTTGACAACGATATGCATAATGTATTAAGTAGCAGCAGCCATGTTTGCTGATCACAGTGTGATCAATGCAGGGGAGATCAGAAGAAAGAACGTAAGGTATGATTGTTTTAAAATTAAATATAAATACAAGAATAACAAACTATATAGTGAGCTCAATGATATCACCTTCACATCCACTGGCATAAGTACAGGCCCCTGCGACCCCTTGTTCCAGTCTTCTCATACCGATTCAAAATAGTTTTGAAAGGGCCTTTCCGACCTTGACCACACTGCTCCAGGTTGGGAGGATCCTTTCTAAACTATTTTGAACTGGCACAGAGAGTCAGGAACGTATATGTGAAATCGAGGCTGTCCACATAGTGTGGTGAGATGTAAGCAAGGGTGGGAGATTGTTTCTATGTGTATGTATGAATGTGAGCATGGTTGTGTAATTGTGTGTGAGCATGGATGTGTAATTGTGTATGTGTGTGTGTATGTGTGTGTGCATGCACGTCTAATTATGTCTGTGTGATCATGGATGTATAATTATGTGTATGGTTATGGATGTATAATTGTGTGTATGTATGTGTAGATGTTTGTGTGTGAGCATGTATGTGTAAGTGGGATGAGATAGAGTGTGTGTTGGTGAGTATAAGCAAGTGTGTGTAATTTGTGTAAAGTGTGTTTACATACGCGTGCCAGAGTGTATGTTGGAAGGAAGGGCAAGGGGCAAAGAAGGCACAGACAAATTGTTTGGGGGCAATGATGGCACAGACCAGCTGTTTGGGCCCCGGGATAATTTTCTTACCAGGGCCCTGTGGTTTCTAGTTACTCCCCCTGTTCACATCACAGGCATTCATAATATCTCTATCCATATTGCATATTGGGAACAATGCAAATGAAAAGAAAAATAATCAAACATTTAGAAAATTTTATTTTTTTTTAAAAAAAGTGCCCAAGATCCTATTTCCCTAGCACTACTAGTAAAATATTTTGTGTATGTGGCACTCTAGACCATAACAAAATGTATGTCGGGTATTTCTGGGGATGTCCAGCAGTGTCTTCCTAAAAAAAATATATATAGTTTTTTTTTCTACATATTAGCATCCATAATTATTGTACCTGTTGTACTTGTTCTTAAAAAGAGTCTAATTTGTGTGGGCACATAAAACATGGAATAGGGGAATCTTAATTGAGCCAACATGTGGTAAAATGACAAAAATTACAGAAGGGTTTTAATAACTTTCAAGTCTTGAAAATTTCACTTTTAATGTTCTTTGTCAACAAACCATTTATTGTTGTCTTCTTACAATTCACCTTGAACCTTGTATGCAGTGGAATATATATGTTTAATATATTCATATACAGTTGTTTTGTGTGAGAACATCTTTTTAAAATTGCATATGATAATATAGCTCTCTCTGTCCCAAACTTGTCATGACAATCCTGGGCCTCTGTCTCTTGTGTCAGCGGTCTCAAGTAGTTTCCTTATTAGGACTTCTGGCAGCTCTGGATATGCAATGCTGTAAGAAAGGTAGGGAAGTTTGTGATCAGAAGTGATGTAATATTACAACATTAAGCATGTATTGGGGTGGGCTCACATATTACTGTCCATGCCCTTGAGTATACTATTAAGTACAGAACTGGTGCCAGCTGAATGTTGGCAATGTTACAATGATGTATTGAGGGTTTCTGTAGGTAAATATGGATTGTGTAATTGTGTCAGTACTGGGAACACAACTAAAACCATAGAATTTCCAATTTAAATGCTTGCTAGAACTTACAATTAATGAAAAATAAAGCAAACTGTTATTTGCTTCACCTTTTCATTGAAATATGTTTACAATTCTTTTAATGCAGCCGCAATAACAGATGTAAGCACTTTTATTATGCCTGTGCTCATTTTATCTGAACTTATTGACTTTGACCTTTTGAGAGTAGAAAAAAATACATTCTTCACTAAACAGAATTCCCTGCTCTACCCCACAACAGAGATTGCTTTAATTGTAAAAATTGAGCAAACTAGGTACCAGTATATACACCATTTTCTCATTAAAATCATTTACCATTTTCTATTACTGCTTGGGGTTATCTCCTTTAAAAAATCTTTCCAACCATATTATTATGTTAAATGAGTAAGTTAACCTTTGGTCTTTCTTATACATATATCTATGCTATAACGAACCTATGTTCATCTCTTGTGAGTTCAGTTAAATTGTATATTTAAAGGGGAACTGTCACGTTCAAGGTTTCTAGTACATTTAAATTACACATAGCTTCTGTTTCTTAACTGCTTCGAAAAGATAGTTCAAAGTTAAGAGACTATTTTATGTCAGGGAAGCTGAAATCTATGGCAAAGGTGCCAAAACTAAACTAGCATGTACAGTGTACAGTATATTATATTATATGTAATTGCTTTTCATCCTAAAGTCATCTTGCCTCTCCTAACCTCACCCTTACAAATGTTGCTTGCATCAACCAGCGAAAACTTACAATTCTGTCCAGTCTCTAATGAAGTTACAATAAATATATTTTTACTTATGCCTATGGATTTTTAAATGTCATTATGTGAGGCTGCATCTCTGCTTTGATTTAATGGTTGCCTCACGATATGGTGGGAACTTAGTCATGTCTTATGCTCTAGTCTAAGCTGATAAGTCTTTGTATTACAAGACTGTTGTTGTGGACATGGATTGCATTGTCCATTATTAGTGATTCACGTCACAGACGCAATATCTGTGGCATACATTACAATACCAATTATTTCTATTGTTTAAGAAGTGCCTTACCTCTACCACCAGGTAGCACTAGAGAGTGAGTGATGTGTACATCTATTGTTTATCTAAGACCATAGATAATGGCTACCTACATGAAAAGCCATGTGGGCTATGCCAGGAACAATGGGATATCAGGAACTCCAGGAAGAAGGGGGAGGGGCAGAGGAGGCTGGAAGGAGAAGAAGGAAGCAGCAGATGTGTTTTGTCTAAATTGTGTATTTAAATATTAGCATAATTTTGCATAAAACAGGCCACGACCAAAACAACTGTTACATTTCAGCATCAATACTTCTTCTTCTTTATATTATTATTAATTTTTTTTATAAAGCCATCATATTCCACAGAACATAAATAGTTCTAAACTGTATATCACCTAACAATTCCACTTAGAGAAACAACAGGTACATATGACCATACCTGGGAACTTCTGGGCTTTGGCTACCCGGAGCCTTCCCTTGCGGGACGCAGCCAGGACTGCACACTGACGTCGGGGGAGTTATTACGCTACATTTTGCAATATGCATGCTTCAATCTTTGTGCTATTTAACCCCTTTGTGACAATGGCTGATTTTAGTTTTTGTACCCTTCGTCACATTTCTGTGATTTTCTTTCCTGTTTACTGAACCCATACAAGTTACACATTGTTTTTTTCGGGACAAGAAGGGCTTTCTTTAGCTGTCACTATTTTGATTGTATCATTTAATATATAAAACATTTTTTTACAGGTCCTGGTATATGTCACTGTCACACAACACCCCAGTATGTGTTCAGTAACATCTCCTGAGTAAAGTGATACCACCCATGCATTGGTTTGCCTGGCTGTTTGGGGGCAAAAGGGCCACATTTGGGTCATGTGCATTTTTCAATGTTGAACTTTGACATTTGGCGATCCTGTACCCATGCCCTATTTGGTACATCTTTGAGCCTGGTCAATTCAGTGTGCCCAATAAAACACCCAGGCTATTTCAAATGCTGGTATTTTACCTTGTTTCATGCACACATTTTACCACAGCCTTTGTCAAAGTTTGCAGTATTATATTGTGTGTGTATTTCCCACACACACGTTCTACTTTAGGTAAAAATTTACTGGGTCACACAACACCCCAATATATGTTCAGCAACATCTCCTGAGTACAGAGATACTCCGCATGCATGGTTTATCACATTGTTTGGGGGCTGGAA
Organism: Spea hammondii; assembly: GCA_029215755.1. NCBI lineage: Eukaryota > Metazoa > Chordata > Amphibia > Anura > Pelobatidae > Spea > Spea hammondii. The sequence continues at coordinate 73,497,193 of JARDYJ010000003.1, read as the reverse complement.
GGCCACATTTGGGACGTGTGCATTTTTCAAATTGGAAATTTGACATGTGGTCATCCTTTCCCCTGTGTTAATTAGGACATTGTTGAACCTGGCTAATTCAATTTACCCCATCAAATCATACATTTTTTAAAATTAGAAACCCCATGGGCATTTAACATTGCCGGTGCTTCTGAGTCCCCGGTGCGTAGTCCGGGCAGCATGCAGAGCTCGGAAGGAGGTGCGGTTAGCAGCCGGGGTTGTCTGCGGGGGTTGTCTGCGTCCATCTAGCAGACCTTCCACGGCTGTCAGAGATCAGAGTTCCCCACACCGGGGCTTATCTCTGACAGCCGGGGAAGGTCTGCGACAAGTACTTGGATAGGTTTACCCTTTTATTTTATGATTTTTAAATGTAAGCATTACACCCATTTCCTCACACAGTACAAGGATGGGGTGTGAGCAATTTTAATCTGCAATCTGAATGGACAGACAATGGGTGTTATGCTGTATAGGCAAGCTCTATAGCCTCATGCAGTTGAATTTTTACCCCCACACTCACACACTGCACATGGGCTAGTGAAAGATGAGATTGTGGGTCCCCCTTGGTTAATTGGTGGTTTTAAAGGCATTAAGGAGAGGATGGGCACCCGTATTTCACCTTGCATCTTGACAGATGTAGCTTTACCCCAGGTACACCCCAGTTACCCAATTAAACAAAACACCAACACACAATATGGGTTTGAAAAGGCCACAGACATTTTTACTTAACACAGTGGTGCAAAACCTGAAACAATAAACATAGATGCGTTAACAGAGACAATGACTTTGAGCTTGCCAAGTAATCCAGGTACCATACCACACACCAATTTTGGGAAGAGACATTCCCGGATGGCCCAACCCAGACCTGAGGTTCCAAGCACCACTCCCTGATCACACCAATGACCATACCACCACATAAACCTCTTGGATACATGGCAAACTACTAACCACAACTATGACTAATGCAGCAATAAACCCCAAAACTCAACCACATAAGGGGAGGAAGTGGGGCACAAACAACACCAGGTAAGATTAAACAAAATGACCCCTCACCCCTGTGACCACCAACCTTAAATAACCTCCCACCAAAACTCCTCTCCCAAATTCCACAATTCCCCCTTACCCTTGCCCTGATCAGCACTCAGGTCGCATTCTAGTCCATCTTGGCCTCCGTGGGCCATTCTGAGAGTGTTACAGGGTCACCGTACCCAAGGCTGGGTCCCCCTGTTTGAGGGCTGAGGAATCACCAGTCAGTCCCTCATACGGATAGCACTCAGCTATCCACGGATCATCCAGACCACCATTCGTAGTAAACCAAGAAGAACTCTTTTTATTACAAACACACAGAACTTATATACAATCTCAATGCAATGTGTACCGAACCCAACCCCCAATCCCATCAGCCACATCCCATCACAAATCCCATCAGTATACAGGGGATGTATCAGGTGAGGGGATTACAGAATACAATGGGTTCCCCCACCTGTGTTATCTCCCCTGTAGTGCGGGTGCCGTCTGGGCAGACAGGGCTGTGTTGGCTGATTAAGAGCCCCAGCCAGATTATAGGATTGTCTCTTTGAAGGCTGGGGCTGAATCCACATCAGTCTCTGGGCCGGTTACACAATAAACACAATATAATATATTACCGGGTCACAGTATACAGAACCGGACACAAAAGTGCTCCGTGACCCGGCTAAACTTCATATGACATAAGAGCCAGCTAGCCTGGCCCTGTCACAGATCTCCCCCTTGACCAACGGTCCGGCAGACCAGGCAGATCCACACGGGTCTACTGCAGGCTGTCCGAGTGGACAAAGTTCAAAGGTGCAGGCCTTAGTTCATGGCCCCCTTTGTCAGAATCATCCACTGAAGGTGGGCCAGGGCCCTGGTTGCCCAAAAGGATAGTCAGTAGTCCTCTGTGAATTGGAGGACGGTTCCAGCTCAGCCGGGGGCACATGGCTATCCCCCTCACCGGGGTAACAGGGGCACGTGGGGACTCTTGCTCCCTAGTCTTGGGAACTGAGTCTGGGGCAGCTGCCAGGCCAGAGTGGTTGCATGGAAGGAAAACCCTGCTGATCGGGCCGGGGGCACTCGGGGAACCAGGGAAACACGTAGAGGTAGTAAGCGAGGCCTCTACCGGGACACTGGAGTGACCTAGGGGACACTCTGGGACAGGAACAGGTGCCCTTACAGGGTTATTGGGCGAGCTAAGCAGCTCTGCGGGGTACTCAGGGGACCCAGGGGAATACTCCGGGGCAGGGACAGGTGCCAATACTGGACCGCCGGGAGGGTTAAGGAGACCCTCGATCTTCCTCTCTGGGACAGGTGCCTCTGCCTGGGCACGGGGAGAGTCAGAGGGACACTCTGGGACAGTGACCTGGGCTTCTAGGAGGACACTTGGGGAACCAGGGATCACTTCGGAGAACACAGGGATAGGAACCAGGGCCTGCGCCAGGCTACTGAAAGGACCCAGGGAACTCGGCAGCCCCTCTGGCGCCCTCGCTAGGTCGGGGAACGGTGCCTCTACCGGGTCACCGGGGACTTCATAGGGAACCTCTGGGGCAGTGACCCGGGCTTCTTCCAGGACACTCGGGAAATCAGGGGGACAATCTGGGGCACTGGCTTCTACAGGCATAGATAGGGGTTTGGTGAGGGGGATTGTGCCACTTACTTGGGCGGTGGGGACAGTCATCTCTTCTGCCGGGGTAGAGCAGCCAGGGTTGTTGGTGGGGACTTGGGTCGGAGCTTTTGGCTTCCTCTTCCGCTTCTTCTTGCTGGCGAGGACCTCGGTTCTTCTCGCCAGGGCAGGGGCCGCGGAGTAGGTGAAGAGGACCTCGGTCCCACTCCCGCAAGTTGTAGTACCATGCTCCCAGTCTCCTTGTAACTCCTGGAGCTCCACTCTCCGCAGCAATTCTTTATAGTCCCTCTCGAGCTGCCATTCCTCTTGGACCAGGCAATCCATAACAGCCTCCAGCTCGGGGGGAATAGCATAAACCAGGACTTCTGCACGGTTGTCCCAGATTGTATCCCTGCGGTACTGGCAAATTGGAAGGGATCATATATCAGTCCTGGGTCGACGGGGCTATACAGCATCAGAGGGTCGCTGTGGTCTTCACCTGCTAACTGCTGGGAGAATCCCTGGTAGCGGCTCTGGAGGTCGAGCTCTGCATATATGAGACCCCTCAATTCGTCTTCCCACTCCGGCAATGGGTTCTCCCCCAGGAGTGGAACTCGTATATCCCACATTGTCCAGTACTGTGCCCAGTATGATTCGAAGTGGGGATGGGAGAAATCATCCCTCCAGTCTGCAGGCGCAGACTCTAACTGCCATTGCTGGTGTTCCAGCTCACACACCTCGGCTGTAACCCGGTCTATCCCACCCTCTGGTTCTCGGAAGGGTTGGATATCCTGGTATGATATTTTGGTGGTCTGTTCCCCTAGTCTGGGAGATACAGACCCACTCTGGCTCAGTTCCTGGTGACACATTTTAATCACCGCCGTCACTTGCTCCGATGTAGCCCCTCCTGGGTACAGGGATAAGTGCCATAGAATGTTCTTTTGTAGAGCACTCAGTCCGAGGCTGTCCTCTGGGCCATCCTGGTGCCGGTCCATCTCTCTGCAGTCCGCAATCAGAGTAGCCTTTCCTTTGCTACAAACCTCCAGGAGCTCTCTTGGTGTCTCTCGTCTGCAATCCCAGTTGGTGGTTTGGATTTCACCCAAGTCGTGGGATTCTTCCCCCCCGCTGCCAACCAATGTTACAGGGTCACCGTACCCAAGGCTGGGTACTAGACTTGTGCATTCGTCTTCGGGCGAACATGGAAACGAACACGAAGAGTGCGTTTTCGTGTTCGTTCCGAAGACACGCCGAAGAGAAGACGGCGGCGGTAAAACGTAGGCGAAGACGAAGACACACACCACGAAGATCTTCGTGATTGTCTTCGTCTTCGTCTACCATTCCCCCCCTTCATCTTACCTTGTCTTGTCTTCGCGGCTTCGCGGCATCGCGGCAGTTCCCGGAAGTGGAAATCCGCAGGTTCGCCGTCACGGGTTACAGGGCAGTGCGAATGAGCCTATTGGTCGCCTACAGGGACCTCCTCTGGCATCAACCAATTGGTTGATGCCAGAGAAAGACCCTGCAGGTGACCAATAGGCTCACTCGCACGGTCTTTGTAGCCCCTGACAGCGAACCTATGGATTTCCGCTCCCGTTAACCCCTTCGATGCTGCGTTAACACAGCATCGAAGGGGTTAACGGGAGCAGAAATCCATAGGTTAAAGGGCCGTGCAAGCGACCAATAGGCTCACTTGCACGGCCCCTTAACCCTTTAAAAAAAGGTTAACCCCTAACTAATTGAACAGGGAGGGAGACCAGTGGCATCGGCAGTGCCGATGCCACTGGTCTCCCTCCCTGTTCAATTAGTTAAATGTCCGTACGAGCGACTTTATTGGTCGCTCGTACGGACATTTAACCCGGCACAGACTAACTAATTGAACAGGGAGGGAGACCAGTGGCATCGGTCTCCCTCCCTGTTCAATTAGTTAAAGACCAGTGGCATCGGCAGGGCAAGTTGCAGCATTGGGGTTTTAAAACCCCAATGCTGCAACTTACCCTGCCGATGCCACTGGTCTCCCTCCCTGTACAGAGTTAAATGTCCGTACGAGCGACTTTATTGGTCGCTCGTACGGACATTTAACCCGGCACGGACTAACTAATTGAACAGGGAGGGAGACCAGTGGCATCGGTCTCCCTCCCTGTTCAATTAGTTAAAGACCAGTGGCATCGGCAGGGCAAGTTGCAGCATTGGGGTTTTCAAACCCCAATGCTGCAACTTACCCTGCCGATGCCACTGGTCTCCCTCCCTGTACAGAGTTAAATGTCCGTACGAGCGACTTTATTGTTCGCTCGTACGGACATTTAATTAATTGAACAGGGAGGGAGACCAGTGGGATGTGCCGGGTAAGTTGTAGCATTGGGGTTTTAAAAGTCTGCACGAGCGACCAACAGAGTCGCTCGTGCAGACTTTTAAAACCCCAATGCTGTAACTTACCCGGCAGATCCCACTGGTCTCCCTGTTCTATCAGTTAATAAATTATAGAACAGGGAGACCAGCGGGACCTGCCGGACAATTACGGCACCAGGAGTATAACAGTCTGTACGAGCGACCCTATTGGTCGCCAGCAGGGGGCTCGTCTGCCATCAACCAATGGCAGACGAGCCCCCTGCTGACGACCAATAGAGTTGCTCATACGGACATTTAAACTCCTGGCGCCAGAGCGGCTTTAACCCCGTTTTAACCCCTTAACCGGGGAAAACGAAGAAAACCCGAGCACGAAGAATGTCCGCGAATATTCGCCCGAAGAGAAGACAGGACCAGGCGAATATTCGCGGAATACGAAGTTCTTTTTTTTGCCGAAGACGAGCACGAAGACGAACACGAAGAGCCCCCTGGTGCCCAAGTCTACTGGGTACCCCTGTTTGATGGCTGAGGAATCACCAGTCAGTCCCTCATACGGATAGCACTCAGCTATCCACGGATCATCCAGACCACCATTCATAGTAAACCAAGAAGAACTCTTTTTATTACAAACACACAGAATTTATATACAATCTCAATGCAATGTGTACCGAACCCAACCCCCAATCCCATCAGCCACATCCCATCACAAATCCCATCAGTATACAGGGGATGTATCAGGTGAGGGGATTACAGAATACAATGGGTTCCCCCACCTGTGTTATCCCCCCTGTAGTGCGGGTGCCGTCTGGGCAGACAGGGCTGTGTTGGCTGATTAAGAGCCCCAGCCAGATTATAGGATTGTCTCTTTGAAGGCTGGGGCTGAATCCACATCAGTCTCTGGGCCGGTTACACAATAAACACAATATAATATATTACCGGGTCACAGTATACAGAACCGGACACAAAAGTGCTCCGTGACCCGGCTAAACTTCATATGACATAAGAGCCAGCTAGCCTGGCCCTGTCACAGAGAGTCACAACAAAATTCCAACTTGTTGTAGATTAATGAATCCACAAGTTGCTCGCTTTTTTCAACTTGCATCAACACGACTCTATTCTAGTAAAGTGTATGAGAACTGAGTGTGATTTGTGCAGTACAAATGTAAGGTTAGTATTAGTACATTTGGGATTAGTTCAACTTGTTGAAAGTTCATGCTGAAAATTCACATTTCCTAGTGACTATACTGTCCTGTCGTTGCTTCCTTGGGCAAAATGTTGTTGGTTTGTTTCTCCTTTTTTTCTACCTATATATAATACTGTGCAGTAGCAAATAACCTTTTTAACTAGATACTTACATGTGGGAATTTTCTTTATGGGAATTATTTTTCCTGTAGTGTATTCTAACTGTAAGACATCTGACAGGAAGAAAGAAAATCATTAATCCAACCTTTTTAACATTCTAAATAAAATACGCTAATTGAAGTATAGTTATTTTGCACGTCATACAAACTAAAAGCCTGTTTAAGTCATTTATAATTTGGTTTCTTTTTTGCTTGATAAATGTGCAAGTTTTGTCAATAAAGATTATAGGTTATAGCACTTTTTTTATTTTCTCTGTATCATAAAAAGTCAAAGTCATTGGTGCAGAATCAGATCATGTCAAAATGGATCAAACAATGAAGTCAACCTTGTAAACATATGTCACGCTGAAACTGAAGCATCACCAAGGTCACCACATTTCAGCGACCAAGCTAAGGAGCAATTATTGTAAAATACGGCAAACGTTGGTTTGTGTGTAAGGAAAACAATAAATAAGTTATGCTATATTTTAGTTTTTCTTTAAAAGGAGACACCTAACACATATTCATGAAAACATTATGGCTTACAACACAAGAAGATATCAATGTACATTTAAAAATAAATGTTCCCTTGATATATATTTCTTTTAGATGTTTAGGTTATTTTGGTATATATATATATATATATATATATAATACACAGTTTTTTTTTTGTTTTTGTTTTTTAAATGGCCACAATCTGCCTACTCAGAGTGTGTGTTCCACTGACCCTGGCTTGTGAATGATCATTTACAAGAACTCTACTAGAACTCTACTGCTTTGAAGTCCTAGTCAAGTAAGATTGAGGTTTATGGAATAATATAAGAACTGCCTCCTGTGCTTCAAAACAATGTGATTGTTTTCCGAGCAATGGGGTTTTCCATCTAAGCATCACCAGCAGGGCAGGGATTTGGTTTATTTTGTTTAGCTATATTGAGGAGATGAGTGACACATATTTTGAATGAAGATAATAGTGAATTATCTCTAACTTATTGTTCTAGAGTAGGTGTTAGTGACAAAGATTTCCTCCACAAAGACTTAGAGATGAAAGAAACTAAAATGATTGCAATGTTAAAACACTTAACATGTTTCATGTGCAGTCTAACAAAGGCACAAATGAAGTAGGTGTTGCTGATGTTACATAAATTGTCTATCTTTTTCTAAGATTCACATGTAAAGCGTATCTTTCTAATAAAAGAACAAAGCTCAGACTGTAGCACTCATATTGCTGACCCTAGATTATACAGCTAAAATTACCTAGGTGCACTTAATATTTTGAAAATGTATTACTGATACAATTAGTCATAATACTATCCGCACCATCTGAGAAGAATGTCTGATTGATCTATAATCCCTGAAATTGATGCTAAAAACAAGTTTAGAAACAGTGGTTTAAACAGTTATTTTGTCTCGCTGTGTTTTGTCTTGAAAGTTAATAAAACTTTCAAGCATTTAGCTTTAATTGTAATTTCAAACATTTGTATCTTGTGACAGAGATTCATTTTTGAAGTGTATAACAAATCATTATGACACTTAAACGGGTGGAATAAAATAATTTCCAAAAATGAGATAAGGTATACTGCAACCTTAACTAAACAATGACATTATTATCATTATTATCATTTATATTTATATTATTCATTGGTAATACCGTCACCCTTGTACTTTGCTTAAACAATACTTTATGTAGAAATATTAAAATAGAAACAATTACATAGTACAGCTGTGTATTTGTTCATTACTAGGCAATTTGTTTCATCTAACTCTTGCCCATCCAATACATGGGTCACTTTTTTCCTGACAGGTCTTTTGGAAACAAAAGTCTTAAAAATAAAGACATCAAACACTTGGTTGGAATCCAACCACATTCCACACTGGCATCTTTCTACACCGAAACCAAAGAGAAAATGATCTCCAGCTTGACAAATGTAGAACAATTGATACCCACAGCTCCAGGGTTTTCAATTTTTTAAATTTGTATATATTATCCTTATTATTCTGGAATCTGTATCCAAATCGAGTTAATTTAATTTGCTATCCCTGTTTATGTTTTGAATTGGCCCATCTATGATCCTAGTTATATCCTATTCCATTTTTTATTTAAGGTTTGGCATGCACACTTCAAACAATGATGCAGTCATTCAAGTAGTTTAAATTGAAAGGGAGTTTAACCAAAAATATATGCCCATATGAATTATCTTTTTAACCAGCCGAAATAAGAATGTTCAATGATTTACATTGTCTTTGGAATTTGACATGTTTCTTAAAATAAAGGTTACTGTAGTTTGGGGTAGCCGTATTAGTCCAGTGTATAAGAATGCAAAAAAACAGAATGTTGCAGAATCTTGTAATACCTTTTTTATTGGACTAACAGTATTTAAAATAATAGACGAGCTTTCGGGAGTCCTCCCTTTATCAAGTCAAAAGCATTTCTGACCAAGCAAGTGAAAAACACAGTTTAAAACTGACCAGTACATGTTCTGATACAGGGTTAAAAAAGGGGTTAAAACAACACGGTAGAGAATTTGCAGACAAAAAACTAAGAGGGTCGTAAATAGTAAATAGTGGCATATACTGCACAGATAAGGCTAGGGGGGGAGCAGGGGTAAGCGTGTAGGAGAGAGAGAAGAAGAGAAAAAAAAAACAAAAACACAGGTTATAGGAAGTTTTGATAGTGTGCTAAGAAGCTCAAATCCACATTAAGTCCTCTGTTTTTACAATCATAAAAATGTATCATTTTGGCTTCAAATGTCTTTCTTTCTTGGGTGTTTTTGAAATGACCTCTCAGTGTTTTGATTTTAAGGTCATGTATGGAGTGACCGGTTTGGGTGAAGTGGTGCCCAACTGGAGTGCAAAGGTTTTCTTCATCATGATGGTTGATGGAGTATCTGTGCAGATTCATCCTTTTATTGAGTTGCTGGCAGGTTTCACCGATGTAACACCCTATAGTACATTTGGTGCATTGAATCATGTATACAACATTTTGTGAAGTGCATGAGTATGATCCTTTAATATTGTATGTCTTGTTGTTGTGGGTGGCTGTGTTGCTGGTACAGATGTGTTGGCAAAGTTTGCATCTGGCTTTGTTGCATGGTTTGCTTCCATTATCTGTGTGTGTTGTTTCAGTATGTAGTTTGCTACTCACCAGCTTTTGTTTGAGATTAGCTGGTTGTCTGAAGGCCAAGATGGGGGGTTCAGGGAAAATTTCTTTTAACACCACATCCTCTGCTAGCATTGGCTGCAGATCCTTGATGATTTTTCGGATTTCTTCTAGGGCAGGATTGTATGTGGCTACTAGAGGTATGCGTGAGGATGTTTGTTTGTCTGTGTATTGCAACAGGTGTTCACGTGGTGTTTGTAGAGCAGAGTTAATTTTCTTATTGATGATCCTAGGTTTGTATCCCTTTTGTTTGAGTGTCTCAGACAGTGTTTTTAGATGCATGTCTCTGTCATCAGTGTTGGAGCAGATGCGGTGGTACCTGGTGGCTTGGCTATGGATGATGCCTTGCTTTGTGTGGGATGGATGGAAGCTGGATTTGTGCAGGTGGTTGGATCGGTCTGTGGGTTTTCTGTATAGGGATGTATGTAGTGTGTCCTTGTTTATTGTGACAGTTGTATCCAAGAAGTTCACACTTTCTGTGGAGAAGTCCATTTTGAGTTTAATAGATGGGTGAAATGTATTAAATGCGTTATGGAACTCTCTGAGGTTTTCTTTTCCGTCCATGCAGACAATGAAAATATCATCAATGTAGCGATAATATTTGTAGGATTTGTGAAATTGTGTTTCCAAGAATCGTTGTTCCAGGTCAGCCATAAATAGATTGGCATATTGTGGTGCCATTCTCGTCCCCATGGCAGTGCCCATGGTTTGCAGATATATATTGTTGTTAGTAGTAGGATGATGGAGCTTGACTCTGGATTCTTGGAAAGATGGAGGAGAAAAAGCATGAGTTTTTATACCCCTTTACAATATCAGTTGGGATATAGGTTTTACCTTATATGGACAATCTTGAACATTCCTGCTCTCATGGAATAATTCTTATAACTTACTATCATTCCAGAATAATTACTACAACATTTAGTAATGTGGGGTTTGGTATCATGGCATATATATATATATATATATTTATATATATATATATATATATATATTCACATTAAGCGCTGTATTTCTTTTGCTATCTTGGCTCTTATTGTTTATTTCCAAAGAAAAAAAATCCCTTCTATCAAAAACTCACTAAAAAAAAGCACAAATAAGATACTCAACATATAACTCTTCATATTTCCATTCTTAAATAAATTAAACTAATTTCCAGTCAGCTGGAGGGATAACAACATGCTTGTGGCCTGGCTTTGGAAATATGTTTTGAGTCAATATTTCCGCTATGATAAACCACAATTTTATTTTTTTTCTTTTTGTGTAACCTGAACATTTTTTGTCAATGTTTTGTAGAGATAGCATGTGTTTAAGTAATCTGTCCCCAGGAAGCATTTTTGTATGAAGATACAGATGAAACATAAGTAGAAGAAATATGTTTATTGTTCAAATGAACTTTAAAGATTTTTAACAATTTTGGAGCATTCACAGTATTCACAGTACAGTTAAGAGGGAACATTGCTCTTATTGTGTATATTTATATATATATATATATGCCGATCAGCCATAACATTACGACGACTGATAATCTCGTTGTCATAGCACCTGTCAGTAAGGGCTACATCAGACAGTGAGTGAACATTTCGTCGTCAAAGTTGATGTGTTAGAAGCAGGGAAAATGGGCAAGTTTAAGGATCTGAGCAACTTTGACAAGGACCAACTTGTGATGGCTAGAGCATCTCCAAAACTGCAGCTCTTGTGGAGAACCTATCAAAAGTGGTCTAAGAAAGGAAAAATGGTGAACCGGCAAAAGGGTTATGAGCGGCCATGAGCTGTCTTTGTGAGTTTAACTAGTTATTCTCTATTGATTACATTAATTTGTTTGACAATATTACACTATATTTTTTCTTTGTATTTGTTCTTATACTTATAGTCATTTTTGAGACATCGGTCATAATGTTATGGCTGATCGACTAGATTGCAGGTTGTGTAGTTCCTTGTTATCCCCTACAGATTAGCTCTATACTATCTCCTACTACACTTATACAAAAATACTTTCATGAAGCCATTCCCATAGAAGAGAGCTTATAATTAAAAAATATGATAAAACATAAATAACATATAAATAAAATTAAAATCCTTAAGTTGCCCAGATACATCCATCGAACGACGTAAATGCACTGCCCTCCCTCTTGCTATGCATGACCTTCAATTAACTTTTGGATGAAGACTTAAGTATTATAACTTAATTTATGGCTTGTGTTCAAATTAAAAAGTGAAGTAAAGTGAAATGCAGTTTATTAATTTTGTGTTTATTAAATTACAGTATATATATATATATATATATATATATATATATATATATATATATATATATATATATATATATATATATATATGCCTTTGTAAATGAACTCAAAATGATTTTACAAATATTAGTGTTCCTAAACAGAATATGTTTTAGATTCCATGTATAAACCTCCTTAAATTTCCATGCCATTACTCATCAATCTATAGTCTTTCTCTGACATTCATCCAATTATAAGTCAACATAATGATTGGCTATGTGTGAATAAAACCACTGATTGACAGACATGATCCAAGTGCTTGAAGTGCACCCTATCACTGTGATTATTCCATTGCAGTGCTTCAATTCCTTCAAGAACCTGATAAGAGGGTAAATAGACACTTTTGTCTTTTAATTTCATTGTACTTGCCTAGGCAGAAAATCTATTTAATACGGTGTTATGTAGGAATACAAGTGAACTTTGCAATTTTGCAGCCTTTGTACGTCAAGCTTGCAAATAAATTTCAAAGAATTGATGGAAGCATGCTGTTGGAAAACATTTATCTAGTGATTAATCATCTGAAAGAACAAGAGCACCAGATGTTAATTCCAGAGGCATTCAAATTATTAAAATGCCAAAAATCAGAAACATGTTGATGATGCAAATTCTTGCATTTATCTAACTATATATCACACACTTTTTGTATCCTATTGCTGCAACAAATGCCAGCAAATAGCTAATATCGTAGGGATTTTACTTTGGAAGAACTGTATTATTTTTTAATACAACCATTTACAGCAGCAGTAGCAACAATTTAGTTATCTCTACACATAATTTTACATTTTTCCCATTATTTAATTAAACATACAATACAATCTTTAGGAAATTATTGAACAAACCTTTGTTTTACTAAAAGTAAGGTGTTGTTGTCTAAAAAAGATCCAAGAAAAGATACGTGGCACTTACACAATGATGATCACTTCCTGTAGCTTCACTTCTTCATGCGCAAAGCCAGTCGCCATTTCTTATTGGATGTCCTCCCACTACCTTACACTCTTCTTCTGTCCACATCTTTCTCACCTAAATGTATGAACAATGCAAAAGAGGATGCTTAAATGGCTTGCCCCATGCTTGAGAGAGTCCTAAATTTTAGCTCATGTGTGCTACCACACAGCAAAAATCTTCATTAGCATATCAGATTAATCCTGCCCAAAATATAAGACAAAAAGAAAGCCTTAACATCACTCAGCCTTCATGAACCTCATTGGTGAAGTGAATTTTATTATTTATTGTTTTATATAGCGCCATCAAATTCCATAGCGCTGCACAATACTAAGCAAAGTGGTGCTAATCGGTGCTTTCAGTTAAAAAGTGTTTTTTTTTTCGACAAAAAAGATTAGAGTAGCTGAGCTGTGAACAAACAAGGATAATGGGTTGTCCTATGGTGCCCCCCACTTTGGAGAGTCTCACATTTTAGCTGACTAATATTTAAAACTTCACAGAGTATGGGCTTAATCCAGGACAAGTAATTTAAGTGATGTCTACTGTGACCAGGGGTGCCACCAAGAGGATATTTCCTATGTCAGCAAGCGAGGGGCTGTCTGAGACATAGTTCCTTGGACTGGTCCTGCCTGCTGCTTTTGTTTCCATAATATTTCATCATTTTTAAATCACTGCAACATGGGATAATAATTTTTTTTTTTTACATATTAAAATATACACATATACACTGCATGTACCCGATACTTACATACAGTTACGTAAGTAGATAATAGGCCTCAGTTAACTAATTTACATAGTACATTTTAGTCTGCAACCAAACAACAAACCTATGTTTGTTGACTAACAGGCACCAAAAAATTCCAACGTGATGAATGGCAGGTAAAACAGAAGTTGCAGCTATGGGAGGCTTCTAAAAAATCGTTGCATTTTCCCTTGGTTGAATCCAATGTAATTTTTACTTCACCGAGAACCTATTGTTATAGTTTATAATACTATCGTAACATAACTCAAGCGGCCATTTAAAGTGTATTTTTTGTTAAAGTCTGTTCATTGTCAGTTACATTGGAGTTCTACAGATTTATACTAATATAATTTAAAGAAACTGATGTAACAGCATCTGTTTGACAGAATTCATGCAGATGTCTATAATCCGTGCACTTGATCACATGTCTCTAATTAGTTGCTTTTGCTACTACCTAAACCTAACAGTCAACTTGTTATGATATGCCTCAATACTGATGGTGTCCAGACAAGAGACAGGAAGCAGCGTATACCATTAACAACATATGGGTTATTAAAGATCAATGTTAAGGGTTAAATAAAAAAATAAAATAAACACTTAATATTCATAAAACAATATGCACAGTGTTATGCAACTAATTTATAACATCCTACACAAACAAGAACATTTTTCAAGTAATGCAGACTACATAATGAAAAAATGCTATAGAGTTATATAAAGATATAAAAGCATATTTATATTGCATTTTAACTCAGATCATTAAATCAGTAAAAGCAATCATTCACTTAGTGTTCCAAATTTTTTATATCCCTGTACAAACTCAGTACCCACATTGTTATTTACCATTCATACCAGTCATTATAAATTTTAATAATAATAATACATTATAATAAATAATACATTTCAATTCTACATTTTAAAGCAAGAAAAGACTTACAAATTTATTTTTCATAATTCTTAGGAAACATTGTGAAACATTGATGAATGCATATTACTGGGTAAGTACTTTAACATTTTCCTATGCAAAAAAAACCTGCTAAGTACACCAGAGGTTCAGTGTTTGGTCCCCTAATTTCCATGAGTTTAGGCTGCTGGAAGCTTTCTGCACATGTGCAAAAATAGGACCCCTCCCCCGCAGAAAGCAAATGCAAACTATGGCTGGCAATGGAACGCATCTCTGCAAGGCTAATAACTGGGGGACAGAAAAACAGTATTCTTGTGAATCTTTTGAATTTCTTTCCAACATTAAAAATTTGGGAAAATATAATAAAGAACGCAATCACTGGAAATGACATGGCAATGTGCATCCAAGTAAAACAAAAACAAGCTTTATAGAGTGAGACTAAACAGGATGGGGACCAACGCTTGCCGCCAGAAGCGTACCCAATGGGGGGCGGTCCACCCCAATTGACACTCATCAGGGGGTTGTCGCGACGGCCGCCTAATATGTTCCTGCAGCTTACCACCGTGGCACCCCCACACTGCGAGAAAACTCTTTTCCCACCAAGGTTCCTGCTCCCCTAGTAAGAGTTTCCTCACACAGCGGGCAGGCGCCACAGCAGTAAGCTGCGGGCCTGTGTTAGGTGGCCGTCAGGCCGCATAGACGTCTGCTCAGTGATGCTCGGCTGGACCAGTGAAATGTCTGAGAGGTAAGGGGCTGCAGGAGAGTGAATAGGTGAATGAATGAAGTGAATGAGTGTTTAGGGGCAGAAATGGGACTGGCAGGCTGTTTCAGGGGCAAAGTTGGCACCGGCAGGCTGCTTCGGGGCAGAGTTGGCACCAGCAGGCTATTTCAGGGGCAGAGGTGGCACCGGCAGGCTGCTTCAGGGGCAGAGGTGGCTGGTGAGTGGGTGCCTTTGCATGGAGGAGATGTCACCAGAAACTCCCCCATTTTGTCCGAAGTTCACACAAGGTTATCTTAGGGGAAATGGTGGAGCTTCCAGTGATGTCCTCTCCCCTCCAATCGGGGGGAAGACATCACCAGAAACTCCACCATTTTGGAGGAAGTTCACATGAGATTATCTAGGGGCAAAATGGTGGTGCTTTCGGTGATGTCCCCTTCCCTGATCCTCTAGAAGAACATGCACCTGTCTGCAACATTGGCTGGTAAGTGGGTGCATGTGTCACCAGAAGCCCCGCCATTTTGTCTGAAGTTCACACAAAGTTATCTTAGGGCAAAATAGTGGAGCTTTCAATGTCTTCTCGATCAACCCTCCAATCATGGGACAGGACATCATCAGAAGCTCCGCAAATTTAGCAGAATTTTGCCATATCTGCGGAGTTGTGGGTGAAAAAAGAAGATAAAAGGAAGAAGCGGAAGAGGTCGGCAGAGAAAGTAGGGATGCATTCCAAGCATGTGAGAGAGTAGGAGTGGAAGAGTTTGCATATTTCAGATGAAAATTCTGAGCTTTTTGTTTAGTTTTCCTCCATTTTATAGGGGCTCTGGCCTTGTTTTTGGTAGTTTGCACTAATTGATGAAATCGGCAAATTTTGTTAAATTCTTTGAATCAGAATGTGCAAGTCTAGTGTGTATTATAGTGTGTATAGTGTATTAACCACTATAACCACTTGTGCCTGTCACAAAAGGGACTGCATGGAAAGCTATTCAACTAAGGCACACATACGATCCAGATGATTTCTTAGCGTTCTACACTAATGGACCTGAAAAATTTTTACTGAAATCCCGTGTCTAAAAATTAACTGTTATTGATATACATTAAAGGATCACATTGTAGCAATGTGACTAATAGTACACTGTGTATATGCAGTCCCTATCTTTGAGAAGTTTGAAGCTGCGAGGAATAAGTTAAGTATCTACATTTCTGTCCTCCTTACTCCTTTGCCTAACTATCAACAATCCATAGGATGCATATGTGGAAAGAGATATATTGACAAAAGTTTCAGGGAATTCAGGATGAGGGTCCTTGAACATGTTAAATCAGCCCACTACATTGGATTTACCAGTTACAGACCTTCTCCCCAAAGGTTTTTAATGAAGGGTTTTTATTCATTCCCTTTATTAAAAAAAAACAGAGTAAGTGCCATGTAAATAAATATCAGTAATATGCAGGATGTGGTTCTATATTACCAATAGGATTTGGGTACAGTTGGGTCTATTACCCAAAGTACAAAAACCGTGGATCTGCACATGAGTGCGCGTATAAATATATTCGCAATATCATAGCCACTTTGTTGTGTGCGGGTGTGTTAGAGCCCAAATGTGACCACCCTCTGCCTTGAAAACAGCATAAATTATTTTGGGTACACTTGCACACAGTTTGGAGAACTAACCACAGTTATTCTGTGGATTTAGACAGTCTCAGTTCCTCTCTTTATTTAATCCAAGAGAGACAAATGCTGTTGAGATCAGGGCTCTGTGTGGGCCATACCATCAAATCCAGGACTTCCAGCTCTCCAGCAAGCAATCTGCCTTTTTGCTACAGACAAATATTTAAAATTTTGACTCATCAGTCTGGAGCACCTGCACCCCAGTTTTTATGCACCCCAGTTCCCCGTGTTTTTGTGAAACGTTAAGTGGCTTGGCCTTGTTTCCATGACGGAGGTAGGCATTTTTTAAAGCTTTCTTACTTTACAGCAATTTTTCATACCTTGCACAGTAATGTACTCATTGTGTAGCTGAATTGTGCCACTTTATTCAATAAAGAATAGTGCATATAGTTTAATAACCTTTAAAACAAAGTATTGTACTTTAAACTACCAGTAATTTATACAAAATGACTTTCTGATGCCATGACTGCACAAATTCTCAAGAAATCTCACAGATGAATTACTGAACAGCTCAATTTTGATGTGAAAGCAGCTATGGATACATTTTAGACATTTGGCTTCTAATGTTACACTGGAAGGAATGTGAAGGTCATATAGTATCCTTAAAATGTTAAAGGGGAAGAATAAATCTTGTATTAAATTGCAAATGCCACCACTGGCTTATGGTAATTAAGTTCAGAATCAAGGGACTATTGTTCCATGTACTGAAGATAATTATGAGAAATTCAGCCAACCCTAAGCTTACAAAATTAATAAAATGAGCAGTCAAATTTGAAATTAACAATGTTGCTAATCTTTGTGACTACCTTGTTTTTTGGGCAATGCAGAACAATACCAATACAAATAGTTAAAAATACAATACCCCATTTTGTTGGCTTATATTATCACAATATACCATGTTACTACATGGCAAATATGGTGAGACAGGAGTGTCAATTCACTAACATATAAAGGCATGTGAGGCAGTAAAATATAGCAGCAAAAAAGCAAACATGAGTTGTAAGTAAGTTCCAACTAGCAATTTTCATCTTGTTTCCCTAGACTATGTGAAATGCAAGTCACTCTCCAACTACCAACATAGCAAAAATTAAATGAAAATTAATATAAAAACAAACAAACAAAAGAAAAGTCAAGTGTTATATGATGCACTAAGTATAACAGGAGTAGTAGACAAAGAGAATAGACAATACATCCTCAAACCACTTGGGCCCACTAGTGTATATAGTATGGAAGCATATAAACATACTTTTTTGCAACCAGTGTCCACATTTGAATCTGTTCCCACTAGGTGCAGAATGGTTATTTTCTTTCTGCTGCACAATTTCTTCTAAAAAAAAAAGAAACACATTTTAGATTAGTCACTAAACTGTGAGTGCTTACAAGTTGGCAAAAAGTGACTCTGCATCAAGTCCTACTCGTAAACTAACTAAAGCCAATTTGTGTTAACAATTAATAAAACAAACAAACAAACAAAAAACACTACAGGAGGGCAGGAGAAACGAGAGAAAAAGGGCAGGCAAAGTCATTAACTGGTGAGCTGCCTGCTAACTCACAAAACTCACCCTGCAGGTGACTTATAAGTCTCCCCTCACACAGCAGCAATAATAATAAAAAATAAATAAGTGAAACACAAAACAGCTCATATTAACCAATGTGGGAGGGGCAACAATTTCCCCCTTGCTCCATTACTGTTACTGTTTTGGCCCTAAAGTGTGAAGAATGAATAAAAGATGTGTCTGAGCCAGACTGAGAGGAGCCCTGACTGAGAGTATTCCCAAGACTCAGAGACTACTGTATGTGTGTAATCTGGATGTTGGGGTAAATCCTGTGGGTGCAATCTGGCTGCTGGGGATATTCCTTATGTGTGCAATCTGGGTGCTGAGGCAAGTCCAGTGCGTCCAATCTTGGTGCTGGGGCAAGTCCTGTAGAAGCAATCTGGGTGTGGAGGCAAGTCCTGAGGATGCAATTGGGGTGCTAATCTGGCATTGGGGATGTGTGCCATGTGATCTATGCTTGCAGTTGAGGGGTTCCATGCATTATTTTGTTGATAAATACCTCCAGTGCTGAGCATGCTTGTGATTTTCAGTTCATACCTGCAAGGCCGGGTTTGTGTGTTATCCAGTTGATCTATAACTGTAATGCTATTATCACGTCTGCCGTCACCAACCAGCATTCACTGCAGAGCAGGTAGTCAGCCAGTCCAGGTCCGGTACACAGAAATACTTTAGCCAAATCAAAAATCCAAAGAGTGGCCAGGCAAGCCAAGGGTAAACTAACTAAAAGCAGGAGTCTGCAGTGAAGGCTCAACACAGAGGTCCACAACAGGGTACTTGATAGCTGCATTTAACAGCTTTTTCAAGGAGCTACACCTCCTAATGTGCAACACGGGCACGCCGTTTGCAGTGCATCACAGATGTGCACCTAGTCTTCCCAGGCACCAGAAACGTGCCGGAGACCTTGAGTGTGTAAATACTAGTAGCTCGAGACCCCTGTTCTGGCAGCAGCCAGGGGCTCGACAACGTGACAGCTATGATTCCATGTGTTATTTATTTACCTAGAAATATAGGGTTGTACTGAGTTGATCTATATCTGTGGGTAATTATGATAACCTGGCGATACCTCAGTCTGTCCTTCACCTACCATCTTTTTGGTGGGCATCCTTCTTTCCGCCTACTACTCCTAGTTGAATGGACCCCCTAGACTCCAATTGTGTTCATATACTTGAATCGTGCCCTCTCAAATCCATGTAGGATGCAGTGCAGCCTCCAAATAGTCAGTGCTCAGTGCTGCTGGTGTACAACAGTATACAGTAGTCCTTTGTGTCAAGTGTCCATATTTTAATCTGCTGCCATCAGGTGAAAATTGATTATTTTTATTTTGGAGTTTTTTGTTGCTTTTTTAATTATTTTATTGTTGTTGGCCTTTTTCTTTGGGCCAGAAATGAGGGCTAAGTTTTTAAATTCATGTAATTTTACGTGCATCATACAGGAGGGGTAAATTTGCACGTTTCAGGTGCGCATATACAAATTCTCATTGAACTTGCATGCCCTTGCAAACAACAAGAGTTAAGCCTTTTTAGTCAATAGACCCAATTTCTATCCTCCCTCACTGACACTGTGCGACAAGAGGGAGGAGAATTATGCACGGGACCTGATCGAATCGGTGCTTCATGGGTGTTCCTCCATTTAGCCAGCGCTGGCAGCCATATTGACTGTATATTGACTGTATCTAATTAGGTTCATTGTTTTTATTGTCAGAGCAGCTGCTTACCTGCAGCTTTTTGTTAGGGACCAGGAAACCAGACGGACACAAAACGTATAAAGCAAAACACCTTTTATTGTAACAAGAAAACAAAGCCAAATCGTAATCTAGGAGCGTATAGCAAAAGACAAGCCGTGGCAGGAACCAAAGCGGGTAGTCAGACGAGCCGGAATCAGGAGTACGGAGATTAGCGAAGTCAGGGTACAAATGCCAGGGTTCAGTAGCCAGGAGGGTAGTCAGACAAAGCCAGGTCGTACACAGGAAGTCAGGAGGTAGCAGGAAGCAAATCACAAGGGCAAACTAAGTGATGGTATGGATGTTCGGATGGATATGGTTTCATAAGAAAGCCCTTTGGAAATTGTGCACCAGTATAAAATAATTTGATCTATTTAATGTTTTTTTTTAATTTCAGATACAGTGGTCTTTTTTGCCTTGTTATTTCTGTATATTGAATATTCTTCATACTAGAAAGTAAAAATGTTACATAATATATATTTTTAATATCAATACATGATAACATCAGTTTGATTTTGAACAAACCCTGTTTACTCAAATGCATATCTGCTCTAATTTGTGTGTGAATTATTCTGGAGTGAACAATTATTGAAGTCACTTAAATTACAATATCTTTCAGTTTGATAATATTGGCTATTATAAAACCATTGCTTAAAATAAAATGTGAAGAAAGTGGTAAAACTTAATAGGTTACATAAAAAATACAATAATTTTGAATGCATCTCACTGGGAGATCTGCAAAATATGAAACTGGCAATTCTCCACCATTCGACATTAACTGTTTTTGAAGGGAAAAGTAGTCACAGCTTTTAGTGAGTTTGCTTCTCAGTATCTCTGCTTATACTGTATATTTTTGGACTGCGTTTTATAGTATTTGCATGATATTAACTGTCCCAGGCAGCCCCCTTAACAAAGAATGCATTTTAAAGTATATTGTATTTCACTTTGTAGTATATATTCTTCAACCTGTAAAAGAAAAAATAAAACTTATCAGGAGAATCTGCAGCTGCAGAACTACAGAGAAACATCCCCTCCATGGTTGTGTTTTGATGCCACAGATTTGCTGCTTAAAGTAGTCAGTCCGTGTTAAGAAAGCACTTCCTGTCAGGATTGGGCTGGGAGTGTAAGAGCAGAGGATAGACCAAAGTGGTGTCAGTAAACAAATCAATAGGTCAGGGGCAGGTGGTGATCAGAGTAAACGGTAGTCCAGGCAGGGGTCAGGTAACAGGCAAACGGGGTAGTCCAATAGGGAAGCCAAAGGTAAAGTAACAAAGAATCCAATAGAAGGTCTGTAGCAGAGCGAGCAGAGGAGAACAGGAAGCTGAAGTCCACGGACATACAGGAACCAAAGTTCACAGTTGGAGAGGTTTTTATAGTGCTGCAGGTGTCTACTTCTCCCCTGTGCAGAACAAGCTCTTTACTGACTTGGTTACCAGGCAGGGGTGAATCCATAGTACTTGGTTCATTAGTTCTGTATGTGGCCTTCATTGGTGGATACTTGATGGGGATTACAGGTGTTACCTCCCCTCCACAGCTGTACTGCATTATGTTGATGTTTGGGCAACATTTGGAAGTCCTCCCTGGGGTTTGCTGGAACTTTAGGCCGTGGTTTTGGCCTACTACGCTACCACATTCGCGGGTAGACGCCGCTACTACAGA
Organism: Spea hammondii; assembly: GCA_029215755.1. Classification (NCBI taxonomy): domain Eukaryota; kingdom Metazoa; phylum Chordata; class Amphibia; order Anura; family Pelobatidae; genus Spea; species Spea hammondii. Next base: position 73,475,532 of record JARDYJ010000003.1, on the reverse strand, counting down.
CCGCGGCTTCTGGACGGCATGCAGTGACGGCGGACAGCTGGGGAGAGTAGGTAAGGGTGAGAGAGGCATGACATTTCCTCAAAAAAAACCAAACCCTGGAACCCATGTCAAGTCAGAGCGGACTAGTGGTGAGCATACCACCTGCATGCAAGTGGCAGGAGATGTGCTCTGTCGGATATGGGTGGGTTCTGCAGAATGGACACAGTAGGATGGAAGAGTTAGATAATACTAAAAAAATCCCTTACTATCCCTCATATCTTTATTTTCTTAGAGGACGATACAAGCACCCTTTAACAGCCAAGGGGGTGGACATTTTTCACTCTTAAAACTTGTGGTGAAAAAAGACCTTTACTCATTGTTTTGGGGCTCATCTGGCAATGTTCTGTAAAGCCACTGATTGTTATATTTAGCCCAAGTAAAGCGACCATTCCAAAAAAAAAAAAAAAAGACTTGCATGATGACTTACCAAACAGACTTGCATGGCAAGCTGAACTGTCAGCTTGCAACTTGCCAACTTTACTCAAAATACATTTAAGTTTAACTTGAAAGAAACATCTCATAATGATAAGACAGGATTTTTTTGTGTGTATATTCACACAAATGAAAAATGCACTGTAATAACCCCACCACTTCAACATTTGCTGACAACATTTTACTGAAAATGGTCAACCTTCAGAGAAGCCTACTAAAAAAGGCATGTGTGTTATCTGTTCAAAGGGTATTCCCTATTGTAAAAAAATAACATTATCATAATACAGAACGATTGGTGTTAAGCATTTGCCAGTACTCTTTATGTTAACTTGTCGAGCCATCATTAGCTGCTAGCAGCCACTGAGCTTTGGTTTATTTATGTTAGTTAAGTATTTTGTAAGTTGACCTATTACATGACACTATACTGACCTTACCCAAACACTTAAAACCTTTGAGAAAAAGAGTAAGAATTTATTCAATTTTCAATACTATAAGACAGTATACGCTACAGTATATAACCCTTACAGGAGGCAATGTATATTTGGAGTCAAAGAAAAAATAAATTCCAATACGTGGTACGAAAAGCAAAACTAGTATACACACATGCATTCTAATTGGGTTTTAAATGTTAAAAATGTAATTTATCAAAACATTTGACACAACTCTCACACCAGAATTATGCAACCAAAGTGTGTCAACAAAGAATATACTGGCTTTTGAAAGCCTGTTAAAAGGAATTGTTACGGCTTAAAAATAAAGGTACACAAAAACAAACTTCCTACTGTGCCCAGTCTATTAACTTCTTTTTTGCCACTTGCTGTGAAATTGTGTATCATGCAGCTTTCTAGGCACAAATCTAAAGATTGCCATACCACACTGAGTGAGTCAAGCAATATTATTATATGGTATGTAGCAGCATTTCTACTGGAGTAGAGTCACTCTCGGCAATAAAAACTGCTATTGATAGGTGAAAACTTTGCCACTCTAATGAGGTTGTTTGCCCCTAGCACAACTTTTTCAAAAAACTTTTGGAAAGTAGGTTTATTGTTGCATAGGATATGACATAGTAAAAATCCAAACTCTTGTCTGTCTGTCTGCCTATCTACCTAGATTATCCTGTCAGACTTTCCTCTGTCTTGGTTTTACATGCTAGGTTAAGGTAGCCATAATCATGCTACAAGCCTTATGTCAATGCTGCCAATAGAACATCAAAAAGGGAGTACTACTGATTACATAACATAAATTGATATCATTTTGGAAAAATTTATAATTTTTTTTATTTTCTCCTTAAACCAATAATATTTGCCAAGACAATATGAAAATCTGATTTGATTTCTTCTACATCAACATTTTTCTCATTGTAGACATTGTTTGACAAATTTGCTAAATTTAGGGACAGCCAATTACAAAAACGAAATCATCAAGCTTGTTTTACCAGCTAAATGCATATTTTTCTCAATAATGTCTCGCTTAGTGGCAGATTGTGCTAAAATGTAACTCACTAATTCATAGGCAGCATAAACATGACCACAACCAATGATTATTGCTTGAAAAACAGGGGAGATACTTTCTCTGTGGTTGAGAGGTTGAGGTGAGCAATGATCCCACTAGACCTATTCTACTTATGCTCATACTACACAGCAAACAAACTGCTGGACAGTTCATGTAATTGTGTATAGTGCCTGATATAAAACTAAAATTCTATGTGGTCTTCGTAGTCATATAGGTGTAAATACGGGTTTTAGCCCAAAATAGAGCTGTCTATGAAAACCAAGCCATTTTCCCCATTAAGGGTATGGCGGCAGTTAGCTGAGTATAGATGGTTTGTGTGGCAAGGAATCCATTCAGGAACAAAATGCATGCCAGGAGTTTTTTCCACATCAGGAATAGATGTACAATGTATGCTTTATATGTATATACCGTATTGGCTCGAATATAGGCCGCACTTTTTCCCCCCACTTTAAGTCTTTAAAGTGGGGGTGCAGCCTATATTCGAGGTCTAGCGCCCGACGCCCGGGACGTGCAGACAGCAGGGTTAGGATACAGATCCCCCGCAGCGGTGCAGGGGACCTGCATCCTACTCTCTGATACGCTCAGACAGCCTCCCCTGCCAGCACTTGCCACGGGGGAAGTACCGGCACGGGAGGTTGTCTACGCGCATCACACAGACGTTCAC